>CAJZCY010000001.1:2816250-4072500 GCA_914969975.1 Anopheles atroparvus | reverse complement strand
CAGCAACAGCAGCAACAGCAGCAACAGCAGCAACAGCAGCAACAGCAGCAACAGCAGCAACAGCAGCAACAGCAACAGCAACAGCAGCAACAGCAGCAGCAACAACAGCAGCAGCAACAGCAGCAGCAACAGCAGCAACAACAGCCAGGAGTTCAGATGCAACCGCAAAAACAACAAATGCCTCCATTGGTCAGTGTAAATTCTGTCGTACCGAGCCCAGCCTCCATCAGCAGCAGCACGCCGTCGTCCGCTGGAACGCCGACCGTGGTCCCACGGGTGCAAACAATTCAGCTGACACCGCAAAAGCAACAGCACCTCAAAAACGTTCAGCAGCAGATCCAGCAGTTGTCGACAAAGTTGCAGAACAAAAATCTGCTTTCCTCGCTGATGATTCCGCCCGAATTCGACCCGGCCAACCCGGTTCACGGCAAACCGTTGCCGACGATCAAAAATCTGCAGGCGATGTCCGACAAAGACATCTGCCAGGTGCTGCAGCGGCTGTTCATGGAGCAGCAAAAAATTCTCTCAACCGGAAAAATAATTCCCACGCTCCCGGCTGGGCAAACGTTTGCGGGCAGCAGCTCCTCGCAGCCTCCGCCCCCGCCGCCAACACCGATCGCCAATCAAGGCGGTCCGGGTAACAATTCGACGGAATCGAAACCTCCACATGCCATCATATCGCCCATCACGGTCACGCCGGCGGGTGGTGTTGGTGCGAGTGGTGCGACAACAGCCTTCCAAGCTGGCGGCGGGGCTTCCAGTGCGCAAACCGTTCCTTCACCGATGCAGATCAGCTCGCCCCAGATCGCCTTGGGGAAACACGAGATAATGCTGCCCATTTCATCGGCGGCAACCGGATCGAACATGACCGTCCTCTCGTCGTCGGGAGCTATGATAACGAGTGTTGCTCCGACAGTCGCTCCCTCCTCGATGTCCATTACGATCACCAGTAGTACCGTGCCGATACAAAGCGGAGGCAATACGCCGAAACCTTTCGGGGCGGGCACCATAGGTGCGAATAGCAAGCACACGACGACTATCATTCCGATCACTTCGACGATTCAACCTATTCCTCCACCACCGGTATCAATCCAGCAGGGAGGGAAGTCTGCACCGGGCCAACCTGCGACGGCGGCAAGCGCTACAATCATGAATAATTTGGTCGGTGTGAAGAGCCATCCCACGGTAGGAAGCATCGTTCCGCAGCATCAACTTGTGGTGAACAGCAAAAATGTCGCCTCCATTTCGGTTACCACTGGTCAGGCGCAAGGAGCATCCGCCACGTCCGTCATGCCGCCCCTACACACGCTCGTCCCAACGCAGCAGAGCTCTGGTAACTCTAACACTGTCGGCACTCTGGCGAATAAAATGGACGGAAATGGGACCCCGGCAACGATCGTTAACCATCACGTCAATCATCAGCTGATGGCTTCACCAGTGCTGTCCAACCACCGATCCAATACACCGGTGCCACCACCACTCGTTCCCACGGCAATGGCCACGGTCGGTGGACAGTTGAAAACAACCGCGAGTGCTGGCAATACTGGAGCGGCAAATTCTTCGATCGTGATTGTCGGTGGATCACATTCAATCCTGAGCGGATCTCCTCAGCTACTAGCACAAACGACAGTCCGAATTCAACAGCAGCAACTGCAACAACAACAACAACAACAACAACAACAGCAGCAACAACCACTACAACAACAGCAGTTTCATGGTCAAGGAGGTACAGTCCTCGTTTCTAGTAATGGCACGGTCGTATCCTCTTCGATGCCCGGAACAATCTCGACGTCCATCGCAACAACATCCACGGGGGCGAATATCACCGCGAGGGACGTCCCGACACCCTCATCTTCCTCTCCGACCATGGTATCTCCTCCCCCGTTGGTAGCGACAAGCAGCAACATCAGCAATAACGTTTCGTTCACTACCGGTGGCACGGGGGGTGCAAACAACAGTGGCTTTCATCCTCTATCCACTGCCGGAACCGGCAATCTGATTTCCTCGACAATAACGACAACGACGACTACGGCAGGCACTGCGATCGCGACACTGGCTACCACTACGGCCACCGCGAATGCGCTCTCGTCGGCCGTTGTAGCCGCGTCGGCCATGACGAACAACACGGGCACACCGGCGGTGATCATCGCTGCACCGGCGGGTACCTCGCCCTCGACACCGATGACCTACATCACGACTAACGTCCCAAACAGCCCCGCCGTCAAAGTACCCCGTGCAAGTTTGTGAGTGTGATATTACTTTTTTTAACTATTCCCGCGTAGAAAAGGAAATGCAAGTGACAAACAATAGCTTAACTCCGATGGCCTTGGCTTGGAAGCCTTGGGATGGATTCCGTCGAAAGTTGTGGGCCGAAAACTGACTTTTTTTTATTTTCGTTTGCTCCCCGGTACGATATAGGTTCGAGATACAGATACAGAAAGATCAGGATGCCTGCACGAAACCAGACACCAACACTCCGTTTGGAAGCAAGCAGGACGCAATCAAGCGGCTCATCCGTTACCACTGCATGTACGAGGAGCGCTGCGAGGAGAACGAAGAAGAGGAACTGCAGTTTGATACCACGGCCGAGTGGTTCCCGGAGGCGTTTCACACTATGCTCAGCCGCTACCAGCGCCTAATGATTAACGAGTCGATGGTGGGTGTTTATTGTTTTTTCGATTGCAAAATTTGGAAAATCTTATTCACTCTCTCCGGTCCTATCATTTTCTTTCCTCCTTCGCTCTACCATAGCGTGAAGTGCGCACATCGGAGTTGATGTTGGTGAATAAACTCTTCAAGGCGGACATCACGCAGGAGATAGAAGATATCCAACAGCAGTTACGGGACACGGAAAAGGATGACGATTCGGCGACAGCAGGTGACGCGAGCGTGGATGATGTTATCTGTTTGTCCTCGTCGGACGAGGAGAAACCGAAACACGGCGACTGCCAGTATCCGCCGAAAAGTCACTCTCCGTTCTTACCGCTCACGCTTGCGGACGTGTCGAATGGCAAGGACTCGCAGGCGTTCAGTCCGGGTGACAGCATCTGTTCCATGTTGCCCTTGACGGGTGGCAGCACGAACTCGAGCCTCGTGGCGGAAACGTTACGATCGTCGGTCCAGCAGACGCTCAGGTTCAACATGCTGGGAAGGGCAGATTCCCCCGGAGGCATGCATCTTTCGTTGTCGGACAGAACGCAACAGCCGCAACCGCAGTCACAGTCGTCGACTACGTCGTTGTCGTCGGTGGTTTGCGAATCATCGTCATCGGTTTCCGCACCGATGAACAGTAGCCTATCGTTCCAGGGTTCCTTCCAGCAGTCCTCCAATGCTGTCGCAGTGGGGATGCATCATTCGCGGGACGTAACTGCGGAGCGCACACTGTTGAATTCAAGACCCACAACTGGTGGTGACTCTTTGTTCAAGAAACACACCCCACCGCCAACGATGGTCGAAAGTTTCGATGATATTGAGAGTGAAATAACACCCAGCTTCATAATGAAAAAGTGCGACGGTGTTGCGGTGGAGGAGAAGAAAGGTGACACGGTAGCACCGAGCTACCAACAGCCTTGTGCGGTCGCCTCGGCACCACCAACGTTGCGTTACTTCAACCAGGTGCACACATCCCAAAAGGATGCCATGACATCGGAAGCGAAGCAGCTACCGTCGGAGCGTATGAACAGCAACTTGCACAAATCGCCAAGTGACGTTCCGCCGCTGGCAGCAATGCCGAAAGCAACGGGACCCACTGGTTCCACCACCGCTCCATTGGTGCACAACGAATCGTCAGAGCAGTACGACGAGTGGATGTGTTTCCAGAAGGATCTGAACTACTTCGCCGGCGCCGGCAGTGACAATGCGGTTGTGGAAGGGGACGCCAGCGAAGGCGGTGGTATGCGAGTGGGAGGCAGCAATTCTGGGGCATCGGGTCGCAAGAAAACCCCCGAAGAAGAGATCCACGAAATGTTTCACTCGAACGATTCGAAAAGCGTCGACAAGCAGCTGGAACAGCTGTTCAACGCTACGGTGGAAGACAAGCAGCCACAGCATCATCATCATCATCTTCATTCGTCATCGCGGATCGACTCTCCGTTGGCGGAATTCTTGAATGCACATCAACCGCAGCAACAGCAGCAATCCAGCCATAGAAGACCTGGAAGCGATGGTGTTTGCAGCAGCGTTCCAACGTCATCTAGTTCGTCGAGTGGCGTCGGAGTGTCATCTTCGAAAACGGTCGAAACTCGTCTCGATGCACTGTTTGGATCGTTGCATCGGCAGGGTGAAAACTCTTCCCAGTCCACCGAGGCTGGCCCTGTGTCTTCGTCCGCTGCGGTGATCGAGAAATCGGACGATTTACTCGGCGCACGCAGCTGGACCACGTCAGTATTTCGTGAGGTGACAGAAGAAACATCGACCCACGAGTCCTTCCTGAACAAAACGTCAAACAACTTCGAGTTGATACAGCAATCGCGTAACGCAATCAGTGGAACACAGAAGCGCCACTGGTCGGCCGCAACTGGCGGTGGTGTAAGTGGCCTGCCTACGAGTGTACTCTACCCTGACGATACGTCCAACAGTCACCCCAACAAGCGGCAATGCCTATCACTGGGCAATCGCAACGAAGATCAGCTCGTAGATAGTGCCGATTTGGGGGTGGGCGATGACAAGCACGATGATCACCGATGGCTTATGGAGTGTGCGGGTGACGAGCCAGTGATCGCGACATCCCACGACCCCCGCCAGCCAACGCAACCTGGAGCAACAGAACCGAACGTACGGATCGGCTCGAATGGTTCGACTCAAGCGACCAACGCCGCAGGTAACGATCATATTCTTCTAAACCATGGTAGCAACAACGACCCTGGTCGTGGTGGTAGATCTGGTTCTGGCGGCACTGGCACAGACATTGACTGTGGGACAATGGTACCTGGTTTTGGTGTTGGTGGTGTTGGAGGCGATAGAAGTAGAGCTAGTAGTGGCGGGGTCATTATCGGTAGTAGCTGTGCTAACAACAACAGTCCACGATGCAACCCGCTGACTGTCGGCGATGGGGACATTGATGAGGACGGACTGGACACTAACATCATGCTGGGTGGTAGCACGAGTAATACTAGTAACAATAACAACAATAGTCTTAATAACAACAACAACAACAACCATCATCATGGGCCGCTGAAACGGTCGTCCTGGAATGGCGACATCCTACTGGCGTCAACGACGGAGGACGTCGATCAGCACCACCGGCACGTGCTCGATATGCTCGATACTAATCTTAGCCTAAGCCTGAACAACCTTAACAGCATCTGTAGCTCGAGTATACTAGATAACGGTGATCCCACAGATCCCTCAGGGGCTCTTGTCCACCATCATCCCGGACTTGGTCAGCAGCAGCAGCAGCAGCAGCAGCAGCTACATCTTCAACATCAGCAGCAACAGCAGCTCCAGTCGCATCTTTTGCATAACCACCTGTCACATAATCACACCCACCATCATCACCAGAACCACCATCATCCTCATCAACACCCTTTGCATCATCTTAATCACAACAACACCCATCAAGATTTGCACGCGGTGATGGGCGACGTGGGGAAGGACAAGGGTTGCTTCAGTGACACGGACGAGCTGGTACATGGTGGTAGTGCAGGTGGTGGTGGTGGTGTGACAGGTGACGACACGGCCAATCTAATCCTTTGCGGTGGTGGTGACGTTGGTAGTAGTAGCTCCTCCCAGCACGACAACGATGGGCACGGCAAAATCAACTATCTCGATCGTGATCTTCTAGGGCTGGATCCTGTTTCCGTGCATCAGCACCATCAGCACGCGGACGACGGAAGCGGACGAGTGCCGCCGGTGGTCAATAGCGCCATGAGCGGAATCAATGGACCCGGCACGGAGAAAGACGCTAGCTCCGTACCGCTGCACTTGCCATCGTCGAGTATCAGTATGGCAGGATCGTCGTCGTTCAACGATCAGCAGCAACAGCAGCAGCAACACCACCTTCATCATCACCAGCAAGCCATTCACGATCTGCAGATGGGTCACATCACGTTCGATGCGATCACGGGTCACAACTTCGAGGAGGACATCAGTCGGCAGGTGCAGAACGCGATCGACAGCATACTTAATCTGCAGGCCAACGAGACGGACGGTTCGTTGCACTATCCGCTCGATCCATCCTTCCTGCCCGACAGTCCACTGTCTGCGAGCGGTCTCACCTCGAGCAGCGCACCCGGCTCTTCGACGTGTTCAACGCACCATGCCCTTCTGGACACGCATGTGCTGTCGCTCCATCATCAACAACTTCAACAACAACAGCCCGCACCGGTGAACCATCACCAGCCGCAACTGCAGCAACCGTCCCAGCAACAGCGCCAGCTGCTGCAACGCCAAGGCGGGTCGACGGCGTCCATGGCCGCCGTGCAGCAGGTGACGGGTATGAAGCGAAAGTACCCCAACGATTGCCCCTCGCCGATGGTCGGCGTGTCGCCGGACGATGGCAGTCCGATGGGCCCGGGAAGCAGCGGTAGCAGCAATAGCAATAACAGCACCATCAGCAACCTCAGCAGCAACACTTCTGGCAGTAGCTCCGGCAGTATCAGCAGCAGTGGCAGCAGCACCGGAGCCTTGCTTGGCGTGACCAACCACCACTTTGGCGTGAACGCACCGGACGCGGATCCGATAAAGACCATCATCAAATCCTGACAACTTTCCATCGTTGGCTAAGCGGGCTGCACACACCACCACCGCGTCCAATGCCGGCAGGGATAGTTTGGTTGGTAATTGAACGTACTCCTTTTAATTCTATATGTCACCTCTCCGGGGATAAGAAAAATCATTGTACAGTTATGCATTGCACGCGTTTGCGTGAAGCTTCTACAGTTAGGACCCATTTTTTTTTTCAATCGACAAATCATACAAAGCAATTGTTTCCCTTTTTAAAATGTTGTTACTCCAAAGGAGAAGGCGTGTGAGATTCCCAAAGTCACAAGTCACAAAATTGTACACTATATTGTTCGTCTGTTCCCTTTTTAAAATGCAAAAAAAAAAATACTGCCACCTTTTTAACATTTATTAAGAACTTCAACCAGCACGAGGTTAGTTTCGTCCCTGTTCGAGGATCAATGGAGTTTTCAGTCAATAGCATTATGTTCGATAACAGTGACACCGAAAACTATTTATCAAGCTTTGGACACCTTGCTTTTGCAAAAGGTAATTCTTGTCTAGCGCGTATTTGTATGTTTTTTTTTCTCTCTCTTCATTTCCCTGTCGGTTGGCTCCTTGTTGGCCTCTATGTACTTTCTGTTCGATAGTTTGTGTAACGGTTTTTAGGCAAAAGTGTGTATGGTTTTAATTGTACGTCCTCTATTCATTTGTTTCTTGATTTTTATTAAACTGTGTTGACTGTAACGTTACAACCGCATGGTTGAAAAAGCAAACAAATCACAAAATAAAACACCAGCTAAACGATCTCAACAACAATGAAACTAAAAGGGATGCACATTCAACTTGGGTACCCTGAGGAGGTTCTGCTGAACGTTGAAAACTGTTAGCGAACAATGAGCGGCGTGGAGCTTGTTGTGATGCAATAAATAGCAAACAAGAATACAGAAAAAATGGACAATTTTCTTCAAACAGTTAGAGTTGCAAGGCGGAAGAAGAGACCACCAGTTCAAACGGCACACAATTATGAAAATTGGCTGTCGAATGAAAACGAATGATAAGCGAACAAAGAATTCGACAGACGAGCAGAGTGGTAGGACGAATGAGTGGTCGATGGCGACGATCGTGAAGTCGAATTCTTCTTCGACTATATAGTTTCTTAAGAGGTAAGCTAATCTAGCTAAGGTGAAACAATTGAACGTATAAGTTTAGTACTTCGTAACATATATAAACAGGCATGTACATATATGCTCTACCCGGTCAAACACCCGAAAGCAGGGCAGAGGCACTCTGGTAATAGAACACTCTATTCTTATAGCTGTGTAAGGTTTAAGTAGCATGAATCGGCGGCCGTTAAAGCAAACACAAAAAGCGGCAGCTAGATCGAGTTGCGCGTGACGCGTGAGTGAGACTCACAAAGTGAATGTTGGCATCATACAGCACAATCCACAGCAATCCCCAATAGGTCGTCAACGATGGTCCGCCGAGGAGAGTTTTCCTCGGTGAAATAGTTATCAGCAACAAAGCAATTGGGGGAGACGTTTTTTTACCCTACAGAATAACGACAGTAAAACAATATCGACAACTGTCCGCTCGATTACGACGGCCTGGAAGTGAACACATTTTTAACGGACGACAGAAATCATGATTTTTAATGCATTTCAAAAAGGGATATGCAAAACCGTGGAAGGAGGGATCGATTTTAACCACGAATATAAGCAATGCCCAAACAAGACGAAAGAAAAAAAAAAGAAGTAAATACAATGAAAGGGAAATCTTCTGCTTTCCCAGTTTTTTTTTATGTTAGAGAAACGCAAACAACCCAATAATCAAAACTCAATAACAACACGGACCACCACCATTTGCATTCGGAAGGTACCGGAAAAAACTAAGAATTTACAGACGACAAACGTGGTATAGAAACGAATAAACGGATCGAGGGAGGGTGGTAGAGGGAGATCGAGAGACATTTACATAGTTATAATAAATATATATATATATACATATTGCATGGAATAATTTTTGGGGGCTTTTCATTGTCGAAAAGTCTTGATACAAGGTGCTTTCGCATTAGAAAGGACACGCATCAGACGTTCTAACAGGACACTGAAATCGATCATGCGATCATGCAAACAACAACAATAACCCAGGCTTACAGAGACATACAAAAACTTTATTTGAACGAATGTTGAAAGTTACCAGCAGGCTGATTCGTAATACGGACGTATCTTGGATGGCGCGGAGACGGAAACAAAAACAAAACCTGGTGCAGAACTTACATAGTGCTATTCCTACAGCGGTAGTAGTCCTTCCCGCATGGGAAGCTTGTCCAAACGCATCGCAGTGTGTTGTCCGTTCTGGTTAGCTGTACCTTATCGGTTTTAATTGTGATTGGCTTCCGTTCATTTTTGGGTGGTTTTGTTTCGGGTATGACGTCGGTAGTTGTGTACGGGAACAATAAGCGCAAATAGAGAGAGAGAGAGAAATAAACCGTGTGACACACATTTAGAGACATAGAAAAGAAGGATAATTCTAAAACGAAAATTATTTAGTAATATTTGTACAATACACCGATCACCTGCGGAGCCATTGTTGTGCGTTCGAGGTTTTCAATGGTCGCAAAATTGTTTGCTGTAAAGAAGACTTGCAAAAACAAAAAAAACTCCCAAAAGTGTGGAACAGACTCTAAGGATATTCAAAGAATGTAAATTAGTTTTTTTTTCGTCTTCTCTTTTAAAAGGCAAACAATTGTTTCTTCGGTGTAATACGATGGTTCATCCGTTGTATTGCCGCACCAGTTCGGAGCATTGTTGGTCTTGGCGAAAGATCGCTCCCGAGCAAACTACAATAAAACGTAATTTTGTTTCGCTGTATGTTTAAATAAGCCGATTAGACGATTAGTACAATGGTAAGGCTAATAGTTGTAAAGAGGAAAAATGGAAAGCGTTAGCAAAAAATGTAAAACGAAGAAAGGATTTTGTGTGTGTTTGTGTGTGTGTGTGTGTGTGGTTGTGTGCGCGCGCATTAATGCGAAGGAATCGAAGCAAGGCGAAACACGAAGGAAACATTTAAAGATACACATTAATTCGTAAGTAGGTAATTGGTTTTTTTTTGCGTTCTGTTTATCAACTTTCCACCATTATTTTTCTTTGTATTAACTTAAATTAATATTTATACCCTACGTGAAACTATAAGAAATCAAGACAGACGAAAATGCTCAGCAGATGGAAACGGAAAAAAGGACGAAGACGTTGAACATATAAATGACAATTATCAAGGAGAGCGTTACAACCGCAAGTGAGAATCCTCTAGTGAGAAGCCAAAATGATGCGGAGGGCGCAAGTGAACGTGTTCGGTATGTCCAGTGATTTTATCCTTTGCAAAGAATCCCTTTTTCTAAATAGACATATTAAAACGAATTATGCAACGTAAACAAATACAATTGGAGTTGGGTTATAATTTATACTTGGTGTCGTACAGTTTCGTCATCTTGCCATCGGCAAGAACATACGGAAAAGGAAAACCTGTATCTAGAGTGATTTGGTGGACATCTAATAATTAATCTGTCTTACATTAAACACAGCAGCAAACTTATTGGCATACCAGATCAACCTGGAACGGCATCGACGATCGAATCGGCAAAAGACTCCCGTTACCGCACTAAATCATTGGATCATGATGATCGTTCGCTCTTCGATTTTTTTCTTCTCTTATAAGAGTATAATTTGTATAATTTAGTTTTGTTGATGCTCTCACGCTTTGCTCACTTTGAAAAACAAAATATAAATGTCCAGCTACGAAACGGTTGTTCCTGCCTGGATTCGTTTTCCATACGCCTCCAAGCACGGTTATGTGGGGATTGCATGGACGAACGAAACCGAACAGTGCAATTCCCAATTTTAATATTCCCCCCCTTGCGCCACAGATGTGACCAAAGGGGAAGCATTTTGAGAAAATAAACTCGCTACCCCATCGGTGGGGTAGGCCTGACAACCGGGGATACGTGCGCGAGAAGTGTGAACGACGCAGAGAGCACATATTGTACAGAAGAACTCAAGGATTGTGGATTAAGTGCTGGGCAAGCAGGGAAGAAAACAGCAACATGTTTAAAGAGAAATGGAAGAAAAAATAATCTATCAAAATACAATAAAAAAACAGATGATTTTTATTGAATACAGTAGTAAGAATTGCATTTTAGCTTGTTTAATGGTTAGAACCGAGGGGGGGGGGGGGGGGGGGGGGTAAGTGTTGGGTGGTGTGCGCTCGAAAGAAATGTCTTAGCGATGAAAGTAAGTAGCGTGTCCTGGCAGTCGATAAATTTTCGTTTTTGAATTCAACGTAAAAAAAATATTCAAAATCGGTTTTGAATTATTAAGTTATTCTTTATTATATTGGCTTGTATTTGCTTATTATAGACTGGTAAACGTAAATTTATCTAATTTTTAAAACATAACAAGCCAACGTATTAAAAATGACATAATTTTTAAATTTGAATTATTACTTTATTATTAATTTAACCTATAGGACTTAAACAGACCATTTTTTTGAAATTATTTTTTTATGAAGCTTTATAAATCATATCTTACTATTAAGACAAGAAAGAAAAACTAGGTTTAAAAAAAGTTCATTTTGGATTCTTTACTGGGCTCGGAAAACAGCTTAAAAGTATAAGTTTAAATTCTCCAATTTTTCAGCGACAAAAGCTCCATCTCCAATCTTCTAAACAATATAGACAACTCGAGTCATTCGTGGACGGATTGACATGGGCATTGGCGTCGTTGTTGAGATTTCCTGTTGGTTACCTTTACTTTTTTAAATAAAGAATTTCCCACCACCTCTTCATTTTTCGATGACACAGAAACACGGTAAAGGGATATCAATTTTCTAGAGCCTGCGGTGAAATGTTGACGTTTCGTGCGACTCACCATAATCCGACCTCTTGACCGCTTGAACTTGACGAAAGTGGGTATTTACAACACGATTCCAATACAAAAATCACATCAGCACGAAGGTCGATGGCTTATTAGCAATAAAGAGTCGAACGTTCATTTACCGGTTGTTTCGCTAACTCACGTGTGTGCAATCGAAACTGACCACTTATGTAAGACACCAACCAACATTTGCCCGAACCTTCTTTACGCACCGCGGCGTTTGTGGACACTTCCGTAGGAAATGGCAGCCAGACAACGTAACTACCGAACCATTCAGTGACCGACACAGTAGGCAAGGCTCGTTACAAGTACCTCACGCATCAGACCTCCTTTTCTTGCGCAGGTTAGTCCCCCCTCCGCATCCATTACGATCCAAGCAGGCCCGCACGAACGATTCGATGGAGCTATGCGGAGATTGCTTATGGGGGTGCATCGTGGTTCATTTAATTCCGACCGTTTGGCAGTAATTAACGCGGAACGCGGTAACAGAGCACGCGTGATCGAGCTGAAACGACGCCGCCGCTTCACACCGGCCACGGATGAGACGGAGCGCACCAGTCACGACGAGTGGAAACCGGCTTCAGAAATATTGCAGAACGATCGAGTGATCTCAGAGCGTTTATTTGTGGGTGCACTGCTGATCGCGTCTCATTGCAATTCCAAGTTCATGCCATCGTCACCTGCCTCTCCTGAGGCGCCCGGGATCAGCAACGGCTCAGCGCGTCCATATGGACGGAAGTGAAGTGGATGTGTGTAATTAAACGACACCGCAGCCTCTAGAGCGGTCGGATTCAGGGTCGCACCTGGTCGTTGTCGTGGACGCAGCTTCCACGTGTGCGACTGCTCCTCAGCACCAACACCAAGGCGGCCTCTGCTTCGCTTACGAACCAGCCAGGATGAAAGGTGACAATCCGCTGCTTCCGCCAACCGGTTGCTGGCAGTATATTGTTGATCACAATAACGCCATCGTCACTGTGTCAGTAGTGGCGTGCCGTTTCATCGTGCTCCACCGTGTCGTGTGACCGCGCCTGAGAGAAGAGAGAAGGGGAAGCCAAACCAGGTGTCGAACCGCAGTCGAGTTTCGGTTGCGAGTCAGTTTCCTTTTGGACGATCGTACGCGCAGACCGAGCTCCAAATCGCGTGATGATCGCGTGTGAACGTGTGGCTTGAAGTTTGGCAGTAGTTTCTCGTTGAAGCCTCTCTTGCATTCAATTTCCGGCATTCGACGGTGGTTTTGTTTCAACTCTCGTGAAGACGACCCGCTCGGTCCGACCTCCACGGGACTACCATGGTGGAAACGAAGCTCGTCCAGTCGTGTTCACTCTCGAAACTTTCCACTGCGCGGCAGCAAACCGCCACGGTAGCGGACGCGGAACACGGTACCAGTGGCTCAACGGCCGGAACCGACAACCATTACGATCCTTCCGTGCGGATACTGCACATTCCAAAGCAAACGGATGGCTCCTGTGGGTTTCATCTAACGCGCAGCAAATGGGATCCGTATCCTTGGGTAGGTTGGGTTGGCCGTTAAAAAAAGATGGTTTTTAATCTCTCAAGGCCAACCACAAGCTTCAACCAATGTCTTCTGTCGTGGAATGTGCGCTGTCGAAAGTCTAACCAATCAATATGCTGGTGTTAATATTTGCTAATACATTCTCTGTGCCGTTCGTAATGTGTTTAAATTATTCTGTTTTATTCTGTTAATTAAGGCTTGTTTTTGGTTGTTTTATTAATGTTTAACAAAGCAAGGAAGGAGCAGCAAGAACATCAAGCAACAAGTCTGCGTGCAACGGATAAAATGAAAAACGTGTTTAATATTCCCCTAATTGTCGTCAAAAACAATTCGCCGTGTTAATTGAACCGTGTACAGCAACGGGTGAAAAAAAAGCATTTCACAAAACAAAAAAATAAAGTGTAGTTGTTTTTTTTTTCCGTGACGCATTCGGTTGTGAAGAGAAAGTGAATCGCTTCCTTCCTTATTGATCTGAGCCGTATGCAGGAAGTGAGCGTGCAAGATACTTTCCTGTTCGTAGGCAGTGTTTGAATATGCAAAGCGGATTCCACAATCCATCATTTTTAACTTCTCCAAAAGTTTAAATCAATGAAAATCATGGACAATGATTATTGCTAGAGGTTAATTTAAATTAATTACTTTACTTAACTACCAGGTGTTCTTTTTCGATCGGATGTCAAAAAAAAAATTGTCTAATTTCAATATAAACGCGATCCACTACAAAACATAGTAAAACACTTCAACAAATTTTTAAATTATTGAATTGGCACCTTCATTTTTATGAATATAAAATATTCAGCAAAAGCTGTTATGATACCGCGGCAATAAAATTCAGGGTCTCTGTTGACTCGAACACTAACCTAGCTTCGATCGGCTAATAGGCTGCAACCTTCACCTTAACACCCCCCCGCATACACACACAACCTCACCGTGCCTACACGATCGACGAGTCTCCACAATCTGCGGATCTGCGTTGTTTTCCGCCGTCCCGCCGACCGTTCAAGGCGATCCTCTTTCGATCTCGAAATCCGTCGTCCGTTCCGTTCGGTTCTTTTCGCCATTCGGTTTCTCCATGCGTCTACGACTTTTTTTTTCTCGTTCTTGCCGTCCTCCAGGTCAGTGGTGTCGACGCAGAATCACCGGCCGAGGTGACCGGGTTGAAGGTTGGCGATTGCGTGTTGGAGGTAAGCCGTCAACTGCTCGAGGCGTAGGTCGATGATTTTCGGCTGATGAAAAACCTGCATTCTTTTTTTCTTCGTGCAGGTTAACAATGAGGACGTCCTCGGAATGCGCATCGCGGAAGTGGCCGGCATGGTGCGCTCGAAGGCGGACATCGTGACGCTGCTGCTGTGGAGCACCGGGATGGAGCCGGCCTGCAACCCGGAGTCGCTCTGCTGCGGCCCGATGCCCATCAACCTCGAGCGGCTCACGGCCAGCATGCAGACGATCGTGGCGGCCCTCGAGTGCCCGGTGTGCTTCGACACGATCCCGCCGCCCGTCTTCCAGTGCCAGAACGGCCACCTGGTTTGCTCCCGGTGTCGTGCCCGTGCCGATCGGTGCGCCATATGCCGCGAGCGCTACACCGTCGGCCGGTCGCTGCTGGCCGAGCAAGTTTACCAGTCGATAACGGAGGCGTTCAAGCTGCGCGAGGGATCGGACGGGCGGCTGCGGGAGCGTCTGTTCGGGGCCCGATGCCCCCGCCCCGTGAAGAAGAGCCCATACAACAGTGACAGCCACCTGGTCGCGTCCGGCCGGCCGATACACTCGCACACGCACAAGTTTCTCGCGCGCATCATGGGCAAGGCCAGCTCGGTGGACAACCTCAGCAAGCACCACCACCAGCTGTCGCCGGATGCGGACGTCGGGGATCTGCAGGGGTCAAAGGGAAAATCGTTGTCCCTGTCGTCGAGCGAAATATTCAAGTAGGTGGATGCGGAGCAGCTGGCTGGCTGGATGGCTTTCACTCACTCACTCCATCACTAACGGATCCTTTGTTACAGACGTGATAACTCCGTGTCGGTCCTTCGATGTCCGTCAGCCAACCGGCTGGCGCCGGAACTGTCCGCTTCCTACAGCAGCCTCACCGTCCGGCGACCCACGTCGTCCATGTCGTGTAACGTCTCGGTGGAAAGTCTTGGCAGCATTCCGGAGAACGGCATTCAGCTGACGGTGCCCGTGCTGCATCCTTCATCGCCGGCCTCCTCCCACACCTTCCACTGCCCCTGCGGCGAGTACTGTAGCGATCTAATCGCCGGTAAGTCCCAATTCCACCCCCATTCCTAGTTAAATTGAATTATGCGCATCTTTCAGCACCGGAACTGCAGCAGCACGTCACAGTGCACCACCGAACGCCGGTCATCTCGTTCGGTACGGCTTCGGCGGAGATTTCGCTGCCCCCAAGGACACCCGTCGATAATGCGTGCCTACTGCTGGTACTCGACGGCCATAAATTTTGGTTGAAATTAATCTCCGACACAAGGTACGTTTACATCGACGGCATGGAACCGAAATCGATTGCCATTCGTTGAGTGAATTCATTATGGGTGGATTTTACCCTCGTCTTCAACCTGTCCCACCTCTTCTGCTCTCTCTCTCTCTCTCTCCATCAGTACGGTTGCTGACATCTTCCTTTCCGCCCTGCTGGAGGGTGGCCCGGAACTGAGCAAAAACTACGCACTGGAAGTCGTTATCCGCAAGGAGGGCTTCGGTCAAATCCTCGGCAAAGAGCTCATCTCCCGCTCGGAGGTGCACTCGATGGTGGACAAGTCGTGGAACGATCTGGTCAACACGAAGGCGGGCGTTTTCTATACGGGCGAGTGCATACGGGCCACCTTCAGCCCGGACACGGAAATCTTGCTGAAGGCATCCATCAAGCGGCTGGCGGACTTGTAAACCTGTGTCGTAGTAAGCAGGCCCCTAAAAATGCGACCAAGACGCCTGCAGAACTTGACTGGAAGATGACTTCCTCCTGCAGGGCGAAGGACGCTGTTTGTTGAAGTGCATGGAGGCTCTTACGCAGGTTTGTCATACCTCGACGCATGCCTGAAAGTCGGGCACGATTTGTTGTTATCGATATAATTAACTTGTAATCATAAACCTTGCTGATTACGGATAGAGCCTCTTGCTCTGGAGTGGTTCGGTGGATAAGCTGTGTATAGAAGATACCTTTTCGACAATAAAGCACCTGTTTAATCACACGCACTTGATAACACGTCCGGAAGTGACTATCAATATGCAGTAAACCGAATGGCCTGGTATAACACTCCTAATGTTTAGTAGTATGCATTGAAACTATTCTGACTCTACGAGATAAAAACATATTTGTGTTTTCTTGCGTAGCAAATTTCCTTGCGTAGCAATTTAAAAGCCAACAATATGTACTGTGGTCAACTACAACTGCAACCTGTTAAAACTAATTTTCTAATTAATGATTCTTTTAAATTAAATTGTTGTTATTTTACTGAAATTAAAGTCAAATAAATTTAAAAAAACTTTTAGTCACCACCGAAACCAAAATCGATTTGATCCATAGTTTTAAAAACAAAAAAAAAGGACGATGGTTGAGGAATATTTTTAGATGTTAGCATTGTGAGTTAACTTTTGCAAAAGCAATGTTGCACTATAGATTGGCCAAAAGTGCTCGGATATCGTCAATAAAAGCCATTCATGAGGGACTTGAAGTACAGGAATCTGAACAGAGTGGTTGCTTCACATTTTATTTCAAAATTAGGACGTAAAAAAACCTATCCACCACATTCTTATGTCGAATACTCACACTCAACCAAAAGGGCTATTTGTCGATTATTTCAACAATACTATTATTTTACTATGTACGAACTGCATTCGAAGAATACAGGCTTCAGTGTTCTTCCACTTCAAAAGATTTCCTATTTCAAACCAACCCAATAATTTAAAGATGAAAAAAAGCTTGTATAAAAAGATGTATGTGATATATTGAATTAAATATTGTGGTTTATCAATTGACTGAAACTTTATTAAAAATTAAAAATTGGTTAATTTCTTTTCGCGTATTCAAAAGCGCTCGAAATTCGCGGCTCTCGAATTCGAGCTTCTTGAAATGTTCCGTTCTGAAAAGTTTCAATATATTGTATCGTTTTCCAAAGATTCATATCGTTCGCCGCAATTGGTCGCCAGATGTCGCAAGTCGAATCGGCTCCTATCGGTTCACTGGCGGATCGATAAAAACGGCAAATCAAGCCAATATTTGCCGATTTGCACTTTTTTGTCACGTTGATACAAGACTCGTTGATTGTTTGTATCTTTTTAATTAAATTACTGTTAGAATTAATTTAATCATGGCAGATTTCTTTTTCGAGGCTGATTATTTTAAGAAAAAAATGATGATTTCTGCTTCAGATTATAGTTGCTGTCCTAAAATCGAAAGGCATTTTTTTATTGGTATTTATTGGTATGATGATTTTGGGAATAAATGACAAAGAATAAAAGTACCACAGGTGCTACTATAAGCAGGAAGGTAATACATTGTGTATGGGAGTTTGTATTTTTCTGTACTTTATATCGTGTATTTTTTATTCTAGACGCCGTACCGAGTTGAAGTTTACAGCGAAGCTGCACAACAATGCGGTCGTACACATACCGGTTTGTTTAAAGACAGTAAAAAAAGGAACCATTTACAACAAAAGTACAGATCTGTAATTGATTAAAACTGAAATTAAAAGTGAATAATTTAACCGTTTCACTTCGTTTATTTCCACATTAAATATTTATTCGCTTTTTCCACGTTTATCAGAAATACATTGATTTATGTCAAAACAAGTTCTTCGACAATGAATTAAACATATTTTAATTGCTGAGAACAATTACCGTCATTCGATTAATTTTCCTCGTTTGAATTGCACAATAGTCACCAGGCGGAATGGAATATCTATCAAGGAACGGAAAGTACTTTTTGAATGTTTGATTTTATTAGTATTCGAAATTGTTGAATTATAAAAACGATTGGGGTATGTTTGTTTCAGTGTTTGTTTTATTTCTATTCTTTTAGTTTGAAAGCAACACACAATTCAAACCAAATTTCTTTGCTTCGTCTTCTAAGCTTCGTCTTGCTATGAATTCAATAAGTCATAGAATTAGTCATAACATAACGTCAGTCCGACTCTGGAGTTTTTGTCACAAAGAAAACATGATCACAGAGACCCATTCCAATTTGCAATTGCGACGAAGCACTTGACTTCTTACGCTCTAATCGGCATATCCGGTTCTACAACAAAACCACTTACTGCTAGGTTCCTCTAGTTTGGTAATACACGATCAGTCTTTTGGCAATTCCATTCCTCCCCTCACTTTCCCCCACGATCATCGCTTCCGTGCATAATTCGAACGCGCAGCATGCGCGCATCACCACTCAAACGGGCGTACTGCTTGCTCCTCAGTACTTCCTGGCAGCCCCACTCCAGTGGAACCGGTCGTCCCTGCCAGGAGGAGCCGCAGGGCACTTGCAGCCGATCGTCGCCGGCTCCGGCTCTCAGGTGCACCTGGAGGCATCCGCTCCGAAGGCCATCACCCAGATGCCACAACCAGCAGAGCGTCTCACCCGGCTGCTCCAGGGGTCGGAACTTTGTCACGAAGAACAGCTGGTTGCGTGTCGTTCGTGGCTGTTCCACATCGGCCTCGGCGTCCGCATCGGTGTCGGTGGCCTTGCGGGCAGACGTCGGAAGCAGCACGACGCAGGGCAGCGAGCTTCCGCTATCCGTGAGAGCCACGTCCACCGTGTCGCCGGCAGTGACGTAGTACTGGACGACGCTCGTCTGGTGCGCCTTCTGCAGGTGAATCAGGATGTCGTGTTGACTTTTCATCCGCATGCAGGGCTGACCGGACGGGCAGTGGAACGACGGTAGGGTCGATGATGTTGGCGGGGTCCCATTAGGGCCGGTGTTTGCTTTCAATTTGAATGCGTGTTTGTGCGGCTGATGCTGGGATGGATGTCGCTGGAACTCCCGCAGCATTAGCGGGAGCCTTCGACTGGAGCTCGCCGGCGATTTCTGGTCCATCGGTTGTCGGTGCTGGTTGGCTGCAAACCAAACCAAACCATAATTACTAAAATGCACGGAACCACAATAAAAACAATAAGCCGAACATGCCAGACCGATGCGTATGGTTGGCGTTTGTGTAACTGCCCACCGCAAGCACACCGATTATCGACGACATTGATCGCCATGTTTACAGCACATCTTTTTTTTTTAATTAAATTAAATTAAACCATGCATTTTGAGAGCATCGATTCAAATTCAGTTTTGCCTCAAAATTTTATCAACTGTCAGAGATTAGGTTATTCGTAAATATAAGTACAATATAAATGTAACACTAAAAAAAAAAATTCCATTCTGCTGCATGCAATAAAAAGTTAAATCTGATAAATCTGATAATCTTTGCACTCGGCTTTAAACTTCCTGCATTTAACTTAAACCAGAATTTAAATCGACTTATTTAATATATAAATTCATTGCATACCAAAACGCCACTTCCCATTTCGTTTGATGCATAAACGGTTGAATAACTAAATTATCTATTATATTAAGTTGTTCAAAATAAGTTGTTGAGAACTACACAAAAAGAAATAAAACACATCATGCAACCAATTACTGCATCCGTTGCTCTCCAAATTTCAGTGCACTGTCTGTGATCTGGAGTGGTTTTAAGGATTATCATAATTTCTCTTCACATAATCCAGTTTTGGTATGTTTTTTGCTTTTTGTCGTTGCCAAAACATAATTGATGCATCAGGCCATTTCAATTGTGTTTAATCGATTCCAGATATGAAATAATTGAACACAAAGACCAATCATTGTGATGAAACAGTAAACAGATTTAAACACTTTAAACTCCAATGCTAATATCATGATGCAAATGGAGAATGTAACATGGCAGGATGGCTCGAAAGCCAAGCGAGTTTTCTCCCAATGGAGTTTCTCCTATCGTTACCTCCAATCGCTAGAGGTAGATTAACTATGAATGTTCGCCGCTAGATCGATCGTTGGCTTCGATATAAAGCTAAATTGAAAAGCAAACACGATCAAATAAAATGAGATACATGTCCCATACCTTCATGTCCCAGCGTCTGCACGAGATAGTGGAACAACTTGTCAGCCACGATGCATCGACCGCGGCCCAGCACCTCGCGGCAGATGGGGCACTTGGTCGTCTTGGAACGGCAGCCGGAGCAAATCAGATGGCCGTGGTTGCACTGCCACGAGGGCGGTCGAATGACCTCCAGACAGATCGGGCACTCCAGCAACCCCGCAATGCCCTGCAGACAGTTGGCGAAGCGCGACAGGGACTGCGGATTGAGGTTCTGATTTAAAAAAAAAAAAACAAAACAAAACAAATGGAAATGTGTTATCATCGGGGGTTGCCCTAGGTGAGAGGTAGGGAAAGCGTTCGAGAAACTGGCTTACGTTCTTCTCGAAGCTGGAGTTCCACAGCAACAGACCCACGCCAGCCGGGGATGAGCGGGAAATTCGGTGACTGCGGACCCGTTTCGCGATGTCGACCACCTTCAGCCCGAGCAGGTCTTCCCCGTTCGCCTCGAGCACGCAGTCCCCGACCCGCACGCCGGCCAGGTCGGCGCATGATCCCTCCACGATGCCGCTCACCCACGGGTACGGATCCCAGGGCGTGCGGCTCAGGTGCAGCCCCAGGCATCCATTTTCGTCTGCCGGCACGAAGCAATGGCGGAGCTGGTTGCGCCCTTCACCGACCGGCTGCTGGACCTCGGCAGGCGCAGGGTTCCGTGGCGGAACCTTCGCCAGCACCGGACTCGACGGCTCCTCCTCGGCGATTTTACTCAGCGTCCGCTGTTGGGCCGACGCCTTGGTGGAAGACATTTGTGCAGTTGGTTTCGCTTTTCCCACCCAGTTTTGTGTGAGTGGCCAGCCGAATAGACTTTTGGCCCCGGTGTGATGGAACACACGATTTATTCGTTATTTTTTCCCGAGAGCTTCACCGTAGGAACCGGGTGAAGTGGTGGGCCCCGTGTGGCAGTTGGGCGGGGATTTACCGCCGGAAAGTGTGTCGCAGTGCCGTTGTTTGATTTCTGGCTGCTGGCCTTGCTCCAGGGAACGGAACCAACGGTCTGGAAAGACGAATAAAAGAGTTAGAGGGGAAAAAAAAACCTCATAAAAGAAAAGCAACGGGTAATGAGCGGCACTGGGAGCGCAAAGAGCGGTCGCGTGTGGGGTGGGAAAGAGAATGAAAGTTTGCGTGTAATGAGTGTAAATAAAGTGAAGAAAAATACGTCGCGGTTGGAAGCACCCCGGCGGCAGCGGTGGCGGACTATATTTATGTCACATAAAGCCAGGCAAGCACGGATCGGTCGGAGGGGTTGGACCCGGGGATCCCGGGCAAGTGTGGTGGAAAATCATGGGAAAAGTGGAAGTGCGATCGCAATGGTTCCGCGGCGGGTTTGCGCGAATCGTGGGTGAAATGGGGACAATTTTTAAAGCACAAATTACACTGTCGTTTGCAGCTGGAGGTGAAAATTCTTATCGGTGCGCATCGCTTCTTTTGCGAGTGGGAACGTCGAGGCGGCTGAGCCGATTTGCAAGAACTATGGCAGCATTTACTTCCGAATGAAGAACCGCTAATTTATGTCGGAACATGAAAACTGTAGATTGACCTGATTGAGACTGGTTTGGCCTCGGGGTGGAAGATTTACGGTTTGGTGACATTTAGCAGTCCTAATAGTTTCAACAAGCTCAAGCACATTCGAAAAAGGATCACAATGGTTGTCATTAACTTGATATACATTTTTTTAGATTACAACATCTACAAATAATGGTTTAACAATCGTAGCATTAACATGTAAAACTATATATGGAAACCCTGTTCTATTGTTTTGATGCTTTGTGTTTCGTTCAACAAATTGCATATAGCTTATTCTTCAAACCGATTTTACGATTTGAAAACATGTTAGTTTAAAAAAAAGGAAAGGGGGAGGGAAGAAAGCAAGCGAACCCACCGTAAAATAATAACTGATATCGATGATAATAGAAAAAAACTATTAATATTAAACTTCTATATGAGTGAGTTTCATAATGATAGGTTCATTTAAGCATTTTTATATCTCGCTCTAGGATTGAAGCATCACAAAAATTTAAAACTACAAAAAAAAAACGGTTTCTAGTTGCAGTTAGTACATGTTTTCCAGCAGAAACATTTGAGCAAAAAATATTCTCTTTATCCTTCTCTATATTAGGGCAACTAAAAAACTTAAATAGAGAGCGTCCTTAAATTAGAGCTTCACTAAGGTTTTCAAAAGAACGCCGGCTAAGGACAGCAGCAATGGATACAAATCGGAATGATTTAGTAGGCAGTGGTTCCTCGGTAATGAATGGCCTTCAAAATACGTGTTGGAGTACTTTTCCTACCCTTTTTTTCAGGATTTCAACAGCCAGGAACCGCCAAACATTTCTGATGGCTACTTCAAGCTCCTAAACAGTCTTGTGTCGCTGCTCATCTGTCTAGACCGCTTAAAGTTATATTCCCCAAATATTCTCTATTTTAACTGTGCTTGGTTTTAGCCAAACAAACTAGTTGAGGCTATAATAATGGACAGGTATTTACAGGCTTAGAAACGTTTAATAGGGTACAATTTTATGTGAAAATGTAAAAACATGGTGTTAAAGTTTAATGATTATACGTGAAAGTTTTTGTGAACCATTAGAAGGAAAAAAGTTATTTCTTCCAATTTCCTGCTTGATTTCTTTGTAATTTTTTTTTTAATAATCAACCATTTATGTATATTACTGTCAAACCATTTATGATGCATTACACTACTTTCTTTTCTTCTTCATATTGGCACAATGAATATCATTTGATCATGGCTGCTCATTAAGGGCCTTTGAGACTTTTTCTCCTTTAGCGTACGTGGAAAGTCAATCCTGTGCACCGCGCCCGGCTATCCCGTATCCCCTTATTACACATTAACATCCGAATAGTGGCAAACTTCAGATACAATTCTTTGGTTCACAATACTCCCTACTTCGTCCACAGTGGTGCACTGTCCAGGCCGATGCAAACTTCATTCGGATCGGGTTTACCATGACTTGTGTGGCCGCTTTTACGACCGCACTACTTGAACTTGGGCGCAACAGGAGCAGCAGGTAGGGTAGGGTAGGTTGTTTTAAAACATCAACAAATAATAACTAGCGGAGTTACCTTTCCTCCAAGGTCAGCTCGCAAAAGGCAAATGGAAGGAAGGGAAAAAAACTGAGAGAAGACAGCACAGGTATAGGATATCTTCCCCCCATGCTCGAGGGCCATCCGCTTCAAGTGCCCCTTGATGATGAAAACTATCACCACACAACAAACATGTGATTCGAGCGGCCTGTGGCTTGTGCGGACGGCGGAGGAGGAAACGGAAACAAACTTGAAACAAATGAACGTGTGGCAACCCACACGGGGGATGGCTTGGGTAATCTTAACGGGAAACTTAATTTAATGAGAATAGAAAACCGGATCGGATTTCTGGTGCGCCTTCCGATGCTCTGGATCATTAACGAATGAACAACAATTCGGCCCGAGCTCTATTCCCGGCACGGTACGGACGGACGAAAATGGTTCAAAATTCACTTCGGTTTCTAATTTTTCATCATCACCGCACCTGGGATAGTATGCCCGGGGGTTGGGGGAGAGGGAATGCACATGAAAGCATCGCACCGTGCCATCGGCCCCATTCCCGAATCGTACATCATATCGCACAGATCGACGGAAAGCGTGGCCTGCCTCTGTTACGGTGAAGGTACGAATCCACCCTGCCTTGCGCCTTCTGCCCGGGGATGCGCGGACCGTTTTGGGGAGGCACTAGCGTGGGTCGACAGAACACAATTTATAGCAACGGGCTCGGGAAATCATAATAATAAACGGGGCAAAAAAAAGTGCACACACAGCCGGGCGAAAAATAATTATCTAACCACCCATTAGTAGCGTTACAAGCGCTCATTACTCCGCTGCCAGGGCGCATCGTATCATTCGCCCTTGTGGCGGTGTGTGTGTGTGTGTGTGTGTGTTTGTGCGGAATGTAGCAATGGGCTGGACCCGGTGGACTGCAGGTCTCGTTTCGCAGCTCCATCTCGATACCACCTGGGCGGCTCTGTTGCCATGCATGTCACCGAGATTCATTAATTTCGCTCTCCGTCGATCCACACACTACGCCCTTCCGGGTGGCAAAAGTGGATGACGGCGAAAGGGGGGCTCCCTCCCAGTGTGCATGACGCCCCGTCGCGGGATTGATTTTGCAGCGGTGCAGCAACGGCCGATTCCCACGTGGTCAGCGATGCGCGAAGTAGAAGCTGTGATTCCATCTGTCTGTAGCACCTTCTGTTTTATGTCATAGGGCCCAGTGGGCGTAGAGGGAGCCACTGAAGCTGGATGGACGGAGTGAAGAGAAAGTGTATGCACTTGCATGATGCAATGGGACCACCCGGCAGAAATCTTGACCCTTGTTATTTGTGCACGAACGCAGGTATATGAAGCACAATTTACCACAATCCCTCGGAACGCTGTTAATAAGAGATTTTGCTCTTAGGAAAGAAAACACGCCACACCATCTTGGAGTTCGTTAGAGAAGAAATTTGTCATCATCAATCAAAGGCATCCGAAAACACTCTCCAAAAACACACTCACACACACACACGGCACGACGATGACACGAACAATGTCGTGATTCACAAGGAAACGGCAAGTCGCAACGGAGTTTTCGTCCGTCATTACCTGCGAACGTCGATTGAGGTCGACGAATTCGATCGGTTACGCTACCACCGATGGCAACGATGGCGCGATGATAAAGCGTCTCGCGCCCCCCAGCAGAAACTCCGCTTCGCTGGAACTCCGTTACCCAACCGTACGCGCCACGCGTGAAGCACACAATCCGTCTGGGCTCAGTTACACTCGAAACGGAGCAGAAATCCACTTGAACGCGGCGAACTCTCGGCGTACCATCCGCGGTGTTTGACGATCGCGCTTCAACTGACGGCGCCGGAACGATCCGCCAGTCCGCTGGGCCAGGGTGACTTACGCGCGGTTTCTCGGCTCAGATCGCCATGCCTGTTGGCCGCGATGATGAAAGTGGCGTCGCTCCCGAAGCCGGCTGCTGGAGTGCTGCTCCCCAGCTGGTTTAAACGCGGGGGGAACGGTGAACACACCCAAAACCGGTTTAGTAATACGTAATCGAGACGCAATGCTCGGGTCTTTATTACCTAGCCGTGCTTCCCCGTCGTTTCGCCGGGGGATTCCGCAATGACCGATTGATGACGCACCGGCTATCAGGCGCTGTATACTCGATGCTTTCAGAAGCACGGCACCAATCCGACGTCACCAGTGTTTCGGCTGACAGAACACACTTGGCACACCTGGGAGGGCACATGGTGAAGTTCCCAGATGTTTACATAGCACTGGCACCGCGTGGTCAACATATGCGAAGCATTTGCGAAGGGGATTTCCTGCTGACTAGTCCGTTTTTTCACTGTCAGCGCCGTGTGGCCTCACGGCAGGCCGTTGATAGGAAAGGCCATTGGTCCGAGCATTGTTTGCGGGGAATGATGAACAACAGACGAACTGGACAGACAGCACAGACGAACTGGAGTGCGACGATTCGTTTCTTTTAGATTGTCAGCTAGCAGAGATAATTCACTCCTCACTTTTAACTGAACTCAAGCATCCTTACCTCGGGGAAAAAAATGTGACGGAATTCGATCAAGAGATAGAAGGGTCGCTAAAACGCCTATCACAGGTGAATTGAGAGAAAGACAAATGGAACGCGAGGACGCAGCTGTTCATCCTTGCTAAAAGTTTGCTCATTTCTAACTGTCGTTTAAATCCGGTTAGTTTTACTGAACAAACAACACTGTTCGCGCAGGAAGCACGAACTTTTCTTAAACTTCCACGTATGACACGGTTTCCCGGTTAGTTGAAGGTTCCATACACATTGGTTGTCGCTAGGATGCGCACAACCATCCTCTGGTTAGCAAACCCGAGAGGAGGAAGATCTGGGGAGTGTCTCGTGGCTGGATCCACTCACGGCTAGATATTTGGGACTATGCCGACGGACAAGCCAACAGACACAATACCCAATCGCTGATGGTTAACTTGAAAAGCGTACTACTAATCCTCGTTTGTAACATATATTTTCTCCGTGTCATGGCCGGAAGGGACTATTTCGTTACATGCTTATGTAGTGATGCGTAATTATTTCCTATATAATCTAAAAACAGGCCTACTATGATATTTTTAATTGCTTATTGCTTCTTACATTGCTTATTCTATTTAATCAAGTAGGCTATGGCCATGTAACACATTCCGTAGAAGACGGAACAAACACTTTACCATTTTTGCATTTTTTAAAACTTTACCATATCATGAATAGATTGAGTTTAGTTTGTATATATAAAAAATTTGAAATTTGTGCAACCGCGCACCACTGGGACCGATTTGTGTCGTCTCTGTTTCATTGTGTTCGTCTTGACCCAATTCCGAGCACATCCTTTAATCAAAAGCCGCTTTTATTGCAAATCTATGCAGAGCTGGCTGATTATGGAGAAGAAGAGCTTTTGATGGCAAGGGTCTAGGGAAGCTCAAACTTGCAGAAAGTGAACGTAATTTCGGGGAACTTACCTTGAGAAACAGAAGAAGGATGTTTAAAATGTTGTTTATATTTTGACCGAAAAGTATTCCTTAAAACGCCTTTTATCTAAAAAACTTCATTTGCCCAAGCAAAGCCGGGCCATCAAACATGATAGACAGTAAACACTCAAAATAATAACATAATATACATAATGGCAAAGGTCAAGAAATGTTACTGCGCACTTGAAGAGCCCTCAATATCACATGGTAAGCCAGTTTTCAAAAAAACAGTAAAAAACCTTCACAGTACTCATTTGCATTACAGTAAACGTGATTGATTTTCAATTTGAATTCCTAGGTTAGTGTCTCGGCTTAAAATGACCACAGTATACTTCAGGAATGGATAGTAGCGCCACGGCCGGTCGGTTTGAGTACCACTTTGACATTTCCCATCATGATCGATCATAACACGATCATTGTTTTCATTTGGCTTGAAATAGCAAGAAACTTGTGGTACTGTGCTGAGAAATATCGCTGTGGTAAGCTTTTTGGAGAAGGGTTCGTCAACGGTTCATAAGGGAAACAAAAGGTAACAGTTCATTCCATGTTTCACACAAAAATGCATTCGTTAAACATCTTGTTTTTATGAGTCATCTTAGGTTCTGTAGCTCTCGATCGCATCAGCTCTTTGAAGTCACTGCATCGGTTGAAATTAAGACAATTTAAGTGTGTAAAGAGATATTTCGACATATATATTCATTAGAATTCAGAAAAAAGGTGTGAATAAAGGAATTTTACGACTCATAAACATTCTTTTTGATTATTGACAATAATCGAGATTTAGAAAAATAACACCGGTAGCGCATCTAGCTCCTGTTTTAAAACACTTTAGCTGCTTTCAAATTACTCTAAACTCTTACTTGCATAAAAGTTTTAAGATGGTCATAGTCGAAATGGCACACGTAGTTGATTCAACACACCTAAAATGCACCATTATCGGAGAAGTGCAAGAGTTTGACACGAAATCAATTATGGTTTCCAAAGTAGTTCATTGTTATCTGAAAAGAATGAAATGTTTAACGTTGCATCACCATGTGTGTGTTGATAACAATAATTCGGGGTGAGATCAAGTATCGTTTCCAGCGAAACAATAGGGTATCTTGTTGTTGATATATTTACAAGAAAAAAGGCACAATCGAAAGAAGTAAAGTAAAACGACCTTGGATATGTTTGGAGTATGTAAAAATCGAAAGACCCACCTACGAGTGGCATATGTTATGTTGCAAATGGTCTTAATGTTTACAGCCCCTGCAAAAGTATCCGACCGGCAGTCGGCACACTTCTTTTCATCCGACCACGAAACGGGCTCATTAGGTAGTCATTATTAGCCCAACAAGATAACGATTAACAATCCGCGCCATGCCGTTCTTGCCTGCGCCAATTTCCGCACCGGGGGTAACGGTTGTCGTTGCTGCAGAGATAATCACGATAATCAGATAATTGCAGTCTCACGCAAGGTGGTGACCGGCTTTAGTGGCTCCCACACGTATGAAAGATTCATCAAAGGTACACCAACCTTTCATCGAGAGCAATTGGGGGGAAAAGAAAATATCCCTCTCCGGGGGTTTACGATGAAAATAGAAATAGAATAAAGGCACACCCTTCGCTTCCGAGACTACCCGGTTACGGACGGTCGCGTTTGCAGGATACCGTTGGGAGTTGAGCGAGGGGGAATCGAAGCGTCGCTCCAAGGACTCGTAAAACCGAGAAATAATTGCAGGTTGCGGGAACGTCCGTGAAGGTGATAAATTTATGGTTGGAATATGAATGCATTTTTGCCAGTGCCAGCTGCAACCGGTGCACCGGCAGCAACGCGTCCATGGCGTGGCATCAAGAAGCACAACAGTAAACAGAAGGATTTTACTTCCTTACCGTTTATTAGACGGAAGCGCCGGCGGAACATCTCGGTCCGTTTTGCATCGAGTGCAGCGCGGGGAGCGTGCACAAGCGTGTCTTCGAAGAAGGCAAGGAGCAAGTAGCTAGCACACGCTGGATATCAGTGTCAGAATTATGCCACAAGAATGGTGCTGGTGGAGGGCGAGTGCATGCGAGTGGTTCGGTAGCGGGGTGCTGTGGGAGCATTGATATGCAGCCGTCCCCTAGGTGGATCTATTTGAAATCTCACTATTTTGCGTCTGTAACTATCAGCTGGCTCCAAGTAGCAAAGGGCGAACTGTTCACCGCGTGACGCACCAGGGTAACCCGTTTCGCGTGACACTCTCATACCGGGCCATAAATTTTGGTTTAACATAACCACAAGGTGCTGCTGCTTGGGTTTGTGTGCGTCGGTGCCGTCCCGGTCGTCCAAAAATCTAGCGCGCGATTCGGTGGCAGGTGAAAAATGGCGAAATTTAAGACACCCGAAAAGATTGGCCGCACCGTTGGGAAGCAAGGAAATGTGTGTGGCGTCCTGTTGGGAGAAGGTGGCCGAAAGGACCCAGCAAGACACCGCTGGATGCCGAAGAAACGCGAGACGCATGTGCTTGCCGTATGTCACGTGCGCGCGAGACCGTTATCCTTGGATTGGAGGCGTCGTTGGTCGCTTGTGACATCCGATTTATGGTCGATGTCAGGGGACTTGAATGTGACACTGCAAGGCGGCACAAGTAGCCGCGTTCAGGGATATTGGATCAACGCGTAAACGTACACATTGTGCGAAACAGGTACAACATGGCGAATTATTTTTTTCCTTTGCATAATCAGCAATATTCAGCTTTGACTATTGTATTTTGGAAAACTTTGACGATGGTCTGCGTCTGTGTGATGGAGGGTATAACTGCGGTCAACAGTGACGATATGAAATGATGCAAACATAATATTAACTTCAACCATTTTAGTGCCTTTCATTTCATTTTCATTTTAACGTTTTATTGTTGAAAGCTTTTTTGCAACAGTAATATTTTTAAATTTGCCTTTAAAGCTGAAAAAAAGTTTCATACTGTCCGCATCCAAGATTGAAAAACTTGTCCACGCTCCGCAGGACTAACGCCATCTCACTCTCTCTTCGCAAGCCAGCTGGCTAAATGTTTTAAAAGGGATAGAAACAGTGTTATCAATATAATATAGCCAACCCAACGTAGTCCTACACCAAGTTTGCGTGACCCTTCTGCCTAAAAACAAATGTTTTCCAAATTTCTATCTGAAATTTTCCTTATCAGATGTTCATTTATTTGTTTCATTCCAAGATCATTTATGTTTCAATAACAATCCAATGCATTATGAATGCTGTACCTCTGTGTAAGGGCAATATTTTAATTATTTTTTAAGTTGTTTTTTTTCTATCGGCTTAAATTATTTTCTTTTTATGTGTTTTTTTTGCCGGCAGGGAAAAATCCATTTTAATCCATAAACATAAACAATTGCTCATTGTAGTTAGATAAAAATGCGTCTCAGGAAACATTTCGGAAGGAAAATAAATTTGGAAAGGAGAAAAACTCGCTTCCATTTCCTAAGTTACGATCCACCGACCCAGTTTCTTATCGAACGCTCCAATCTCACGGGAAGGCCTCTTAAACTGTGTGACATCATTAGTGAACACCGTGATTCAAACGTACCGGTGCGAGGCTGGCACGTTAAAGGTAATGGCCAATTGCTTCCGACCCGCCAAGCTTTCCCGCCCACCTCGACTGCATAAATCGTGACACTCTGCATCGCGCTCCATTTAGTATTTATCCTTTTAATGTATCTTTTCGTCCGTCCTGCCTAGATGGACGCTCAATCGGCTGCAAGACCGCTCGGTTGCGGTTTTTAACCTTTTACCTACTGCCGGGACTTTCGTTTCGGGTTGTGTGTGCTTGCCTCTTGTTTTTTTTTTTGTTCGCTTCATCTTTGGCCTACCACAAGGACACGTCCCAAAGGGCTCGGACGAAGGACGAAGGACGATGACAAACCAACGGCGAACGACGATTAAGGGAGGCCAGAGTCGGAGAGAAAACGTCTCTTTCATTGGCACCATCCTCAGCTGAACTTCCTGGATATTGTGAAGGTGAATGTGTGTGTGTTTGTCTTTGATTACATGGCAGTATCGAGGGAAAGGACACGTTCGTTGGATTATATTTTACTTTTATTCCCTCACTTAATTAATAATGATTGTCATCTTTTGCGGTAATTAAAGAAACCGGTTGCCGAACCGGAAACCGACTTGGAGACTGGAGGGTGCATTAAGGATGGTGGACCGGGCCGTGCAAGCGAATGTCTTGCCGCCGGACCGGCCGAAAGGAGAAAGAATGCCACCGGGGACATTAAGATGTCATAGTTTTCAGTATACCCAGCACCGACACTGGACACTAGATCCGTGCAAGACCGAGTTTGGGAAGCAAGGAAGTGAAGTCCTTAAGATGGTGATTCAGTCAGTCAAGCTTCACCGGCTGAAGTCGAGCTGGGCAGGGTGGAGGTTGTTTATTTTTATCTCGCCGATCTCGGATTTTGGCGCTGGGATGGCCGACGTTGGGCAGGATTTCGAAAGCCAAAATCACCAGCTATTGCCCGAAACTTTGCCTCGCCAACAATCTACACCGGGGGCAGGGAGAAACACTTTTCCACGGAACGGATCATCTCGAGGGATTGGTTCGGAAAGGAAAGTTTATTTGGCGCGCCAAGTCTTGGACCGTCGTGGCCGAAAAGAAACGAAAGCCCGGTGGAAACCTTCGCGTCAGTGATAGATGACACTCGTAAATGATATCTCGTCGTCCATCACGCGGCACGGAAGTGGCTGGCGGGGGGACTACTTTTGGGAACACTCTCGGCGATGTTGTGGGTCGCCCTGCCCGTCGATCTATTTTAATCTAAGGTTTTGTCATAATTTTCTTTTTTCGGAACGGCCGGAAAATGGCCACTTTCAAGCACTTTATCTTGCCCGTGTGTGTTGGTGGGCGAGCAAGGGGGATGCAATTGGAATGGTAGTGGTACGTACCGACGCAAACGGGACCATTTCCGTCGGCGGCGATCGTGAACTTTACGCAGACGGGAAGGAGAAAAAGAAGATTTTAATTAAACTGTGCAACCATTAGATGGTGGACAAGTAAAAATCTTCGTACGGGTACGATTTCGTGGATGAAAAATGTACAATGACCTCATCGTGTTGGGGAAAACGGCAGGAATGAGCAAGAAAAAAAAACAAAAAAAGGGTACCACTAACACGATTTAGTAGCGGACAGTGAATATTTTCCATTTTCACGTGCTTTTTTGCTGCCGTTATCCCCATCCGTCTAGCTTCGCAACGATCCATTAGAGAACGTGATCATCCCTTTTTTCCGCTCGGGAGTGTTTCGAGTGCAGTATTTATGCCTTTGCGTGGTTCGTGTCGTCCGAGGAATACAAAAACGTAAAAGACAAAAAAAAAAACTAGAAATGGGGGAAAATGTACAATTTCCGCTCCATTTTACGATTTCGCTGTTAAATTTCACGGGCCAGCCGTGCCACCGGACAGGAGAGGTTAGTAAATTTCTCCATCCTTTGATCGATTCCGGTTTGTCGGGCCCGTGCCTTGTCCGGGCGTCCCGTGCAGTTCGAGGGCCTATCAACCCATTTATGATGTATGCAGTGTTGATTTTTACGGCTCTGTCCGAGCACGGCCCGATCGTAGGGTCCCAGGATTGAGTGCAAGGATAAAAGAACACACTGCCAAAAGAAGGGGGGGAAAACACGAAAAACAACCTGGAGCAAATCGCACCAGGAATTGACGCAGTGAAAATGAATTCCAAAGTATTTTTGCACCCCTGGAACGCTTGCTGGCAAACTGTCACGTACTCTGTCGCACGAGTGAGTTGTCTCCAAGCGGACGGCCATTCGCTGGTCGTTTGTCCAGGTAGCAAGGGTCTGGAGGAACACGAGCCTTCGAGGATTCCCGTCCAGGCTGACCGAAATCTAGTCGGTGGGCACATATTGGCACCCTAATAACCGTAATCCAGTTTATGTGTCTTCCACCTCGTGCCATCCTGGGTTCTCAAACCCGGAGCGTGCCGACGTGTGCACAGTGTGGCCAGTGTGGCGCAGTCGGATAGAGTTGAACAAAAAAAAACCAACAGGACTCCCTGCAACCTTTCCGTTTGAGCGTAAGGAGTACAATCATGCGAAATTAACGTCATAAATGTTTATTACTGACTCGGCTCGAGGAACAGAGTGGAAGAGAAAGGACGTGTTTCTTCACTGAGGCCGGAAGCGCTCTTGCTTCGGTGCAAGTCAAGAACGGAGGGTCGATAATAAAAAAAAAAGTATTCGACCATCGACACTTTTTCTTGCGATTGCTACAGCTGGGGGCAAAAATACTTCGCGCTTTCTCGCTGTGATCGATAATACGTAAGGTGAAATGTCACCGGGAGCCGGGTCGTAACGGGCTAGCAGGTAATTAATATCGCAGGTTGCCGATTCCGGGCCTACAGGAAGAGTTGACTTGGAATGTCTTCATAGCACACGTGCAGGGGAAGACGATTTATGTCCATCCTGGTGGTGGTCAACAGAGAAAAAGTCTCGTTCCAATAAAAAAAGAACACCCCTAAAATGAAGGAAATGTAGGAAATTTGGCAAAATTTAAAGGCAAACTTTGGCCCTTTCCTACGTTTCGATTTCTTTCTGCGTTCTTAACAACGGTAGCGAGGTGAAGTTTTTCGTCTGGATTTATCACTTTTAGTGTGGGACCGGAGTCTCCGCACACGGCGCTACGAGGGACACACAGGAAGGTAGATGTCGCCCCGGAAGCGGGTCGTAATGGAATGAAGTGTCGTTGGCCCCGGAACCAACTATCGGCTGTCGTGGACGTCGCAGGCACTCGCAATGGCTGAATCCGAGTCTGAGTGGGTATTTTACCTTTCACGAAACACACACCCTCACAGAATGTATGAAGAGCCTTTCGAGGCACGAGTGCATGTTGCATCAGACGCAGGAAAGGTAGAAAGGAAATCCAAAGGAAAAGCGGACAAGAAACGAAAAAAAAAAATGCTCGTTACGAAGAAGGTGAAATGTTGCCCTCAGTGTGGCCTGGCCGGAAAAGTATAAAAATGTTTCTCCCAAACGACGACACTCGTTGTGATAATTAAAATTAATTTTATGGAATGTGTAGAACATTCGGTTCGCTGAATTCGGGGCCACCGGGCCATCGTTCTCGGTGCAGAACGTTCTCGTTTCCCATTGCTGTGGCATCTTGGTCTGTGCAGGTTCGTCCGGGGTCGGAAAGAAACGGTTCCTGGCCGTGCTGCAGTGCTTCGGTACACGCGGCATTGGTTTACCGGCGGTGCAGTCAGTCTCCATTGCAAGTCCCGCTCTGCTTAATGGTCGACCCCGACCCGTTCGGTCCTATCTGCTTCGGCCGCGGACTTGCTTCTGTCGGAGACCGCGTTCACGGTTGCGTTCACGGTGCTTTAGAGCAAGCATCCGGGCACGGTGTTCACACAACGCTCCCACCTTCAATTCATTAGCTTTCGCCCTTTCGGGTTTCCGATTGTAATGCACCTCGCACTCCTTCCGTCGTTCAACCCACACTACCCCGTTCTCACAGTCGTAAAGTGGCCGGTGCAAATGTGTGTCGGGTGAAAATTCGTTACCTTTTTCCGTTACATGTTCCGCTACGGTTACGCTTTCCTTCCGTGTTCCTGCAGAAGGATTATGATCGGTTCGCGAGGTGGATAGCAGCCAGACACCCCCGGAGAGGTGTTTTACTTTCTTTCTTTGGATTTTCCTAATTACGATATGCTGCGTTTGTCTAATTTCTAGTTTGTCTCGACCTTAAAGTGAGATTGCAAGCATCGATTATTTTGGCTATGGCATTGTTCGCCGGTTGGTTTCATAATTTAATTTGCCTAATCCAACGAATGAATTTTAACGTGTTTCATCATTATGCACGAATTTCATTTCACATTCCATATTCCTTCAGATTTTACAAATTTCTTCATGTAACTCCTAAGTTAAAAAAAAAAAATCCTCTGTTCAAGTTTATTCCCAAGTCAACTACCAAAGTGAATGCTTTACAGATATATTTGGCATGGAAGATATGCTGAACAAGAAATGGAAAACTCATGTGAAGAAACGATTCTCACTTACGTGGATAGTTTTTGTAATGGAGACACTTTTTGGGTACCTACGAGAAACACTCCAGTGTAGCTCTGAAACTAAGGACCAATGCTGCTAATGGCATCTCTATTTCTCTGGAGGTAAGTCACACGAAAAAGGTTACCAACCGCGACCTACAGCTATCGTAGCTGCGAGGTTGGCGTGAACTCGGCGAGTAAAAGCTCAAGCTGTGAGCAAGAGTTTTGGCGAAATTATCAAAGTTGTACCGGGCGTCCCATCGCCCTATGCATCTTGTGGCACTGCTGAATGTTGGTGAATCCTGCGCAGGAAAATTGTATCTGACGCGACAGTTCCACGAAATGGAGTTGCTCAGCCGGAAGATAGGCAGCCAGTGCTTGAAAGCTACGATAAATACGTCCTGGGCGAGATAAGTCGTGTTTGACAGAGGCAGCCACGATTGAAAACCAATCGGTACTACACGTTTAATGGACGCACTGGACGAAGACACTCGAGAGAACCATCGCCATCCAACGAGCGCCGTAATCGCCATTGGCATCCGTCTGAACGGAATCAAATTGACTGTATGCATTTCCTGTCATAAATATGATAAAATCGGGTATTCGAGAATCGCCAGCCAACCAAAAGTCGGCTTAGTGTAGACACGCTGAAGGAGGGCGGGGAATCTATGGTCTCTTTTGTTCAGTTCCCCTTTCACTCCTGATCACTTTCCTGCTCCGTCTGCTAGCATTAGGCAAAAGGCATCGGTATGCACGGTGGAGCGCCGCCCATGTGGGCAGGAGTGGAGTGCAAAAGTTTTCCCAACCCGCACCCCCCACTTGCGTGGACTGCAGTCATGAATCACCGTGGCGGCAACCGGGGGAGCATCAGCTATCGATCTCTGCTGCTGCTGGCCGGCTGCCGGGCGAAAGCAGTTTGTTCGAACATAAGTATTTCCATTCATACAAATTTAATAAGAACCGGATCAAAGCCCCTCATATTTTGTGTTGAAATTGTACATACGCTTATGGCGATTGGATGGTGGAGGGAATTGTGGAGGGGCCACGTAGCTGGGAGCGATTCTGTAGTGCAGTTTTATGCATCGTACAGATGATGAGGGGCAACTGGGTCGGCGGTGCGCGGTTTGTGAGCGTCGGTTTGGAGTTCGAAAGTTCAGTGGAAAATGAAAGCGCAAATTCAAACGCGGAACAGGGGACTCTGAGGTGGAGTCCGAGGAGGTGAGCAGAAAAGTACCAAACATTTTCTAAAACAAACTCCACGGCCGAGAACTATCTCCAGTTTGGCCAACCGCACCCAATACCCGATCCGAACGAACGAGGCCGTGCCGCGCTCTCCCACCTGGCTTCGCTCTTCGGCCACCGCCGCCATTATCATCGGCATCGTCATCATAAGCGTAGTGCCAACATACACACACACACACACACACATTCACAGGACCATCCGGAAGGAGCACAATTTCCGGGTTTCCCTGAGGTTTGTTCCGGTATCACGTTTGCATATATGCATCGGTGCAGCAATTGCAGCTGCGGTGTGAGCAGGACGGCTTCTGAGAAGGAAAACGGTTTTCGTCCACCTACGTTCCCTTCCCCTTCCTGCCGTTTCTGCTCTTGTTCCGTCCGGTTCTTTCCTCTCCTTATGCCCGCTTGGTTCATTTATTCATACGCCGTGCACAAAACGAACCAGGTTCCAGGTAAAACCGGTTCGGTTGGTTCACCTTTGGGGCGTCCGCACTTTTGCGAGCTGACCGCACATCCTTTGGCTCTTGGTTGACCAACGTTCATTGGTGGGCGAAACTGGGCTAGGGTGGGTGCAGGATGCAGCTGTCCTGGCTGAGGGGGATCCCTCTCTTCTCCCTGCACCGTCCAAGGGGCGTGCAGCATAGAGGTTTGTTTTTTGGACTCTTGGAACTCTGAGTTGTTTTCCTCTTAGTGTAACATCACCAAATTCTATAAGACGATTAGATGCGAACTGCAAGCAGAAATAGAGACCTACGGTGCATAATTCGTTCCCACGCTCTCTTGAACCTCCCCTCCCCCACGATCAGAAGCTCGTTGGGACACGGTCGAGTAAACACCACACCTGGGATGGAAGTTTTGGGTTCCAGTGGAAATTGCAAGCAAATTAGCCCACCCTCTGCATTCGTGTGATTTGGTCCAGGCGCGGTGGTGAGTGAATGATACACTATACTTCCCACATCGAACCCAGGATAGCGCCAAGGAGGCGGAGAGGCTAAAGGGTGTTGGAATCGTTGGCTCTCTGGACCTTGTGCTTTCTTTTCGGTAAGTTTTATCTTGCGGGAATCGAGAATGGTGCGCTCATACATAAATTCATCCGGTTCGAACTGATGCGGGCCCGAGCCAATTTATTGGAAAACCAGGCGGCCAGGGGATGGGAGGGCTGGCCCGTGTACCCGTGCCACATGCTGCATGGCATCCATCATTTAGCAATTTGGTAGGCATCTCCCCGTTTGCATACAAGTACGTGGAAGTTTGTCCGGTGTAGTCCTGCTCCTAATGTTGCTGTTGTGCTGTTTAAATATTTCAGCTGTTTGCACGGCAAAGATAATCGAACCGGAATGGTAACCCTCAAGAAACCTTGGGACTTGCGGCAAAATCGGACCAAGGGCGATAACACAGCTGCCAGGGAAGTTGGGCAAGGCGGTCTACCTTTTTTGTGGTCGGTGGTTCATGCTTTGGTTGGACAAACACGAGATAAAGATAAACGTAATTAGATGTTCTTGTCGTGGAATTGCCCTGCTGCTGTTGCCGTTCAGTTTTCCCCCGGAGAACTCGCTGGTATAAAAACGAATCTCCTCCGGTGCGTCCGGCTCTATGTTCGCCCAAGCATCGGTGCGTTGGATTACTCTGTTGCTCGGGTTGTCGTTAGCTGCGGTCTTGGTTCATGCGTGGGACATCTTCCTTCCCCACAGATACGCCTCGTGAACAACAACGACATCGCTGGCCAAGACAAATCAAGTCGGGACGAAAGACTGCCCGATGAATGCGGTGACGCCTCCGAGAAGTAAGTGATTGTGTGATTGTGTGGGTGTGTGTGTGTGTGTGTGTAAGTTGGCCGGCCAAACCGGTTCGGCGCCTACAATGCAAGTCGATTGGTCTAGCGATAGAAGAGCTATCGTTTCGCAATTAATCAGTCATAATTGATAACGTCAACGGGACGGAGGCCAGATGGAGCTGCGCTTCGATGGCGTATGAGGCGCGATTAGGAGCATCGACACAGTGCAGCCTCAGTTTTGGCCGCCGCATGATCGGTGAATGAACGCGTCCTACAATAAACGTTACCGCGAGTTTGCCTGCGTTCGTGACCAGCTTTGTTTTCTCTCCTTCTGTGAGACACGCGACAATGCAGGAGAAAAGTAATAGATCCGAAAAAAAGACATTTTTCCCACCGTGTATTGAGTTTGTTTGAGAGTTGTGTGATCCGCCGAGCAGTGTGATGGTTTTCAAGATGCTAATCGGTGCGCCCTTGCGTCTCCACGGTACTTCCGTTCGTTTACACAGTTTACATAACATCCGTCGAGGAAGGCGCCGAAGAAGGAACGCGACTGGAATTGCCTCCCGAGAGTGACCCACCACAGCAGTTCGCCTACACAAACACCGCCACATCGATTCCGTCGATTGATTTGGCCATGGCGCTGAACAAGCAGCAGCCCGCGAACGGCAACGACGGCGCCGTTCCGCTGACCAGCGTCGCCGGCGATTGGCATCCGGTGAGAGGACCTGCAAGGGATGGCGAGTTTGACGGGGTGCCCCGTTTGCAGATGTACACACGCTCCGTCAGCCCACAACCGGCGCAGACGATGGCTGGCAGGTACCGTGTCGTGGGGTTCGATGATAAACGATCTTTTTCGCTAGATGGTGTCAACGGTATCGTGAGAATGCGATTAGATTGTGATCTCCATTTCTCAGTGGAACAGTTTGCTTCGAAATTGGTTTGAACGTATTTGCAATTACATTTTTGGCTTAGAGACTCGATGTTCTGGTATATGAGCAAAAGCTTAAGGTTGCAAATTTAATTCATTAGAAAGTACTATTTTACAATTTAATGTAGACATTTTCCAATAAATGACAACCATCCTTATTTACATCTTATTTACAGCCTTCCAAGACCCTTCGCTAATTCCGATGCTTATTTACATTTTGCTTTTGCACGCGGAACTGAATTTGTTGAGAAATTAGCGAGGTGAGGTAGGGTGTTTACAAATAAAACCTATTTGCGGGTTCATTTATATTGTGGGGTAATGAAGATAACATCTCGATTTCTTTTCTTCGAACAGTCTGGACGAGGGAAGTCATACGTTATAGATCGTGAAGAAGATTTTGCCTTCTCAGATATCCAAAGGGGGGGAAATAAGTAGAACACCATCAGAAACGTTCTGCATCAGCTGTAGGAGCTGTGCTAAAATTTAAAACAGTGATAAAAGTCCCTCTGATATCTGGGAAATTTATTCTTTTTGATCATGTTATAACTGATGCACACGAACTGCTAAATATAGTTCATGTTCAAAATAGAAATTAGCAGTTTGGTTTGGAATAGGGTGAAATCGTAATAGATTCTCAAACTTGCGCAGTTACAGGAAATCCGTACCGATATCCTAATGGCTCCGACTCTGGATAGAATTGAGGTAAAGGACAATATGTTTGGCCCTATATTTCGAATTTTCTAAAATAGCTTCAGTACAAAATGTGTTGTAAAATTCGAAGAGGTTTTTCTAAAAAGATGACGCAGTTTCATTTCCAAAAATTTGACAAAGTTTTAATGTTCTTCTGGATAGATTTTTTTATAAACAGACATTCATGTATTTATACATTTCATAACTATGAAAAAGAGCACTGCAATAAAATAGGAGCAAAAATGCCAAATATTTAGCTGCATTCGTTAGTTAATATTTAAGAAAATCGCTTTTCCGTCAACCGTCAACTAACAAAATACCAACATAAAAACATCTTGTTGGCTTCTCTTGTTTTCTATGAAATCGTTTACAATCTCTTTCCTGCCGATCCACACAGATGCCCAGCCTCTCTGCGGCGGAACTGGCCGGTTGTTTCGCAACCCCTGGCGTTGCTGCTCCTGTTCGGCTTCCTTTGGGCGATAGCGTACTCGATCCTGCCTCCGGAGCTGTCCAACCCGGCCGGTGGTCTCATGCGCCTCGCCTTCCTCTTCGTCGGAGCCCAAGCCTGCGGCATTCTGGTTTCGCTGACCGGCCTTCCGGACATGCTGGGCATGCTGTTCTGGGGCGTCCTGTACGCTAACGTGGGCTGGGCCGACTTTGGCGGCTACGAACGGCTCGAGGTGTTCCTGCGCGAGATGGCCCTCGTCAACATCATGCTGCTGGCCGGACTCGGCCTCGACTACGGCGCCCTGCGGAGTCTGTTTCGCTTCATCATGCAGCTCACGCTGGTGCCGACCGCGGCGGAGGTGGCGGCCGTGGCCGTGCTCTCGCGCTACCTGCTGGATCTACCCTGGCTGTGGGGCGTTCTGCTCGGGTAAGTTGCCAACCACGGTGCCACAGCAGAGCCCGGAAGGGCGAGCGGATCGGTATATCCTTTAATTTGGTTTTAAATGCATTACTTACGTCCACGATTTGCCCCCAACTGAAAGGCTTAAAGATTTAATCGAGTGAAGGAGAGAAGGAGGGGGATGGACCAGTTTAGCCGAGGAGGTGAAATCTGGCACAAGGAAAAACAGCACCAGCGGCTAATGGAAGTTGCAATGTACTAAAAGCCACATAAAAGAACTTCTCACAATGGTCCTTCTTCGAAACTGTTCTGGGTTATTCTGGCCCGGGTAGCCTTGCACCTGCCCCAAGTCCCACCGGCCGATCCGTTTCGTTTTTCACTCGAGCGAAGGGCCGTTTTTCCGGCCTCCGTGAAACCATTTCCATCGGCGCCGGAAGCGCACCGCCAACCGTCGGTTGCAAGTGCGAGTGAGTGCCGCTGGTAAGAAAAGAATTTTCCATCCCACGCCAAATGGGTCCTGCGATCCCACCGGCACCGCAAGTGGCAAAGGGACAAAGGGGAGGAGGTGGAAGGGTGATGCATTAAAAACAGGAACATTTTCAGCGTGTTTCTGGAAAGGGCCATAGAAGAGGCGAAGACATGAGAGGGGAAAGAAAAAAGTGTTGAAACGGGAAACGAACGAAAAACCGAAGGTTACGGTTCATTATTGCGCCATTGCAAAGGAACCTTAAATGGATTGCTGCATTTGCTTGCCTTATGAAGGCCGCCGCCCTCCTCATTTCCCGGCCCTGGAATCCTTCGGGTCCTAGGAATCGCTAGGCTAATACCCGGAAAAAAGTGGGAGATGGATTTGTGTGTGTGTGTGTGTATGTGTGGCATGTTTAAGGAAATCAATTCTACTCACTCCGCCGATGAACGACCTGGGCGGGAAGGTGGAAACGCAGCTTAAAAAGCGGGTCCGTCATTTGCAGGATTTCCACCAGTTTCGTATTCTCGTTCGAAGCGGGGTGGGAGAGAAACTGCTCTTGCGAGGAATCCTTGGGTTCGCGGGAATTACAGCGGCACGGAGAACCCGCGTCAGAACCAGCGCAATCTCATTTTCTTTTAGTGCTTTTACACTCCAGGCACCCAAGTGCGCTTGTATGGGCCGAATGCTGTTGCTTTTCTAACCCATTTCCATCCGATCGCTCAGAAAACACCCGCGGAAGGAGTGCAAGCAAGAAAGGGACGACGGTGGAAAGCGAGAAAGAGAGACGGTGTAGAACAGGAATGCAAAACAAAAATGGAATGAAGCGAAATGAAAAAGAATCGTAGGGAATGCTCAAAAAAGCGCTGAAATTTTAAATTTTCCTCGCACCTTACCCGATGCTGTTCTCTGCCGTGTTTTTCTCCACTTTTCCAGGCTCGTGGAAACCGCCATCTCGCCCAACGTCGTCGTGACGGTGCTGCTGCGCCTGAAGGAGGAACGGCTCGGGCTGAATAAGGGAATTCACACATTAATCATCGCCATGACAAGCTGTAATGATGTTCTGGCAATTTTCTTGTTCGGTGTCATTCTGGGGGTGATATTTTCCACCGGTAAGATACGGCGTCCGCCAGAGTGCCACCCGTACTAACTGCAGCCCTCCGCATCCCACCAGGCAATCTCACCAGCCAGATCCTGCAGGGACCGATCGGCATCGTAATTGGGCTCGCCTATGGAACCGTGTGCGGCCTGGCTCTTCTTCACGTGCCCTCTTACCAAGCGGTAAGGCACCCCCGTTGGGCCGTCAACACACCGTCGCTTTTTATTAAAATTTTAATTATACTCTCCGCAGAAGTACACCAACGGGTTGCGGTTTGCGATGACAGCCCTCGCTGGCACGCTCTCGGTGGTGGGAAGCAAGATGGCGGGCTATCCGTCGGCCGGGGCGCTCGGGTGCATCGTGACGGCGTTCGTGGCCGGGACCGGGTGGCGCAAGCGGCCCCCGACCGAGTGCAACGAGGTGAGCATGTACCTGGACCTGCTGTGGAAGTTCCTGAAGCCCGTCTCCTTCTCGTTGATCGGCAAGGAGGTGAACTTTTCCGTCCTGGCCGGCGAGACGGTGCTGTACGGGGCGATAACGCTGCTGGTGGCGGTGTTGGTAGGTACCGGGGATCGTCCTGCACTCCTGCATTCTCACTTTGCTTCCTCTCCGGTTTCATTGCAGCTTCGCTTGGGTTTCTCCTACCTCTCCACGCTCGGCAGCGAGCTGAACTGGAAGGAAAAGGCGTACGTGACGCTGTCCGGTTTCCCGAAAGCCACCGTCCAGGCCGCACTTGGACCGGCCGCGCTGGATCTTGCCCGCAGTCTCAATGCCACGGAGGAGATCGAGAAAGCCCAGATCGTGCTGATCGTGACGGTGCTGGCCATCATTCTGACCGCTCCCTTGGGGGCCCTGCTGATGATCAAGTTGGCCCCGCGCTGGCTGAAACGATCGACGGAAGAGAACGACGAGCAGTACAGATAGGAATGGGGGAGGAATCGGTTTGACTACTTAAGTACATCATCAGCGGTACTTAGAATTGTACTTTAAAACATATTTGAAGTCGTTACTCTAACATGGATGTACGGGTCTACGGTTTAAGTTTGTAGTTCAGATACTCCATGATGAACCATAAGTTCTTGGTAAGAAATTAATATATCTTTTTTCATCGAATTTTTCTGGCGACGCCTGGTTGTTATCAAAAGCATTGCATTGAGTGATTAAGATAGAACAATTGTAAGACTAAGAACGAAAAAACAAAAAAAAAATTTCGACAAAGCTTGTAAGTAAACCTGCTTGTTATCATTTATAATAATTTTTAAAAAGTAAAAGATGGCCGAGTCGTTTAATTGCAATTGTTTTATATTTTTCAAATAAATATTTTTTTCAAACTAGTTTTAAGAACTTTTATAAAACTTTTACAGTCGTACATTGTTCGAGAAACGCTGTTTTAGCTCTGTTGCTTGTTTTTAAACATATAAAATTAAATCAACATCTACTTTCAGGCATTTTTTTCTCTTAACAAATTCTTGAGGAACGAACTATTTATAACTGTTTGAAAGTTATAATTTACCGAAAAAATCATTATGTTGATCTGCATAGCCCAAAATTTTCTACCGTGAGCACGGAATGCACCATTTCATGCTGCAATGAAGAAATTTTGATGTTTTTTCTTCATCTGGTTCATAACCATAAAACTATAAATCACAGAAAAATTCATACGACTCCGACATTGGCGGTTGGCAAGTTTTTGAATGAGGCAACCGCTTAGCCGCGACAAGTTTTCCGGCCGCCACCGGGTACACACCTGCCAGGCGGGATGACCTCCCCAGGCAAATGAGGGCTAGTCCTTGCGCCACAATCGACTCGCGGTTGCGTCGCGTCGTTATGGCCAGCTGAAGCGTTTGCGGAAAGTTTTGAAGTAAAACTTTGTGCTCTCCATTTTTTTTTTGCTTTCTAAATATTTCTTTGCGGTTTGGCTGCTGGGAAAGGCTCGCCAAATCGACGCATTGCTCGGTCCTATCCGTCCGCCGTCCAGCTCGGCCACTCTGCACATTTCTTTGGATTTCGTCGACGTTTCGAATGAGGGCTCCATGAGAAGCAGCTCTCGGGGAGATGCCGTCATTCCGGAAGAGTTGGTAGATGGCCATAGGAGAAAAAAAAGTGTAACAGGAGAATGAACGAAACTTTCCGAGACATGGCAAATCGTTAAATGCGCAGAATTTTGCGATCTTTCACCGGATGCATGCAAGTTTCTAAAAGTGCCCGAAGAAAAGCGGCGCAATGACTAAGGCGTTCCACGAAAGTGTTTTTCAGCCCCATTCCACGGGGAATGGTGGACATTGCTTCTAATAGAGAGCCCAACAAAATTGCGGAAAACTTTTCGTTTCTTTCGGAAAGTTTCAAAATATGGTTACGCGTAGCGAACAATCGATGGTGAATAAAAACGATGGTTCTTCCATTAGAACCGGGTTATAATGGTATAAGGCAAAAAACTCTAATTAAATGTACAGTCCAGTGACACACATACAGTGATCTAACATGATTCTATTGAAATTCATTCCATGTCTGAAGATTTTCATTCTTTCTTTTATGGAATTCAATGTAGTACGGAAAAGGTTTTGCTCATGGTTTCAATTGCAGTCCTTGTACTCGTCCATATGAAATTAGGCATTTTTGGCATGTTTTTTTCTTAAAATATTTTTCGATCTGCATATTTAGTGCTCGTTAATATATGCATTAATAACATTCATAAATTAAAAGTCTCAGATTACTTAACAGTGTAGTGAAGTAGCAGTGGAAAAAAGTAGTTGTGTATCAGTTCCAGTACTGTAAAACTTCCCCACAAAATTGGCTTTAACTAAAGCTCCCTTTCGGCTTTGAATAGCATTGAATGTAAGGATGTATGCTTGTGTTATGTTTGCAACTTATGTCTGTAGGTACCTATGCACCTCAAATACGCCGTTATCTGTGGGTTCATGAAATGTTCGAATACGTCCCTGCCGAGAAGTGTCGCACTCAAAACATCCATCTTATGAAAGTAGAAGAATTTAAATCGAACGAGCACGAAATGAAACGCTTCTAGCCAATATCGTTCGGTGGGATCCTATAAATATGTCGGGTAAGTTTAGATGGTGTATCATTTAGCCGCATCTTTCCCGTTAAAACGATCGAAGCCAATTCCGCTCCTAAACTACAAGTCCTGGACAGAGCAAAAAGTGTTCCGAGAAAAAAAAATCCCATTTTGAATAACGGGTTAACGGATTGGATAACCGCTGGGAAAATGGTGCGCCATGAGGCTGGAGGTACACAAGAAAAATTGTATCGTTTGAAGCGTCCGAAAAATGGTCAAGAGATGATAAATAACAACAGTTTATTTCGTGCTAGGAAACCCAAAACCAAAAGTACCTCAGGGCGGGAAGGCTTCGGGGCATCGGATAAAAAGAAAAAGAAAAACACCATAATGTCTGGAACTTTTCCACCTTTAGCATATGGTCGTTTTCTCCGTGCCATGTTATCCAGGAACACACACACACACATACACATAACATGCCAAAACCCAAAAGGATCCAACCGAAAACACGCAAATGCCCAAGCAGCTGGAGCGCACCGGACACGGATCAGTACAATGGGAGAGAAACAAATCCCAGACACATAAACTTTTGAACCAAATCCAATTTGCGGAAATGCGAGAACAAGTTTTCCCACCAATGAGAAAGGGGCGGTCGGTGGGGGTGTGGTCAGAGCCCAACGCTGGAGTTCCACCAGCAAACACGCCATGACGAGCGATCGGCGTGGACGGTAATGTTCTGTCGTGTAGCGTATGGGATTCCGGGACACCGCACGGTCGAGAGTGCAGTCCAAGGTGGCAGCTCTCAAAGGAGAAGGATAAAGGGAAGGGAAAGCCATCATTTAGGATCTCTACGGCCACGGCTAGCCACCGAGCGGAATATGCATAACGATGTCAGCAGGTTCTTAAAGTGGCAAAAGAAACATGGCATTGCATACCTTCGACCGGTATGAAGGGATGGCTCTTCGCACGCCTTTGCGCATCCCCAGGAGTACGAAGAGGAGATTGGAACGAGATATCACACCGGGAGGAGTAGAATGTTCGAGTATGATACAGGCCATGATGCTGTGCCCGTTGGATCCTGAAAGGAAGGACAATCCGCTCGCCGATCCTCTCAGAGAGGAGAGCCGTGCGGGGGGAAATTGTCGTATCGAGCCACCTGCCGGGGGACGCGTGTGATCACACTAACCGCAGAGGGCGCTCCGGAACAATGCGCAACTATAGCTTTGGGGCAAACTTTCCCCTTCCTCACAACGGGACGTGATTTCAATCGAAATCAACAAGAAACGAATGCGGACGATTGAAATCGGCCATGAAATCCATCGCTGGAGCTGGACGTAGTTTGTAAACTTTACCGACACTTGTACGCCTGGCAATTGCTCCTCGGGCCAATAAATTGGAAATTGAATGATGATGCAAAGAGGTCACGGTGGCCGCACGCCGGAGTAAGAAAGTGACGAATTTATTTTCAAAGATTGAACAAACACTGAACAACTGTGACCGGTTAAATTAGAACCGCTGTGAAGCATGCAGCTCTACAAAATCGAACGTAGATAAGATGGCAAATCAAATTTATATATTTTATGTTTTAAATGTTAATGTAGCCGTCTGTTGATAAAACTCCAATACAAAATATATTTGAAGAGAATTCCAGTATGGTTTAATCAAAGATTATAGCAGATTGGCAATGTTGACCATTGCGCGTATCTGATTAAACGATTGTAAAGTATCCATTTTGGCCTTTAAGTTTAAATATTATGAATATCCGCGAAAAATGCATGTTTGGCACAGGACTGCTATATTTGATAAAGTTTTATTGATATCATACAGACTTGTGACAAATTGGACTTGATAGCCGGTTTCTCGAAGTGGGCAACACTCGACAACAAGACATGGTTCGGTTCGGCATTTATCGTCAATTAATCCACGTTCTTTTGAATTGCTTATTGATCATACCAAACGATCGTGATCTGCTTTCTTCACAAATCTCGAGCTACTGAAAGCTCAAGTCATGGTAGTTATGGTGCTATAAACCAACAAAGGGGGGTGATTGTTCAACTCGTCTGGTTTAAATTTAAATTCGATACATGGGTTATAATCTTCTTCTAGACTTCTAGACTTTTTTATGAGAGATTGCGTAGATTAATCTTCTTTGCCAAAGACTCGTTGTCCCCCGCAAAGCTCAGAACCAATGAAGACGTTGAATTTATAGACGTATTTCCTTTCTCAAGTTTGTCAAGTGTTTATAGTCGATGAAAAGTAGGGTCAACCAATCGACCGCGCATCAAAAGAACCCGTTGTAGATATTTGAGAAAAGTGAAATTCCAGAATTAAATGGCTTCATTGTGCCTCAAGCCACGATTATTATTTAGATTTTAGATAAGTGTTTTATTAAAAAAGAAAGCTAACATCTTTATTAGAAAACACTGAATTAGCAGATAAAAAAAGATACCTGTAATCTTTGGAAAATTATGTTTGCCAACGTTGCGCTCTTCGGACTCTATTAAAAAATTCTTTTGAGTTCCCTGTGCGTATCAAAATTGAAACACGTGTCAAATGTGTTCGCAGCATCGAAACAATTAAACGATTCCGATATTATTCCACATATTGCTCCGGTACAATGGATTGGAATGGAATTGTGTTGATATATCGTACGTAGAAAAGTGTGCTGGTTCGCTGGAATGGTTGAGTTGATGCACCTGTGCGTGGAAATGATGGATTCTTCCGTGGAAATCAGAATCCAACATGCAACCACGGTCTACGCTACTCACACGTGCTAACAAGAGACTCGCTCCGCTGTACCGATTGAATAAGCGCTAGCGTAACAATTGCAAGAACCAGTTGTACCGGAGAAGTAATTTAAAGCTCATTACAAATACATCATTAACACCAACTTACCCCTGTTTTCCAACAAGTACTACGAAGTGCATGGTTCAGTTATTCAGGACGAAGGAAAACTGCCAGGCTGGGCGACGCAGCAGTGGTCGAGGGACGCGAGTGTTCGCATAGCTATAACGATGGAACGAGTGTTGGTGTCGGTGATAATTAAATTTTTCGCCTGTTGGTTTTATTAAAATTTCCAATTTTCGCCCACGTTGTTCCCCTTAATAAGGATGAATCGGTGAAAAGGATGATTTTTCCCCTGATTGGCTCAGCTTTATCGGGAGGAGATGTTTCGTTTTACTTTTTGTTTGTTATCACTGTAGGAACCGTAACAGGCGATTAATCGGTATTGCTAGTGCAATTATTTGCTTTTAATCAATCAAGCTGCGCAATCAACTTTCCCTGGACAATAGCTATATTCCACGAAAGAAGCGCACAATTAGGAGTAGTTTAACGAAATAGCCAATAACGATTAAAATTTATTCATCGTTAGATCAACAGGAGCCCAGCTGACGTTGAAGGGATGGAAGAGACTTTACATTGTTGGGATTTGTTTAATCTTTCATAATACCTCGCGATTACGGTATAGTTTGGCCGAAGTCGAAGGAATTGATAATGAGTCAATTTTTTCGCAATCAACCATAGTCTCCGATTGACAGCCAGCCTACAAATGCGTAAGCCTTACTCCGTGCTGTTTCCTTCGAAATCATGGTGCGGACCATCTCATCAAAATAAAACCCAACCGGTCCTTGTCTGGCGAAGGCGGCAGGGAGGTTCGTAGGCGAGGGGATGTATGATTCGATGTGGGCCCTGAAGCCTGGCCGCATCACCCTCACCGCGGATAGATAGGGGAATAATGATGATGGGAAAAGTTTTGGACCGTTCCCCGAAGATCTCAATCCCACCGCCGGCAGTTCCATTATTGGCTCGGGGATGGTAGGGTTTCGCCCGGTGGCGCCACGACCCGGAAGAAAGCGCCAGCAACGAGGCGCGGAAGATTTGCTATCTGTGGGAAATAAATAACTCTCCCACTCACTTAGCACCGGTAGTGTTTTGGCGCTGTACATTCTCGAAGGGTTGCGGGGAAATACTATGGGTTTTAAGCCTAACAGGGTTCGGTTAGAATGCAAACAGTAGCGCGTCCCTCAAGGCCGGTGTAGCATGGTAAGCTTGTTTGTGTCTTGTGTCTGGTTTATTCCAACAGTATTGATATTTATTTTTAACGAGAATTTAACCAGCTCCAAGAAACATTAAAGGGGCCAAATTGTTTCTCTTGCTTATTACCCATTAACCATCTAGGATGAGTGTTTGAAGCTTATTTTTGGTAGGATTTTTTCGGATTGTTTTCTTTTTGATGCTATACTCTCACTCCAAAAAACCTAATGTGCACCTCCAATTGGAGCTTCTTTTGCAACCTGTACCGACGGTAGCGTTTGGCGCTTGTAATTGCATTTGCGACGTCAGCACTGCCGGGAGGAAGCGGAAGACCGTGATTCAACCACCGGCCGTAACACACTCGTTACATTTCACCCCATTTCACTCCTGGAAGGTTCGAACCTCGGTTCAATCAACAAACTTTCGCAAGTGCTGGTGAACCCCGTCGCGGTGCTTCTCCGCGTCCTCTATTTGTCTAGCCTTTTAGCTGACACCGAGTCCCGGTGGACCAAGGTACGGCTTGAGTACAGAAAAGAGCCGCTGGTGGTGGTAGAAGTGGAGCCCCATTGGCAAAGAGTTTGCCCAATCCCGTTCGCCCGCTGGGGGAAAACCTCAACACGAAGCGAAAGGAGCCGGAGTTTGCGATGAGTGAAAGATTTGGCGCAGGGCATGACATCGATAATGGCATTAGAAAGCCCGCCCGGAGCAAATTGGACGTGTAATCCGGGAGATCCTGATCCGGCTGCCCATCATCGTCGGGGCGTGGGCCAGCTGGCGCAGCCGGGACGTCGGGGGTTACCATTTCGGCCCGCAGGCAGAAGTATGATTTAATTGGAGGATATGAATCGAGGCGTGTGCCCACAACCGGAGGATCATGTTGCACGTGCGAGTGTTACTTTTATTGATAATAACGGATGTCTTGTCATTTGCTCCAACTTGCCAGCACTTTGGCCGACTGTTTGGCCGCCAATTTACTGCCCAAGAAATCAGTAGGAGCGGGCGGTCGAAAGGGAGGTCGGCCGGAGCGGCGAAGAAGAAAAAGTTTTGCTCGCAATGTCACCCCCGGGAGTGTAATATCTATCACTGTCTCTGGACTGCGAGGCCGGCTAGGCAAAAGTGAGGCCGCAAAATGAAGAAAATTGCCAGTGAACTCGGGCTGGAGGGAAATCTCGCTACTGCAGGGACGTTTGCGAAGAAAATTTTGACTAGTGCGCCCGTTCGTCGGGTAATGAAAATAAATTCGCCGACATTCCCACCCGCTGGGCACGGAATGTCCCGAGGGGGTGGGAAGCTGTTGCGCACCGGGCTTCGCGGTCAGCTGCCACAACCGCGTGTGTGAGTGGTTTTCTGCACCTACACACCTCTCACCAACCACCATTACCGAGGAAAATGGCGTCTTGGGGTCCGTCGTTATCTCATCGCAGGTTCCATTAGGACGCGCTGACTCCGGTTGAATTATGTCCAGGGCAATGTTTTTTACTTAGAAAACTTTTGTCATTCCAATGAGTAATATCGTGCATGATAATGGTTATTCGGAAGGCCGGCGCGGTCTGTCGAAGGCACCATGTTTCTGCTCGATACCGGCAAGGACGGCCGCACTTTTGAAACCACCGAAACATGGAACTAAGTGACAATCTCGTTCACCGTAGAACAACGTACTTGAAATACTGGGAAACATACTTGTCTACAGTTTCACTGTAAATTGGTTCTTTCACAATTACGGTGCGACTTATTTAAATTTCGCGACTTTTTTAAAAATTTGATTTGATTTGACGTACTTTGCCATCAATTTGCTGTTCGCATGAAGGATTGGTTCTACAAAGCAAGATTCATAGTGTTTTTTTTTTAAGTACAACTAGCTCAAAGCATTTGGATCCTCTTTATTCCGGGTGGTGCGACCACATTATCAATCAATGGTTAATGGCGGTGTGCATGATTTATTTAAGATAGGGTTATGATTAAAAAGTAAAAGTAAAAGAAAGGATCAAATTGCGCAGCACAATCAAGCGGTCACCTTGCGCGCAATTACGCGGTGCTACCAGGCCTTTGTTCCAATTAATTTAAAAGCGCGCTTCGGGCGGAGCAACAATTATTCGTATTGAAGTTATCGTTGAAGATGGAACAAGCTTCACAGTTTTTAAAATAAAAGTGTTTCTTCTATACGAGTGATCAAACCACTACACTACAAAATGGTTGAATGGTTCCTCGTTGCCTGGGGGTACTCGGTTACCTGCTCGTCAGAGTAATTGACCGGCACCGTCGTACGAAAGGAGCAGGGTACAGTCCCGAGACCAAAGGCTTAGTAGTCTTGTGAGTGTCACCACATTACCAACCAACGGTAGCTTTAAGTGTTAACTGGCGAGTACGAATATGCCTCCTGAATTCCTGAGAGTGGAGCCTCTTTACCTGATGGATGGTCCGAGATGTGCCATTTTGGTTTAGCGATGGTGACCGTTGTAAGCAAGGAGAGTAGCTAGATATGAGCATTCTGGAGAGAATTGTCCCCATGCCTCCTCTCTTTAATTTTTGAAAAATAATATCAATAGATACATGCATCCATCTCAAACCTGTGTAGGGGAAAGAGGTGGGAATCATCATCAGTTTGTGCATTGCACCCATGATTAATTAATCAATACTGATTTATGAGTTAGCATGATTTAAACAAAAAAAAGTTGAAATTAATATTTTGTATGATAGATAACCAATTGTTGCGTTATACTTTTCAAACTAACTGGGGTGGTTTGCTGCCAGCACATCTGTGGTGGAACAGACCTTAACGATTTTTGTTTATGCAAAATGAAACGTTTGCTTGCCTGTTAATGAGTTGTGAAATTGTGAATGAAAAAACAATTTTCGAAAGATTATTAATGCATTTTTAAATTTTTAATTAAAATATTACGCCCTCATGCATGTTTGATCAATTTAATAAAATTTAAAACCTATAAAATATTAAAATATTGTTATTTTATTTTTTCATGACAAACATCAAAATGTTGTTTAAAGCAGACACTCTAAGTGATTACAGCCTAGCCATAAATAAACGAAAATGGATAGTATACTTGACGATAATCTTGGAAAAGCAAAATACTAAATGATGCCACCTGCTTTGTGTGCAACTTAAACGTTAACTAAGCAGTGGATGCAAGCGGAGCTATTTATAATTGTTTATCCCTTGTGACGATGATTTTTCTTGTAATGCCAGCTATTTTTTAAATGAATGTAATCTTTGTATTTTGGAGGAGACTAACAACTAAACATCCTTACCGGGTACAAATTAATACGGTCCCAATACCTAGCGTTCTGTTTTTCCGCCTGGAAAATTTACAGATGGGATCCGGCAGTATCCTGTAGGCGATAAATCAAAGATAAAGCTCGATCAATCAAACCCTTTTCAACGTTTTCGGTTTCGGCGGATGCTTCCACCGTACACGCTCTGGAACCCCCAGAAAGAACAACCTTACGTCCTACGGCATTCGAAGGTAGCCCATTCGTCCTTTTTCGGGAGGCTTTCGTAGGGCGCTTGTGATTTGGAAAGCCTGTACTGATTGGCTGACAGGCGCTCACTCACCTGGGGATTAGAAGATATGCTGGTGGATAATTTGGGAATGCGAATTTATTGTCGCGTCGATAAGCCACCCTCGGCACAGCACCGTTCCGATGGAGGGCGTAGCTGCTAGGCTCACGCGCCCGCTAATGTGGATCCCCGCAATGGCGGAAAATTAAGTAAATCTCATCGGTCGCTCAACGGAGGCGCACTTCCGAGGACAAACATTATCTACTCCGGGCGCGTCGAGCGAGGGCGCAAGAATTCTCGCGCGCGCGGATGCGATGGTGATGTCTTCACATCCGGTTTCAATAAATCTGCGGCAACCGGCCCGGATGCCAACTATTTTTCACTCGATTGGGCGTGGTGGGTACCGGAGGAATCGTGGCGGCATAGTCGAGAGATAATCCGGTTCGTTGTTGTGCTGTGCTGGTAATGCCGTGCCGGTTTAAGGACACGCTATTTGACGCGATTTCATGCACCTTTCGGATGTGTTTGGTGTTGTTGCACTTTGGCTGATCAACTATAGGACCAAGGTGAGGAGGTTTTGGTCAGTCAAAACTTTTTGTCTACATCACGTCCCATGAAAACACTTTAATTGAACCAAATACAGGAAGGGATATTATAAGCTGATTTTCATACCTCATATTATTGGTTTTCGTTATTTTAATGTAAGAAGTAACACAATTGTATCTTTCTCCAAATTTATATCTCTCCTTAATTTCTAAGAAAGGAGAAGAATTTTGGACAAGAGAGATCCACTTCTGCATACACTTCAACTTGAACAATCTAAAATGTGTCCGCTTAAACGTGCGTATACAAAATAATATTCTTATGAAGCAGATTAAATTGATTCCTACTCGGAGACTTGAACAGTCGTTTCCAATTTACCGTGCGATCGTAAATGGGCATTGTTGGCTCTTTGGCCGATTGAGTTCGTATTCCCCGTTGTGCGATATCGCGTGCAACCAAGGCGCGACATCGTGCGCCGAATTCCGGTACCCTGCCATCGGGCGTCAGAGAGGATCGAGCGAAGGTGGAACGTTATTTCATTCGTTTCGATTACATTCCTGAAAATTATATCACACCATTGAGCTGACGCTTCCGTTACACCTTGCTTCCGTCCGCGCGTACTACTCCACTTCCGGGCGCCACTGACAATGATACATTCGTGCCCTTGGTGCGGCAAAAGAGAAGAAAAAGAGAAAAGAAACCCGTTCCAAGACGTAGAACTTCCTCGAGGACGCCCTTTCCCTATGCGCGAGCAGGCCACTAGCAGATTGGATGTTCCTGTGTATCAAATTACCGTGCGGATGTGCTGGCTCGTATGGGAGGGACATTTTTCATCACTTGCCCGCGCTGCCAGGCCGACAGGAGTTGCTCGAGGATAAGCGAAAGCTATAGTGTCAGGATGGAGAACCGGCTATAAGGTAGGCGAAGTGAGGTGCGGCGGGCGTAGAATCGAACGAAAGGGGCGAGAGGCCCAGAGTAGACAAGAAATTCAATAAATCTTTCACCTGGAACACACACATTCCCCGTCCCTGTTGGCTGCACGGTGCATGTGCGAGGCGTCACTTCCGTTGCAGGGAGTGTTCCATGTCGAATTCTTTCAAAGCCACCTCACTGCATCCCGCGAGAAGTCGCCCATCTATGGGCCCCCAAGGAAGCGAATCCTGGCGGGGAAGGAAATCACATCGTTGAGGTGTGCCGTCCGCGTCGTCGTCGTCGGAGGAGGTCCCCGGAAGCATGGAAAGGATCTACCGACATATGTCCCACCCGCATCCTACGTAGTTCATGCGTTATCTCCGAGGATCCAACGGTGGACGAAATCGAAATCAACAAGACGGTTCCGCGTCTGCGGGGAAAATAGATGGCAAAAGCTATTTGTAACATTTCAGCAAAATTATTTCTCCCGAATTTTATTCTCGCCTTTCCATTTGGTGCTATTTGTTTACCTGCCTGGTCTCCGGGAGTCCTGGGAGAAGTCCAGACTCAACGTGTGTTTGTGTGTGTTTGTGTGTGCCGTCCCTCTCCGTTCTATCGGGAAGGCCAGAGGATAAGATAAGAAACTAAGGTGCACAGCGAAAATGTTAATCCAAGCAGGATGCGTATTGTTTGAAAACCGCATCTGGCATCTTTTGAGGCGTTCTTTTTTTTATTCGGATGGATCGGAAATCATGAAGTTATTGGGGGATAACAGAGCCGTTTGGGTGGTATGATAATGGTTACATTTGTCCTAAGTATTTTTATTTTTCAAAGTGACACGTCTTGTGTTCGTCAACAGGACTAGGGATCTGCCGCCATTGTTATCCATCAAGTGAGGCGTCATTCAAATACTTTGTATTGATGATTTTTCAAAAGACTTTTTTGCATAACACATGTTTCTCAAACTATGTTTCCAGATTTAAATACATTTATTATAAATTTACATGCTCAAGGTTATGCTTAAAAAAAACACAAAACAAACAAAAGTAATTACGAGTATCAAATTCCATGCGTCTTTATAAATACCATAGTTCAATTTCAAACAGACAAAATGAAGTTTCCACATGGCTTCAATAAAAGCAGTAGTAGTTCAAAGGTACTCGTTATTCTCTTGAAATTTTATGTTTTTTGATTAAAATTTATTCTCTTTGATGAAACATAAAGGTGCAAACAATGGTTATATTCATACATGCATTAATTACAATTTTGAATTTAAAAAGGCATGTTGTGTGCACAGCTGAAGTTCCATTTCGATATTTATTGCAGCTCATCTGAAAAACTGTAAGGTTGGACATTTATAGCAGAATATATGATATGCTCAAATCGCTTCTCCTCTCTCGACAAAACGGTGAAAAAGGCTTTTGGGGCTCGTTAGTAAATTGAACTATTGCTCTGGACCACTGGTACAGGTTTTATTCTGCTTGGAATGATTTTTATTCTCTATCATGGAGAAATGCGTCCCATACTCCTCTTACAACTGAGTAAGAGTTCAATTTACGTTTTTTCTTGAAATGAACATGCCAGATCCGAAATTAGGGGGATAAAGATGTATTTTACTATAATGTTCGTTCAACTTGAGCCAGACCTAGGTGAGACAGACTGACCCAAAATCATTCTGTTCATTCTGTAAAATGAAGCAAAATATAGTGTGAAAACTGACATTGTGTGGTATACACAATTCCTTCCACCTAGCAACCAGAAATGGATAAACAATTGACAAGGTAGATCCTCCCGTCTGTCTGTTGCATACGAAGCGGGAGGTTTGTTGAAGAAATAGTTCATTTGAATATTCTACCCCTGCTCGCATCAGTGACTTCCATTCCATTTTTACTGATGGCTCGATTACAACGTGGAAGGCCTACGGGTGTATGAGATGGCAAACGGTTGAGAAGGGCCAAGTTGATAAAGTCAAGTTAATCTCGTTTGGACAAACTAACGACTGGATCGAATGAAGTGGATGACGGGTTTATCAAAACTGTCCGTCAGGACGATGATGGGTTTCGTTTCGAAATCTTTAACACTCGTCATTTAACTTCTCACCCTCGGCGTGTTCTGGTCTAGGTTCTATCCTTCAGAATAAGGAAATGGTGTAACAAAGGGATTTTCAGTAGTTTATGATTTGATATCACGATTGGTTATTTAATTTTTATTTTCTAAAAGGATAAGCAATTAGAAGCGAACACTTGATAAACATGATTATGGAAACATTTCTTAACATTTTAAATTGTTTGTTGTAAGTTATAGTTGATTGTTAATTTACTTTACTATAGTACTGTTATTAAATTTTGGATACATAAATTGTGCCCGGCTATGTTCGATACTATTTTCAATGATTCTTTCGTAACATATTTTACTGTTCTTCAAAGTTCAATTTGACAATATTTTATTTTACATCATACCAATAAATCAATAAATATAAATCAAAAGATTTATTTAAAGATAATTGTATTTTGAAAGCACTAAATGTTACATTGTTATATTTAAAGCTCATCTTTTCATTTGTTCATATACAAGCCTTCCCACATGTGTCGCCACATACTCCTTTTAATTCTAAACTGTTCAAAGGTGAACAGGTTTAATGACAACTTTTGAGCGATGGGAGTTACAGAAAACAGAAGTAAACAAAACTATGGTCCAATATGAAAATCCTTGTATAACATTTTTTTAATAATGTTTTCCTCTTGTCGAGCACGGCTGGCAAATGACTCTCGGGGATGACGGAATTCGAAAACTTATTAAATAGACATTGTGCTCTCCGGCACGGTTTGGTCCCACTGTTACGTACAGCGGCGCTCTTGCGAATCGATTATGCTGCGCTTCGTTTGTGTGGAAGGGCCGTCAGAATACTGATGGGTGCGGAATATGACGGAAGGAGACTGCCTAGCGAAACCCGGGTCGGTCGGGTTGGTTTGCATTACAATTTTTTAGAGCATAAAATCATCCTTTCAAAAGCTCCGGCGCTCCTGCGTTCGTTCGTTCCCGTACCATTCCAACCACCGTATCATGTGTGTGTGTGTGTGTGCGTACGTCGGTGTGGAATCAGGATGGGAGGAAAAATCAAAATAATTTATATTGACTTTTAATTTATTGCTGTGGATAAATTTCCGGTTCTGAGTGCACTCTCGCTTCTCGGCCTCTTGGCCTGTGTCGAGCCCGTTCCTGCTCTGCACGCGGCGAAAGGGTTCGTATTTTTCTATCCCACCCAATGCACTCCACCCCGGCAAGTGCACCTGGAGTGAAGGGTCGGGCCTCGAATGCAGTTTGTCGTCGCCCGGGGAACCGTGTGCTCCATTCTTCTTGTCTGGCAGTGGCGTCACAGACGAAGCGGGTGGCGGAATCGAGACGGAGAATTCCGCTCAGCTGCTTCCACCTGCCAGCTCCTACAGGCTGTTGACGTCGTTGAGGTTAGGTTGGTTGGGCCGAGATTACGATCATTCAGTGTGTTTACACAACTTTAATTAATCTATAACACGATCTAGCAGCAGAATAAATTGCATTTTCTGCAACTATCGAAGCGTGCTGCCGACGACGAGCACTTCGGGCTAAATAGTATGTGAGTGCACCCCCGCAAGTACCTACTTCAGGGGCCCTGTGTGTGTGTGTTTGTGTGTGTGCATACGTTCGTTTTCTCATTTCCGTCTTGGGCGCGTCCGGTGGGAGGGAAATGTGAACCGAAGCATTCTCCGTACGCCTCGTTGGTGCATTAGAGGACTGTATTGTGGTGAAATGAGTTCATCTCGTCAAAACGTGGTCGTTCGAGAATCCGTGTGTGCTTTCCCAGCAAACACGGTCAACATTTTATTTCTCTAGTTTGCGAATAGATTGACATTATTGTCGTTGAAAAGACGAGGAGGACGGATTTCCCCCCTTCCGAATATCCGCTAATGGCAACCATCTGCGCAGGAAAAGTAATCAAAAACGCATAACCGCACATTAGCTGGAACGAGTAAACAAAACTACCGGTGCGGTCCTACGGCAAAATCGTCCTTTGTGACCGAAATATGGCAAAATAGCAGTAACAAAATAAGAGGAAAATCAAAACAATAAAGGGAAAGTAGCGTTAGCACGCGTAACTATTCCGTGGCCGAACCGCCGAAAGTCGGTGTGTTAAAAATCACATTAAGTTTAATGACGTTTGAAATTGGCGGACGGCAAGCGTGTGGTTCGCCGGGCATTCGGAATCATCGCCACCTGACCCCTCCTACTGCCGCACGACCGGTTCGATCGTCACGCTGATGCCACCCTGCGCGTGTAATTGAAATGAAAATTTACAATTCCAATTACCTTCCATTACGACGGCACTCAATTGACGTGTTGCCAGTTTGGAGGCGGCAGGTGAAAGGATCTGTTTCTTTTTACAATGTATTTTTTCGAGGGGTTGCGTATGCTGGGGAGCGGACAGTGGTTGGAGCTGATGACATTTTCACGCTGTTTGGGACATCAACACGCCGCATAATTTATGCATTTACCTTTATAAATGGCTTGAAAGCTATGCGCTGTTGTCCGTTTTGAGATTATTTGCAGTTTCAAGAATCTGTGCTTCCCTCGCCAAAGATGCTCGTAAGAAACTGTGCAGAACTTATTTCTGAACTTTAAAATAGTTTGTTTGTGTTGCGGAAGCTGTCAAATGTTGCCAAATGTATAATAGATATCCAATTTTAGGGTAAGAGAACGGTATGCAGCATGCATGTTTAGTTTTTATATATTTTTTCAACAAATTTATGAATTAATTTACAATTAGGTACAGTAGAGGAAAAGCAGGAGGTAAATCACGGAATTATGCTAATCGAATTCACCGTTTAGATTAAAAAGTGTTCTTTATTCAACGCATTGTACTGCTTACATTTTTTGGGAAATCAAAAGAATATTTTTAAGAATATCTTAGTTTAAATTTATTTATTTTGTGTTAAAAACAATAAAAAAATTTTTTGAAAGGAAATTTCGTAATTTAAATTTTTCCTAAATTATTTAATTCATATACAGAATACATATTTATTTTGAATAAATTTTTTCTTTTACCCGTAGTACTAAACCGATGGAAGGAGTTTCTTTCCAGAGCAGTGGAAGAATCGAATGAACAATGTGCGGAATAAATGGCGGAAAAAAGAAAGTACGCATCGGGAATGTAATCCGTCTGGATGGGAAGGAGATTAATTAACCTCCAGGTGGGTAGTTTATCGTGGAGCGGGTGCAAAAACAGAGTATGTTGGTCCATGTCTATGGCTAATAGTACGGCGGCTACCTCTACCTCCCAGCGTGTCCTTCCGTGGAATTACTACACTCCATTTTCTTGTTCTGCAAAGCGGTAGCATCCTTTAGAATTGTTGGTACACTGAACGGGAAAGCTGGGGACAGTTCAGAGATAACGTCAAAGTGTTAAATGTGTCCCGGAAAGCACTCGCCGGCGTTCAGCGACGATTGTGCGGCGTCGTACAAGAACATCGGCCCTCCACCTGCCATTGGGAAATCGGCCACCGGATCGGTACTTTCAATATCACCCGAAGCACGTATCCTCTCCAGTATCAAATGCTTACTTCGATCCAATTCAGCGCAACCACCAGGATGGATGTCAGCCATTCGTAGGTTCGTTCGTTCGTTCGTTCGTTCGTTTTGTGGTTTCATCTAGTAGCAACCGCCTAGGAGGTGTGGGAAGTTTACTTGGCGTCGACTCTGGCAGGGTAGTTCACTGCTCCCACCACGGGATGGCGCTGCAGCACCGGCTAAAGTGACAGTACGTGAACGTGGCGAAAGTGGCCTTTTGCTTTCTTTTACCGTTCCACTTCGCCCGGAGAGCTGCGTTCGTATCCAACCGCCCGGCAGAATGGTGAATGGATCTTTTCAGGACGGAAGCATCGAGCTCCACCGCTGCTGCTACGTTCTAGTTGTTTTGAGAAGGCTAAAAGTCAATCTGGAAAATGTTGCTAAAGTCACTGATTTTGCCGGAGAGAACCAGACGTCCTTCGGTGCTCAAGGACGATTGGTAGCTTTCGTGCGCATCCGGCCGCCTCCCCTCTTGCCGTCAAGGGGAATTAATGTCAGCGGGTGATGGGAAACGGTCCATCAACGCCGACGGGTACGTTGCTACACTTCCCAACCCCCTCCGAGGCAATGACAAATAGTGCAACGTAATTGAAAATTTCTCTCCATGTTTATCTAGCGCTTCTAATGCGTCTCGATAGCAGACCATGGCCAATTTCGATGTTTTAATTTTCGATTCGTCATTAGACAGAAGGAAGCGCTTCGGATCTTTCAAGATTTTCTATCTAGTTGGTCGTTGATAAACGTATCGTTTGGATTTTCGCAATCCAATTAAAAACAAGATAGACCGTTTTTTTGTATTAATTTTGTTTTATTTTTTTGTTTTGAATTGTGGACTGGTACAATAATCATACAGGGTTTTACTTTACTCCATTTGCGAACGCTCTGTTGGAGTGTTCCGCACACTCTACGATTGCGTCTTCTCATCGTCAGCCAATGGGTAATGTTTTCTTCGCTTGAATCTCCTTCTTGCAATAATTTGTGCCTTCTATCTTTATTTTTTTTCTCGGCATTCGATCAAATTGGCTCCTTCTCTTTTGGTTGCGTTTGTTTTCTTCTTTCGATTCAACGTGTCGGTACAGTATGTTGGTTTTATGCTGAGGAAGGGATGGGCTGGAATGGGAGCTTGTGTTTTTTCTTTTTTACCATTAAAGTCAATATTTAAGTTACTTAATATTTTCCACCTGGCTGACCATCGTTCAATGCACCTATTGTTTTGCTTAATTTTTTTTTGCATTTTTCTGTTAGTGCGGGGTTCGACTTTTGATCCGCGATTGAAGGTGTTGATTTGCTTTGCCTTCACACCTGTCATTTTCATTCGGGAGGAGGGTAATCTTTTTTTCTTGCACTCGTCTATGTCTAAATATTTGCTCATGTCTGTAACGGTTCATTTTATCTACGTGATTTCGACGTGTCGCATCGGCTGGCCAATGCTTTGCTTCCGTATGATGCTATATTATACCTAGGGGTTTTTTTTTTGCGTTGGATTAGAATCATTCATTAGTTTGCTAGTGTCAGCTTTATTTCAGCGCTGTCAAACCCAAAAACCTTCCACCCAACAGGCTGTCTTATCATATGTTAGCTTACGATTTACATGCTCAAAGGTACATCCATATCATTAAATATAAAAGTCTTCGTGTTCATCGCACTCGCTCGCCTGCTGTACGATTGATGGTAGGTGATTCTTTCTTTTTGTTTTTATCTAGTGTCTTCCGCACACTGTGCTCGCTCTTGGCTTAATGGTTCATTAAAAATGGATGCATTCAGAAGGTAAATAAGTGTACGTACGTCATTCATATGCTACCACAGAGAGACTGATTCTTATCGACTAGTGCGCTGAAGTATTTCTGGATGTATGTTTGCGTGTGTGTGTGTATGTGTGAGTGTGAGCCTCGCTTATCCTACCGGTGCCTCGAAGTAATCATTTTCTTACGTAGATACTAAGGTGCTATTTACAGTGAGCGATTGCGCCACCCATGGGGCGAATCAATTACGGTGTGACCCTAGCCCTAAACTAACACGTCAACATCAGCAAGAGCTGGACTGGCGCTACTGGAAATGTACATCATACTTCATCACCAAACGAAATCACTGACCAGCTGCAAGAGCATTGGCAGCGAGAGCAGAGGGTTTTCCTTTGTCTGCGCGTCGGGTGGAAGGTTCGAACCGACTACGCTGGGCCTTTCGGTTTAGTCAGGAGCGCAAACGGTATCGATGTCACTAGAGCCCAGAGAAGAACAGCTCGTTTGCGGAGTGCCAAAGAAGATGTTCAACGAGCTTTTCTATGGCTTTGAGCAAGGACGCGGTTGTCTTTTCGGTCTGTATCGCACGATTGCCGCGACCAGATATCTTTGCTGTGTTTAAAAACTACCAGCCTAGTTTGCCGGGAGCTGTCTCCGAGCAGAGTTGCTCACGTCACGAGAGGAAACGAACGAATCCACAAAAAGCGTCGAAATGTTGGCGCGTCAAAAAGAACCAACCCCATTCATCACGACTCCGAGGCTTATTTACGCCTGAGTGCATCGAAAGAAAGGAATGCACTTTTTTCGGCTCGCGTGACGTCGTGCTTTCATCCCAAATTTTTTCTTTAAGGTTTCTCGTTCGGTCGTATTGCGCGCACCGCAAACACTCGAACGGTATGATTGTCCTTAGAATTCCACGGCGAATGAATGCCCCCCGGCAGGCACGATGGCGACTCGCGCTTCTCTTTGGTTGGCCTTTTGCAAAAGGGTTATCCGGGTTTTACGGGAAAGCGTAATTTTTGTTGTATTCCTGTTTTGCTTTACCCGTTGCACCCCACCCGTCGTCACGCCTGCCGAAAGAGTGCGGTCAATGGAAGATTGCGTGTAAAAAAGTCACCATCACCACCATCACTGCGGTGGCATGCGGGCAGGATAATATCGAAACGGAAGTTTTATAGACCAACCGAAAACTTTCCGCACCGCAGACACATTGACGAGCCGTGTGCCGGACGGCCTCTGTCCGTTGTGAGGATCAAAGGACGAACGTTTGGAATTTGTGGGGAAAAAAATAAAATGGTACAAGCGGCAGGAGAACTTAATGCGAAGAAACATTCGAGCACGAAATTCAAGTGGTCAGAGAGATGAAAACCGCAGAACAAAAAATAGAAGGCAGACAAAACAAATTCACCCAACCGTATCGAAGAATGAAAGAAAACCCGGTCCTGAGGGAAACGAAGGAAAGAGAGACAAGAACAGGACAAGAACTAGATGGGGAATCGCCACCTAAAGTACAATGAAACAGCGGAAGCAATCTTCACTAATCTCATTCATCGTAAAGGACACTTGCCCAACGCTTTTAAAAGAAACGTCCTGCCTTATGTCCCGGTGTCATCCTTTGGTGAGGAGTTTTTTCCCCCCGCCATCTCCCATCACCGACCTGTCCCACATTCGGCACAAAAACCTCCAAACAATGGGCAAATACTTTGGGCAAACAATCCAATATGGGGCCGAAAGTAAAATAGAGTAGAGAAAATTGAGGGAAGACGACGGGGCTGCAACCATTTCGTCGGGCCTGTTGCTGGTTGGAAAAGTTTTACTTTCTCGTAATTTCTGCAACAACACAGAGCAGGCGGGGTAGCCAGTCATCATTCTCCGGGACCGCCACGGACCACCGGGCGCCTCCATTACCGCGCGCCAACAGCGGCATAAAAGTTTCCAAGCCCACAGAATAGAGCGCGTTTGTTTTGGTGTGTGCCCAAAGAACAACAAGCGGCATCAGTCGATGTCAGCATATTGTTTGTTTATTTTCGTATTTTAATTGATTCCTCCGGCGGCCGTTCGACAGCATCCGGCGGCCCGGGACGAGACCGCCGCTAGTGGCGGGGTGGTGGGAAGAAAAATATGACCAATGGGCGTTGGCAAAGTTTGGCTGCAGCGTTCCTGGCGAGTTGTGTAATAACTTCGTCAAACCTCATTATCGAAACATTTCGTGGCGTTCGACTCGCAGCGTGGGACGTTTCAGTTTCATCGAACTTAAAGTTACGGAGTGGTACGTACAGTACCTTTCACCCAGTCCGTCTCCCACTCTATCGCTGTTGCTCTCGCTCTAGCTCTCTCGATATTAAGCATCTCGTCGCAGGAAACGGTCTACCTTTGTCGGCTGGCTTGATCTGGCAAAGTCGTTGGGTCTCGATGTGGTACAAGTTGACTTTTTGATAATCTAAACAATGGTTAAAATTTATTTACAAAGACTCTGCTTCCAGGGCGTCATGTGTCAGTGTTCTCATCGGGTCGCCGCGTGCGCGCTCTCTCTCTCTCTCTCGCTCATTTGTTCTCCAGGCGCACAGGGTGAGGTGACAGTTACAGTGACATTTGCGTAGCTTTTTGCTCACAGACGCCTTCGTTATACAGCGTGAAAAGATGGGAAAGGTGATGGATAGGGTATGTCAAGCGCCGCGCAATCGTCGTTTTCATGTTCCCTGCCTTCCATTTGCTGGCATCTTCCACGTCTTTCTCTGTCTCGTTTAAGAAGAAGTCCGAGCTGCCAAAGGACTCCCGTCTTTTCATCTACGTACGAACCGGCTCGAGTCAAGTCGTGTCGTGTTCTGCTCGGAATTGATTTTAATTTGCTTAAGACTTTATCTAAATATTAGCGCACACAACTTACGGGCCCGTACCCCGTCACCGTCCACTGGAGTTTACCTCAACTCAGCCCCTCCACTCTCCCCAAGCAGCGAAGCGAATCATAAAGCATCATCCATTCATTTATCCATCTACCCATTCCATGCTTCCACGGCATGTGCCCCCTCGTGCGAGCAAAGTTGCGTTCTTGTTGAATTAGTAATGAAGCCCAGTCGTCCTGGAAACCCTCCTCCCCCACCCCCTCCTCTTCGTCCAACCGTGTCCCCGGAGAGTCCTTGCCGATGCGCTACTTTGACACGGCAGTCTGGCGGCATTTTCGTCGGGGTGAATAACTGAAAAGTGTAAGACTTTCAAGAACCTCCGAAAAAGAAACAAGCCCTAGATGATTTGGGCCGTTACCCAAACAACATAAGGGGGTAGGGGTGTATTGTGTGTTCTTCTTTTCGAACAAACACTCGCGACTCGTGGGGGCAAACGTGTGCGTGGCCGCGAGATAATCACCGGGAGGAAGTACGCAAACGTCGCAGCTTGGCGGACAAAAGGAATGCGCGTGATGGTGGAATGATAGCAGTACACGGTTTGCAGAGATGGCACACTTATGTACACGATGGAATTGCTTGGCAGGAGCGTACCGGGCGTAAAACAGAAAGCGGCAAGCGTGTTTACGGACTGGTGCGTCCTGGTGGAGCGGCAGCGCGGGACTCGCAAAGCTGGAGCGATGAGCAATGCTATTCACTCGAACGTCACACATATACACCTATACAACGGGCCTACTCCGCCATGGAAGGCTGCCCCATTTCTAATCCTCCCTCCGGGAAGATCGCGCATCCAGCGGGAAATGCAATTGCGTAGCGCCTCAAATGTCATCTTCTCTACTGATAAATCTAATGGTTTGATTTTTCTTTGGCATGCGTCCCTTTTTCCGAATTCAATGAACTGTCTCTTTCTTGCTGCGCCGACGACTATTTCGCACCTCCGCTAGTGTTGTCGTTAAACTATAAAAGTACACTCATAGCCTGCGTTGAACCCAATGCAAATGTTTTTTTTTTCTCTAAATATCCACGATGACTTTGTCAGCCTTCAACCATCTCATTGTTAGGCAGAACCTGGTTGTTTTCTACATGGCGAATTGGCCTTTATATCCGATCGACAATATTGTGTTGGTTTTGCTTTTTGATCTGGATGGATGGTTTGACTTCTTTAGCAACCTTGACAAACCGAAGCTGCAGAGACAGACAGAAGGTTTCCTATTCGTTACCGCAACCTTTTCACAGGCTCCTGCTGAAGAACAGTCTGCCGGGGGTGAGATGGAATGATCTTACTGTAACATGCGTAGCGATATAATTCTCTGGTTGTACAGAATCTCCTACCATTTGCCTGGCGTGTTACGTTACGGGTTGAAGGAAGTGTTGTATCGAAATGCGATGTTTAGCGTGGCTGCGATGCATCTCCTCGGTTGCCTTGCAAGGAAACAACCATGACGTACCTACCACGAAGTATAAGTGAGTTGCACTCCATTGAGCGCCTGCAGGTGAAATCGATGTGGCTGGGGAGCGGTTGGAGGATATGGAGGGGACTACTATCACCATGCGTTTTACCATGCGAGCGCGCTGCGCGACGGAGTGTCTCCGGTGATCGTTCTTAGATGATCGAAAGAAGCGAGCGATCGGAGAGCGTGCCGCCCAGCAGGGCTCCGAACGTTTGCATTAGCCAGGGGATGACGGGAAGGAGCGTCATCAGCACCAACCAAGCGGTCGTCGTTGTTGGCGCGGTCCGGTGCAGAGATATGGCGCCGGAGCGTGACGTTGAGCTCGCCACCTGCATCTCCTCCGAGTGAATGTCCGACGATATTCGTTGGGTGTAGAACTGGAAGATGTCGCTCACCTGCGTGGGAGAAAGAAGTGAAAGAATGGAGAAAGGTAAGGATAGTGGTTCTAGGTGGTCCACGGGAAGTGCTTGCCCTTCTCACCTCGTTCCAACCGTAGCGGTTCTTTGCCTGCACGATGGCTTCGTACACGGAGCTGTGCTGTAGGCCGCGCAGGGTAAACGCCATGACGTGTGTCAGTGGTTCCGATGGGGGTCGCGGGGCCGGCGTAAGAATGACGTCGTGCCATCGTCCCGGCTGCTGGAATGTCTCGTTCATCTGAGGGAGGAAGAAAGTGAAGTGAAATGAGGACCCTGAGACCCCCGTCCAAGACAACAATGCACCAGTCAACACTTACCATAAGCTTTCGGTAGAGCAATCGGACCTCCTGCAGCGGTGGGTAGCTTTCCACTTTCCAGGTCAGGTTAAAGGTGTCCGTCGAGCGGCTCCACGGAGGCGACAGGAAGTCGGCCGGTCCCGGGCGTCCCGAGACCTCCATGTACTTTTTCGATCGTCCGAGCGAGTTATCCGCAACGCAGCTACAAACGAAACGAGGGAAACGAACACACAAAGGAGATGATGACGCCGACCCAACAAATTTGTTCATAAATGAAAATTCCTTCTTCCCATATCGTTGTGTTGCGAACACTCGGGGACGACCTGCGTCCTTGGACGCACGACAACAGAGAGCAAAGTTCGCAGAGATCATCGGAAGTCATCCCCGGGACCATTCGTCTTATCGACTGCGCTTTCATAAATAACTGAGTTGAGGCTAGTTAGACGATGCACCACAGGTCCGAGGCTACCCGCGGGGTTGGCCATCTTTTCTATCCGCTTTTTAGGTACGGCGTTTGGTGGGATATTTGCTTGCGTCACACACTTTTCGCTCCGATTGGTGACCGGCGCGAACACGGTCCGAATACGTGCACTAACTGCCTCGGAAAATTTGCCCAAACCAAACGACAGATATCCACAGTATAAAAACTGCTCCAACCAGATATCGATTCACGATCGTATGGGACATTTCATCCTCTTCTTTCACCTTCTTCCTCAACATTCTGCTTTTACCTCCGAATATTAACGCTCTGCCACATTCATTGCAGATGCATTCGCAAGATGAGAAAAATGGCCGGTTTGGAAAGTGGACGAAAGAGAGAAAGCAAGAAAGAACAACAAAAATGTCAAATGCAGCGCCACTAACCTGTAGTTGCCAAAGTCTTCCTGCTGCACGTGTAGAATGGTGAGTGTGTGTCGGTTTCCTCTGGACGACATCGTACGTCGGTCGGTTGGCTGCAGCGGAAATGAGTTCTGATTCCACGAGACCTGTGAAAGGACGAGGGTACGTGGCGGGTGAGTGCTATTGGCTAGCATTTAAAAATAGAACAAACTGAAGCGGAGCGAGGCAGAAATTGGGGCCAGAACTGGATGGCCTTTGGATAGAAGGGGTACCGGGAACGTGCTGGAACACAATCCTTTTTCTCGCTTTTTTATCTCTTTTTTGATGTTGTGATTTTTGCTTTCATCCTGGTCCATTCGAGGTACTGACTTGTTTGTGCTTGCGTGTGTGTGTGTTCCCATTTATGAAGCTGGACCAGTATCTCCCATTTCCATGAAAGAAAGCACTGGTTTTGAGCAAAGGCGAAGTGTATTTGCCCGGCCACGGGCAGGAATGGATTGAAGCCAATAGTTTTCTCTGAAGTTTGGCCGCTTGGAATGAGGCATATAGAAAAGAGGTTCAGAGTTTGGGGTGGTTTGGTCACACATCGTTTCGCTTGAGGTTTGCCATTATTGCTTCAGCTGGGTGATTTCCCCTTTTTCTTCGTCCCGCGTTCCACCACGGACTGACAAACCCGACCGGCGATTGACAATTTAATAAAGTTAGCTCGCCCCAGTGCCAGAGCTGTGACGGAACTGGTTCCGGGTTAGACGCATATCTGAGGTTTGTGAGTATATGTGACCGCTTTGTGCATGTACACGTTACTGGGCGTACGGGAAAGGGCAAGCTGGCCGAGGGGAATGCGAAACAAAGAGGAAAGCAAATACACTCAACACAGGACCGGCCGGCAAGATTCGTTGTCGACAATTGATATTACACAGAACTGCACCAACTTTCACTGCCCCACGAGGTAGTAAGGAGGAAATCTGCCGTAGCGCCAGAAATAACAGTGGAATTTTATAACTTCGAATAACTCAATTTATTTAGTTTAATTGAATGTAAAGAAAATATGTCTGGTTTGCCGCTTGAGCGTGAAAATGCTCTCTAGTGGTCGACGGGATTGCTTTCGGTTGACCGAGTGTGTTTTGGATTGTTGTTGATTTTTTCTTTTACAGAATGACACAGTTCAACTTAACCGAGCTGAGAAGGAATCAGGCTATTCCATGTGCCTAGGTGCATGCGAAACAAGGGTCACCTTGCATTTCGATTATGTCTGTGCTGTATTATATTTTACTGTACTTTGAACGATCAATGTGCAAACATGTCCAATTTATTTCACAGTTATAAAAGCGTTGAAAGATAATGTAGTTGGAGACTTTTATGTGAGTTCTTTTACTTTTGGGGACACAACTTAAACATCGAGGTCTTGTTGTTTAAACTTACTTTTTTCAAAGCCATATTATTCCAGCTGTATAAATCAGCATGAAACGTATAATTTATTTAAAAAGCAGATTTTGTGGAGATTCGTAGTTAATGGCAAGCACTAGACCTATGATAAGCACAAGATCACGGAGGTGACATATATTCTATCAAATGGAATGAAAAGGAAAAATGCTAGAAACAGTTAGCATTAGGGGATTCACATGAATTATGATGGTTTGTGCCTTTAAGAATCTGCGAACTCTCGTAAATGACACGTTTTGTATTCCAGGAGATTTCTTTGTGTCGAATTCTTGGACTTTTCCCGCTAGTTTCTCGATCGAAAAAGTCACTTCCCTTAAAATAATCTATTATTCCTACGTCAGACAACTACGTCACCAAACGTGGTTGATGGCGTGTGCGCCGTTAGATTCTTTAGTGTGTAATTGTATGTGTTTGTGTGCCTGCAAAAATGTCTGTAAAACCACAACAACAACTTCAACAAGTTGCCTAAACAGGGCGCCAGGAAGCCAGCCCAGAATGCACCGGATGGACATCCATGCGCATGGCGTCGTTGTGTGTTTGGTTTGAACACATGGTCTCACCTTCGTCAGGTGGGAGACTCGGAATGTCCCATTGCCTCGAACGATCGGTAATAGTTTGCCAATGGGCGTGTCCTAAAAGTATATTTCAGACCTCGATGTAAGCCAATTGATGTGTTTGTGTGCATGTGTGTGCCCGTTTCCTGGCTGAACTTGGTGGGACCGACAGCACCGGTGCAACCAATTAACAGAAAGTTAATACCCAGAACATGGGGCACAACACGACCGGCGAGCGAGTGTGGTTCCTCCAAAAATCCCTTCAACCTTTCCCACAGCACGGGACACAAACGGAGCACACAGCGCACGTTGCGGTCAGCCTGCTGACGGACTGCATCCCTCTGGCTCTTGCCGACAGTCCGAACCGACCGGTTGCACCGACGTTGTTCCATTCCGGCAGGGTAGCTGTTCTATAACACCCATGGGATGGCAACGATGTGGCTTGGTTCAATGAAATGGTTTCGTCCGTCAATAGGTAAAACTGACGAGCTGGTCCCGAGTCCACCGGGTACCTGTTTCATCGATCTCGTGACACCAATTTCACGATTCACATCAGTGTGAGCACTCTGTTGATTTTTGAAAGCGCAAATAAGCATCTTCTCTGTGGCATATGGGAGCGCTGGGCACGCGCTTGCAACGTTACATTCGCTAGTTCACATTTGTTCACTAACTTTTCATCCTCATAGTAATTGGACCTGCCCGTAATAGGGCTGTAGGAACATTACTCGAACAGGTTTTTATTTTCATGTTGCTATCATATGAACCAATTGGCTAGAAGACAAAGTTCCTAATTCTTTGGCGAAAAATCATCAGTTGAAAATGATAAACCACAAAACAAGCTTCACCATCTCTTGGTCAATTCGTTGGCTATTTCAACAAAACGTGTACACATGCCATACCATAAACGTTGGTCCTTCCAGTAGATCGGCCATCAACAAAGTGGCAACGGTTAATTAAAACAATTCCCGTGCACATCAACAATCAACACAACCGTGTACAAGCAGAGCGAGTCAAGTGACTTCTCCGATAAGCTCTTAATCGCTGTGTTTTAAATGTTAAACGTTTCGATGCCGACTGACTGATCCACGGTCATCCGAAGTCAAGTTCGGCGTGCTTCGGTTTGCCTACCGCAAGCCAACAACTAAGTCATCCTTCCCATTATCAGCCAGACCACCCTCGGGTTGAGGTGAGGAAAGTGTTAGAGCTAGGTTTATACCCCACCCTACCACTCCCCCCCCCCCCATAATCCCCTTACCACTGTTCCCAATTTCCCGGCCATCATTGCGATTCCCTCGAGCAAACAAATCGGGCTCAAAAGGGTTATGCTAACGCAAACAAGCGTTCGGTACGTACGGTACAGTGCGAGAGCGCGGGAGCTAATCCTCTGACAAAACAAATTGGATTTTACGTGTTACGTGCGCTGCACTTTGGCCGGGCGTTGCCGAGTGTTCGTCTTTTTCGACCACTTTTATGCTCTACCGGTAGCTGGGCTTTACCTCGAAATCCCATGCATACACATAAACTGCTGTCGGCTGTCTTCTCACGGAAGCACGTGTTTTCGTTCTCTAAGTACAGGGATGGGACTTTCCCAAGGGAGCGGAGGATTGGAGCGGTTGTTGACAAAAATTCGTTTTGATCAACATTTAGGCCAACGCCGGTCGATTGTTGAATGGTTTACATGCCCACACAATTCGGATGAATCGAAATATTAGCTGTTATGCTTGAAATTCCCCTAAAAGTCCTAGAAAAAAGAAGAGTTCCTCTTGAATTGATTTTCGTAATCCTTTGCCACAAAGGATTTAACCACAGGAGCTGTGTTGGATAGTGGAAATGCAAAAAGTAAAAAAAATATTTCCGTTTCAAACCCGTTTGCGAGCCACACCAGCCAACGAACGCGGTCAACATTGTGGCACTTAGTCCGGAGCGATGCGGTAATAACAACAATTACTTGAACCGTTCGCAGAAGAATCGTTGGATTAATTGATGTAACGGATAAGAACAAGCAAAGTGAACCGGCGGCTTCGAGCAAAGGATTTGGCAAGTTGTTTTCCTTCCGTTTTGACCATACGGTTACGGACAGAAATGGAAAACCCATCGAACACTGTCGGCCGCCGCAAGGAGGTGAATAAAATCAACCAGCTGTTTGTCCAGTTTTTTTTTTCTATTGGTTGCTTCTGGCCGCAGTGAGCTTCGATGGGCATTCCAATGCCAACACTGTGCCTCCGTTGCGAGGGAGATTTAACTCCTTCTCGTCAGCTGCACCACTACCACCATCGCCTATCAACATGCGGAAGCGATGAGTGCAAAGGATTCAGAATACAACCGAACAACAATGGAAGGCGATTATGCGATTGTGGTTTCTGTGGCTAAATCCAATGTCGCCGCTTCGCTGGAAGGTTGCCCTAGTTGAGCCATCGCGCGCATCCCCAAGTCCTTTCCCGTTGGTACACAAATAGGATTATCCCTTTTTCTTTCTGAACAGGCGGAGGGGAGGTGGGGGGTGGGGGGTTGACCACGGGCCGTGTCCTTGTCGACGTGTCCCTGTTGTTCTCGACGACGATACGAATTTTCGGTTCGGCCAAGGGAGGGCTCTTTTCTCGGTTTCGAGAATAGCCCATTATTACCGTGGGCGATGGATCCAGCTCGGAGGAGATTTACATTAACCTCGTTTTCTGTTTGCAACCTCTTTTTTGGGCGTAAGTTGCGGAAGGTCACAGGACAGTACGCACGCATTGTCCCACCGACGGATTTCGGGATGGTTTCAACGAATTTAAAAACAAATGATGAATGTGACAATATTTTCATTCGGCCCAGTCTGACACGAATCCCGGGCAGTTTAACAGCCACAAAAAGGATAAGCCGGTTGGATAGGGACAAACATAAAATGGTTAAAATATACCCATTTCAGGAGTAAGGAATATGGAAAATAAGGAAAGGAAAAGAGATTTTCACGAGAAAAATCCCTAATTAGGAAATGTTATTCAAGCTAGACGCCCTGCGTTCAATGAACCGACTTAGGGCTTCTAATGAGCAAAGTAGTTTAATTTTATAATTTTGTTTGTTATAATCAAGAGTCTTTATGTGCAGTAGTTTAGAATTCTGTGTTCTTAGCTGAAAAAAAAAACAGACCATTAAAAGAACCGGACAAGGCTACCATTACACCGGTAACCTGTAATTTGCTGATAAAAATACCACCGTGGAAGACTCGCTTTCAGATATCTTCGTGCTTCACTCGCAACCATTATTACCAGTACCATAATCGTTGGCGGTTGAACAATTGTTAGTTCCTCGACACTGGTTGAGCAGAATAACAGCGCCACAAAACGATGCCTTCCAACGACAGCTCGGAAGTGAACCACCGTAAACATTGTTTATTTGTTGTCGCGAAGCACCCTTCGCCCGTAAAATTTCATATCGATGTGCGTCCGCCCACCGAGCGAACGGCGTTGAACACAACCTCATCGTACTTCAAACGTGTCCACCTGCAAAGATCGCAATGGTGGCACCCGGGGCGTGTGCTAAGCGGTAGGGAATGTGTTTAAGGGGCTGTACCAAGAATTTGTACAACAGCATTCGCCATGACTTCTTTCTGGCCACGTCTCTATCTCTCGGTCACCTTTCCGGGCGATCATAGACCGTTGATCGACAATGCAGTCGAGGGAAAAAAAAACTATAGAAAAATGAGAAGAAAAAGACACACACCGCGAAAAGCTGGCAAACAACAACCGTTTTGCCTGGCGCTCGAAAACCATCAGCATGAAGATGTCTTTGCCTCTTGACGCGTTGATTGATCATAAACCAAATGAAAACAACTTCTACAACGACACCACCGCCGGTGTCGACGTCGGTGGTGTGGCAATGCTTTGCTATAAACGTTAAATTTAATGCCAACCAGCAAAGTGTAATAAACACAAGTCGCGAAACACGGTCCGACCGACGGTGCTTCCGGAACGGTTAGGAACGAAACGCGGGGGGCCCAGGAGCAAATGTTAAACAAAAAGTTGTGTGTTGGGGGTAAAGAAAATGAAGAAAAACTGCACCCAGGAAAGTAGTAAAGCACCGGAAAATGTGGACGATGCCGTGTTGATTGTTAAATATTGCTTATTGAAAATACGCACCGAGTTTCGTGTGTTTCAACACAATAAACTGGGCAAATGGAGACACGTTTCGGAATACCTGGCCTCGGTAAACCTGAAAGGTCATCCAAAACAGAGGCAAGGAAGGAAAGAGAGGGCAGAAGCTTATACACAACACGATGTGATGCATATCCAAACTTATTTAAATTAATTTAATACATTCCCATACGGCCCAAGGATAAGGTCCATAAATGTTCAATGCGTCCAGTACGTATACACATAAAGGCATTGTTATAAATTATACCCAATAATTCGGGTTGGTGTAACTGCGTGATTTTCCTTACCCATAGTTGTCCAAGAGGTGGCGAAGCGTAAAACTTCGTCTGCTGGCACGAGAAACTCGAAACATTTCGCTTTGATGCTTAAAACATATGACAACGTTTCGTTTCCTTAAGGTGTGTGTAATCCGACCACGTGCGGTGGGACTGCGGATTCATGAATATAAACGATCTCGCCTTCCCCGGAATGTCCCCGAAGGTGCCGAAGAGTGCACACGCGGCATGTGGGTATTTGCCCACAGCGAAGGTAAACCGACGATGGGGATTTTTTGAATGATTTTAAGGGATGGAAAGGGGAGGGGTGTTTCTTGGAACAAGGATGGGGAAACCCCCGGTTGTGCCGGTGCGCAAGGTGAAGATAATTCATATAAGTACGGTATAAAGCTTAGTGAAATTGGGTTCCAGTTTGCATGCGCTCGCTCTCCAAACGAACATTTGTGTACGTCTGTGCACGTTTGCATGTTTATGAGCGCTCTTTTCTCCTGTCAACTACACACAAACACTTTCACACACACACACAGGTCTACTTTCACTTTGGAAGGGCGAGTTCGCACAAGAGGACTAGTCGTAGTTTGGAATGGGGCGTCAAGGGAAACTCACCAGCCGAGCATATAGTTTATAAATAGTTGATGAAGTGATTGCCGGTGATTACCGTTGTTAGGTGCCAATGAGATTATCCGGCGACGATCTCATCTCGTCGCCGGCACCGTTTTCCCCCGGCGGTGCCGAGTCAGTCGCATTTCTTTTTAGATGGCCATTTTGCAAAATAAATTGACGGCGACAGGCGATGAGGGAAGCTGTATGAATCTTTTAACAGACCTGAGACGAGCAGATTGTCATCACGTTAAAGGTGGAGGGATAAGGAAATTTGTTGAGAAAATTGTTTATGATCGCACGGTTTCGGAACGGGGGCCTGCGGGAGTACGCACAGGGAAATTGCACATTACCATCGGCCCGAGATTGATTCGTGATTTATTTTGGGAACCTACAAAGGTAAAATTAAAGTTGCCTGAAGTCGGATCAGTTAGAATTTTTTACGATAATTTTAAACTCGTGTTGCGGCAGAAAATTTCACACCCACCGCTACATGGAGGCACTGCTTTCATCTAGCTCAATCTGTTGATGCACCGAGCGAGATTGATTTAAAATGGAGATTACAGAAACTCTATAAATTACCTCCCCAGGTCACTCAGAAGGAAATGTAGTTCAAACGGGAGCAATGGTGGATGGTTTCCCCGGCAGCCATCGGATGAATTATTTATCAAACATCCACTCCGATCAGCCGTACCGTAGCACCTTTCGCGAGATGCTGCCACTTTCTAAGATTAGATTTCACACGACCGCGAACCTGTTCCTGTGCCCGTCCCTCGCCGTTCGGTCGGGTATTGCCGCGATTGGAAACGGAATCACTCCATAAATTTACAGCATCGTTCCACAGTGAGCTACTGTAAATCTCGTGCACTTTCCTCCAACTGGACGTTTCCGTTTTCCTTCCATCGCGCTGGTGCAAAATCCTCCTCCTTCACATTCAACTGACCGCTTTGTGGAGTTGGATCTGGTTGCGCGTTGAACCACTATTGGCCGGAAAGGATGGTGAAACCAGTCACGTGGCAACACTGGTCAAAAGTGTCCATGCGACAAGTCAACTGACGGGTCTCATTATTCGCCCAACATTTCGCTCCAGTACCGCGCTCTGCGTGGTTTCGAGCAGTTATAAGCTACCACGACCGCGAGAGATGCATTTGCGCGTGAATATTTGGTATACGGACCTAATTTAGTCCTAGCAACAGATATTGTTTTTCCACTGGATGAAAGTACCGAACCGGTTCATTATATGCCGACCAGGTACACACGGTCGCTTTTCCCGGTCGCTTTTCAGAAACCCAGCGGGGACTGGGAAAGTCTATTAAAATAGACGGATAATTTGCTGCCTGGCCAACCTGTCTCGAGCGGGGCCAGTTGCCAGAAGGTAAACGAAACAATAGACAGCGCTGCGACACGGGAGCAATAAGAGCCCTTGTAGGCGTGGGCTTTATTAAAATTTCATCCTTTGCACCGTGAGCAATAACGGACCAATGTGAGGGTGGGAAAATTTGTTCACCGTGCAGGCAAATGGCGAAGAAAATAGGCATTCGTTTTTTTTTTTTATTTTGCTTGCCGTGCCACTAAAACCGTGCCAACCCTCTACGTGCCTACGTGCTTCCCTGCACGTGGAGGCTGTGTTTCGAGCACTGCAACATAAAGCCACTTCCCCATTTTCGCAATCATTTATCATTTGACACAAGTGCCCGACGGTTTCCAGACCGGTGCGTTGTCCTGCCGGCCGTATGCGGACCGCCCATGGATGGAAACGAGACTCGGAAGACATTTCTTCGATCCGAACCGGTGCACAAAAGAGAGACATCACGCCGAGTGCGATAAACCAAAAATAACATCACAATTCAATGAATGGGAAAATTGAATTTTCCTTCCGCCACTGGCTCCATTCCGCATCCGATGGGAAGCTGCTGGTCTGCAGGAATCAGACACGGCCTCGCGCTTACTCGATGTTTTGCGGGGGTGCCAAACATTTTGGGTGTGGAATTTTCTCCCCGGGGCGCAGCTCATCTCTGACTCGTGACTCGCACGGTTGTTTCTTGGAATGCGGACACGCGAATGGAACCACGGACACGGTTTTCCATTCGAATGGAATGCGACCCGTTTGAAGTCCGTTGCTGCATGGTTTGGTAGGCGTTTTCTCCTTTTTCACCATCGGTCTCACAACTTGTCCGCCATGTTTCACCCATCTCCCTCAGACGTTTTTTTTTCGGTTGGTTTACATTCCGAACTAATTCCTTAATATTTCCTACGTGCTCGGGGTGCTGTTATAAGCTTCGTCTACTGCCCATTTCTCCTTGCGTTTTCACCTTTTTCCGACGATTGTGTTCCTTCCAAAAGTTTTTTTTTGAGGAGCAAAAGTTTTTCTCGTGTCTGGTCTCGCCTTGGAGGGACGCAGTTTTCGTTACTGCGTTATCCAGAAAACGTTTTTTTTTTATTATTATTGATTTGAAATTTTATCACTTTTCACTGGTTCGATTTTCTGCAAATCCTCAGTTTCTCACTTTTCGTCAGTTTTCCCCTCAGGTTATTCATTTTTACGCTTCCCACGCTAACGCTTTCCCGACGCTGGTGTTTCTTCGCCTGCTTTTATTCTGGAATGTTTTCATTCTCTCCCATCGCAGGTCGATTCGTACTTTCCTTCCCTCGATTCGCGTATCGTTCTCCGATCTTCCCGTCTTCACGGTGGTTTCTATTATCGTAATTTTCGTTCGATTGAATTTAGTGTTCCATTCTTCTTCTGCACATAATCGTCAGCGTCATCGGCACATTGAGGACATTCACGGCGGGTAGGAATGATGACGCAGAGCTCGCGGCGCCGATTGTGATACGACGCGGATAGTGCCACGTTGGGGATGTTGTTTTCTTTTCTTCGTTCTGCTCGTTTTAGCTGCCTTGCGTTGAATGCTGCGGTAAATTTTACGACAGTCGTGTTGGAATTCCGAAACCACCTCCCGGCATTCGCCTGACAAGGTGATAAGCTACACGACCATCGACGATCGTAAAGCAGGGTTTGGAAAGGGGAAAGAAAAGGGAATTTTTTCCACAGCGTAAAGTGTTGTAGTTCTAGAGGGTTTTCGCCGGAAAATATGACGAGCTTCCTGGTCTCGAGTAGCCCGAGGACATTGGTACTGTATTTAATTCTTTGTATTTAATTCGCTTTGAGCCACGACTGCATTTTTTTCAATATGTGGTATGGCTTTTGTTAATTTTTATCAACTTCGCCACGTGCAATATTGTGCTTCTTTGAAACGAAAAAACCTTAGCCAATCTAAATGATCCACTCCTTTCTCCTCGGAGGCCATGCCATGTACGTAAGCAGCGAGTAACACTTACAAGATCACCGTTTCGCGTCTACATTCTTTTCACCAACGTGCCTATGTGTCACTCAGTGCAGCTTCTACGAACGACTTATGATTTGCATCGGAACCCCCTTTACTTTAACGTTGAAACACATATGTTTCCCTCGAACGTGCCTCGCTCGCAGTTGTAATAGCAACAGTATTACCTTCACGGCCGCCAGCCTCAGTAAGCAGCAGGGCGAACTAGCCAGGCGAAAGGCTTACTTCCTTCCGGGTTTATCTAAGATTGAGGATCTCGTGCACATGACAAGACTGCGCCCGTTCGGGCTGATGATGAGCAGTGAGGCACAATGAGGCAGACAATTACCTTATTTCGCTGGAGGAGGTCGCTAAAAAAGTTCAGCTCTGGCGGTAAGAGGTATGTGTGCTGGGTGTACGCTTGAAGGCAGCTGGTTATGTTTGCTGCGTCACTGCTGCCTGGTGCCTGACCTCCCTTATTGACCACATCCGACCGAAGGATTATGAAATTAATTTATCAAAACAATGCCTGATTTTCCCCCGAACACGAATAAAGCTGCTTGTTCATGGACTAGAGTTGTATGTATGCTTAGCAGGGATGCGTCGAAAACCATGTGGAAAGCAGTACACCCTGCGGTCATCGTTGTCGGAGGTGTTCCGATCGAGGCAAGCATGCTGCTTCTGTAAGCGAATGTAACAGTGCGGTTTCTCGACAAGAAATCACTCGAGAAAGGAAAATAAAATTGCAACCCCCATCACTGCAGTCACTGTCTTCTATGGCCACTCAAACGGCTGAAGGAGCATCAATATTACTCTATTATGAATTTTAATTACACTTGAGTCTCGGGCCGAGTGAAGCACCGGCCAGCGAATGCACGGTGAAGGCGGTGTAAGTTGTTCACTTTTTTTGCATGTTCCAACTATCCTCTGGTGCAGTGCATAACATCAGACATACCCGAGGCATATCCTCGACGGTGAAAGGACCGTCCGGAGCAGGGAGATCCGCCCGATGGCGAGTGGGAATCGTTGAGATTGAAGTGGGCCTATGATTACATGCTCAATGTGCGCTCCTGTTGCATGCGCCCCGTATGCACTTGAATCCAGCGGGGGAGAGAGCTTGTTATTTCCCTCCTTTTGACAGCTACTACCGCTGTCCTTACGCGATAGCACTCGAGCCGTACTGTGCTGGCTGCCGGCCGAACCGAGGGCGGCCTCGTGACGAACTTGTACCACTCGAAAAAGAGCGCTCCAGTCGAGGGTGAAATTGATGACAAGGATACTACTCACATCGGACGGACGCAAAGTGAACGGACCAATTAGAAAATTGAACCCACTCAGCAAAAATGGTCCACACGGGTGGAGCAAAGAAGGATCCAGAGGATGGCATGGCAAGGGGCCGGTGACGTGCGGTGGTCACTTATCAGCCACATCAGCTGTTCCGTTCACGCATTACCGAGTGACATCGCCCTGGCCGAGGAAATCGTTTTGCATTAATCAAATTGATGGATGGAAGCGAGGAGACGGGTACGAGTTCGAGGCCGTGGTTAAAAGCGGAATAAATTTGATGTGCCATAAAATTGAATTGAACACCACAAACTTTTCCTACCGAATCGGGGCGTTTAGATTTGGCCCAAAAACAGTAGATCCGTGCTGATGCTTTCTTGCCTTGCAGACCCAGCGAAACTTTTACTATCGATCACCATTTCCGTTGCAAAATGTTCTAGATTGGTTGTTTACCTCCCCAAATCCTTGGCATGTGTGTGTGAGTTGGCAGATGTTCACTTTTTGCCACAATCTGCAATGTTGGCGGGAAGATGCTTTATGATCGAAAATTCCTAGGGATTCTATATCGATTTGCAAATGCACCGCCCAAAAATAGTTTAGGCAATCGTTTCAGTAAGTTTCCTCACACTGATATTGAAAACGAATGAAGCGGAATATGTGTGTTGCCAGGCATTATTTTTCAGCAAAACTAGCGCTGGTAGGAAAAAGATATTCACGAGCTTATCCCTCTAAATTGGGAAAATCGACGAACTTAATTTTTCCACAAAAGTGTTCCTTAAAAAAATCGAACTAGATGTAGACCGATGAACAATGAAATTTTTTACTAACAACATGATCATGTTGCTCAATCTATTTGCAAAACACTTGCAAAAGTAATTTCAGCGTAAATGTTTAACGCTGTGAAGTTCTCGTGGAACAGCTTATCGAGGAGCTGTCGGAAAAATTAAAATTCAATTTATAGCTCTGGCCAAATTGAATTGGAAAGTTTTCATGTGAGTGTTACGAGTTTGGCCGAACCATTTGTCAGTGCATGCTGTAGCACTTGTTCATTTGAATAGCGAATAGAATAGAAATTCGATAGCCAATCATTCAAATCTGCTGCACAACTTGCAGTTGAGTGGTAGAAATAAAACTAAAGAGGTTTCCCATGTCGGACGGTTCCGAGATGATAGATATGAGGCTTCCACGGGGGAGTGAAGTCGAATAGAATAATAGAAAAAAAAAAACATGATGCCAAAAGATCGGTCTCTTAAATTGGATTACCGTGCAAAGTTTTCCACCGAAGCACTGGCTTGAGGCTTTAGCTTGGCTATATTTCCTCCACCTTCAGTTCGATACAGAATTACCTTGTTCGCACCGGGTTTCGTTCATCGATGGCGATTCTCTATTCGCCTGTTGGTTTCAGCAAGACGTTCTTCGGCCGGCCACATGCCAGGAGCGATTTCATTCTCGTTTTTTTTTTCTAGCCCAATCGTACTTCAAATTGAGATTGGCCAGACCGTTTCAAATAGAAAGAGAAGAGAGGCCTTTTTGGCCTTTTCGGTATACGTCAATGGCACGGGGGAAACAAAGCATGGCATGATAGGAGTCAATTTTCACACCAGGCGAAAACCCATTTCATGTTCACCTTCCAGCACACGCAGATGAGTGTCGAGCTACACACACTTGCCATTTGCTGCGGCCGATTGATCCGCCTCAAGAGGGCCTAGTTTGATTACACCTTCCGTCGGGCCTCCCGGAGTGACTTCACGTGCGCCTAAGCCACGTGCCATCAAGGCGAGTGGGATAAAAAGCGTTTTTTTTGCCTCCATCACATTTCATCCCGGTGGTATGAGCGAACATGACTGAAATACCAAAATGGGCCCACTTCTTTTCGAGTGAAGGTGTTGTATCGCTTGGTCTTTCGCCACTCGGTGGGCAACGTCGACGAAAATAAAGTGGTCCATTTTCATTCAATTCAGCCAACTTTTACTCCCAGTTTCGTTCGTACGTTTTCTAGTTTCTCCGTTTGCGAAGGAGATGTAGCCGGTGATCCAGTTATGACCAATCTCATCATGGGAAAGAGTTTTGTCCCCAAGCGGTCGGGATGTTTTGCAGCCCCAATTGGCGAGAAGTGTTTGTAGACGGTATGACAGACGTGTGCGTTCGTGAGCGCAATGACCAGTGTGTGCCTATGAGTGGGCAAATGTTATATGCTTCTGCAAAATTTTCTTTGCCATTTATGGCCATTTCATCCCTGTTCCGGTTTGGAGCGATCGAATGAATGACTAGGCGTCTCCATTTAGGGAAGAAAATAGTTTGTGTCTCAAAAGGAATCCATTAGCAGGAGGGTAAGCAATCACTCAATCGTATTAAAATGATCTGAAAAGTGGTTTGGTATGGTGAAGGAATTTTTGCAAAATTTCTCTACACTTACTTCGTTTCGTGCTTGTGTTTGTGCGTACCAAAAGTCGTTCTATTTTACGGTCAATGAGTCCTTCCGTTAATATAGCAATGCCTGGAAAAACTATTTCCCCACATGTGAAGAGTGAGATATGTGCCTTTTTTTTTTGAAAATTCACTTGTTGCCCATAGACTATACCCTCCCGAATTTCTTTGCGTCCCACGTAAGTGATTCTCCTCCCGTAGCGTCATTCTAATTTGATAAATGCTACGTGACTTATTTCATTAAACCAGCACGTTCCCGAACCAAAAGCACTGACTGCAGCTGGCGCGTTAACCAAAGTGAGAAAAAATAGCTCGCAATTCCGGGAAGAGTGGTGAGTGCTAGTGCTTTCCAACTTTCCCAATTCTCGCTAGTTACAGATGGACTTACCGTCGGTTGCGGGTCGGCATGCACGATACATTCCAGCTGCGCCTCGAACCCTTCGCCAGAGTGTATCCACGACTTTTCCACGCTGATATCCGGCGGATCTGGAATGAAAATTGAATGAGAAAATCCCCCGGTCAGTCAGTTGGTCCGGCCGAGTGGCAAAAGAAGATTGGCAACGGGAGCATTAAAATCAATCAATCAGTTTTCGTTCGGCAACCGGCCCCGATTGATTGCTGCTCGCGCGCGATAGACGAACGGTATGGAAGTGGGTGGAAAACATGGGCGAAACGGGTGCTGATGAAATTGGCTGGCTAATAAAAATACTGCTTTTAATCAAGAGTCGTTTCGGTGATGGACGTGCTGGTAGCGGTTTATCAACAAACGATTGCGTTGAAAATTGAGCAGCGGAACGAAGAGAGTCTGCGCCAATGTTACGAGCATTGTGGCTCACTGTTAGTCCCCAGTTTTTATCCAGCTCTCCAACTCCGGAGTTGCATGTTCGGCCACGGGCAGTCAATTGTGTTGAATAATATTTTATTGAATGCATCATTATGTTCATTGCAGGGAGGTCCGTTCGGTCGTCAGTTGTTTCATTTAAATGCAATTCAAATTATACATGGAAGGGGAAGATTAACTGAGCTTAAAAAACTGCCAGCGATCAGGAAAACCGCCATCATTTCGAAAATGAACTCTGCGGTGAATCAACGCTAAACTCGTATGCCAGCCACCCTATGCTGGCAGGCAAATCGAAGGAACAGTTGGCAAGCTGCTTGATGACAGAGTTCCACGATGGCATCGAAGCGGCATGACTTTTGGTTGGGCTTTAAATTAATCTTGCTGACCGTCGGGTGGGAAACAAAACCCGAAACATTCGTTTATGTACATTAAAACACGAATAGCAAGATCACATCAAACATCAATTTGGATATGCGTGGTTGTATCAAACTTTCATGTTTAAGCTATGATGAAAGTTCAATAATTTCTAATTAACCATTCGCTAACAAATATTGATGATTTATTCAACAAATGTAGAGAGATGACAAACCCTCAGGATACAAGCCGGATGAGCAGTGGAAGTCAAACTGTACAGATTGGGCTACGTTCTATAGAATTGAAGGTTATTTGGTATAACGAAATAATATGGAGTGCGATTGCAAGATAGAATGAAACTTGGGTTTCATCCGAGACCAGGGTCTTTAAAAACACACTGTGTCGAAACGGATGAACCAAGGGTTACGCAACCATTTCTGGCATAGCGGAGCACTTACGTTGGCTAGAACATGACTCACGAGCATCCAGGCTCAAATCTCGCCGGCATGCGTTCGAATCCTGACTTCCGCGGGTACAAAGACTTGACAATCCACGTCTGTCAAAGGGAAAAATTTCCCGTCAGCTCTTTGTTCGAAATCGCCAACATTCTTTTTTTTAACACTAGAAGGAATTTATGCTATTTCTGGCAGCTAATCGAACGGCCACCGTAATATTCATTTATTTGTGTGTCTTGTACTTCATGATAACAGTTTTTAAATTAATTTCCTTTTTTCCAGATGCGGAACCTTTTTATTGAGCCCAATTGAGCCGCACAGTTGTCATACAAAACTCACAGCAAACACATAATGCATTTTGTTTACTAATTGCCGGCTCTCCTGGCATTTGCGACACCCTCAAAAGGTAGGCAAGACCAAATTGGTCGTTACTATCGGTCGTCGAAAGAATAACTCCGCTTGCCCGGCACATATATTTGTACCATATTTGAACAAACCTTATAGTTACTTTAGTTACTGTATTGAACATCAAGCTTATCGAAACACATCAAGGAAATAAACATATCGAATTTGTCGGGTATAAACTTATGAACACCAAAATACGTGCGATTGTGCCAGCGAACGCTGACTTCTTTAGTTTAATCAATTGTGTTTTTATAGACTCCTATTAATAATCCGTAATAAAATACAAAAAAGCCTAGTTTAATAAAAATTAGGAATTCCCTTGGGGAGTTGCATTTTTGTTCCATAAAAGAGGGTAGCGATGTTGGAGGTTCCATATTTGAAAATAATTTTTTTATCTATTGATACGCTATTTTGATTGATTGTTCTGTTAGATAAGGATATCATAGTTCGCATTAGAGCTGAATCATTACATTAAAACCAATAAAAATACAAATATAATGTTTAAAACATTTTGTTTTTCTCCATAACTCAAAAGAGTTGTTGGTGATGATAAAGACTGTTTTAAAATCATTTGAGTGAATTTTATTGATTTAAAATGTGTCCATGCATATCGGGAAGCAAATGATGTATAACCATCGGGTCGCTCCATCGGCACATTACAGCCATTGTTGTGAAACCATCAGTACAAAGCGCCTATCGCTGCGAGTGGAAATCTGAAAATCATTCCTCTGGGTCCAATTGTCGCACGATTGCATAAATTGTTCAGACTCTGCTGGGAGTGACTTTCGCCGTCGGCCACCCACTTTCCGTCCACTATGCGCCCTCGTGGTTCATTAAGGCTGATCGAAGGGAAGCTGATTATTTTCCATCCATCCTTGCAGCCCTACCGAACCCGAACAGCGGCCGGATTTGAGCGTTTACGCGACTGCGAGCACACATACACACACAACGAGCCACCGGAACCGCTCTGACCCGTATGGTAGATGAATAAATGATACGCCTCCCTTGGCCGACTCGAGCGACCGCGGCACCCAGGTCGACCGGAAGCTGCAGCAAGCGCTCGGGGCATCGTGCGAGTATTGATAAAAAATTCAATCTCACACTCGCCGGCGGGATTGAAGGTTTCCCGCACCTCTCTGCCCAGGTTCGAATTCCGTGGCGGAAATTTTTGATACGGTGCGCACACGGTACACCCGATCGCCACTGCCATAAACACTCTGCCCCCAAGAACCTGCCCGGGTCAGGCTTGCACGCTCGAGGAGTAGCTATATTGGAGCTGGAATTGGAGCTGAATATTTTATAGCCTGCCGCCGATTCGTGGCAGTCGATTGTCTAATCCGATCAGCGCACGCCCCAGGTTTCATCGTATCGATGTGGTAAATTTAATTAGCGCATTCCCGGCTGGAAAGTGCTCTGGTGCATGCGTGCCGTGCTGCAGGCGGCATTGCAACGCGCAGAACGCAAGCTTGCTACGTTCGCCTCGCCAGCAACTTCGTTGGCGAATGTTAAATAGTTTGATTTACGGCTCAACTGTCGGCGTTTGGGTTTCCCGGAGCGGAGGGGAAAATTCCGAGTGCAGACACCCGAGAGTCCAACCGGCGCACACTTATACCGGAAGGAATATTTTCTGATGCCACGGACCAGCCAGGAAGCCCTTCCTGTTGGGTGTAGGCGGAAATGATGCTTAAACAAATACTCTCGGTTCAGTTTAGAATTCCAATGGGACCATAAGCTGTACCTCTCGCTAATGTGCTTTCGCACTCTCTCACTCCTCATTTCCCTACCGTCTTTCTTGTTCGCCATAAACGATTGTTTGGCAAAATCTTTACCTATCTACGACGGCACTGCCAAAGTTCAACGGTTGGGGAGGACCGATGCGTGCAGAAAGGAGTTCGTCTACGTGTCAATCATCGGTGCCACACGCACAAACGGACGAATGAACTCAATTAGCCCGATGGCTATCCATTCAAAAGTTGCCAACATTCGTTCGCGGAAAATACCCACCAACATCCTGTTTAAGCGTTCACACACATATAAGCCCCGATGCTTACGTAGCTAAATTGGTGAAGAGGTCAAAAGTCACGCCTAACAAAAAAGGCTTATGCAAGGGGCACTATTTGCTCACGAACTCGTTCGGTTGCGGTCCGTCAATCCTTCGGTGGCGAGTTGTGGGTTTACGCAATATCCGGCTAAAAAACTCCATCTATCTTTGTTTGCATTGCGAGGCAAAATGTATGCCTTTAATCGTATTCTGCACGTCGATGTGATTGATGGGGCAGAGTTGTGGAAGAATTGATTAACCATTGACAGCTTGTTAGACCTTACTAAGATTTAATAGAAACCGTGTATGGAAACAGGACGCCACATTATAGGACGATAAATTTTTTTTCTTTCTTTGAACGTAGGCGTTGAATAATTTAAAATGCATCAAAATACATAACCGCTGAATCCAATACCGTAAAATGCATGATCCGAACAGTCAATGTTGCCAAGAATAAATGAACCAACCGGTGGCGTTTTTGATTGATCAGATAACAAACATTTCCCTTGCAGACCGTAAATGAAATTAATTGTTGATCGATAAGCTCGTAATTTACCTTTCATTTTGGCCCAAACGTGGCGTGGAGAGTCAGATTGAAACGGAGCACTGCGTTTTAATCATAAATGATTGTTTGTGTTTCAATTTGAAATCATGTTTTAATTGCAATCGGATTATGCACCATTGTGCTTAAATTTTTCAATCGACGCGGAGGTTGGGTATAGTACGCTTTCATGTTGGCACAAATAGTATCCCAGCAACGCATGGGTATTGTGTTGGCTCGACAGTGGAAAGGAAACGTATAGCTTGAAAAAGGTTTTTCCAACAAGTTATATAGAATTCATGAGGTACTAGACCAACAATTTAACCAGATGATATGATTTCAGATAACACAGAACCGATTTTGATTAAGTTAGTTGTTGAAGATTTCAATCTCGTCTATATGCAAGGTATAATATATTCTATCGGCGAGGTTAAAGTTTCACCGTTGAGTTGTATCTACTCATAGAGCAATCTTAAATAACTGAAATCAAAACAATACGATAAAACATAGTGTATTTTAAGCTTTTAACAAACCTAAAAATTATGTGCACTATTAATGCATACAAAAAGAGAGGATGGATAATTAATAAACGAGCCGTAGCTCTTTCAACGAAAATGTAACGTAAAGAAAAACTAGTTCTGCATTTTGTTCCATCTTACATCATCCAGTTCTGTGAAAACTAATAGAATTTTGCGGCAAAGAAAAATATCTCTTCTTGTTGCTCCTCCCGGTGGCACAAAAAGCACCCAAATCTCGTTGCAAGTGCAGCCAAGCGACACAGCTGCATGCAATGTGCAACGCGGAAGCCGGAGCCCGTACATCCAATTATACACGATCGTAACGTTTTCAGTATTCCCCACCGGGTTTTTTCTAGAAACGTCTTTCCCTCCCTCCCGGGCATCTCATAAGTGAATGGTGGTCGATCCGAAGAACCAAAAAAAAAAAAACAAAAACGGTATAATATATTTTAATGTATACGCTCCCGTTTCCGCTTCCGCGTGTCGGTGGAACGCACGGACCGTTGTGGGACGTTCTGTGCAGGAACACTGCCACGTCTTAGCGTCGTCCACGTTCGGGAATGTCTGGTACGTTTGTGAAGGGAATATTAAAGGAGTCAGAAGAAGGCGAGGACAAAAAAAGCTCCTCAACACAAACGTCGCCCTGCTGTGGCACCTTGCCATGCAGAGAGCAGAGAGAAACAAAAATGCCAAAATAATAATGTGATACTTTATTTCAGCTTAAGAAGGTTATTAAACTTGCTTCCGCAGCTCCGGGCGCGCACGGAGCGGACGAATCTCCAGCGTGAAGGATGTTCGTAGAGGCCACGCCATCTCGTGGCTGATTTATGTTCCGTCGCCCCGGGCACCGCGGTGCAGAATCGGCCGAGGGCCGAAGCATTACGGTCGTATAATTTGAAATTATGCCTCCGAGGCCACGCTCGGTTGAAAATACTTACACAACACGTCCAGCCGCATGTCGACGGTGACCGGATCGCCGACACTGTTGTCCGCGGTGCACTGATACACGCCGGCCTGCTGGCGCTCGACGCGCTCCAGGGACAGCACGGGACCTTCGCCGATCTTGGCCGCCGATTTTCCGGTGCCACTCTGCGGAAGAAAAGATGGAACGCTCTAGTTGGTCGGCCTGGGGCGATAAGCAACGGGCTGGCAAGGGGAGTGCTGCTACTTACGCGCTTGGTCCAGTAGATGGATGGGACCGGATTACCGGACGCTTTACACTCGAGCGTAACGGCGCCGCCTTTGCGAGCTGTCACCTGACCGGTTGGCGGGATGGCCCGGACACTCGGTGGCACTGGAAATGAAGACGAAACGTAGTATAAGTAAAGGCTGATCGTAATGGCTTGAAAACGGCATAAACATAGCATTAGGCGTGATAGAGATAGAGACAAGTTTGTCCGGGAACAAAGTGCCTGAGATGACAAAACATCATTCATTTGTTATTCTGACCACCAGACTAACCTGAAACACGACCCGTTTCAGTCCTCTTTCGTTTCGCACCGAGCACCTTGATGAGCGAGCGGGCTGTCCGACGGACGGATGAATGTATGAAATCCGTTTCCTATAAATACGGTTAAAAGCTTTCCGTACTTATCCTAAATTTTACTACACCCGCCTCACCACCCGACGGACCGAGAGCCTAAAAAGTGTGCTTCTTCCGGGGCGCCCGGCATCGGATTGCGGTGGCAACGGCAGCGGGCAATGGACCCCGTTCGTTTTCTAAATTGAGATGAATAGTTAATGCGGCTGTCCCGGCGGGCCGATACACCTGAGCCGGCCAACGTTCCCCGTCCGCCAGTCCCCGCCCGAACGGGAGCTGTCAGAAATCCATTAAACTAATTTACGTCGATAATGCCACACGGCCGATCGGAATCGGATCTCCGCAAGGCGAGCGGGTGGATGCCGTGCTATTAGGGTAAGGGGGGGGGGGGGGGGGTTGTACGCACAACCCACTGTCATTAATTTGCGGCGGCATGCATGCAATAGTTATGAGTCCGTGAGCAGCGGGCCCTGAGAGGTGTTTAAATATTGCTTCCAGCGGCACCACCATCGCTGACGATGTCCGAGAACCCGGAAGGAAGCCTACGGAGTTTGAGCTGGCAACTGATTGATTCGGTTGAAAAATGGGCAAAATTGTAGGCCATTACGAAAACCCACCCGGCATAAATATCGTCGCCAGGCTTTGCTGAATGTGCCGTCGTCGGCTATTTATTATCGGCCGAGAGGAATGAGCATAAAGGTGACACGCCGTTAAGGGAAGGGCTGGAAGGGCAGGGTTGGCAAGAAGGTGGTAGTGAATTTATTTTATTATTTCATGATAAAAAATTGCCCACATCCATCCACCTGTTCACCTAGGGCCTTTTTTCACTACGAACCTCCTGGTACGGGTCCGGACGCGTCAAAAGCTGGAGTCACATTTCCATTTCTTTCCATCCATTCTCCGTTGCTCGTTGGCTCGGTGCGTTCCCACGGACAAAACAAGACGTTGATTTATTCAAAACACGTGTTTTCCCAGTGTCCTTCCGGGGCAGGGTTCTGTCGGTTGGTGCGTGGGCTTTGTTGTGCTTGATTCCGGTTGATTTTCCCCAGGGAAGTGAATCAAACTTCGGCCCGCCCAGGCGCTGCTCGGGGCACGCGCGGGGAGCAGTGTGAGCAGCTAGAGAATTGTTTCCTCCAATGCCTCTTTGGAAAGCCGATTTCTCGCCCTTCAGAAACAGCCCGAAGGAAAGACGTTTTCGTTCTCTGACGTTCCCGAAAGGTCATTTTCGCACCAGAGAACATAGCAGCTAGCATCGTCTCTGTTGGGGACGCGCGGGAGTTTGTCGATGGTCGTTGGGTGTCGTAAGCGGTTTGACGACTGTCCGTAATCTAGATTTGTGTTCGGTACGTGTTGGGCCGCCAAAATGTTTTCCTTTTTGTCCGAGCGCCCTTGTTCACTGTTTGCCCTACGCCTGGAACTATGTCTGATTTTGTCTCACAGGCACCAGTTTTTCCTGGCGAGGGTTTCTAGCGGCTTCTAGGAAGGAATTAATCACAACGTTTACTCCTCAACCCCCCCCCCCCCCCCCACCGGGGCATCCATTCATGAGTTTCTGTTGTTGCTTCTGTCTTTAAGTTCGAAGTACGTTTTGCCTAGGAAACGACGCGCTTTAAAGCATCTTCCTGTTTATTATTGCTACTTGACGCTTGCCATTTAATCGAATTGATCGTATAGCCATCATTTGTCACCATTTTGCTGTTTGATAGCACGAGTTGTTGGATTGATTTAGGATAAATTCGAAAAATAAGACTGTCATACAGTAACAAAATATTTGCATCTTCAAGTGGTTTAATTTTTTAGTTATCAAACATAAATAAGGTTTTACTTTTGATTCGTTGTCAAATTTCATTCTTTTTTAACACTAAAATACAAAGCAAATTGCTCTGCATAAATAATAACGGTGTGTTGAGTGAAACCGAGACTCGAAGGAAAAAGTTCCATTTCCTACTCCTTTGCATGTGCAATGATTTATTGCACTGCAACCAGCGCTGGCTTGAAGGAAACGGAACACGGGATCGCTTTGTTTTGCTGTAAGTTATGGGACTTGAAGAAACAGAGATAAAAAAAACAAACGCGTGAAATAAAACGGATCAACTACAAGTTATGCTTTATAGTATTTCCAGTGGCTGCCCTTTACTACGGGGTCGTTGCATAAAACAGAAAATGCATAAAATCTCCATGCGAACATGCAATTCATAAATGCAACGCTTCATCTCGCATCCACACTCAAAGGTATGCCTTCGCTCGCCCATTCGGTCATATGTAAGCGAAACAATAGTTTACAGTTTATGTCGTGAGAACAAAAACGATTGCCTTCGACACGGGAGCATAAACTGGCGTACCTTTCATTCGCTCAAATTTCCGGCCTCCCCCGGAGACGACACATGAAGAAAGCTGTTCATCGAATCGAAGCAACAATTGTTACAAAATCCATTTCGCAACCGGTGCAGCCGCCCATATTCATAAATATTGATGATTTTGATCGCTTCTGCTGATCCACAACGTGTCGATGCCGGTGTGTTGACAGCAGTGTGGTAAGCGTGCCCGGGGAAGTTGTGTGATATTTTTATATGTTATATTATTTTGATTTCTTTTTCGTTTCGTAACGAAAACTCATTCAAGCGCTCAAGCACCGCTTGAGAAATCATTTATTGATGAAAAACGGCCAAGAATGGTGAGCGTGATGCACCGGAACCTCGTCCACTTGGACGGCAACGGGACATTCCCAAGGGGGGTTGGGCACCGAAAAAAGAGCCATCGAAATATGATCACTCGACGTTGACGCAGCGAACCTCGGGAACTATGATGAACAGCGCGCCCGACAAGCTGCGAATCAAGTGTCATAAAATAAACGGGACACAATTCATAAAAAGCAAATGTGCGTGAGAGCCGCATAAAACGAGCAAACGAAAGAACGTATGCATGCACGCACGCCCCAACGCACGGTGGGCCATAAACATGGAGCATACGTGAAAACAATGGGTGCGATGTACTTTTTCCCCACCTCACGCCACACGCGGCTGGGTGGAGCGGCAGCATAACAATACAACCTCTGCTGCCGGTCCTGCCAAAATCGACGACAGCGATAATAATACTGACGATGCTGATAATGTTCGTGACGTCCTTCCGGCCGAGATGGGGTAAAGTGAGGACATGTTGACGTTGGACAATGATTATCCTGCTACTTCAGCTCGTTGAGCGTTGAACACGAAGAGCTAGGGTTATCCTTTTTTCCACTTATTTGCAAGTGTGGTTTCGGCCCCCTCAGGGGTAAAGCCGTCGTGACACTGATGGGTATTTATTTCGCTGTCTCTCTGTGCATGTGTATGTGTGAGTGTGCATGAACGCGAGTAAAGGCATCCCGGAGAGCGACATTTTCGGGGAGTTGTCCTATTTATGGTGCAACAGCGCCAGACATCGCTCGTGTGACAATAAAAGGGCCCCATAATTATATGACCGCCGATAGAACCTACGACAACTGTCGACCGAAAGAATCCGGGGGGCCCAAAAGAATGCGGAGAAAAGTGGGCCTAGACTCCGCCCTTTCGTGATACCATGTGCATAGGAGGTAGGGAAACTGCGTCCTATGGAGCATGGAACATGTTTAAAATAAATCGGTTAAGCTTTTTCAGAGTTGTGCAAAGTCCAGAATGTCCAGTTTGATTGAAAACATGAAAATATGTAACCTATTTTAATAGCAATTCCCAAGTGTGCAAAGTTTACGTTAAGTTAAACTATTTTTTTGCTGTTGTGTGAATGGAGTTTAATAACAATTTTAAAGCAACTTATTTTCAATAACCAACAGTTTAAAGCTGCATTTATTCTTAATTTTTGTAGAAGTTCGACTTAAGATGCTCATACATAAATCATGTTTGTTTGACACAAAGTATACAACCAGCATATATTGTGATTTAGATGATCTCTAACCGATTTGACTGCCATTCGTTTGGATTAACATCGCGCCGCGCTTCTTGTCGTTGCCCATGCCCCGACTGGCCTGGCCCTCGTTCCTAGCACTTGAATGCGAGTGGCAGTAGATTATGTATTTAGCAGCTCAGGCAGGACAATTCCAGACGCTCTCGAACCGCCCTTGCAACGAACCTCGAAATAAATCCCCACTCCATCATTAAACGTCCTTGGACCGAATCAGACGGCAGCGCCATCTAGCGAAGGAAGAGTGCCCTGGACAGCGAGCGCCAGAAGGTGCAATAGAAATCGAATGAAATATACATGACACAAAGGAAGGTCGCCCGGGGCACAGCACGGTACTGCTGCTACTAATACTACTACTTCTACTACTACAACACAGTGCTAGCTTCCGTACAGCCGCCGACTTGGTATGAGCGAGTGCTTGGTGGCGAACGCATCCAGGATGTACTGGGCGAAGGAACAACAGCTGGCTCAGTACACCGAAAGCATCGTCCCGAGGCGCCCTACGATAGTGATAATGGCAGTAATAAACAGTCGCACTCACAATGTTTTATGCTTTTTATTGCTGTCTCCGTTTCTGGAGGGAGTTGCGGTGGGAGCACGGTATCGAATACTCGGGAAACGTACACAACTGAAGCGACGAAATGAATCGTAGCCAAAACGAGCGGGCCATCAAATTATATGGAGCACCACTAGAACGCCTCGGTGGGCGGGGAAACCGGAGTCTAGCTATAGCTTTACGAATGGTGCTCTAGTGTTTGTTCAAGTATTAGCAACTTACAGTCGCGCACAGACACAGCCACATACCTCAAGTGTCCAAGTGCCCCGACACCAGTCGCAACGGCTGGCGAAGCTGGTGAAGTGAACAGCTCATTGGCGTTGGCAATGTTATTGCCTTCTCATGCCAGAGTTATCTGGTGCCCGAGGACCCCAAAAAACCTCGGAAGCTGCTTATTTAGGCGAAAGGCGACGGTCGTCCCTATCGTGGGGCATCTTCAAATCCTTTCTTTGGTGTGCCATCTTCCTGCATTGCTGCATTGCTCGACTGCAGCAAACACGTTACCGGGCCACGCTGGTGGTTTCCTTTTCCGGCGGTACATACCTCTTATTCCTGCTCCAGAAATGCATCTAATTTCCACAAGCAATCGCATTGTGCCCGCTCGCCGTTCCTCTCCTTCGATCTCTCCGCTTCGCACAGTAAACTCATGAAGCCACTGGATGCACCACACAATACCGAACCACAATTAATGGAGTGAATTTTCAAGCAGAGCATTTACGATTCACCGCGAGGTGCAGATTTGAAAAAGTCCGTAAAGATGAAGCTTTCGCCCCTGTAAGTTCACTCCTCCCCAAAATGCAGCGTTCGCGGGGAGGAAGAGGGCTTACCAAAACATTATGCATTTTCGCAGCTGCTGCTGAAGCAGTGCATTGTGCAACGAGAAACTGCATAACGCAATCAGGGAATCGAAAAATAAACAAATACCAACCTCTTCGTTGTTAATTACGCTAATGTCGAAGGGCAATACTCTCGAAGCTTGCGTTTTATTTACACAACAACGACGGGCGTGGAGAGACAGAGAAAAGCGATAGTTGACTCGCGGAGTTGCTAGAATCTCGGGGCACTGGAAAAGTTTGGGAGCATATTGTACAGATCCTCCCCGACAGGGGCGAAGGACTCAAAAGCATCTTAACAATTACCATCGGCAGAGCGAGAGGACAATACATTTTGCCGTGCGACATAATCCTAATGGAGGCAAATATTATTATAACTAAAAGCAATTAGCATCTAAAGTAAGTTGCCGAGTTTTAACCTACCTCGCCTTGGATCAGAGTCTCAAGTGGGAAGGAGTTACGCTGGAACGGAACGTCACGTGCGACGCCCATGGTAACCCACAGATTTTTTACTGCAGTGCTGGGTTCGAAAGCGGCTACGCTAATAAGCGCTAGATATGCCAGTCACATCGTGGCCGACGCCCAGATAGCTTGCCATCTCTGCGCGGGTAGAAATTTATCCCACATCGGACGTTTCTTTCACTCCTAGCCCAGATGAGTAATGCTTTTTGTGGGGACAATAAGCGACGATCGTAAAACTATTCGTCATTCACCGCTAGCAGGTTCACTGGAAACCTCTGGGTTGAAGTAATTCCCGAAAGCAAGCGGGAACCGAAAATTTACGGCTTTCAAAGATAATGCTGGCCTACGGACCTGCTGTAACCTGAGATACTATAAATATATGGCTACCACTTCATCGCCATCTACTTCCGCCAGGTCCTTGCCACTAGCCAGATTATCCGACATCAAACACTTTCCGTCGCCTTCAGGGACGAAGCGGTAAAATTGTTCAACCCCCGCCTCCGCCCGTTGGAAACGAATCTTGCACAGCGAACGACGCATCCTGAATGAGCTGAGCAGGGTTTTCGGGTGAAGAAGGTGTGTCCCAAGGTGATAACGATTTCCTAGTGATTGTGGCCCACGAGGGTGGGCGCAAAAATTCCATAAAAGATTCAAGAGCCATGCCAACAGATCAGCTCTTAATTCGATAGAAACCACCTCCGCCAGGGCTTCCCCAGCCTGCACCGTTGCTGGTCCTGGCAGGGGCTTAGCCCGGAAAATCATATCTGCGTGCTTTAATCGACACTCGGTAGTGTCTCCTGAGACGCCCCACACGGATGCAAACGATTGTTCCATCTCTCACCTGCGCCCGGCATGGCCTGGTGGAGCATTGTTCGGGAAGCTGAGCCGGAGCGGAAGGACCGAAGTGATAATAGTTTAATGACTGCTGGCTATAAAATCAAAACATGGAAGCATTGCGGGGATCATAATCCAGGTGCCGGAATAGCACGTTTCCATGGGGATAAAACCAAAAGTGTTGCTCGACGGCGGCAAATCGGATCGTGCCGCTTGGCGTACGGCTGTCTTTTGCTGGCGTCTTCCATACCATAGGGATTTTTTTTATCAGATGAAGTTTGGATTGGATAAGCTGTGCTTACGAGTGGCTTTAGATTTCATGTTTGTGATTCTTGCTTAGGCTAGCAGGGCTGACAAGGCCGGGGGAACGGGTTTGCAATGATTCTAACGCCATTTTGGCTGTTTACCTTCGTAGTGCTTGGCATTCCTATGATGGTGCTGTTCGGTAAGGTCTAGTACGTTTAATACCGATCTTCTATGAAATAAACGAAATTCCAAAGAAACGATACTCTGCTGAATCGCAAAGAACCAGTGGAAAAGTATGAGTGGAACAGCATGGAGCTAGTAGGAGCAACCGGTAGTCTTAAGATAAACCTTTATGTTTGAATAATAATTTTTATAACTGACAAGAATCAACAATGGGAGAATGAATAAACAATGATTAACCGAGCGTCTCAATAACCAGTTAATAATTAATTTATGATTTAAATAAATATGTTGCCTTCAATAGGGAACCACCTTGTATGATAAGTTAAGGTAGATTCGGTACCGCTTGTACTAGTACACGATGATAGTTTACCATATTAACGCTTCCTTTTGGATAAACTGATCTGAAGATGAAAATTGCTAAGAAATTTTATCTGATAAATGGAGTTATTGCATTATAGCAATCTTTTGTAGACCATATGTAATATGAGGTATTTTTTCTTCTTTTCTTTTGTTGCATTTATAAATTCACGTCATATTCCATTGAAAACTGTGCCTTATTGAATGCTAATTGCTTTTCCCTATCTCTAATGTGGAATCCCCTTTATCATTACTACACCATTGGTAAGGCTTCTCACACGTTACTCTGGAGCAGAAAATATCGTTCATATAAGCTGACACGTGGAAAATTTATCTGACATTTCTCCCTGTATTATAGGGGCAAAATTGGGTTGCTTCCATGGCAAGTAGTCCTCCACCCAAACGGCGACTTCTAAGCGAAATATTCAAATCTACTACCAATTCATTCTTACCCCATTTCCCGCCACCTAGTCGCCAACTACCGCTGCGTTTCCATAAAGCAATTTGGAAATTATTACTTGCCCGTAGCCCACACTTCCGTTTCTCCTGCCTGTGTCGAATCGCACCATCCGGCAACCTTTCACAGCAGCCGCGCTTCAACGATAGGATGGCTGGAGCGAAGAGGGTAATGGAGGTGTCTTCCATTCCTCCGTCTCTCCTTCTGTTCCACCGCCCGAAGCTCGCGGCTGCATTCGCGAATCTATCGTGTGAGTATCATTTCAGCGATGAAGACAATATACCCTCAACCCACAAGTGCCATTCTTGCTGCGTTTGAGTTTGATAATTGGGCGGGAGGTGAAAGGGGAAGGCAAAGCGAGCTGAATGCGCGGGACTGTAGTTTTTCGTTCGGAAGTTTTCCCGTGGGCAGATATTGCACGACTGCAAACCACATGACGGGTTTGAGGGGGGGGGGGGGGGTGGTGGGGGTGGGGTGAAGCTATCATTTACTCGTTATAGGCGAAGTACGTACTCGGCGTATGCTTCAATATCGCAAGCTGAAGCACTGCAAAAGTTCATATGCCCCGGTATACCATACCGCTGATTCGGTGGAACTTGGCGATATGAGGCTTCCGTCGGGAAGAAACTGCGTCCATGCGGCGAATGGCAGAACATAAATTTAGTGGAAAAATTAACATAAAATTTTATTAAAACTAATATGAACGTCAATAGAATGGCCCTCACAGAGGAACCCTGGAGTTCCTTCTTCCATTTCAGTGAAAAGGTGGCTTCATCGTTCCCCTTTATCATGGAAGCTTAGAGTTTAAAGTAAGAGCATACGAGGAATATCCTGATCTGTTTCACCAGCAAAAATTAAGTTGCGCAAGGTGCATGTCTAATATATTGATCGAACGTCAGTGGATAGTGATTATTTGGGTTTATAAAGTGCGTCATCGTTTTCCGACCATAAGGAAACTTCTACGAAAAGCGTATTAAACTCACCACACGTAGTCGTAGCTTCCTTACGGACGGAAGTTTTCTCTGGTCAACTTCGAGCTAGTTATGAATAACATAACCCTTGGTACCCTTGCCTAACAAGAACTAAGAACAAACTCATTCCAAACATAGACCGCATTGCACTTCCCAAAGCTGCAGCGCTTCGTCGATGATGTGTTATTCTGGGGAAACTTTCACCCGACCAGTCTTGCAAATCTTTCTGCTAAACAATTTCCAAACAAATTTCCCTCCTGCCCGCAAAGCAGCTAGGAATATTTACAATAACTCCTGCCCACCGTCTCGCCGGCCTGTCAGCCCAATCAGAAAAAGCTTATTAATAAACTTCCGCTTCATTCACCTCGACACAAGAATGTTTCACCGCTACGGATGGCCCGTGCGCTTTTTGCGGCCGGCGCGTGCATTTACAGAAAGTTGGCCCAATCCATTTGGCCCCTCCGGTCGATTTCTTGCCCTGCGCCAGACTCGGCCATCAGCTCACGGTGCTGTTTGCTGGCACACAGCATTCAATTTAAAACATCATCTTCCAAAAACCACCACGGCGAGAGGCGAATGATCGGTAGGGTTTTCTGGCGGCGGCAGCCAGCGACGGGGAAAATTGTTCGTTCTGAAATATTATTCACACATGCCGGGAGGAATGTGGGCCAGTCAACCGCACGCTGCCGTTAAAATTCTTGACCAAACGGGAACGGACTAAGCGTCCACCCGGCCAAGCGCCTTCTGCCCGGACAGTTCCGTAAATCCCTTCATGCTTCAAAATGCAATCGTTTGAGCGCACCAAGCTGGTTTTTTCTTCCTTCCGACTTGGCGCTCGTTACGACCAACGAAACCGAGCAGAAAAGCCAAAACTATTCCCGAGATTAGTCTATTCGTTTACGGTTGCCGCGGGCGCTAGCTTCCTCCTGTGCATCGCCCGCCCGTTTCTGTTTCGAACGACACAATCTGCCCCGAGAAAGGCTGCCCTGTTTCGAGTGGCAGAAAATGGACTCCACGAGGTGCGCGAGAAGGTGAAGCTGGGGCCTTGGACGGGGTTGGGGAAAATTGTAAATTATGAATTATGTACCGCCATTTTACACATGTACTTTTCATTTCCCCTCCTACTCACGCTCGTTCTACCGCCCTCTTCGTCGTCCGTTGAAACCGAAAATAATGAGCATACCCTCCCATCGGATGCACCCTTCCGCCCGTCCTTCGATGCCACTAGGTGGTCGGCTTGGAAAAAAGTTTTCCAACCTCGTCCTTGACTTCCGCTCTGGGTGGGTGTGTGGCAGCTGTGTGTTTATGTTTGTGAGTAATTGTGTGTAGGAGTGTTTTGGTTTTCTTTGGTTGACCCCAAGGATGTGTGCTCGTGTTTTGCTGCAGCCCTGCCGGACCAAGCTGACCCCCCAGTTACCGACCGAACGAGCCGGCGGGCGTGCATGTGCGCCGATACGTGCCGAGTTTGGCTACGTGGCTTGTGGCCCCTCGGTTGTTCCCTTTCTCTCGTTTCAACGAGTTTTCTTTGCCTTGAGGTCCGTTTTAAATCGGCCATGTGGGAAGGGAAATCAAGAAACACTATGGGTGCTTCAGAACGGGGAGGCTGTTTGGGAGATTGCAGTATTCTTATTTTAGTTTTTCCTACCGACTACAAACAAAATCAGGCAAAATAAAATCAATGACCAACTGGCAGCAAAATGCTTCCTCCTTTCATGTTCTAGTTCAACCGAAGATCTGCCGTTTCGGGTTTCACATGAAGCTGGAGTATGTCGGTTGGTGCGGGCTGCCGGTCTTTGTTCCGGATGTAAAGAAAATCCAAACCCCTTGTCAGCACGTTCGTTCGATACTGTTCGAGCTTCATTTTCTTTCCCAACCTTTGCTCGTTCACCAGTGTGTCATGGTAGTTGTGGAGGCAAAAAAATAAATAGCCCGCACAGTACGCTAAAAACGATTCCGTAACAATTTTCAATAGCAAATCGAACCACAAGCCCCTTTGTGCAGGCGGACGAGCGAAAAACGAAACTCCACAAAAGAAACACGGGCACTGTTAAGGTTAGCACGGCGCGATACGAAGCGATGCGAAGCGTTTTGGAAAAGGGGTAGGAAAAACTTATCCCAAAAGTAAGCGTAGTTGTTGAGTCGTCTGGTGTTGCTGTTGGTAGTTTCCTCGGCACTCCGGTTGTCTCTTATGAAGACATGTGGATCCTTCTTCCCCCCGGGCGGGCGCTAGTTCGGGTAGCGTTCTTCTGTTCTTCCCGCACTATCCCACCCAGGTCGTGCCAAACGGCTGAAGGATAAATAAACGACCCTTCCTCAACAACTTCCAAAGTGCGGGAAATGCGCTGGAAACGAAAAGCTAAAGTGCCGGGAAAAACCATCTGGCGCACGGACCGGGAGCGAAGGCAAGCCGGCGAAGATGTCTCCGTAAAACTCGCTTCGGATCGTGTTTTGCCCGGTTGGTTGCGAGGAACTTTATAAATTATGAAAAAGTTCAACCTTGTCCGTTCGTACGAGCAGTCGGGAGGCCCTGTTCGCTCCGCAAAGAGCTAGCAAAGGGGACCTTGATTGGGTGGAGGTGGGCTAGGGAAAACGGGGAACCTGCTGTCAACCGTTGACGCTTTGGTTGCCCTGCATTCACTCGTCGTCCGATCGTCAACGAGCTGGGGCGGATTTGCACGGCACCTAGCGAACCAACGGAAGCGGATGTGTGAGGAATAGATGTTAGCAAACCTGTGCCATCCCGCTGGCCGGCCGGTCGGCCGGGTCGGTGGGGAAGTTAAAGTTTCTCGATGAACCCCCTTCCCCAACCGGGGGCGTCGTTCCGCCGAAATGAGCTCGACAAATGCCGCACGGTGAAAGTGTAGCAAGCATCACCCGGAAGACAGGGCCGCGACGGTAGCCTTCAAAAGTCGACCGAACTATTTCGGTTTGCTCGACACATGATTGTACATGAGCTCGGGCCTGTATGTGTCCCACGTGGCGATTATGTGGTCGCGTACGCGGCGGTTGTGTACGTGCGATTGGGAACAGAACAAACCGAACGTGTTTTTCACCCGGCCGGTCGGGAGAAGGGTTTTGCGTCGGGAAGGGGCGGACGCTTTTCCAGCATACGGCGAATTCGGAGAAGAACGAAGCAAAACTACATCACACCATCCAAGCTAGGGCGTATGGTCAAAAGAAACGCTCAATTTCTTTCATTTTCTGCTGGTGTAAATAGCACAAAACATTTAATATCCTCCAAATCGTCCACCGGGAAAGAACCGTCCCCAGGCTGGGGGGGTGAAACACTGTGCACATGTAGTTGGTGTGTGTGTTTGTGTGTGTTTGGAATCGTTTCATTTTCTCCAAACACACTAAAGAATGGGGTTTCACTTTCCCGGTGTCTCCCTGCTTCCGACGTTCAAGGTTCCCTACGGGAACCCTCAAGTTTGCCACAAGTTGGACGATGTCGATGGAGGCGCCTGGTAGTTCGTCGCACGTAGTGTCGGCCTTGTGGGTGGAATGCAGTCCCACTTCGGGGGCAGAAAAGGTGATGCGCATTTCACTGGAAGGGAGCCGGAGCTGGCAGGCACGGAGCGCGGAACAACATTTTGTGGGACAACAGAAAAAGGATTAGCTTCATATCTAATTCTGTGGCGTTTCCGTTGAGACCAATTCGACCGAGACCAACCGGGGGAAACCTTGTGGCTGAAGGAAATTGGAAGGGATTTTTTGCTCTTTCTCCTTCTTGCTTCAAGTTTGCCTCGAAGCAATCCATTTTGTGATTGCAATTCTTTCTACTTTTTATTTCTACAATGTGTTCGCCAGCGAATGGCATTGGTGGTCAGATGTCAGACGTGGAAACTGGCCACCCCTCCGCCCACTCCATTAAAACTCCCGATCGCACTCGACATCATGACCGATTGCCACAAACGATTATGTTTTGTGTAAGGCCATAATTTGTGTGATTACGGGCCGGAAAATGGGCAAAATGGGGGTGGGAAAAAAATGTTTCTCGCAGCGGCTATTTTTTGCAGACAACAATCCAACCAGTAGAATGGATTTTGAGGCACGTGACTTAGACTGACCTTAAGGAAGTTTATGAGAAGCGCGCTACTGATCGGGAGTTACAGTTTCGGGAGTACAGAGTAATGTTTTTGCATAGTATGTAAAATTATCTTTAAAAATAGCCTTTAACGATCTCAATTTATAGCACAACTAGACCGTTGTAAATGCCGCATGCTTTAGATAATAATAATCGTCAATCGGAAATAATATTTGAAGCTTAAAAAAGGATAATGAGACAGCATTAAACCCTTCCCGCGCACTAAAACGCAGCTTCACAATGTCAGTCAAACAGGATATAATTAAGGAAAAATCAGCTGCATTCCATCGCCATTGTGCAGAGTGCAAACATCACCGCGCAGCGTTGATTCAATTTTACTGTTAATTAAAAATTAATAAATAACGCTTGCTCATCAGATGATTGCATTCGCAAAATGCAAATTCCATTTCTCCCTAGCCAGTTGATCCTTTCCAACGCAAGTGTTAGTAATTGCGTAGTTTTTCATGGCATCAATATTCAGTTTCTATCGATTTTACTTTCTATCCACTTTATTATCATTATACTTTTCATTACGTGCACCGCAGGGTATATCAACTACGTTCAATAAATACATTGCTGTTTTTAAAATCATAGATTCAAAGGATTTTTTTAATTCATAGATTTTCAATAAGATGCAATGTGTATGTTAAACAGAATAGTTAACTTCAGGCTTATCTACAAACAGCATTCGTAACGAGGTGTTTCCATCAGGGAGAATATTCTACACTTCATAAATTCATCAACTCAACGGACTGATGAAACCTTCTTTATCTTGTTCATGGTTCAAGACGAAAGTAGCTAGACGGGTGCCCTCCGAAGAACGGGCGTGAAAGTAACGAAAACTTGTCTAACAAAATGCTGCCTTGGTGAAGTGAAATAGTGTAGCGAAAGAGAATAATAAATCAATTGAAACTTTTTTAATCCGAACGAAAAAGCTGTTCACTTCCGCACACCCCGGGTTTATTACTTTCTATTCAAAGCGCCATAACTTTTCCCTCTTTCATCCGGTTTGTTATACATCTTTTCTATTTTGTGTGGATCAAATTTTGGATCTTCAGCTTGCGTTTCCTTTCAGCGACAAAAAAAAAAAACTGCCAACCTTTCAATTCGAAACCCTCACGGGTACGAACTTGGCGCCTTCTTTCCGGCCAGCCCTGATTGCGAGTGAGCCACTGCCGAAGCTGTGGTGGCCAGGTGAACAGTGGGTGGCAAATACCGGGAATACCTAACCCCTCCAGTGAAACCAACTCGCGACCTGGCGTATGCACACGAACCAAACGTCGCCGTACGGGTACAAACGTCAGACGTAAGTCCTTATTCAAATCAACTAAAACCACCCCAGCCCCGACCGGTGATTGCAATCATTCCGAAAATGGGGACATATGGCGCATCGACGGAGGTTGTTTCGCACCGGTGAACATGTTTGCGCTCGGTTTGAAGAATAAAAATGCATTCCACGGTCGGGCGAGAAACACAACAGCGCGCGAGCCACCGGTGCAGACGGCAGGGTTCAGGATGTACGAGTGCAATGAATTTGAGTTATTTCAATATAAACCAACCCCCTCCTCTCTCTCCCCTTGCCCCATGGAGTTGGTTATGAGGGGCATGCATAGAAACGGCGAGAGAGTGCGGGTATGTGGGTGTACTCAAATCATGAGCAAAAGGAATGCAAGCGCGCGTCGAAAGACCGGGACGGGGTTTCATTCAACAATATTTGCTTTCATACGTGTGGATGGCAGTTATGATTGGAAACCCTAGAGCACGGGTGTCTGAAAACCCCCCCTCATTGCCCTGCTATTCACCTAACTTTTCGCAAATGGATCAGATTTAAGAGCAGACTTTAAAACGGCAAATATTGCAAGCGAGTGAAGGGAAACCTAGCGCAAAAGATCCCCGACCGGGTCTGCCTTCAATGCACGAGTGACGTTCTAATAAACGAACCAGGCGGATAAGATTCACGGCTCGTCCGATTTGGCGGGAGCCTGCGGCGAGAATGAAAAATTGCATATTGCACATGTGCACAACCGGCAGCCTGTTGGAGGCTTTTGGAATCAATGAACTTTGAAAATGTGATTTTGTGTAGAAGTTCATTCCTTTTTCTCATTTGTTGGGTGCTAGGAATGTGTCCGTTCCGTTCTCTGCTCCGTCCCGTCTGGCAAGTCCACATTTCGAACGATGAATATAAAAGAAATGGCTCCTAGTACAGCTTCTCGGCAACAAACTAGTGCCTAAGCAAACTCAAATACCAACCCACGCGGTTGTACCAGGGTGCAGATGGTAATGAAGATAGCGGAAATGGGACCAACCTGGGCCGAGCAACATTCCTTTCAGGCAGGGCTCGCTATTGAGCCTGTGTCACGGTGAGGTTCAACTACCTTTACACTTCAATCCGGCGCCCGCACGGAGCCCACCTGCCCAAGCAACCGAAAGCAACAGTCTTGCCGTGGGATCAGTGAGCCCACCGTTCCGCAAAGACTACCGGAAAGATGCTTGCTTGCCTATCCACTTCGCTCGCAGCGTTCGCTAGCTTCAATTTCTTTTCATGCATGTTTACTCAACGAAACGGGTCCCTGCAGGAAAAGAATTTGATGCGCAATGATTGTACTTTCGCCCCGGTGGTGCCGCAACGTGGACGGCTGCCCGCGTTGCTCATGATTGCGGTGGTCGATCTGAGTGAAGGAAAAAAGGAGCGGCATATTGGTGTTGCTTCATCTCATCATCATTACGGTGAGCGGTGAGGAAGAGAGGGCGAAAGATAGAACAACGAGGGCTGGAGGAAACCGTTTCGTAACATCCAACAGTTGAGCTCAAGCTGGCAGAAGCAGCTAGAGTTCGTAAGCCGTCTTATGAACACTTTACGAACCGGCCAGCGTCGCGCCGGGGACCTAAGGAAGGAGTCGGGCGATGTAATGCCGCGCGTCAGTGAAGCGAAGAAATGAAATGAGAGAGTTGCTGGCGGTAGTAAGTAAATATGCGGTACAACGTTTCACTTCTGCAGAAGATCATCACTCGTCTGCTCGGCTCGGCGCACGGCATAAGTGTATAGTGACAGCAAACGGTATTGGCTTCTGAAAGAGGCGTTTTTTCTTCTCGTGCTTCCTGCACTGCATTATTATCATTCGATGGCTTTTAGGTGAGTCTTGCCAGATGGGCAACGGCTGTGTTTAACGAACTGAAAGCCATGCGTTTCTGTAACGAGCCACGGTGACTCGCACATGTGGCAAAGTGTTTCCGCACCTGTCGGAAAAGTTCGTCATTCGTGTATCCAAATATTATGAGGAGTGGAAGGTGTTCTCTAAAGTTGTATCGTTAGTGTCATTTTTTGATTCGGGCATGTCCATCACATTTAAAAGTCACGTTTGATCTTGTGGGCCTTACACGTAAAATAAAACCACCTTCAACGAGAACGTACAATTGACAAAATAAACTATAATTCAGACTAAACTGCGTAGAGAAAATGTTTTTTTCAATCTCTCGTTACCTTCACAGATAAATTTAGAAGAGATTTTCAATGAATGGTGTAAACTTTTCTAGCTCCAAAAACAACCGATGGTACGAGGCATCTAGCGTTACGTTTAAACGATAAATTGTAGTATGTCCAATACGTGTCATCATTATACCGGTTGGGGTTTTGTTTTTGTTCCTCACAGGTGCATGTCTCAGACGTTTCTAGTTACCACCAATCCTAAACCAGCTTGGTTGCATCCGATCTTACGGTTTAGTTCCTTAAGAGGCAGAGGAAAACAGGTACAAATTAGCTCATCTCACAGGAAAAATCATCATCTCAATTACAAGCACTTGACAGGAGGGTTAACATGACCACCGATTTATAAAACTGACAGTTAAATTAACACAGTTCTAAACCATCAGCTAGAAGATAAAAAGACAAAATGACGACGAATAACGAATACCCCACGGGTTAACAATCATGCACGAATTTTACCCTTCTTGTTTTGCATAGGAATCATTATGGATTTCAATATTTATTCAGGTGTTGGCCATTCCGAAAGATTTCTTTTCCCTGGCGTTACGACCAATTTGATCATGCCTACCCATTTTTGTGGGTTACGATACTTTTTCCCTTCAACGTACGTGGAGGTCCGGTCAGGATTCGAGCCCAAGACGCCGTCGGTCTTGTTCGAGCCGACGTACGAGCTCAGCTATCCCAGATATTTGTACATTAAATTTTGTTTTGCAACAAAGGTACACAACTCTTTGATTCCAAGGGCGTTTCTTATGCTTATTAACATTTCTGAAAGTTTCCAACACTTGTTTTGTTTCATCGTGGCGAAGCAAATCTATCACATGCCAACTAAAAACCAACAACCCACTAACAACACTTTTCATCGCCGAGCGCTGGTTCCGGAAGAAAACGTTTCCGCTTTTCCACTTTTCCCTTGCCCCTGCGATGCGTGAGCCCGACACGTCGTCAAACGTTCGTTTAAATTCAATCAAGCGAAACAACTTTCGAGCTCCTTGAACGATGTAACTTTTACCTCATGGATCTAGTCGGCAAGGTCGGACGCTGGGTGGTGGGAAACCCGTCGCAGGCAAAAGGATGTGGGATGGAAATTCCTTCGTGTTGCCGGGGCTCGATGTTGAATTGCTAACAAGCTTTCAATCAAGGGTGCGTCCGTTGGCGACCTCAGCACAAAACCGCCGGCACCTGGTAAGTGCTGGCGTTTACAGGCGTTTTCAGAATCCGGGACTTCCACCTTGCCCATCCCTGCCAGCCAGCCATTAGCGGGCTGTAATTCTACTTCAATTACACCCGTTACCCGTAGCGTCGCGATCACGTTATGTTTTCTTTTCGGCTACAATAAATTACGCCCGCGTGCGCGCGTACGGCCCCGGCGGTTCCCGTCAAAAACTTACCGAGAATTTCCACGGTGTGCACCTGGTCCTTGTTGACCTTGTCGCTGATCTGACAGACGTAGTCACCGGCGTCCTGCGGTTCCAGCTCGGAGATCTCCAGATTATACCCGTTGACAAGCCGTATTCGCTCGTCTCGCGTTACCATCAGCTGCGAGGCGGTGAGCACATTCGAGCCCCGTCGCCACAGCAGCACCAGCGTTCCTGCAAGAGCACAGAGAGTGAGACGATAATTAATAAGATTTATGTTCCCCCAGCACGGTGTAACGTTTCGACCTTCCGTAGCCCTCCCGACGGGCCGAGAAGAGCCACCTCCGATTGATATTCCGTCCGTGTGCGAAGCAAAATGGTGACGCGTGCGTCACAGCCAAGCGTTCCATCTTCGCATGGGTTTACCCCAAGAAGATCGTGTGGCTTTGGATGCGTGGGCAAGGTATCAGTATAGGCGCGGGGTTGACAGCTCTCTGGTCGCTGGCGTGTAAGAGCTTTAACGTATTTTTAATGGCCATGGCAAAGCACACAGAAACACACGCAAACACATGCACACCCAACGTTGTCCCAGTGCGTGTTTGAGTGGGTAGGAATTCAAGCAAGAGCTATCTTTTCCGACGATTTCTTACAGGGTGACAGCTCGCGCAACGAACCATCGCGGTCGTAAAGAAAAAAAAAATTACCATCATTTAATTTTCCTTTATACGAATCCACGCGCTCCCAATCCGCCCTCTCCGTTACCATATGGCTCGTAATAATGTATGTGTGCACATTTCATACCAACGCCCGCTGCAGTTCCTCTCGGCCTTGCGAGACGAATACACTCTCCAAAGCAACACCGATGACAAATCTTGCCCCAGCCCCCGGAAGGTTGCGTGGTGAGATAAATTTTAGTATCGTAATTAGATTTCGAGTGGTGCGTGCGATAAATATTCTTTCTCCACATCTTCACTGTGGATGTGTTTGCGTGCATGTGTGATTGCTGGGAGTTCAACAGTGTGGTTCTAATGGGAAAACGAGTGCTGGTTTTGGTTAACGAGTTCAAGCTTGCGCTAACTTTCTCATTAGTACTTTTCCTAATGGACTGCACGGATGGTGGCGAATATTAATAGGACATTCTTTGGCGAACATCTTTATGTTTGTTCGTTGCGCGATAAAGGATCGAAAGATGTAAAGTGAGAAGAGTTGTTTGAATTACACCGGATGCGAGATAAACTGGAGCTTCTGCATGTCTAATAAATCCACGGAATGTTTGAATGATTGTTATCAAACAGAATAACTAACTGCCTCAATCAGCTGCATTATTTTATGCATAATTCAAGAATATTTTTTTTCTTTTTTCAATTGATCTTTAATTGTTGAAAATGTCACGAAAGTATTAATTTGGACTAAGGAAAAAGATGTTATGATCTTGTTTCACTAGCAAAGAATCTTAAGCTGCACTGATCTGCAAAACTGGTAACGTCCTTTCAAAATTGAATTTAAATCACGCTTGCATGATAAAGTTAGTTTTGGCTGAAATGCATTTGCCAGACAAAAACAAAATGCATACAGGTGTATGGGAGTGTAAAAATACCGCGAAGCTCAACGGAAAAGTTTTCAAGCCTCCCACAGAATGCCCTAGGTCCTCGGTATGCTATCCGGGCCGGAGAAACCGCAAATGCTCGATCGCTCCAGTCACGTTCTCGGTGAAACAAACTAGCCCACATGGACGAAAACAGAATCATGTTTAAACAAAATTTAAACGAAGAGAGTAGCGCACATAAACAAGGATTAATAATTTTTGACCAACAGATTACCGACACCATCATGCGCCTTTTTACGTTCACGTTCACACCGAGGCTCACCTTTGAACTGGTTCGTGCTGCCTGCCTGCACAGTCCGCTCATAGTCACTTGCATAGTTGAGCAAGCAAAGCAAACGAGCAACAACAAAAAACTGTTTTTCGGTATGAGAGATGCAATCAGTGCGCATTGCAACTAGAGCCCGGATGGTTTGTTTCACCAATTCTTTTCCTTGAAGCCTCTATCCCGACACCTCTCTACTGCGGGAAACGGATGGGGATAAAGCCTCCGACTAGTGGTCCGACGGATCTAACAAGAACATTTCCGGAAGGAATGGTAATGGGTGAAGAGCAGGGCGTGGAGCATGGAAGTCTTGCGTTCGGGGTTTTGTGGTAGCCCACGATGGTTGGGCTTCGCCATTGGTCGTCGCAATGCCGAAGAGACATTTTTTCCTCACACACACAAGTTTAATTCTTCTTCGTTCAAGCTGACACCCGATTTGCACCAACTCCAAAACCCGCCTCTTCGGGAACCAAACGTCGCCATATTTCCAGGGCCATGGATGCAGGGCACAATGCTCAATCCAACATATTTGCCGAACCAAATCGCACAGCACTAATTTCTCCCTTATCCTTAAAACATGCCTCGTTTTCAAACGAAAGCTGCCGCGGGTGGACCTTTGCACTGAGATGGACGACGGAACGTGGTGCTTCAGGGTGAGAGGAGTATTTTCTAGACCGGAACTTTTGGACCAAATTACTGGAAAATTATGATTCGACAGAAAATTGGAAAAGTTTCCATTCTGAAAATAAAGAAAGAGGGAGAAAATAACGAGAGGTTGCAGGGGACGGAAGTGGAGGAATCCTAGTTTCAACCACTGACTTGCCAATTTCCATCGAAAGCAACTTTATTTCATTCTTTTCTAATTCTGGCTTCCCAGGCACAATTAAATGAAGCTTTTTTCACAAACGGGATCACAAGAAATCGGAAAGCTTGCTTTTGTTGTCACTAGTTTACGTTTTGCTCCCATTTGATGGCAGAAAAATGCATTTTTTTCACAATTTTTGTCTTCATTGCATTCGTCCGATGTATTTTTTAATGCATTGCATAAGACAGAACGAAAAAAAAGGACAATCAGAAGGAAAAGGACATGGTGCAGAATTCACAACAAAGTCCAAACTATAATAATGCGCCACTGGATTGTTACTCTATCCGAAACTTTGCATCATTGAGGTTCTTCCTACGACCGTCTGAACTGTCTTGAATTGACAGCAACAATGCTTCCTTTGCTCAGAACAGCTACATGAAGCACTCCTGACAAGTGAGGGTGACCAATTTACAGCAAATAACATACTGTGTTTGAAGCACTTCCGCTGATGAAGATGTTGCGCCGGGTTTGTCTCGCGAGAAAAAAAAACAGATTTATTTTCATGGCTCGCCACAAACTAACGTTTGTACGAATGGTACGAACGGGCATCGAAACAATTTAATTGCAAATAGCTCGAATAGAACACACGTACACCGTAGAAACTTCTAACAACAACAGGACGACAGAACTGCAACTGAATGAAGGAAATGAAACTTTCTACAGCACTTTCCATGCGAAACTTTGCTCCCACTGTCCCAAAAACCCACCGGTAAGCACATTGGACGATAATTTGAAGAGATTCATCGTTTCATGTTTCCTAGAGCACCGCATAGCTTACTCATTCAGACTGTTCCGGAGTCCCTACAATTAGCTTTAGGAGCCAGACGAAATAGCTTTGGCAAGACAATGGTGGTGTGAAATTTTATGCGTTTGGTTTCCAAAGTTTAGGCCTAACTAGTTTCGTCGGTTGTTTTCGGTTCGGTTAATTTGTACTCGCTTTTATTTATGTTTAAGAGGAGAACATTCCAGCCAAACACAGAAAATCGGAAATTGCGCCATAAAAATTAGAAAGGATACGAAACTTGCACCGAAAAATTTTGTCGATTACATAGTGCCACTCTTTTGTTCATGGGACACATATTTCACTGAAATCGATTTACCTCAGCCAATGCTGGAGGCCGTGAAATAACACTCGTAAAAAAGTTCATATGCAGCATTTCCTAGACCAAGGCAAACATTTCCCATCACACCCAACCCCAAAGGGCGGCACTAATCATTTAGAACATTTGTCAAGTCATTTAACGAATCGGTCGATTGAGTTCGGAAACATTTTCGTGCGTGCTGCGCAGATGAAATAAAAACAAAACGCGCCAACTTTCGCGACTCGTTTCGTCCCACCACAGGGCCTAACGAAGGCTGGGTTAAGTGAATCCGCTCCGGAAAGGCGTGGAAAATCTTGTCCTCCCACGAAAGTTTGCCTTTCCGGTAGTTCCATGCTCTCTTTTCTTTTGAACACGTGGCACAAGGACTGATTGAGTTGCTGGTCGACTTTCTAGATGAAATCCGTCACGTTTCCAAGGACTTTGCCTGAACCGATGACGAAGCATTAACAGTAGCTGTGAGACAAACATGCCATGCCCGGAGCCCGTTTCGAAATCGTTTCCCGTGATGGAAAACCGTATGGTCGGTTCAGCGACGACTGAGGCACGGGCTGGTACTCTCGTAAATCTTTCCCGGATATCAGCACGCATTGATCCGGATCTGAAAAGCAAGATCTTTCATGCTCGATTGATGACCATATTTATGGAGGCTTCCGTAGGCCCCCTTCTCCTGCCCGTACATTCTTGGAACCTTCGACACTAAGATGTTCATTCCATCCACTCGGAAGCAGAGCAAGACACTAATCAACCAACCTTCCTGTTGGAATCCGGTATGCTCAAGCCGAACGCCTCCAACTGAACCGTGATCAAATACATATCCAACCATCGGTGGCATCGATCCGATTCCTGGCTTTGGCGTTCCTTCGGCGAGACGGATGTGCGCCTAAAATTATGCTCGACGTCTGACCACACAGTCGTAGGACTAATCTACTCCAATCTGGGGAAGCCCAAGAGTCCGTCCAATGTTGGTGTGGGAGAATTCAATCCAAGCAAGGATGCGAGATTGTATTAATCCTCGTGGGCTTTAGACGTAATGGGCCAACGGTCGACTGCAGGCGGAGAATTATACGCAACTCGATTCTCTCTGTTTGGTTCGGCACGCGTGAGTTCGTTTCCTTCCAGCAGTTTTCCTCCACCTAACCAACCCCGCAATGGCAGCTAACATTCTGCTCAGCCATCGAACAATAGTCTAGCATCACCGTATGCTGTAAGCATTGGTCCAGTATTCTCTGCGGGTGCACAGGTACATAGTTTGCTAATCTTCTTACCTAACACTGGCCGGTTGTTAATCGGAACACCGAAACTTGGGTATGAAAGGATGCCGGTGTTTTGAACCAAACATCGAAATTTCTCGTAGCATTTCAAAATTGCAAAAACTAGTTGACCGTTTAAGAGTCCCAATTTCTGAGCGATTATTAACATTTCCTTGGTATGTGTGTTATTATTGCAGGTAAAAACTCACAAAATACTCGGGTTATAGAATGATTTATATGCTGTAACTTATCTTTGGTAACAACATTTACCGTGTGAAACGGAATGGGGCTGGAAAATTTTCAATGATACTCATTCTGGTTCAGATAGTTCCATTTCTCTCTGCCGCACACAGGTGAAGAATTGGATGTGTATTCCAGTTCTCTTAGAGAGATATAGAGTGATGTTAATTGTAAATGGGAGCAAATTGTTAGCATTGACAATCCCACATGAGCCATTTTATGAATTCCGAACAACAAGGGACTGTTGAGGTTGTGACCATTCGTATCCGATTTCTGGTTCCCTAGCGCAGTGATCTCTATAAAAGATAGGCCGTGCCTTACGAGGGCAATATGGTAATGATATAGAGGTCGCAAAAAAGTAAAATTTTGCTTTTATAATGCATGTTTCCCTACATAACCTTTCGACTTTTCATTCACCTTGGGAAAAGTGTTATTACAGATGTATATCTTGTAAACAATTTAAACAAAAAAGAACCTGAATAACCATAACACAAGGACGTAAGACTATTTGTCAGCAGAAATGCTTGCAGTTTTCTCTGGCTGGCAACTGCTACATTCCGTTTGATGGTCTTAGTGGCTTATCTTTAATTCGCGTAACTATTACAAGAAAATAAACCACTGTTTTTAAAGCTCAGCCCCACCACAAGCAGATTAAAAAGCGATTGAGTTATCACGAGAATAGCGAACCGTTTTCCCTTCCAGTGACAAGGACGAAGCTGTCTCGTTCTTGCTCATTTTCAACCGTTCCCGGGAGTCAATTTCTTTTCCCAACGAAAGCAAGCAAGCTTTTTCTTACCACCAACCCCTTTCCAGTGGAAGGGTATACACTACCCTATCAGGACCGGGGTGATACGATTGAGTGAAGGGTAAGAACACTGGCGAAGACGTTTGCATGCTTCAGTGCAGTAAATCTCTGGTCCGCTACTAACTTGCTATCGTAATTGACTCTGGTTTCTCGCGGCCCGCCGGGCATTGAGCGCAGCAATGGGAAGTACCGAACCATCCCGCGACGCTTCCGTAGTTGAATGAATGCGATTCCATAGCCGTCCATGCTCTTTCATGGTTGAAAAAATGAACGCTGCATTTCGAGAGTACCGTCGAAGTGCCGTCTGTTGTGCGAGTCGTCGACTGTAAAAGTAACATTTGTAGAAATTGAGTTCCCATTTGTGCTGCCGGGGGAAGGTTTCCACGGTTATTTCTCCTCCGGCACTAGGACGGCTTCCCCTGCAAGAGGCCCTGTCAGGAAAACTTCCATTAGATCTCTCTTTTATCGCCGGCTACCCGTTAAATACTATTTTTCTAATTTGTTTTCGGTTGTGTTCTTTTTATCTTACAGCCTAATCTGTTCATTCTTGAAATCGCTTTGAAGTAATTCATTTTTTAATCGCTTAGCCGTTTAAGATAACGTGTAACATAAATTTAATTTATATGCACGCGTGTCAGATGGATGTGGAATGGGTTTATAATTTTCTCTTTGCTTGCAGATACGCTGAGGGAGTTGTACATGACAACCCAGAGGCCCCTAAAGAAGATTTGAACATAAAACGCCCAGCACAAACGCGGGGAGACGTCAGCAGGGTTCCCCGTGAATTGTTGTTTATTTTATTTCTTTTCCACCAGGGAAAAACTGAGAGGAACGTATTTTTTGCTATAATTTCTCGGAGTGGGTTTGTTTCTTAATGTTTTATAAAACAATGCGTTTAACTATAGTGTTGGCGATTCGCGGTCGCGCGCTTTTGAATATCATTTTATTGGACCCTTGGCAATAGAACGTTTTTGAGCTCGATTTTTTTCTTTTTGCTGAACGGCTAAAAATTAAGACCGCTTGTCAATCTTTGATTCCGCAAATGACGGGAATCTATTTATTATATTTTGCGCGGGTATCTATTTATCGCGGGCATTCGCTTCTCTGCCCAAACGTCTTAGAAGCGGCGGGTAGACTACTCGATTGCCGGTTGGATTATTGACACATGTTCTTTGTTCATATTCTCACTTCCAGCTTGTTTTTTGCTTATGAATAGGTAGACGGATTACAATGATTTCATCTTAATTCATTTAATTGTATAATTATAGTACATTCATTAATATTAATTGCTCGTACGATGATGCAGCTTAATATTTTCTGTATTAAGATATTTTAAAACCTCTTATCCTGGAGCTGTTAAATATTTGCCATCAACCGCCATCAACTTTTTTGATAATGTTTAAAAAAGACTGAAAAATAAATATGGTATATCTTGAATGCATCTACAAATAGCATTTTATTTCATTAGACCGGCTACTAAACTTGCCTCAAAAAGTTCAAAACGAAGCTTTAGTAAACTTTTGCCGGCCTTCATCATGTCTAGAGAAAATTTTTCACTGTACCTCCGCCTTTCGCTGGATGCCTGTGATCTGACTCTTTTTAAGTCCACCTAGAAAACTTTGGGTGAGTTGGAAGGACTAAAAAAACTAATTTCACGGTTGATGAACACTGTAACATGTGTCTCGCGAAGCTGTATCGCTTCGTTTTGCTGCTAGTATTATTCTCTCTCTCTCATTCTTGCTCTCTCTTTTCCTCTCTCCATCTCTCTTTGTCTCTCTCTCCCTCTCTCTCTCTCTCTTTCTCTCTCTTTCTCTCTCTCTCTCTATGTATTTTTTTCTATGTCACTCTCTTTCCCTTAATATTTCTCTTTCTGTCATTCTGCTAGCTTGTAGTTACGCCTCTTGTAACATTTTAAAGCGAAAGTAACGAAAAACGTGTATAAAAAGCGGCACAGTCCGTGGACACATTTGATTCAACGGTGCTGCCCACTGTCTTGCCCCACGTAGTACAAGGTGCTATGTCACCTAGGATAAGTCTATCATGACGCCGGCGAAGACGTTTGCTTTAAACGACTGTCTTTATGTAGTTTTATAGGGAGACCGAAGAAATGAAGAAAATCCAAAAGAAAGACACGAAAAGTAGAAAGAAGGGATATATTCATCTTCTAGCGCTGCACAGAAGAAGGACAAGTCTGAAACATCCTGTTCCACCAGAAAACTCACGGTGGTGTCCCACTAAAGACCAGCTGTGCTTCCTTGGTAGCGATGTTGTGGCTGCCAAGAGAAAGTTTTCCGTTTTCCCACCACTAAGTTCTGAGCTTCCATAGTGCAACATACGGCATCCGTTCCATGCGGACACGCAGGACGCAGCAAGCATCATCCTCGGTGTCCCCGGAACCCATGCACTAAGAGCACGCAACATGGTTCCAGATTAAGTCAGCCACTTTATACATCCTTCTGACCGCGACTCGTCAAGCTCTATCTTCAAAAGGGCTGTTCCCAAGGGAACACCACTACCGGTAATTACCGCTATGCGATAGTGCCATGGAACAAAGGCCCCAACGGCGGGTTTGTGTTTTTTTAACGTGGCGGCCATTCGTGCGATTCCAATAAATTCAACTTAATGAGTTTTTATTTTTATATCCCGATCGTTCTGCATGCCTCGCCCCATGTATAAGATGCCGTTGCACAGAGCGATCTCTAGAGTGGGGAACGTTACACGGATGATAGGCCGATAAAATTCAAATGTGTGGGGAATTGAACTCTAATGCCACGGCCAGTATATAACGCACAATTGTTTAACGGTTTGTGATGATCGTTAGAGTGACAATATTTTTTTAAGCTGTTTCTGCAGGGATGTATAGAATTCACAAAAAAAAGATAGTTCAAAACGTTATCATAGTTTTAGCCAATCCATGTACAATCTTATATCATTGTGGTCTGGCTGGATCGTTTCTAAATCACACTTAAAAAAAAAAATGAAAACAAGAAACAAGAACGCGAAGTTTGCTGAAGACCTTCTTCCAGAGACTGTAGCTTTCTTCCGTTTCATTAAAAATAGCTTTGGATAAACGTCTGTTTAAGCTGCTTACCGGGTGCAGGTTGACGGGCGTAAACAAACTTTTTTCCACCGCAACCCCCTGCAGAACACCCACTAGCCTCCCCACAGTATGGCTTTTTCTGCACGGGTCACTGAGGTTCCCATTCGCGTCTACTCTTCCGTAACCAGCGCCGACTTCGATCCGGACCATCGCCCACAGCCGTACAACTAACGCCACCACATCGGACACCTCTGAGCAACACCTTCATCCATCGTTCGGTGTCTTAGGCGGCCAAGGTTTTCCTTAGCGCTCGGTTGGCCGCAAGCGAATAAGATTGAATTCCCGTAGACTCGTGGAGACGCAGGGCGCGCCCCGGTGGGGAGGGAAAAGTTTTGTTTCAAGTTTTGCGGCAAAGTTTTTTTTCCCCCGATTTGGAGGTTTTCTTCGGCTCGTTTCTGTGTTTCTTTTTCTTTTCAATGGTAGCTTCGATTTACCCGCGACAACGGGTCAGTGGACTGCTGCTTACCATTCCGGGACCATTTCCCTGGGGGAAAATCCCGCGAATCCGTACCACGACGGTTAATAAGGTGCGAGTAAAACTTTTACCAGATTATTGATCGGAACTGGTTGACTTTTACTTCGATCCGGCCCGCGGGCGGAAGATCCGTGCTTGGAGCAAAGGCGAATTTTGAAGGGTTTTCAGGTTTTATTTATGAGGTGCTACTTGCGATTAGATTTTTTTTATCGACGAGTCAGAATTGCCTACGACTATGGTGAAATAAAGTAGTTTTAATTTTGGAATTTCTCCTTAGCCACGGAAAATCTTGTGTTTAAGTACCTAAGCCAGAATTCCATGCTTGCAATGGATCTTGCTCTCGATGAAATAAACATTTCCTTTGTTCCAGTGAAAATGAACAAAACGCAATTGCAATCTACGGGTCGCTATCATGGTGCCATTTGAAAATTGACACTCCGTAATGTCTCCGTAATGTCTCCGTAAAAACTAAAGGGGAAGGAGAAATTAATTACTCCTTGCACTGGTAATAATACACATCATCTTAAACACCCGTTACACGCTCCGTTAAAAGGCATGGTGAAGGTTCTGAGGATTGTGGGCCGCAGCATGTACTCTCGCCCTGCTAGACACTTTATAAATTGAGAACAATTTTGCTGCTCTCTTCTCAATGGCCTGTTAGAACAGACGAGCTCATAGCTGCGAGAAGTCAATCTCATCAACGTTGACAACAGGAGCATTGAAAAAAAGCAATTAAACCCGTTTGCGATTAATGGAAAATTGCAATTTATTTCACCTCTTGCAATGCACCGCTGCAAATGACTGTCACCTTTTCAACGCCCTTCTCTCGAAGTTGCTGCTTCATAAAAACAGGGACCGTTGCAAAAATAGAGGTATTACTTCCTCAATCATTTGACGCGATACGATATGTGCATCCGGGAAAATGAGTTTCCTATCATCGACCGGCGACGTATCCAATATAAGAGGCGAGCAGTGAAGGTTTTCCCGTGCGACACAGAACTGTAATTATTTCGTGATTAAACTGTCATTAATGTTACCACGTGTTCTTTTTTGCGGTTTTGTGGATAGTGTCTTTTCAGACAAAAAACTTACACCAGGTGGGCTAACTTCACCGTAGCCATTAGTAAATTTTTCCCCACTCTTAAAATAGAAGCCGACGCTAGCATTTAACGTAGCTTACTGGACCTGTGGTTCTATTTTGTTTTTTCCTAGATAACGAGAACCAATGAAACGAATCCTGTACATAGCAACCTTGTTCCGTCGTACGCTTTTGCAACATCGATTCAGTAAGTAAACACCACCAGAAAGAAAAGCTTTTATCGACTTTTATTGATTCTAGATGTTTTTTCGAGCCGTAGGATCGAGGATTTGTAGGTGCATTTTAGCTCGACAGCAGTCGAGAAGATTCGATCATTTCATCACAGAAAAAGGGAAATTTTGAGGATGTAAGCGATTGGTGCTCGTCAGAAAGTTTTCGACAATTTTGCATGATACAAGTAGCTTCTATTTAGAAAAGCAGTATGGAAAAAGGGAAATTATACCTCTGTTAATTCAAATCCCTCCTTCACTTACAAAACTTCAGAGTCTTACTAAATTTTTAAGACAAAATAAAAAAAACATTATTGTTTAATATTTCCGCATTTTTCAGCTGATGCATAGCACTGTACACTTGGTTTGTGCTTTCCAGTGTGGCTTGGTGAATGAAAACGTCCAGTGTATTCAAAGCAAACAATCCCACTCTTGCGCGTTCGGAAAATGAAGTCATCAAAGCTTCACTTCATCAAAGGGGACGTATCGTATCGTCGTAGAAAGAAATATCAATCATACCGCAACGGTGACGATAGCCGATGAAATGAAATGTGTTTTGCAGTAGAAGGCAGAGTTTTCCCGAAACACAGTACTCAGCGCTGTTTTCGTTCTTTTCCGCAATGAAGGCTGCCTGAAAACATGGACCACAGTTAATCGACTCCGGTCGTCTCGAAGGCAGTAGACGAACCGACACGCCACCGGTATCCAATCCGACGCCGGAGATTGTCCTGGCATGTCCAACAGACTGTGATAAATTAACAACTTCTGACTGTCGGATCGATCACGTCTGGATTCGCCTTGAAGCATCTGTGGCGACCTCCATTGCTGAATGGGAGTTCGTTGGAGTACGGCAGTCGTTTTCTGGAAAATCGTTTTTTCCTTTCGCCAGGACACGGCAGGTGTAGCAAATCGTTCTTTTCGCTCCCGCCAGTCGCGTCGTTTCCCAGCTTTAGACAGGCTTATGGGACACAGGATAAAAGGGAAGGAAGGTAATTTTTAACAGGTGACTGTGGACATAAAACCCGCGCAAACCGTATGCTCCGTTACAGCAGCAACAAGCGTATGGAGGGTGCTGGACGGGCAGAAAAAAAAACGTGAATAATAAATTAAAGGAAAAATATTTTAAATGCACGCAATTTCTTGTCGTTCCCTTTCCTGTGGCCTCTAACTTACACGAGTGGGAAAATTGTTTTTTTTTTTTGCATTCTTGGCGGCCTGGAGATGGTGAGAGTTTTTATTTTCTCTGGTACAAGCCCTAGGATTAAGGAGTATTGTTTCGCGGCTGGTGCGAGGGAACAATTACGTCCAAATTTAGCGCACCGTTACGGGCAGCAAAGCGGGAAACATTTCGAACGCTTCCTGGGGAGAAAAATCATTCACAGATGGGAACGGCCCTTGGAAGTCTCGGCCAGATTATCATTCATCGTATTTCGCGTGTATTTCTTTTTATGTGCGCTTTTCCGGAGCTCCTGTTTCAGGCCCGGCCAGCCCGAGGACGGAAATGGAACGGGAGTGCGTGACACGAATATTATTCAACCGCCTTGGTGTCCTTTATTTGGATTATACGATTTGGATTTCGGTCCGGTGAGCGCGTGCGGTCAGGTTTGGGCTTTTCCTCCTGCCTTCAATCTCGCTGTCGTCGGCCGGGTCGGTTTTCATGTCATTTCCTAATGATAAAAGAAATGACCACCGACATTTTCCTGTGCCAGCGTTCCCCTCCGTTGGGCACGCATAAACAAATTCCCCGCGTGGAAAGAGATCCAAGGAGAGCGGGGAAAAGGTGACCAAGAAGGAGAGCCTATGTGCCACGTGGACAATAAAATCGCCTACCGTATCGTGTTATCGCAAATCTGACCGGGAAAAGCGACCGCAACTAAGCCTCATGCGTTTCCTTCAATCGGTAGCAGTCTTTGTTTGCGTGTGCGTTAAACCAATGACGTCGCCGAGGGCCTCGCGATGCCTTGTAAGGATCCGATTTCGTTAGGTTTTTCCAAGCCCTGGTACGTCAATTCTTTTGAGCGAAGGTGCGTTGCACATCGGTACCTCAACGCGGGTCCTTTGCCTAGCGAACATGATGAAACGTCATTTGGCATTTGACGTTTCCGGGGCATGGCTGGCCGATGTGGGCCGATTCCCTCATTAACTACAACAAAAAGTAATATCAAACCATTTCTCTGGGGTGCGACGGGCACGGGGACAACTTTACAATTTCGGTTCATAAATCATCAAAAACATTTCCGTCTTTACTAAACGACCCGCAGGCTAAGGGTGATGGAGCGGAAAGGGACGGCGTGGGGAAGGGACTTCTCATCGTCTCGCGCCTTTGGTGAAATGCACAGGCTTTCGACGAGCGGTATGCCAAAAATCTAATACCAACCACCAGACCGGTAGCAGACGGAATTGAGTGCGGTTCACGTGCGCGAGCTCGGAGTGAGGAACATATCGCGCTTTTTAGAGAGAACAGTAGAGAAACGAGTCGCCCGGAATGTGTGCCCTTGCGTCCACTCGTGGCTGGTGGCGGCACGGGGAAAAGCAAACTCCCGTCGTTTATCATCATTATTTATATATTAAGTTCGCGAGATTCCTGCGAACTTCCATTGCGTCGACCGGCGAGCACAGGAATTTCCTCCGTCGTCGGGTTTAACTGCCTTGCGACGGAGGGCAAGTCATAACAAACGTAAGCACCCAACGGAAGGTGATGTAAACGAATGCCCTACACGGCCGTCGGGAGACATACGAATCGGCCCGTATGTTAGGATGGATGGATGGATGGCTGGGGCGGATGATCGTTCCTTCTGCGTGGTCCTTCATTGTCACGCATCTAGGACGGCATGGAGCCCTCAGAAGACGCAAAGTATATGTTGGTTAGGATCTCTAAAAACGACTAATCTTTTGGAGATAGCGAATCGCTAAAACCGTTGTTGCAAATGTTTCGTTTTAATAGACAAAATTTATTTGAAGAACACGAGCGGAAGTAGCAAATTTAAAATAGCGCTTTAATAACATTCGACCTTCATAACATTCGATGCACGAGTTGATTTTCGTTCCAGAAAAAAATCCAAATCATCCACATTTCGAGCGAGGTTGGAATGTTCTATTTTAGATGATTCACATATTCCTCCATGTGTAAGATGCACCTATTTGTCGAAACTTGGCCTTCAACAACAAGTACCCATCTTGAACAAGGGTGTTACTATTTTCAAAGTATCCATTACTATGTACGACTTTTTGCAACAGATTCGTCACCCAATCAGTCATTTTAATTTTCCATTCGTAAATTTTTTATTTTTTTTACTATGCAATACAACGATATTTACGAGTCTCATAGTTTTATTTTATTCTATGTTCTTATATGGTAACCTATGTTCTTTATGGTTAAAACACTTATTTTTAAAATGTATACCTTAAACCGAGGGTGCATTTTTTACATGGCAAAAAACTTATTGTAAAAATTTATACCTTAAACCGAGGGTGCATTTTTATTGCACACTGAAATGTAATGGCACCAAGCTATCAGTGAATTGTTGATTGTTGATATTCACGCCGCCTAGGCCCGAAATGATGACGTATCATGAACGATCATGGTTGCTCTTTTAAGAGACCATTAACACTTTTTAAACCACACCGTTGTCCACGATACTGCCAGGTTCTGTGAAAAAGAGTGACTGTCCGTTTTCACCTGTCGCCCATGGTTGAACGAATAATCCCATGCCCACTCGAATCACAGAAAAGACAATTCCCTGAGTCCATCCTGCCGCTACATCCAATAGTGAGATACCTGTTGTTTGAATAATGACAAGGTGCCGTTTTTTGCACCATCGATCCTTCCCGGAACCATCCTTCGCGGCGAACCGTCACCAAAACACACATCCGTTCCGGAAGTGCAGGTTGCTGGTAAAAGGGAGGAGAACTAATGCATGCATCCTCTCGCTAGGATCGACTACTAGAGCTGGTCCTTGCTATACACTCCACGAGCTTCTAAGGGAAAACCTGACGTTGCGTAAAACCCGCCATAAAAAAGCTCTTGTCCTACTCAATTCTGTCCAATGGGGCTTGCTGATGAGGCCACTTTACTGCAGCTCGATTGCCCGGCAACCTGCCTGCTCTTGCTGTGTAAGGATGGTCCCTTGAATGATGGTCCATTGAATGGCTTACTATGCGTGTCCGGAGGAGCTGTCCTGTGACCTTCGGTCGGAAACGGATGTGTGCGATCTTTTCACATCGGACAAGCGACACGGGGCCGCTGCGTGTGAAACTGTGGCAGCATTTAACGCGACGCATCATGCAAATCCACGTTCTTGTCATAGCGTTACGTGACGAGCGTTTGAATGTAAGGTGAATGATCATGTCCATCCGATTGAAAGCGGGTAGTGCAGGCATTATTGCAATCGAAACTGCCTGTATAAGGACTTGGTGGCAATGCAGCTTGACATGGTTTGTTTCCGGATCGCTTGACCTAATAGGAGTTTTTTGGTAAAGAAAATGAAAGGTTACGTTGCCTTTTTTATGAATCTAATTATACCACATCGGCCATCTCTGCAGCTTAATAGACGTAGAATCAACTTCTTGCGCACACCAAAATACACGACAGAAACAAGAAGAGAAAAAATCCCGGGTTTATAGGGACACAAGTTGATCGATATCAGGAAACAGAAAATTCGTCCCTAAATCACATTTTTCCTTCACCCCCAAGTAACAGCCTTGACTGTGGCTAAAGCTCTACTGTAGCCTAGGCATTTATATAGTCACCAGGCGTAGAAAAAATGATTGATGCACAAAATGGCAAAACAATATCGCCCAACTATATCGTGTACGGCAATGGAGGCGAAAAAACTCAGCCGTAAAAAAACACATTCCAAATAAAGCGAAACACAGCAAAACGCGGTATAAATAACGAAATTTGTTAAACTGTTTCAAAGCGCTACTAAACGGAACCTCAGTTTTGGTTTTCATCTCGGCCTTATTTTTTGTTTTGTTTTTTTGTAAATTGTTATTCGGAGAGAATGCAAAACCGCTGGTTTGGCTAGAAAAAACCATAATACCTTCAACGCAGTCGCATTCTCTAACAAAAGTGGAATGCACAATTGCAAAAAATTACATTAGATATTGCAATGGGTAGGAAAAACTCACCGTTGCAAATGAATTCTCATCGAGGAGCAAGGAGTTGCAAAAAAAAGGCAGTCGAGTAACATTTTCCCTGCCTTCTCGTCCATTCCGATTTATCGTCCCACGGGATTCTCCGGATAATCCCTTCAAAAAAAGTGTTTTCTGGTTAGTATATTTTTTCTGTTCCTTAGATGCGAATGAATCGCAGCAAAATGTCTGCCAAATCGCAGTAAAATGAATTAATGGTGTGGAATTTAGTCGTGTGTGCAGCCGCTTTGATGTATTGGCTCTAGTGGCCTAGCTCGGCGACCGATTAAATTAAACAAAACGAATGGAAAGTTGTCTCGCAGGAAAACGGTGTACCGACTAGTTGCTTTAAAAACAATTTCATGCGTAAAGCATTTCTTTGTTTGAAGCAGTGGGTATTGGTAAAAGCAACATCGCCAAAAAACCCTTCGTTAGCTGCCTCGTTGTCGAGCTGTCCCTCTGGGCCAAAACCTCTCTCACGTGGAAAAGGAGAAAAAAGCTTTAACAATTGACCCATCCTCTGTCAGTGACCGGCGGACGTTGGCGGATTGACTGCAGACTGATAAAAAATAATCAATTTATGCTGAATCCGAGAGCATTGATTATTCATTCTGTTTCATTGCATTACTTTCATTCACGTTTAACCTTTTGTTTTGTTGCTGTGTCCGCATTGTCACCGTTTTCAACGTATCTGTAAACCAATGAAATATCCTTTGCGCACCATCCAGCACAACGCCACCATCGCTCTTGAATCATTCCCCCGATCCCATTGCTGCCGCTGCGAGTAACAGTGTTTTAATTGTAGTCAGCAAAGTGTGTATTATTTACCACCTGGGGGTGGCGTTTTTCTTGGTGCCCGTACCGCAGACACAAAAGAACGTAACAGAGGTGTCGAGTGGCTCAGAATCTCTGCGAAAGGATAATTAATCACTAGAGTGCCACTAATTACGGTGGGTTTCATATATTTGATTACTGCTGCAATCGTGATGAAAGTGAACTGACCCCAAACCTTTGTGCGGCTCGGTTCGTTTGATCCTCCGCAGGAATAGACTTTGCGGGGGAGAAAAACCAGACCCGGGATGAACTCGGGTGGCAATTAGTAACAGATATTTGTGGAATTGAATTCACGTTCGGACATGATATCGTTGGATAACAGTGTGTTACTTTGGCGACTTTTTAAGTGCAAGTGATCTGATTTCATTCCTTCCGCTTATAGTGAGTTTAGAAATATATAACTCATTATTCGCAAATACTAATAGCGAAACAATTAGAACATAAACGGGTCGAAAGTGCCATAAAAATGTTGAAATTAAAAAAATGCTTATAAACATGTACTAAACAGGTTGCCGTGAATAATATTCAGGAAGTTAAAATATTTGTGCAGCTTGCATTGTCGTGCATGTCAATTGCTAACCTGATTTTTAAGTTCATAATAGTAATAAGAAAGAAGGGCAACAAATGAAGGAATGTTGTAATGCAAATTGCACAAATGTCGAGTGTGCTGCATTTATTTGTGCGTGACAAAACGGAAACGAAATCCTCTATGATCCGGAAAACTAGCCACAGGCTGACAAGATGAATGATGAGTGTACGATGATTTGCTTTATTCGCACACAAACCGCAGCGTACAAACCGGGGTGGCTCAAGCCGCTGTCCTTTTTGTCACATGGGTGACATGATTCAAACCGGAAAGGCTAGAAGCCAGCACAAGCTTGACTACGCCGGGCTGATCTGCCAAACTAGGCCCATCCAGTGAATCGTTCTTTCGTGGACAATTTATCACACGCTGCGCATAAATATCACCTCAGCGTAACTGGCCTCCAGCACGTCCCAACAGGATGCGTGATTTCCTTCCGGGCGGGGATGGCCTTCTTGAAGCGTGGAGAGCTTCAAAGACCATCTGAACGTTACGGACACTCGGGACGGCCCGCACAATAGGAATAAATCAAAATCGAATGTAAACAGATTAGCCCTGGCGTCGTAGCGTTTGTTCACGTACGTTGGGTGAATTGTCGTTAGTGTTTTCGGTGAAGAAAGGACCCTCGCAACCCGAATTCATGTCGTACGTGGGGCGTTTTTTCACGCGTTGTCATAAAGTCAACGAAAACCACCGGGGGACCCCATCGATATTTATGACGCGTATGCGAGATACACCCAGAAGCTATCAATTTGCCATGTTTGGTCGAGCGTCCGTAGCGTACACATGTGGAGCAATATCAAATCCGTGAAAAATGGCAAAGTTGCAGAGGGGAGTCATCACCAATGTTGAAAGTTTGCTCAGTATTAATCAGAAAGAAACCTTCTCCAACCATTCCTGTCACCGGGTTTGGCTAATGTGCGTTATTGGTAGTGTGAAAATAAAGAGGCTGCATTACCCCCCTGGACATATTCTGTTTCGTTGCGTCCCCAAATTTTCACCCAAAAACGAGAAAAATGAGCGACGCTTCTAATCCATTTGACACGGAAAATTTGTCAAGATAAATTTCCGGACTAAGTCTTCGGTTGGATTGGTCGCCTCGTGCCTAGGAAGTCTTCATTTGCTTTTTTCCCCATTTCATGTAATCGCTATTTTGTTGCTTACTCCGAATTTCCGGGTCGAAGACTACTATTGCAATGTCGCACAACTCACTGAATGTAAGTGGCGAAAATATAAGGTAGCGAAGGCAGAAAAGTGAAATTAAATTGAAGCAATTTCAATCTGCACTAACCATGTTTTGGAACATAGTAGAGCAATGGTTCATATATTGAATAAAAGCAAAATATGATTCACTTGCCTTTCAAAAGTCACTTGTCAATCAACAGTTTGTCTATTCTCATTCAGTACTCTTATTTAATCCCAATCTCCATCACAGATTACTCACAGCGAATCGGGTTGCTTCTACGAAACGCAAATTGGATAGCAGTAATATTGCACGATTATTGTATTCGAAACATTTTTCTCGCATTAGTTTTAATCAGTTGATTATTTGCAGAAACTTACCGGCTCACTTGCGAAATGGAACAAGCGGAACCGACAGCAGCAGCTCAAGGGATTAAGACGAAATTTAGCGGATAATTCAGCACATTTCATTAATCAATTCAAACTTCTGAGAAACAGCTCTAATTGATGCTGCCTTAGCCGAGGCGTCCAAGCCACTTGCTCCCAATCCCCCGAATCATTTTGCCACATTGCCCGCAATTAATCGTAGCCTTTTGGTAATTTATCGTGATTTAGGAGGCACAAAAACTCTTCACGTTCACGGGATGGTTTTCTCAAGCACTAATGTTTCATGGTAGCTCTCTGCTTAACGGCTGATCCTTGGTGATGGGTGCCCTGATTATGCGAGGCTTGGAAATTTCTCAACTAATGAGGCAAAACCAGTTTCGATGGAAATTTACTCACCATAGATAAATTCAAAACTGGGAACGAATTCTTCAGATTGCCCTGCATATGGCATAGGCATGGACAAAACAAGATTTTGAAGTGATATGTCATGAGAATGTCATATTATCATAAAACCTTATTGCAATGGAAAGTTATTTGATTTACTTTGCGATTTTCAGTACATGGTAAAATCCATTGCACAATAGTAACTTTCAAACAAAACCCGTAACACAACAACGAGCTTCAATGTCCTTCTTTTACTTCTTCATGGTCATTTGGTCAAACCAAACCATTTCAGGACCACCAAACCTATTCCCCTTTTAACGCACGTGGATTATCTTTCCATGGACTGGTCTACATAGATTCGAACCCATGTCGTCGAGGGTTGTGTTCGGGCCGACGTACGTGCTCGTTTACGCAAAAATACCGAACCCAATTGCTTCAGTACTCATAGCCATAGCGATAATCAGTACACAACAAGAAGCACCTTATGAGATATTAAGTTTGTCTCGTACTGGGCGACTCCATTGTTTATCATATCAAAAAATGGAGTCGCCCAGTACGAGACAAACTTAAGATACCCTGAGTAAGATTTATAAAAAATATTAGATACGGCATAGCTAAAACTTGCAGTTTCAGAAATTAAATTGCGTTGCGTTGTGTTGCGTGCAGTCGTAAAAAAAGTTAGGACAGCAATTATCCATGTGCAAAGAACACATTTTATATCATTTCATAATTGCATCACCTAACCTAACGAAAAGGCAGAAATTAATGATTAAAAAATCAAGCGAAACTTAAAACAATCACAGAAGACGCTTGTTTCACTTGTGGTTGAACGATGAATCTCATTTTGATAGCACGAAATTCCAGGGAAAGGGAATATCCCGTTTGCGAAAAACAAAGCAACTTGATTTAAACCTCAATGCAGCGAAATCGAAGCAGTATCGCCTGACCACACGTTGATCCGCAAAACTGCCCGCGTTGGTGGTTTTTACCCGCAAGCACAACGCCAATCGAAATCGTAACCCATCCTGCATGATAGCACCAAATTTTTGTTTTTTTATAGCGTACAAAGCAACGTTTTTATATTTCTTTAACTGCTACACGTGGCTCTACATTTTCCGTTGAACTCCATTCGTTCAATCGTTTCGATGGATTGACCACCGACGTCGATGTGAGTTCAATTACTTTTTATTTGGCTTCTACGACCCATCGTCACACGGTGCATAAGGATGGGGGAGTGACGCGGGTTTCCCAGTCTTGCATTTCTTTATTTATGATTCCATAAAGCTCCACCAGTCTGAGCATTACTGCGTCACCAGGCCGCCTCTTTGATGACGCAGAGCCGCTCCAAACCAGGCGGAATAATACTGTGGGAATGTTGTTCGCTGTTTCTACCTTTGTTTTTGTTTCCTGCCCACGACTACAGTCGTTATGATTTTATTCATCCGTTCAACATGCATCACATAAATTTCGCAGACCGTAGCACTTCACCCGCCATCATTCACCATACTTCACCAATTCCACATCAGCACAGCCTGGGTGAAAATGAAAACATACAAGCACGCATGTTTGCGGTATCTTGGCCAAAGGGAGTATTTGTTGGTTGATAGCTAAGGGGAACGAGGAGAAGGGTGCTTCCACGCATACGGTGACGTTGCTGGTAACGTCGAATGAAAAGTCGGGACTCTTCGGTTACGCTTTTCATTAAATTGCACCTGCATCCAAATAGCACAAACGAATCAAAAGGACCTCTCGAGCAATACCTATGAGAAAGTTGGTCCAAAGTTGGTTGGGGAAATCCAAATTAAAGCAAGCTGCACAATAACTGAGTGATGCTGTTGATTCATGGCTCTCTAGAAAATCCTTAAACTGCATTTTCATTGAATTGAGCGTCGTTGCAAGCCACGGGTATAAAACAGGAAATCAATCCCCAACAACAGGGTTTCTTATGATTCTCTTAATTCACTTGAAAAAAAAATATTTTCGGACATTGCAAGACCCAACAACTTATCGATGAAAAAAGTAGATCGATCAAACAAAATATCATGTTTGCAAATGTGTTGACCCAATACAGCTTTGCTTTTTCCCATTGTCATATTCCTAGCAATCTAAACCCGCGCCATAGAAAAGACCAAACATGTGTTCGTTTGGCTTACTTACCCAGATTTTCAACCTCGCACGGAAGTACGAGTGTGTCGCCGACGACCGCCCGGTAAGTGTGTCCTCTGGAGATAAATCGCGGCACTAGTCCATTGTTTGGTGAGGAACTGCTCTTACTGCTGCTGCTGCCTGCAAAACGATAAACAAGATGAAAACTTCGTTAACTAGAGTGAATCTTTTTCAATCGACTTTCTTCAATGGATGAATTGTTTTCGTTACAGCGTCCAGAAGGTTTACGACCGCTTGAGAAAAACTAATTTTTTATTAATATAAAATAAAATATTGGCACGTATCTCTTTGTACAGAAAGCCAAAAAAAAAAAACTCTCGACCAAATCATGGCCAGAGAATTTGTGCCCTGATCTGCGCTAATTAAATCACCGAGAATCAAACGCGAGGCTCACGTTCCACTTTAACGATGGTTAATTTCACATCGCCACACATCGGCACAGATTTGCGAGTGCGCGAGATCGTGACCTGCCGTAAAAGAGTCCGCCCAAATCGATTGGAGCGCTTGTCCTCCGCAGGAAAATGAAATCAATTATCGAGCGGCAGGGACTACGGGGAAACCCATCCTGTTGCCGGCGGCCTGCTAACGATGAAAGTTGACGACGAACGCGGAACGTGAGCGAAATCGTAACGTGTCAATCGAAGAGAAGTCTCCCCGGTGGGGGAAGGAAAGCGAACGAAATGAACCCCATTCACCATGCTTCTGCGTAACGTTGGTCCTAGGGAGGTAATAGAAAAAAAAACGTTTTCCAACGAATCGCACTAATCGAATTACGCACTTGTCGGACACAATTCGCAACAATAAAACCGACCCAAGGTTATTACATCTGACACATTCATTAGCGGTGCCAATGGTTTCCGTGCGATCGATTTAGTCAAGTAAATAACGCGGCATAGGATTCTCGACATCGATTAGTGTTGATTTGTTCTAAGCCCAAAAGCGAGCAATTGTGACATGCTTATCAAAGTGATAGAAATACAAATAAAATCGACTGCGTGTGGATGTCTGGACAGTACCGAAAGAAACTTTCCCTTTCAACGGAGGAGTTATTTAGTCGAAAAGGGGCATTACCGATTCCGAGGGAATGTAAAAGTTTCCTGGAGCAATTTTGGTGATGGTGTTTTGATTGCATGTTAATCGATGTTGGGAAAGTTTCACCCGCTTGCTAGCACTTCTACAAGCAGTGTCAATTCGGCGTGATGATTTGGTTTTCGATTTTTGAGAAGGAACAATATGATTGAAAATTCATTCAAAATCATTTTATAGTTTTCATAAATGTATCCAAACCATTTGCTCCCTATGCAACGAATTTTTGTTTAAAAAATCCATCTCTCGGCTGCATAGTATGATAATAATTCCCTTGTGCCACAAGTTCGTCCCGCGCCGAGAACAGCTTTCCATTCCATCTGGGAAAACTTTCAGCTACCGCACAATGTTCGCCTGATGCTTTACGTCTGTAATTAATAATGCACCTTTTTGTAACGACTTTTACGTCTACTTTGCACTCGCGATGTTGGCAATATGCCGATCGGCCATGCTGCAGGCTTTATTATAATTTTTTTAAATTTTCATTCACAGCGCCTGTAATTGTTCGCTGAAGGACCATCGGGACAACACCGCCAGTTTCAGTGGAGCTGCCAACAGTGTTTATGGAATGAGCGGTGAAAAATGTTAATTGACAGTTCGTTTTTGTCATCGCAGTTTAAGTACCATTGGAATTACTTTGAATATATTTTTATATTCGCTAAAGAAGGAGGTCTTTTGAAAATGCAATTTTCTGTATTTTCAATGGATAAAAGCGAGGCTTCTTATAACCTTCAGATGAAAACTGGAAAGGAAAAATACAAAGGTCTGTGAAAAAAAACCCTTATAATTTAATTTAATTAAAATTTTAGTTAGAAATTCAAATTGTTTTAACGATTTCATGCAATCGACATTTGATTGATACATTGACTTGCAGGGCATCTATTATAATTCGTTTGCCTTCAAACAGCTAATGAACCTGTTTGGTATTTTTGAAATTTGAAGAATTTTTAGTCATACCTACAAAAAAAAAAACTATCATTGGTAGATGATATCTCTAATATCTTCAAATTTAAATATTACATCATATTAATCGCAATGCAACAAAATCGGGTTATTTAAAGAATCCACAAGCTTATGACTTTCGTTCAATCCAATGCATATTCCCTGGGCAATTTTTGCAGTTGTGGAAATATGGTAGCGCAATTTTTTAATGCTTCTCGGACACTTCTACATGCCGTGAAAAAACGGGTCTCAAGCGCCCAGGAGAAAACCACGTAATCATAATTCAAATAACGGATAGCGCACATCCTTGAACGGAACCTTAAAGAGTAGAAGGAAACAATTCTGCCCGGCACGCGACATTTCGGAGGGCTTTTGATTCTATTTTCTTTTCCATGTGCCCATTTCCTATTTGCTCACCAAGCCACAAGTATGGCAAGAAATAAAAAAAATTACACACATTATTGCAAGATCCACGTTGCGTAGGAAAATGGAAAAGTTTATTTTTGCGCTTACGATTTCTCACACGCCCGTCCTTCTGGCGCCCAATTACGACCACATCTCTGACGTTAGGCGTGGAGAACAATGATCGTCGAGAGAAAAGCTCCACTGTGTGTATGCAGGCCAGTTGGCGAATAATGATGCTGAAGGTTCTGAAAAGGGAAGACGCAAGTCTGGGACGGTGCACTGGTTGAGGTGGAAAACGAACTGTTTCCAGCCACTACCCCACCGTGCGGGGGGGGGGGGGGGGGGGGGGGGAGGGCGCTTAGTGGATAGCACATAGAGGGAGCGATGATGATGAAGTACCCAATGGAGACGCCGACGGGTAGATGGTCTTCCTTGGTCGACAGAGAATGAAAAGTTTAATCACCATGTAATGTTTCGATAATATGGTTTACCGTTGGAAAGAAGTGGCTTAATGAGATTTTATGATTGTCTTTTTCTGAGGGGAAGAGAAAGCAAACACTTGCACGCGGTGGTACCATGAGAAAGTTGCGGACTGTTTAATGGTAAAGAAAAAGTGTACTCCTTTTTTCAATCTACATACCTCTCGATTAATTTCGATGGTGCGTTAATTGAGTACGTTATTCTACTACATTCTTCTTCTTCTGTCCTGGCGTAACGACCACTTTGGCCATGCCTACCCATGTTTAGGGCTTACGAGACTTTTTCCCCTTCAACTTATGTGGATAGTCAGTCCTTCGTACCAGGGGAGATCCGGTCTAGATTCGAATCCACGCCATCGTGGGTCATGTTCGAGACGACGTACGCGCTCGGCTATCCCGGACTCGGAGTTGTATTACTTTACAGGGTTTGCCACCTAACTTTGTCGTCATCAACTTTGTGGATGATTTTGTCTTTAACGCACCAAGTTTTGACATAGCTCATCAACTTTTGTCCTAAAGGCATCTGGTTTTGAAATAGCTCATCGATTGCTGTCTCTAACGCATCTCAGATTGTCGTGAACGGATCTGATTTTGTTTCTTACGCATCTGGGTTTGTCTCAAGCCGAAAACCAGGGGAAAAGGCTGTGGGTATACTTATAGTAAAACCCTATGAATAATAGTAAACATCGTTAATTTGTGTGCTTTAAAGCTATTCTAATGAATTTTTGAATTATGTTACGTGTACATTTTTATCGTGTATCAACTAAGAAGGCAACTCTGCTCATGTATGTGCTGCCGAGGCTTTCTTGCTTACAGTGACATTTAAAGATTTACACTACACTATTTGTAAACGAAGATAGTCAAAACATTATTGATATTGAAAAGATTTAAATATGTTTTAAACACTAATTCAATATCTAATAAACGGATTCAGATAGACCACGAGAAAGGTATTGACGCAACTAAGGCGCACTGGAAACTCTATCCACACCTCAACTGTAGAGCATTTACTCCATAAAAACATTCATATCTTTCGGACCCTGTTTTCATCCTGCGCTCGATAAATGCAAATCGCTACCAGTTTATCGCTCCTGCCGTGCGTGTTCGTGACCGCGTTCCTTTACTGCGATATGTTGCTTCGGACGCACCGACACTCCGATTCCCACCAGTGTCGATATCGATCCCGATCGCATGCCTCGGCCAGTTGACCTCTGCGGTTGATAGGTGAACACATCATAAAACAGGCGCTAAACGACAGGCGGAAAGCGTCAAATAAAAGCTTGCCGCCAGCTCGGCACCGTTGCCTCCGACACCGGAACGGAAGTGAGGATACGCACGGCCTAGCGCACCAGGACACCGCCACGAGTGCTGCTCGTGATTATTTTAATAACATGTTGTAGATAATTAAAATTTATGGGAAAATTAATCGCTATCGTAAGCGAAACGGGGACAGTTTGACCCGGCGCAGAAGGTGCCGCAGTCGGTGATTGACTGTGCCGCTACCTTTCCTTTGGTGATGATGATTTATCACGAAACCGAAGTGTTTGATGCTGATGATGGTGGAGCCTTGTGCAACTAAACGCAATAGAGTACGGTGCTCAAAATCGTCCCCGAAGGGAGTTGTTAGAAACATTGATGACTTTATTAGTGGCATGGAAGGAAAATCTATTCGGCAAAACTGGCACGAACAGCTTTGTCGGTACGTGTAGGTATAACGGAGTTTCTTTTTTGAAGTAACTTTTTTTAATATGTATGCGAAGTACATTGTATAATTTAAGACTGTCCTGAGCACCAATACTCTGGGCTTTGCTATCTGTATAGAGCATAATGCATAACAACTAACATAGTTCCGATTATGATAGTTTTCAGTGAATATAGGTATAGCAAAATTGATCTTTTATCATCGTTCAGAACTTGGGATTTCATCCCTGTATAATAGAGTTCATGGAGGCACCCTTCATTCAAAGGTTCGAGGAATCAAAGCAGTACAATCAAATCATGAGCATTGTTGTTGCGTCATGCTTTCAGTCGGTCTCTATACCAGTCACTTATATACAATCACACTATACCTGTAGGAAAGTTTTCCTTCCTTTGACTGGCGAAAGCTTCTCGTCTACCCTGTAAGGATTGTCGTCTTGAGCCAACGCTCGACATTGACTGACTGCAAGCGAGAGCATTCCCTCTGACTTTGATGTACAGCAAACAAGAAGAACCATACGAACCTTTTTCTGCGACCATCAGTTACCCACTTGAACAAGAGCATCCTCACAAACGCTCGGATCAGGCGGAGAAGAGGGGGCGGCCCGTGGCAGGTTTATTCGTTTCGTTGCACAAACCCGCCGCACTACATTCGGTTGTCATGAGCCGGTGATTTTTGCCTATCGACGAGAACCGTTCGTTCGAATGCCACCCGTGCCGGGACTCCAACGGAGCTCTCTTATGAAACGAACCCTTTTTTCATCGGGTGACGGAAAGTAAACGAAACGATTGCGGCGAGCAGATTTTCCACAGCAGCAGCATCACAACAGTCCTCTCCTTTGAAACCGTCGAATGTGTGCGCCAAATCCACCGTACGATGCCGGGCCAGATTGACGCCGGTTTCCGGAACGAGACGAATCCTTTGCCGTGCAGCATACGATCGATCCCGTCCTTCTACTGCTGCCCTACGGGAAAACAGTTCGTGTGCTGTGTCATGCACCGGGTTGTCTGGTAACGATGACAACGAACAGTGACCGGCACCGTACGCCGTACGGGTGGGGCATGAACAGTCGCGGCAGTCGTTGGTGATGAAAAATTGAAATTGAATTTCTCATTTGCAAGTGTATCAATCATGAATTGGTTCGATACTCCCGACTCCCCACCCACCACGCACGTTCACCCTTAACGGTACGGCGAGGCACTCTTGATGATTCGGTTGACACGATGTAATATCGATGCTGCCCCAAATGAAGACTACCGGTAACGAATGCATGTGTACGGTACGAGGCCCGATATTCATGGAAAATTAAGCAACAGCTACACGGCAAGAAGGAATCCTAACGAAGGATGTTTTACCAGACAGAAGCAACAGATATTGATTATTTCAGTTGAAAAGCATTGATGTAATTTGTCATGTGAAGAAATAATCCGGATTTCGTTTTGATTGGTGTGTAAGCAAGGTAGCCAGTTCTCTTATTTAGTTTCGTGCATGCTTCAAAGTATTTCCTTAATGACATGCGCATTTAAAATTCGACTAGTGGTAATGAATTTTTGATTTGAATAATTTTCTCCCCACAGAAAATCCGGAATCATTCCGATCAAAACTCCTTTCATAATTCCTAAAAAAAACGTAACACGAACTTACGTGAACACGACAACTCCACAACTCCAACATCCTGGCAAAGTTTGCACAAAACATGATTGCTCAGTTATGTGTAGCAGCAGAGAATGGTAAGAAAACAACGGGCCATGAATCATCCCGGTGTTGAACAAATTTCGTTTGTTTATGAGCGGTACAAAGTGATAACTTTCAATCGTTTCTCCCACATGGGCGGCAGTAACTTTCACCTAGCACATTGTCAACCTGATTCCGAGTGGTCAGCTCTATTTTGCCATCCAGCACCCTTCCCGCGACGCTGCTGGACAGAAAAAGTATCCCACTTCCTCGTGCGCACCAGTTTTGTGAGGTGGACAGTTTGGAAAAGTTTGTCCGTTTTTTCCTTCCTTCCTTCCTTATCTCGCACGAACGAACACGCCACCAGCCAAAGAGCAAGCGCCATTCCTTGTAGGAAAGTTTGGTAAACTTTTATGTACCGTTTCTCTTTTTAGAGTCCACTACCGCTGTCCGGAATGTCCACAACGGCCCTGACGGTAGCGAAGTCCTTAAAGGACTCGGGGTGTGGCAAAAAACGAAGTGAAGAAACTGTTGTAAACTTGTGCCTTGGATAGATTTTACAGAGTTGCTGTTTAACTATATTCCCTCTCGCTGGTTGATCAGGGCTCATTCCCTCGTGAGTGAAGAAAAAAAAATAAAGAACGGGAGAAATTGTGTCTTAGTTTACAGTTTCCTAATATCGTTCTTTCGCAAGCCATGCGTCACGTGAATAGGTCGGTACAGTTGGGTTTTCCGTCTCTGTCAATTTGTATTGAACTTGATGGCCATTGATGCTGGCCATTGGGACACTCTTTCTTTGGTTTGTTGACTGAACGCTGTGACTCGGAGGTGCTCCCGAGTTAAACTTTTCGTAGAACACGACGAAAGCCCCGTCGGGAGCTGAGAGTTTTCATCTTTCTTTTTTTCTATTTTTCCTGTTTCCTTCAACAATCTACTCTTAACAAATCATTGACTTCCGGTGACGAATGTAACAGATCCAATAGCGAACTTAACTCTTGCAGCAAGTCACACTTTCTTCGCATTCAACAAGGAAGTAAGGTCCACGAAAAGGGCTACACAAACAGGCGAAACAACAAAGTACCGACCGACTGACCGCCGTGGTAGCATCTTCCTGTGGGCCTTCCGTCGGGAATAAAGTTTTGCACCGGACGAAACTTTCCAGAACAACCCACATGCCCCTACAAACTTGAGGTTCGGTTGGCAGCGTCCGTTAGACCATGGAACTGACAAAAACTTTCCCTTCCCCCGCTCAACTCGCAAAACGCACACCTATACAGCATCAGCTCGAGCAGAGATATGCTCAATCACATTTGGATTTTAATTTAACCCTGTTCGGTGAGAAGTTCGAAAAAACAAAATTAACACTCCTGGCCAATACTACCCGGGAAGGAGGAGACATTCTGAGAAAGAATAGTTTCCTTCCGGGTTGGACCGTTTTAACTTCAATTTCAACCTCACCTTCCTACCTAGGGAATGAGGTTTCACAAGTGGTAAGATAACGAAGCAAAAACCGGGCCGCAACGCAACGTTATGGACAGACCGTGAGGCTTATAATGGAGGATAGAAGGTTAGTTCTTTGTCCAACACTTTCATTTTGAGAGCGCTCAAACAGATGAAAGTTTTGGACATTTTTCTCCTTTTTTATTGCTAGCACATATTCCCCAAATGTGTAATCCAACAAATCAGTTTGAGAGCTGCCATACTAATTGCAATACACTTTGAAAAGGATAAAAGCAGTTGAAGGGATTGAATCTTAATTGATGTCTCCGCTTTTTCACCTTATATGCTAAGGATTCTACATGAAACATTAATGACTTTCCAATAAATCCATGAGTTATATCTACCAAACACGCATTTTCATTCTAAATATGTTAAAAACGATACAGGTAGCTATTAAGTGTCTATCCCAACAGATGCCTTGAAATACCTTCACAGGTTTTCCGTCCTTGCAACTGAAACTATATATGCATTAAAAATTAAAGCTTCAATCTCCAGTGAAACCACGTCGGGTGAGACTGGCCTTGAAGAAAAGTCCAGTTCGTTCAGAAGACCACTCAGCATACCCTAGCAACATGGAAGGTGAAGGGCTCGGAAATAAAATTCGTTCAACCGTTTTCCACACATTTGATGAGCCTACAAATGAAAAAAGCGGAAAGTTTTCTCCGCTACAACTCGTACCTACCCAAGCGTCATTATTGCCTATCACCTTCGTTTCACAGTGCCGCACAGGCCGCTTCTCTGCCGCCAAACTTTGCTCAAAGGATAATAATTATTTCATTAGCAAGAAAGACACACCAGGGCACTGGCCTTCTAAATTGCATCCGCCGGGACGTTTTGGTGGGCCGCAGCCAACCAAAAATAGAGCCCGCGCCATGAGGGTATAGCAGCGGCAGGTAATTTTGGTATGAAGGACAAATTAAAATAAAATTAGGTCCTCCCGTGTGCTAGTGTCGTGGCGATGACCAGCGTTGGCTTCTTGTCATTGAGCATTCTCTGTGGACCTCGCACATGGTGGAACTTAATTTATCCACTTTGTTTCCCTTATACTATGCTCAACTTCTCATTCGAACTTATCTAATTCGGAAAATCTTTTACAAAACGAGGGATAGCAGGGTGAAACGTGAAAAGACAAAAAAGGCTCTTTAAGTAAGGTCTGGGTGATATTTTGCACAACACTAAAAAAACAGAAACTCATCCCGATGCGAATTTGGCCGAATATGCCGAGTGCTGATGCAGTTTTCCTTTCGACGCATGTGGGAGATACTGAACCACCTTTCTAACCTCGTACTTGTTACGACTTGTTTGTGTGACTGTCATGCCCGCTCCCAAACTCAATTCCACATATTCGCGCGTGAATAGTTTGCTGAAGGTGGATTAACGCTAAGCCACGTGGGGTCGGCTCCTAAGCTAAACCGATGATACTGAAGCCGATTGGACCCGGTCCGGAGATGGTCACAGTAGGCAGAGGTAGAGTATTATTTTCCGATTTGTACGACCGAGCCGAGTAACGTTTGCAGAATAGCACGAGCTTCCTTTCGGATGAACGGACGATTGCAAATGTGGCTTGTTGATTGAAAAAGTTCCGTTTAGTAAGGGACATTGAATGAACGTCCCTTACGGCCATCTGCCGTGTGGTTTGGACAGCCTGTACATCCGTACCTTCATGCTGTGAAGGTAACGACCCAAAAGCCGATGTTTTGGAATAGGCTTATTAATGCGTTCGAGGTAATGCTGCTACGATGCACGTACCGGAGTATGATTTGATAATGATTCGCACTATAACGCTCTTATTTATCACCGAAAACCCAAGCAATAACAAAACGACTACAATTAGTGATGAAAAAAGAATAAATCCGAAGCTGGAAGAAAATAAGGTTAATAAGGAAACAGGGTGCGTTGGATTGCAGTGGGCTGAATTGAACCATTTCTAAGTGACTCTCGTAAACTAACTATTATAAACTTGATAAACCACGTGAATTTGTCCAAATATAAGTTAGTTTTGAGAATTTGAATAAAAACCCAATTCTCTTACATTTCGAATCCCAGTTCCCCCGGTTGTGGGATATACCTATCAATACACAGAACTAAGCAGAATTTGATATGATAGAAATTGCAAGCCCACAATGCATTCGCCCAAATGTTTTTCGTCATAGATTCGGATATGAAAAATTCCATAGTATTCCGACAAGAAAACTCCGTCTACTAGAAGCTACTAGGCCTTACAATGTTTTCTCGTATGGCTTTATATAAGCTTGGTGATGCTCCAACTGATTTAATATAAACCATTTTAGGCGGCAGTCAGGGCGAGGCGCAGAAGAAGGACAACTTTATCAAAAAGTCCGCTCCGCCGTGTAGCCTCCTGTTCAGATGATTTGTTATCCATTTCACTTTGGGGCACTTTACCTTTGGGGCTGCAAGGGCCCTTTACCTTGAAATGCGTTTCTTTTCTCAATTGACTAAATGGGCTCAACATCCAAAATATTAAAAACCCGTGTTGGACGAACGAGAAGGTAAGGAAAGAGCTCTGGATGATGGGTAAGTACGGGTGGCACGGGTGGAGCAATGGTGGGCCTTGATGAAAGAAACGGCGATCAATGATCCCTTGACAACTGATAAAGTGAATACGACGAGCTTTTCAACGGAAGATGTTCTCCCGACGGAGTATAAGTGCCAGTCAACCGGAGCTAAGTGACTGAAAGAAGCGTAAGGAAATCGCCAGCGACAGTCTGCTAGAGTTGATCTATTTTTAGGAAGGTCATCCCAGCATACAATTTAAGAATAGCATTGCAGAAGTGGCGAACCAAAACTAAAAAACCTCACATCCCTGTTGGATTACAGTTGCCCCTCGTTTTAGTTTACTGATCAAAAAAAAGTATAAAATCTTATTTCAGTTTCCAGCATATTTGAGGTACACAAAAAGCAATGCTTTCCGCTTTATGCATTCCGGGCTGTTTGCTTCTTTACAACTAAGTGAGCAGTTGAATTCCAGGAAATTATGTCAATATGCTCATCAAACTATTCGAAATTTGAGAGCCAACTCTTGGCAAGAAAATGCAAAGGATTACTAGACATTCGTCGATAGCGACAAAATTGGTTGTGAAGCAATATTATGACTGATTCTCGAATCGAATTCAAAGGGTTTGATGTGCCACGACTAAGCGATTGTATCTTTGTCCCGGGATACATAAGGCTAAATCAATTCCACGGAACGGAACGGAGCACGGAATGTGTATATTTTGGTACGCCCAAACTTTATCATGACACAAGAAAACCTAAACAAAATAAAAAAAAAGTTCATCTGCTGGAATCACGTACTTGTTAAATTTTCAATATTTTGAATTGTTTTTTTTTTATTATCCAAGATTAAATACTGATTTATAGCATGGTATAGAAATGCTCTTTAAAGATCATAAACCTAATGTTCCAGCGTTACAAATTTCATATTTGTGGATAGAATGAAAGTGTTGCTATAGCTTGGCTACCATTTGACGTCAGAAACCGTCTATTCCGTAAGAATATTTCAATTTTCCTAATGGAAAAATGTCGCTTGCGGGAAATGCGACAAGTGGAGTGAAAAGCGACAGCATTGATCGATAGATTGTTCTGTGTTCTTCTTTTTTCCCATCATTTTTTTCAAACTTGCACCATAGTTTCACTGTAAACAGTGAATCAACCGTTGCACTAAGTGCAACACTTTCAGTCCTTGCTTTCTGGTTCTTTGAAATATAAAATGTGACGAATTCATGATGACTGAATGGCATTTCCAATACAAGAAAAGGCAAGTAAGTAAGAGTAAAGTAAGATAAACATAGATCTAGGTTCAACATGTAGGCTGGCACATATTTCATTTCTCTCGTTTGGCTTCTTCCACTGATTCTGTAATAGGGAACGCATTTATTGGTGGCTTGAACTATAGAATCATGGCCGTGAATTTTCTCTTTACGTTGATCGAAATAAAGCAAGACAAGTCGGTACATGCGTTGAATCATCGTACCTCAGATTAGTACAATATAAAAGAGAAACCAATTGAATGAATGACGATTGTTTACGATTACTCTATTCTTGTTCTCTGCATTCATGATGGCTATTGTGAAGTGAGCAGCATAGAACCTAATAGATGGTAGCATTTTAGCCTCTTATGGTAACGTAACTGCATTTCCCACGTGACCATCTTCCGGGGCACCGAGATTGGATCAATCAAAACACAATAGAAATAATGGTGTCACGTTGACATCATGGAGCCAAACATTTTTACGAGCCGTTCGTTTAGCGCACACCCACAAACACTCGTCAAAATTACAAAGCCCAACGTGCGTGTTCAAGGTGGCCGTAGTTGCACCTCGGGAATGTGCCACATGACATTACTTACGTTGCGATAGGAACGTTTACCCCATCCATGCACCGAAACCACCATGAAACGTCCCATCGTATCCGACGGAATAGAGATGTCTTCGGATCCCCCGGAATAAAACCAACAGACGTGGTGGTGGATGTTGCGATTATCGCTTACAATTCCATTTAGGTTCTCATTTGCCATTTGGCATCATCACAAAAAATACGACCTGCTCGAATGTCTTTGCGTCGAAGAAGTAGAAGTTGTTTTGATTTTAGTGTCACCAAAGCGGAACATTTTGTGGGGCTTGAGACATCCATTCACTTGTTTGGTGAGATCAAAACAATTTATGTACGTTTTACCTAGTCACAGTTGATCAAACCAAATAATTTTCTGTTATTGAAAGTAAAGCGAAATCTAAAACATACACAACTATTTCGTTTTTTTTCTATACAATACTAGACTGAATAATATTTGTTTTTAAATTTTCATAATTGTTTAGAAATTTTTGAAAATTATTTCTATGCTTTTCCCAACTCCCTGTGAACATCTATTACCTAAACGACGGCTTCATGCTTTAATGGGTTTGAAAAAGTTGGCAGTAAATGCAGCTAATGTAAGCATTGTCGGAAACTGCTCAACCCATCCTTCATCCGTTTTCAATAAAGCTCCACTAAATGGCATTGCCCGTTGACCCTGGCTTAACACACCAGCCCCTAGTTCACGGTTGGAATAGGTTGCAGCACGCGAATGTGATTCGCAAACGGATCGCGAAATGCAATCATTGATAAATCACCCGCACGATCGTGTACATCTGAGGGCTACCGGGAATCTGGAGTTTGGAGCCATTATCCTAACTACCAGAAAACGGGATGGAGTGGGACTACCGCAAGGGGCAGGTCTGAGCGGCATGGTTCTGGCATGGTAAAGCAAAGATGCGCCATGTGGTTTAGCTCCGTCTGGCTGTCCACGTGCGCCAATGTACCATCGTGGCCGCCATTATTTTATGGTCCACCCGATTGTGTGCGGATAGGAAACCCTTGCGGTCGTCCCGAGAAGCCTTTGTGTGATTGCAAATTCTTGCTTTCCCCGGTGGGGCAGCCGAGGGCAAATTTTATTACTCACCTTTCGCTCCCCGTACCGAGCGCCCCATCGGCACTCTTCCTCGCCAGACGAACGTCAATAAGGGTTTAAGCTATCGCTCTGGCTTGCTGGTTCCCCGGGCGAGGAAACTTCGTGCAAGAAGTCAAAAAAAAAAATACATTGGATTGCCTCAAATTTCGAGCGGATTTTGGAGAACTATAAAAAAAGAACCAGTACCAACTGCAGCGTCACGCAGCAGTGGCCCTTCGATGCGCCGGGCGAAAAAGTATCCCAACTGGGAGGATCCTTTTCATTCGCGTCGGGTTTTCATGGACCTTTCACGATCACTGCTGGAGCTCTCCGAATGGAGTGTGCTTTCCACCTTGTCAGTGCCGTACGGTGCCATTTTATCATTCTACCAGCATCCCAGTGAGAAGGTACCTCCTGCGCAACCCATCGCCTTCGCTCTCAAACGTCGGGGAGATACAGCGATGGACGTCGACTTATAGGCCTCGAAAAATGGCCTCGAATTCCCATAAAGGTTCATATTTCATTGGAGCAACGCACACTTCACCTAAGGGCCTTGTAATGTGCATGTTCATCGTGGCTGGCCGTCAATGGCCAATCAGTTTCCATCTCGCTCCGTACGCCAAAAGGAACCAGTTTGTAGCCCACGCTGCGCTGTTCGCAAATGGAAAACGGTAATATGCTTATGAAAAATGTGCCAAAAATGTTCTCTTGATTGTTTTCGCCCGTTACGCCTGTGCGCGTCATGGCCGCAAAAATTGTGGTTATGTGTGGCCCATTTGCTTCTTTATCTTTATTATCATCTCCTAGCGCCTCGGAGCCGAGTACATCCCACCGAGAGACACCTAGAAGGATCCTTTAAATTTTGCGAAAGCAAATAAATTTAAAAGAAAAAAGTTTACTTTTTGCAAACGAGAAGGAGGGCGCACTGTTCGTTTGAATGGACGCACCGGCACATGTGAGTGTATGAAGAAATGTGTGCATACTATTGAAAATATACCTTCAAGAATTACAACAGCGGTGTGTGATGAATTGAAAAACGAAACATAAAAAAGTATGGTTTAAGTATTGTATGTTCAGAAAATATAAGGTAAATTTTACCATACCCTTTCTTTTGATTTGAAAAATACAAGTGATAAGTTCACTTTTTAAACCAAAAATAATCCTAGAAATAATAAACTACAACAGCAGGTTAAACTCGGCAAAAACAGAAATAATGAAGATGCCACGCAATGCATCATTCGCGCAACGTTACTTTGTCACGGAACGTAATAAGGTACAGCAATAAAAATCATTTACCTTTACCGCCGGCAGTAACATATACGCGTGTGGTTTGCTCTGAGCCTGGTTTACGTTCATGTTCTTGCAAGCGCGTCGGTCCGGATGTCCTTTTTCTTTTTCTTGCACCCTTAAGCTCTCCGACACGCGTGCGCTATTTGCTCCGTCTGCACCAATGCCCCCTCATACACAACAGCAATTATTCATTCGTAAAAGATCTACACCTCTAGTTGCGTACCGCGTGTGTCCTCCCACAAACTGACAGGCATGTTCCCGTGACCTACACGTACAAAAATAGCTTTCCCCTTTCGAGAAAGCCAACCTGTTCCAACACCATTAACGAGAAATGGCACCGTGCTCGAGCGGGCTTCCTCACAGGTATTTTTTTTTTCATTCTTCCACAAGTCAACTTCCGGCCGGTGCGAGAACACCATGACAACGCTGACAATGCTTTGCTGCCGTGTTTCTGTCACAAGCGGCATGACGCGGTGCGTAGACTACACGCCATACGTCCTATGTTGTTCGAGCTAACGGAGAAGACAAATAGACATTTCTTCGCTCGTTTAACCCATTCATCGTACCTGATTTCTACCTTCCGGCGCGGTTCCGGATTAGAAGTGGGTTGAATTCTCTGAATCTGTACATGCACAACACGCGTAGTGGCATTTCGAACCTCACCCCCATCACAATGTAAGGCGTGCGTTCCACGTTCGACACGGCTCATTAACGCTTTTCACTACCGGAAGCGGCCATTGTTCGTAGAGCTGTCTGTGGTACATGGCCTCCATTGTACTCATTGTGTAACATTTCGTAGAGAAAAGGCACGTCATCGTAGAAGCTTAGCATTCATCAATCTGCTCCGGACAAGGTGCGTCAATGATAACACACCTGATAAAGCAAGATCCTGGAAATGAGAGAAGGCGGAATTCTAGCCTGTCAAGGAACTGCAAAGAACATCCATAAAGGAAAGCCACGATAAAATACATGTTTTCGCAACTATGATGTACAATGTACGGCTGAATGAAGCCGAAAACCTCTGCTGACACTATAACTGTCCATCGTTAAAATATATTTTTGTGCTATCAATCGTTTGACCGATTGGATTATGAAAGGCCAGCTAACACTACTACGTGTCCGGCCAAGGATACAAATCGCTCCCATGATTGATCGGCATTAGATTGATGTAAGGACCAGTTGAACGAACACATCACCTACGAAACCAGAAGAGAGAAGGCTGGCCTCTTTTCAATGGCCGAAATGGCCACTCCATTTCACAGAGACTTTTCATTTCTGACCAACGTTAGGTGGCTCTTGCTGGGCGGGTTAGGGTTGAATCAGGATCGTAAATGAAGGCACTCGGTGTACCCACGGCAAAAGGCTCAGTGAAGGCACGGAACATTCATGTTTATTTAAATTTTAGCCTTTTCATCGTTTGCAGCCGAGAGCCTCACGTGATCCGTGGCCATAGTAAAATCGACAGGATACACGCAAGTTCAACCCGCTGCCCCATCAAACTCCATTGTTCGATACACGGGTTGAGCGAGCCGCACGCTCTGTCATAGCGGTGACACAGAATATTGCTCCGAAGCGTGATATATGGGCACGGCATGGCGGATGAATAGCAAAAAAAAAAAAGCGAAGAGAAACGATAGAGAGCAAAGGCGCACGAACGGAGGGAGTTCGCACGACCAGCCTTCCGGAGGAGCCTAGAGATATAAACGAGGCTTTGCATGCCGGTCCGCGGTTTAGGCCATACCCGTTGCGATAGTTTTATTGCAAGTTTTCGCGTTGGTTTGATTAAAATGGGACATTTCGTTGGTTCAATATACTTTCGCAACCTTGCCAGGGCTTTCACAAGGTCTCGAAACACAACTCAAAGACCTTCTGTTTTTCGCCCAGCCTCAAGAATTACGACGACTGCTATTGCATCTGCTTGGCCGCGTAGGCCACTTTGAAGGTCTAATGAGAAATAATTAACGGCAGTTTGGAATGGGTTTCCCGTGGACGGCCACTCGAGTGAAGATAATTTGCAAGAGTTTACGGTCAGGAAATAAAAATAAGCTCGTAATAAGGATTCCTGGAATGAGACGGAGTGTTACGGCTAAACTAGTTCATGAAGCTGAACTGAAACAAACTGTTGATCTTTCTTTCTTTCTCGACATTTTTTAAAAGAACTCGGATTATCAAGCTTGTACATAAAATCTCAATACAACCCTGCATCTTAAAGTACAGTTGGTCTAGCCGGGACATGTAATGGTTTATTCTGTAATTATGTTTTCAACTTCACTCGAGTCGGCAAAAATGGAGTTTGAATAATGGCACTCGAATGTTCCATCCTCGGATTAATTGTTCAAGCACCTTAATTATCTCATTGACACAAGTGTAATTTGCTGTTGGCTCAACTGTTCTAAAGCAAATAGTGCAGCAAGAATGAACGGAGCGAAGGTGTTTAACAGGCGCTACTTGAACCAGCACTACCACCGGGCGGTTCGGTCAAAAAGGTGAAAACTTTCCTCAATGGCATTCTACTAATATCTGAGAGCTTCACAAGCACACAATCACAAATAGCCAACCAACATCGCTTTGCGATACCTTCGTACTCATTACTGGTGGTTGCACTAGCAATTGCCACTGCTCACTGCTGAGATGACGGATGAAGTTGTGCAAGTGTCGAAACAATTTCGCAGCTCATGTTTCACTGGTTCGCGAGGAAAACTTTGCGCTGTTTCTACGTGCAGCTCTCTTGCTGCCTGAATTCTTGGCCCTTTCCGGGGATCAAACACGCTCGAATGGTTGAAAGGTGACTAGGGAAGAAGACTCCAAACGCACCAGACTGTGCGCATGAAAGGGCATACGAACAACGAAAGTACACAAGTTTCATTCATATAACCTGCCTTTCCACAGATGCAATTGCTCAGAGAACCTTGTTTATTTTACAGTATGTTTGCGGGTTAATAATTTTAATGTTTGCCACTTTTTCGCGATGCTTTCGCTTCACCGAAGCGGTATTCAAGATGCAACGGGTCATGCTCGGTGTTGTACCACCGAAACTTGCTCCGGTCGGCTGCCACTTTATTGCTACCTTTTGCAGAACGCACAGTAATGAGAATATATTTTCCCACCTGCTTCGAAAATACTTCCTTCACTATTTTCATCCGACCCACCGCATCGTTTCTCCAGAACGTGAAATTACTCTCAGGACAAATGCGAAAGGGAACGGAATGTTAATGCGGCTTTGGATGACTTTTCCCGTCACGAATGAAAGAAAATACTCCCTTCTTCCGTTCGTTCGGAGAAAAGTCATCCGTTATACGTCTGAACATAATAATAAACTTTCTTTTCTGAGCGCGGGAGTGCAGGAACACAATTTTATCTTGGATATTGCATGTGTGTCGTTTGAGTTATGGGCTAAATTTTCTTTTTTCAGGAATTACAAAGACATTCCTGAACCCTTTAGCCAAATGGGAATAGCTTGCTACATCCATTCATAGGAGGAAAAAAACCGTGTAATAGAATTTTTTGATCTTGAACCATAATTATTATTATTATTATAAAACGCTTCCTCTCGAGTGGATGTTATAACACGTTTCAAATTGAACTATCCACTTATAATGGCATAATTTATCGATAGTTTCATTGATGTTCCGCAAGTGCTTGGTCGGAGACGTGATCATACGTTTCCGATTGTCCTCGGAAACCGTGTAAGGGGGACGGCATGATGGCATAATAAAACTAACCGCGGATGCCAATAAATTACGATGGCTGCGTCTTTCGGGATATGGAAACATCGTACGTATTCCAGGAAGCTGTGCCATACGCTAATGAAAACCACACTGAGGATGGGCGGGTCACAGTGGCCAAGAATCGAAAGTGTCTCGATGCGACATCCTGTTTTTTCCCTTCTTGGCCAGTTAAGGAAACAGGAATGCGCAGGCATCGGCATCCTCTAGCTCGCCTTTCGATCGGGTCATGTCGGTTGGTGATGCCCTCGTACTAACAAGCGGCGTTTTATCTTCCTCGATGATTCAATCTGTTGGACACAGGGTCGGTACAGTGTAAAGGCATGTGGTCGATTGGTTGAAAATTTTATTTCATTAGTTCCAACTGAATGCGCATCGGAATGCAACGCCCTTTAGAGGATATTCCGCAAGGAATTTTGTCTCCAGCTTGACCGGTTTATGTGAGCGGAGTCGGGAGGCGAGGACGCCATAGAGCGTAGGGCTGCATAAATCAGCCAACTGGCGTTTCTTGCACTTGCACAAAAAACTCATTTGCATCGAACAAAAGCTACGAGTGGAAGTAAAAAATCAAATGATCGGATAAAAGAAGTTCATCCCTCCCGAGCTGGTTGATAACAGTAACATGTGAAATAAATGTTCCATCTTATGCACTTTTCTATCACGCTGTTTCATTCTCTTTGCCTCTCTCCCTCCTTGTTTCCCTCTATTACACATTCTATATTTTCCCTCTTCCCTTATCTGACCACCCAAATGCTTCTGCATCACGTCTTTGCCATTCGAATTTCATGGCCCTTTGTCTAACGTCCGGTTTTCGCCCGGCGAAATCGGCGAACTGCCGGAATTCGAGGACCACAGATCAGGCTGCCAAATGGTCGTCTGGTTCGATCCGACCATTACAACCGCTCCTTTCCTTCTGCGCGGGGCATGAGTCAGCATCGGCACGACGACAGTGGCGAAAGCCGATGGAAACGATCGAAGAAGACAGTTACGAGTGGCGGAATCTGGTCTCCCCGCTATCCATTATCCTAGCCTGCTGCCAACTCCTCCAGAACTGCTCGTAATCGTCGTTGTCGTCGGTGCGGTCGTCGTCGTGGTTGGTCTTCTGCTTGCCACTGGAGGGGTTTTTATCATTATTTTATAGAAAAGCATGATTTACATTGCAAATTGATCTCTTTACGTTTCCCCGTGCGACCACCACGCCCAAACCGCACCGCTTACGTCTGAGCACAGCGTTTCGTTTCTGCCATTCTTAAGGCTCTCCATATCCGTTCCATCTACGAGCTTCTTGTCTTTTCCCTCTCCCTTCCACTTCATGTATTCTCATTGGAAATTTCAACTAGACTGATTACTGGGAAAAGGATATCCGAGCACCCTTGGCGGCCCTTCCTCCGCCCCACAACTTGATCCGCTCCACAACTTGATCCGGTGATGGGTGTGCTTTGAATAATTTAATTTGAAAAAGGTGGATTCTGTCATGATTTATTCAAGAAATCTTTGGGCAAGATGTTTTCAATCGAAAGGATTGGGAGCATAACCTAGTTGCTAGCATCAGTTCAAGCGTCCATGTTTTCTTTTGTTTTCCAAAGGTTTTTTTTTTCTGTTAAACCGAGCAGAGCTGCTTCAGATACTAGAATCTAATAAATGAAACGGATTATAACAGCATCAACGAAACACATGTTTGAAGATAGCGATGGTTTATAATTAGAAGAAATGAGTTCTCTTAAATTGTGCTAAGACTTTGTTAAAAAAAATTCTATTTAGAAATGATAAATATAAGTCGGGCTGAGCAGAAAACAGAAAATTCTATTTTGTTTACTTTGATTTTCTTTAAACTTGAACGAATCCCTAAAAACTAAATTCCGAAAATTCTGGGACGAATTAACTAAAAAAATACAAAAATATGCCAATTACCTGAGCAAATAAAATGACAAAGCTATTTTCAAGCAGCCTGAAATTGAAGAGTTCCAGTATACATTCATACCATAATTAGTTTAAAGTAAATGAAATAGAGAAAATTATGGCTAGGATGGGCTATGAAACTATGATAGAGAAATATTTACAACGTAATCTGCCTGTTTCGTATTTGATCAATATTATAATCTAGATGTTACTGGACACAGAGTTGTCAAGCATGTAAGGCCGCCTCGTTCAAGGGACGATGAAAGGATAATAGGATCTTCCAATGTAAATAATTTAAACAAGCGATCGATACCCACAACTGGAGAGAAGAACTACCTTCTTGATATTTTTCCCCAGTAGAGGCCGGCAGTTTTTGATCCATGGTTTTCAATTGATCCCTCATATATTCCTCAGGGCCACTAACAAGAGTTTCTTGTATCTAGGCCGAGCCTCCGAGCGTCCCAACCACGCATTTATCAAACCAATCGAGTTACGTGATAAATTGACGAATAAATTGCGGATAAACTTCCACATGGTTGCATGGTCGTTTATCCTGTGTTTCATCCAAAGCAAGAACTCACCGTGCAGGTTCGCATCCTTAGCTTTCAAATGGCTTCCAGTGCTTCCATGAACCCCTGGTCAGCTCCTGCACCCCGCTGAACATCCATTGTACATTAGCCATGACCAATGCGTTCAGGCATTCTGCAATCCCTTCCGTGGGAAGACGTTTTCAGGCAATGAAGACTTTCGACTAATAATCGCAATTTGCTCGTTGAAACGTTCGACGAAGCTTTAGTTTGATGGAGCTGCACCGTTCCGTTGAAAACGATCTTCCATTTGTCAGCTGGCCAAGAGCTTCGGTGGCTAGAAGAATTTTCTCGATTGCACACCACATGCTGGACGATGCTGCAGTAAATGTGTAAACGAGAGCACGCTAGCACTCGGCCAGTCTGCACGCAGAGTGCTGAAACCGAGGAAAGCTTTTATTAATTCCCGGCCACTCCAAGCAACGAGCTTCGTGACTTTCAACTTTCCACCACCATTCTCCGGGGCATGCGATGTTCTGCGGCATTCTACCACGGTGATCAGATAGATTACGTGCTTCCGACCACCACTCGATGCGAAGGCATACGGAAAAATATCGTGATTTATCGATGATTGGTTAAATTGACGCGCATCGATTGAGAGCTTTATTTACTGTATCATACAGCCAAGGGTCACTAATGAAGCGTTTCCGGATAATGAAGCTAAACGAGTCCGATGAAGATATGGCACGCTGGAGCAATGAGCCACCGAACAGGGACGGTACGAATTAAAACAAAAGTAAACCCAAACCGAAAAACGATGGAAAAATCAGACTCCAACGGACGGGCAAGGTTAATCGCGTGGAACGAAATGAATTGGTAGAACGTATTGCCTTCGGCACAGCAGGGGCTCTTGCTTCTCTTTTTCTGGTCTACTCTTGCGATCGTTCAACGGCAAACCCGACTGGCTTACGCAAGTTCTTGCATAACGGACTAATTATTTACTTAGTGCAACACAATTAGTAAAAGGATAAACAACGACTGAGGCGATGCAGTGCCGAAACCTCTTACTTGCCTGCATGCTTCAGTATAGAACTATAGCAGTAAGCAGGTTGTTTATTGAAAATACTACCGAGGAAGACTGACGTAAAGCACGGCATTGCTTGATCCGTAGATTAATATGGTAAACCTCAGTATATAATTGAAAGATCAGACACACGACAGCTTGAGAAAAGATTTCCCAATAATGGTGAATCTTCATGAACGATCCACCTCCTTTTTAATTATTATGTGAGTGGTCATGCAGTGGTTCTATTCAGCCTTTTTTATCACAAGTCTTCCATAAGTTTAAGAGAAACTTGAAAATACAAGGCTTGCTGGCATACAAGCGTTGCCAGCAACCGGTTAAGCGATACATGCAAGCGCTCCGGCGATTCTTCTGAAAGGTCAAAAAGTGAAAAGGGCTACGTACTGCCATGGTTAAAAAGATACTTCTTCGAGTACTTTGTATCAGGAAGCTTATGTTTAAGCGATAATATTAAAAATATGTTGACTCATTGTTGAATATGGCATTCAATTAAAAAAGGAAATCAATTTTCGGATAACAGATATAATTAATTAGTTTGCCTGAATTAATTCCTTAATAAATTATTGGCAGGGTAATTAGGAGGAGCTTTGCCGCTCGATAGCGAACTTTTTTTTTCTTCTTGCAATCCTTTCCATCGTCCAGCTTGATTTCCCTAACCCCTAGGAAACCTTTACCGTCTTTCAAAAAATAAGCCATTTTCGAACCAAACCTCCATTGAGGGGTCTACTTCTTTTCCCCACGCCAGGGGAACAAATCCGTCTAATTTGTAGTAATTTTTCAACATTTTCAGTCTACCCATATCGCTTCCTGCCGTTTCGTACATCGCGCGAAGGAATTTATCAAACGGAATTTAAGTACCTCGCATTCCGGTAATAGACCTACTTCCCACTGCGAATGACCGGAACGCAGAAATTACACCGAAAGCCATTCAAGCCTCTTTGGTGCCAGCGGGCGACGACGGTGGGCTCTTATTAAAAATCCAATCGTGCTCATTTGAGCCCTGCTTGGCCGCAGATCCACACACAAATGCACCCCCGGATCTGGCGCTCCAGGTAGGCGAGTGCGGGCGATTGAATGGAGTGGAGTTTTTCATCTCCTTCGCTAGCATTTTCGTTATTTGCTCCTACTACCAAGTAGTCCTTCCATCCTTCGCTTCACCGGCGCAGCACCGGCGGCAACTGTTTAACACATTTTCCACCAGGGTTTAATTGCACATAAATTATCGCTACCGCTCGGAACCCGCCATCGACGCCTTGGCTATTACCTCCGCCTACCATCTGTGGAAGGCTTGCGGAGGGCGCTTTGGGAGGACTTTTCGGCCATGCTGGTGTTTGGTTGCAAGGCGACAACGCGACCGGCTCACCCGACGCAAGCAAGGCAACAAAGTTTCGACGCCGGTTGTTGAGCCCATGCGAGAAATAGCTCTCGAGGCGTCTGGGGCAATGATCCTGTGTGCGGGTCTCGTTGTATACTGCCTGAAACCGGTGCAAGATGCAAGTTTTGAAACACACACATACACACCGTTTTCTCTCCGTGTCAAAGCAACCGAAAGCGACCTTCTCTGCCATTAATTTGTCCTCTGGGTTCATTCACGTTACGTTGGTCCTAGCGTGTGTGATGCGCCTACACACTTGCTACGGGAGACCTGGGCCAGGATGCATTCCAGCGAGTGTAACTAGATGCCACTCGATCGCATTTACTGTCGACGTGGCTGCTCTAAAGGTGACAATGGCACAAGCATACCCCCCCCCGCCACCCGCGGGCCGGGATGAGCGGTGGTGCATGAATCAATCTTAAAGCGACGAGCCCGGTGCACAGTCAGCAATGGGCGTTAACGTTTTGGGAATAGCTGGGCCCTAGACCGAGTCCTTTCCCTAGACCGGGCTTGTGCTGCACGGCTTGTGACTTCAGATGCAGATTTGTGCGACGCAGCACGAAGCTCACCCATTATCAGGTGCTGACGATATGCTGAAGGTGCGAGTGACACATAATTTATGATCACCCTCCCTCACCGGGGCACGGCATTCCTAGGACGTGCTGGCGAAACTTACCTGCGGGACAAAGAAGGAAGAGACAGAGAAAATAAAATAGAATTAGCACACTCTGCAGGATAATCCTGAGGTCATAAAATGGTAAGTGAAACAGTGCATTCCCACGGCTGCTGTAGCTTCTAAGACATCGGTCACTGTCAATTAGAGCACGCCGACGAGCAGACGGAAAGAGAAACAAGCGCGAAGAGGACCCTCATGGTCCCAGTTTCATTGCCAAATAGTCTCGGACGTGCTTCAAAGAATTTCTCCCTTCGCTCATAATCAGTAAATTTGCGATCTCTTCTGAATTATGAAGATTACCTTCACAATCCTTCCTTCGTTCAAAAAATTCAAAATCAGAATAAACAATGTAATATGAGCAGCAAAAATAAGGCTGGAATAGGAATTATTTTTTTAAGCACACGTTACGATGTGTGTCTGTTAGAGTGTTTTTTTTCCTTGAGGGTGAATCAAAGATCTTATTTTAATAACAATACGTATATATGTTCCCTAAGACATGTTTATAAATCTGGTGTGAAAAACGTATCTAAGATTGAAATTAAAAAAAAAAAGAAATGATAAATTATTTTATATTGGTTTAAAAAAGTTATAATCATCACAAAGTTAAACTATTAACATTAATTATTTTGCTGAGAATAAGATTAGATTTTTTTAATACTACTTAGAAAGATTACAGAAGGAAATGTTTCTAAAAATAAACCGAAACAAAGGAAACTCCTTTCGCCTTGATTGTCGTAAGATTGTGAAGATTGATTCAACAAAGAATGAAACACACCTGAACGACACATGCAGCTCAAGTAAGCCTGAAATGGGCAGCTTTTCCGCCCGAATAATGCTTCCCTTTAGAAGCACGGACCAACCTGGATTGCCACGTTGTACGTGACAATTGGTATCACAAATGTAGGAACGTTTTCTCGATCTTCTTAGCTTTGAAGAAACGGTAGGAAACTTGAAAGTGCGCCGTAGGTTTGATTGTACCTTGGGAAAAGTAAGGAACAAACCCGCATGTCACTTATGACCTCTCTTCGATGTGGAGAGCCGGAGTGTACGCTAGAGATTTAACCGACTGCCAATCCGTTATCCTCGCGCACAGCGGAAGAGCTTTGTGCATCGCGTCACTTTTGCCTTCAATTCCGTTTGAGAGGCTGCTGCTCTCGGTTCGCCTTGCACCATGCGTCTCGATTCTTTTCAGGGTTCTATCCTTGCTGTAGAGTTCCGTGCAGACAGGGATCAGCGCAGCTCACCTTGCAATTGAACCACACGTTTGTTTCCCACTGAAATCCGGATGGTGCCATGGCGGCGCACAATTTCCCAGCGAGCGGAAAGAAAGGAGTCAAGTGTATAAGTATAATGTGAACATATGGAGTAGAAGTATAAAGCTATTAAAATAATGCCAGCAGCCATTACGTGCTTGGACTGTAGCACTCTCTTTACAGCGGTGGAAAACCAACCGAGTGGATGGAGGCTACTTTAACAGGCCTTATCCGGAGATGGTTGGACGAGGACGACGGCTTACGACTTCATACGATTCCGTGCAGCCGTTACGGGAAAGTTGACAATAAACGTCTTGTAGAAAACTTCACCGTCGTTGAGAGGATATAAAAAAGTTTTCACCATCCCCGCACCTTTTGTTGGGCAGCAGAAAATCTCCTCACTGCTTAATAGCTCGGTGGAAGGGAAAAGGGTTCAGTGTTTAACGCGGGTGGTTTGCGAATAAAGCGAGTCGGTTCCTTCTTCCTTTGCACCATTAATCAGCAAACAATTGAGGTAGCCAATGTCGATTTAGCCGTTTGTAATGCTAAACGCCTTAGTACCATGCCATGAAGTGATTTTTATTTTTTTTAACACGAGTCGCAAATGTGCTGTTAACCGTAGTAAACTACAATCAATAGTTTTGCTTAATAATTTTTACAAGTTTCAATATTGTGAATTAATACCAACAACATGTAATCCCCTAAGTGGTGCGTGATGGCACAACTATAGAAAACTGGCTTCAATTGTAGCCAAATGTGCTTAGTTTTCCGCTCAGCTAACCGAATAAGCACTTCTTATAGTTGGCTTAACGCGCCAATCACGCATAGCCAGAAAAATTATAGCTTTTATTGTTTAATCAATGGCTAACTAATTACTGGTTGAAAATCCCTAAACTACGTACTTGCTTTATGAATACCGGAGTTGCCTACACTTTGTGTTTCATGGTAAAACAAAAAAAATAAACACACAAAGAATACGCAATGCAAGCCCATTGATTTATTTTTCGTATCAATTAACAGCTTTACCCAGCCCTCAAAATCGTACGCTAGAATCGCGTAGAACGCGATTTTAGCAACGGAACAATGTGTCAATCATGCTGCCATCCGTAACCACGGGCCGTGAACTCGCCACTGTCATTGTCGTCAGTAACGCTGTAATGGGGACGCATTTGACAGTCTATTGATTCCGCTGCATTCGGCCGTGCGAAATCGATCCGATCGCTTATGCTATTCCCCGACCGAAGCACCGCTTGCACCACTGACACTGATTGCTATTGTGGGAGAATCCATAGTCCATGGACTTGAATGCAAAGCACAGGCCCCCCGGGGGGACAAAACCAATCGTTAGTGGGCAAGTGCTGTGTCACGTACGTGTGATATCCATGGGCAGAGCTAAGGCTGACGCTTTGCACACACGCCGCATGATGAATCCGCGAGAGCTACAGGTAACCACCGCAGTGGACCTCCATGCTCACACCAAATGAGCTCGCTCCCTTTGACCTCAAATGAACATGCAAAAGCACAATTCTGCAACTGCATTACGCAAGTGTCAGGACAGTAAAAAACGGATTTTTTTTTTGTACAGGAATGATATGATCGATGTCAACCGGGAACCAACAAAACGGCACTAACGAGCATCGAGTCGACGCCTCCCGGGACCCCGGGAAAATACTGCCAATTTGTCGCAGAATTTTAGGCGCACCTCGCTCCACCCAACGCAACCGGCTGTTTATTTACGTTTAATTATAGTTTCGCTACCAGCCTTCCCCGAAAATCAATTACACCATCAAACAATTTGCTCTCGTTTCCGAAACGAATTTTCCGGAGCGAACAGGGAAGGTGCCACGGGTTTGAGATTAGTTCACGTCACCCACACTACAATCACCGGAAGTTGGTCGTGAGGGATTTGGTTGGGGGCACAGTATGGGGGGAAACAACATTTGACCAAGCAACGTGATCAAATCGCATGTCATTTAACGTCACATTAGCGAACAACGGGCCAGTAGAATACGTTTGCTGCATATATTTTCCAATCGGGTGTGGTTTGTTCACTCGTTCACTATTCGGAAGAGCGGGATTTCGCCCTTACCGGTAGGGATTTTTCCACCTTTCCAAAGCCACCGCATCAGCAGGACTTGCATGCATCAATAACCGAAGCGGGGAAGTGCCAGTGTGTCGAGCACAGCATTTGCCAATCTTCTGCCTCAATGACCATTTTGCCCGGGCAAATGCAAACACTGGGCCCCAAAGGGGGAGCGTGTTCGAACGAATATATGAAAATGCAAACCGGAGATTTGCTGAACGTTTGATCTTGTAGCATAAACCAGTTGCAGCACACAAGAGAGGGAAATGTCGGGGTGAGAGATGGAGATTAATATTCTTTTTAATACAATCATGAAACAAATCTCAAGTTATTGGAAACAAATAATCAATAATTTACCACTACGCGTGCTGGGGTAGGAGTCCTACAAACGGAAGTCAACGAGCGGCAATATCAACGGGTAGGAAGAGGACCTCATTTGCACGCAGCCACGATTCGCCACTACATCGGCCCATCCCGTGAACTTCCGCCCTCGGACGTACCAATCGTTGCGGGATGTTTGTTCCGGAAATTGGCTTCCCGTGCGCCGGCTGAAGGATACCGAACAAAGGTGAGTGGTACATAATGGACGGGGGAAACGACAGGAAATGTCTCCAATGTTGCAACGGAACAGCAACCGATCGTGTAGCGATCGGTGCCGACGAGGAACGGAGCTTATCGGACACAACTCATCATTTTCCTGCGAACGCTCGTGGTGAACATATTGCCCGGGACCGGAATGGAACATTCGCCATTCCGATGACCACCGCAAGCGGATCGATCTGAATCACACTGGCCGGCTTTGTGGCCGCAACGTGTTGCTCCATCCGAAGCGGAATTGCGTCTTGCACTCCAACACCCGGCAACGGTGGATGTGCAGGCACGGAGCTGGAGATCGAGAGGGTTACAAATCCAAAACCGTGTCAGATTGGCGGTTTTCCCATCCTCTCACACCGTCCAAACAGCAAAGTTGGGAAGAGTCAGCATTAGCCTGCGTACGGCAAAGGATGCTAATAAACCATCCCTCAGGAGATTGCTCCGTTGCAGCCGGACCACCCCGCACCAAATTATGACTTGCATCCATATTGCTCCCACTCGTTGCCAGAACGACACCGAGAAAGCCACCCTCCTAGCAGAAACCATTCCGTAATTGCCAGTTCGTAACACATATGTACCCTTCTATGGGAACGAACATCGAGACATCGAGCACGGAAAAACAGGAAGGCTTTCGCTGAAGTGAAAAATTAACTTTCAAAATTTCCCTTGCGGCCACCGATGGTTGGGACGATGGTTCTGGGTAGCTGGAAAACAATAAGTCAAACACGCGGGTGATGATGCTACACAAACGTTATGCACCGTGCTTTTCGATGCGAACGTTCAAATTTGCGATTTCGATTCGTTGCTTTTCCAGCCAAGCAGAGGTGTAATTTTGTTTGTCGATTAGCGCCGGATCTAGGAGATTGGCTATTCGCATCTGCTGCTGGGTCTTGAAACGAAACAAATTTTGGATAAAACGTTGACTGGGGTCTCGAATTTTAGGAAAATTTCTTACACGAAGCGCCAAGTCAAATTCATATTGAAAAAGATTTAACGAACTTTAAAACCCTCTTCTAGATGAAAATGTTTATTGTTTCTGTTTTCTTAGCTTGTTCCAAAGTTGCATTTATTACTTCTGAAACGCTCTCTAATGTTTTTGGAAGTCTCACTCCATTTATTTTAAATCATTACGACAGTGTAATTAAATACTAAAAAATAAACGAGATAATTTCTTAAACTACAATGAAATGTTTTTTTTTTTTTTTAGATTCAACCGATGATTATAATACTTGCTAATTATAAAAACAAAGATTAAAGTGAAGTGAAGACTATTTTAAAAAAGGATAAAATTGTAATAACCTATTAATTTAAATAAACTGTATCAGAAATCTACATCACTGAGAGTGTGTATTTACTTAGTGAAGAACCTAGTAAAAAATAAAAACTAATAGAATATTGACGCATCGATCCGATCTTAATGCAGAGGGGGAATTGAGTCATCAACTCTATCTAGAAATAGCAAGTAATTGAATTCTCAACAGCGCTTTACTTCACAAGTCTAGCTGCACGAGGACCGGTCTAAGGATTTCAGGAGTATGTTACGAGATCGGCAGGCGCTCATTCACCCGGTCACCTTAAACAAAAAAAAAACACGTGGAGCAGAGGCGAAATATAACCGTACCGATATCACCCGAAAACTAATGACCGCAATTAAACCTAACAAATGATGTTCATCTCCTCACTAATTGTCGCTCTATTTCCTGAGCTCGTGTTCCTACCAACACCGGGTCCAAAGACGGATGAGGATCCATCGGGGGAGTCGTGCCGGGCAATGGTAGTGTAGAACGAACTTGCCGATATGGACTTGTGTCGGTCGTAGTGTAAGTTTGCAACTCAACGAAGGACCATGACCAGGTGACCAAGCCGGTGACGCTTGCCGTTCGATGACGATGTTAACTTTTCTTCCCTTGTTGGACCTTTTACGTTCACCGTTCACACCAGTGCCGTTTCCTTCGCTAGCTGTCTGGCCTGCTGGTGCTTATCTTTATACCCCGCGCTCGCTTCGATTAGAGAGGTCCGTTGTGAGCAAATGGAGGCCCCGGAAGTATCCATTGGTTCAATTAAACGCTCGTGCCCTTAAATATGGACGTTAGCAAGACACCGATCATCGGGGTAGGAGTGGGCGGATGAAAAAAAAAAATATCTCCCTTTTTGGAACCCCGTTGGGTGCTAAAAACCCACCGGAGAGCAGCCCTACGTTATCACCTTCCGGCGCTGGCGTTAGAAAATAATAATGGTGTTGAAGAAAATGCAAATTTTGTAGCATTTTTTATGGGAATAATTAAGAAAACTCCCCACCAGTTAAAAAACGGTAGCCCCGAAAAAAAGAACACCAAATATACTACTTCCAACTGCGCTCTCAACTCAATATCCGGGCCTTATCGTACCTCTTCCATATCCAAATTAAACCGTAACAACCCAAGTCCTGCGTGCAACCTACGAGAAAAAAAAACCATCCTTGGCTTGGCTAGGGTTCAATCATTTTTCCGCATCATTGACATCCGAGAAGAGAGCGAGGATGCGGGCCGCCCCGGGACATCCGGAAGCAAACAGGCACCACCGTTACCGCCGCGAACAGATCTGGGATTCGGATAATGGAGTAAGTTCGCCGTGCCGAAGTTTGCGTCCCCGAGCCATCGCACCTTTTCTTTATCCCTCAGGCTCCTCTCCTTCCCGCCACCCCTGTCGGCGTGGGTTGCTGAAGTATCTTTTCACCAACTGGACGGAAATGGAAAAATCGGTACTGCGGCACGACACGGGACCGCCGAAGATGATGATGAAGACAATGATTACGACGGGGCTCGGCATCGCTAGACAAAACTCACCTCGGGTCACAATTTCGAGCTTAGTAGTCGATCCTTCCCTCCCACATCGCTCTCGTCACCCGTGTCGGGGTTGTGTTGCGGCGGAGGTATGGCAATCGAAAATCGCGGCAAAGACATCGAGCCCCAGTACCCGACGAAGTGGGATGAAAAACTGCCGGGCGCTGGTGGCTCCGTAGGGGGACCGGGCAGGGATCACTGTATAAATATACCACTATATGAAGCATCCGTTTAAATCTCCCTTTCCTTCAAAGCGCCGGGGGGAAAAAGGTTGTACCGTGCGGTAAACCGGCGAACGGTCCGGATCGAAGAGCTTCGACCATGAAACGGATATTTACCGATGAAGTTCTAATATCCTCCGTTGTTTGGATTTTCTTAAAACGGACTTCCGCTCTCGTGGCTTAATTCTTGCCCTCAACCCGTTCGGCCAGCCCCGACGGCCGCTTTCTGCCTCGTAGAATGCTCAAGCAAACAAGGTCCGCTCGGAAACGATGGTTTGAGGGCGTATGGCAAAGTTTCCGTTTATGTTTCAAACTGCATTTCCTTCCCCGCCAGCGCGCTTCTTCTTTCGAAAGAATTAAAGGCCTTTGTCGAATGTTTGTGTTTGCCTGTGCTTACACCGGTGGAAGGGGTCGGTGGTTACACGTAAAATTTGCGACTATCGTTGGTATACGTCTTTCGGTGGTCTAATTCCTGGGAGGGATTTTCTACTGACTGGCAAGTAATGGTTTCTTCTACTTCCTGGGATGTCTGTCTCATAAAATGCTATCATACTGGTGATGCAAACTGCCTACGAGCGTGGCAAGTTTTAGTTTTAAATTACATATTTCAATGCGTTCTCGATAAAATGGATCGAAAAGTTATTGACTTAAGACTGCAACCCCACGTTCCTGGTTGTTTGTTTATGATGAATGCTTTGTTTAACAATGTGTAACATTCAATACTTTCAATGCTTTAATCAAGTGATTTTGTTAAATACTGGATTCCTAGTTTCCCATTCAAACCAAAAAATCACCGCCAGAAAGGATTTTCCCAAAACTGCCAGTACATTCTTTCTTTCAACTTATGGTTGAATGCCTAAACTATCATTAATTATAAAACAATAGTATAAATCCACGCTTTTAACAATTATGAATATTTTCAAACCCCTTCTCCAGTGACAAAAAAGATCCAAAACACAGGGCACAAATGGAAGCGAATACTATTTAAATTACTTATCGATAAAAAGCTTCCAGCTGGAAAAGAATCCTACCACAAAGCCAACATTATCATTAGTTGCAAAGAACACTCTTTTCAGCGACTTTATCTAGGCCTCGTTTGTTCATTTCGGTTCTAGCACTTTTGCCATTTTATGCTCTGCGCTTTTGCGTGGCCCTTGCCACTAAAAAATCTCATTTACTTCAAATTATCTAGAATGAGTTTTTTTTCTCTCTTTGCATTTTCTGCCCTCTCCACGCATACTGCCAACCTCCCAGCCACGTGGACTGGAAATGATTTTGTTTATAGTGCAATTACAAAAGTTCCTTTAATTAAGATAATTCTATTGCAATTAAACGTACTTTATGGTACCGTTCGTATGGCGAGTCGTGCATGCGATGTTCGTTTCGGCCTTTTTTGTTTTTGCTTACTGTGCAAACGGAATTTACTTTTAACTAGTTTTCGATCGATTGTTTGTTTTTTATTTGCTCATTATTTGCCTTGAGGCACCAAGACACTGTATTCAGCCATTTTGCTGGACATTTTGAGAAGGCAAACTGTAAAACCGTAGCATGCAGAAAATGAATCTGTCGAAAGTAATGCTCGAACGATTTATAGATGATAAATCCAAAATGATAAATATACACAGTTCTTTCAAATCATGTTGAATGCAATGTTGTCTACAACAAGTAGAGATTATTAATATAAAAGACGAGTTTACTGCGTGGTGAAAGCATACCGGTGTAGTATAATTGCATCATACCGATATTCGTCCCGGATTTGCAGAGGTTGGGGGTTTACAATAATGGATAAAAGATGGTATGAAGCTAAGAATACTGATTTTCAAAGTTCACTGCCGAACTACTCTAAGAAACTATGTATGTACTAACTATGTCTATGTAATTTGGCAAGAATGACTTTGCTTCCTTACTTCTGGATCTTCCTTTCACTCAACAGAGGCTCAATCAACACATTATTTTGATAACTCAACCATCTACGCAATGTCGTGGGATGGGATTCTTCCAACATGATTGGTTTTTCGTATCAAATGTTTCCGGTGCTACCAAAACTCAACAACCAACCGTAACTCCGACAATTAGTCCAATAAATCATTCAACTGAAAATGATTTAAAACCATCGATTGTTAAGAACCTTCAAGAGCTGTTGGAGGGAAATGATCTCCCACACCGCTGTGTGGTGGGATGGGCGAATTTAGACGGGAAGATATTGTAATTTTGATCTTGTGATTTATCGAGGTTATTCAACAGTAAATTATCACTGAATGATTTTACGCACTAGAGCTCGTTCAGACTAACTTTGTGATTGGTTTCGGGTTTGCAGAGCATTTAGCTAAATTAGACAGCTAGTTGATATAGTAATCAGCTTTTGTTGTTGAGTTTGCATTATGTATATGAAAAAGGTGAAATGATTCTAAACGATAACTTTGAATCAATATTATGTAAAAAACATATTTTTTAGCTACAGCTAACACTATGTATAACATTTTCTAGGCAGATAAATATATTTACGGGGGCGGTCGATCTATTTATGAATTTTTGTGAATCTATTTATGAAAAGCATTTGTTGCAACCAGGATGACCTGATCAATGCATATTCCGGTGATATCTCAGTGATAACCACCTTCACTTCCAAAATCGAGCAGATTAGAGAAATGATAGAAGCGTTTGGCTTCTGTTCAGAGGTCAGGCTGACCGTTAGGAAGACTATCGCGATCGACATCGGGCACATCACTCCAGCAACGAGGATCTACGTTCCATGGCTACACAGCGAGGAGCGGCTCCACCTCCTGTTCTCGAATAACACGCACAATAAAGACGTGGTGATCCAGAAGATCCGATAGTTGGTCTAGCTTGGTGTGAAACTTGAACATGTCCCAGAAAGTGTTGCTGCTTAACACCTTCCTGCTTTCCCGGCAGTGGTTAGGCAACTTGACGTGGCAATAGTCTCCCACTCGATTAGATCACTGCTGTGGAACGTTTCTGGTGGCTCCCCCGTACCTCAGCTGGCGTTGCAACGAAAACGCGGAGGCCTGAATCTTCACATTCTCACCATCACGAAGGTGCGCGCGATTTAGGTGATCGGATTCGAGCTCGGAACCCACCTGACACCAACTCCGTCCCTGTCTCCGCGAGGAAATCGACCCCCTGGCGTACGTGCCGGAAAACCTCCGACAAACGCCATCGACACGTGGCCTTCGACGCGCAACAGCAAACATCTTGCCGGCCCCAAAGGTAGTTGGAGCTTACCCACACACGCCGTGGAGAAGAGTGTGGGGAAACCTTAGCCCCAGGAGGCTGACGTCGGCGCAGCGATCCACCCTTTACCTGGTATCAAACGGGAAGATCTCGCTGGCTGAGTATTTCTTCCGAGCCGGCAGAGCCAGCACATCCAAATGTCCGTTTTTTGACGCTGTTGAGTCCCTGGAGCACAAGTTTGCAGCATGCCCTCGCGTTGCGTTAGCGTTGAACATCCTGCAGGGGCGAATTCAACAAATTTCTCAAGTGTCATATATCCGTTTCGACGACTTGCACTAGCCCGCTCTGAACGGGATAAGAGCAATCACACGTAGAGCAGTGCTGCCTGTATTGGGCAACTACATCATCCACATCGTTGGAAACACACGGTGATGTTTGTCCGCACCGAAGTTGTCCTCGCCGTAGACTTCTTCACCGTAAACGTCCACACTGCTCTCCGCTACCATTGCTTGTGATACTTAGATAACTTTCTGTGAAAACACATACACTATACGGATGCCTATTTTAAACAACAAAAACGAAAGAAGATTATGCGCGAAAGGTATCGACGTCTACCTTGCTTCTGGAGTGTTTCTGCTAATTTCGCTGTATCATAACGTGCTACGTAAATTTTTCTACTACCTAAACATCTTTAAGGCGAACCAACACCTACATTTGATGCTGCCAGACAACCAGAAAGAAGACAGACAAGCTCGCAGCCTGCTTTGAAAATCGCACTAAAACGCAACCGTTTAGGCGATGAAAAGTTGAGAGGGAATGATATTCTTCGCAAACGTCAGCGTTTTTCATTGCGAATATGTTTATCTGTCAAGCGCGAATCCAAAATCCATCTCTGAACAACAAAAACCCCATGTTGCTGCATGGAATGGTCGCGTTTAAATTGTCGATAGAAAGATTCATTTTCAAACATAAAGATCTAGACAGTCTGTGCTGTAGAATAGTGCATCTCAAGCTGCTCGCAGCTATTAATATGGTGAATAACGTGAACTTGCTCATTAGCTAGCAATTAGCCGAAATAATATTGTGCATAAAAAATACATTATTATGGAGTGCGTTATGGAATCATCAACTGAGGTTCTACACGTTTTTTAGAACAAATCATCAACCATGAATACGAGTGCGTCACCCTCGAAGCGAAACGCAGTAGGCAGAAGAAGGTTTACAACGATAAGCGGGAACATTCAATAATTGAGGATGAACGGCGAAAACAAACATAATTGTCACATAGTAAGTGAGTTAACCAAAAACACAATACATCCTAACTCGTATGCATGCATGCATTTCGATTCGTTTGCATCGCATGACGAACTCCTGAGGCATCACACGCATTAGTACGTGTAAGAGTGTGCGTGAAAGGACGATGTAAAATCCGCGTTCATCAGTGTGTATGTGCGAACGGTCAAGCAACTGTCTTGAAAAATATCTCCAAACCATTATTCCGCAGATTCACATGAACCGTCCGTCATGTTGGATGCGTGACTCAACTCCCCGCTTCGCTAGTGAAAAAAAAGTGTTTGTCCTGAAAAATTACTTTCCAATATCGAACGCGGGTTGCTATTTTACAGTGTTCTCGAGAAAACAGCTTACAATGCCGGTTACTTGGCTCGGAACAACGTATCCCGTACACTTTGTAAACGGTCGGTGCTGCATCGGACCGCCGGAAGGATTATCTAATCCATCGTTCACCTACGAAGTGTATGTGACGGGCATCCCTGCTTTCTACGGACCGGATGAGTTGATTCCAATCTTTTCGTTCGCCGGACAAGTCTACAAAATGCGCTTGATGATGAACTTTGACAGAACCAACCGCGGAATCGCCTATGTACAGTACGTCAACCAGAGAGGCGCACGTAGGGCGTTAGATTTAAATTACCTTCACGTTACTCGAGACCACAAGTTGAAAGTGCAAACAAGCGTAAACCTGCGTATCGTTTACTTGGAAAACATAGATGGCAGTTTTGATGAAGGGTATATCTCTCGTATAGCTGCCGAAATTTTGCAAGTTCCCATCGTGAGTAGTAAACTAAGTTACGCATCCTCTCATCCCTTAACTATTGCGCCCTACCATTTCTGCGGGACGGGGTTTACGATGAGAATCTTTTCTTGCTTCGTTCAAACACTTTCCGGCTTTTTCTTTCATACAGGTAAAGCTGGAGTTCTTTGATACGTATGCGTATCTAATGTTCCAGTCCAATGATGACGCCATCAGTGCCCTGCGCATACTTAATAATTCACTGTATTTATTCGGTACAAAGAGTTTTGCATACTTGGCTCGTTTTGCAAGTCGGCGAGGATATAGAAATCGCACCGATAGAAACGAGATTGCTACGGCGAATCCGACGGCGAATCCCGAAAGACGTACGGGAGCGGCAACGTGCCAACTTGCGCTGCGTGACAATGAAACTTAAACATATTTTTATTCACAAATATTAATTTCTTAACATGACCTTCGATCGTTGCGAATATTTCTGGTAGCATATAAATCAAAATAAACTAAGTTTGCTCATGCTAGGAAAAGCTAGGACAGTACATTATAATATTATACCTTTTATCGTTGGCATCCCGGCGCCCTAAGGATTTCATTTTTGTATTCTTCTATTCTGCTAGAAGTTAGGAACAGCATGCTTGCTTTGATGAATAAATTTTGTTTGATACGACTAGTTGAGCTGGATTTGTGCATGTGTGTGTATAGCAAAAATCACGTCGCTTCTCTATTGCGATGATTGGGATCACGGTGTTTGCAAGTACAGATCCCACTAGGGTGGACGAGAGGTACAGGTTACCTAACTTGCAACAATTGCGTAAAAATGGCCTATGAAAGGTAAAAGGTACATTTGTAGAAGACTCAAAATTTATTCCGAAGGACGACAGAGCAGCTACTGGAGACGTTCAATGGAAAAGCTTGGGCCACTCGTGCAGCTCGCTTTTCGCTGTCTTCAGATGTTTTTTTTTTGCTGTCATCCCCAACAGAATGGTTAAACGCGCAACAATTAACAACCAATGGTTCAACCCAACTTCCTTCCAGCTTCCATTGAGGCGAAAACAAAAAGCCTGTGAATGCGTCATGCAAAAAATAGAGAAAATGAATCGTGTCTCTAATTTATTACAAAACATTAACGGCAGACCGCTCGCATTAGTTCCCATCATTACTCTGTCGAGGGGATCACACAGCATTTCCCTCGCATTCTCTCCCTCTTGCTTGTTCTCCACCAACTGCTGTTTTCTCTTTGGAAAAGGATGAATTTTGTTTCTGCCATATTAGTTGCTGGGTTTCGAAAATAAAACCTTTCCTTTGCAGCTATTCTGTGGCCGAATTTTTATGTTATTGTATGTGCCTGGCCGCTTACACCAGGACCCGTAGTTTCATTCGGGTTAACAAGAAAGCAATTAGTTTAACGGCTGGTTTCCATGATTGGGCTTTTTCTGCAGACGGGTTATTGCTAAGGATAGAGTGTAGTTTAACGTTACAGCTTTTTAATAAAGTCATCAACGACAAGGAGGTAATAGAACATTTTACGACGAAAGAACCTGAGCTAAGTGAAGGCAAATGTATTAAGGAAATTAGTTATACCACACGCTTGTCCTTTGCTCTTTGGTTTTGAGCTTTTATGTTTGTTTATTGGAACTGGAATTGCACAATATTTAACTAACGTCCATGCTTCAAAAGTTAAGTATATGTATACGGACTTTCTCACCATCGGCTATTGGTATAAGGTATCGAACAACTTCCGAATAGAAAACTACACGAAAGCAGAAGACACCTCTACATACTAGTGATCCGGAAAACTACGGTTGGTCATTGGTTGCGCACGTAGATTCCCGAGAGTTTCTCATCTCTATAAATAACTCGTTCTCGTTTCAGGCAACGTAAAGTATGTGCCATTCACTGGTCAGGGGAAAAGCTGGTTGTTATTGGGTATTGACCCAATAATTAAACCACACATATTGCTGTTCACTATGACCCGAAAAACAGCATTTACTTCCGCCAGTGGAACGTTGTTCTGGGCGGACGATTGGTGCACCAATAGAAGGTCGATATGATCTACATTTTATATTCAAGCAATGGAAATGTGTTCTATTTTCTTATGATCAGGGTGTGTGGTGTTGGAAAACAACCCAATAGACATCCAATACCCCAACAGATAAAGTAAAACACTAAGCGATGTCTTGTAGATGTCAGTCACACGAATTCCCCCGAGTCCAACAAGCATTGACACAGGGACTCCTGCTGGCATGCAGTGAGAAGCAGCCGAAAGTAAACCTCTTTCGCTTGTGAGCATCATGGCGCTAGTAAACGTGGCAACGAGGGAAGACGATCTGAAGAAAATATGATTTTATTTGTCTGCAATCACTTTCACACGACCGTCAACATAGGGCAAATCTTCTTCAATGTCAGGATCACGCTTATAAGCCGTCGTGTTCAGTGTGAATTTTATTATGACTGATAAGGTGAGATATTAAAAGAAATGCGATAACGAAGAATGTAGCGTATTATATTCAAAAGCAAATAATTTTTTTTCTAGATTTTCGAGCAGCAGCTTTAAAATGGATATGGACGAATATTAAATCCAGTGAAAAAGTTTTTCTGCTATGGAAATATATACTAAACACAATTCAGGTATGTTGCTTAATAATAAGAAACTTTATGCCAAAGCTGTTCGATATCCATCTGGAATGTAAAGCAAGATATCCAGTAGGCAAACCGAGTTTCATACAACATTTTCCATATTTTTAAATACACTGATTGCCACCATCTGAACGCATCCGTGCAAATCTGGCCATCCGTGTTTCCCATTCCTTATCGCACCGGAAGCCAACGCTTCCTGTTTCCTTGCGTTGGCGGAGGGCGGGCACGTTTCCTAAACACTGTCTTTTTTCGCACTCGTCAGGTATCAGGGTGGCGTGTAATTCGTGCGCAAACAGTACGTGATACAATTTACTTCGTCTCCGCGCGAATCACACGGACCGAATCAAACAACCGATAGACTCCACTTCAGCCGTCGCGAACGTCAGACACGTAACGGCAATGATGGTTTACCGCCAGCACCATCCTGTGACCTTTACGCGCCTGATATGCCCTCCGCGGGCCATGGATGTGGGTGAATTTGTGTGTGTGTGAGTGTGTGTGTAGATGCCGGATAAATCCGATTTGAATCAAAAGTTGTATGTACACACCGATGGCGTCGATTTCTGTCGCTTTTGCTGGCGAAAAGCGAGTTTCCTGCCGGAAGGGTCGGATGGAGGGTTTTTATGAGATTCTTCCTTTGCCGATGTTCTTACGCCGTTCTCACCATCGGCTTCTGTTTGACGTACTTGGGATTTGTTTGCGATCTTCATAAGAGTAGCTAATGGCTTGTTTGATATGATTCACCTTCCGCTGCTCACCGGCCGTGGGATGTGCAAGGAAACGGTCGACCTTCCTGCATTGATTTTGCTCCATTTTTGTTTGCGATGCCCGCATAGTCAATGTATCAAAGCTAACAGGCTTTGGCAAAAGGGAAAACCTTTCCCTAAACGTAGCTTTAAAGACACGTTTCAACAAGAGATGTCTGCCCTTAGATCCCGCGATAAATGTATTGTAAGTCATTAAATATCAATTGCCACGTTGAAGTTGCATCGAGAGTTTTGTTTATGCCATTTGGAGCATTGCTTGTGTGACTCCAAACTCAAGTGCAATCTTGAGTGCCCCTGTCTCCTTCAATCCAACCCACGGGCACGGGCTGATCCGGGTTGGACCAGCATCGATTTCAGTTGTGCCAAGGAAACGTGCCCTCAAACGTTGCAGCAAATAAAATGTTAAAATTTATGCACGCTGCTAAATTATTCAATGAGAAAAAAGGCTCGGCGTTTAGCCTTTTCCGAGCCTAGCCAACCAGACGCCTTCCGTAAGAGACTAGAACTTTGCGAGCGAATTCTACCATCGCCTGGCTGGGTTTTGTTTCGTTTTTGGTTTGAAACATGTATGTTCATTTCAAGTGGTTGTGGAGGGTTAGTGCTTATTTTAAACGATACAAAACTTGCCTCTTCAACGCTGCTAGTTGGTGTTTAGTGAAAGGATCTTTTTTTTAACCATCAGCATTCATTTCTTTTCTTTCGTAGACATAGATGCTCCAATTGGAAGCAATGGCTCGGCTAGCGTGTGCCTGTCCACCTCTTGATTTATGGAAAATAAAATTATCAAACCATTGACTTCATCTTCGCGGGATATAAAAATCTGGAAGCAACTTCACATCAACACAGAGCTCCCAGCCCTTGGCCACGGATCTGTTGTGCCGGATGGCGTCTGGATGTACGTACAAACCCAGCCCCGGCCCCTGGCAGACTGCTCAAAACGAAAATTATGCAAATGGGTGCCACCCGAGCGCTAGTCAAGATGATTTTAATTTCGCCAGCGCTTTCGCCGACGCTGCTGTCGTTATCGTCCTCGTCATTTGCAGGAAGCTCTCCAGCAGTGGAGTGGTCTTTGTAGTCTTGAGGCAACGCTCTACCGTTGCCTCGGCGCTGTCACTTGACGTCGTTTGAGTGATTGTTCCTGCAAGCATAGAGCCAGCCAGAGCAGGCCCAGCGACGTTAACGAACAGTGGCCCGGGTGGGCAGAACGAGAACATCAAAAACCGCCAAACATCAATAATGCATTACGCGGGAGCCATTACCAAGGGCAGCGAAAACCGCGCAGCTACCGAAGTGAAGGGTTTGTCGTAATCATCATCGTCATCATCGTCATTATCCCAGCCATCGCCGAGGTAGTGTATGGTATCACAGTGCGTTGTACAACTTGTAATGATCCCGATCTGGCGGTGGCAGCAGTGGGTCACTTTACTCTCCGAAAAGCACATCACAAGGCCCAGCATTGACTCGAAACTCTCCGGTACCATCATTCCAATTCAATCCTGCATCATCCCGTTCAGCAGCGACGTCGGTTAATTGATACCGGTACGTAAATCCCCACTACTGCCATCTTTTAATTCTGAAATGTACTGATTATCCGACACTGCAAAGTTTATCTCTACAGGGAAGACACATTTCCAACAGGGTTAGAATCTGCCAGGTTGGATTACTAAAAACTTTTTTTTTAAATTCGTTAAAAGGTTTCATCTAAGACGGGACTGAATGGTGAGCGGAGCGATTACTTTATATTTTCCAGAAAATTGAATGGAGATGAAAACGATCCTTTGAAAAACAGTCAAAGTTTGTTGGTATCGAGTAACTGCATGCCGTTGTTGCCTTCCTGGTTCTTACCCAGCGTGCTATTTTAAGCACCGAATAATTTTTAATTGTAACTTGAACTATGTTAAGGCCAGCTTAATATTATGCTTGACGCACGCCAAGGCTGATACATTTTATACTTGTTTTATATTTTCGAAAATGATTTTTGTTGATTTTCTATTCAACAAAATCAACAAAAGCAAATCATTGATGGATAAAGGATTGTTTTTTATCGTTTTACAATGGATACATTTTAAGCAATTGATTTTGATTTGAATTTGTACACTATTTAAAAATAGAATCTCAACTTGAATGACCGCAGAAAGACCGTTAAACAAGCGAGTTTATAACAACGTGCTAACTTTGCATCCCGACTACCAAATTTCTGATTACAATTCATAAGCTGTCACATTCGTGAAAACGGGCATCTTGGCCCATTGCCATGGTTGCCGTACGTCAATGCGTTAACGTTCGTGCGATGTGTGTGCGCCAAAAATCATTTATTAAATTGCACCGGGAGTACCTGGCGAGGTTGCTCGGTAAAGCACAGCCCCTTCGGAAGTGGCTGATTATTATGCACAACTCTTCTCGCTAATGTTAATCAAATTGTGCTCGCAATTCACGTATCCTCGCTCTTGGTGGAGGGGAGTGCAGATTGTTGGCGTTGAAACGTTCTCATGCGCCACTCTGTCCCATCGGGCGGCAACTCGTTGCACTCGACCGGGCGGATTTATTCTCTAAGCAGAAAGCAAACAAACAGCACCGACGGGAGTATTCGCCCGGCAATGGATCTACTGCGTGCACAAACGCCCAGTCAGAAGCACATGCGTTTCCGACCGATCTAATCCTCCTTCACCCCTACCCCCCCCCCCCCCCCCCCCCCCCCCCCCTCTCCCGCCCAGGGAAGTCCCAAGGCTCGTTCTCTGAACCGACTGTTTGGTGGGCGGAAAAGGCAAATTTTAATCAATAATTTAAACGACACCGCCAAAAACATCATGTGCTGCAGTTAATTTTAAATGAAATTACAAACAGCGATTTCCCTGCCGGGGGAATGGTGCGCAAATGGTGCGCAATGTTCCGCAGGATGCAGCAAGCTCATTAAAGTGTCGAACCATTTGGTGCAGCTGCAGCAACGCGCTGCCTTATTTTGGGGGCACTTCAAAACATCCCTATCTCCATCGGTGGCCGGCAGGAGCCGGATGATAGAGCTCTCGTCCGGCGTGAGTTGTACTGTGTCGTTTTACGATTGACGATTGACTGTGCTGCTTCTTGGTACTGCAATTAAGCACACGAGAGTGGCCTAACTGCGCATTGATGTTGTCCCAATTGAATGTTGTTTTCCCCCACGGTTGAAAGATGTAGTTGACTGCCATAGATTGGTGTATTTAGCTGTATCAACATATTCCCCGGTGTCAGGATGTATGAACGGGACGTTGTAACAAAAACGGTATGTTATTTTGAAAACATGAAGTGAGAATCAGTGTTTTTACGACCGTGATTTAAATAGATGTTTATAACATTACATAATGTTCTACTTTAACATACTCGCTGTACTTGCAGGTGAAATTTTTTTTTCCAAAAAAAGGCTTAACTATTTTTATAACGAGACATTGTGTCAACCAAAAATTTCATTTAATTATAAATTTAAATTGTAAAACACCATCTAGTTAAACATGTTCTTAAAGTGAAAATGCCGATTGACAATTTAATTTAATTTGTTTTTCACTTTTAAGTCGATGATGCTTCTACTTTTTTCCATTATAATATTTGAACATTCTTTAACTTTTTCCGAAAAAGAGAGCACGTAAAAGTACCATCAACCAACGCCAGAAGCTTTAGATAGCATCAATCATGTAATCGAAACATGTTCAAATAATATTCAGCAACATCCACCGCACAACTTTCAACAGATAAACTTTCCACCCAAAAAGTATAATGGGGCCAAACTTTTTCGACGCAGTATCTCGCTGATAATGATGGCTTGCGGAACAGTTTGGCCCCAAAATGAGATATCACATGGCCAAACATACTGTACCCTGCTGATACGGTGACACCAGCGGTGATGCGGCGGTTAGCGGAAAACTGGGTGCTAACAGAAACAAACAACAATGTAAAAGCATAACAGCTACGACCCACACTTAAATTTCAATTACATCGGAAACTCTCGACTACACGCTTTCCAAAAACATCCCCGTGAGATAGCCAGTGGGAGGCAGCAGGAGGTCAACGCTATTTGTCCACGAGTTTTTCGCCGTCCTCCCCCAAAAATGAGGCCCGTATGGAAAACAAGAATACCGGAAACCGTTCGTCGCCACCTACCGGGAAAGCGCCAATTTGGAAAATTAAAAATTCAACTGCAAACCATATTCATCCATTTAATGCCAGCCCCGCGCCACTGCATGGGGCCCACGTTATGTGCCAGGGGAGTTTCATCTGTTGGCGGTGTTGTTATCCTTGCGTCTGATTGCGAGTCGTAAAGTTGCTTCCGCGCCAGGGCACGTGCGCCACGGTATAGGCCGAAATCGGCCATCCAGGGAGCGTTGGTCACGGGAGAAACCGGAGCATGAATAGAACAATGGGTAGGGAGAGCGCCAACCCAAAAAAAAAACAACAACAACAACTTCTACAGCCCGCACAAAAGGTTCAAAACATAAACAACGGAAATAAACATGAATCCGTGGAAAGAAAGGCAACGCGTGTCTTCGGCATTCCGGTGGTCCCCTTTGCCGCTGTAATGTTTGGCTGACATTCCCGCAGCGGGAAGACACACCTTGTATGAAGAGAAAGCGGAATATACGATAAAACGTGCCGCCGACAACATGACATCACGTGGATTCCGCCAAGGCTTTTAAAAAAAATGCGGACAGTGGTACGATTTCGATATGTTTCATCGAGTTGACTTTGCAACGTGGCCCTCGGATGCTGTTAACACCCTGTTCCGTTACTCCTCCGAGACCCCAGAGGAGAGCACGGACTGCGAAACTCATCTGTTTCCTTTTGTTCTCCCTTCATATTCTACCCTTTCCCGGTTTTTGTTTTGTTTTGGTTTTCCCGTTCCCGGTTACTTCCGGAAGTCGAAATTTACCCGTGCAAAAGGAGGTAAAAAAAGAAATGGACAAGAGAAAGCTGTAAAACTGTATTATTATCAGAAAAGCAAACAAAAATCACACATGAAAACTCGCACACACCTCTCGCCTGTTGCGTTCTCCGTCCGTTAGGCCGCTTTCCCGAGGAAAGGACTGGAATGCAGGCGGGCATTTGGATTTAATTTGAATGTATTTTTCAATTTTAATTTCAATTAAATTATTTTCCACTTCTGCCGTAGTTAAATCCGGCTTTCGGTAGGTAGCACGGTCAATCCGTTTACCAAACGGTACCGACGCAGGATGGAACAGGGAAAGAGCGGAGACAGCATCCTCGCCCCACGACGGGACGAAAATGCAATGGGAGGAGCTTTTCCCTTTTGCGGGCGCACGCACGAGCCCGATCATTTGCATTTGAATTCTGTGTCGAAAGCTGTCGAGGCTGTCGAAGTTCGCTACTGCCTCCCTTGACGCGATTGCCAGAACCCAGTGCTGGGCTTATGCGAGAGCGCGAATCCACGTGCCACGAACGCTCGGCTTGGATTTTCCGGCGCGTTCGATAGTATGCGGCAGGACGGACGGCGTGGGGTGCATTTTTGGAGCAATGTTTAATTATATTTTAAACGACAGTCGGCGGTAGCGGATTGGCGTGTGAAGCATTGCGTTGGAGAGGACACAAACAAATTCCAAAACATCCCGACCTCGTTATCCAACACACTCACCCACACATATACACACACATACACATACATAAGCAAGCAAACAAAAAGTCGGTCCAAATTGGCAGTCATCGCGAGTGCTTCCGGAGGACCCATACGCGAGTGCTTTCGATGGAAAAATGATCATGATTAGGTTCCTGCAGAACCGTGCCGTTCCCCGTATTCCGTGCCGGTCGTCTGGTAGACAAAATATATATCCATACATCCACGCGAATACTCCGCTGAACGGCCGCATCCTAGGGTGTGATTTGATGATATTGAAAGCGCATACCGAAACACGACGCGCATCCGCATTATTATGAAATCAGATGGGATTTGTTGCGAGAGCAAAGCCTGTGTGTTTGAGGCTGGCTGTAATTTGCATATAAATTTTGTTTCTCCGCTCAACAGCTGCACCGGGGCCCAAGTCAGGCAAAAACGTTGGACTTGGGCTCGTTTACCATCGGCCCATGGAGCGAGTAGTCGTTGTGGACGCCGGTTCCGATGGAGGCACGACACGCGGTAGAGGACGCCAAACATGTCATGTGCCATTAAGGATCAACTGGAGTGTGCCACGGTTGCATTTTGGCGGCTAATCGAACCAATATCGTGCAGCACGGAAGCTCGCCGTCGTGCCAAAAGTTGATCGAGGATGAGAGATTTTGTATTTTAGGATTCCAATTGCAACAAATTGCAAACTATTGTAAAGTATCTTTGCATGTAGCATTCCAGTTTTAACTACATGTTTAATGACATTTGAGAGCATTAAAATGCAGTAATCAAAAATCGTCATAGCATTGACGTATCAAATTGTGTGTGTATTAATGATAGCTGCAATCGTAATTAACACATACTATCATTTTTCGGCCTAAATAGTATTATTATTCGTTTATTCAGATATCGGGCCACGCGGCCTACATAAATCTTAGAATTAAGGTAAAATTAAAGACTAGACGCATACAATTTAATAATTCGCACAGCTTCAGTAACAGATAAATTGAAGTCAAAAGAAGAACATGAATTAAACGTTTGGACCATGCGCAGCAGGGGGTCACGCGATCAAAACGCAATATTGTCAGGACCAGTAAACAGATTGGCCCGAGCCCTGAGCGATCTGGTTGGCGCATAAAGGGACACTTTTGACAACAGGTTAGGTGCATCAATCTGACTGAGCAGAAGCTTTAGCATAAATAGTTGTTTAGCAATGCATCTTCTTCTCTCCAGCGAATCAATACCGAGGAGGAGACAGCGCGTTTTGTAATTCGGGAGAGTGGTGCCCGGACTCCAGGGAAGGCGAGCGACTGCGGATCTTGTGAAGCGCCTTTGAATTCTTTCAATTCGGTCGATTAAATACTGTTGGGACGGGGCCCAGACAATTGACGCAAATTCCACAACTGGTAAGACAAGACTACAGTAAAGATTTTTCAGACAGACTGGATCACGGAAAGGCTTACAAGCACGTAAAACAAAACCAAGGGACTTGTTGGCTCGAGAGATAGTAGCGTCAATATGGTTATTAAGGCTAAACTTTGCGTCAAGAAGAACACCTAGGTCCCTTATGACGTCACAACGCTCAAGAGGGCTATTACATAGGGAGTACACGTTGAGAATTACTTGTCTTTTACGCGTGAAAGAGATGACGGAGCACTTAGAAACATTCAAAGACAGACAATTAAGAACACACCAATTACTAAATGCATCTAAATCTGCTTGAAGGAGCAGACAGTCTGAATTATCGCGAATAGGCATATACATCTTCAAGTCATCTGCGTACAGCAACGTAGAGCAGTGAGGGACAACATTGTGACATCGTTAATAAATAAAATAAATAACAAAGGCCCTAGGATGCTGCCCTGAGGCACGCCAGACTTATTGCTGAAAGCATACGAGAGGCTATCGCTAATCTTAACTCTAAGGGAACGATTAGACAGGAACGACCCTAGCCACAGCACAAAGTCGGCATGAACGCCCAACCTAGTCAGTTTTTTAAGCAAAATTGAATGATTGATGCAGTCAAAAGCGGCGTGGAAGTCAGTGTAAATAGCATCAACCTGCAACTTTTTGTCAAGGAAAGAGGAGCAGTAATGTGCGAACTCCATTAGGTTAGTGGCGATGGAGCGTCCACCAAGAAACCCGTGTTGATTTGGGGAGATAGCGCATCTCACGCCCTGTAGCAGATATCTATGCACTAGCAGTTCAAACAATTTCCCGGTTTGAACATATTGCTGATATGCCTTTTGTCACATTGGAGGATCTTTTGTCTCATTGTTTCAAAAACACACGATCATTCATTTTTCAATCGATTCATGTAAAATTTGTATAACCATTACCTTTTGAGGCTTATTAGGTGCTCGATTTAATTTGAAATTCTTAATGCGTTGATTTGCCTTTTGCTTTGGATTTCCTGCAAATTTAAGATGCTGATTGAAAATATTATTTCAAGAATCATTTGAAGGATCTCCGGCGCGGAAATAAGTGGAGCTTGGAGACCAAATCAAAACTTGCCGACTTCATCAAAACGACTGCCTCGCACGCATAAACACGCAGATAAAATCAAACTCGGCCACGCCAACGTCCTGGCCGTAGGGCACCAAAAAAATACTATAAAACCCAACTCCCGTTGTGACAATTTTTTCAGATAAAATTTCCCACTTCCCGGTTCCGTCTTATCGGGCACTATATGACCTTCGGTTTTATGGTGTTCTTTTTTAACAAAGGCATTCCGACTGACGACAGTTGGACTGCCAGTAAGGAAGCAGAAAAATAAAACCAGCACAATGACAAATTGGTGTGAGCGTGAACATATTTTTCCGGACTTTTTAATAACGTTAAAAAAATATCTAAGGCCCAGACGCTTGCTGGTTCCTGGATAGGCTATTCCCTTGAAAGGGGAACGCTCGGCGAACGAATTGTTCCAGTGGATGCAAATACCGCCCGATGCCGGTTGTCGGTGAGCAGTCGGAGCAGGAAGCGATTCCGACGGGGAAAATTTTATTTTATTTGAATTTTTATTACACCGGGCTTCGTTCCGGTCCCTGGCCGGGGTTTCGCCATCAAAGCAGGAGGAGTATTTCGCAACGAAGTAGCTGTCACACGGTGGGCAGTAGAAAGAAACAAAAACTCCAACCAAATCCTCCTACAGCCGAGGCGGCTCAGGCATGTCCATGACCATGAGAAGGACAGGCTATTTTCATTACAATCCGAAGGGGTATCTGGCGCTTCGAAATAAGCAAGTGAAATTACTGCTGAGACTACGAATCGGGCTAGCGCCATTGTTGGAGTTGCAATCGGTTTACGGTCGAGACTGTAACCGGACTCGGACGGAGATGCGAGAAGTCAAGGCCCGTTGGGGAGTAGCAGGAGGTAGTGGAACTCGTGGCAAAGGAAGAACGCAAGAAATGAAATGTTTATCGTCCGGCGCGTAGCGGCAACGCTTCATCCGTGTTGTTGAAGCAAACGCTATCACGTTTTCTTCTATCATAAGTCGTCCGGACCATCTTCGGAGTGTTCCCTCCTAGGGGCGTAGGGCACTCTCTTTGCTCACACTCTTCCTTGCATTCTGTTGTTCACGCTTTGGCAATGCTCGACTTCCGCATTCTAGCACTTTACGGGAAGCGGTGTAGCTGTAACCCGCGTAAGCCGATCGCACTTCTCTTCTGTATTTCGTGATGCCTGCCCCGGGGAAAAGCAGCACGGATTCTCATTCTTTTTGATTTCTTTAGAGAATTTGTGCTAATATTTGCTTTATGCTCCGGCGCTGTTTACCCGTTTTTGTTTGGATGAATCATTTTTTTAAAGTTTTTTCGTTATCCTTTTCTCTCTTGAATCCACTCGTTTGTTCACAGTGGACTGTTTTCGTACTGTACCTATTGTTTTCTTCTTGCAGTCGTCCAACTCCTGTTCCGTTTGAAGACTTTGTGCTATTTTTTCGAACATAATTTCTTTCAATTTTATGCTTATCTCGACTGCATGCTGTGCTTTCTATTTTAATTTGCCTAGTTCCTGCTTCGAAAAATGGAAATACACAAAATGAAAACACACTCAAGCAACAAACTTTCGGAGATGCTAGAAAACGTAACCGAACAATTTTAAACCTCACTTTAAGTTTAACGGAATTGCTTCACCATGAAATGGATTTTAAATTGTCCGTCAATTCCGCGGCCATTCAAGAGAATTCCGAAACCCGGCGAGGAGCGCACGATGTTTCCCAATCAGCCGATGCGGTGGAGCTTAAGCACGATCGGAATCGATCGAGGGGAAAACTTATTGTGCATGGATGTGCATATTACGCCAGCGGAGTCCGCATCGCACTTCCGCCGTCATTCGAATTTCCAGCGCTCGAAAGTGTGCGTTTGTTTTCCGTCCCACCATCCCAAGCAGCTTTGTGAACTTTGTCCTGAGATCCCGTGGGAGCGACCGGTGCGATTGGGGGCAGGGTGCAAATGAAAATGGCAAGTCGAAGTGCAAGTGAAGCAAATCCAATCAACCGACAGATAAACCCGTACCGGAAAGTATCCGTTTGGCAGCAGCGTCAAAGTGCCGTTCGCGGGGATGTGGAGTGGAGTGCCCTCGAGCTCCGGGAAGGGTAGGAATGCCCCGAGTTAGTGGCTCATCCGTGGTGTCTTAGGTGCTCTGTGCCTTCACCGGACGGGACGGTGCTCGAGAAGGCGGCAGGCGTTGTTTGCAAGATGCATAAATAAGCTTAAGCTTCTGCTTCCGATTGCTTCTCCGGCGCTGTGTGGCAGCAAACGAAGACGGTCCGACCAAAGACAGACGTCTGACGATGTTTGACTGGCGTTTTGGTCGACGATTCCGCTTCGCTTCGGCGTAAGAATTGTTATGATTATTACCCTACTGCTACTGTCGCTCGGAATGGTCTCTACTTCCGTTCAGCTCAACTGACGAAAGCCGATCGGGGGATGTTTGCATCGCTTCGATTATTAGTTTCTGTCTGGTGAAATTTTTGCTCCAACAAATGAGCTGCTTTCAACTCAAATGACGTGCACATTTGTTTCGAATGTGGCGTTTGTGAGCGATGAAAGTCCCGACTCCTTCTAAGTCGAGCTAGATTAACATTTGAATCATGAAAAAGGAAAATGAACCTCGTAAACCTAGGATCTGTAGCAAAAGCTTGTTACAGAATCCTTCGAAATGTGGCTTATTACTATTGAAGTTTAATTCAACGAACTTGCCTTGACGTTTCGAATTTTCAAAATATTTTAAGTTGAATTCGATCTGCAGCGGGCATGCTATAAGTTTAAATTTTTACAAGACATAATACTAAACGAGAACAAAATGAGATCAAAAATCAATAGATACAAATAAGACCACAGCAGCATGAAATAGAATCCTAACAACATCCTGCATCACTTTGGTCAATTTTAAATCAACGCAGCAAAGTACAGCACATCGCATGTGGGATGCACATCGTAAGTGATTGGATGACTGCATGATGGTACAAGATGCGCCACACAGCACAAACGAAGCTCATCGTGGAGCCGGAATACTTTGCATCAAACCAGCGATGGATCCAATGGGGAAACGAACGGTGTGTGGATAAAAGCCGGCCGTTTGCAGGGGGAAAACATTTCCCAACCCCTTAACGGTGAATGAGATTTTTATGGGTTTGTCCGTTTCGTGAGCTATTTTCCCCCCTTTCCTTTGTGTGATTCCGAGACCATTTCCAACCACACGACAGGGACATCGCCATCCAACGTGGCTGATGATGACGCCAACGAAAAACGTCGCCCCGCATGTGTCAGCAGTCTTTGGCCGAGCGCAATATTCAAAGCAACTTTCAACTGCCACTGCCCCAAGACGGAACATATCGGGAAATATCGGGAGGAAAACGTTGGTGCGGTTCGATGAACGGCCAGGGGAGTTACGTTTTCGAAAGTCCGAAAAAAAAATCGTAGCGACGTACTACGGTCAAGCTCGGTGATGATCCGTTTTCCGCAGACTGTCGGAAGGAAGTGCGTTCCTCCACACTCTCCCCGGGCCAATCTCAAGCCGCGCATCACATCACGTCACCGACTTCAGTGGGAGAACCGAGTGTGCACCAAAGCGATCTATCGATTGATTTACGTTATTCACGTTACGGACCAACAGTGGACACGCTTTGCCGAGTCCGGAGTTTCTATTTGATGAAATATGAACATCTTTTGTGATTCCGGATCCGAACGTTCACCCGTTATCGCTTCTCGATGTCTCTGTTTGTTGCTGCAACCCCGTTTCCTTCCGCTGCGATAACGGACGTACACACACACACACCATCGAAACTATGTCAGACGGACATGTTTCGCTGGTAGACGACAACAATGGCGTACGGGTTAGTTTCCGCCCGATATTGGCCCTATTTCTGTCCAGTTCGAGTCTGGGCCTTGTAGTTCAGATATATTTGAGCAGTTCCGAGTCGGTTGTCAATCATGTCCATCAAAGTGACCGTGCCAGATCATTGTTGCAAGCAACTTTGAGCAACTTCCATTTAATACTTTGAATTTATAAAATCTAAGCAAATTTAAATCGTTAGCTTACGTACGACTTAAATGAAAAACCAGCTTCCAAGGTACAACTTGCTTCTGAAAGATGCATGAATTGGGTTTTAGATTAAAAAAAATCATAGCTTAACAAAAACAACTTTGAAACACAAGTTATTATAATAGTTGCGTAGTTGATCAAATAACTACTATATCATTTAAAAAAAGATTGATTTGTTACATGCATCTACTAAGATGATAGTTTTTTTGGTTCCTGTTTCTATGAAATCAATGGTCCCGTCTCTTTTGCGTCAACAAATCAAAATCTGTCTCTCTCAGGATGCCGTTGACAGTCATTTCTGACCGTTTTGCGGGACTTTGGAAATCTTTGGTCAGACGCACATATGTTGGACGATTGGTATGTGGTCTGCTGCTGAAGCAGTAAACCTAGCTATAATAGTGCTTCCTTCAGCCTTCGATTGGTTAAGGTAAGAGGTGGAACCAGCACTAACACTTTGGCGAATAGCAAGCATGATTAAGTATACATTTAAATTCATACTTGCAGCAGAAATAAGCGAAGAAGCAAACTGTCAGTACGGCTCTCTTTTTGTCTCTCCCTTTTCCGTTCTAGATCATTCTATCATTCCCTCGTAGAATAACGACCATCTGCATTGTGATACACTCCTGATGTGCCTTTTACTTCATTCACGTGCACCACGTACGGGCGTGGAAAAGCGGACGACGATAGTGAAGGGAAAATAGGATCATTTTTCATCAAAAAAACGAGCGCTGAGCATCGCGCGGGGCAGCACGGAGGGAGCCGGGGTTGAGTGGAAAAGGAAAATTTCGGAACATCCTTAACCCAGAAGTCCCGACACAGCACCGGGCTAAAGAATGTCGCAGCTCGGTGACAACACTTTTCCCGTATGCTATCGCGCAAGGTGCGGACAAGATGAACAGGTTTCCCGGAGCGTACCGTCCCCATCGTCAGTCCCCATTGTTTCCCTTTTGTGGGGCCTCGAAGTTGGGGATGATTTTCCTGAAAGACGGTTTCCTCTCCCCTCCACCCCTCCTCCTCTTCCGACCTCAAACACCTCGGCGTGCCATCGCCACCGCTGGTGATGGTGGCCATTTTTCTTCCGGCAGCTTTCGCAGCTGGAGAAAATCATTCATCTCACCGTTCGTTCACGTGGAGGGACGGGCAGCTCCATGCCGCGCGGGCCCCCGGGTGCTGAATGTCAATGTTTTCACAATACAGACCATTGTTTCTTTGCGCCTTTATTTTCTTATCATCGCGCCACCGGGAGCAGCTCGCACCAGCCACCGCCAATACCGCGTAGGGCGCGGAGTTCGAAACGCAAGATTGATGAGATGCTATCGGAATGAAATTGAATAAAACTGTCCCCCAGTGTCGGTGGATGGGAAATACGTTTTGCAGGAACCAAACAAATCGCCACCGAAAACGTTGCCAAGTGGTGAAGGGTGGTCTGTGCGCCGAGTAGCAAAAATAATCCCTAAAGTGGATTTGAACGGCTTCCCAGCACTCCCGGTTCAATTCTTCTCCCACCCACTAAGGAGAAATACATGACTCTACGCCGCCACTGTTCAATAGTTATAGCTTGAAAAACACAAGCCATCTGTTGTTTGTATAAATTAACATTTCGAGCTGCTCAAATACTCATCCCAATTTTTTGTTTGTTCATTCCCTCCCAATTGCGGCCTCTAGTTAAAATTCATGATATATAAAATGTTCATACCGAAAACCACATACACCCTCCTGCAAACAAATGCCGGTTGCCGACTCGTATCCCGCTAGCGTCCACCACCTATATCGTTTCGCTTTCGGTACACAATCAATTAATAAATAATTCCCATTTGTCAGGGAGGTATTATTTGATATTAATCACTGCCCCCCATCGGGCGCGGCATTTTGGTACGCGCATGTGTTTACCGCGAAAACCAGCGAGACAAATAGAGTAGCACACCTAAACGGGAGGCTCCTGACTTCCATCTCCCGCCCAGAAAGGGTACGGGGTTTAGAATAGCGCTATCGATCCACAAATTGGGCGAATGTTGCTTGATAGTAGATAAGAGTGGTGCACCAAATCGTCTCCAAACCTCCCCACGATGCACCGAGTTTAATGGCATTGGGGAAACGCCGATCATCGCAAGCAAATATGTATTCAATACAGTACCCCTTCAATGCATCCCCCCATCCCCTTTTAAGTCTAACGTAAATCTCACGAAGGATTAGGCGCGTTCATCTATAGACTTCCTCATAATCGGAAATCCCATTTGGGGAAAGAAAAACCTTACATGAACTTAAACATTACTTTTCGCACCTGTTGATTTAGCTGCGTCTTTGTATTTATGTGCATTGTATTTATTTATTAACAGAGTGTCTGTCACACTTGGGCTATGACACTTTAACACTACTTTACAAAAGAAAAATGTAACACTGACACAGCTTCTTTTTATTCTGACAAAGAAACATTGATGTCGAAGACTTTCGAAAAACAAATAAAGGGCTCGCTCATTCGTAGCAGTGGATCGAGAAGACCACTGGGAGTCAGTCTTCTTCCGTCGTGAAGAGTTGGTCGGCTACGCAATACCCTCGGAGCATAGATGCCGATACTCGACAGCAGCGCTGGGATCTCGATGACACCATTGGACAAACCAGCTACGAGCTCCAGCCCTAGCAGGAGACGTTGTGACCAATATGGGGGCAGTATGCTACGGTCAGACCAGGGAAGAAGCCGGATAGCGTACCACGTCAGTCTCAGATCTAATTCTAAATAGAATGACAACCACAGGTGATATCACAGCGGCGATTGCGAATTATTATCTTGTGGAGCGATTGATTGCTAAAACCGACGCAATATTTTCCACTCGCCCTCAAAAATGTTTCACGAGTCGATGTTAATGCGGTAGAAACCAATTATCTGCATCATGGCAGAAATTGTGAAGAGGACGGTCGATTGAAAACACAGGTAAACAAAATGGAACCATAGCTGATCGGATCAATTCGGAGGACGGTGGTTGTTGCATTCCATCTCGGAGCCCGTAAACCGTCGTTTAAAAACCACTGAAAACTAACTAACTTTAAAAAAAACTGTTTATAAAATGCACCATTCATATCCATCATACCGCCGATGTGTATGTGTGTGCACTTATTTTGCCCCGGGTCCGGTAGACAATTGCGAACAACTCATTACAACCCATCTCATCCCAGTTCAAAGCTGTGGCCCACTGTTTGTCATTTTTGATTTCAATAAAAATTGCAGCCAATTATTTGCGGCTTAATTATTTACCATTGGATGTCATTACGATAGAAAGCAACGCAGGCAGGACACCTTTTTCCCCATTCTGCGATTACTTGATCATTTATACATGTTTTGCTGTCTCTTTCGGGTGTGTGTGTGGCAGCGAAACTGACCGATATTTAATATTAGTTTTATCTGACAGCCCCCCGGATCAGCATTACGAAATTACAGATTAATGTGGCTAAATATTTTCCGCGGAAATTCGCTGGTATTGAATTGATGTACTCCCTGCGACAAACCGCTATGACGAATCGGACGTTATAATGAAAACCACGGAGGTTCGGTTTGGGCCGGCATGAGCTTGTTGTCTGGCATTGCTTTTTTGTCTATTAAATTTAATTGCTCGTTTGATGCAAAAGGTTGGAAAACAATTGGGGAAAGGGAAATTGGTTCAGATTAAGGTAAAGTATAAACATGCACCGTATCAATTAAATCTATTTTTCATATCAAAACGAAACTGGCACAAAATCAAGATGATGATGATTGTGACCTATTTTGCGCCAATGTGCCAAATGTCACACTTATTGATATGCGGTGCACTTCGGTTACACAGTGCAACTGGAAGGCAGCAAACTAAATTTTGAAACCAACGAACTTCATTCACCAGACGGATTTTTGAGTGGTTGGGAAGCTTGCCAAAAGTGTAGTTTCATTAAGCTTCCGCCCGCAATGGAAGCGTCATATCGGGCACACCGGAAGGACGCACTTGTGGCGGATGCCAAATGTGACTCATCGTCTGCACCGGAAGCAGTAATCGCATTACGAAGGATGCGGGCGAAAACTCCGGAATCGACCGTTTGATTTCCAACCATTCGGCGACGTGGAATGGCACAGGGAGAGCCGACAGGGAAATTTATGCCGCGAAAGGCATAGAATAAAACAACAAACAAGCGCAAAAAAGCGCAAACCCCGTGGCACAAAGTGCAATGCGAAGCGCACAAAAGAAGCGAATTCAATTATGTGGTCTTCCCGTGGCGACGTCGTTTTCTTTGGCGTATTTTGACGCTCCGCTGTTCCGGTGCGCACGATGTTCGCTGTTGGCCACGATGCAACCGCAGCCCGGAGGTTGGAAAAGAAAATGGAAGCAAAGCCCTCGATTCTCGACTGTTGCTGCGGCCGAACCAGCGACCGGATGTCATCTTCGATTACCTCATGGATCACTGGCGGTGGAATCGTCTGATGTGCAGCCGTGCAGTCCCGACTGGCCCGATTTTTCCCTCCTTTGCGTGCCATGGGTCCTTTTCTCTGCATCTATTTCCATCGAATTGCATGCTGTAGGCTGCACGCCGGTACGCTTGTTGTTTGAGTACGGAGAGCGAAGGAAGTAGAACGAAAGAGGGCTAGACACAGACCCGGCGATGTATTTTTCATTACCCCTAGAGGACCAACGGCTCGAGCTACTGAGGCGAAGTCTCAGAGTGGTCATCAAAATCCACCTCTCATGTGCCACGCTGAAGGTTCTGCGCTCGACCAGGCGTTTCGAAACAAACAAAAAAACCTGTACCAATACATTCGCTGGCCAATAGGCGAATTTTCATAACACTTCCCCGGCACTACAGTCCGCTATCTTTGGTGCATCCGCTTTCAAAGTGTTGTTTTATCTGGTCCATTTTTTTTTAAGCCACAGCCCAAAGCACTGCACAGCATCTCCCGGTTCCCGGTGAGCATCTGGAGCGCATTTCATTTCGTGCTACTCGGGGGTAGTGTGTTTGAATGTTGATTTTTTCCGACAACACAATTTCCAATCGGACTTGTTTCTTGTCGTTTTTTTAAATTCTTTTGCTCCCTCACCCCGTACGCCAGGCCAACCAAAACTCGGTTCAGATGCGATAGAACCTGCCGGCCGATATAGCGGTAAGCTTCCGGAGCTCTGGAATACGAAATCAAAAGCGACCAAAGCAGTGGAGTGGACTGGCTCGGGGGTGGTGAGCCAGGGTATAATGCTCGAGGACGGAAGGACGCTGCTCGACAGCCTATCGCTTGTTTACTCGGCCGAGCGGTCCACTTCTGTCGATGGGTTTTACCGCTGTTTTAAACATTGATAAAGCGAAACCCATCGAAGTTGACCCGGAATTGGAATGCGCTTTTTTGCGCTTTATGTCCGTCCTGCTGCAGCCTTCGACGCCCGGATGCAGCGATGTTTCGAGCTGCACTGCTTTCCCCCTCACAGCTGCCATAGTCTCTCGTTCTCTCCTGTGCACCGTTTGGATATCTGAGCTGGAAGGTTTATTTTATTTTAACACTGTTCAATCGATTGCGCCACTGCTCTGAGCGACTCACGCTTTATGAGTCCTTTTTCCCCGGATTTCATTCGAGACAAACTTCGAGCATGCTCCAAACAACGATAACTATCAACCGGCGCTAGCGATGCAATTGATAGCGCGATAGGGTCAAATGCGACATCAATCAATATTAGAGCATGTGAAAATTTCATTCAGCGTGTCATACTCGGCAGCACACCTCAAAGTTTGGGAGGCGTCACGTTCTCGCCATTCCTTGCTTTTGCAATATGAAAGCTATGACCAGCGAATCGAATTAAAAAGTCTCGAAGTCTTATGCAACCCAATGAAAAATGTTAAAGTGTTTGCTTCTCTCTAGCTTGGCGCGTACATTTCAAAAGCTCGTCGGGCAAGGAAAGAACATTGCGAAGATTTATTCGCCGGCGTGTTCGGCCGGGGACGGCAAAAACAGAATCAAAAAAATAAGTAAAGCCATACCATTCCCAGAGCCAAATCAAGCGCCAAGTCTATCGAAATGATTGCCGCCATCGGGGTAGCACGCTTCCTGGAAAGGAAAGTTGAGTCTTGCCGAGCTGTCGATGAGCATTTGCGGGAATTTGTCGCAACCGGTTCTTTCGCTGGTGTACTTGGAACACTCTCGAAGCGTTCAAAATACGCGATTCTTGGCAGGCGAAAGCTGAGTGCGCAAAACCCCATCAAAATGGCGTTCTTCCGGCTGTTTGGATGCTTTTAGGAAGTTTAAAACAAAGTACGCCAAGGATCAACTCTTTGCGCTAATACTAACCGATTGCTTATCGGTTAGTTCAAAGGCGCCATCGTTGAATTGATTTTCCCGAATTCGTTCCTACCGTTCGAAACGTTCTGTTTCCGAGCGTGAGCAACTTTTCCGCGAATCGTTATTGATGGCAAATAAAGGTATCAATAGCTGAGTTATTGAAAGTGTTCGGGTTTTGCAAAAATTGCAATAGAATTGCATCCAGCCAACGCAAGCGAGTAAGTTTTCGCAAAAGTTTGCGGCAACTAAAGACCCCCTCTTTGCGGTATCAGATTCTGTCCCGCTGCCGGGTCCCCTAGGGGAATGATCGAGAGGAAATAAAATAGAACTTGTACTTGTCGTAGAATCTCCGTTGCGGTGCACCCTTGAGCAAAGCAGCTGCACAATTTGCTTTCTGACGTCGCCGGGCAGGATAGCCACAAACTCCTCGTCGCGCCGTATTGATAGACGTATATCACTCCCGCTTTCAGAACGAACCGTTCGACGTTGATTCTGGGCTCAATTTTCTCCTCCGGTTGGGGTAAGTGCACACTCGGGGATGCACCCGGGAAATGAAGTGTTCCGCGAACGCCCATACACTACCCCGAAGGAAAAAGAAATTCCCCCCAAGTTGAGTGCCTGGTTCCCCGGCAGGAGATTCGAATCCTTCCACCAGCAACAATGCGCCGAGCTGCTTCCAACCGAATGGTGTACGTATAGTTTGCTGTGGGACAAGAATTTATTGACAATCAATGAACAGTGCCGCATCGTTCAAAGCAGTGGAACATGTGTCCTCTCGATCCTGATGCATCGATGTGGAGAAGAAAAGTAGGTATCTCGCTTTGATTGCAACTTGTGAAGATTGCATTCCTGTTTTTTTCTCCTTGGTCTATTCACTTCTTCGGTCGTTTTGAAAAGCAAGCTTCGCAAGCCGTAGGAATGGGCCTTTCGTGGTCCACGCCACGTGTTTCTCCTTCTTCTAAATTACGTCGTGTTTCTGTGTCATTTTTCCTAGCCATTGCAAAGGGGATGAATCTCACCGAATCCCTGCCACCGCAACCGATGAGTCAAGTCCGTGATTTTGCATTCCTTGACAAAGACCTCAGGCCTCTGGCACCGAGGAAGGCAAAAGACATGTCAAAAGGAACACACGTCGTCCGGTCGCATCGGGGGAACGGGAGAAAGACTACCAGCGATCGAAAAGCCGTTGGTTCCGTCTGGTGTTGCACTTGTTTCCGGCTCGTGTTGTCTGACGTCGGCTTTCCCGCCCGTTTACAGGCGCTTCGCCCGTTCGCTACGGCAAACAATCAACACGTTTGAACTTTCACTTTGGGTTTGGAAAACGAACAACGATCAACAATCTAGCGAGAAAGCGGGCTTTCGTTGTGCAGCCCGTGCTTGTGCTGCACAAACAGTCACAAAGCCCTTCCGGTCCTTGGTTTCGAAGAAGGTGAGCTGGCGTTATGCAAACGACAAGCTCGCTAGAGGGAAGACGCATCCTTGTGCGGGGGATCCGATGTAAGTGCACCCTGTGTTTCCCGACCCTCGCGCAAGGACACCGGCGCTGACTAATTGTCCTTCTGACACGTCAGCAAAGTGAAACAGTTAACACTTCACGATGTTGTGCTTGCGTCTACTAGTCTAGTATAGATCATTACGTACACGGGCCGTGGGCCAGGACGTGCTTCAGTGTGTGCTCGACTCAACAAGTTAGAGGACTACTCCAACACGATTGGCCCGTCGTTTTGCTCGTGGCATCCGCTTGCTGTGCTGTTTCCGGCAGGAATGGATACTGTACGCAAAAGACACTGCACACACACGAACTGACTTTCTTTTTATACCTGGCTTTTCGCTTGATATCACCTTGCAGCACACTTCTCTGTTTAACGTCGATCAATGTCACAGTTGGAAGGGAGAAAAAATGGTTTCCCGACGATCGAACGAGCACGAATAGAACGAGTCACACGTTTAGCTCGCGCCCTTCCGGAAGGACTGCGAGTGCTGGGAAGGTGAGCAAAAGAAGAAAACATTGGGCGAAAGGAAGAAGGCTCCCACCATTTCTGCCGGTTTTCTGGCGTCGCGGCGCTCAAAACGATTATGTTTATAAATAAAACATCAAAACCGTAAACGACCTATCGGAAATCGAATCAAACAGAGGATGGAAACCGGGAGGGCTTCGCGGTAGGGAGGAAATTGAATGAAACATAATAACAATACTGTTATACCCGGGCTACAACAGCCAGCAAACGTGCGGGTACCGCACCTCATCCCAGTTCCGGCGGTTGCTTACACCTGCTCAAGGACAGCGCCGAGGCGCCAATGGTGGCAAGTGGGCTGGGAAGGCTTTGCTTTCCACCTTGCTGGAAAAATCGCTCCAATCACCATACAACGTGCGCCATAACGAAGGCAATTGCGAAGGGGTTGATCCGACGGGCGAAGCTCCCGTGTGGGAGGTTAAGGAAAATAACAATCAATCGACACCTATATTCAATTTTCTGCCATCCTTTTCCCCCAAAGCGCAGCTCACACCCCGACGGGTTCGGCTTTCAGGGTCGTTTCTGCTAGCTTCCTTTCGCACCCAAAGTGTCCCTTTCGCTTTATGTCTCCATGAAGCGGCGCGCCGGAGCAAACGGGCGCCCTTCATTTTCATCGCCTACAAAAACGTGTCATTCACGGTTCACGACTTTGAATGCCGGAAAATGGGCTGGATAGAAAAAAAGGGGGAGCGACTTAACAAAAAAATAAAATTAAAAAAAGAAAACAACCGTATAACACCTTTCCGACAATGAACCCAACGCACGAGAACAATCAGCCAGCCGCGGCCGCGCTCGAACACGCACGACACACTTCCGATCATGCAACGGCAGGGACCGTTTACGGCTGTTTGCATCTTATTACGCGCGAACGCAGGCGAAAAATGTGCCACTTGTCACTTGAAGGGATTTTCCCCCGAAAAGCGATCAATCGGGTAAAACTTTTCCCGTTCCGGAATTGCATGGAAATGCTGCTTGATGCTGAAGGTTCCTCATCCCTCTCGATTGATATGCGGGGACCGTGCGTATGGGTATTTTGGCCAACACTGCGGCAGATGATATTTACATTTCGGGATTCGGCGAAGGGGCGGCTAGTGTTGCGAGCAAACTTTTCGAGACGGATTCAAAAAACGGTGAGCGATTTGCAGAACGGAGGCGCAATTCAATTCGTACGCCCAAAATAACTTTATTCGCGCCTACGCAAGCTCCTTCATCAATCTTGCCCCATCTTTTCTTGATTGCATTACAAAACGAACCGTTTTATGGGAGTTTTTCCATACAATTATTTCCCAAGAACGTTAGGATGAGCTCAAAGGGAGACTCTTATAAGATAAATCTGTGGTTACATTGCACTGCACAAAACTTCACACAATCGACAGATTGGCCAGGAATAGCTGGTTGATAACTTTAATTAGTTCCAAAAATAGTATGTTGCGTTTGTGTGATCTCTCTCTCCATCTAATCCAATAAAAGGAGTCCAAGTATCCAATCCAGTGAAATTCTCTGATTCATAAGTAAAATTATTATTCTTGGAAACTATGTAATTTAGTTTAGCAGAGAGTGTAGTAGAAAAAGATTGCACTTCTTGTGAATGGTGCGTCACGCGTCTACGATCGGATTGTTTCAAGCCACCTTATCTACGTCACCTCTTTAGTTCTTCAGAAGTAACATATTTTTCTCATAGAGACAGTTACAAGCTTCAACATTTAACCATTGTATTGTTTTTTTCGAGACAAGAATTAGAAAATTGGCTTGTTTCAGTAAGCTTTTCAATAGAAGTGTCACCCGTCAATACGGAAACATCGAAAACCTTTCATTCGAATTCGATCTCTTGCCTGATATTTTCCACCAAAAGTACACTTAATTGCGGAACTATGTGGATAATGTTTACGTTATCTAATAATCCAGCTAAATTGTTAAACATCGGAAATCGTTATCTCATTCAACTTGGGTGACAACTCCTCCTTCCTTTTCGTCCTGTGCTTTTCGAACAGAAAATATGCAGGCAGATTTTTGTTCCGTTAACGAGCAAAAAAAAGTAACTTCATCGCTCAAGCTTTGACGTCGGGTCAACGCCTGATGGGCAACCTCAGTCGTCGCTTCCTAATTCGGCCGGTGAAACAAAACAAAAAAAAAGTTTTGCATGTTTAGACTTAAGCCATGGTAAAGTGAATTTTGTTGTATGATGAGCACGTCCTCGACTTCCAGCGTTGCCCTTTTTTCCTTTGCACTTCGACATGAGCAACAACTCGCTACCTCCCTGCATCTGCCTTGAAATGTCAGTCTAATGGACGGCGCTGATGCTCTGTTGAACGGTATTATCAGTGCGGTGATAGCTCACTGGCAGGATGGCTGCCGGATCTGTGTGGGAAAATGTACCCGATTCGACAGCTGTCCGAAAACCGGGCCGGGAAACTGGATAGGTGGTTGACGACTTTGACAAAGCCTTGTGGGTGGAGTGGGGAGGGGGGGGGGGGGGCGTGGTTTAGGCAAGCGTTGTACAGGGAATTTTCTGAGAGTTTCATTTTTTGGTGTGAAGTTTTCATTTCCTCATGCCCCATGCCATGCGCACCGTGGCCGGACGTGACCGGAACGAAAGATTAAAATTCACTCTTCGAATACGAACCGGGTCGGGGATTTGTGCAACGATGTCGACACGAAGTCAGGTTGAGCGGAAGCGGGAAGGGCGAGCGTTTAATCTGCTTGCGAATTGGACAAACATTTCTGAAGCTTTTCCACATGTGTTGAAGCATCTCTACCGAGAGCAGACAGCGCCGAAAGATTTACCAGTTAGTGGTCGATGCTAATTTGTTTTAGAAAGCCTTCCCGGGCATCAGCGGTTCTGCGAAGCATCCCCCATCGGCTGAAAGTACTACGTACCTGCAACGAAAAAAAAAAAACGGATCGAATTAGTGTCATGGAAGATGTTCTCACCGCTCAGTCCGGATTTGCCGTGGCCCACAGGGCAAGCATCTTTGATCTCCGATGGGCGGCCAGTATTCGAAAGTCGCTTGAAAAAACATCGAACATGTTGATTTTTCAAACACCTTCCTTTTCCTGCGCCTTCGGTGGAAGTGTTTCCGCCAGCGAGGTTAGGCAGTGAACGCTATTTTACCACCGATGGGAGCCGATGGATTCGGATTCGGAAGGAGGCACGCAACCCATATCATACCCACCGAAACAGCCTTTCCTTACGATCCCCTACAGGCCATAGCGCACAAGGGCCGGGAAAGAAACGCGAACGCGGCGCGGTGGACCATTTTCTGTCGGTATCGACAAAAACAACACCAAAGTCATGTTTTGTTTAGATCGGGGAAGCAAAGAGCTTAACATAAGTGCCAGCATCTTGCCTTGCTTTTCTTGGCGCCACGATTGATCGGTGATCCTTTCAGTGATGGCGGTGGCGGGTTTGCCTTCAACAAATTTGGGCGAATTTTCCCAGTTGATTTGAAAGGTTGTTTCAATTAGCATTTTCAAACGATTTCCCTTGTTAGATTCCGACCGGTTTTCGTGCCGTGTGTGTGTGTGAGTGGGTGCGTGCGCGTGAGTTATCCTTCCACGAACACGGTCGGTTGGGAAGCCTGAAGGATGTAGGAAAACATTTCAGCATCAGCCTACCACTTTGCATTCACTGGCAATCGACGCACACGGCAGGCGTGGAAACCCGTGGAGGGATGTGTTTTCCGGTAAAATTTGTGAAGACGGTTTGACATACGCAACCCGTCATTCTCATACGACAGAAAAGTGCGGATCTTATGAACAGTTTTACAATCTTTCGTGGCGCACATTGTACCCGGAAGGCGGTTTTCCTAGTCTTCCTAGCCTACTCTCTCTTGTAACGGGCCCGTAGGAGGCAACAAAACTATGTTTTATCGCATATTTCATAAAGCGAATGAAATTGATTTCAATTGAAAGCATGCGAGCAGGCATGCGTGATTCTCCTCTTGAAATACTAACCAAAATCTGAGAAATACCCTAAGTTCAATGTAATACATAAACCGGCTTCATCCGCTTTTGAAACAATGCAAATGAAAGTCGGATACGTAGAATTCAACCTTAAGCAAACCCAAGCAATATCAGGTTTCTGGCGCTTATATCAAATATATTTTTAGAACAAGTTTGTAGGCTTAAGTTGTAGGTGGGTGTTGTTGAACTTGTTTTTACCCACAGCACCATGAGATTCATGTGCGTCATGCAACAAAGCACAACCATAATAATCTGCTATTTTTAAATAGTTTTGAAAAAAGTTTCGCATTGTTTAGAATATAACTTTAAATATTAAACAACTATATAGGCTGATTATGTAAACATTTCGACATAAACTCTCATGATGTGGGTTTAGGGTGAAACCTATTTGTTTGCTTTCTATCAGTCAGGATATTTTTTTTAGAAAATACCACACACGCAATTACTTTTCTGTGGACTCGCATGCAACACGAAGTTATAAACCAAAAATGAAAAAAGTTTTCAATGGAGTAGGGCAAAAATTCAAGTAAAACACCTATCTGTTTGCGTAACTGTTTTTAAGGATGATGCCACGAAAAAACCGCTAAATTGAGAAACCACAACGCGTCGGATAATCAACTCGCGCTACCAAGAACAAGAAACTCGTTGTCCATTCGATGCCTGTGATTTTGGTGCGGATATCCTCCAGAATTAGAATGCTCAGTCGGTGGCGTGTGGATGAACGTAGAGCGCACACTAGCATCGTCAGCAGTTCCCCCGTTCGTGCCATTCTCGAAACCATTTATCATTTCGAGCGGCGCTGTACGACGAAACACCATGAAACCGTTTAGAGGTGTTATTACAATAAATTCCTAATCATAACATGCTCCCCTTCCCGTTGGCCCGCTTATGTGGCTGCCTGGCCGGCGCGAATCGGATTGCCACCGGCATGGCAGTTTCCATTTGCGGCAACCAGTGGTAGCAGCCAGCCAGTGGTGCCGTGTCGGAAAAATGTGCACAAGCAACTTCGAACAAGCGGTTGTACGTGTGTCTTCCACCGCTCGGTCCCGCAGGCTAGCGAGCGAAGAGAGCAAAAGTGTGTTCGTTCGAGTGCTTTTCTAGTAGTTTTCAAGCCTGGTTACAACAAACTCCTTCAACTAGTGCCCCGTTTGGTGATCCTCTAGTGCTCCAGAAAGTGAAGGAGAGTGAGAGACAGAGAGATAGACGCGGAAAGGATTGGAATGTGCGGTTGGCACGGCCAACTCGTCCGACCATTCAACAAGCCAGCCAACCGACCGCTTTCCCGGATCGGCCCGTGTGAGAGCACTCGTGTGGATTGCCTGCCGGTAGGAAAATTATTGCTGCCGACCTCAAGGCCGCACGTGAGGTGGTCGGAGAAACGGCGACTAGTGGGATCTCGAAGGAGCCGAGCGCAACGTGTACGCGCCGAGCATGCACACCAACACCTTTAATGCATACATTCACGCATGGCATGTTTTAGCAATATTTTATGCACCACCCAGAGACAGCAATCTTTGCAACGCAACCAGGATAGATGGCACAGTGGTTGAAGGTGAACATTACATTGGCTAAAAACCTTTTGCGAAGGAGATATATGTTGGTGTTTAATTGATTTGATGCAGCTTGCCATTAACATCTGTTAAAATGGCATGAGATGAGTAAAAAATCGATCGAATTAGCTCAACATTGTATATACTACCAAGCGGAAGTGTTCAAGCATGAAAGAATCGGCTCAAGACTAGTTATTCAATCAAAGACAGAAGACGCCCAGTGCGCAGTCTGCTGGAAAGCCGGGGAAAACTGTCTGGATAAGCACGGAGTGCCGCTCGCATAGCCCATAGCAACCGGTATCACCGTCACCGTGACGACATCCTGCAGAGTGTGGGAGACTGATTCAAAACCGATTTGTCACGCCACGGCAGTCCTACTGCTTCGGAAAAGTGCCTTCTGTGCAGACGGACCACTACTTCCGAGCAATCCGCTCCCGCTGTGCCACTCCAACTGCTCCCAACCGGCGATGGTGGTGGAGATGGTGCGATGACGATGGTGGCGGTTTGGAAGGTGAAAACGATCCTGTAAGCAATTTCCAAACCTGTTCCGCCCTCTTTTCGAGCACATCGTTCACAATGACGCCCGGCCCGAGAGGCAAAGTTTGAGGTGGTGGCGGTTGCGGTGGTGATGGTGGCCAACGGAGAAAGAAGGTCAGCAGGTTCACGGTGAAACATCGCCAGTAGCAGCGAAGAAGTTTACGAGTACTGCCAGCCATCGATGGGCATTACCGGCGAATAATTTATTACCACTAGGTAGTTGGTCACGGGTGCGCTCCGGGAAATGTTCAGGAGACTGTGGCGGGGCTAGTTTTCCTCCAATGCTCTACCTAATTGTCGATAGTGTGCAGTTTATTACGGCACATTTGGAAACGCCGCGGGATGAAAGCCGCGCCTTTGAGCAATTGCTTTAATTTGTGATACTTGGAGAAACCGCTTTCGGTATTTCTATTATCGAATAAGAGGCCTAGAACTGTCCTGAAAAAGATTTGCACTGTACTACAAATGTCCTTCAGCTAATGGGGGTAGCCCTCTGGCGCGCTTGATAGAGCTTCGAGCACTAATCGTGAGCGTCGTCGATTGAAGTTTAATTTCAAAAGAATGAAACGTGCTGCAATAAATCCATAGCTTTCTTTGAACGCGGGATACGAGGCACACATTATTAATGTGTAATGAATAAGTGCATTATTCAATTTCAAGTCTTTCATCATCCTCTTTTTGAAATCATCCCAAGCTGTTGATTGTTTGTTATATTTCAATCAGTTCATAGAGTAACATACACTTCATCAAACCTGCATCAGCCGGCTGAAAATTTAGCTGGAATTAGGGTTTACCATGGATGTTAATGCCGTGAGGTCTCCACTGATTAAACCTTTTTTAATTAAAACCTGCCATATTCGACGTGTTTCTTCTTTTGAAGCTCGTACCTGTAGCAGAAAAAAAAATCCCTCACCTTTGGACGTTTTTCCAGCAAACGTTGAACGCAGCAGCCTAGTGTCAGTTCAAAGGCGAACACGTACAAAGCTGACACGAAAACGCAGCGCACTGGCGCAAACAAACATTTAATTAATCTTTCATTACATTCCCATGAACTGAGCTGTCACATTTATAATCTAATTAGAATGCCCGAAGGACGCTGGGCGAGCAGACGAACGCAAGGTTCGGGCCATTTTAAGAGAAAACGTCATTATATGTGGAATAAAAAAAAAGAAAAGAAAACAGTGTGTAAAAGAGTCACGTTGCGACATGGACAAAAACAGAATATCGAATGTTTCTGACGTGATGCAATGCGCAAGGCATACAACGTTGTTAGGATCCCGTCCCGCGGCTAGGCTTAAAAGAACGTTCGTTTTTTTTTTTTTTGCTGTCCAATCATTTTTACTTGTATCCCACCATCAACAGCAATAAAGTGTTTGCCCAAACAAACGGTAGAAAAGCACAACCAACAGGATAAACAAACCGAGCCCTGAGCACGTTATCAGTACACTTTGGTGGTATCAAATTTGTCATTTTTGATCTAACTTCAATCAAGGTTTTTTCCGTGATGAAAAGGGATGAAAAAAACCTTTCCCCTTTTCTCGCCGCCTTGTAGATTCGCACCCCGGAATAACTGCGTACCCCGAAAATGGGTTTCGGCATCAACCAATCAAACCATCTATCATTCGCGCCAGCTGGTCGTCCTCTAGTTTGTCCGGCGCAGAGGGATGAACTGGAGCACTGATAACGATTATCCTGTTGCATCACCCGCTGGGATAGACATCCCGTATGGCATCCTATTTTTTTCCCACCCGTTATTCCCGCGTCCGGCCATCATCATCGTCAGTATCATCGTCATCATCGACACCGAACCGAGCTCCCGTTGTCGGAGCTCAAGGATACCCGGGGACCATCATCATCGTGCTTTCTAATGGGATACACTGGAAAACCGTTTGAGTAAATCGTGTCCTTTTTGCGTCACTGTCAGCAACGGTGGCCTCGCAAGTGTTCGGTGGTTACTCCCGGTGGACGAGCGGACTGGCGCCTTTGCGCACCAGGAAGGCGCGCAAAAATCAATGTAAATTTAATAAAAAAAGCGCACCCAAAGCGCAAAAAAGCGTAATTCAATTAAGGCAAAATTACATGCAGAATAAATTTCTGTCTCCGTTCTTGCCACGTTGTATCCTCTCCAGGTTCGCCGTTTTCTTCGGACAGGGCCGGAGAAAAAACAACACCACCTCTGGCCGGACAAACCACCTCCCTTACGCCGGCCACGTTGCTGTCATTCAGCGCGGGATAAGCAATTTCCCGGGTTTCTGATTTTTCCACCCGTTCCGACGTTTCTGGGTGTTCGAAGCGCATGCTTCTCTCCTTCGCCAGACTAGCCAGGCTAGGTGTGGACTTTGGCGCGTTTGACTTGGATGGAGTGTTTCTATTCGGTGGTCTTTCTTTTCTTTCATTCCCTTACAGTTCGCTACCAAACGTGGCAGCAAAAAGTGCAAAAAACAAACACAACCGCCGGTTGTCGTTACACCGGCTGATGATGTTAATGTAAACAAAATTTCTTATCATGGTCATTCTCCAGTGACGCCTTGTAGCCAACGTGGGAAAACGTGGGAGAGCGGCGCGTCATGTGTTCCCGTTCTTCGCCGTGTTATTCTTTCATGCGAGTTCTGGTTGAACGTATTTATCAACTTCCAGTCTCTTGAACAACGTTTCTATGGTCTTAAGAGATGGAAATGACATACTCATGCTCATAAGAAGACAGAGGAGTTTATTCATATTACACTTTTTAGTTATAATATTTCATACGATGCAATAAAAGCACTGATACACTAAATCGACTCTTGGAAAAACAAGATGTTTTTTCTTTTAATTTCGTTGGGTTTCCTCAATCATCAATGTAACAAATCACACCGAACAGATTCGAAGATCGGTTTGGGTGTGTAGCTGATTGAAACAAATGCTTTCTTCTATTTAAAATCCAGTTCTCACCAATGGCGTTTCATTTATAGTTTAACTATCTTGAGCTTTCCTTTCGTTGAGTAAGGCAAATAGAACTTAACAATTTGCCACAAGCATAAAATCGTGTACCAATATCAACACAATAACATCAGCTGCATTGGTCCGTTTCGTCCAATTATCCACGAAAGGACGCACAAAAACCCTCCTGTGACCATTTCGAACGTTTGGTCGTACAATGCGAAGCAAGCTTGAGTCGCAGGTGGTCTTCCGTCTGCCAAATCGGTATCCGAAGTCTTCGACCTAAGTGCTTTCGACCATTATCGTCAAAAATCTTAATCTACGAGAAACGTCTTCTCGTTTGTCGCTTGCCGTTTTCCTCGGATGAAACAAAAACTGAGAGAAAACTGCTGTCGTTGAAAATACTTTCCAAGCGCGGTTTCATTGTTCCCAGCGTTCAGCAGTCCTACGACGGAACACAAATGCCAAACTCGAAATGACGATGAATTGTGGCGTTCGTGGGCTGTGTTCACTAAACCTAATTATGATGTATGGTCTTAATGCAGTTCCGGTGTGTCTCAAAAATGTCTCTTTCCTGTATTCGACGCCATTTTAGGTTGAAACAACATCGCTCTCCGATTTCCTGAAATATGATTACTTTACGGTTATGGATAGATGGATGGATGGGTATCATCCAACACCATTAAGCAGGTCGCGCTGTTGAGCAATATTCGTGACCTTTCCCGGTATCAACCCACCGCCACCATTAGCATGTACATTTGAAAAATGAATTAATTATGCATCTCACTTGCTCGTGAAATGGCAACGAGCGAGCACAAACATTTGCCACATCGAATTTGCACTCGAATCTTCGAAGCCCGCGGAGCGTGTAGTTGCAAAAGATGTTAGCATTAGCATTTGTGGATGAAAAAAAATCGTTAATGTTTTAATTTATCCGCATTTACGAAGATCGATTGGTTCTCCCAAACAAACGCATCAATTTGATACCGTGGTTAGAGCCATGAAAGCAGCTTCGTTATGATTCATCATCTCGCATTGAGCACACATATTTGCTGGAGTACATCCATTCTTAACCAAAGCAAAAGTAAAAATAATGAATATTTTTCATCATTTAATATTTAACATTACTGAAAATGGGGGGGCCGATACCATTTATGACAGAATTCGAACAACATTTGTTCATGGTTATTAAAATTTTGGAGTCTTTACATTTTCGCAACGTATTTAAAAAATATTAGAAATTTTATTTTGTTCAGACTATATGCGCATAAATTTAATCTTAGAGGGGTCGTTAAATTATCATAAAATAATTGACTAAATTCTACCAAAGGTCAATGCTAGGCTTCTAAAGTGTGCCAATGGTTCTTTAGTTTTCATTGGAATTTACGGATGAAATTCTGTTGAACGAAACAATAAATAAAGGTACTCCATCCTCCAGCTCTCCGGTCTGATTGACTTTCGCTCCACTGGAACAACGGGTTTGATTAGAATTTCAAATTCATTCCGAGTGCCCCATCCTCGCGGGGGTTCTGAATATCGAGTAGCCTTTCGACCCGGCCGATATTCCTACGGTCATTCCAAGCATTCCATGTTTCGAATGAGGCCTCTAAAATATTGTACATACAACGTCGGCTGCACTCGCCCAAAGGCGGGATGAAAAAAAGGAAAGAAAAAAAAAAAGAACGGACCCAGAGAGGATGCCAACGCAAATAATAACAGCAATGATAACGATGATAACTATGGCGAAAAAAAAATGCTACACGAATCTGATAGAAATATATTGAACCAATCGGAGAGAGCCGAAATACCGTCCGACATTCGCAGATGAACAAAACAGAACCGAACCGCAGACCTGCACGGGGTCGGAATAAATGAATATCTTTAAGCCACTCCAGCGTGCCGGAGAGGTGTGCGCGCCCGGTCATACGCATGGCCCACTTGTTTCGCACAAATCTGTCCCAAAAACACGAAGCGAAAAGTCAACTTTATCGCAAAAGCATCTGCCACTCAACCGGAAGCCGGGCGACGATCGAGCGGTGATGAAATTTCGTTGATTTTATTAAAACTTTTGCCCTTCCGGGTCGCAGTGTGGGCACCTTCCACGAGGCAGACTCCCAGCGAAGCATTGGAAATCCTTTCGCCTGCCTTCGTCAATCGTACCAACAATGGCAGGGTGCGTCGTTGGTATTTTTGGTTGTTGTTCCATTCTCCAAACTGGTTGGTTATTCTTTTGTAGTTTAAAATGTCACAAATTTGTCGCAACCTGTCGCAACTATCTCTAATCCCACTCTAATACGAAACATCCACTGCGCGATGTCCCGGTTAGCCGCCGTAGGGCATTCTCAAAGTCATATCGAAGATAATGGATTGCCGGCGATCCATCGTCAACTGTCCGACGGCTTTGACGGCTTTATGCCGGGTGCATCAACAAGCAGCACAATAGGGCGGGCGTCACAATGGCCAGGATCACAGCGCCAGCAGCCAGTAGGGGTTAGCAATGTCAACTTCCGTCTCCCCACTGGTGCAGCGGACGGTCGGAAAAGCAGAATCTCGTTGCTGCCATCGATCGACCGACCGACCGATGGATGAGTTGATGCAACTTGACACGAAAAGGACTGTTTCAATACCCCAGAACTTCGCATTCGGATGGGGTGGCGTTTGGCTATTTCCGCCTCCGGAGGCTTCACTTCCTCTAATCTGTGGATGGGTCAGCACTTTCGTCCTGTCTTGTGAGTCGTAGCTCTATGCACGAGCCAGCATCACCAATGGTAAAGGAAAATATTGGGAAAAAAAAACTATCATCAAAAGCCAATGCAAAATCACACAGCAAAATAAAAGCCGTAGTTCTCTCTGGCCGTATTCGTATTCGTTGCTAGTCGAAGCTGAAGGCTGAATGTATTGCCCTCTGCCTTACTTTCCTTCTCTTGTAAACCATTCCCTTCCGCTAGAAGCGAGTTCGTGGTTCAACTTGGCCGTAGGAAAATGCTTTCCATTTCGCCCAACAACCATTTCACGTTTGTATGCGCTTCTGTGTCCATAGGTGTGTGTGTGTGTGGTGGTGTGGAGATGGAAAGTATTTGTAGGGAGATATTTACATATTGATAGTATAAATAACATTGCAGTGCAAGGCGACCGAGCGAATGATGTTCCGAACACGGTTTCGCCTTGAACGGGCGGGATGCTTCGTGAGGCGCATTGACATGTCCTGAGGGCGACGAAGGACACATACACACACACACACACGCCTCGGGCATCGGTTGATAAGACTCCGCATTTGGCAAGCTTCTAGCATTGGAATGGCACAAATAGCGTGACGTTTTGCTCGAGTGCCTCACCTAAACCAACTCCCTGTCAAATGTTCCGGCCGCGGGTCGATTTTTCCGTTCACGTTTCGGAGTTGTGTCCTGCCGTCACACCCCAACTATGGGGCACCGTTTCTGTGTGTGTGAGAGAGAGATAACGAAGAGGGAAGTAAGGGTACGACAAAAAGAAAATGTTGTCAAACACATTTCGGATGGCAAAAATCAGCACCACAGAATCAGATGTGCGATGTCGATGGTGTTGGGATCACGATCCGACGATCTGATCATCCATATAACTGGATCCGATTGTTGCCCAAAGCGTGCATGTGTGCAGTTGGTTTGGAATTTGCTGGCGATGAAATGCGGCTTATCAGTCCCAGCGAATGTTCACAGTTGTCCATTGTGAGCGAGATCCGTTGACGACCTTCTGGGCGACCCAGGGGGCTGGCGCGTGGGTGGGTTGCTAGGTGGTAAGCTTGTACGAAGCATCCTTTGGCAGCGGACCGGACGAGATGAAAAAAACCCCGACATCGGCTAGGAGACTCCCCCGCCACGACAAATGGACCCACAACAGAACGCCCGTGCCGAGGATTGACACGAAATCTGTTCATGATTTTTGTGACTGACGAAAATCGACATTTGATATCGGAAAAGGTGATTAGATTTCTTATCATACTGGTTGTCGCTGCCGTCACAGACGCAGTTGCCAAAGTTGGCCGATGGCTTTTTGGTCGCACCGTACCGTTCACTCTGCTTGTTTCGAATCTGTCGGAAATTGTTTGGCGAAAAATAGGTGTTTCGTGTTGATTACGCCATCAGAGCTCGACCGACCGGTGCTCGCCTTCTAGATCTGCCTTCCTGTGGATAATTTGCCAGCCCCGGGGCAATCTGGCACGTCATACCGTTTGCGACTTCGGTGAGCTTACGGCGGATCGGGAATGAGATATTTGATAGAGCCATCGATACCTTCGCCAAATTTGCTATTCATTTATTTTATATTTTTTTATTATTTATGTCGAATACGGATCTCGCGCACTTTGCAGAAATACTATTGATTGATGATATCGACTTTCTAGAAATCTATTACATTCTGGAGAAAAACCATGAGAACTTCTATAAATAGTATCGTTTCGTGGAACCAATGTCTCATGTACTAAGTTCATCTCATACTATCTGGCGCACTATGGTTGAGTAGCCCAGTTTAATCTTCTTTTGAGGTAAAATATTTAAGAACTCTTTTTGATAATAGACGCTGTCGCTCAGGCACACAAGCGATGCGAGCAAATAGATAGGCGGGGCATAAATACTCATGGAATCAGTAAAGAGTAAGTAAAGAGAACCGATACAGCTCGCATCGCAATGCCATCGGTAGTGGTCAATGGCTTAGTGGACAAAGGCGCCGTCCTGTACAAGGCCGGTGCTGAATCGATTCCAGTAACGGCGCGGATATATTTTTTCACAATTCATGTAAAAAAGATAAGCGAGATGTTTTCGCGCAGGATATCTTTTAGTATTCAAGGATACTGGACATCGCTAACGGAGCATGTACTAATTTATCGACTACCCGAATGGAAATAAAGTATGAGCAGTAGCTAAGTAGAAGATATTGCGGTACTATTATTCACTATACTTCGTAAGCTTCCTGCTCCGGACAAGGACCTCTCCCGCGGTAATTCTATTCGGACACCAGGTTGCACCCAGGCGAAGTCGCTCTATCTTCCCGCTCACTCAACCATCTCATCGGGTTTAATTCGGAGTTCCCCGCGAATTGGGTTCCCCTTCCTTTTGCATAGACCCCCGCAAGCCTGGGGAAACTAGCTGGAAGGCAGTCACTGCAAGGTGCGAACTCAGTTCAAGGCGTCCACCGGGGGAGGATTCGGGGGGATATTGGCTGAGCGGTTGGTTACTGTTGTCGTTCGCTTCCCGGGGCACCTCAGGACCGGCATCCTTCGCGGCTGGTTCGGTGCGGCGACGAGGCGCAACGATAGACGCAGTCAGGTTCTTTTAGAAACAAATACACTCCTGATCATTATTATGTTCTTCTTCAATCTGCGATTAATTAGGATAAGCTATTTTTCTATTCAAATTAACCTTTGCAAGAAGATGCAGTGCTTTGAATTGTTTTGAATACAGTTTGAATAACAGACAATTTTAAGTCACTCGTAGCTGGACGATTGTTCAAGTTGGTGATGCTATTAAAACAAATTCTTATCCATTCTCAGACCGACAGATGCCGAGCTTCCAAATTCTGAGAGAATCAAGGCGCGTTTAATCAAATTAATTGATTACCGTTTCGCCTGACCCTTGATCTTCGAGCAGAGGCGTAATTAAAGCCCAAATTAAATTCCGAACGTCTACCCATCGACAGGCTGCTTAATGCACAACGTCGGTTAGTCTGCTGAAACATAATAGTTCCACCCCGGGTACGGCGTGCCGAGAAGTGAGTTTGCTCCGGAAAGGCTGTCCTTATTTATAACCTTTTCGGAAATCCTTAAAAATCCGACAGTAGAGCAACCAGTGCCGAAGCTGCTAAGTTTCGAATTTTTGCCTTGGAAGCCGGAGAAGAGGCCTTCTGTCGCAAAATGTGCCATCATCTGACGTGAAAGCGGGTGCCTTTGATGCTGTTATAGAGAAACGAAACGTTGTAGAGGACGAGCACAGAAGTGAGTGGAGTGTTCTAAACGGCTGTGAAGGATCAACATTTTTTTGGCTTTGAAGAGTGCCATCGAGTTTGGAGATTTGCTATTTTCTACATCATATTTGTTAACGACAAATGGACTGCATGGAAACGAATAAATTTTTGTACAATCCTCTAAAGCACAATGTAACACGGTTTCCAGGGCTACCTTGTTCGATTGCGTGGTTTGATGGTTGGTGGCTATACACAAGTTTTGAAAATGTATGCATACTTTGAGTCCAGTTAATGCTGACATTCACAAGCATTGTTCTAGGAAAGAAAAACCCCTAAAGGATGATTGATTGTGATCTGATGAAACGAAACCCTCCAAACTGGACTGCTAGCTATCCCAGTTGTCATCGAAAATTAACCCCCTTGCACTATGGTTAAATTGAAAAGGACAACCACACAAACGCAATTACGCCGCTAGATGACAGTTAAAAATGAAACCTTGGTGGGAATCGCATCGCAAAATGAAACCATCTGATGTCAGCGGGTGTTCGCGCTATTACTACTCTCAAGAATTTCCATTCGTGGATGTCTTCGAGCTTTCCCTTGGACGATGTGCGCCTCAGATAATGCGATGCATAATGTGATTTCAACTTCAAAATCAACATCACATCTACATAATCCCCCGCTCTGTTTCACCGCCGTACGACCCCGTACCCGCCGCGCTTTAAACCCGTCCCCGTTTGATAATGGCAGGACCAAGAGTCGCATTCTTTTTTTCTTTCTTTGTTTTTTTTTTTTGCGCACACGGGGCAAAGAATGGCCCGAATAGAGCTATTTGGAAAATTGGCTGCAATAACGTAAAGTGGTTCGCCCCATTCGCGACTTTTCTTTTCAATTCGCCATCACCATCGCCACAATTGAAAACAGTGGCAGAAATGCCAGCATCATCTTTAGGAATACAGTCGCGGGAAGGACAACAGTGTGGCCGTCAATTCGCACATTCGGCTGAGAAAAAGGATTCCGTTGAATTGCCACGGTCTTCTCTTGTAACCTTACCGATGATGTTGGGTGGCGAAAGGCGGGAGACGAGCGAGCTGAGAAACCCCCCTAGATCACGTCCGGTTTTTCCTACCCATTGTCGAGGAGCTGTGGAGGGAGGGAGGGGGGGGAGGGTTGGTATATCTTAGGGACGTCCCGTTTTCCAGGATCTTTTCGTTCCGGGGGCCGCTTTTGGTTTGCTTTTGTTTTTGAAATTAATTGAATCAAATTAATTAGCTCCAGAGCAGTAAAAACAACAGATAGCTATCAACCCAGGGGGTAATTGCAGCGGGTGAGCGCACCCAACTCCGAAGAGACCTGAACAAGCGAAAGGGACGGGCAAAAATTGGACACCCATGGTGGGGCGGGATGGGACAGGGATGCTGAGTGGTAGGGCGATTTTTGTGTGTGTTTTTGGGGTGTGTTTTTCGATTCCATCGTGGGCGATTGTGCAAACCGTGGGAAACCCGTGCACAAAGTCTGTCGGTAGAAAGTGGCCGGTTCGAAAATTGAACGAAGAAAATTCTTTCCCACGACCTCCAACCCTCCCCACCGTTCTTCCGGCGATCGCAACGTAAAACAAGACAGTTGGACCAATCATATCTGGAGAGAATTGTTAACTTGGGTGGTATTTTTGTTCCAACGAAAATAAATGCCAAGTATTTAGCGTTCGATATGGACAGTGTCGGGGGTCGTAGGTTTGTAGGCCAGTGCGTGCCGGCAGCGAATGAACGAAATTTTCCAGCCCGCGGCAAGAATGCGGACGAACTCTGAATTCACTTTCGATAATTTGTTAGTGAAATTTATTTCCAATTGTCCTCGGGGAGTCGCGCCTGGTATGAGAAAAACTCGCCTGCCCACAATGCCCAACAATGCGCAAGGTTATTCCTAGCATACCGTTCCGATGAAGAGGTGAAAGTTTTCGTTGTAGAAAATACAAGCAGAAATGAGAGACGCTTCGGCATTGATTACTTAGAAGAACGAGTTTACATTATTGAACAGTTTTCATTGTTAGAAACTTTGTCTAAACACTGTTTGCAGAGGACTTTCAATTACTCATTATCTTTAAAACTCGCATGCCTGGTCTTTGTTTACAAATCGATGTTAAATAATTCTCCGACGTTCATTTTATAAATGCTGAGCCGTATTGAATTCCTTGTTCATTATGGGGATGCTGAGTAAGCCTTTTTCTGCACAGGCAATTAAGGAAGCATGAACAATCAATCTAAACATTTTAGGACCTTAGCAAAACAGTGAGAGAACTACTTGCAAGCTGGATAGTTTTGAGAATGGTTCTCATGTATTCAATGGTGTTTCCAGAGGAACTTTGCGGACAATATTTCCATTACGCGGATGACACCCCATCTGTTTTACCGGGAAGTAGCGCTGTAGGCACATTCTTAACATGAAGAGGATAGACAAGTCCATGAAACGCCGTGCCGCAACAAAGAAGACAACCAAACTAAAAAAATAATAATAATAATGGGCAACATGGTTAAAAAAAAGCTATACAAAAAATATACCTTTGAAAGTAAGTGCAATAAAAATGCAATTTACTGCCGGTGCAGTTGATATTATTTTCATAAAACTCTCTTCACGAAGCTCTCGACAAAACGCAATGTAATGGCAAAAAGATAATATAAAACGTTCTTCGTCGTGATGGTCAAAACACGGGATTCTCTTCAACGAGAACAAGTGAAGTGCTTTATTCCAGTAACTTGTGTCCTGAGATCTACCTAACGGAGCACCCCAGGATTAAAAGGCTGGCGAAATGAACTTATCAGTGGCAAACCAATTTAACAATACCGTTTCACCTTGCCAGGGAACGGAAGATTCATTACCTAGGGAAAGAATAATATGCATCGTTAACATCTATCTGTTTTGCAAACAACTTCACTGAAGCGCATTATTGTTTAACAACATTGGCAGTGGTGAATTATGCTTTTTTCTTCCTACTCTGTTGCTTTCGAAATAAAATATTTGCTATAGGAGTGACCCCTTTTTGACCTTGTAGGACGAGATGGTAGTTTTTAGTTGCCTTTAATAATGAACCCGCAACATTTCGTTATGGTTTAAATGTTGTGAACCACTCATTCAAGATCAGAGACGAGCCAAAATACACTTTAAAAACGCACCTACGAAAGCGCTTTATACAATGTAAGAAGATAACATATCTTTCCATTTTCCCTGGAGTTTTTGAGTGCACATGTTGCTAAGGCGAACTAACCTGAACGAAAGCTTAATGCTATACCCGTGCCAATACAATTCCATTTACGAAGGATTTTCAATTCTGCCTACATCACAACATCCCTTTCCATTACGAACACGTGGGAAATTTAAAAGGGATATTTACAAAGGTATGGATAGAAAATGATCCCAGAATTCAAATGTACACCTACCGGATGCTTCTATCCGTATCCGCTCCGTCGCTTCCGGTCGAGTAAAAAGTGATAATAAACTGCCGAAATTTATGCAAAAGGAAATTAACATCCACCAGCGTCCAAAGGTTGCCCGCACTCGCCTTTATAATTCGCCGGGTTGTCGGGGTATATTGACGATGTCTGGAAGCCACCATACCCTGACCCTTTCCCTACGATGGTGTTCAAGTTGATGCGCGGTAGAAGTACTCTGGTGCCTCGATTTTTTTCGTATCCTTAATGGACAGAAAAGAAATTCGGTCGGCCCTTCGGGCACGACTGGATGAACAGCATAGCATACTCTCTCATCGGCGGCACCCGATTCCAATGGGATCGTAAACGGATACTTCGACCCGCGAATTAGGATCTTTTCGGTTTTTATATTTTAACCTAACTGAAGCGCTCCAGCGGATCCGGTCCGAAACCGGAAGCCATCAAAACCTAACCCTCGATGGACCAACCAGTTTTCCGCGCAGTTGTTGTTTCCTGTCTTTTACCGCAACTCGCCCTATGAAAAAGCATAGGCAGGCAGGTGGAAAAAAGCAGAGTTTGAAAAAAAAAAATTCGATTGTCAATCACTCGTTAAATAGGTGGCATCATTTTGAGCGTCGTATTTTTTCGCGAAGCTATGAATGGAACCGCTGTTATCATCAATTCAGTACCATTGGCGACTCGAGACTTGATCTTGAGCGAACGTTTGGAAGCTGTATGTTCCCAAATTTACTACTTCAAAGTCCATAAAAAAGTACATGGCAAAGAACGTCTGACGAGAGCAAGTGACGAAGGACCAGAAATTCGATGTCCTACGCTATGCGAGCACACGATGAATATTTGAAAGGCTTTTACAGGCCAATTGCTCAACGTAGCCCAAGGTGCGCCAAAAGCGACGGACGGAACGTGTTCCCCGTCCGGCTGAGCTCTAGTTCCGGATACGACGCACTAAAAACCCGAACGATGATTGGACAAATAAAAACCGATTATCGACATGTTGCCGATAAGTCCGCCCTCGTGCTCAGCGGAATCAGTCAAGGAGCAGATGCTTTCGGGGAAGGAATCTCGAACCGGTAGACGGTTTCCGACTCTACGCCGACTTCCGTACTCTACGGTTGACCGGTGATGGGCGGGGACCGGATCAGCCGACAATGCTTTTAGCAATATCCCATTTTTTTCCTCCTTTCACCTCCGTAGCAATCTTACTAGGGTCCATCCGACCAGCGCAAATAAACGCCAAAGGCTGGAATTCCCAATTCATGAAACCCCAAGGCATGATCTCTTCCGCGAGCTTTTTTCAATACCAGGTGCCTACCTATCGCAACCGCTTTCGATAGGTTGTTGGATGGCCAACGCTCGAAACGAATCATTGCAAATAGCACCTATGCTCCCTAGTCATAGCCATTTTCTGGGGTTACGAAGGTACAACTTCTAACGGTGTGGTCGGAGATATGACCGGCGTTAGCCATTCCCAAGACAGTCATTAGGATTTCCTCAGCAAAAAGGAAAAAAACCTTTCAAACGGACAAGAAAACCATTCAATCTTTCATCACGCATTATTTTTGCACCTGAGAAGCGAACCTACGACCTACCTAAGAGCTGCGGAGACGGTCCCAAACATCCACAAACAAACTCCGTTTGCAGATTGGGAAAGGGAAATCATCCGAAAAATAACTGATGAATGATAAATGCGATTCGACAAAACGATCCCTGGTATCTTTTCGTGAAATGAATTCATCGAAACATAAATCCTTCAAACGAGCAACCCGCAAGGAGAAGAAATCCTATTCACATCAAAAGGATAATTTGTACATCTTATGTGATACAATTTATAGGATAGAACCCATTTCTTCATTTTTCTCGCATGGCTTCCTTATTGCATACAGCCCCATTCGTTGTGATGTCAAATTGATATTTTCAAAGCATAATTACTTTATACTTTATAAAATAACATTTATATTGAGAAAGGAACCACGAGGTGTAACAGTTGTGCTTATGTTTCACTTGTCCTGATGCTTTCGATGAATTTTGAAAAAATAATATTCTTCATATTAAGAACATTGCGAAGCATTGTGAAATGAAATGGTTAAAAAATCATCTTCGATAACTACAAAGAATAGAAGGGAGTTTGTTTCGGAAATTTTTTACGAACTTTGGAATTGTTGAAGTTAATCATATTTTTAGAAGCAAACCAGCAAAAAATTAAACGCGTTTAACTGTGTCAGAGCGTCTGAAGGTTGCACGTTTGAAAACTTAGCTGGAAATATGAACTTCTTAAAATTAGCTTAAATTCGATGATTATCCTAGCGGCCGCGCACGGACACGTTTTACCAATGAGAAATTGCGAATTCAACACGGATTTTCACACGACTGAAAGGATGGAATTTTCACCACAATTTCTCTCCCCCCACAATCTCCAAGACTCCACTACTCGGACGGGCAGACTCCGGAAGGAAATTCACAATCAAACGAAGGTACGTGTTTCTGTTTCAAGTTTGCACCGATGATTCAGTGGGTCCGTTTCCACGGAACGTATTCCGTGAATCGATTGCACGGTTCTTTACGCCGAGCGGCAAGGCATTGAAGTTTATGGATGAAAAAAAGAGGAGAATTTTTTCCACTTTCACGCTCCCGCAACCGACAATCGGAGTTCGGTTCATCGAACAGGAAGTAATCGTTTCCGCCTTCTATCTCTATCCCGTGGGCGAAATGTAGTATTTTTCCTTCCTGTTGTTTTTGCGTCAGATCATTTTCGCACTCTCGCGAAACAGAACGATGGAGTGAACAACTGCAACAGCCACGGTATGATGGTATACACACGCCAGTGGTATTATTTCAACTTTAAACAAAGAAATCTTTCGAACCTAGTGACAAATGCAACCCGAGAACATTTATTCTGTTAGAAATCGGGATTCTTATAGAATGGGCTCGCACAAATTATCCCTGGTTTGAAAATCGCAGGGAAAATAAAACAAGCGAAAGGTATTCAATTTCCGGAAAACGTTCTTAGAGCGGCAATTGTATGAACAAAATCTACCAAACACAGCAATGAATGATGCTCAATCATATAGTTAACATGCAGTATGCCCAGCATCGATATTGTGCATGAAGAAATATCAGTAAAGACATACGTATTCTCCTATTTCATGTCCATGCCTCTTCAGCTCCATTACTTCTTCATCATCCGTTTATGGTATGGCGAATTAAGATTTAATTCTCTTCCCTTTAAAGCTCTCTTAGACAGCCAAGAGCCACGACGCGTAGCATGTTGGGAAAGAATCGAAACAACATAAACCCAAACCAGAAGGCGAAAAGCCGGAACGAAAATAGCCCGGTGATTTTCAACCAACACAAAACATAGTACTGCCCGGATGGGGGAGTATGGAGCGCTTTAGCCCGCAAGCATACTTCAAGTGCGTGTGGAACCATCAAATGAGAGAAGAAAACAAAATAAGACAAATGTTTTCACAGAGTACACACACTTCCAAGCATTCTTTCACGGGCATTCACGCATTCACTAACGACTCAGGAGCCGAGAACTCATGCGTGCTGTTTCTGGTGCGTTCTATTTAAACCTAGTTTGTCTGAGCGATTCCTTTTTCCCCGGCTTCGAGGTGTTCTGGGCTATGGTGTCTATGTACTGAACCTTCCGCCGAGCACAATCACTTCCCCGGCAGGACAGCAAAACAAAAATCTCAGGAAAAGGAGGATGAAAAACGTTTTCCTCTCAAGCCGCTTAAGTGGAATTCTTTGTAAAAAAACGGTCCTCCCCGGAGCAGTTTGTTGAAAGCAAGATCGTTTTTCACTGTGAACTCCTTTCTGGCAGGGAAGATCCCGAGCGTTTCGGGCAACTAGTTACAAAAAAGAGCGGGTTTCAATCCTTTTTCGGGTTGTATTGAAAACGTATATGTGTCGAACCTGCTATGTGTTCTCGTTCATTCATACATTCTTGTCACGTGTAATGGAAAATTATCGTTTTAAGAGATTCTACAGCAACTTAGATAAAAACGTTGCTACGCCCTTTTTCAACGTTTAGATTCTTTAGTTTGATTATATGAGTTATGTATCGTCGGTGCACGTCTTTATTCAGCCACGCCTCGAACAAGAAGACCGATCGTTTCCGTCTGACCACTGACGGATCCTTCTGGCAGCGAGATGCTATATTAATCGAGGTTAATATAGATCTGCTGCATCCTATCGTACTATAACTTATGTATCAATATAAGAATTGTAATTGTTACGATATTTTGAAAAATTAAAATAATCTTTAGAAAAGTCCAACCTCATTCTTAAAGTCTTAATTTAAAGAGTATACGTCTTAAGTGAATATTTTACAACGTCATGCAAAACGCAATTACCAGACGATAGACGAGCTACAACATCAACACATTATCAACGGGCAGACAAAAACGAAGGCCATCCATTTTTATCCAGATGTCAACTCGTTCCAGTTTGTCGAATCTTCGAAAATTACAGTTTCCAATTATTCGATCATCTTTCAGTCAATCGTTTCTGTATACGTGTGCATGTGTGTGTATACAACAAGCGGCCTATGGGAATCCTGGCGGGGGTCCAAAGGCGCTTTCTCATCTTCGTTGGCCTTCTTCGGCCAACGAATGAACCGGAAACCATTATCATCCATCAACTCGAAGGGCTGCCCGAAATGAGTTTCACTATTTCTAAGTCCACCGAAAAAGTGCTCCATAAATCGGGAGATTTTTTTAATTTGTCTACAACAAAAGAAGCGCCATCCACATTGCCGCCAGTTAGAGTATATTTTTCGGCGATGCAAGGCAATGAAGAATATGGCCTTCGATCGTCCATACCAAATTAAACTTGTCCATGTGCAGCTGATGTTATGATGAGCTTACGCGTTATGATGAGCAGCTATTTTGACATGTTGTGCTGATATAATACTTTCTACTACTTACTAGATAAGTAGTAAGTTTTGCGTATTATTTGTCAACAGGTGTTACAATCATGACAGCCATGAAATAAAAAGAACTATTCATACAACTTATTTCAACGAAATCTGACAATATGAAAACATTTCTGTTGTACGTGGAGAACCTAAGAGTTTTTATCTGTTTATTTTTCCTTTGCATATTTTATTTCCCAACCCAAAAAAGGATAAACTGATTACACAAAAGATATACAACGGAAAAACCGGGCGAAGCAAAAGCCCATATCGTCGCAAACGAATTGTATTCATTTGATGTACAAATCACGAACAAAAAGTGTCGCGCTGCCGTCCTCTTATCACATCCCACCAACATTTATTGTCAGACTCAAATCAGGGACGGGAAGTTTTTTGACTACTTCTTGTCACGAAGCAAAACTGTTAACCGACCCCGAGCAGCGGTCGCCTGCCTGTACCACGTCCGCATATCTTTATTTTGTGTTATCGGTGCAATGTAGTTACACTGACGAGGGAAAGAAAAATCGCCAACCACAACCAAAACCAAAGAAAGATGACTGCTGCTTGTGCTCTGCTTTCAACGAAAATCCCAGCCGGCATCATTGTCCACACTGCGGGCGGCCGTCAGTTGCGCTAGTTGTTACAAGAGCCGGTCAACCAAAGGGCGCACAGGATGCAGCCCTGTGGGACCGGAAAGGAGGCCCTCCAAGACGTCGGTGACGGTAGAAAATGTAATTAGTAAACGTCATTCACGCTTATTGTCTTTTGTCGGGTGGGTTTTCATGGGTCCAGTGCATTTTTTTTATTTCATTCACTTTTCATGTTTCGCTTGCTTCGCTTCGCGCGGCACGAAGTGGCACTTCACTCATTCAAGTTTCATCCGTTCATTCTTAAATTTTCTCCCATTTCCATAAACCCACACGAGACATCGTCTTGACACGGTCTTCTTCCAGGGACCGGGACTCAACTGCTTTTCCGTCGATGTTACGCGCTACGATTGCTCACTGTTTTCGCTTTAATGCCACTTATTTTCACTGCTCAGCTTTATGAACCACAAAGGAGCAGTCAAGCTCAAGGATAACCGAACTAGTTGGAAGTACAGGAGAGACACAAGGAAGAATGGGTAAGCCTCCTTGGAAGTCCAGAAGGTGCAACTCTTGTCTATGTTTGCATCTGAGGAAGTACTTTGTAGCTGGGTCCACGGGTCAAACTACGACTTAATTTGGCTTTTCCACTGGAATCCATTTTTCCAGTTTTTTTTATTTTTCTATAATTTCTCAAGGACGGAGTTGGCCTCTGGTCATATAAGTAATCATGGCCATGGAATACTTTAATCACAAAGAACATTGATGAAAACAAAAAAAAAGGACCAAAGGGTCCAATGATTGAAAAAACTCCAAAAAACAAGCAGGAAATCAGTAAGACAAACATAGTTCGTTTTTTTACACCTTAGCTCCATGGTCTCTCCATTGGCTATCCATAGTTACTTTTCAAATGTCACTTCTTGATAATATATTAACTGTTATTTTGCTAGGCATTACCGGCACCTCATCAGAAACAATAATTGATTTTCTCAATGTTTGAAGTGAAAAACCGGTACAAACCCAGGAGAGTCGGACCGATAGAGCGACTTATCTTCTGCTAGAAACTGTGATAGTGCCTATCATCTCTGTCCGATCTACTTTGACCCCGAACACAATGCGTACCCTTGCTCTTGAACCTTAGTGTGTCCCTAACAAACTCTGAGCTACAACACGCTGTCAGGAGTGAAAACACGAAAAGAATAAGCGAAAAGAAATGAGTAATGTGAGCGGAAGCAAAATACAGAGATAGCGAGAAAGAGAGGAAAAATGTGTGTCCGCCTGGCGGCATGACAATGAAAGCAGGGTGTTGAACAGAACATTCCTTAACTCAACACCCCGAGCGCTAATAAGTAGTAACGAGCATCGCCTCACCCACGGCGCGAATGATGTGACGCGTTTTCACCTAACGAGGACACTTTCTGCGAACCCCGTCCAGCCTGGAGCCACATTTCTTTGCCATGCCAAGTCCGCAGCCACCGACGATGAACATGGCCTCGCTGAGAAACTGTTGAGAAAACGTTCAGCCGTCTCTTCTTCCCACGCCCGGAGCAACAATGACCAGCATTCTCTTGGCGGCGCCGAGGGTGGCACTGGCCGTGTGTAAAACGAGAAGATATTACATTATTACGATCATCATAATCATAATGCGCTTATGTGTCGTCATAATTCGCCCGCTACGGCATAATTTTTGCGATGGCCAAAACTGGAACGCACCGAACAGGCGACTCGCCATGGAGCCAAGGAAAAGTAAACCTGCCGTTATCGCCGGAAACGTCGAAATGGAAAACTTTTTTTCTAAGTGGAACGTTGTGAAGTGCTTGTTTTTTGTTGTTGTTTCTTTCACTTTGTTCCTCTCCATCGGAAGACTCCTCTTTGTTTCGATCGCGCTTCTCGAGTAGCACTCCGAAGGAGTCGTTTCCCCCGAGAGCCCTCCGGAGATGAAGTGCCAGATGTCTTTTCCCGTGCCGTTCCATTTGCTTCCCTCCGGAAGCTTTTCCTTAGATTGCCAAGGAAGATGTACCAGAATGGAAAGAAAAGCTTCTAGCGGACAACGTCTCCGCCTCGTGCTGGTCATCTCCTATTTCTCCGACAGGCCTCACACCGCTTACCATTAACGCTCTTTCGTATTCGTCAGCTCAAGTTGCTCGTTTAAGCGTAAAGAAGTTGTCATAAAATAGCGATCATCAAACGATCGGAAAGTGACGCTCGCGATGGAGGGGACTTGATACAACGAAAGGACAAACAAAACAAAAAATACCCTGGTCCTATTCCGAAGGGGCACTCCGGGGACGGCTGCGGACGAACATCGTTGGAAAATGCGTGGGCCATCGTCCATTGGACACCAAGGCCCATCAACTCGCAAAATGGTTTGATTGGATTGAAGTAAACAAATAAAATGGCGGAAAAAAGTGCTCACCGGGACCGTGACGTATCAGATTAAGCCAATATCCATTGCAGCGTTGGATGATACGGTCCTACTGCTGGACTTATGGAGCGTGAAAATGTACGAACGTCTTACGAGGCAGTACCATTAAATTGTTTATCTTCAACCAGAAGTGCAAGATAATCATAAAAGTGGATTTCACTTTCGCTTCGAAACATTTAGTGAAACACTTTTTATCGCGTGTGGCCGAAATAAATCCGATTCGCAATCGTTGCCACTATCGCATTGGCGAGCAAAAAGGAAAGCAAAGCTGAGAAGGGGGCTGGTGCCCTCCAACAACTTAATCTATTAATTTCGTTCCATGCGATTTTATTTGTTGACGATCGGTTAACCACGAGTACAATGTCGCGTTGTCTGGAGCACGATGTATTTAAAGTACTTCTCCGCTGCTCATCAAAGTGCTGTTGTGAAATGTCCCTGTAACAAACAAGCTGTCGAAAAGTTGGTGCGGATGTAATGCAAACTATATGCACAAGAAAAAAAAACATCAAATTGTTCCAACCACAAGAAAAATGTATTGTAAAAGATTGCTATTCCACAAAATAGGAAAAAATCAAAGAATTCTGCGAACGAACCAACCGTACAATGAAACCCATGTCAAATGTTAGGCACAAGAGATAAATGGACGTCTATTAGGCCTGGTGCAATTTCTTTCCGAAACCAATAATAGAGTCTTAATAAAAAGGAATGGATCTCCCTTATTTTTCACTTCCAGCTCATTCACGGCCTGGAAAAACCCTTGTCAGTTCTAAGAGGTGTTTCTGGCTGGCGAGAAAAACTCGGCAGCTAAAATAAATATAAGATAACCAGCAATCTCATGCTATCTCCATATCGCTGCGCTTTGCAGGCCAACCGATCCATCCATTCCAATCATTCCATCGTCATAAATCTCCACCGTTAGTTTACGGCTCACTTTGCGCCCCCTAACAGCCAACGCGAGACACGGGTGGCAGAAGCCGCGAGGTGTTGGGCTCTCGCTCAGCTTCCGGATTTATACGCTCGAAAAGGGGAAACTGCTTCGGCTTGTACCGCGTCGGTACATTAAGCTATCAACCGCTCTTCAAATAAAACGAAAATAGGATCGTGCGTTTGGTGTGTAAAGGATGTGGCATGGCATGTGGGCGTCTTTCCTGCCCCTCGGGTTTTTGGAGTAAGTTTCCGGTGGATCTCCGGTCAAGCTCAAACGTTTCACCGCATCTGTACACACGTACCGGGGCTAGAAAGGGAGCAATCTTTCGGTTTCAAGGACGTTCCTTGAGTGGAGAACTTTTTTTTGTTTCCTAGCACCAAACAGTCCTTGATATAAATCAATGGAAGAGGGTTTTTCTGCTGGCCATGATGGTCCAGTACATGAACGTGCTGGATCAGGCCCAATTCAAGGGTCCCTGCGAAAAGGTTCAAAAATGTGTTTTACGAACGGTTTTCCACAAACCTAACGTACGGATTTTTACCATACGTCATAAATTATTCATTTGTCAAATATTTGGAGGGCTTCTACGCTGATTTGGGCGATCGTTTCACACTCCTTAAAGATCTTGTAGTCGGTTTTGGCAGGGGTTCGGTCACTGATAACCGTTAGCAAGTGGTCCACCAGAATACACAATTTTGTAACTTATTCCTTTGGTTGAATATATATACACACACTTGAAGAGATACTACCAAACAAACCCCAACACAGGATCAGTCCCTGCCCGGATCGTTTTTGCAGGGAGCATTCCCCAGGCAAAAAGACAGAGGGAAAAAGAGAAAAGAGAGTCGTTCCCACAAGCCCTTTCACCCATTGGAATGGCCCTATCATCCATAGCGACGTCATCGAAGACTTGTTCGCTCAAGTGAGGCGAACGACTCAACCAACTCTCCAACCCACGCGCTGCTGCGCTGAACTCTGGGAGGAGAAATCGAAAGTGGCTACGCTGTCTAATAAAAAACCCATATAAATCTCATAACATCAATTAAGTTAATGGCAAAACGTAATAAATATTTCCTATCCCGTCCCCACGAAGGTGCTGCTGCCCGATAGTCGCAGCTGCCAGATTCAACCGATTGCGATGGCAGTCTGGCCGACGGTACTTTCGCCGTCACAGCTCACCGAGCTTTTCGTCGAAGAAAAATGTCCTTCTTTACATTCCCAGCCCGCGTCGGATGCTTTCGCCCCTTTTTCTTGTTCCGCCCTTGCTTGGTTGCGCATCGTAAGCGATGCTACGGGTTCGCTCCTAGTCGATTTCGGCCTGGCATTTGTCGTTCCGGGCAGAGATGGGATTAACCCTCACGCCCAAAACCCAGACCACCGCGTCGCCGTGAAAGATCTTCAGGTTACAACCCACGAAGGAGTTAAGTTGTTTGCTTGTTGTTTGGTGGCAAAAGCAAAATTATTGAAATCGTTACCAATAAATTTTCTTCGATCGCATTCTGGGACTTGCTTCCCGCCCACCCAGCTGTGTTCATATACGTTACGCATGGATTGCGGTGGAGGAGGAGGGGGGGAGGGTCGTAAGCACGCTAATATGAGTGTGTATAACACGTGCGTTGGACCATTACCATCGCCATCGGCTTCAAAACTGGCAATCGCAAAAATGTACAGCGGGAAGAGGATAAATTTATGGAAATGTCTTCGGCACATCCGGCTCCTGGTGGATCGCTTAGCAGCATCCGTTTGCGATTGGTGCTATTTATTCGTTTTAGAAATCGATCGATTGAATAAGACTGGGATTTATGCACCCTCTCGAACAGGCAAAAGCTACACCATTCACCAGCGCCCCGCAGCCTACATCAAACTCATTCTCGAGCTGGAGAAGTTCCATAATTTTTGTTTCCTATCAACAGATTCCTATCATCGACATCCGACTGGCAGCCATTGAGGAGCCCTTTAGTGACATTAGGGAGGGGCAGGGGTGCGATTATCGGGGGAAAGTACCATAACCTAGGGCCAATGTGACGCACCATCCCAGAAAGCCCGTAGGCAATGATGTTTTCTTTCAATTAACTCAAACACTTTTGCTCGTTTTCTCTCGCCCATTCTCTCACAAAATCTCTTTGTCTCTTTCTCCTTTTCCGGCGTAGCTGCTGCCATGCGAAGGATAATTGACTCTCCCGCGGTCGGTTACGATTGCAAATGGTCTTCGTGTCTTACCAGTCAAGCGAAGAAAAAATTGCGAAAAAGGAACACATAAGCTAACACGCCGTTGGGTGAACAGGGGAAAAAGCTACCGGCGCTTGGTCATGGTTTTTTGTTTGTATGTTTCCATGTAGGTGAGGAAACCTGAGGAATAAGGTGGTTGAGCGGGGACATTATGGTAATCCATGAAATTGATAGCGCGCCATCGTGCCTTTAAAAGCTCTTCCACTCCCGTAAAAATGGACCCACGCACACTGAGACGAGGCAAAAAAAAAACGCGAACGGTCCCAACTACGCGTGTACTATAACCGAGAACCGCGCTACGCCGACCGCAACCGACGAACATGCTACGCAATGCTCCGATGGCGCCATTTATGCTGCGTGAACACGCACTAAGCCTCATTTGCGAATGCAAGGTAGGATTAGGCGGGAAGCAATGGCGTTTGTTTGGCATACTTTTTGGCACAAAAAAAAAACTTTGCTTATTCGGCAGATGATGCCGGAGTAAGGCCGGTGTCATTGCTCCGTCGGACACTTTTTAAATCGGACGATATGTCAAATTTTATATGGGATTTGAATCAATTTTTTTTGATTAAATCGGCCGATTTTTATCGGCCGATTTTGCCATCTGTCAAATCCCATACAAAAATTTGACATATCGTCCGATTTAAAAAGTGTCCGACGGAGCAATGACACCGGCCTAAATGCTGAGATACAAACAACACCAAACTGCAAAGAAGTAGAAGTCAGAAGCTAAACAAACTACAGGCAGTAATGGTAGATGAATAAGAAAATTAAAAAAATAATCAGATCAGCTTTAAGCAGCAAGAATCACGGGACTGTATGAAATATATGAGAGTTTTTTCCATGGGAAATGTGGGTAAAAAATATCGTATAAACATAACACACAATCACTTATGAAAAGTTCTTTACTTAGACTTTTCTATCCATTTAATGATGCAGTGCTGGGATACTGCACTTTATCAAACACGTAAGCCAACGGAAAATGATAATTGAAAGTATCGTTAAGAGGTGTAGTAGGGGTTTCGTACTCGGATGCGTACCAGTGGTTGCACATGGAATAAAAGCACAGATCCTCCATCCCACCGCTGATATCATTAAAATAATCACTTGACAGAAGAGAGTATTGCAACATATTTGTAAAACCATGTTCTTCTCAGGATAGATGTGTTTTCTGCGTGGAATAATTCGCAACAACCGCGGTGCTGCTGTAATTAATGCAACAGATAGAGTTTAATCCACGCTCGGCTAAGCCATGCATAGAAGAAGACGTTGTAATAGTGAAAACCTCTCACTTAATGCAATACAGTCATGTAGATGTCATTACGACCATATCAGTAATTTATGTAGATGATTAGAAGTTGTTGCAGGTTGGATAAAAATTTCCTCACATGAATGACATTGAATGTTGCTGACAGTCGAATGATCGTTGAAGTACGGCATACTCACCGAAACGTATAAATAACTTACCTTAAATGAAAACATGAACATGGAGTGTCATACTTATTAAATCAGGTTTATGTGTCTTCAAAATGATCGCCTAGTATAAACATAACGTCACGAAACTTACACTCAAAATAGTTGAACGACCATTTACGTTTTAATATTGACCATGTACGAAAGCAAAGTTTCTCAAAAAGTTTGTGACTTTCACTATACTAAATTTTTATATAGCTTAGCTTTTAAAATGCATGTTATTAAGTATTGCATATGTATTAAAAAACATCTTACTAAGCAACAAAACTATACTTTACAATACTAGACTGTGTAACATTGTAACGCCAAATAGAAAGATTTTTAATGTAGAAAGAAGTATGTAATCTACGACGCTCAATAGCTCCGTATCCGATACAAATCTTTTCGTTTGTTAGAAAATTTCAAAGCAAAACAAATCTCCAGTACAGAAAGTCCATTGTGGACTCTAAGCTCTGAGAGGTCTAAGATTCCCCACACGCCAACTCTACGGAACGGCTGCCAGCAAACTTCTTCTAACATCCTCCTTCACCGAAGACGGACGTCAGTGACGGCGATGCGACAGGTGACAGCTGAACCCCGGCGGGGATTCGTGTCCTTTAAAGCTCAACATTGCAAGTCGGGCCGACTGCTACTATCTCTTCCTGACGACTCCGCCTCGGGGGACCTGAAAGCATCCTTCGCTTTTTTATGCATCCATCCTCGCAGTGGTCCCGCTGCTTTCCATTGCGTTTCATCTGGGTGACAGTGAAAGTGCCATGTTTTCGCTGCGATTAGGTGTTGCGTGTGCGCCACGGGGGACACGGGTCTCCGGTTGGTCTTTGGCGGGTGCGCGCGAGCGTTCAATCTTACCGTGGCTGCGGTGTTGGAGGCGCTGAACAAAAGCACGGGTTGCCCGCACGGGTAAGTGATGATACTGCATTCCTGGCAGCCCCAGCGATACCCACGGTGGAAAGCGGCTTTAAGGAATGCGTTCGCAAGCAAGCTGGCTGGTAAACAAACACAAGCTTGGCACTCAGTCCCTGTCATATGTCCCTGGAATTGAGATGCAAAACGGAACCTACGACCGACGGACGCGTCATCGCTCAACCCAACGGCTCCATCGTGCAAAAGGCTTTTGCTAAATGGACCGATGCGAAGAAGAAACATCAACCGGTTCGCAACGGGTCCGGCCGGGACGGAAGCTGCGCGTAGCCGTTGGATGATAGGAATTGTTTACAGCACAGCGGGAAAAACTTATTCCTCGTCAGCTGCCAGCTTTGCTTGCAACGATGTTCCAAGCATTACACCCGGGTCCAACGGGCCGTCATTCCACGGTGCCAAATACAGCGTTCGAAACATACCGATCGGCCTGGGCTCATTCCGCCACCGCTGCCACCGGTGCTCTTTTAACGATCTTGGAAAACAGACATTCCTTCCATCCGAGCCGAGCATTATCTCTGGGAAACTTCTCGGCTGCGAATCAGTTTGCCGAGCTGCGCCCAAAACCCGTGCTCGTTATTTGTCCTTTTCGCAAAACTTCACTAATGATGGCGTGCTCCGTGCTTGTGATTAAACCTTGAATCGAAAACTATATCGCTCACGCGCCTCACCGGTTCGCTAATGGTATGACTTGTTTAATTGGATCGTAATAAACGCCGCCGGTGTGCTCTTTTTCAGGCATCACCGGGCCCGGCTTCTCTGTTGCGCCACGGTAACCGTAGAACAGTTGGCAAATCCCGCCTTACAAGCTCCCCCGGGCCGCCCTACAGCATGTTAACGTTATTGGTTAGCGATATTTGAATGACTGACTACGCGGCTGCGAAAACAATATCGCCGGGTAGTCAATATTCATAAAGTTCGCCTCGGTTGCTGGATCGCGGTCTTTCCGCCACGCCGACCACGCTCCCCACGCAGCATCGGGCTGACAGTGTAAAATCCACGCCCGGGGCACAAATGTGCCATGAAGGATGCTGCCGACGACAACCACTTCCAGCAGCCGGCCAGCTTCTATTAACAATTATAATTTTCCCATTTTCCAAACTCGTCACGTTTGATTTCACGTCATCGCGCTTCCTACTGGTGGCTTCCCAGCGGGGGGTAAACCCAAACCATGTTCCATGACACGTGCGTACAGCTAAAGCTAACGCTTTCAGCTCCAGCGGCATTTCTTGAGGACTTTGAAATTCTGATGCGAAGAAATATTTTCCGCACAGCCTCTTTCTTCCCACAGTTCCTTTACAGAAGAGTACGGTAACATTAAATGTTAAGTAAATCAGCCACCTCGTATTAAATAATGCTCTATATCGACAGGACTTAATGCTTATCGTTCTAGAAGATGTTTGATTTTCATTCGTAATTTGAAACATCGTTTCGCTCGCCTGCTCCCCACATGTTTGTTTTCTGTCATCTTTGCTACTTCATGCATGCTGAATTTGCATGTTTGTGTTTCAACGGATACGAATTTTAATCCCACTCTAGTCATTTGAAAAAATCGATCCTTAGGAATTTCTTAATCAATTTTTCAGCTTTTAACTCACATACCATGCCCTGTTTAGTCGTTAAAATCACCACCCGTCACCACTATCTGATCCATGCCGTTCAAAGAAACAAATGTTACTTTGAACAACATGCTATGACTCGACACCGGTACACATGATTCCCACCGTATCCAGCCATTCGATCACAAAAGGCCTTTCCTAGTGAATCCCAGGACTAGGACTAGGCTCGGAGACAAATTTCTTCAATTGTTCGCTTCTGCCAACCCTTCATCTAGATTATCCGCATTGACCCGATTCCTAACGCCTATCGACGTAAGATGCAGCATTGCACAATCTTTACGCCTTGCGCCTGTATGTGTGTGCGTATCATTGTTTGCTTGTCATGTTTTTGCGGATGTGACATGAATCAGGAAAATGAAACGGCTGTCGGTATCCCGCCGTGCTGGTCTCCATTTCGCTACAATGGTAAACGTTGAGGAAATTATCGGAAAGTATCATAGAAATTACCATATTTTACCCGAGTGGCACAGGCTTCGGGTGCAGAGCCCAAGCGGATACGCATGTCTGTATGTGTGTTTGTGTGGTTATGTTTGCTTAAAACTGGCTTCACAAGGTAACCGGAAGGAAAGGAAGTTGTTTTTGTGCTATTCAGGATGTTTTGTTGTGACGCATGGGAATCTTAGGAATATTGTTGGAGAGTGCCGATTTCCTTCGGGGCGTCCAGATGAAGCATGGGTTAACTATACAAAAGGAAGAATATTCCCAGAGCTTGATCCATCAGCTACGATTGTCTCAACTGTACACAATTCATTTTGCCTAAGATTTTGTATTATCAGTCACAGAGACCAAGCGAGGCACATTTTTCTCAGTTCTGCAGTTGCAAGGCCTAAATAAGAAATAGAACTAGATGTTCCTTTATCGGAACAGTATCAAAAAGAGCTTTTCGAAATGATCAAGGATAACTAAGTGGCGCTTAGATTGACTATTGTGTAACAAAACTAAATAGTGCAAGGTTATAGGGTCCACATTTATTTCAATAAGTTATATAGTTATAGTATGAAGACAATATTGACTGACTTTTCAGGTTCAGTGTACCGTTAAGTAGTGAAATGCACATTTATATAACAAAGATCTAATTTCCTAGAAAAACCTTCGTTACGTTCCAAGGACACAAATAATCGTTCAAAAGTGCCAACGAGTGGCGTGAACTAGAAGGAAAATGTACCGCCCCGAGGCCAGTCGTACCATTTCGTCAAAATGAAGTTATTTATATTCATACTTTTCCAACAGTCTAACTGAATCCAGCAGCAAAGGAACTTGCCGGAAAGTAGCGAAGAGATCTAGATAGAACAACAACTACACATTCATTCTTGTTTGTATTCATCGGGATCTTTGCGACGGAAATAATACGCTACGGCGCGCTTCGAAAGCACTTTTCCGGACTATGACCTTACCAATCAGAAGGATGGCGACTTGCCTGGACGGAAAATTTTGAACTGCTTTCATTATATAATTGTTGTCTAAATCCCTCAAGGATGCTACAGAGTACGTCCCCTAGCAATAATTCAGCCGTATTGCTTCTTCAACAAATAAGTAGCATAAAAAAGTAGCTTTTGTTCATTGGGGCCACTATGCCACTACAGCCTCTGGTGAGTTCTCTAGAAACATGGGTCGTGTCTGCTCTACAAGTAGTTGTAAGTAATAAAAATCGTAAAATTTAAAACCTTCTTTCATTTTCTCTTTTAATTTGTCTTCATTTCTTTAAATTCTTTCGCTTCGCTTGCCACGAGTGACTGAATTTCAAGTGAAATGTTCTATTATGATTACTAAATTCTCGCCTAAGTGGAAACCGGACAACGGTTCAGCATGAAACAAGGCACTCGTGAATGGCCCGTCAACCGTCGTACACGTAAGACAGGAAAGCACCATCTGGAATATCAAAATGTTGATGAACATCTGAAGAGAAAAATAAGGAAAAAATTGTCCTTTATCAAGATGCTCAATGTGCGCCTACGGGACGCAAGTAGCAGAGCAGAATCTCGGTTTTTGGAACGTCCCAGTATGATTTTCATAAGATTAAACATCTTGTGGAAGGACACATATTCTTGCATAATCTTTGCCTACGCCCTGCCGGACCTTGCATAACTTTTTCTTCAGAAGATTAGAAGTTTGGTTTGATTTTTTCCTCTCCTATTCCGCATGTCATCAACGACAAGGACATCCTTTCTCATGCTCAAGTGGCTTCCTACCGGAACGGCGTACGAAACCCTGGACTGCTGGGGTACGAATAAATCGAAACATTTCGGCTCAAAAATATATACATCCAACCACCTGAAACCAATAAACCTGTGAACGAACAGTGGATTTCAGCAAAATCTGTTTGATAAACAGATGCTTGAAAATTTAGCCGTTTGAAGCTAACGATGAGTGTCCTCAGGCGTATCCTCAGCAGCCCAGGGCTCAAGAGGACAAAGGATAAGGAATCGTATGAATAAAGAAATAAAATGGCAAGCTCACTGTTCCAAAATCCGGAGCTGGGTCGAAGAAGATTTTCTCGACAAAAAGGCCACATAAAAGGACATATTTGAACCCACACGGACCACGGGTCAATTCTTCTTCTTCGACAAAGGCTCTTCGGCTGTCTCCAGGTAACGGCCAGCGGAGAACGTTCCCCGACTTCAGGCGCGGAAGGACCACCGGGCCAGTGCCATGTGTGGTCCACCGAGCTAAATGTCCCCATTTCTTTTCCAACCGAACGACACGCCTTCGAGGATGCAGTCAATTGAGCAGAAGGAGAGCGCTCTCGGCTGACCCTCGGGCAGGCCTGCGGGAATTCGCTAGCGAGAAGGACGAAATGATTTTTAAAGCATGCGGACGGTAGCCTTGGAGCTAACTTTTGGACTTTCGGGACTGTGATTGCTAAACGCATCCCTTAACGTTCCTGCTACGTCCACTGGCGGCCGTCCCCTGCGCAGGGCCTAGGGCTGGACAAATCCGATCGATAATGTTTAACTTCTTCCTTTTGTTGTTCACCAACTTATTTCTGTAAGCGAAGCGAGCAGAAACCACCCCTTTTCGCTCCTTACGATGCCAACGGAAGAAGCTGTGGACCCTTGGACCCGAAGGGACGACAAATTTGTGGCGGCACGGGTGCTCGACAGATTGTTCGAAGTTATTCAACCGTATGTCCGCACACAAACATACACACACACACACAAACTCTCCGACACACATACGCATACAGAAGAGGACTCCTAGCAGCCCACCATGCGATGGTCATCGCTTTCTCCGGCTACGGTCCGGTGAAATGGTTTTCATAGTTTCCGTAGTTGACTTTAGTAAGCTCTCGAAGAATTGTTTCTCTTTCTGGAGGGCTTTTATGGGGTTTAGAGCAAGTGGGCGTACATCCTAGGGATTCTGATGGTTCTGCCTGTGAGGTGAAGCTTTCAAATTCGCCATACTTGTGCCTAACACGCCACCCGGCATGCCAACGTGCGCAGGCATTTACCGAGGCCGAATGCCACTGGTGACAAAACCGTGACAAAAGTTGGAGAGAAACGAGGCGAGCCTAACTCGTAAAGTATGCCAATTTGCAGGCATTGTAACGTTTCGGGAGGATCGAAATTTGTCTTGTTGCTCCGGGGGCTTGTTTGTATTAATTTGCACAAGCCATACATTTTAATGAAACCTAATATTTTACATCAATTAAATTTCTGCACCACCAACCAGCCGGAGCTACCGGACGAAGTATGGAGTACATTTTGGTTGGTATTTGGCCAGTTATAGCTTTGAACATGACTACTTTATGCAGCCACCTAAAACGCTGACAGTTGACGGACGCTCATTTCGGGTGAAAGCCGTCTATCAGCACGAGGACATCATTTGCGAGAAAACGGTTATTAATGAAGCAAAATAATGATAATTTCTGGTGGCGATGAATTCGAGCTCACCGGAATGGTAACGAGTTCAAATTTAGCAGGAGAAATGAAAGCGGGAAGGCCCCAAGTACTTCCACGCCGGAATGACTCCCTCTAATGGATTTCGTATCCATTTTCATCTGTTTTATAATTATGAAGCCTTTCAACCTTATTATATCCCGAGTTCTGGTCACGCATTTGCTCGCTGGGTTTCCGGGTAGACCATTAGGAGGTAGGCACTAAGTTAAACGACGAGGTGAAATGTCAATTGAAAATCATGCCAATATCATTATTCAAAACACAGTGGAACATGTCCGCTAAAATGGTCTATTTTATGCTTGCCCTGACCTTGTTGTGGTACATTAACACATGATGTTTGATGTGGTTCACCGGTACAGGAAGGTTAAATATGTGTTTGATCGGCAGTACGTACTTTGCTATACAGTTATTTTAATCCGCAAATGAGTCCACGCGCAGTTAAAATTGCTAATAAATATTCTAAATAAATAAGTCATTAACATGGCGAATGAAGTTTTTGTGGAACTGGAACTGGAACATTTTATAACATGATCCATCAGTTTTCCAAGGTTAAATAAAGAAAATGACAAATGTTAATTTTGTTGAAGCAAAACGTTGAGTTTGTCATCTGTCCCTCTAAAATCAGGCCCCTATACCTTCCCTGTCGTTGGAAAAATCAAAGATGTATTTGCATCAACATTTTAAACAAAAATTTAAAAGAGACTAGCAAACGTTTCGCACCTGTTTATTCATTAACTTAGTAACACCGTTCATTTACTTTGTCCTTACCATCTTTCATTCGTAAAAACAATAAACAAATGTAGAGCAAACTTTACTGTCATAAGGCTTTCAAAACCTTCTTTTAAATACACAAAATGGTTGGTTGCGAATTGCTGACGTGACCAGGGATTGTCTACTTGTCAACTTTTTGTTATAAAAACTGCTTCTCACGTAGACACACTCAATGAATCACTAAAAAGTATTGAGTATTTGATCTTTCTTTATATATGCCAAACATATTATATTGTCTTGATAATTCATGAACCCTCATCGATAAAATTATCTAGGATTTATTGCAAAAATTCAGAACCAAGCTACTGGTAATATAATGTCATTTATCCTACATTGGCATCTAAAAGGGCTTCTGGTGAACTCACGCTTGTTGTATCTGAAACATCATTCACTATTCCAACACTTTCGGCTTTTATATAATCCGATACAGGGTGAAATTTCAAGGTTATTAATGCAGTTTAATCTTCCTCTCGTCGGCTGGTCGCTTGTGTTGTTCTGTCCTTCATGTTTCGAATGGGATCGGAATTCCTCGAACGTTCGCTATTCCGAGCCTGGTGTTAAACATTTGTTTCAAGGACTTGCTCATTCCGGTCGCCTGACCAGAACCGATCTGCACCGGCCAACTAACAACCGACGCATTCCAACAAGCCAGCCCCACCCGTCCGCTGATGATTTTCCTCGGAATGTGGCCTCGGCGCAGGGTGTATGGCTCGAGAAGGTCAACGAAGTTTTGGCACAGGGTAGGTCTGGCCTGTATCGAGTTTTTCCTCTCTCCCGACCTAACTTTCCCTTCTTTAGCTTGGAATATTTGCTGAGCATATCGCTTTATCTTTTACCATGGGTTTACTGGCGTCGCCGCCGGAACAGGAAAACAACACCAATCTCGAAGGCGCTGTTTCGTAACACACATACACACTCACACTCACACACACACACAAACTACAATCGAGGTGCTGGCGTAGATAAAATTTGGCCAACGTGGTAGAAAAACTACCATGTGAATGGGAAGCGTCTTTGCGAACGTTTCCGGCGAGGGCACGACGTGTGGCAAAACGCGGCGAATAGTTGAAGATTAAGACCTTCGTCTCAGTGGGCTGCCGTGGGGATTGACACAGCCTCTAAGGCGCGTTAGAGATAAAAACTTTATTTCACACCATCGCTTCCATCTGCGACGGTGACTTTTTTGCGGCCGGCGAACAAACAAAAAAGAACAAACTACAGAAGCATTCCTGTGTTGACTTGGACACAACAATTCCATGCGAAGGAATTGTGCGCTATCGGGTTGGAAAATTATTGAGTGTGACGATTCACAGTTTCTCCGCTCCAATGCCAGTGCTGGGCTGCACAGCTGGGTGTACTGGAATCGAAGAAAATGACAGGCTCTTAAATTGGCACAAATTTACATCGCAATTCTGCGCAGGCTCTTCAAACATAGCTTTCTTTATCTCCAGACAAGTATATTTGCTATGGGATACTTCTTTTAACATAGAACAGTTCATTTGGATGAGGAGACGGCATTCTTCGAATTTGTTTATAAATAGTCAACAAAATGACATGAAATTTCGTTAAAGAAAGAATTAATTTAGTTATTTAACACAGTTGGTTTCCTATGAGAACGGTTCATGTTATAATGTAAAACATTATATTATGTAATAGCGATTAGTTTTTTGCTAAAATTTATAATATGTTTAAACTAACTAAAGCTTCATTCCATTTAAATTAATATCGGAGAAAAATATAGCATTAGCATTCCCGCAGCTACCGCTGTCAAACAAGAAAAGTTAGTCAGGCGATGGACAGTTCCTTTCGGGGGAAGGATAAAAACATACTATCTTAAAACTTCCTCCGTTTACGCTGCTTAAAAGTAATGGCTTCTTTTGCAAAGCTTTTGCCAGCTACTCTCACAGTGTTGAGACAACCAGTGCACGGACTACAGGAATGAACCGGACTGTGGGCACGGTAAACCCGGCATCGTAATTTTTAAACTTAAATCTTATGGCTTTATCTGAATCGCAATCATTCGGGGTCAGCCAAGAGGTTAAAAGGGCAAGTTCAAAAGTACATTGCCAACAACAGCAGGAAAACAGAAAGCGTGCGACATCAAACGGAGAAAACTGCTGGAAGAAAAAGATCGCAAGATAACGCACAGTTGAACGGTTATGAAAACTTTCTCACCACTGTATTTCGCCAAACAGTTCCGTACCCTTCTTCGCAATGAAGTTGTCACCATATTTGTTTCAATTTCGATTCGATGCAACACCGCGTTCCATCTAATTTGTTACAAGGCGAGAAAAAAAATTTGTCTCATTGATTAGATTCAGTTCTTTTAATTAAGTCCAATAATTGAAGATGGAGTGCGGTTGCCATACCTATTAAACGAACAAATTTGAAAGTAAATTGTTGTTGCAAACCTTACAAAAAACAAGTTCTGAAAATAAATGTAGCACTCTAAAGTTCACGGTGCATAGTGCGTATGCAGTAAAAGTTTCAATTAACTGGTAACCCACTTATTTATGTGGTGTGGGTAATTTCAGCGTAAGAAACAAATTATACTCGACAATTTGCTTAGATAAGTTTGAAATACTACAATTCTATTGTGACATACGTACCCAAAGGAGTAGTTTCATTATTGCTCGATCATATTAAATGCATTCAATGTTTGTATTTAATTTTTATATTTTATTATTTTTTTGCAAATGCATTACTGTTTTAACGCACACAGACTTCAACGAAGCGCCATGGTATAAAAATTGAGCGACTCCGGTCGGTAAAACTGAATCTGTTTCCGGTTGGAGTCTGCTATGAAAATCGATATTAAATATTCATTCGCTCATAACCATCCGCAGTATTTGCGGTGAATGTTGGTCAACTTTGAACAGCCACTCGAGCAAGCGCATGATGCAACCCGATGTCACCCACAACATCCAAACCGCACAGTATTTGGTTCAGTACTATCGAGTCACTTCCCTCATCCGGCCAGTAGGGAAAACTACATTGGAAACTCTCGGCGTCCAAGCACAAGTGCTGGTTCGGCGTGGCTTCAATAATCCGTTTTGATTTTATCCTTTTCCAATGGTCAGTTTCCGTGCCTCCGCCTAGCTCTTTCACCATTATCTTCACCAAGACCACGGTGCGATAACAGAGTGACTAATCCTTTTGTCTTCCCACCACGGGTAGATTCCTTCTGGCAATGGCAAATTGCAAGAGCTGGATCAAATCAGAAACAGGGAAATTACCAGCATGAATTCACGCACGAGAATGTAGAATGATATTAAAGCGACTTGGAACCGATCCGGCGCAATTACGGGGTCGGTTACCAACGGCTTTCATCACAATCCAAACCTTTTCATTTGCTTGGCCCGGGTGCATGCTACTGTAGAAGGTCCTTGTCAGGACATCCCATGATGAGTTCCAGCCAAGCGTTGTTCAGTTTGCACTGAAAGATGTGCAAAAACCGAGACCATTAATTAAATAAGGTTCGTTTGTAACGTAGCAATCGTGGTGAACGAAGTGGTTGCGTTACGAGTGGGTCGGTCTTGTGTGCGAGTTGATGCTTGGCTTGAGTAGACGGGTACACTGGAGCTGGTTGCGCTTTCCGTGTGTTTTTGAGACGATGCAATGATATGTGCCATTGTCTGACTCTTCCAAGCGATGATAATAATCATGCAACTGACTGCGAAATCCACCGAAACGTAGCAAATCGGGAAGGGGGGCTTCAGAATCAGCCAGTCAGTGGGTCTCGTCTCTGGTACGTGTTTTTTTTTTTTTCGTACAAGTAAAAGTTCGTTTAGCATGGCTACCAATGTTCTCGTGCTGGTCAGAAAAATCGACCCTTTCCATGTGCGATGCACATGTACACAAGTTCAATGAATTTGTCCAGGCCTACATTTGATCCTGGTAAAGCCAAAAGGATGTGTACTGACTGCTAGTGGCATGGCAACTCGGTCGAAATGGTGTATTTTAAAATGCACAAGGGGGATTGTTGGATTAAATGGCGATTGATGTTTGCTGCGACAATCCTTCACCCGACGTTTTAAAAGAGGCAGCCAGAAATGAAAAGCAAGGACATCATTTGATTAGCAAGTCAATCAAATCATATCAGATGTACAGTAGACATTTGCCGAGAGACATTGTTGTTAATTACTCAATCAGTTTCAATCAGTTGTTCGGCTTCGTAGAGAATGATAAAGCGGTTAAGTGGGACAAATTTGAATCACAGTTCAAAAATTGTATCATGTGAATTTCGTTTAACTGAAAATTCGGTCGAATGGAAAATTTGAATTTATCTTAATCTATTGGTTCCACAAAGTTTACTATAGAAACTATATGTCATGTTAAATCTTGCTTGATCATAAAAACGAATCCAGACGTTGCACTTCCATGCTCAATCTGTTGACAATTCGGCAATACTTACGACCAAGGCGAACTATAGAGTGACATCCAAGGTTTGGCGGTCAAAAGGAACGATTGTCGTTCGGAAGGAATATGCCAACCGATGAGAATGACGAGAGTGAAGGATCGTCTTACCGAAAGCAGCGATTATCCAGCTACATGGGGGCGGTGAGGACGTCATGTCGGATGGCATTATGAAACAGCACAGTAATGCTTCAGTTACAGCAGGTGTGCAAGGAGAGCGAACTGTGGGAGATGAAGTGCGCAGATCAGACGTCGCGTTTTGGAAATGCACGTGCCCAAACGGTCCTTAAACTTTGGACATGAGCGAGATCGGTTCTGGTCCTCCGGGGGAGCTGGTCGATGAAGGTCCTCGAATGGGAAAAGTAAAACTAAGGACAGCTGATGGTAGATGCAACCAGCACATCATCCCTGTATACGGCGATGAAGGCAACAGTTATCTAATAATACTTTAGAGTCGAACAGTCGAACTAACTGCGGATGCACTAGATTCTAAACAAAATGTTAGCGTAAAGACTTCCGTTGATTAGCACCTGCAGAATCATTCCACCGTTTTCTATCACACACTCCCCTTTCATACCTCGCCAGCATCCATAAATGTTCTATGGCAGCTATAAATTATGCCCTCTACTATGCTTAGCCTAGACGAACCTTAGCCTTAACCATCAATTATGAATGAACTTCACAGCGGTCTAATTACTTCGAGCGTCACATTTCGATGCTACAATCGCTCGCCGCTGCTTGCTTTTAGCACGATCTCCATTTGGCATGCGGTTATAATTGAGCAAAATCATTAACAAAATCTGGAAGCAGTCACCAGGCCGGCACACAGTAACGACGCCTTTACCAGTTGCACATCCTGTTTCTTCACTCGTGTAGCACCGTACCCGTTGTTTCACTCGTAACGCAGGATAAACAATTCACATGAAATCAGCACAATCGAGAACAGCGCGTTACACCTGCCTCACGCTCCACCGCTGGCGAGGATCGCGCGTCGAGGAATTTAAATAAATGAATATTAAATTACATTCCGAAGTGTCATAAATCTTCACGCTCATTTTCAGCGCCAACCATTGCCGCAGCAGAACTGTTCCGCTCGTCGTGTTCGGTTCCTCATCAATTGCCACGACCGAGGCCACTGTTCGTCAAGGCGCCGCTTCGTAAGGCAAGGGGTGTCAAATTTCCGAGATTTTTCATTCCACGCACTGCTCCTCCGGTGGGATGCGGGGTCCGGGTTGAGTTGGGTTTTCTTTTCTTTACATGTTTGTTTGTTCCGACGCTTGTCTTCAGGCTCGTTCCGGTCGTTTTCGGCTCTGTTTGGTAGCTGTTTTTTTTTTGCCATCACTTTCCCAACGGCAGCCCTTTCCGTACTGTAATTTTTCGGTTCGCGTACATGTTATGATTAATTACTGCACCGCTCAACATCTTTGCGTTTCTCCGGATGGTCTTCCGCGCGCAACAGCTACGGGAAGGACGCAGAGCAACCGTATCCTACACATGTTAGCACTACCGGCTCTCATCTCAAGCGAGATGGCTCAGATACCGCGAGGCGAGTGGGCACCAAGGGATAGGATGCCACTCGGATGGAATCAGTGTATGCTCAAGCAAAGGCTTTGGACCCATTATGTTAACCCTCGCGCGAGGAAACGCCACTGTTTCGTCGAGGCGACCATAAGTGAATATCGTTTTCGATGATTAATTACCCCCCATTCTTCATCGTACGAGCGTAGGGAACTTTTTCCTGGCGTTAACATTCGTCGTTTTCGTCGCGTCCCAGAGTCCCACACCCACACCCAACCGTGCATAACTCACTTTCGATGGAACACATGTGAAAATTTCCGGAAACTATGAGAAAATATCGCTCCCACTCGATAGGAAAATTGCTCCGCAGCACCCTACCTCATCTACTCGCCCCCCAGGTCCGAGCCGAGGGCGACTCGCCTGCACCCCAACGCGTCCCTGTTGGCACTGGATTAGCGCACAGGAAGGAAAAGTTCGTTACACGAGAGAACGAAACAAAAACGAACGCTGCTAGTTGCTATCGGTGCGCCATCTGGTGGAAGTTGGAGAAGATAAAGTACCAGCATTCCTTTCCTTTCGATGTTTTTCTTTGGTATTCCATGGTGTGTGAGTATGTATTTCTTCCGATCGGTATTTTGCTCGAACGGATGGCGCACAGTAACACTACAGTTACCGTTTCCCGTGAAGCACGACGACGACTCCTACGACATTTTCTTCAACATAATATTGTACGGCAGAGGAGTGTCGAACAAAGGGAGAAGCTTTCAACTTCAACTTGTTCCCTTCAAAACGAACTGTGTAAAGTTTGCTAGAAAAAATATATATTCCACCAGGAGGAAAAACGATGCAGCCATATGCTCGTTGTTAATACCACCGTACATACCTCTTCATACACCCACATAAAAACACACAGCACTGGTGTAAGTGAACATAACTTTGCCGGCTGGACAAGTCGCTAAAAAATGCACGAAATTTCATAACACACGAAAAACGCCACCAAAATCGAACCGAAGGAATGGAAAACTGTCAGGCAAGTGTTGGAGCTGATGAATAGTGTCTAATAAAGTTGATATTCGACCAAAATCAGCCACCGTCGACGATGACAACAGCAATGGTGCATATGTGCCACTCACATACGCTGGAGTTGGATCGAGAATGTCCGCAGTGTAGGAACCAATGTTGGGCTTGTGACTGGCCAGATCCCTGAAGCATGCCACGGTCAATCCAGCCGAAGGGTCCGGTAGCAGCACCGGAAACGGAAACAAGTTAAATTGAAAGGAAAATAGCGCAAGCTCGCGCCACCATTCCGGGTACCCTGAAAGGCGTTTGTCGCCAAAATGCTGAAGTGAACTAAAGCAGGCGAAGAAAGTGCCAGCTTCTTTGGGGACCGATTGACGGACTGCAGCAGGACTTCCGGCCATTACGGGGCAACTCACGGTAGCTCAGGAACATTTTATCCCATCCATTCTCCCGCCGGCACCGTTAATCATTCGATTCGGGCAGAAGGGGATAATATTATTTAATAGTGATGGGTTTGCCGTACGAACGACAACGAAAGCACCAGCCCGATGTAAGTGCAATGAAGTGCAACCAAAAAAAAAGGGCTAGAAAAAATCCCTCACCGGGTTTGCTTTCTTGCTCTTAGCTAAATTTTTCTTTCCACCAAACTACGGTGGAGAACAAATGCAATTTTCAGTTCTACTTCATCATACAAACCAGAGGAAAAAAGCACGTCTCCGGTACATTAAGGTCCATGCATTTCCCCAACTGACGGTAGCAATTGTTGAAAGATTATTTTCATTTATCATTACTTTGGCGAAGCCTGGTGTCGTTATTGGAGCAGGCAAAAAAAAAAAAGGGAAACCATCGATAAGAAGTGTCAAATATAGTACACGATCATTCTTCATCGCACTTAAACGACCAGAACCGAGGGTGAACTATCGCAACGTTTTATCGTTGAACTTCGTTTTATTGTCGACATAGTTTAACTCATGCATGGTAAGAAAAATTTATTTTGCAGTTTTACGGTATACTTAGCATTATGTAAGGAAAATCTATAACAAAAGCTTTAAAAAAACTAGAATAAAATAATCTATTACCCCACGTAATATAATAAATCTCTCAAAGAATTAGTTAATTAATGCACAGAAACAAAAAGGATCTCAAGAATTTTGGTTTTGTAAGAATCACAAATCGGATAAACCTGTTTAAAAGATGCAGGCAAAGTCCTCTAGTAAAGATCTTTAAACGCTTCATCAACGCAGCTTTAATACAAACGTCCACCGGGCGGCTCCAAATTTACTCCCTTTGCATGATGCATGAAGCATTAAAAATTCAAAAGCGCTACGTGTCTGGTCAACAATGCCACCGTTGTTACTAAAATGCCTTGCGGCCTGCCCTCGGTGCCGGTGGTCTGGCCGGCTTAGGCCGAGAGACGAAGCGAACGCCACCAGAAGACGAGTGCCGACGGGTCGAGGCAAAAGTGGAAAAATAGAGATTGGATGGAGGCACTGGCCCTACCTTGGCTCCGAGCGACCGTGTGTGTGTTCCCGGTGACCGGCGTTCTCGAAGGACTCAACGACGCTGCTGACAACTGGCACCGCCGTCGTGCAAACCCTCTCATCATCACCACTCCATCGGCCTCCGCCGGCTGAGGTTTTGCACGGACTAATACGCTTCCACGGCGCAACAGTAGTGACACTGGGCGCATCAAACGTCGCAACGTTGCTTCCCAGACGATGTTTTATGGACCCACTTTTCCTTAACCTTTCCCGATCTCCGCGCGCACCCTTTCCCGACCCCCGAACACCTAAATGACCACTTGCGAACGGGGCAGCCGGCCGTAATGCGCTCTGCATTTATTTACCACCATCTCGGCGTGTTGCCTCGCTGTAGGAACGGGAATATTTCACGCCATGTTGGCACCCAAGCACGGACACCTATGGAACATGGATCCCGCGCTCCATCTTCCAGCATCCATCGCGCACACACACACACACACACACACATACAAACACCGACACACCGACACACCATACCACCGCTGCTGGCATCGCTATCCTGTATCTTTCTCCCGGGTTTTGTTTTAGCGCGATGCTTTTGTGTTCTTTTGGTTATCTTTCATCCATCGTCACGTGGCGCAGGCATCCGGCAGGCACGTCGCCCCCAGCGGAGACGATCGCCAAGAACGAGTACAACTCAACGGTGGCTACAGCGATATCTTTCGCCTGGGACCTGCTGCTATCTTTGCGACAGCGCCCTGTGCGCCTCCCTTGTTTTATTCTTTTCTGGCGCTCAAGCCCAGCGTTATCCTTGCCTCCACTTTTTCGTAGCGGTGTGTGTGTGTGTTGCTACATGTTTTTATGTGCACGTGCGAGTAATGTATGTGTGCCACGACCGTGTTTCGCACTTCGTATGCTGATAACTGATTCCATACGTGTCGACCGTCGGCTGATACCGGCAACGCTGGGTCTCGGTGTCGGCCCTTGGCAACCCCGCACGTCCCGGGTGCTTTGCGAAAATTATGGCCAAAGCCATTCGAGCGTTTGCTTGGTTGCGATTTATTGTGCCAGGGTCAACAGATCGCCCTAACTCACTCACACTCCGCGTCACACAGCTGCGCGTCGTCTCCGCTGCCGTGCCAAAAACGCTTACGTGCAGTTAACGAACTAATCTTCCCAACTACCCGGCCGGGTTGGGGGACGGTGATGGCAGCGTCTAAGCACCGAGGCTGCGGGGAGTGCAAAAGCACCCACAGCATGAGGAGGGTGTGTTTCTCATTAAGATAAACATGACAGCATATGCGGGGTCATATGTCACCCGAGAACATACGAAAATTATTGGCCAATGTTAGACTGTCAGAGGATGGTCAATTAAAAATCGACTAGCAATCAACGTAAGTATTCAGAATCAAACGTTTAAGATATAGTAGCCAGGACAGTCCAGATGTCTTCCTGATTCAGTACAGTCGGCGTCTTTCGGCACTAATAAGGCATCTCGAGCAACGGGGGCGTTTAGGTTCTCGCCGGAAGCATTCTTATTTATTGATTCATTTAATAGGATTGTTGATGCCACTTCACTGAAGCACATATTTTATTATCTAATTATATCCAACATTTTAACCTACTCAAGTAACGCTGTGATTAAAAGACTCCTAATTTCGATAAACGGTGAAATCATGCCCCGTTTTTCCTGTTGATTTTGATTTACCTTCATTCCATTTCCGCTTCCTAATCAGCTTAAGTTTAATTCCCTTCAATTCGATGACAAATCAGCTTGCAGCTAGCGATTAATCGCCCCTTACCCCGTGAGGCCCCATTTGATTGGCCTTCACTGGTAAATGGAGGACCTCTTTCCTTCTCGTTCCGCGGTCCGTAGTGTCACAACGGCGTTCAACGTTTCGTCGACTAGAAATATCCAATCAACAAATAAGCTATCGTCAAAAACGTTGCCGTAGCCTTCTGTTTTTCTTTCTCTCGCTCTCTCTTACTCTCGTTGTATCAGTATTCATTCTTCACCAAGTGTCTTTTAGGAAAATTTTAAGGAAACGTGTCGAACGGAAAGGCGCAACAATGGGCAGTGGATCAATATTGGAAGGAAGGAAGGATGGAAGAGAGAAATACACCATTCGTCTTAATCCAATAAGTACGAAAATGTTCAAATTCCACTCATTTATGGCGACTGTCGAAGAAATTCAGCCGAGCGTTCATTGATAAACCAAATCTCTTTCGATGGAACTCCATCCTCCCATTCCTAAGCGTTCTGTTTATTGATCCCCATATATTTTACATCGTTTAACTTCTTAAATTTGTTATATTTAACCATGGTGAACAATTTGAGCAACAAATACTATTTTTTATATCTTTTTTTTTCTCACACTGGAGCATAAATAAAGTGCACATAAGCACACATGGTTTTCCAAGGTGACGACATTGGCCTCAACTCTCAGTTCACAGACAATGCTTTGAAAAAGCCAATCTCCCGGTTGACGAAATTTGGCCTTTGCAATCCGGCGAACATTTTTCCACTGTTAACAGTCTCGAAAAAGGATAATGGCGCTCCTTTAGCTGTTAATATTTCATATCTCCAACAATTCACTAGAACTAAGGACGTCTGTCAATAAGGATCGCCTAATTTCCGCGTTGATACACGCACAATCTTAGAAATATACGCCATTTATTTTAGAGAAGCGACTACGCGTTGCGTTAAATTTCCCTTTTATTACAGAAAATATACTTTATAACAGTAGAATGATAGAATGAATGTTTCAAAATCAATTCTTTTACGTATATTGAGGAATATATTTAAGCTGTTCATCGAGAGGCGGAGATTTGACTTTAGGAAAACACATTTTATCATTCTCAACTCAACTTTTTGGCATCAACTGCCTCCTCGCGTTGAACCCTTTAATAAATTTTGTACTTGCCTTTGTTTTTTTAAGAAAGTATCTTAAAATACTTCTCAAAACAGGCTCAATGGACTCATCGGGCCGTGAAAGGCTTTCCCTACGGTGGAATCCTTCAACGAAAATGGCTAATGGTTTACGCAAACCCACACAATGTACTTTCCAATGCGGATGAATGTCGGATTGATGGGTGGTTGGAGTAACATTTCCATTTGCTAATTGAGAGGTTTTTCAAAAGAGCTAACCTCGTTCCGTTTTCGCAGACCTTTACTTCTTCCGACCATTGTTGTCGCTTACGTATGGACCGGGGGTTCAATAGATTCTTCGCCGGCCATCTCCTAGGAACACGCTTCTGTCCAGATCTTCTTACTTTGGCATTCCCTCTCTCTCTCTTACGAAACGCAATGCCCCCGGGGAAACAAAAGGATTAGATTTCGTACCACAGGCCTTTTCCAAAGCCTTTCGAGGCAGTGGCCCGAGGCGATTGGTAATGGGCTCGGGAGAAGAGCGGCGCGTAATCCACAGCCGTTGTCCGTCCGTGGCAATAGCGCAAGCCGAGAGAGGATGCCGGAACCCGAAATTCAATCATAATCACTTTTCTCCGGCAACAATAGAACTGGGTCCACTTCTCGTCGTAGGTCGTCCGTCCGAAAAATGTTCTGTTGTTAGACTATGACATCTGTCGATCGAAACGTCAATCAGGAAAGTGTTTGGGGCATGGCGATACCGCAGCCCCGATAATGCTAATTTTAATTAATTTCTCTCCAATTGCACACCTCACCGCAAACGATAAGCGGTCCAGTACCATATCGCCGGTACTAACAACCGTGCAAGCATGTTGGTCGTGCAAGCGCAAGAAGCTGGCAGGCAAAAGGGTGCCTAGAAGATGCCCCCTCTAGTCCAGGCTAATTAAAATCCCACACGAATGAGCGTGCAATCGGACAGGTCGCTTCTCGGTCGATTTGATTTTCGATCGAAATTATGCCAACCTTCCACGTGAGTGGAATGACAGCGGCATCTGTCTGCCGAGCGAACGAAGCGATCAAAGTTTGGATTTGAAATGAAATTAAAAACAATCACTTGCAAGCATCGCACCAAACGCAGACGTTTGGGAAAATTTAAGCGATTCCTAGAATCAGGGCAACATTCTGATCAAAAATGGCCCAGGTATGATAAGGATGCATCAAAGCATTATAAAAGTTAACCTAATTTGTCCTGCACGAATAGTAAACTCTTCTTTTTTCAGCAAAGGGAGCTTGAACCAAACGAACCGAATAATTATAATCATTCTGCTTTCTTCATAGAGACCTGACGTTGTACAGGCAGAACACTTATGTACTTATGTTTAATGACGAAATCGTATGTGTGGAATTGTTGACGGATTGCGCAACAAAGTCGATTCTAGGACCCTCAACACTCACTTCTTCATTTGATACCCTCCACCGACAGCTTAGCCTTATTGTAGTTTCCTCCTTGTTTGAAGATACTAATAATCGCATAAATTATGTAAGCGCTGGCCACAGGTGCTTCGTGCCGAAGCCATACAAAGCAGAGCCGCTCACATTTCCCTACCAAGCGAGTACCATTGTGTCGCCAACTTCGAAAGGGGTATTCAGGGGGAAGGGGAGGGGGGTGTCTTATGGGACTAAAAGTTGGACAACAATAGCCGGATTCTACCGATGGTTGCACCTAAGCCCGGCTTACACTGGCTAAGTAAATGGTCTCTTTACTTTGCAAAAGATGGTCGCATTTCGTTAATTGATTGATGGAGGCGCCCAGCCCTCCGAACGGCACGTGCTCGCATGTGTCGTTGCTTCGCCGAGGGACCGCACGCGTATGAAAAGTCGATCAGGGCCAGAAAATGTTCATGTTAAGTGCATAATCTGTGCGTGGTGAAAAAATTGATATATTTACGACATTTTTTTAAAAAGGCCACCTCTCATCGCACCATTTCAATATTTTACTATGCTAGTGCTCCCCGAAGGCTATTCAGTTGAAAGACTTTTCCAATAAGCCATTGATAGATGGCAACTTCCTCCACTTTTGGCTAGCAGTGTTAGGAAGAAAGAAATAGCGGGGTTGTAATAAAATCATTCCTCCCTTGTTTCTTGTAAATACATTTCCCTTCAACCTATTATGCCGCCCAAGAGTACCTACTCCAAGCCAGCAATACTGAGGAAGATTGAGTGATGTTTTACTTTCTCTGCCATTTTATGCGTATAACAAAATTGCTTTGTTATATTGTTTTCCAATGGTCACGGCCAATGATGGCGGTAAATGAAGGAACGCATAACAAACGGAAAGCCTGTAAAACCAGTTTTGAACTAGCTCGGTCGAAAAATTCCCTCACCCATCATTACGATCATCATCGTCTGCGTCCGGCATTGCAGGAGTGCTGTGGCCGTCATGGCGCTTTTTCTATTCCGACGAACGTAAAACAACCTGACCGAGCCGACGCAGGTTTGGGTTCGTTTCTTCATGTTTTGTCTTTTTCCCCATTTTCGCACATTGGATTTTATTTCCCGTCGTTTGATTTTATTTTATTTTTATAGGCCGAAGTGAGAATGAAATGAACACTACGCGTTCGAGGAGCATAGGTTGCATGAAAGGGCCGGAGGCCCCGGCCGAAATCGTCAAAAAACGACCGCACACCAAGTTGCCAAAAAATGAACATTTGCCCGTTTCGTGCGTCCCAAATCGGTGATTCGTTCAACCAATCAAGGCTTGTGTTCTCCCTGTGTCAGTGGGAGTGTGTGCTTTCGCAACAGTATCTCTTACCGGTAGCATTCGCCCGTCAAAATGTTTTGTTAAGCCATCGAACTTATCACTTTCACGCATAATGTTTTTATAGACAATGTTGCTCCATACCTCCCTTCTGCTCCGAGTCAGGTTTCAAATGAAGAATGGGAAATATTCTACAAATGAAAAGATACTTAATTTCTGAACAATTCCTCCATTTGGTTCCACCAGACAGAGACTCAAAAAAGGACCTAACTACTAAACTAACTATTCAAGTTTCAGTAAAGCTTACGGAAAAAGACTGTTCATCACGTTCATTTTCTTTTTTTTTTTCAAATGCAAATGATATGAACAGAAAATCGTCAAATAACTAAACATTATATAATACTGGAACTCCTATTGATCACATGACGGTGAAGTCTGGTAAGAAAAAAGCAGCATAAACTATTGCTACAAATGTTGCCAATTTCGATAAAACATTGTGGAATGGTAGCGGGCCAATGCGATGCGCAAAATCAAGTCGGAAAGTAAAAAAAAAATATCAGCATAAATCAATATCTTCGATTGGATCGTCAAAAAGAGAAGCAACCTTCCCATGCGAATGTTAGCCTGCAGAACACGGAAAGGATAGAGTTGCTTCAATTCGAGCAATTCACGGTTGCCAATGCTCGGCGTTCGCTCTTGTTCCTTTCAATTCCACATTTTTTGGTGAATCACTGCTCCAAATGAAATCGAAGCCGAATGCAGAGCATTTCTTGGGCATCGATTGAAGCGTTCCGATTGACTAACCAACTTTGGGAAAAAAATCATGGCCTTCCGTGCTCCTGTGGGGTCGATGGGGTCCTCGGCCATACGAAGAACAGACTCGAGTCAAATAAATCACCATGTTACGCCCTCCATTCGGCTGCTCATCTTGCCGCTTCGCACGTGCACTCCGCCAATGCTCGCGAACGAACATCCTTGGTGCTCCCGTAAGGAATTCGAAACGCATACGCGCAGGAAGTAATTACTTCAAGCCGATAAATATTTAGTATACTGCTCCACAGCTCCGGAAGGGCCGTGCGTCCTTTGCGATAGCCCGTGCTGCGGCCTTCACCCAGGCTCCGGGCTCCGGGCTCCGGGAGCCAAAAGTGTTGCTATCTGTTTGAGTTTCTCATCAGGCGTTTCGGAGTGGTGCGCACGTGGTGTATGTATCGGTTGGTGGCACCAACGCGTTGGTTACATGCTGACAACCATGAGCACATGCTAACGCAGGGCAGCATTAAATTAAAAGAAGGGAAGCAACATAAAACGACGTGAGAAAACTGCTCCAAGTGTTGATTTTTCCTCCCCGGTTCAGCGAAAAGGCAGACTTTGGCAGGAGCTCGTGGGCGCTTCCTGCTGCTTTGGCCTTCGGCCGTCAGGCTTTTATGAAGAATGTTGTATGTGCCTGTGAGAGAAAAAAAAAGCTATTCGGTCTTTGGCAAGATGATTGCTTTCACCAAGCAAGACTGGGAGCTTCACCGTCGCGTGGCGTGAATGAAAAGACAATTCAGTGGAACAGAAAGGGACGAGCATAAGCTGTGTTGATTTGTTCCCACACCACGTTGCTCGCATCCAGCCTTCTTCCGAACGGCGTTGTGCATCTCACGACTTGCCGAGGGAATTGCCTCAGCGTTAAGATTGCTCCCACCGGCTGGAGGAAGTGTGAATGTGTGTGCGTGGGTAAGGCTGTTTGCTGTATGAATTTTTTTGAAAAATAATTTTCCTAAACGAGCCAAATATTTACTTTTGCATATTTATTCCCGCCCGCGCATTCCAACGCCGCGCTCAGTGTAATAAGTCGTGTGTGTGTGTGTTAAGGAGCATTGAAGCGTCGAGTGGGAGGTTTGGTGGGGGCTGATCCAAATACCCTACAACAGTGCAATACTACAATAAACTTCCCGTAAAGCCACTACAGCACCGGTCGAGTCTTTCCATAATGATATTGAATGGATAAAACATTAATATCCCGCTGGGTTTACGCTGGCCGATTCATTCATAATGGATATACTGCCATTATTTTCCCTGACCACCTGCCGCGTAATCACTCCCTCGGACAGTCTGAACCATTACCATCACCATTAATCGTGGCGATCGTTCGGTGGAGATAATGTCACAAGGAGTGCCATTTTCAAAATAATCAATCCACTGCCGGCTTCGATCAATCGGAAAGGTCCCCCTGATCGTGCTGGCCTGCGGGAGATTTCCGTCGGTTTGAAGTAGTGTCGCAGTATCCAGTTGCGTCGGGTTGTGCATTGTGCTCCACTCCGTACTCGTGTGGTGGGGGACGCTTATCTTGGGTGAGAAACTGGCCTTTAATGGATTTACAGCCATTAGATCGATTTATGTCAGCATTTATTTGCTCCGTTTCATCCGTCCCGGAAATGGGAGTACTTCTTCTACGTCATCGAGTCGCCCGGGCTGTCGAGTGGCGGCCACACCGACGACTCTGGACGTTCTTGCAGTATTCTTTTGCACGCCAGTGCAGAAGACACTTTGCTGGTTGCGTTCCAGGCTACAGGGTCTGATGCGCCGGACAGGAGAGCCACTCTTACATGTCTCTTCATTTATTTTATTTAGTGATGCCATCGCCATCTACCCTTTGACTAACACTAACGTACTAACGGGATGAAAACCGTCCACAATGGAGCCCCAAGCCTGCCTTCCCCAGGCCAAGATGGGAGCCAGTGGTCGTTTAGTGGGAGCCGCTGGAAACCGCCTTCCAACAGGGCGACCCAGAAACTGTGGCCCAGTAAGAAACTCTACGCCTTCAGCTTGGTTGTTTCGAGGAAGTAGTCCAAGCCGGGTTTGGATTTCACCGCCTGCAGGGAGAACGTTCGAAAGCAATGTCCTTTTGTATCTCCTTTCTGGATCCTCAACTTGCCGTACTCTGACGAGGAGGAGCGGGACTTGGTAAACCCCCGTTGACGGACGTTGAGGTAAACCAAGGCGGGATACAACACGATCGGTTTTTGCCGTAGCCATAACCTTTTCCGCCCACATACACATACATAATCCGGATCTGAGGAAGCGAAACTACTCCCTCGCGCACTCTCTCTATCTTTCTCTGTCTCCCTCGCTCCATTTCGTTCCACGGGAACCGTTTACGGCAAGCGTCCTTCAATTCCTGTGCCGCGCTACTTGTGCCACTCTACTGCTCGCCCATGTGTCTTCCGCCTGATTTATGGCAAAAAGTTTACAGCTTCCTCCTGCGCTGTTATGTTGCTGTCCTTATTTTTACAATCCGCCGCTTTGTAAGGCCGCGGAGGACGACCGAATGGGCGCGGGTGGTTGAAAGTTTTCAACTGTGGATAAGAAAATGGATTTGTCTCGTGGCAGTATCACGATTTTGTTGATTGCATTGCATTGTTGTGTTTCGACTAGTTTTTTGTAGGCCAGCTACCTGGCCCGATATAATTCATGAGACACTTTAATTTACTTAACACAGAAAATTATTTTTTAAACCAAACCGATTAGGATTTATTCAATTAAGCCCGGCAAAGCGTTAGTTCATTAGGCTTCATGCGTTAGGAACAGTGTTTTCGTCGTCAGATTGCGGAGCTGATGTTTTTGACATTCCTGTGAATTTTTATGAATGTCCATAATGCAGCCCGCCAAGAGACGGAAGCATACACGCCCGGCCAAGAAGCAGCCCACTCGCCTATTGCCAAGCGAGTAACTGGGTACCAATATGTTGGGGAAACCTGGACACCGTGGTGTCCTAGCACAATGCTTGGACGCGGGCCATGTCTCTTGGTAATTGGAAGAGGGGCCCACGGGAACATTTGGCGCAGAAGTCTCCTGGCTTCGTTGCAGTGTGCCGCCTGGCCAAATCGCCAGCATGCTCCGTTTCCGGTGTTAGTGGTACTGTTGACGCCAAGCGCCGCGCTCGCGTCTTTCATCTGCTGTGTCCTGCCTTTGCTCTACATTTCGTTATTTGTTTTTTTTTTCATTTTACTATTTTACACATAGTTTAAAAAACGTCAAGTCTTGTTTAAAAGGAGCAGAAGACACAATAAAAAAATCATGCACCTTACACCCCTCTCCTAAACTCAGATTAATTGTAACGGAGTTCCTACAACAGAAACGGAACAATTAAACAATACACAATTAAAATAAAATTGTACGGCACCTCACAGCACGGCAAGCAAGTACAAAGAATAAAGCATTTAAATACCCGCCCGGTCTCCTACGATAGATCGGACACCAAGAACATGCAGAAAAAACGAAAGTCAACCCGCACCGTGGAGTACAGCACGGCACGCAAAAATAAAATGTTATGGTTCTTAAGAAATGATAACGCATTCAAATGCCCATCCGGGAAAGACCGTCCGGCCGTAGCACAGCAGAGTGTGGTGTTCGGAAGACCCGAGGATTTTTCTAGCGTCAATCATTTGCGGGTGTGCGAGTGAAGCAATATACATGTGCGAGCGAGCAACAGCGATTGTGGGTTGGAAATGCAGCAAAAGCAAAAACAGCTCACAGTGGGTTATAACGATCGTAAGCGAGACGGCATTTGTAACAGAGCGAGAGGCAAGTATGAAACGCTCGAGAGTTCTCCCCTGGGTTGGTACAGATCAAGTGATTTCTCGCTTACTCCAATGTGTTGGTATAACTACGATGACGAACCTCGCACTCGCTTGCATCGCTGTCTGACTTCAAACGCGCTCATGTGTTGTCCCGCTCTATCTAATGTATTGGTACAGACTCAGCGATTTCTCGCTTACTTCAACGTTTTGAACGTGATACGTTACCAACGACGACAAACGACGACAGTTTGTATTATAATGTATAGGAGATTGCGCCCGTGGTGGCCCTGTGGCCTGGCTCCGGGATCGAAAACAAACCGGCAGCTACCGAGGAACGCGAGTTTGCGGTGGCCATTTTTGTCGCTTCTGCACCAACAGATAAGCGGCACACAGAATGCAGAACATGGAACTAACAGTCCGTGGGCCAAAGAAAGAAGGGCGGGGGAAAAAACTAGAGAGATAGATGGATGGATGGAAAGTCCATTAAGAACTTTTCAATTGTTTAATGGGAGCAAAATTAGGCTTCGCCGACCAGAACCAGCGGCACCGTTCGGCCGTCCCCCACGGTGTCCCATATGGATCATTGCTGGCCACATTCGTGGACCCGCTGGGGAAAAGATAAATTGTTATTTATGGTAATTTAATGGCGTTTGATGTAAATCATTATGTTCCTGTTTTGTAGTACGAATCGAGGTGGTATTTTTTCGGTACTGCTCCACCCGACCGTCCACCTTTCCGCCGTGAGTGAAGAAGCTCTATTTAATCTGAAACCGGCAACTGAGAGTTTTTCTTCCAAACCGCCAACAACCGCTACTAAACTTGGGTAAAAGTAAACGGAAAGTCGCTCGACTGACTTCGGTGAGGCGTGTCTTTCGTTTCGGTTTCGCGGTGTCAGTATAAATCATTTGCAGGCAGCCCCGGCCTGCCCGGCATGGACCTACCAGGAAAGCAGTGCAAACGGCGCTATGGAACCGAAGATGTTTTCCCACCGGTAGAAGGAAAATGCACACGCTTACCACCAGCCGGGACGGGCGTGGAGGAGGATGCCGGAGCAAGATTTATGACTAAATAACCCAAGAAAACTAGCTATCATTCCCCATTCGGCATAAGCACCCACCCCGGCACCGGAAGGTGAAAAGTCGAGAATTTGCTGATGCGGGGGTTTGATTTTTGTTTGCTGACTGCTGGCTGATTTACAAGAGTCACAACAGCTTTTAACCCGAAACGGGAATGATAGCGACGGAAGGGTAGTGATTTTCAGCACTATTAAACCAAACCAGCAAAGAGCATAGTTGTAATAATGATCATAAAGCACAGATAGCAGGCCCCTAAAACGTGGTATTATAAACACGAGAAATATCCGACTCGCTGGAGCGAAACCGTTGGCTGGAACCATTCGCCGCACATTGCCACGAAAATGATTGTGTGTTTTTTAGAATGGTTTGCTGGTGTACCAGTTTGTAGTGAATGAGAAAAGACGGAGATTAAATATTTAAAACTTTGCATGTTGTACAGTGCTTGAATGTTTTATTTTAAACTTGTTCGCCATGCTTTGGATATCAAATAAAAATCACATTATCAAGAAATAGCACTCAGCTCCCTTGTAACATTAAAAAAATTTGGAACAATATCTTTTAGTTTTGATTTTCAGTTTGCAGCTCTTGGATTGAATTGGACTCTTGAAAGAAGGATGCTATGAAAGAAAAGCAGATTCACAATTTCTCTACTTCTGCATACTTCTTCTACTTGGCGTAACGACCGTCATTTGGTCAAGCCTATCGATTTTTGAACTAACGAGACCATGCCATATGTGCGATCGGGAGGAAATTATCTCCACAAACCATCGTCATCGTCACGATCAGGCTCGAGGGAATCATTAAATTGTTTCATTTATTAATGTCACGTCACGGGGAAATGTCAAGAACATCTTCAATTCAACCACTTGTCACCGGTTCCCCGACACATGTGCGTTAATGTGTGCCAGGGTGCCTCTGTGCATGTGTGCAAGTGGCGTGTAATGAAGCCATCCGCCACCGCCGCTGCCGCCATCGAAAGGTGGTCGGTCGTCGCCGGCAAGTGACAGCGGTATTACGCGGCTAGACCGCCGGCCGGTGTAGGAAACATTCGTACTAAATGCTTTCCTGGTCACTAAGTACGGCCCAGACGCCGTGTGAATTGCCCATCGTGTGACCGGCGGGGATGGACGTCGTTAGCTGCCGAGCAGCAGGACTCTACCGGCTCGAACGATTGCACCGCGGGAGGAAGATGAACGAAAAAAAAAGAAAAAAAAACCAAGAGTAGGATGTTATTAACTCACCACGGCTGGAGATGACCGCATCTGTCGTTGACACTAGCAGACTGCTGACGACGATGAGGAGAATGAAAATGTTGCGAAGGAAAATAAATCGTAGAAAGCAATTAACTACGCCTCGTTGACTTCGATGGTCGCCGCTGGCTGCGGCAGCACTGTTGCTGGCGCAGTTTGCGGTGGCGATGGATTGGACGTTGCGCTTAGCAGGATCGTTGCCACTGTTGATGGTGTTGGAGCCGTTTTTGCCGGTGCGTCCGCTGGCGGCCGAGCTGCTCGCCACCATTCTGCTAATAGCCGTAGCCGGATGTGCTTGATGCCACCAGGCGGTATTTAGTGCGGCCATCGTGGACCCTCGGTCGGCCCTCGGACCGTCGTCTGGGCGATTGTTCGGAAACTCACTGGTTTTTTTTCTAGCTTTTGTTTTCCCACTCCTGGCCTGACGTTTCGCCCGGCAGTTATTACAGCAGCCTGCTGCGTCTGACAAACCGTTCGCACGGACGCGAGACGATGGCCTACTCGATGGGCGATACTTTTGGCGTGTTAAGCCTCTACTTATCAAACGTGATAGTTTCCCGCCCTTCGCACTGCGTGACTGGAAAGGTGTGCACTTCAGTACGCACTCTTCGCTCGCAATTAGCCACACAAACACGCTCACTCACAAAATCACTAGTTTTTTGTTTTCCTCGACGGTATCGCCCTCGGTTTGAAAATTCTCCAGATCGAGCCCGGGTGTTGCGTTCTTCAGATCGCCCGACGCGCACCTTTCGCGTACCAAGCGAACACGCTACTTCACTCACTCTCTCACTCGCTTTAACATCGAAAACGGGCAAAACTTCCAATACTGCTAAGGAAAAACACTCTCTCTTTCTCACGCACCAGCTCCTTCCGCCGGCTGGCCAAACTGCTTCATAGTAGGGCTTCCTAATGAACCTGCGCCAAACTTCCGCACGCCACGCTACTACATCACCGGGCGCCGCGCAACACCTGTTCGCGAGCTGTTTTCGATATCAATTAGGAGCCGCTCTATCGCCCCACGTGACGTCACGGTTTGTTGGGACCGCGTTCGGGCCGGCTGGCACTATGGCGAAAAATCGAAGCCAACCCGCGGGCTCGGACGAACGGGCGAAGTGAGAAATGGATAATTAAAATGCAATTATCAGCTAAACACTTGCCTCGTCAAGGGTCTGTTTTTCTTCGCGAACTTGATCGGAACGCAGACTACGGCACGAAAAAAAAAACAAAAAAATCAGCTCGCGGCGATTGTCTGTTGCATAAAACGATCCACTTTCCGCCGTCGCACCTTTTTTCCTATTGTTTTATATTTATGGATGCACTTTGTATTCGCTCACTCAAACGCCGGTCTCACGAATCAAGGGGAAAACATGTTGGGATGTTCAATGAAAGAATTTAGCGAAAATTGGCTGCAAAAAAAACATTTTGAATTAATTTTCTTAGTTGAAAAGTATTTTAGGAGAACATAAATGTCCCATAACATCAACGTTTATCAGCGGATCCAATTGTATAGGATCTTAATAATCAAAGTGAAATTGCTGCAAAATGAAGTGCGATTTTCTTTTTTCCAATAAACAGTTCAAAAGGATATTCGTTATTCTCTAAATGTAATTAAGTATAGTGCCTTTCCCGGTATGCCTTTTTCTATGTCATTTAGTAACTGAAAATAAAACCCATTTCTTAACATAATACAATGAACCATTTCTGACGCAATGAAGTATGGTTCATGGGATGCAAAACATACGCATTTACAATGGTACACTTTGAAGAAGTAAAAATGTTTCACTCGATAAGAATCACTAACACGTACGTATGAAGCTTTGGAATTAAAAAAAAAAATATCTAGACAATTGTTCTGGATACAGAATGATGCACTGTCGTCAACCCAGGATGTTGGAAAGTAAATGCCTTTGTTGTCACTTTTTAATTAATGAATTTCTGCCGAAGAAATCATCGAAGCGTTGCAATCCGACAACGCTGCCAACTGAAGCCATAGCAAAGCTGGTACATCCAAAGGCATACCCAGCTTCTAAGTATTTCTTTAGCGCAGCTTACGAAACGCGTGCTGCTTGGGTACTCCAAAAATGCTTAAGGCTTCCCTTTTAGACAAAATGTTTCCATCTCTGAGCCGTGAGAAAGCTACATCTCACACTCCAGAACACACGCTGCCAGTGTCGTTATGTATCGCTCGGCAGCAAACAGACAAGGCAGCAGGACGGCCTTTTTTGTTGTTATGTGTTGCTTGCGACTGACTCCAGAACTGACGATGCATCGTCAACCAAACTTCCACATGCACGTTTGCTAATTTGCATACATATGCATTCGGCCGGGCCCATCCTGAACCGACCACTTATGATTCAATCTCATCACCGACGAAACTTTCCTTGTGCAAAATGTACAAAATGAGCTCCTGCTAGCGCTCCAAGCAAACTCGCTTTTCTCCGTAGGAGAAAATCAAATAAAAACAACGTTGCCTCAAATCTCTTGAGCAAGGACAACTATATGCCAAGCCTTATAGTTCGCGTGCGACATCGTGTGGGAGCCAGAGCACCGTCGTTTCCCAGTGCTTTCAACAATGTTGATTCTTCGACAGCATCCCTCGCTTGTTAACGTGCTTCTCGTCTTAATCTCATCACTGTCGTTTGTCTTCGCTCCCGGCGTCAGCCACTCCGCACTGCCTGTGCGCATAATGGCATTTCTTAACAGCAGGGAATTTGCAATTGCAACTAACCGAAATTCATTGCACCCCGAGCAGCATCCACCGAGGGTGGCAAAAATCTAAATAAATTCATGAATGCCACTCGCCCCTGCCGGTTCGTGGTGCAAGCTTCCCAGCGTGCGAATAAAATTACTCATTTCGAATTTATGAAAACGTCAACGCATCCGCATCCCGGAAGCCTTCGCCCGAGAAACGCGATCTTAACACCTCCGGAACTTTAACAGGGTGTAGGTGAGAAACACAACGCAGTTCGTGCAGTGGGAATTTTATGTGAAGAAAAAAAAAGGCGTGGATAGAATGCGACACATGAAAAGCATCAGCACAAATCCAAATGCCGTAGAGCGTGCACTGATCGAACAAAGCACAACGATGGTGATGATTAAGAATGCTAGAATTTCACAAAACCTAAAATTAATTTAGGAAACGAACTTGCTCCTGGTGCGAACACTACATTTAATTGCGTTTGTACTAATTGACTACAAATGGGCAAAACGTAATGCCACGTACATCATTCTTTTTATCAGTTTCAATCCATTTGTCTTGTCATACTTATACAATTCATTGCGAGTCACACATTAGACAATGCACATTAATAGTTCTGGGAAAGAGGATTCAATGTCTTCTTGTTTTAAAATGAGGCTCTGATCCCTCCACCATGTTTTTGGCTCTAATTTTTGTTTCTCGTGTTAATTGTCTTGTGTTTCAGGGTTATTAGTGTTGAATAGAAACGACTGGTTGATTTGATTCAGAGTTCGAATAGAATTTGTGTTCCATTAATTTTCTGATTGATGTATGTGCTTGTTAAAAAAATAAAAATTAAAAAAGATAGCAACTCAGTTCCAATTAAGCCTTGAAACCAAATCGACACTAGCTGCTTTGAAGTGATAGTTGTGCAGCTTACCGAGTTTTCCATAACTGTTTCGTTGATATTAACGCTTCTTTCATGTCCGCGTCCCGTTGAGTTTATCGCCCGGCGGTCTATCGCACTAATTGAACTGGTTGATAACGAAGACATTCCCCCGTTCGTTTGCGGCTGAATCGTTTTTCTGCTGGAGCATCAGTCTGTTCGCACTAAGCACCGTACCACTTAAGTTCAGCACATCCACGGTAATCGATCGGCATAGGCGCCGTGCAACAATCGGTTTGCAAAACCAATCTGTTCGGTGCCTTTGCCAGATCAATTCGCCCGAAAAGCGCATCCCCCAACGCGGCAAAGCAAAGCGGGGTGAAATAAGGCGACGCTTTTCGATTTCCCGGCGCTTCTCAAAGGGCGGCAAAAATCTCAACTTCCCAAGACAGCAACGAATAGACAGCACGGATCTATTGAAAGCAATTTAAATGCACTGGCTGGAAGTGGATTCTGCCGAGCTTCCGTGGTAGTCCGACGGACGGCTGTGAGTGTCTTTGGTGGAAAAGCCAGTCGAATCATCTTCTGCTTTATGTTCTCTTTTCAAACTGTCTTCTACCTTCCCCCCGGCCGGGTCGGACAAACCGTACAATCTCTCGTCCACGCGGAACGATTAATCGAAAACTAAGATAACGCTAGGATTGACCCACCCCGTGCTCCGGGACCGTTGATCGTTCGAATTGCTTTTCATTAAATCCATCCACTGCCACATTCATTCCTGGTCCTTTATATTTTCGCTCAGAATCCGAATCCCTTTAGAAACCGGGGCCTTGATAGAGCCACTGTTCATTTCAGCTCGCTCGTTCTTATGAATACTTCCCTATGCCAAGGGATGGATGGTGTGGGGAAACATTTTCCCGCATCGAGCCAAGAGGAAGACAGACGGAGAGAGAGAGATAGAGAGAGAGAGAGAGAGAGAGAGAGAGAGAGAGAGATAGAGAGAGCGTGAATGAAAAAAAACCCCATTTGGCACTTGCGAGGAAAATTTATCGGTCATTTCACGTTCAACGAAGAATACCTTCCCTCACCGGGCAACCCGGTGCCCTTGGCTACCTAGCCATGCTTTCCTGCGTCCACCGACACACGATACCGATGACGTAAAGCTGCGCCCATGTACGGTCGGTTCGCTTTCCTTCCTTCGATGTTTCCTTCAATGTTCCATTACTGCTCATGAGGCGGCTTATTTTCCATTAACCAGATATTGCCTTTTGCGAGGCGAGAGTAAAAGCGACTACGAATCGGATTTGTACGAAAGAGGCACACGTTCTCGATCTCTGATACCACTGGCTGCGTGTGAATGGAAGGGAAAAATTCTTGCACAGAGAAAGATAAAAAAAGTCCCAGAATCGCCGGTCGACCTTCGGCACGGAGCTTTTCCGGTTTCCTGTTTCGTGTCGGACCACTCGAATCCTCCGTAGCCGAAGAAAGAAATAAAAGTAACGCCGACCATATTCCAATCCATCCTAAAAGCGAGCGGAAATATAAACATAAAATTTTATTACAATACAACTGTGATTCAGATTAGCTCTTTCGACTTTTGGGCCCTTCACCTTTGCAGCTTTTCATCCACTTTCCCCTAACGGACACCGGAGTCGAAATGGTGATTTTTTTTTCTCCCATGTGTTTCCCAACCATTTCCCAAGGATACATCTTGATTTCAACTAGCGCCAACACCGTCATTTTCGTGTTCTGTCTCCTGCCACCTGCCCAATCATGCCAAATACGTCGCTGGTATTCGGTTGACTCGAGATAAATTTTACGATACGTAACAATAATCAGCCCAATCAGGATTTTCCCCGAAAAACGCTTGGGCGCGGGGTTTTTTTTTTTGCTGTAAAATTACCGGAATAGGAATCTTTTTGTCGAGCCTATTCAGTTTTAAATATGTAAATGTATTGAATTTTATTGTGGCTAATATAGAAATCAATGAATTGGAACTGTATAAAGGATAGTGATTTTGAAGCAAACGTTAACGCAAATGAAACGTAAATCTTTTCAATAAGATTAATAAAAAAATGCAAAACATATTATTCTTCCTTCATGTGTGAGTTATTGGCCATTTTGAGTTACACAATGCCTTTATGAAGTTAATTGTGGTACAAAAATAATAAAATTAATAGATTTATTTGGAATAAAAAAGGTCTCTACCTATAAATAGAAGCAATCGTTCCTAATACAAATTTCATAAATGCTTCTCGTATCTACTGCATCTAGCCACAAACAAGAGCCATCGCTGAAAAGAAGAGTGAATAATTTACATTCCGTTATCGCATAACGAGCTGTAACTTTTTCTTTTTTTCCTCTTTTCGGTTAGAACACGGCAGATAACACAATGCTGTTGCACGAACTTAGCATTTCACATTTTCATCAAATGTTTCTAAGAGAAAGTTTCTTTTTCATTTCACTCGCCGATAACGGTTACTCCTGCCGGAGCAGGACGCAGGTAAGGGAGCCATTAAAGGATCCCGATGTGTGCGGTAGCAACCGGCACCGTGGAGCCATAAAATTATGAATATGCTTCTCACAATCTTGGTGCACAAACATTAACTTTCGTTTTGATGTTGCATCCATCCTTCGTCCTTCAGGGCGCCCCGTATGCCTCGCGGCGGACGTGCAGGCAGGCTCTATCGAAACATTTCATCGAACGAACCGCGGTTCACCTGGAATGGCCGGAGAGTTCCATCCGCCGCCGTCTTCTGTGCGCATCCTTCTCCGCGCGTATAAATTTTTATTTACGAATCTTAATTAAAATCGTAAACATTCCATCACATTACACTCACACCAGCCACAGCACCAGAAGACGCCAAACCGGCTCATAATCTTCTCTTCCTCCGTGGCCTGATGGTGCGGTTCGGTTACAGTTCCTCCAGGACATGGCCCGAATGGCACTGGAAAAACCACATTTTCCCCCCCCCATCCCGGCCTTGGGCGCGCTTTTACGGGGACGGTCTATTTGCCACACAGGTGCTACGGATTCGTTTCCACCACTGTCGTTTAATGAAGGGTGGGGGTGGTAGAGAACGCACGGATGTTTGGGTGTAGATGCCATAAAAGCGAAACTTTTCTTCCCCGCAAGGCGAACTGAAAATCATAATCATTATGGTTTGCCATTTTCGTTGCCCGCCCCACGCGCCGTTCTTCGCCAGTTTTACTTTCGCTCCACACGGAGCTAAGAAACCGAAAGTGAAAACCATCACGCGAAGGGGGGACAATTTTATGTAACTTTCTTTAAAGGTCCGCTTTTTTTTCTTTTTTTTCAAAGTACCATTTCTTGTCTTTGATGCCTCGCGTCCTTGATGCTCAAATTTACCGACGCAGTATATGGTGAAGTAAACATTAATTAACTAAAATCATTCCCAATGACGCATGGCCGAAGTCGATTGGTCAAAGTGCACGGCGGAAAGCAAATAACGATCAATCCCTGGAGCACCCCGCTTCCATGGTCCCTTTCCCACGGTATCTCCCCATTGCCACCAACGTGCAAACTCGGGTCAAATCAGTCGGGAAAATTTAATTGATGACCTTATCTCACCGAACCCCCACAGAAAGTACGACCGGAAAGGCGAGGAATACGGTGGAGCAAGCATCGAGACACGGCCATCTGGACCGCCTGGAGCCAATCGACCATTCTGAATGACGCTGCCTTCTTGGATGGCGCACTTAATTCTCCATAGACCGTGAAATCATTTGGCCCCGAAGGCACAGCAGGCCGGAGCCGTGGACAGCTCTAATTAACGATGCGTTCGTCCCTTCGTTGCGTATCCTCAGCAGAAATCGCTGACTTCGTCGTTCCGTCGGTCGCCTTGGCGATAAGGATCGGTTTTAGAGTATGCAGTTTCTTTTTTTATCGTTTTCGTTTTGTTCTTCCAAAAAATCCTTGAAACTTCGTTTCTGTCCTTCTTGATAACGGTCGAAAAAGTGATTTTTCCATCCATGACGCATAAAAGGAGAAAAACATCAAACTTCAATCCATAAAACCGTCACAATGGTGTTTAACGGGGAGAAAAACTCGTATCGCATGCCCGGCTACTAAACAGGCGGCAACAAAATTAACCTTAAAAACCCAAACGTCATCCTTCGTCGTCATAATTTAATCATAATTATTAATTACACTCGACGATCGGGTCGCGGACGAAACGTTAGCTCCAAACAATGAGTACCCTCTGGTTTGCACGGGTGGTTTTCTTAATTGTTACCTGCTTGGAATGTCGATAAATATTTTAGAATCGATTTTCACCTAATAAGGAGAAAAACATTCAATGCTATACGGAATCACTACGCTATAATATACTTCTACTGTACTTCTGGTGAAAAAGGATCGCGTCGAGTGGACGAAGTAAAAGAAAACAAGCTCTTCCTTCCAGTGGATTTCACAGTTCACGTTGCTTGGTCCTTCGCCTTCGGGAGCAAGGGAAGAAAAACTGGCAACAATTTTCGAACGTAATCAATGTGAACCTTCGAGCCCATCATTATTGGCACCCAATTCGCCGTACGCTGAGGCGAATTCGTGCCCGACCTCACCGGTGCGCTCAAGCATAACCTTCGCCATCCTCGTACCTTCGGAACCTCTCAGGTGCCTTATTCACGCGGCCAGTTCGACAAATTGATTTATAAAAGTCTTTTAATTAAAATTCTTCTCGTCCACCTCCTGCAAACCGCCCGCATCCCCGAGCTGCGGTGGGTTTGGCACATGAAAACCAGCAACCGGTCACTGCTTCGGCTCGGCTTTTGGCATTTGGCAACTCCGGTCGGGCCTGGTCCAGCTGAGGGGGTGGACAACTTTCGGCGTAGTAGCGATGAAATTGGTAAACATTAGAAGGATCATGCGCTCGCTCGTGGCACAGAACTGGAAGGGCCGCGATGCTGGGCAGTACAAACACCGTGCCACCGGTAGCTGTGAGTGCGCTCGCAAACAGACTGGGGGGAAGAGGGCAAAGGGGGAATAGATTCGTCCATCACGAGGGTACAATTTTACGGAGCAACTGGCGAACCATCGCCGACGGTGGCCGCAATCGTCCCACTTGAGGCTAAATTGAGTTATTTGCTTTATAATTTCATTATGCTGTGTTTTCGTTCCACTCGTTCGTGGAATCGACAATTTCCTTCATCCCCACCTAGGCGTACGTAGAGCAGAAAGAATGTGAGACAACGAGCTAGGGGAAGGGGGTGCGGAGCCGTAGGGCCGAATCAAAATTTGCTTTTTAATTTAACCGAGCCATTCTCGACAGACGGTGCACACGTCACGGGAGCCAAGCGTTACTGAGCCCTTGCCAACCAGGACCAGCATTTCCCTAGCGACACCCCACGCCTCGGCGGAAATTGTATGAATTCTTCATTGCAAACCGTTCCACCAACGAAAAACTCGTGTAAGTAAACACGACGGGTTCTAGGGTTTAAATAAAAATGTGTTGCGCTCTTTCCAACTTGCACATCTAGTTTAAACTTTATAGTAACAAAAACAGCAACTAAACGTTATGAAAGTTTTCACCTTACGAAACTCGTCTGCACCGTTCGAACCGGGAAAACCGCAAACTGAAGCTGTACAACCCCTTCCCCATTGGATGTCGGCTGGAGAAATAATTCAAAATTTATTTACACAATTTTCCCCCGGGCAAGTACCAAAACCGAACCCATCGGAAGACACGAGGGAAGGTTGCCCACACCCAACCGCCCGGCGCCTGTCTCGGCCTGGGAAAGAAAATCCAAATAAATGCCAACCGGAAAATACCCTCGAATGACTCTCCATCAAAACTCGACGGGCCCTTGGGGATGCTTTGGTTAAATAACAGTTTCTTCTCATTCAAATCAACCTACGCTCATTGCTTCGGTGGCACGGATAAAAATGGTGTACCTCGAACGGAATTTTGTTCCCCCATTGTAAGCAGGTAAGTAAACAGAGGGTAGAGTGGAGAACGGGAAGGAAGAAAAGCGATAAAGTATACTCTCAGTGTAAACGGTACGACATTCCGGTATTCGTCCCAATCGATCTAGAGAAACGCTAAGTGAAACACTGACTAAAAAACAACGTAGCTATTTAAAGAACCAAGTGAGATGGACAAAGATGTAAAGCAAAGAGAACACGGAAGCGAGGGACACGAAAAACGAGAGAAAATTAATTAAACCCACCCGCGTTCCTGAGCTTTACTCGGCACGGGGAACGGATGTGCATAGAACAACTATTTTGATTTTCCTCTCCAAAGGTTATCGTTCCCAGTTAGCGCGAGGTAACCATCTTCGATTCGACGGCTTCGGGGCCGACGGACGCTGGGCTGGCTGTTTGATGGGGTATTTGGAGCTGTCAGTTTAATTACTTAGCTACTCTACAGCTCCCAAAGCCCACAAACAGACCCTTCAGCCATCATCCTTTTCTGCTATCCCGGCTCCTTGCGGAATGCTTAAGTGAATTCAAGAGCCCGGGCAAAATTGCACCGCAAAGCAGTCTACCGGGAGCCGGCGACGCGGTTTTTCCCGTTCCGGAGTATCGTAAAATTATCCGGGGTGTGTGTTTGCCCCCTTCCCCTTTACACATCTCCCCCACCGGCACCTGCTTCCGACACTCATCAAAGCCTGCAGATCCGAATCGAAGGGGAACGTCTTGAAATTAAATGATAATCAAACAAGCGAACGAAGCGGCCGAGGCGGGCGAAGCGATAAGAAGAAAAAACACCCTTGTCCCAAGAGATCACTTGAATGCGTCTCCCTGTCCTTCCTCCAAAGACGCTTCGCTCCTTCTGGTCGGAAGGCAACGGACGCCGTTTGTCAAAAAGCTCCTGTAAGCCGACGCCTTGCCCCATTTAACCATCACCGGGCGGGATGCGGCCGTATCCCTTGCGACCAATATCCGGAACGCAAATGGGAACTGGTCCCGTCGCGGATCTACCATTCCGCGGTTTTTCGAGCGATGATAATGTTCCCCGGGACTCACTACCTTCCGGTGCTGGCTTCCCATTCCCGGTTTCGTTGACCCACTTTCCCGGCACCGTGGCGCTAGGGCTGGGCCGTTGTCGTCACTGTGGCCGAGTGCCGATTCATTTATTGTAGGTTTTATTATTATTCGAAGACCGGCAGCCGGTCCGAACTAGGGCGAATTGGAGGAAAAGCTCGGTCGGAAAAAGTTGAATAAAGTAAAATTGCGAGGCGGTGTCTCTTGCACAGATCACATTTGCTGTCTCGAGTGTTGCCACACGCCTTGTGGTATTTTCTGATTCTGGAAAACGAACCGCATCCCGCTCGGTTCTAATGCTGCTGTTTCCAGAGGGGGAAAGCGGGAAAAACGTTTTCCACGGAGCAGTACAAAAACATTATCCCATAATTCCCATTCCGTCAAGCGTGCAGGGACAGCGTTGCGGCGGGAAAACTCGCGTGTCTAAATGGATTGTCTACGAGTCGGTGCCATTTTTCTGAACCATTAAGCTCGCTTCCGCCAGCCAAAGATCGTGGAAAGCGGAGACAGCATTCTGCCGGGCGAACGAGAGCACCGGAGCGGTCCACGGAAAGCACATTTAAAGAATCTTGGCATGCTTCGGGGAGGGCTTGTTTTTTTGTTTGCTTGCCACGCGACTCTCGGTGCTGCTGGCGTGGTCTTGTTCTACCCTACGGTATTCGCAACGGCGCAGCCAAGCCAAGCTTCAAACAATAACACAAAATAAAGATAAAAAATAAATCGATAAAACCGGAAGAGCAAGACAAAAAAAACCGACGACCGCTCACTTTCGGACGCAAACTGGACCCGGATATAATCTGATAATTAATTGTGTTATTAATTGATCCCTGAGTTGATGGGCCAATTTATATGGCCCCGTTTTTCGGAGGCAGCCGCAGACTTACGCAGCCAACAGCTTGATCGCCCAAAGTCTTCCGACGGCGATATCAGGGGATTTTGGCGCCACCGCGTGATTATGATGCTGCTGCTGCTGCTGCTGCTACTACAGCATGTAAATTGAGCCTGGCCTCGTTGGCCCCAGAGAGACGTCTTTCGTCCGTGCCGATCCAAGCATTCGCAGTCCACGGTGGAGTGGAGTAAATAAAGACACATCGATCATAACGTTGTCGAATTTTCCAACCAATTGGGCAGATTGTAGGCACAATATAGCACTAAAAAATAACCCACCCAACGATCCGGCGCGGTCCTTATGTCCTTAAAAAGTCCAAAATCTATCCCTTCGATTGGGTTGCCTTATTCGATTCGTTAATATTCGTTTGTGCGTGTGTGTGTGTGTTTTTTTTTTCTTGTATGAATTGGAAACATTCGTTCTGCTGCGGGTGCCGAGGAATGGGCAATAAAGAACTACGGCTCAAGGCACGACCCGTGGACGAGATCTATTGTGTGCTATCACACACGAACCCACATACACACTCCGAAATAATAAAACTCGAGAGCATACCCAAAGCTAATTCACACCCTCGCACCCCGACCGACCCCGGAGCCACCCATCCTGTTTGGGGTTTGGGTTTTTCGGAGATATATAAAAAAGGAAGCTTCCCCCGACAAGCGATAAGCATGAAATAAAAATAAAACGAGCGACACTGTATTTCGCATGCTGATTGAAAAGTGGAAAACTGTATCGGATCCGCCCGATGCCGCCTTTCTCAATTCACTCAACGTTTTCCTACCAACGGGGTTAGTGTACCATTTCTTTAGCCCGATGCGTTTTTCACTTATTGGTTTCGGTTGTGTCGTGTCGAGAATGGGGAGGAAAAAAGGTCGCTTCCTACTCGAAGGGCGAGCTATCGGTTTCCTGGCTTCGCCAACCCCCTCCCTCATTCCTACCCTTTTCGCATCGGCCAATTTTCACTCGTTCGCATCGTCCCACCTCCGTTGCTCGGCCTTTCTGTATCTTCATTGTGCCGTGACATATCCTGACGGTGTCCTGCGTACGAAGTGGAAAATTGGCTCTAACGTAAAAAGTTGATTATCAAGCTCGAAATAAAGTTCTACCGGGGAGTCCGGCTTTCTTCGACCGGTCCCGTCCATTCTCCCCATCCGGCCGTCGCGTTCGCGCATTACCCTAAGCATCGTCTCGGGATCAATGAGTTCTTGGGCAAGAATCGGCCCGGGAGACTCGTACACTCGCCCCGGGCGGGAGATGGGTTTGGTGAGGTGAGGGTTTTGTGCTTTTACTGGAATATTTCTTTGCCGGTTTTTTTTTTCTATCTACGCCCTTTTCTCTACGAAATAATCCTATGGCTTCTTCATCCCCATCGTGTTGCGCTATCCTTTAACCTTTTGTTCCGGGATCCCGGGCTCCGAATTGGATCCAACTCCGACATTACGAAACCGTTCCGCTCGAAACGCCTGGCACGGGGATGATGTGAGGGGATTGGGTGAAGCTAGAGTGAACTGAGCTGAATGGTTCGTCGAAATACCCCGGTGAGAGGCAAAGGGAACACACCGGGAGGTTACTTTTGTCTCTATTGAATAAATTGTTAATCCTCCTTCGAAGCTGCTCCCAGTTCGCTCTCCTTTCATTCTTTCTCCGGTGAGCTGGACGGAAAGCTTTTCCATGACCGCCACTTAGCATCAGTCATTGCCAGTGCCGGTCGGTTCCGGTTCCGAAGACACAAGCCAGCGTAGACACAGTTAAATTTTCCTCCCGATCGTCTAACGAGGGCTCCTCAAGGCGGTGGTATAAGCCAGCACCGGATCCTTTTTCCCATCGGGATACTTGAGGAGAACAAATATCCTGTCTGTTTAACCGGCACGAGTGGCAGAACCCATTTAGTTCACATACGACGTACCGTTCCGTTTTATTTGTGATTGTTTTATTGCTCTCGATTGCCCTGCCACCCGGGTTCCGGTTCCATGAGCCTCCTCCGCCTCGGTCGAGTATCGCAAGTTATCAGGACGTGCTTACGAGCAGCAATGAAATAGTTTAAGGTCTTTATTGAAATTTAAGTGGAAAATCGATTTCTCACACACCCCCCGTCGTAGTGTGGGTGTTAGTGAGTTTTTGTGGCTGTGAAAGCCCCCCTCCCCACCCACTCCTCGGCAGCGCTCGAAAAGAACAGATTATTTTAGCTCCTTCTACTGCCGCTTCGGTCCTCCAAAGAGCTTTGGGCCACAGCAAAAACGGAAATGTTTACCAAATGGCTGAACTGAAGCTGGCCGTCCGGCATGAAATGTTCTTATTCACGCTTCCACATTTCCAATTTCCTCACGACTCCACCCTCCCATCCCTTTTCTCCAGAGAAAAACGTGGGAAAACTTCATCACTGGTACACGGACACTCGGTGCGCTATGGGCGTGAGTTTGTGCAACACCGAGCAGCACCATAAATAAATTCGGCTACGGAAAAGACACAAAATTGCTTTCCCGCCCGGCTGCTGTCACCTCCCATGCGCCCTAACCTTCACGCGCTGGCAGAGCCGGCGTTTGCGAACTTCCCCGCTGGCCCCATCGGTCAGGGCTCGGAGGGGCGGACAGAATTGCAGTTGTTTTTAAGCCACCTTCGCCGACCGTCGTCCCGACATTCTCCTGACCCGAAGTGTCACTTTCTCGCACAGCCAGAACCGTTTCCGGGTCGGTCGGTCGGTCGGTCGTACGGTCGGTTGGTGTGAAATGCTGGCGCTGGAAGCTATTGTGACGGGAGCGAGGTCTCAATACAAACAGCCCGACAACACAAGGACACACTGCGAGCCCAGTGACCCGGTTTGAATTATTATATTCCTCGTGATCCTTTTCGCCGTGCGTTGTGCACCAACACCAGGTTTGAGTTGTGTTAAATTTATCACCACAGATTTTCCGCTCCACATCTGTACGTTAATGTGTATTTTCATCATTCATTTTCAACCATTTCCTGTACGATTTTGCTATGTTTTTGCATTTCATATTCTCACACACTGCTAATCTCGGCACTAAAAACAAACCATGCATAGTCACCATGATGGAAGCATCAATTTTGAATGGCACATTCCCACGACATTCGAATCGTCACCATTGTTTGATGTCAACCATCGAAAAGGGCTTCCGAAACACTTGTGTATGCCTAGTGTTTTTGGAGCCCCCATATCTGTGGGGCTTCTACATCTTCTTCGGCTATTTTACCGCTTGTTTTCGATAGCAAACAATTTTAATCCAGCACGGAATACACTGCACTGAAGTAATGTTTCACGATTTATCAATGGTATCACTAGCACTCAACTCATTTGCAATAGATCGATCATACTTATAACATCCTGCATGATGTTTCATACGGCCAACATGAAGCATTTGCTTTTTAAAGGGAAACTATCACGTGCACCGATTTTTTTTTTTCGCAAACATCACCACATTGCATCAGTGATCCCTTCGGACTATGCAACACACCGGGCCAAGTTAAAAGTAGAAGAAAAAACTTGCCTACAAATCAGCACCGATTAGCATAGAAGGTTTTTGTCATCCGCTGTCCAACTTTCTCCGAGTATCAGTGCAAGAAAACTTGCGCGCCAGCGTCCCCGACACGAGATGCTTGCGTATCAATCGCAAGGAAAATACTAAACTTTCACCGACCGAAGCAGCACCGTCAGCACTCGCCGAACCGCAGCAGAGCCGATTCTCACGCGTCGCACAACCACGACATTTGCCCTGCATATCCCGAAAGCATCCGTTTTCTCCTCGTGCAGCACCGGTACAAGAGCGAAGGAGAGCACAGCTTGCGAGAGCACTATGGTTCGTTTGGATGTGTGCAGGAGCAGCAGGATCCGCGAGATGAGAGATTTTTTCTCGCTACTCTTGCCTTTGCCAAAGGGCGCGCGAGAGAAATGGAGAGCGAGCGAAATCCCGGCACGCAGTTTTCCCTTTTTCCTGCGGTTGCGGTGTGCTCCGAGGTGCGATTCCGATGCCGATTCGGGCTCCGCTCGTGACGATTTTCCCTCTCTAACCCAGCCGAACACACGATAACGACCGGGAAAAGCGGTCGAGGGAAAACCCGAACGCAACACCCGATCGGGTGACAGCTAGGACCACCGCTCCCTGCTGCCCCTGCGTTGACCCCGTGCGTTGTGTTTGGAAGTCTGTTTGGATGTCGTTTTCGAAAACACAACACGTGACTGCGGAAGGACGCGGTCAGCTGTACGCAAGCGGGAAAACGTGTTGCATCGCAGTGAAGCGGCGCAACATTTTTCGAAAATGGAAGGTTACTTCGAAAGTCCAATGTTATGTCGGTTTTCCCTGGGAATGCAACACAACACACGGTGCGATAGACAATCCAAAGGAAATGTTTAGCTATTGAAATCCCAACGCCTGGGATTCGTTTCATTTGTTGGTCGAAGAAGATGACTTGGGCATTAAGCAGTTTAGCTCAGGGGAGCTCTTTGGCTCTCTCAATGCATGCGTCGTGTCTTCAACATCGACTTGACAGATTCTGAGAAAAAACTTGGACAAAGACGCAAAGATTCTGTAAATCATCCGACCACAAGGTGCTAACTAGTTCATCACATACATAAAACATGAAATTAAAAATTAAAGCTGATTCTGATGCAAGTACAGAATTTTTATGATTATTTAGAACTTCAGAAGACATATTACATTATCCTCAAATAAGTAACAAGTAGAAATGAGTTGCCTGTTAACAACTTAAAACTTGTTCAATCGTGCACGGAAACATCTGTCTGAGACCTACATTTGCCATTTATTGACCGAGCACCTATGAGAAAGCGACCAGATGCAAACTGCACAATTCACGAGCATTAAACCTAACATATAACAAGAAACAATCGCACAGAGAACTATAGGCAGCCGGGGTTTAGCAGTGAGCGACAGATAGACATCTTTCATGTGACCCACGAGTCCTGTCGGTGCAGTAACATAAAGCGCAGCTCAAGCTCCGATGCAGAATCCTTACACTGAGGGCAATTTGTGTGCGAGTCTTTCTATTTCGTTTTGTTCCTCGTCCACGTGTCCCTCGTTGAGCTATTTTCACGCGCTCCCTACCCGTGAACGAACGAGAACAAATTTATGACGCTTATCTTTAATCTCGGCTGACCCGCGGAGGTGGATATCACAGACTGGAAGCACCACACACAAAGTGACTCACCAATCATAGGCGAGGGCGCTGGGCTATAAGCCTAGTTCGTTACGGTTCTGGCATCGGACACCGAATGGTAGATATCCCTTTTTCGGTTTGATCTATGGACACGACACGACCCGGGTTCCCGCCAATGTTCGGAGGATTTGCTCCTTTCACTCAAGCTTCCAGTTGGGGGTTTCGATGCCAATCCGCCACCAGAAGCCGACCAGCTGGTAGCGTAGGGCCCCCAAAAACACAACCAAAGGCCTTCGGGTAGGTGAAACTGAGCCTGAAATTTGATGATTCTTATCGGCAAATATTTATCTTGCCAACCGTACAAAATACGAGTTGGGCAGTAAAACAAATGTCACGCAATATCAATGACACGGCAAGCGTCGACGGCCGGTGGGGGCAGATGTCCCGGGAGCCCCATGGAACACGCACCCTCCGTTGGAGCATTTAGTCCCACGAAATCCCGCTGATTTGTCGCGGCTATATTTGATGGCCACGTTCCACGTTGTGCCGTTAGGGCAGACTGCACTGCGATGGATTATGGATTATTACGGCCAACGGAACGTAAACGGAAACGGCAAGAGAGAGAAAAAACCGCTGTTCTCGGCTGACCTTTTTAAATACCTACTAATCACGCGGATTCATACGCAAAGCGTAGAGATTATAGTGGTTAGAACGCATCATTAAAACCATCACGGTTGCCCGAGCATGGACAAGCACCATTTGACGTCCAGTGTTGAAAAGGTTTAGTCCCTATGGACATTGGATTTGTTTGGGTACTGCTGAAACAAACAAACTGGACGACAACACATGCGCGTGCTTTTTATTCTGCCTTAATAATAGGTGGAGCTACTAGTGTAATTTATCGAATTTCCACATTTCCTTCGCATTTCCCCTTAATTTTAAAACAATTCTAGATTCTTCAACTACATCCTTTTCACTGTACTAGAGGATATATGTCTTCTTCTTCTCTTCTTTTATGGTCCGCTCAGGATGGGACAAACTAATACTGGTCCTACAACAGTATTTATATCGAAATAGTAGGGTAAATACGTAAAACATTGTTAGTAAGAGGTGATATCTACAGAGTTCCGGGATGGCATGAATCTAGACCGGACCTTCCCCAGTACGAAGGATTGTATATCTTCGTAACGTTATAGGGGAAAAAGTCTCGTAAGCCCTAAACATTTATTACAAAATATTGCAATTATATTCTTCCCCTTATTAATCAGATATCACCAAGGATCAACTTTTCGATTCGATAGAAATATCTTCTTAGCGTTTTTTTTCTTTTCTTCCAAAGTTGGTCTCTGGTGTTCACTCTGCAATTAAAACAAAATACCCACGCTACTTCCTGGAGCTTTCGTCTCTTAACCGAGAGCCCCATGGTCTATTGTTCAGGCGATGCTTCTTGGAAGCAAAACGAAGGACCAACTGGGAGCCACGATAGCATTTATTTGCAACGTATGATGTATATTTTATTCTTATTGATCATCCCCGTCGAAGGCTTATCTGGCCATTAGGAAATCTTCCGGTCGGCACCGGGTTGTGACTTAAGTGCGGTAATAAATCCGAAACGAATTGCACTCGATCCATCGCAGCGTTCCATCGGGCCATTCGAAGGCCAGGATGCCACGAAGGTGGTAGAATTGAAATTTAAATATGCACCATACCGATTGCAGCTGCAAATGCCATCTCGAATTCATGGCGCTCAGGGGAGCGTTAACTTGATGCCGCTTCGCGCCCCGCAACGGCCGTCTTGTGCGCACGGTTGCCTGTCGGTGCCAAAACACCGGTCCGGTCACGTCCATGCGGTGCGTTCTACCGGCAAACCGGGCACCCAGCAGCGGACCGTACGGTAGCGCCTATCTTAACGGACCGGTGTACGATAGTTCCTTGGTGTGTCATCAAACTTCAAGTGCCCATGCAGGCGACAAACTCTTATCGGGTTCCGGTTTGCCTCCGATATTGAATTACCCTTATTACTGCCGGCTATCGTTCTCCATTACTATCATTATCTGAAGATCATTCCCAGCAGTGTCTCGCAACACTTCGCATGCTGCCGATGTGCCGCTCCTTCCCGCCGTCTTCCTCAGCAGCCCTGCACCCCTCAAGCTGGTGGTCGTTCGCTGTGGCACTGCAGCTGACAAAACCTTCATCCTTGGACCGGAAAACGTAAACATGTCCCACAAGTGCCATCTTCAATATTCCAGCTCGTTGGCTGTGCACTTCCGCATAGCCAAGACTGTGCTATGCAGCTCATCGCCTCCATTATCACCAGTTCTCCCACCATCCAACCGGGGATCGGCCTGTCTCCTCCGTGTCCACCACGCGGAGGAACTCCCAGGACAATCAGGAAAAGTCAAACAAGTCAACTTAGAGGAGAAACTATCTAGAAACACCGACCGCTCATCGCCCTGGTTGATTTTAACCGCAACTATCTTAGGAAACACAAGATTTTGACGCCGGATCAAAAATCCCTTCCCGGAGCTGTCCATTGGCTTCCCTTGCCACACGACTCCCTTCCGTGCGGACTGGAATATGGAGAAAGTGCAAATTTCTAGTAAGCTTCCAACCACTAACATTCACCAGCAGCCCAGCCTCGCCACATCTATCCATCGTTCGGATCATCCGTCGTCAGCTTCCTACTGGCGCATAGAGTCGACCTGTCACTTTTCCTCTCCAATGCCGCGCGTGTGCAAAGTGTGTGTGTGTTTGCGTGTGTCTCCACTTGGACGGGCGCCCTATCTAACAATAGCAACAACTTCATTACGAACGCCCCCGTAACCGTACCGTGCGCTCCCTGCTGTGTCCACACAAGCTTCCCGGAGAGATTCCGGGTTCCGCCGTTCGTACTGCCACTGCCAACATAATGTCACTTCCGGTTCGCTCATCCGGTCCGAAGGCTCAAATGCCTGCAAGATGTTTAGATAATAAATTATCCATATTATTACATCTATTATGTTTTGACACGTCTCGCACAACGGACGGGAAGCGCCAACTAGCTTATAAACACTCCCCGGCACCTTCGCGCTTCGACAAACACACCGGTTACACACAAAGGAGCAAGCAGCCGGACCTGAAGACCATCGGAAGTCACCGCCGGGAGAGGTTTTCGTAAAGTTTAATTAAATTTTCACTCCCTATGATTTCTCGGGAGCTTTTACGCTCGATGGAAGCTATCCTCACAACGCCTCCCGTTCTGGCCGCTCTAATTCCAACTTATATTCCCTGGGACTGCTGGTCAAGTCCAAGTAGCGAACGCCGAAATGTCTTCCCCGCACTATTCGGAGGTCGTTTTCATTTATTCCACTCCTGTCACTGACTCTTGTCAGAAACATAGACACCGGCTGTAAACTCTCACCGGTTGATTCGATCGGCAGAGATGCAGAATTCAAAGAGCTCAAAAGTTTTGCACCTCAATAGTACCAACTTCGATCTTAGCCCGAGGTTCTCCGGGCACCAATGGCGGCCAATGGGGGACAGCGAAAGTCGACACATAGCCTCTCGGGCGCACAAGTTTATTCGACATGCTTCCCTAACTTGCCCGATTAGGCCTTCCGCCATACATTGAGTTATTCGTCACTGGGAAGATCATGGACGACAAATTACTTAAGTTGATTATGGCTCGACGTTCCACCTAACGGGGTGCAGCGGATGTCATCTCAATGTGCCCAGGTTTCACTCCTTTTGACAAGTGAAACATTACGCGAACAATATTGATAAACGAAAACCGGACGAAGTTTGTCGTTGGTTTGTTCGCAAACTCGTTCCCATCGTTAGATCTATTACAGGCAGTTACTCTATTCTGTCAGGTCGTATCATGATTCATGGAAGAGTTTCGATGGATCAAACTAATCTTAGTCAACTAATTGTGATGCTTGGCAAGACTACCAACGCTTAGAATTTATTATTTGTTGTTGGTTGGAAGTGAAACATCATCAAAGAAAGGTAAACTTTGGATAATGAAAATTCAAAACAAAAAGAATCCCACAGACATCAACATGCGCACGTTGAACCACACCGTACATTGAAATGCGTTGAAGATTAGTTCGTAGAAATAGCTGTTCTACTTCCCATTTGGAGCATTTTATCAAGTATATCTTCGGCAAATCGTGTGTCTCGGTAAAAGCTAATGTTGATTCTTTTCAAAAAAGTAAGCTCGCAAGATCAACAAAGTCTTCAAAGTGTAACGGCATGAATCATTCATCGCGATTCTAAGAACATTTTCAAAGTTTGATATCATCAAAGCGCGGTTGTAAACTGACTTTCTTTCTGTACAGTAAATGCGTGTTTCGGTAGGAGATGCGCCTACATCACTGTCAGAAGCATTAAGGTAGAAAAAATGATATCTAAATAAAATTGTTTTCGTTTTTCTGAGAGACTGGGAGATGTTTTGCATTTCCGCTTACCATGGATACTTTTCTTGTTGCACAAAGTCTTGTATTGCTTTTTTAACTATGTCTGGGACTTATATTTCCAATGCATTTGATGCTAAACATTGACATTAAAAATCACTCACTTATTTTCTAGAAAATGAGAAATATTTCATATTTCACGTTTTTCTGAATTTTACAACAGTTTCTACCATACACCAGACTGATGAATTCATTTGTTAGTGTTAGACAAACTAGTTGAATTCGCAAAGCACAAACCACACCAACGTAGGAAACGTGGATATATTCTTTTTTATCCATTTTAAAAGTTTTGTGTACTTATTTTTCTATAAAAACTCCGTGCTTTTTTAATTAAATTCAATGAAGTGGAATTAACTTTGATTGACTATATTATTCAGTTCATTGTACAATTGATTTACATCCTTCCTTCTTAAATAAATCTTTAAAAAAATATTACATTACTGCCAAAACAGCGTTTTACTCTTCTTCTATACCCCTACCAATGTTGCAAAACAGCACGTATGGTAATTCATCATCATTCGTTTTACAGCAACGAGCACGTCAAGATGACTTACAACCGGACACAGCGCCTTGAGCCGCCCAAGTGCAACATAACTACGCTTAATTATTCGCAAAACCACGATACAATCCTAAGTAAATCGAGGCGTTGTCGTAGAAAGCAATTCAGCTTAATTAATAGACCACGGCGCCGATGCACCGGACCCGTCCAATTCGATTACGCTGGAATCGATTGTCGCACCCAGGATCTTCTACACCGACGGCCGCTGCGACACACATACACACCCACAAGCGTAGAACGGTGGTGAGTCAATTAAACGGTTAATTACTAAGCTTTCATCAATTCACTGCCGTCCAATGGAAGACAATCGACACTAATCGCCAAACAAAGGGATCACATTTTCCTTGGGTGGCCTCGAGGATTATTTCCTCCGCCGGCCTCGCGTCCAATACTGGGAGCAGCGCGACCGATTTCAATTATCGCGCAGACAGTGACAGCCGTGCGTGTGTATACACAAACGAATTAGATATCGAACCTGCGCTGGGCTCGAAAGATGGGCGGCCTATGACGTACATGGTCGGTGCACTGTGATTCCATGGATTCTTGGGCGACATTCAGCAGTGGTGAAGACGTGGGATTAATGCACTTTAGCATGCACCCTGGTCGCGCGGTTCAGCGAGAAACTATGAATAAATTATCGGAATCCTTCAATACGATAGAAAGGAAGAGTATGGCTAAAGTAATCGATGTATTGCATTAAACATTAGCTAATGCTGTTGAATGAATAAAATGTTATTGAACAGTTATGCCATTCAATTGTAGCAATAATTTTGTGTAATTAAAATAAAATCATTTTAATTGACGGGCTAGCAACCATTTTAGCCTGATTGTTTGCTTCCGACGAATAGTCATGGACATCGAAGCCTGTCGTAGACAAAGTTACAATAGAAATTATGCTTCGTAGCTTATTTCCGGTACTGTACGTCTATAAAAAAATATGTATTATACTTCATTTTTTACCTACCAAAAATGCTTAGAGATCGGTAGTAAAGAAACATAAATTATTGCCACAAACAAAACACACACAAAATCACAAAAATAGGATGAATCGACCCGTATTTTATAAATTTTAGTGAATATTTTTAATTTTAAAATAAATTTAAGATTTCAATTATAGTAAAAACAGTCAATTCTACATTCTGCAATCAAGTAGCACTTCATAACACGTGCACACATACACAAAACCTCACCTAAAGGATATCTATAGTTAACTGCGGCCTCTCGACTTTAATAACACCATGCCCGTGCCATTATTTACTACCTCTCAGGTCTTCAACTAGAATCGTAAACATAAACATCAGCCTTTTTGCAACTGCACTTCCGCAGCTCTATTATTTTCCACGTGTACTGCGGATTTCACGTAAAATGTAGCACTCCGCCATCCGGCGTTATTACAATATGGAACGTTTTTCCAGCACCGCTTATCTCTCCGAGGCAGCGGTGACTTCGTACGTTACGTTAAGCATGCCGGCGTGAAGGAACCGAAACACTATAGTCCGCTCAGCCTCGGGCTGGCGATCGAATGCACACCGTTTCCCGAATAAATCGACTTCCGCTTGGCGATTATCTGTCATGAATTCATTATGCCAGGTGTATGAATAAGCCATAGACTTTAACTGACCCCGGAGGCGAGGCGATGCCTACAACCAGAAACGGTTTACCAGCCAAGTGACTCTGCTAGCCCGTCCGGTAGCGCCCCCGGCGAAGGTGTTCTGGTCTCGTGAAATTCGTTCATCATCGGCTGAATAATTAAGCGACCGCCTCGCCGCGCTTGGCTACTTTGTCAAAGGAGCACACCATTTTCTGGAATGTTTTTCCGATTAGCTGCCAGCAACGGCCGGTTCCCGTCGCGGCCGGTGGCGTGAAATATCTTCTTCACCTTCACGGACGCGCTCCAAAACTGTATCGATGATGATGCCAGGCGTTCCGGGCAGACGCTACACCGAATCGTGCACAACCCTCTGATGGAACGCTTTTAAAGGTTTACCGGTGGTACATAAATAATCGAACTTCTCATTCACGTCCGAGCTATCCGTTTAAAAAGCTTCCGCGGGTCGGAAAACGGAACCTCCGATCGTTCCCCTTCCAACAACGTTCCGACAGTCGCTCTCCCAACGATCCAGCGGCCCTGATCGATACTAGAAAAACGGTCGTCCTACCGCGCCGGGGTGTCGGAAGTGATTGATGCCAAGATGAATAATTAACAGGGGCCCCTCGCGGACGAACCTCGCACATTCCGGACGAGGCGGCAGCGGACTAATTGTCCGACCTGCCGTTACTCGAACAAGCCGATCAGGCCACGGCCACGGTTTTCTGCCCGGCATTGGTACCTGTCTATCTCTCTGAAGATGACACCAGGAAGCAACGAACGGCGGAAAGAATACACGCGCGCTTAGTTTCTCGTTGGAATCATTGCCTTTCGGCGGTGGACACCGTAGCCTGGACAGGGAAATTTTCCGAGCGTAGCAGCCATGGACGTTATTAGATCGTCTCCGGCATTTGACATCAAAATGATTGATTTTCCAGCAGTTAAACGAGGTTTTCTTTTCATTCCCCATCGAGTGCGTCCCCGGTGGAGCGACGGTCTCCGTCGATTGGCGGTTGTGTACCTTTCTGTGGTGCGAGGCATGTGTGTCAACAATTTGGTTAGCCGAAATAAACCTCCTAGATAGCTAGCTATATTTGCCGCCCAATCCGGCAAATGTGTCGGTTAATGGGCCTGTCGCCCTTTACCGGCTAAACTACGCTTAATTACCTGCTACTAAAATATGCAAAACTAACCACGAGGGGCAACGATTGCCCGTACCCTTCGCCTACGTTTGGACACCGGGTTGTCAGTGGTTTTGTAATGGGCGGCAAGAAGGCCCTCCTTTAGGTATATTTTAGTATCAACATTTTTATTTCCTCCACCTCTACGACAGCCTGAGGCTCTTTTCGTGTTTCCCCTTCTGAGTGACACAAATCGAGCCGTTAATGGGACATGGTCCCGTAATTGTGCGGGAATTTTCATCAAATTTTTGTTTTCCTCCATTTAGCGACCCATACCCAGAGGTGGGATGGAATCTTTGGGAGGGGTAATTTTGGGGGTTAATAAGCTCCACGAAGGTGTTTCCTGTTTTGATCCACTCTTGTTCCGCTTTACGACAATGAACGTTCATGATTTATTTAGAATGGAGCAGGAGTTAAATTGATTTCTCACCAATTACCGCCGTTGAAGGGTTCCGTTGTCGTGTTTCGTTTACCGTGTATTCCGCGGCAATTTATTCCATCTTAAGGAAGATAGGCTCCTTCATAATTACGGCCTATAGGAGCTTATTTGTTGGTTTTCAATCGCGCAAAATGACTGTGGATTTTAACGCAATTTTGTAACTTTTCAATAACTATCCAAGACTTTGTTTTGCTTCTGTTTACGAAGCTAAACATATTCCCTCAATCCCAAGTGAAATCTTAAATTCTGTGTTCTATGGTTTGGTGGAATAGATATTCATGTGCTTTTTTATTTAATTGCTTTTAGAATGACATTCTACTATATATTTTCAATTTTACCCATACCACTATCTGGTTTAATGAAAGCCATCTTATTGGCTCTCTATACACTAGTAGCCTCACTGGTGCAGCTAAGAGAAAACAGACAAATTTCGGATTGGTTGCGAATGACAAAAGCAAGCTAACCTATACCGTTCTCCATCTGCTACCTTTTCCGGTGTCAAAGATCATGGTAGCATCAGAAGTCCAGCCTACCTGCACCTTGAGGTCTTTCTACAAATCTACTCTGCACCGCACTGGTGCTTTTAATTCATTAGTTACATTTGCATGCGTCCACTTTCTTCCATTCGCAATAGCATAGCAAAAAACCGAGTTCGCATCGAAGTGCAGAAAAAGGAAAAGTGTAGGCATTTGCTTTTTACCACCGAATGGACTTGAACGGTTTCCTCATGATGACGTTTCCGTTGGGTTTTGTTGAGATCCACAGCATTTTTAAAATTTAAACTAGAGTGCACGTCTATCTTCAGAAGCTTTTCCGCAGCTTTTTGTGCACTAGACTGCGTCACACTATAGCCTACAGGAGGGGAATGATGTAGCCGTCCCTTCCATCCATCATTCCCCCCAAGAAAACCCGGGTGTCGCAGTGGTTAAAGCTGGAAGATTTATCCAGCACCCCTTCCCCCCCCCCCTCCCCATCCTTCCTTCCTCTAAATCAAACATACTGGGTTTGCATTCATCACATGTATAGTGAATGATTTGAAAAACACTTTAGCGCTTTTCGTTGATCTCCCGGGGGAGTTTTTTGCCAATAATGGTGACATTTTTTTTTTTCCAACATTGTTCGTCATCTGTGATGTGATGGGTCAAACACGCGAGGCTAGCGGGTGTGAAACAGGAAGGTACACTAGGGGCCACTCTCATGAGCTATATGTGAACCGAAGACTAGAGATCTGCAAACCATCAGTGGCACAACTGCCATGAGTCCACTTCCGGCTGCGGATGGAAACTCGGGAGAAAAAGGCAATCATAGACCAAATGAGGAAAAAAAACGTTTCGAGACCGAAAAGGCAAAAAATGGCACGAACACCGCGAAGAAAAGCGCAAAGGAAAGCACCGGAGAGCCCGAAGCTTTATGTTGAAGCAGTTGGCCGGATCGATGATTCATGGTCTTGATGAAACGCGGATGCTCGAATGTGGAGCGGCTGTACGTAGAAGCTCACATACGCCATAGCGCTGGGATCAGGGGATTGAGATTAGGAACTGCGGAAAATGGTTTGAGTTCTGGAGACGCTCGAGCAAAACGGAAGGAATGTTTAATGTACCGTTTCTGAGTGATGTTTTGATTAATTTCCAGGATTTTCTGTGTGCGCTTATTTTTCCACACCACTTCGAGCCATCTGGAGCGGAACGGAGGATGGAGTTGAGAGTGGAGTTTCATCCACTTTTGTTCGATAGGTATTGCTCCCAGCTTCCAATAGTCTGTCAACTCTAAACGATCCAACTTCGTCGGTTTGACGCATGAAAGCTCCTTCTGAACAGAATAAGAAACGGCTGCCGAAGCCGAACGCGACGTTGAACAAAATCAATTGGAACATAAATTTAAATGCTTTGTTTCTGATAAAAGGGGATGACTAACTAGAAAATTCCAAACCAACTCTACAAAACAAAACATTAATCTTATAAATCGGAGACATACAACGTTAGCAAACATAAAATTAAAACATCATACAGCTCAGGTGTAGATGATACACAACCACTATGCTTACATACATATCCTTCCATACATATCCTTCATCCACTACATCACAATGTGTTATTATCACTTTTTGGACAATGATGTAAGTGCATCTGCCCTTTGCGTCACTAATTTATATATCACACAGAACACCGAGCCTTCCACCACAGTTCCCGTCACCGAAAGCAACGTGGAGTGTAGTTTTAACGGCATGAAATGGCTCCAAATAAGCTTCCAATAATTACGGAGCAACGGGTTTGAGGGAAAGCTAGCCCAAAAAAAGCCTCTTCGACAAATGGTGGCCCGGTGTGGAAGTAGTTGAAGAGTGCTACTATGCAAACCCGACGATTGTTTAACGGGAGCTTGCCTTCAAGCGGATATGGTCCGGCAGTGCCGTTCGTATGTTTGGTTCCGCTTTCCATTGCAGGCAGTAAACCAGGTCGGCCAATATACCAGGTCGGCCGGTACCGTTCGTTAGTTGCCGCACTGTGTCACGCCAGAACGAAACGCCAACCCTAGAGAGTGGTGCAAATATTTACAACGGACCAACTTTCCAGCAACACCCGCATCCGACCGGCAACTGCACCACCCGGTTCCTGTTCACCCTCTCCCGCTCTGACAGTGAAGAAAGCAGCAAGCGGTGACGGATCACGCGGTGGAAAACAACGTCAACGATTTTCCGATTTCCGACTCCTTGGGCATATTTGTGTCGACTGTCGACAGTTTAAACAAACACAAAGCTTCAACGCTGGAGTTTCGGGCAGTCGGGATCGCAGTCGCATGAGTGCAACGCGTTGTGTGGCCCGTCAGTCCACACCGGGACAGGAAAGAAGGCCCTCGCGGCCGTTCGGAGGAGGTGTGTAACCGTCACGCACAAATTAAAATGCACCTTCATGATTGTTCGTCCGACACTTGACGGCGTCTGTGTAAATATGAATACAATTTAATTTCCATTGAGCACGACAGTGGAAACGCACGGTTATTCAGGTATGACTTCTTGTACAAGTCTATATTTCTATACACTGTGTACGTACATACATGAGAAAATCCTTTATTAAGACATTTTGAGTAAGAGTGTAAATTGGATAGCAAAAGGAGCATTTCAATTCTACAAAATCCTGCTTGATTGCAGTGAACAAATGTGTTTAGTTTTTTTTTCTGACCTCCATTTAATAAAAGAAAAAAGTCGTACAGTTCATAGTTATGAAAAACAAACTTTTAAAATCTTTCATAATCTCTTCGCTTACATAGAGGAAACTTTTCGACATAACTTTTCAAATCCATTAACTGCATCTTTGAAGCAACGGTTTTAGTTGGATCCTTAGATCAGGAGATCAGGTTACCCGTTGCTAACGAGTGATGAGTACTTTAAAAACATGACATAAAACTTTGCTTAGCAATTACCAAATGTTCTCGAGTTTCTCCCGAGACACCAGAGGAACTTCTGAGGCACTTTCCCGTATAACCACGAAAGAAAGATACTTTTCAATCCAGCCAGTTCCAGTTCAATAAAAACGCGTAGAAAGTTCATAAAACCTCTGATCGGAAGGCATTTGATAACCTGGACTGTCCTGTCTGTTGGAAAGTAATGATAAAATCCTCTTGAACTTGTCTTTACGGACTCAGCAAAATGCATACCAACAATTACGTCGAGTTGGCAGATAATCCATAACTTGGTTGGAAAATGGCTTTGAAATTAAGAAAAAACAATATTGGCAGGAAGTATAAATCGGCTCTGTAAATTTACTTTAATAACGTCCTGTTGGTATCAAATCTATAACTTGCGGTTTACTATGAAAGAACATGAGCAAATTTTCTATGAATCGACTGCTAAAATCTTGCACCGATGCCTAACATTAGTCTGTACAATCTCTTCAATGCAATGCAAGCCGACATAAAGCTTTTATTCTCGGGAAAGTCTCAAACTATTTATCAAATGATGATATTTTGCACTTCATTTCACTCTTCTGCTGTTGTCTGATTGCTAGTTTCACAAAAGCAATAATCTTATGCTAATATCTGGTGTATGAGTATTATCAACTTAAAGATTTTAATTGTGAAGACAGCAGTTTAGTTTGTACATCCCTTTGTACATTAAAAACTTTCTTCATATTGATCGTATCGTCATCCAACGCGCATCCATACCCGTGTAATGCACCGATGCAGTTTCATTTTACACTGTATGAAAGATGGCTGTTACTATATGAGGTAGATACAAATCATATCTTAAGTCTTCCAACCCAGAACCCACTCGGCCTATCATATTGCCGTTCATTCAACAACTGGACCATGTTTTACCGCCCAACCCTCAACGATACTGCTCCATCCTCGGCGAAGGGAGCATACATCGGTACAACAAATGAGGAATTCTACGGATGGCCATATTTGATGTTCTCAACATGCAAACAAGGACAGATAGAGGCGCACATGCTGGGCCGTGGTGGTCAACAAACCGTAAGGTATGATATTACGAAAGCAAAATCCTTGGAAGGATTCAGACATGAGACAAAATTAGTAAAAATTAGCATCCTTCAGGCACGACGGAGCCACATGGAACAGCTCCGCTTCCAATGCCCCCATCTGCGGTAACTGCAGAACATTGAACATGCAAAACGCCCTCCATATTGCCCCTACGAGTTCTCCCCTTTCTTCCCCACAAGCACGCCTCAACTACAAGGACAAGGGTGGACAGGTACAGGTTTAATGTCTGTGTTGAAACATTTCGCATCGGTTTCTCCAAGACGTATGTACGGTTGGCAAGAAATTCCGAGATTTTCGTTTCTGTAAGTTCCCCACACTGGGACGGGATATCCTTTGACACGGGTTTGCAACCGGGTCACCCGTTGCCCAACGATTGGCAAAGCAACAGCTGAAGAGGGAAGTGAGTTTTGTGCAATATCAAACAAGAAGGGACGTAGCGAACCGGATGCCGGTAGTTGTAGCCTGTTATCTCCAAGGAACGGAACAAATGTCCTTGTTTGTCGTGTGGAAAACAAAGAAAGGATTTATTGCCAGAGCTACACAAGAACCCTTCATTAACTGGTCATTGCTTGGACCCTTTCATTTGGTTTTGCTTGTTTGTGGTTGACTGAGACCCCAATCAGAATGTATTGATACGTTTTACAGCACGAAAAATATGCCGTTTCAATTTCTTTAATAGTGCATGTGTTTCGAGCATTTTGCATAATAAGCTCGATAAATTTTTACCTAAAAAGCTAACAAGAAAAAAAGAGGCTGGAGAGTAATTGATTGAACACGAGACATTTCAATAACACATCAATGTCCTTTCCATTTTGTGTTTTAATGATATGATATCGAATGAATGTAGTCTTCTGTGTAATTAACTGTGTACAGTACAGATTTAAAGCTAGAGATAATTATATTCAACAGCCAATGGCGTCAGTGTTAACAACAGGCATCGAGATATTAGACTGTAGCATCAAACAGGCTCCAATACTAAGATGTCCGCATTTGGAAACGCCACAGAAAGCGCGTACATTTTTAACATTGTGCTGATCCTTTAGGCTGTAGCTTCACGAGGAGGTTGTTGTGTTAATACACGCTCTAAACGCGAATCCTTTGAATCGTGCCAACACATGGCGAAGTCAGATAAGTCTAGCGAGTGTACCGATGTTTTCTTTTGTTTCGCTCAGAGGATTAGTTGAAGATTAATAATAAATAAAACCCCGCCCCGTTTCACTTGCCTTTCATTCATGATTCTCTAGCATTTCGCACACGCGCGTCACAATTTGTCACGACGGCACACGAATCGCATGCTTGTGGAACGGATTTTCCCAGCCCGACAACTGATTTGCTACCGTGCTATCATGTTGGTTCACCTGCCATTTGCACTTCCCGCGTGGCACGAGGAAAGTTTTGTATCGAACGCATACGTATATATAGCTGCTACTTAAGGGCTGAGATCCGACGGCTTAGAAGTCCTCCCGACCGGCGTGTTGACAAAGAAATCAATCACATTTACGCGACTTTAATGTAGAAAGAATGTCTAAGGCTTTTCCGACAATACGCACATTATCGCTCAGCATGAAAGTAAATTCGTCTCGCGTGGGATTGATAAACCCCGTTTTGTCTTCCTGCACGTAAACCAAATTGATATCAACTGAAGGTGTTGAGCACACAGTTGAGCAAAAAGCAATAGCGATTGTAACTATGACCGCCTCTGTTATTTTTAAGGAAAAAAGTTAGGTTAAAAGTTAAAAAATAATAGTATTATGTATGTGCAACAATATGTTTTATGTATTTGCGTCAATTGACTTAACTAAAACTTTACAATTTTTCCTTTCACACTCGGGGCTTGAAAAAATAGAGGAGGAACACTGCTGTGCCCTAAAGTAAAGTAATTAAATGAAAGGCAAAATGTCCCTGACTTCTGTTCTACATTCTTTTGCAAAAATGTCTGTTTTCAAAATTAATACTTAATTATATTACTATGAGAAAATCTTGCAGCAGTATGTGATTTTATGTGATTGAGAGTGAAAAATAAGGCTTCAAGCTGTTAACAATTTGAGAGTCACAACCGTCAATCCGTTTCCCAGCATGCAATGTCAGCCCCAAGAGTAATGCTTGACGTCATCCCATCATCTATTTCGAATGAACCATTTTACTTCATCTGATCTTACGTTTGATTCAAAATGATGGACATAACCTTGCTGGCCGTTTTAACACCGTGCGGAGTATTTTCCATGCTCACAACACTACGGCAATCACGGCACGTTTCGTCATTTTTGAAGGCACGAAATTCGGATTGAATAAAAATTATTAACCTTTCCTGCCACTGTTCGTGTCTAAAGGCCTAGTTTTATCGCGAATCTTTGCGCCCCCGACCTCATGACGTGGGCAAAGGTGATGACAATTTGCATGTTCGCCAAACAGACACGATCGGACAACTGTCAACAATTGGCATTAGAATGATGCGCACGGTAGAGTTAATTGAATTACCATCATCCATCCAATTCGCTACCAATGAAAGGTTCGAATTTACTGCCAAACCATGGTTCGATTTGCGAACTTTGTAGCCACCTCACGAATTCCGAACCAACAAATTTAGCAAGTTTTCTTTTTTTCCTGTTACAGTTTATTGTACCTTTTACAAATAATAAATAATAAATTATATTACAAACACTTCAAATATATAGGTGATATAATTTTAAATATAAATGATATTTTTATATTATATAAATGATATATTATAATATATTTATATATTTATATCATATATAAATATGAGCAGTGAAAAAGAATGTTGTTGCACTAATATGACATATTGCAAAATTTAAAGCTAAACGTAGATATCCGAAAACATTTTTTTACGAAGAACGGTTTCTCAAAAACTAGCTCATTTATTTGATTTAGCCATATTCATTAATTTGATATTGGTGGCGTGGAGTGGAGGGACGTGTTGCGTAAATTGAGTATTTAGATTTTTTTTAATTGAGTATTTAGAACTTGCAATTTGAAATATGTGTAGAAAAATATGTTTTTGATTGGTCACTGTTCGCTCGTCAAACACAGTTAATTCAAGAATTTAATTGCATGGATGTGGAAGATAGATCACGGGAACTCAACGAATGGTTATGGAAAACACATTACAATCTCCAGAAATCTATAACATATTTAAAAAAAACATAATCGTATTTTTAAGAATACTTGAGGGACCAACAAGCAATATTATCCAGCCCAAATGGTATTAATTTCGTTTCCGTACGTCAAGAAACGTACGCTATGAAAGGGGGCCATGCAAAGCGTTGAATAATATCTCTTCGCATGGTGTTTGAGTACAAGCTGAGAATTGCTGAATTATTAGATGGATGATGGAACAAAATGGAAAAAAATAACTATTCAACTCGGAAAAAAGGATTGCATATGTTTACGAAAATATAAATGGTTACAATGGAATAATACAAATATTATGTTTTGCTTTTGGCTATACCTTCCTTCTTCCTGATGCAAAGGGTTGCAGAATAGGATGTTTAAAAAAAAAAACAAATTTCAAGCTTCATTTATCTACAAATTTGCCTGTTCTCAGTTTTGTCTCATTTTGGCTGTAAAGCCCACCGAGTGAAGTTCCCTTCGCTTATTACGTTGCATTTCAATGTTTTCTGCTCTCTGCCAAGTGTAACGCTAGGTGAAATAGCTCGGAAAAAACAACCGAAGGTAGAGAACTTTGACGTATTCTTAGTCTGGTACTTATCTTGTCCATCTAGCCATGCGGTACAAGCATTCAAGCCTTGTTCAGTTCAACACTAAGGCCGCCGTTTGCAGCAGAACTGCCAAGTCTAGATCCTCCACCTGAATTGACGAGTGTGTCGGCAAACAGGAACGAGCGCGCAATTGTTGCGTCGTACGGCCCTCTCGTTCTCTGATGGGTGCCGGCCTCTCTTCCCAAGTGGTATGAGAATGCCGTGCAAGAAGCACAGAATCGCGAAAATAAAGGGCAACCGCCGAGGGCCGCTGAAATGAGCAGTGCCGTGCTGTTGGCAATGCGTTAATTAATTTCACAGCATAAATCTTCTTTCACCAAAGACTCTGGACTGGCAACGAGCTACAGCACTACGCGGCCAGCCTCATCGTGTGGGTCTTCGAGAAGAGGCTGGTCTTTTCTGATGGCAACTTACTTATCGCCGACCTGCAAAACCTGTTCAACATGCGAGTGGTAGTTTGCAAACATCTACGGTGTAAGCGCCACCGGGACATGCTGATGATGTATTAGCGTTTGATAGGCTTTACAGCTCCGTGGAACCAAGACTCACTCAAAAAGCTCGTTTTAATTATGTTCGCCATACTCGCTCGCTATTACGGATTCGATCTCGGCATAGATCTCTTTAAGATGGCAAAGCATACACAATCTTACGACGGCACGTGTTTAAATTAACAATAGATACAATTTACACTTTACCTGTTTGAAATAGAATTCCGAAAACAAAAGCTTAAACAATAAAACAGTGGTGAGCAATTGATTGAAGCTTCCATAGCACACCATACGTGCAGGTACATAAATAAATTAACAATAAAGCACCCGAAAACACAAGCGTTCAATTCATTTGATAAATTAAAACAAGGATCATCCCATCTTGCATTGCCCATCTCCTGCAGTATATGAGAGTTTCTTATCTATACCAATCCTTTAAAGGAGACAATTGGGACAGGAGAGATGAATCAATTAAATGTAAATAACTTACGAAGGTTTATTGATATGGAAGCCAGAAGCTTCGTAAGTTCATTTTCAATAAAGCATTTTACTCGTGTAACACAAGTTATTCAGTACTAAAACAGCCTCTGCTGATTGTGAGCTATGAGCATAAAACAAACACCGGAAATCGAAAGGTAAAAGAAAAAAAGTAAAGGGGAAGGTAAATATTTGCTAGAATCATGCGATAGGGAAACGATTCCTCACATGCATCAACACGAACTGGTCACCCGAAGTGCAATCAATGGCGACGTATTTTGGTACACTCGGTGTCGACGACCACGAAGAAAGTCCCTGGACACAGAATGCAATATAGTGCATGAAAACCGCACATAAGGCAGGTCTTGTGGACACACTAGCCTCTACTTTATCTGGCAGTCTTCGAATTGCGTCTGCATTTGTGCTTATCACAACATATCACTTGTTGGATTTTGCTTTTATTTTAATTAAGTTCCGTAGCTTCGAATTCCTCAGGCCAAGAAATCGAACACATTTTATTGCTATTCAGAAGGTTATGTTGATTAAAGATTATCGATAACATTGCTTACTTATAGGACGTACATTCGTCTTTCAAGAACCGTTACCTTGTGAAACGAAGCGTTAGATTCCATTGAGTTCTCACGGTTCCTTTTATTCCTTCGACGTGTTTATATCCACTCCAACACAGATTGGAGCACGCCTCTATTTGTGGGTCCGCTTTGATGATCTTATGCTATTAGTCTGAGCCAATGCTATTTTCTACGCTACATATCAATAGTTTTATTTAAATGCTTATTAATTTGTTTCTTGGGTACACCAAATACTAATACAATATGTTGCTTTTAAAAGCTTCTAATATAATAAGGTAAATTCTCTTTTTTCATTTGTAATTTTCAAAATCTATACTTCAAAAAACGTGTTAAAAAAGCTAAAGAAGAACAAAAACTGAAGCAACCAATAACAAACTCAGCGTAAATGTGGTACGCAGCTACCTTATACCGGAAGCACCAAACATGTGTCCGCCTCACAGCTGCGATGGATCACATCGTGGTGGATCAAATGCCAAGCAAGTGTTAAGCGGCAGGCAAGAACGCTTGGCAAACATGCATTACCACACGGTGACAAAAAAAGCAACACACGGAACGGCGACGTTTGACAGTGCTCGTAATCGTTAGGCAAATGAGCGAATGGGAGCAGCCTCAAACATCTCCCGTTCAACCGGCCAAGGATCATCATCCTGATAAAGGGGACGGTTGATGGCTATAAAAAAAAAAAGGCAAGAACCACAGCACCATGATGCTTGCCCGTTGATGGCAGGCATAAATAAAGGCGCATATGTTTAACACTTTCAAAAATCTTACGTAATAGGATTAACAAACATTTTGGGTCAGCGAAACGGATGGTACGGGTACGGTTTACTATCCATTTGTAATAGTAGTTTTTTTTTTCTTCCTGCTTTTCGTCTCTACGCCAACGGTGGCATTGCAGCTGCTCGGCGGTTTTCCATCGCAATCCCTGGTGGCGCGAGAAAGGATGTGTGTTTGCAGAATGAGCAAACTTGCACAGTTGAGGAAACCGCCACTTTATTTGGCAGGAAATGTACGACGATGCATTTTGGACGGTTGTATCGTCTTCCGTTGCGGCAACCAGTCTCTTCTGTAGGCTCGTACAATAGACATGTAACACACAAATGACTTGCAAAGCTTTTGTAATTGAGCATCGGCTACAAGAAGATTTAATTTTATTCAATTTTTTACTACCTTTGAATTTAAACAATATTGCTCAGTAACGAATCTTAAAATGTGAGATGCGTAGATGCCCTATTTTAATAATGACTCCATCTAAATAATAGCAGTACCAAAAAACTATTTGGAAAGATTTTTTTTTTTTCGTTACAATCATTATTGAATTTTAAAGTTACTTACGCAAAACAAAGAATTGTAATAAACAAAACAAAGCGCCCGCTCTATATCGGCCTTGCATGGGAAATGTAAGAAAAAAAGAAGTAAAATCTTGGTCGTAAATATAGGCATTAAGCTCTCCACTTCATAGAAAATGCAAAAATGGCAAATCCTAAAGTGAGCACTAATCCCCTTAACGATGTGAAAACAGAGCCAAGAAAAGGATGAACCGGATTCCTCTTAACGATCTGATGTATTTATTTGTTTCTGTTTTTTCCCCTCCTTTTTCAATTTTTTTTTTTTATTCCCATCCCAGCAAATGTCACCCCAGTGCAGGTCTCAGGCAGATTTTGCTGTATTTTGATAAAACCCATCCTAAAAGGCAGCAAAAGTAAAGGATACGACGATGCGCTGCCAGGCCCTACGTGTCGCCCTGAGGCCGGGGTTGGACGGATGCGCACCCGAAATGGGATAAGCGAATGCGACTCTTTCCCCCTATAATTTTCCCCTAAATCTCTCGCCCTCTCCCAGTCGCACGCCAGCCAACGGCCTCGACCCCACGACGAGAAGACACCATTTAGATCCCCGAGGCCGTTTATGTTCCCTGCGCTTCCTGCGTCCCTGCGCGGCAATCGCCGTGGAATGGTCGGTCGCGCTACCGATTAGGGTGCTGGAGGGTGCCGCGAAAAATTCGTAAAGATATAATGGAGTGTAATTGCAGTATGAATGAGCCACGGAGTTGGCCCGATTGTCGCCGTGATTGTTTTGCCCGTTCCGTCGGAAGTCCTTAACTTGCTGACACCTTTATGATCAACCGGCGCTCAAGGGGGTCCGCCGCACGGTGGACTGAGCTGCTGAGGCACAAATTGGTAGCGAACCGAACTGATGCTTCGGAAAAAGGTCGCGGTGCGTTTGCTTTTATTCCCTGGTGGCAACGCTTACCCATCGTAACCCAACCTCAAACGGGCGGTGGCCGACTGGAGTGGCATCATGATGAGCAAATTGGGTTGCTCTCCGTGAACGGACGGGCCATAAGCTACCGCAACCCATTCCACTCGATGCCGGTTGGTCGATGAAAGCGAATCGCATAAAGCGAAACAAAACGGTGAGCCTTGGCGAGAGGTCCTCCAGCGGTATCTTCGGCCATAAATCCGTTTAACACCCTTAAGATCAACCCGGTGCGCTACGTGATCTTGACCAGCAAATAAAATGCATCCAAGAAGTGTTTTCGTTTGTGTATTGCACAGGCTACATCGGCTTCCCGTGTGGCTGGAAAACGACCCGGTGGTCGTAAGAATTGTCCAGTTCTCTGCCAACTGCTTCACTTTGCCCAATCCCAGCATCCAACAGGCGGCATTTACCTGGGCATCCTACAGAAAAGGAAAAAAAAACATATCTGAAGCACGCAAATTCTACCTTTCACCACAGTTCGGCTCGTGGTAAGCACGAAGCCTTGTGCGGAGTGTCACCGCCGGGAGCAGCGGGCAGAAGATAAAAGACATAATAATGCTAATATGCTTTCAGCTGGAAACGAATTTCAAGCAGACACACGGACGAACGGATTCGAGGCGGGACGTGAGAGGAAGGGTCAGTAATGGTTGGATAGAGAGAAGAAACTTGGTCGAGAAAAAATGCAACCCCCACTGGCTTAAAGGTGGCAAGGCAGAGTGGCAGCAGTTGGTTATATCCCTGAAAGCACCTCGAAGGACACTCGTAGATCTTAGCGGACACTATGCACAAACAGTTTAAGACGACCCTAACGTCACTCGTCTCTCTCTCTCTCTCTCTCTCTCTCTCTCTCTCTCTCTCTCTCTCTCACTCTCTACCTCTTTCTCTTGATGTTTTAAAAAGGTATTTAAATATCCATAAGATGTCTTTATTCTCAGAACAAACTCAATACGGTTATCTCTTGTAAAAATTAATGTTTATGCTACTAATGTTATTATACAGATCAAATCAAAGCGGTCACGTAATATGTGTTTGATTAATTATATTCAAATAAGTTAGGCTTCGGTATGTTTATGCTTGTGGGGAAGTGATTAAAACGTAATTTAAAACCATGACTTCAACAGCAAACACTTTTGATACGGAATAAACGCTCAGAAGGTGCCCACCTGCATTTTTTAGTTCTGCTAGTGTTTGTATTCATTTTGGTCAATTTAAATCATTCGGTTTGTCCACTGTCCACTTGAAATCTTACGAAAATGGCTTTATCTATTCATGAATTCCATAAATTTGAATAACATTTCAACACTGTCACGTTATTTTCTATTTGGTTCTAAATTCTTCTAGACGTTCCTTTTCCGTTCCCGTTTATTCCACACACGTGTGTCAAGAGATATGCTACCGCAATGGTCGAACAAACTACTTCCACCGTCACATTGAACGAGTTAGCATTTGGAGGACGATGGAGCCGTGGAAGGCATCAGGACTGGACCATCGAGATACAGAATAAGCTAAGCTTTAATCCACCCAAAAACGGAATCCCTCCTGTTGCGATTATTCGGGAGTGTTAATTGGGTAATCTTTCAGTACTGCATTTAAGCACCATCACTCACTCCTAAATAACGGCCGTAAAAACCCCCATTCTAACGAAGCTTACATCGGACGGTGTCACACCCCAAGTCATACCGAGAGAATGAAACGAATCGAGTGATCGAAAGCCTTCCATTTTGACGACGGTGGTTTCCGTTTCGTAATACTCAATCCTACCGTAAAGCTATAAACTTCCCCGGAGGTTTGTCGCCGCCAAGCAAACAATCTGCTTACCGCGTCGTAAATCGTCCCACTCATAGCAACCGTAACGAATACCAGCACGATTCCGTTCTGCTTTTAGAAAGAGGGAAGATAAGGAACAGGAAGTGTTAGGATATATGGTAGAAAGGGCTAATATTGTGCTCGAGAAAGAAATCTGAGACTAAATTATTCGTCTCATTCTCATCGATAAGATTTCAGAGAGGACTAGTTTCCCATTCCGGATGTTTAACGGCAGGCCCAGAAACGGAAACCAGGCGTAGACTCGATACGGTCAACGTTTGCTTCTAATCAACCGATCAAACGTTGTGCGGTAGTTTAGACAAGAAAGACTCATCTTATTACCAATCCGATCTGGTTGAACAATTGGTATTTAAAGGAAGTCAACGGAGCTTACCGTCGTAGTTTTGCAGCCCCTTCGTCCTTTAGTAAGCAGTCGCAATTTATTTGCACTTCATCTCAACAGTCGTCATCGTCAAAGTCGGACAAAAGTTTGAAAGACGCAGCATGATGGTACTCCCAAGGACACCCTCACCATGCACAGGCATCATTAACGAAAGTCACCCTGTGGACACCGTGGGGATAGCGTGCCATTTAAACTTTTCTCATTTATGCATTGCTCTCGCCGGAGCAGCGTCGGGCGAAACGCGAGAAAACTCGAGCTCGCCGGGAAAAGTCCTCCCGAACGCCGTACACAGCCTCCCGAAAAGCGACACGAAGAAAATCGACAAAATTGGTTAAAGTTTGTAGCATAACTCGTGCCAGTTTCCCGATGCTACGCTCACACGGCCACATCCATGCTCATTCCTCGCTTCGCTTTCCCCTTGCATTAGTTCGGCTCCTGGTGGTAAGAAAAAAAGGATAATAAAAATAAATAATCGAAACCACGGAAACACGTCCCTTTTCGACCACCGGTAGCTCCAGAGAGCCGAATACTGGACCAGCCGGAACTGTTGACGGCCAGAAGAGGTTACTGGAACGTACTCCGACTCGCGCCAAATGGCAGCGAGGGGTAAAAAGCAATCCGCAGCAAACGAAAAACATGATACAACCCCTGAACGAGACCGGCGTGCACCGTTTTATTGAAGCACAAATGATAATTTATGAAATTTGAAACTACCACGATGCATTCCAAACCCCATTTTCCCCCTCCCGGCGTGCGCGATGAATGGGAAAATCGAAACGGCGAAAAAAACCGACCATCCTGTCGCTTCACGGTTTTCTCATGTACCCAGTGCCGGGCCGCTCATGAATCGGATATGGCCTCCGTTGTGCGTCTGCTAATCCATTGTGATTTATAGCGCTGGGAACCACGCCTAAAGTAAACGACCGCGCCGAGGCTCGGTCCTCGGCCGAGGTAACTGGCGAAAGTAAAACCTTCAATCGTGGCAACCAAAAAAAACCAATCCTTCATCACATTCATCGCAGTCGGCACGTGCAGCACAAAGTATCGCTATCCCCAGTAGGCTTATTTAGCAACCGCAGTAGTCTACTGTCAGCATTGTTATTTCGGCTAACATTTTTGTGTAAAATTCTTAGTCTGCAGGTGAAATGCCTACTAAGAAGAGGACGACGAACCGCCGATACAAAAGCCAGCTTCTCATATCCGTCAACAGGCCCGAACCGTCGAACAACAAACCAGTGACACCACCGGGACGAGAATGCAGTCCGGTCCGGTCGAAGAAAGAGCGTCCGGAGCGAAATCTGCTCGAGGAGCTACGCAAATCACTGCAACCACCGGAAACCCCTGAACTACCACCGAGCTATTGAAGACGAAACATCGAATCCTAGCGCGATTATTCACTGGCAAAGAAAACATCTGTTCATCGAGCTCATAATCATAATTCTCAGTGATCTTCTTGTGAATCTACCAAGTCGCCGGAACAAGTCGCAGGATTCGGCCGAGAAAAATCAATCAGACACAGAATCATTATCAGATTGACAGCGTTCAACCTCAGCCTAGGGGGAGGGGGGAGTGGGGGGTGGGAGTGAATTCCTTCCTTCTTCCAGCCACCAACTGGTACAAGGACTTGCCGGTCGTGTTTACACTGCGTACACTTATTTACACTCCATTAAAAAGCCATTAATCACAGTTGACGGTCGAGTGTCAAATCCATTTACTTCCGACATGCTGCTGTAGTCAGCCACACGGAAGGAGCTGCGGTTTCCAATGCGGTGCAAATATCCCCCGGGAAAAGCCCAACGCGCCGTTCGCTGACGAAGGCGTTGGGAGGGAAGCGTCGAAGCGACATGAAGATACTCGAAGGGTATATGGGGTAGATATGGGTCCCTGTCCTGCAAGCTGCACGAAGCCGCCAGCGTAACGAAGGTTCACGATTTCTTGTTTATGAATAAAAGATCCTTTCGCGTCCTTGCTTCCAGGGACCGTTCGATACGTACGTGCCCCGCGCGGTCATCGTGTGTATTCGTTTCGATCCTTCGACGAAGAGCAATTGAATTAAGCAGCTTCGTTGCGGAGCCGCTCGCTGATGGCAGCTTAATTATGATTGATCCTTTGCAGAAACCCGACCACCTCAACTCTGCGAGCTAAATGCATCGAGCACATTGACGCTCCCTCCATGCATGACGAACGGCGGGGACAACTCATTGTACTATGTCCCCGGCCATTTAATCCATCCCGAACGTATCCGGCCGTGCGGTCGTTGGATGACTCATCGTCGGCAAAGTATGATTTGTGACTTCGGAGCACATTGTGCATCCTTTGTGTAGGCCTGTTTCTTTCGCTGATTCCACCTGAGGCAGGCAAACTCGACCGCGGTGCCATAAGGACCGTTGTTTTGAAAATAAATACCCTTCCGGTGATGTTGCGTTCATCTTTGAAATGCGACAGCGCTAAGTAGATGGTACACAAGTTCAAAAATCATTCCGCTTTTCAGCGAAACGCGCGCCTCTTGTGCTTGTGTATCAGGGTATGTGTGTGCATGTGTGTGTATGTGCCGCCCCCAAATCCAAACCACGGTGGGAAACCATCGAAAGTCAGTTCAGCCTCGGAGGCCAAAGACGGCTCTGAACTATCGTTTGCGCAACACCCGCGACCCGCCGATCGGCGTCCGCAAACAAACATTTTGGCTACCGCAGGCAAACGCGCCAAACGACCCGACGGACGGACGTACATCAGGATAATCAGATTAAGGTGGCTTTGGTAGAGAAGCTGAAATGAAAATAAATACCCCTACAGTAGTGGCTCTGGTTGGATATGACCTGCGATTTTGTGAGATAGCAAATTTAACGAATAAAATGCGATGAAATCAATGTTTGTGTTTGTTTTTTTTTTTTAATTTGCTTGATCTTCTTTGTTTCTTTTCCTATGGATTTTCGGGGTTATAGCTTATAGCATATTATTTTATTATGAGAGAAGCAAAACAGCTGTATTTGCAAAGATATTGGACAGGTATTGTTTTTAGCATTTATTTTATTTTTCTTTTCAATGAAGGTTTCACATTCCGTTAACATCTTACAAATAATAAATTAAATAAACTGTAGTTAGAAACAAAAGGAACGGAAAACATCATTCTCTTGTGCTCATTGGACGTGAGTTTCTTTTTCGTATAAAATATTACGAGAAACGCAATGCGGTTCCATTTTACTACTAGACTGCGCCGTCTAGTAGGACGATTTTAAAGCAAGATAATTTCGAAATAAAATCTTCCACCCCTCCGTTGCGCTACGGGGAAAGCAGAAAGCATGTAACGATCGTAAACAAATTCTCTATGCTGCCGTAAAAAATTTAGCACCGTATTCTAGGTGGGTTTTACGTTCGATTTACACGGTCGTCGACAACCTGTAGGCATTATCTGGTTTTACTCAATCAATCAGGACGTGCTGCACTTCCCCGGCATAAACGTGTTTACAGGCTGTTTCGTTGGTTCGACATATTTTTCATTAGATTCTTGCTTCCGAAAAAAATGCATTACTGTTTCGCGTCATTAACTTTAGTGAACGCAAAAAACAAAGCGACCGATAAATTTGCCGGTGTGACATTTTGCCGGATCGTGGCAAACGCTATCTGATTTTATTTCTCACAAGCCGCCAATTCGCAACCCCATGCGTCATGTTGATGATGATTTTGATGATGATCGAGATGCGAAAAGCTTCAGCTAAATTATGGCCCAAATAATTGAACAAAAATAAACCAACAAAAAACCTAACAAATACACAACAAATGCAATGCACGAAGGTTGAACTCCAGCTGTAAATCATAACTGGAAGAGACCGAAAAATATGGTTTGAAATTATGATTTTAAAATTATGATACAGTCCCAACAACAATTGTCCATTTTGAGATTGGTTACTTAAGTAATATTTTGAAGACCGTTTAAAATAATAATATTGATTCCTTTTAGTGCTATTTGTTTCCATACTCGAACGTGCACTATTTTTCTACGTACATTCGTTGTCCAAGCATTTCGGATTCAGGGACACGTGGGTGGAATCGGTGGATATTCAAATTGCAGGATGCAAAAGAGTAGAAAGTCAAAACGATACAAATACGAAATCACTCTTTTTACCACTTCCGCCCGGGTACGCGCAAGTGCGAACAGTTTCTCGTTCATCATTACTCCGCAGAGTCACTTTCTTGTCCCTCAACGACCCAACGACCGTTGAATGTTCCTTTGCTAAAAAGCATACTCCCGTATATTAAACCAAAGTGTGGTATAGACACAGCCATCAGAGAGTGTTGTCGTCCTTAAACATGCTGTCACTCCTCATAATTCCACCCTTTACTCAATGTACAATGTGTGTATGTGTCTCCTGTTTCAGAAAAAGAAAACATTAATGTAAAAGTTTACTTTTCTTTTTGCCTGGAGATACTTCCCTTCTCTCACTTTTATTGTTGGCGTTTTTTTTTCGCTTCTTCGGTTTTATCACTTGCACGCGAAGCGAAGTTCCGATTTTCGACACATTCAGGCTTGTTTGAACTTTCCATTTTAAGGGTATCTTCCAAGAGTTGTCCCTCACGTTCCATTTGTTTGTCGTAATGCTATTTAAACGTGAATAATTTACTACATTTTTTTACTTCAAATGTATTTATTCCTTTTTTCAAATCAGACAAAATGGATTGGTTGGGGTTGTAATTAACGCAAACAAAAAGTTAGTTAAATTGGTAAGAAGAAACTTACGTGACATTTTACAATATGTTCTGAGTAAAATGCTCTTGAAAAATTGCACCGAAACAAAAGTAGCTTAAAACAATTGCAAACTTTCCAAAGCTGTGAGTGTAAGCTAAACCTACTCCTTTAGTAATACTTATCTAGACACAACTGTTTAGCGAACTGAAACACGTGGCGCGGACTTGTGGAATCAAACCCACAATACAAAGTTGCCCGCAAAATGCCACAGAAAGCGGCGTGGGAAAACGTACGCCCTTAAGGAAGGAAAATATCTCCAGAGTCCGTTATAACTCAGTCATGCAGACACATCCATTTTGTTTGCCTTTTTCCCTTCGCCTGCACCTTGCACGCTCGTCATCGGTTCGATCGGGAGTTGGAGTGAGCATTCATTTCGCTTTCTTTGCATTTTCCCTACTGACCCGAACGCCAAGACGCCGCTACCTCCACCAACAGCACTTCCTTCCGGCGGACTGAGGAAGGAGTTTCAGAGGTTTCCTTTCTGTAAATTTTTACTCCGTTATTATTATTTTTTTACTTCCTCGGTTGCACTTCGTTTTACGATCCACCATCAACACCATCATCAACCGAAAGCCCGGTTTCTGTTTGAAGCCCATCGTAAAGAAAGAGGAAAGTCTGAAGAGGAACTGATGCTCCATCCATCTAAGGCTCCACATCCTTTTCCTGATGTTGGCAGTGCCGCTATCCAGTGCCACATCTTTCTTTCTTGGTCGCGATATTTTGGGCCGAGATCCCTTTTTTTATTATTTCCCCCCTTTCGCGAAAGCTTTGAGGACAATTCTATGCGGGCACGTATGAGTGGTTTTTCAGATTTTTATGCCCGTTAAAAGCATTTTCCCATCATTTTCCACCTTATTAGGTGGGATGAATATTTTAGAGCAAACTTTACTCTTTCACCTCAACCGTTCCCCGTTGCCGGGCTACCTGCCTTGAGGGTCGTCCTAAGTGTCAACCGCATTTCGTTCCACACCAAGGGGACGAGAACCTAGGAGTCTTTAACATCAACCCATTGGCGCTGGCATTTTCCATTTAGTTGCAGCATCATCGTGAATCGGCACCGGGCCAAAGATTGTCGAATTCATCGACGGGAAAGAATTTCAAGAATTCAAGAATTGAAAAGTGAAACACTCATGCACCACATGTGCAAACTTCTTCTCGCTCCGTTGACGAGAAGACCGTCTGGGAGAAAATATTTCTTCGTACTTTTTTTTTCTGTAGAAGGAACGTTTTTCACCTCCCTCTTTGATTCGTTGTAGATTTGGTTTAGCTCTTGGGCGCTCAGAATTCAAAAAAAAAAGAAAACTTTGCATCCTTCGACGGAATCGAATGCGCGCTAAGAGGTTCCTCGGAAAATGTTAAACTCTAACTTTGACTCGGCAAAAAGTTGCCCAGCGCCAAGAAAAAGGAAGGAATCTACTTATGCTCCCACACGCGCTTCACCGCTGTATGCTGTAGGCACTCCAGCGCGTGCATGACACATTATCACGCAAAGTCCATTAAACTGTTCAAAAGCTGTTGTTGGTCTTTCGGATTGGATTGTTTGGTTTTACATGTGTCTTTACGTTCCATCTACCGTAAGAGAAATTTGCTCGTGCTGTCAATAATGGGTGGTGCGATTTCTTTCTTTTTCGACATCAACCCAACGCTGACTCACGCGAGATCTCTTTCATCACCATTAGCGCGCGTTTGATGAAAGGCGAAAAAATAAAACTCATTTCTGCAATCACTTTCCTGGTACCGAACAAGTACCTCCACCAATCAACCATCGTTCATTTATCTTCTCCCGCGGTTTTCCGAGTGTGTCTGTAAAGCAACCAAATAATAATTATCCATATCAAAAACCTATGCCTGCCTCGTTTCGTTTGAATCGATCCCTGCGCTGTTTGTCACACGCGATGTGATCAGGCTCACGTGGTCCGACCGTCTATACCGATACCAGTACCATGTCCAATCTGCCTGCAGGTCTTGAACGGAGCGACTTGATTACGAAATAGTTTCCCGCACTCTTGTTTCCCCTACGAATGCTCAAAAAGGGGTGTGTTTTTAACTTCCATGGCTGCACCGTTGCCCGTCAGAACAGAGGAAGAAACCCCCGGTAGGCGTGTGCGTGTGTAAGGTCAAAAGGCTTTGATTTTCATCTGGCTGGCTCAAAGCAACAGATCCGCAGCTAAAGTGGATGGTGGCGATTCGTGGGTGTTGGATGTTGGGTTCAGTCTTGCAGTGCACCGTGGCGGAGTTTGGGCTGCACCAACGGTCTTGTCTTCATCAAAACCAACACTTTTGTCGCCAGTTGAAGGTAATATTACACCGCAAGTGTCTATTTGTGGTGAATCGGATGATCGTTTGCTAACGCTCATGGAAAATGTATTCCGTAACGTGTCAGCAACAAGACAAGCTTTATTTGAAACCTTTTTTTTTCTTTCGTCCGAATAAAATCTAAAAAAAATCAAAATTGTTCCTGTGCATAACCGGAAATGTACCAAACACTTATCCACCCATAAATTATATCTTTAAGCGAAGATGAACAATAGTCTCAAAAAACAACTTGCTATGGCTAAAAACTAAAATAAGCATAATCTGTTCATGCTTTTAAATATCATTTATAATTTAATATTCCAACGAAAACAAACCAAAGTAAAGTGTAAATTTCAAAGATATTAAGCAAAACGTCACCCATATAGCATATGATGATATAATTAATCATCAAAAATGTATATCCATTCCATTTAAGGCTTATTTCATGATTTGATGGAAAACAAGTTTAGAAATATCTAGCACCTAGCCTTGATGTTAAAAACCTACAGCAGTGATTCAGTTTAGTCACTACCTGATAGCAAACTCAAACCCTCAATCTATAACCACGATGATGTCGTTGCGATTGGCGCGATTCCTACTGCTTCGCCCGAGTGGGTGGATTAGTTTCATCCAAAGCGACCGATATTGACGCCTGATTACCGTTTTGTGTCGCAAAAATAGACCCCACATCTCATCCACTTTACCTATCGCTACGCCAGGCGAGCGTGCAAACCGCAGACCCTTTTGCATGATGATGAGAACGCCGTCGTTTGTGTCGGGCGAGCGAGCGACTAGCAGGGCAGAAATGCAATTCGAACGGATATGGTTGATCCGCGTTCGATAAAGATTCGAAGTTGCCATCGAGCCGTGTCTACCCGTCGGCTAGATCGAGCATTCGGCGTTCGATAGTGTTCCGAGCAAAACGCGATAGTTTCACCAACAAAGCCGACCGACGGAAAGATAGACGGAAATCTTTCACTAGCGTCACCGTGGTCTACTGCAGTTCGGTCCCGGTGCGTCTTCCCTGCCACCCATCAGCCAGTGTTCCCCGCACGGAACTGTGGCGTGATAAGGAAATTTCTAATTTCGCATGCAGATCATGCGCCCCCGGGGGAAAAGTCGCACTTTACGATGCTGGGCGGGATTCCGCTTTATCGTTCGCTTTGTGCCGGGTGTGCGCGGGTCGCCATGACAATATGCCCCCGTTCCCGGTGTAGATGGCTTCGAGAAAGTCACCGTCCTCGACAGATCTGGCTGACATCGAATTATTCGCTCACCGGCGTCGCAACTGCTCCAAGCTGGCCTGGCATTTGTTCCGACCAGAAGACCTTTTGCTGCCATATTTCGTGTCATTTCATTGCCTCGGTCTCATCCCACGGTTTGGCTTGGTTTTTTTTCTCGTCTGTTGCGCCCCTTTCGGGAAACCGGGTAGCAAATGAATCCGGACTCTATCGCAAACTGCGTACTTCCGACGCAGACGTCGTGGGCTGCTGGGGCCTACATGCACGACGCTCATTAAATGTCAGCATTTGATTCCCTAGTTTCGGCAGTCGCCTGCGTCGCCCGTTGACAGCACGTCGCCGGAAGTCATAACTGATAACGTGTACAAGTCGCGGATGGCCGGATCTCTTTCAGCACTAGGGGTGCAACGCGACGGAAGCATCGGGTTCCGTCTATCGTGATTGAACCATTGGGCGGGAAAGCAACGCGAAACGGCGGGAAAGCGGTGCAATAATGCTGCGTCTTGCGTGCGAAAGTTTTGGGAAGTTTTGCTACCAATGGTTTATGGAACGCCTCTCCTTTTTTTTTTTTTTAGTTCCCTCCGCGCCGTTCTCTGGCATCATTATTATTATATTGTAATTAAATCCATACCATGTCATTTTCGATTCCACCAACCATCCATCCACCGCATCCAAATGTGGGGGTGTCCCGTTTATGAAACAAATGGGCCGTTTGTATGAAAAATCGAGAAAGCAAGAAACAAACACACATAACAGCACGCACAGCTGAAAAGGAATCGCCGGATGGACCGGATCGTCAATCCCTCTCCTCGGAACCGGAACACCGCTCCTCACTTCCCCATGGTGTTAATTGTTTCTGCACGCGAAAAACTGCGACAGGAAAATAGGCCCTTCGGGTGACACGACTGGGGCTTAATGGTTTGGTGATTAATATTCATAGCACTTTTTGCGAAGGGTGCGAGCTGCCCTGACTTTATTGGGTGGATGAAATGATCGAAAAAATAAGGCTGGGGAAGAAGAAGGGGGTAGGGTTATTGGAAGGAAGCGACCCACAACCGAGCAGCAAATGGAAGCGATGGAAACAAAATGGCTCTTTCAATCTGAACGGTCAATACTGAAAGGAGAACACGTGGCAGGGGAACAAAACACAAGCGCAATCTATATTATTAGTGTCAGGTTTTCCGATAAACAGAAAAGGAACAACAAAAAATGTTGCTAAACGTGAAAGATGTTTTGCTTGGATAAGTGGAAGGTTTACACATTCCTTCATAAACAAAATTGCCAACAGTACAATGTGATTGTAATCCTCGCTGGTGCTCTGTCCTCAATTCTCGCAGATTGAAATAATGATATTTAAAAAAAGTAGCTCCCGTCCTTTTCCCAACACGTTGATGGCACAAGTAAGGCGTACAATGTTACAAAATAATCGTTCATTCAAGCACACATACTGCTATCGTTCATTCAAGCACACATACTGCTACTGGGACACAAAAGCACAACAAGCAAACAAGAAGATAGTAATTTTTAAGCTCGTAAGAGATTCAGTATAGAGAAGTGTTCTTTTTAATATGTTTCTTTGCTTGAATTAAAACAATTAAAATTCGATCAACAAGTGTTACAACATTGAGTGTATCCCAAAAGTTAAAAAAGCAAAATACTCCTTGAGAAGGGCATAAGGGGCCATGGCATTTTCTAACCAGTTTTGAAAGCAGAAAATTAATCCTCTATGACTATAATTCCACAATGGTCATAACATGGTCATTAATTTGAATCCAATCCCATAACTACATTACAGCTTGAGTTCTGACGATGACGATCCTGTTGCCTTAAGATAAACAGTTCATCAGACGACGACCAATATTTACGAACGTCTGCTTCATGCGAAAATCCATAAAACCTCGGGTTATTTGGAGCTTTTTCTCGCAGACTTTTTCTAGACAAGCCGTTTTGTTCATATGTGTACCAATGCCATTAGCATAACTCAGATTCCGTCGCCGTTCCAGATTTACATTTAGAAATGGAATTTTCCCGCATTGAAATCATCATTTTCCCTATGCATTTTACATGGATTCGCCCCATGTCGTCGGGAAAATCTGTCGAAAACTCTTTCGTTGGATCCGTTTTTGTTTTTGCTGTTTCTTTTTCGCTTCTCCGTTTATTCGACCAAAATCCTTTGAAACATGCGTGTGCGTTACTGGAGTACCCTGTTTTCGAACGTGTATGCATGCGTACCCACCGTTTGATTAAATCATTTCTAATAAACTCGCTTATCTCTGTCAATAAATTTTCCGACAAGCTAAATCACAAACCTTTGCTGTCATTTCGGATCTACGCGTCTCGTCGGTTACGGGCGTCGTCTGTTCTTTTTCCAAACGTCCTTCTCACGCGGTAACATAAAAAATGGATCCAAATCCGTGAACACAAGAACAAAAACAGCAAACCCCCCCTAAGCGTAGCAGAAGAAAAATGGAAGAATTTTTCAAGGAAAAAAATCATACCATTCTTGAGCGTTCCCGCAACTTCTCGCAACCAACCCACGTCTACGCACATGCGTGGGGGCCAGACCCAAGTAAATCTTTACCCAGCCATAACAGCGACAGCAAAATGCGGCATGCGATGCGTGGAAAAAAACTCTTTTTCTCCCCCCAGCGCTGGCCACGACCTGGATGCTTCCAACAAAGCGACCAAAAGAAAAAGAAAGCGAATTATCCACTTCATTTCCCAATTTGTGCTCCCGTCTCGTCTCATACGCAGGTCCTGCATTTCCCATCCTTGTACTGTCGTTGCTCTCCGCAATTGTAAGATGAATTTCCCAAACAGGAAAAAAAGCTCATCGCCCATCACACCCTTCCTGATCCGGCGCTTAACGGTTCGGTTTAACGCTGGTGCGTATCTACGCGGGACGCATTGAGATTGCTGATTGCTTTCCGTTGTCCTTTGTCAAGTCTAGTCCAACGCGCATACCTCCCACCGGTACTGGGACGATCGCAGGGAGCAATGAAAGAAACAAGCGAAAGTATTTGAGCCACGGAACCGGCTACTCCCTGTTATCAACACGTTAGGCAGTGAAATTTGGTAAAAGAAAATGTAACGACGAAACCGAACGGAAAGGTCCCTGGGTTGATTTCTGGGCACACAGACGTAGGACTTCTAGAACACTTCGCACTATTTTGAAGCTCTTCAAAGAAAGCATCACCCCGGGAAGACGGCCGGGAAATAAATTTGGCTTTAAGCTCTCCCGCGCACATACATGCGCACGCATCGGGAAAAGCGGGATTTTCGCAACTCATTTAATTTATTGCCGGGTTTTCTATTTCTCCGGCACGTACGCTTTCACGCGCGACTCCCTCGACCAGCTGACCTCTCTCCGACGTCGTTCGCTATCCACGCGACGTGAAAGTGAAAGTTCGAGTATACTGCTAAGAAGCCTTGCGTCCACGGGTCACGGAAGTATGATTTATGCTTATCTCTCCGCAGCGTACCAAGCGGCCACTCCCGGTAATCGGTGTGCACGGTGTGCGTTCCCGTCGCGTACGCCTTGGATGTACACCACGGGAGAAGCCGCCTTCGCCATGCACGAACGGTAAATCGTGCGTTGGACGGGATTCCTTCTAGATCTATGTGGCAAAAAATAAAATAAAAACCGAAACAAAAAAACCCAAAACTCCAATGAATAAAAGGTCGGCAGACGCAGGACATTCCACAGAATCACTGACCCACGGTGGCCAGAATCGAGGACGAAGAATAAAAAGCAGGCTAGCTACGGTTATCCGAATATTACAATCGCCTAGAGACACCCGCTTGCAGATGTATTCACCGTGCAGTCCGATTTTCTCGTTTGCTAAAAAAAAAGAAAAAAAGAAGGGACGATACGACACCGGACCCCATGGCCTATGTTCTAAACTCACGCACCGAGCCCCATGGTGGCAATATGCACGGGGTGGAGAGACGATCCTCGCAACGCAACCAACCATAACAACGGATCAGTTTCACAGTCCTCAAACGTCCCTCCGGTGAGCGGTCGTCCTAGGGCAGATGGGTTCATAACCCCCACCATCCACCAAACAGGCTGGCTGGGAAAACCGGGAAACTGCGGGGATGGTACGCGCTAGAAATAATAAAAGCACGGTCCTTGCGCGCTCCTTTATTATGCGCCACAACTATTGGCCTGTCGTCCCTGGTTACGGTTGAGCGGCGCTTCGTTCCCGGGCTTTCCCTTTTTTTTCCTCCCATTTTTTGTGTTTTTACCTACAGCTCAAATCCTTCGGTTTATTTGGCTTCATGTTTCTGCCGGGGAAAGTTCTACTCACTAGTTCATATATTTCCGTGCACATCGCAGAGGACCGTTGCCACACATGCACGACTATATCCGTACCATCAACAAGTGCCCCGGTGCACTTGGCGAGAATCGGGAAAAATGGGGGTGTGCAAGTTTTATAAACTGTGGCAGTGCTTCGCCCATCGCTGCTCGATGTAATAACGTACACCACACAATACGAGCGAGAATCGTTCCATCAACCTCGCGCCGGCCAGGGCAGTTGTAGGCATTCCGGGTGGATAGATCACTTGCCCTTGCTGTTTTTCTTGTTTCCTCTGCGAAACAATGCTAGACTCATCGGTAACAATAAAGTTTGGAACAATAAATGCAGCATAATGCGATCATCGTTGACCGAATGAGCGAATTCGTAGTGTGTAAATACAGAGCATAATGCATTTGGATGACGATTTATTACCTTCAAGGCGAAAGATTTATCGAATTAAGTTGCAATGCAAAACAATTCTGCTATGATATGCGATGCTTTGTGTAATAGTCCAAACAACAATGAATAACGAATTTTAGATTAATGCATTTTTTTTTTAAACCTTATGCAACGAGAGTGAAACAGGGAATGCGATTTATGAAAACGTTACTGCGAGTAAATGCTACCCTATATAGTTATTAAATTTTTTATTGGACAAGACGCCAACAAGCTACCCTGACGTTTATCCAAAGTTAAACGTCGACACACACAAAAAAAAACAAGACGAAAGATTAGCCGCTCGTGGTCGCGGTCCGCTCGTGGTGTGGAAAACAGAAGGTAACAGCGCTCTAGAGAATCCCAGGACTCGCTGCCCAGGACGGCCGCGAGAAAACCGCGTGCTTATAGCGAACACCAACCGACCAACGTGCTCCGTGGCACGATTTCTCCCCTGCGCGGCCGAAGAAATCGGGGGAAAGTTTTGCGCTTGCCAGGAATAATCGTGTAACTTTATGTAAATTTTGATTTACGCCTCTGATAAACGGTTCGCTTGAGTCCGCGATCTAATGCGTGCGTTTTTGCGGGCGTGTATCGTTTGCACCCGACAGCGTTCCCACCACACGTGTATGTGTGTGTTTGTCTGTGTGTGTGTATGTGTGTGTGTGTGTGCGCGAGTCTGTTTCGGTACGTGTATGTCTTCCCGATTGTTGGTGTGCCAACACGTTACGTGCCTTACCTTGGGGAGTATTTTGGAGCGCTGAAGCGCTGGCTTCAGGAGCTACACTTAATCATCCGTCCGTGATGCGCGACTTTTGCGTGGGCATGTGGCTGCATGCGCTCACGAATATGTGTGTGTATGCTGTGATACCGCTGCTTATCTGGTTGGAGGGGAACTCCCCAAACCCAACGGATCCTTCGACCGCGGAGCCCGGGAAAGAACAAATTAGAGTAAACCAATCTCGGTGGCGAGATCTGCGCGGTCATACGCGTAATTTCGGCTCCAACTTGTTCCGGGCAGCCTGCGGGATTTGGTGCGGTACTAGGCTACGGTTCGTTTGGCTTTGAACGACTCTGGACCATTACAACTCGTGGGTGGGATACGGCCACATGCCAAAGCTGAACATATGCCATGCACTAATACGACTCGTAGGGAAGAAAAATGAGAACCCCGCCTGTATACCCTCGTTATTAGAAGGTCTAGGAGACGTCATTCGATTTATGTTTGAATGAAGACCTCAGCGTCTCCCTAAAATCTAGATTTTTTTTAATTCCTCAATTGGTGCGGTCGTATATTTTGAACTAAATTTTTTAATTTTTATTTTTATAAGCTGATGAGCATTTTCAAATGTTATACAGTGGCGCAAAATTTAAACAAACCGTTTTGTAAAAGACTTTTTCACGGAGATGTACAGTTGAATCATCTTTAATAATATTCTATTGGCTTGACTTTCAACTTGAATTGTATCTCAGTTTATGATTTTTTTAAACAAATTGCAGTTGTTCGCTTGAGCAGCGCAGAGTTAGCAAATAATAAAGTCAGAAACCCACTGTACACACGTTTTCGATATCGCCATTGGCACTTGCAGTAAGTTTTGCTAAATTGGTATACCAAATGCCAAAAGGAAATACTTAACAAAGTTTCCAATGAAATAATTCAAAGTCCATAACACTTTTGTTCCGCATTCTGATTTATAAAAAAAGAAACTTAGCCTATTATTGAACATCATTTCGTTCCCTTGCTTGATGCTGCAGAGCACAAGTTAATTTTCATACTACCGTAGCAACACATCTGAAAAGTAGTAGAAAAGTTAAACGATTCTGCAGGGTAACTGAAATGAAGGAAAATTGGTGCACCCCCGTACGACCACCAATGCACACCTTCGCACATTCTTTCCCTCGCGCCTAGCGGCGCAGAAACTAATCTGCCATGAATAATTACCATCAACCGATACGGTGCCGTTTGCCACCGACTCGGAAGCAATCAAATCAGATTTATGCTCATTTGATTAACATATGTAAACAACGCCATTAAAATGGGACGCAGCGAAGTCATCGGGTCCGCCTGTCCCCGGCCGTTGCACGACGGTGGCCAGAAACGGCCGAAAAGCGCAGCAAATGACGCTCGCGAGGAAGCAAAGGCAAAGTACGGGAAGTCCCTTCCATTCGATGCGCCAACGACGCACCCGGCGTAAATGGATGTTCACCGGAGAAAAGGGCGCCCGGTCCACGTTTCGTAGCACGTTACGAGTGGCCAACGGAGTCCATTTTCGTTTCGTTCATTCATCAATTAAACTTAATGTACCGTAGCCGGCCGATTGGATTCGTCCGTCGATCGTTGAGGATAGTGGTTTTTTTCTACCTCACGATAGAATCGCCCGGGTTGGCAAGGCGCGCGAGGACAGCTTGAAAAAATGGATTGATTTCGTCGAGCATGATCGCAAGCTTTGCCGGCGGAAAAGCTATGGGTTCCTCGAACTGCTCCGTGGCACGTCCGGAAGAGAAAGGAAAGATCGGCGTCTCGTTGCAGCATCGGTTTCATAACCTGGCTGCCATTACGTGCGTTTCCTCGGGTTTCAGGTAGAAGTTACGTAACATCCGATGTTCGCCCCGGCTTTGGCGTGGCTTGACCAATTCAACGCTCGATCACAGCAGCAATCCTGCGCTCCAGTTTGGTATCTGGGAAACAACACACCGAGGGGTTCGCCGCAACAATTCTGTCCGCGTGAACGAACGCTCGGTATGGGCCTCCACCGGAACTCAGCGGATACTTTTTCTATGTTTTCCTCCCGCCAAGCTGAACTCACCCCATTTCGGTCAACCGCTAGCCACCTTCAGCTCCCAACAACCGTCATCCATTCCCTCGAGTACGCACGGAGGAAGCAAGCGGTGAAAATCGTCTCAAGTTTCCCGGCCCCGGCAAACGGTGCACGCTATGCGGTGTGCGTGCAACGCTACCGGTTGAGGCCAGAAATAACTCCTTTCTCTTGACACGTGCACGGCCACAATGGAATCCCGTTGCGTTTTCTGCTCCCTCGACGCACCACGGCACAGTACGAAAGTTTGGCCCACGAAGAAAGAAGCTGTCCGGCAGGACTGAACTGCAGAAAAGACCTCGCAGAACACACATGCGCCAACGCAAACAAGTGCACAATTTTTAATTAACTAAAATTCATACAGTCAACCGGCGTCTACCGGGAGGGAGGGATCGGCCGCCACGATGCATGGCATAGGATGACGATGAATTGAAAAGTATCAAACATATGCTGACAAAATAATTTTCTAAATTTTTCTAATTGTGCGCTTTTGTAATACACAAACATTCAGCAAATCAAAAATTGTAAACAACCAACCGAAGGCTCGTAGAAATAAAACGTGAAAAATACTCGAAGAAGTAAAACAAAAAACCTAGTTAAGTAATAGAAGTTTCCTTGTGACGTTTCTTCAAAAAACATGAATTTGGTAGAATATAACTCCTAAAAACTACATTCAAATAACACCTGCATTAATTACTTTTAAATTGATAAAGAGTGTCGTATCGTAGCGTTGTCTAGGGTTTTAATATTAAATGTTGTTAGAACATATACGTAAAATAATATTGCAACTAGCCGAACATAGCCGTATTTTTGGCTAAATAATATTCCTAAACATTTGAAATGCCTCTATAAACATTTAATTTAGCATGAATAATGCAAAACAATAAAACACACGTGTGTACCATGAATTTTCAAGCTTTCTTCATTCCTATTCCCCTGACATTTCAATCCGAATACTAGAGTCACTATTGCGCGGAGTTTCCTATGATCCGCACTTCCGAAGCCAATGCATTTGTTTGCACTTTTGCCAATTCCGATGTTTTATCTCTGATGGTTGCATTTTTAGACCAATGGTACAAATAAAAAAAAAACGCAGGAAGGTGGGTCATCCGACAGAAAAAGGCAAAATGATGCGCAAATGGTTCCTCCATTGAACGCCACTCATCGGGTTTCATGGTGAAATGATTGGAAACAGCCTTAACAAAAAACCTCCCTGTTGAAGATTCGATCTGCGTTGGTCTGTAGTCACCACCCAACCCCTCCTCCTATCATTGTTTGCATCATGTTGTTCTTCTTCGTTCCTATCTACCTCTTGTTTTGATTTTTCATTTCCCTCTCCCTATTTCTCTCGCTTCCTCTGCATCCCATTCCATCGGTTCTCAAGCGATAGGCAATCAAATTATTGGCCATATAACAAAGTTTTCCGTGGAAAATTTCTCGTTTTTTGACCACTGTTTTGCATCCGGCCTCCCACAAGGAACAAATACTCTGATTTCGGCAGCACTTTGTCCCGCGTGCGTACCAATTCAGCCATCGTCCCGTCATCCGGATTGTCGGCGGATGCAGGACGGTGCATACCATTAGTTCCCCCTTTCTTCTTCCTTTTACTTCCTCCTGTGCTCGGAAGTCCTGTTCTGTCTTTCACGCATTTGTTTCTATTTGTGCGCAAAGCGGGAGAGTAGAAATGCTTTTTCCGACTCGTGTTTCGTCATTTTGGTGTGTTGCTTCGTCGTGTTTCTATTCATGTGCTCTCGGAATCAGCACACACCGGATGCACTATGCTTCGTTAGAACGTTGGTAGAACGGTTGATTTCCTCGCCACTGTTTACCATCCGCTGGTCCTTGGAAAAGCAAAAATGTGATTAAAATCCGATAAGTGAGGCATGCAGGCAGCCGGTGGAATGATAAAACGAAAACTAGCATTTAGCACAAAGTGGACAAAGTGCTACAACCGTCAAATAAGTCAACTAGCCAAATCCTATAAAAATTTTATGCCGGGCAAGTTCTTCTGACGTAGTTTTGTACTGGTAGGATTTACTGATATTTTTTGCGTGATATTTAACGTTGTCGTATTTAAATTTTGAAAGATTGAAACTTAATATTTGCTATGTTGATCTTAGCCATGTGCAATTAATATGCCTAAAACGACTTTAGCCCTTAAGTAAGAATGATAACAGAAACATATGATTGTTCACAAAAGGTTATGTTATTTCGAATACTTTTAATTCTTTTTATTTATTTATTTATTTGTTTTGGTTTCTGAAATTTGAATGCTACGGTCTGCAGAAATGATCGATGGTCTATTTTTCTTATATATTTAAGGATTTCAGTTCAATACATTTACATTTACATTTATTGTTAACGCAGAAAAATAAAATTGAAATAATGAGATGAGATTAATTATCATTTGCTTGTAAAAAATAACTATCTTAAATTGAATAATTCGAATATTTTTGCAGTTTCTTAAAGAGTGCAAGAAGCTTTGATCATATTGATGATTATGTATTAGATTTCACAATGTTTCAATGGGACATTGATTTGCAATAAAACGAATTGGTTGTTTATCAAAAGACCTATCTTGTCATTCTGTTAAACCACTGTAAAGTAATTTAAATGGATGCTTAAGCACACGAAAGGCTTCAGCGTGGCCATTCCGGCAAAGCGCAATGGCTGTACATGCCTAGTTAGTTTAGACTTCTCATCACATTAAAAGCGTAACGGCAAACAAGCATCGCATGCTAACGCGCGTTATTTTGACGTTTCCATTTCTGTTTCACACGAAACGAACGAGTCAACGTCGATCATGAGAAGTTTTAATCACCAATTGATCACCCATTTGGGATTTTCGGGCGATTGCGTACCACTAACCACAACCAACCCCACCGATACGAAAGCCTGTCTTCTTCCGGCAGAGTAATCGTCTACTACCCATTCTCCCACTTATCGGTTCCGGGCGTCCCGAGGTGCGAAAGAAAGGTGCGACGGAAGCGGCGCTAGCACGGTTTCGTGCACGAGGTTCCGCTCGAATTCCTTGCACTCGAGCTCGATCGTATTGCCTGGTAAAAATTGCTGTACGGCATACCGCGCTGTCTCAAGGCAGCAAGCCCTTCACTCGACCAACAACTCCGTCATCGGCTGTCTTCGGAAGCCTCAAAACCGACCAGCACCGATTCGGCACCGTGCCTTCCCCATCGCACAGCGGCACCGTTTCTTATAAATATTGCACTTTTTGACACCCAACAGCGCATTCGTTCAGTGAGCAGGACAGTGACCACAGCCCAAGTGTTTTGCAAACGTGAACACCTACGAATCTCGACAGAAGGTCCCATTTCCCTTTTGGTTGTCCGAGAAAAGGGGATAAATCTGCGGCCATTGGTGGTTTTGGTGGAGCGTGTCGCATTATATTTTTCAATGGTGTTCTGAATCAGTGACAAAAATATTGAGTCGACCTCGAACTGCCGCGGTCAAAGAATGTTCAAACAAGTGAGTTTTTAGTGAGCTGTTCTGATTTACCGTGGTGTCGGTTTGTTGACATAGGCCCACGTCTATGGAAACAGTGTCGAAAATTATATTGCAAAAATGAATTTGATGATGTATATCGCGGACGGCTAAACCACTTGCAACAACAACTAAATTAATGGTTTAAAAGAGTTAAAAGAAATAACACTTCGAAACATACTTTAAGCGACTCGTCGTTGCCCTACGTCAAGCATGTGTAAAGACCCTTCCTGACTACAGCAACTTACGATCCGTGCTTCCGTCGTTTTTGTTTGCAGGTGGTTTTCTTCGCAGTGGCCAGCAGCGTGCTGGCGCTGCTGCTGACGGTCGACATTAGCCAGGCCAATCCGGTGCCGGCGAAGATTCTGGGGAAGTACGTGCTGTCGTACCAGCCACCCGGGCCGCTGCACAACCTAGATCCGCACGCCGACCCGGAGGACGACGAGCTGGACGAGCTTTCGAACGGGCTCGACAGTGAGGAGAGCGAAGGCGAGGATTCCGATTCGCAGGCATCTTCCAGCCACTATCGCTATCGGTCGCACTACCAGGACTCGGTACGGCAGCACCAGTACGACGAGCAGGAGCAGGATCAGGACGCGGACTATGCGGAAGATTCGGCGCCGGCGAGTGCGAACCACCAGCACCAGTACATGACGACTTACAAGACGGCGACAAGGCACGTTGGGGGGACACGCGGTCACTCCGGCTACTCCAATTTAGGCAGTGAAGAAGAGGAAGAGGGTACTAGTGCAAGCGAGGAATCGCACGCGTACGATGCCTTCCGAGCGTACAAGGGCAAAGGCAAGAAGCAACAGGGTCAACACTCGACCGGGGGAAGCTTAGCTTCTTCTTACCGTGACCATAATCATCATCATCATCATCATCATGATCATCATCAGCAGCAAGAACAGGACCAGCAGCAACAGCAACAGCAAAAGCATCAACATCAGTATCGGCAGCAGGCACATCATCAGCATCATCAGCAGCTAAACCAGTACCAGTCCGGCCATAGCTCCTACCATCCGCAACTGATCCAGGCCTACAAGATCCTGCACGGAACCCCGAACCGTCTGCCGACTTCACACGAGTACCACGACGACAGCGACGAGGACGAGGACGAGGACTTCCGCAGTGGGGCCGCCATCGGTGCAGCCGTCGGGCCGTCCGGCTACGATGACTACGGGTCCGGGCAGGTCATCCACACCAAGGGACGCGCCGTTCCCATCAGTCAGCACGTGGAGATCGAAACACCCGTGCCGGTGCCGTACGTGAAGAAGATCCACGTGCCCATCCCGCAGGAGGTGCGCGTGAAGATCCCCCACCCGGTGCTGGTACCGGTTCCTCGGCCCTACCCCGTGCATATACCCGTCTCGCAGCCGATCGCCGTGCCCGACATCAAAGAGATAACGGTGCCGATCGAGAAGGTGGTCCCGTACCCGGTGGAGAAGAAGATTCCCGTCCCGATCGAGAAGCCGGTGCCGTACCCGATCGAGAAGCACGTTCCCGTCTACCTGCCCCAACCGATCCCGGTTAAGGTGCCGATCGTGAAGACGATCATCCATAAAGTCAAGCAGCAGACGGCCAGCGGACCTCCGCTTCCCCCCGGAAGCGGTTCCTTCTGGTGAACCCGCAGCGAGAGGCGCGAGCCTTAATGCACGGAGTCAACGAGGCAACGGTGGCGAGTTGCCTTTGCCATTTGATACTCACTCACTTTTCCTCGCTCCTTTCGTTACAAACAACTAGACTGCCTTTGTTTTTGCGTTTCCCTCAACCCTCAGCCCTTTCGACGTTGATTTTCCGTCTTCACCGACCACTTGCTTGTTTGTAAAACACGCGCCAACGGTTATTACAGTTAGTCGGAACACTAAGATCCCTAGGAACAATTGGCCTGCCAATTGAATGAATGTGAGGTTGAATAATTTGATGTTTTTTTCCTTCCAATTTTCTCACCCTTTTTATTTTCGACCACTTCCTTCGTTCGGTTGGATCGAGTGTATCGAGTTGTGTAACCACCGGACGATGGCGATTAATTTATTCCATTCCAATTATGCTATCAGTGCTGTGGCTGTTGGTTGGTTTTCCTTTTTTTTTTGTCCTATCCCATTAACCGAAGTAAGCTTCACTTTCATGTTTTTCGCTAACCGTACTACCGTTCGGGCCATACAATGTTGTCAGTGCACTTGTTAACACTCACTCGAGCGTTTTACTGCCATTTCTTCTGTTGTGGTGGTGTGGAAATCGGAATGACGGCAGTTGCATGTGATTGCTAGTCGAGTGTGGGTGCTTTTCCTTCCTACTCGCGAAACACCTACCCCTACAAGCAGTACCAGCAGAGCGACACTGCACAAATGCTGCCATTTTGTTAAATTTTCCATCACACCGTGGAACCACACACATACGCGAGCGGCATCGCAAACAGTCCTTCGTTTTCGGGAGGACCAGGTTGATAATTATTTATTTTTGTTTGTTGCACCAATCAACGGAGAAGGATTTCCATCGGAAGCCTAACGTTACCTTTACTCCTTGTGTAGAGCCAAACGATTCGATAGAAACAACATCGAAAGCTGTTAGGATTTATCTCTCGATGGCTTTTGTAAGAAGAAAAACCTCACTTATGTGAAAGTTAAAATTCGCAGTGTATGAGAGCTATACAATAAGTAACACTTATGGGACGAAACAAAAAGAACTATTATTACAGTTCCTTGACTTTTACTTCCAATTGCCGCGATGCTTGACGAATCTAGGATTTTAAATTGTCCTCAACATTGTTGTTAGGTTTGTATATACAATTGACGAACGTATCGTATTGACTGTCGCAGCTCCCAAAGTTTGCCATTAAGTTATACGGTTTGTTTGTTCACTCGTTTATGTGCAGATGTTAAAATCATAAACCGTACCAAATGACCCATGCAGGCCCATAGAAGGTACTTCAGAGCTTATGTGTTGCTACATTTTGCCAAATTATTCTAACCACCTGAACGTACGTAATAAAAGTAATGCCATTATGGGCTTTTTCAAACGAACTTGTTGGTTATGTTTACACTTAATATTCGCCTTGTACCTGCTACACGATTAAGTGAAATAAAATTTAATCCCTATTACCAAAAGAACTTTCTCTAGCATTTTGCAGCGTGCGCAACACTTTCTTCCATTAGGCACACACACATATGGCAGGTGCCATGAACCGGCAGCGTTCCTGTTGTTTTAACTCATCGAGGGAGCTGGAAAAATAAATGAAAATAATTATGAAACGTTACCATTTCGTCAATTCCGCGTCTAAGCTCTTATCTACGACAAGAGTTTAAATATCACGCAGTTCACTCGGGTTTTGACTAATTTTTTTGAACTTTGAAGTTTTTCGTGAAGTCCTGGACTCTTCCCTAGTCTTACTAAAGACAAAATCGGCAGCATCATGAAATTCAGTTTTAGAAACGAAGCTGTCGTGCGATACCCCAACAAATACCAAAACCCCAATGAACGCTGTTCTCCGTCCACCAAAATACAGTGTATTCATAAACATAAATAATGAATGAAGCACCCTAAAGCATCCCCTTCAACTTGCCGAGCACTGGGAGTTTCACATTTTCCGAATCAAAGCCCAGAACTTCGTGTTACTTTACTTCCCCACGCGCAAAGGATCTGAAGTCAAACGAGTATCACTGCAAAAGTGAAAGGACGGAGGGAAGGGCACAAGGATGGATGATGATTACTGTATTCGTGTAGGGGTGGGCAATAGGGTGACGATAAAAGATTAAACTTATAAGTATAATAATGATGTTAAAATGTACGTGGAAAGCGTACTAATTTCCATCGTACGGAAACCTACAGCTAACATGCGGTTGGCACGATTAATGAATGAGAAGCATACTTTTCCCTGAAACAGAAAGCGTCCAGCCAGGTTTCGAACACTTGTCTACCTTTAGACAGATCAGTTCAGAAAACTCAAAATTTTCAGTCAGTTATGCAAAGAATATATTTTCTAAACACTCCAATTGGATAACATTGACCGTTTGTTATCTCTCGTCAATCCCAGTTTTATTTTGTTTCTTCGTTATTGTTTTTTTTTTTTCAAGCCCGTTACTGTAGCGGAAACATGGTGTTGCGCCGTGGAACCGCTCGTTTATCAACCTTCTTTCTTCAAATGTATAACAAAATTTCTCTTCCTGTAGAACTGAACAATGAACAACATTTCCTTTTATCTGCTAAGAACCCAATTCACCTTGACATCAAAATGTAGCAGAATTACGGTGACGGTCAGGGTATGATGTTGTTATCGACGGAAGATGAACCGATGCTAAAAATATCTGAAAGGGTCACCTAGATTTTCCATGAGTCATGACGAACAATGAAAGTCTTGTGGGAATTACCGGCCCGTCGCTGACACCCATGCAAAATTAATCGACTTCCGTACACGTAATAACCTTTCTTCGTTCCAATTTCGACTCGTTGCGCACGAGCCACGCACGGATGTCTGTAAAACATGAAATTATCTAAGCATTACTTCGGAATGACGAAAATGTTAATACTTTCTCGCAAATATGGGCTAGGCCCTTACGAGAGGGTGGTCAAACAAACTTTCGCCCACTCACACGATGCGTAACCACGTGGAACACGCCCGGAGAAGATCATCTCCGCACGGTCTGCGTCATGCCAATTTCACTTTCAAGGCCAATTATCACACCGAGCCATTCCACACCTTGCAGCGCCCGTGCCGATGACATCCGCATGTACCGACAAACCGGTCCGATCCGGTTCCCAAACTAATGAACTGCAATGCCTCTGGATGCAGACGGTTACACGGTTCATGGTAGAACAATACGCTCTTGACGTTTCAAAACCATTGGAAAGTACACTGCACACGGGCGTAACATTTTATTTCATTCAAAACAGTCTCCTGTTCCTCCTCCTTATTTGTCTGTGTGTGGTTTCCACGGTGCTCTACATTTCTTTGCTGCGACACCAGGTTATCTTTTTACCAGTTTGGCATCCAGACAAATAGCAAAAGTATGTTGGCACGGCCGCAGACAAAAATACTGTATTGGCGCATGTTTGAATACGCTAACCATCCAGTTGAACAAGTTGTCTTCTCTGATTGTAACAAAAGATCCCAACCGTCTCACAATTAGCACCCACCGCGCGCAAATTCCCGTGCCCTACCGTTGCCCTCCCGAGATTATGCTCTATTTTGCTCTCTTCCCCCGCATAGCCATCACCCTCACACCTGGTTCTATCAGGGAGAAGCGTACGCTTTCTCGAACCAATGTTCACCTCCCTATCGCTAACAGACAGTCTACTGCACGGCTGTTGTTCTTGTTGCATCCCTGCTTTGCGCGTCGAAACACGGACGGATTTGCCGCAAACGCCCTGCGTAATCACTGTGTCAACAGCAGACGGCTCGGCCCGGCAGTCATCGATATGGACACTGACACTGGGAGCCGCTGCCGACACTCAGCTTCACCATCGAACGGTCAATGTCGGCGCGAGAGCTACCACACATTGTCACGCGTGGTGTGTGCTCTGGACTCTGCGTGGTATCCGTCGTCGTTCATCCCATGGCGTTGTTGTCCGACGACGCCAACGACGACGACACACACTAGTTTGCGCAAACGAGAGAGCACGGTGGCACGGGAGACGCGCGGGCATTTTATCTCGCGTATGAGGATGTTAGTTTATCGCCGTGTTCGCCCCGTGCCGTTGTATCCGCTCGTACAGGATATTTGGCAGCCGTGCGATCGAGCACGGAGCAGTTAGCAGCGCGTCGTGAATCCGTACGGTTCGGATGATCGATCGGGTTGATCTTCGCTTGCCTCCGCGCGGTTGTAAATTGAACAGCTGTACCCCGGAAGTAATCGATCGAGTGATCTTCTAAAGCGCCCGTTCCCGTGTGTGGTTGTTTGCTTTCCTCAGCCGTTGCGATTCAAAATGTAGCACCGTAAGTACTGCGAAGCACGTACGCCATCACTTGATCGGTGCAGTGCAGTGATCGATTCAGTGAGATTGTAATTCTTATCCCTTCGTGCGTGCCTATGAAACCGAATTGTTGAGTGATCCACCCCCCCTCCGTGTACAAACCATGTCGTTACAGATGAAGCTACAGCAGTGCGTTATTGATTTCGCTATCTTCCTGATAACGATCCCTTCGCTCGTCGTCGTGGCACTGCTACTGGATTACATCATGAACCACACCGGCTGGTCGGATCAGCTGGAAACGCAGATCATCATGGCTGCCTTGTCGGTGGCCTTCTTTCTGATCTGCATCATGATATCGGTATACCTGACGCACCGGATCGGCAACTGCCTGTGGGCCGGTCCCCAGAGCGACCAGCAGTCGATCTACACGGTCGAGCGGGGCGCGCTGGACTACCCGGACGGCACGCCGCCCCCGACGTACGATACGATCATGAGCGAATGCGACCCGCCGTCCTACGAGAAGATCAGCAAGCTTTTTCCTCCCCAGGAGCCGCCGCCCTCGTATGCCGCCACGATTGCGGCTCACGATCCGGCGACGCATATCTGACCTACGTGCCATAGTCTGGCCGCAGCCCACCACCACGCGGGCGTGCCAGTTTGTTGTTCAAGACTTGTTTTCTTCCGTTATCGCGTGGTTGCTTTTTTGTTCGGGATGAAACGAAATAAAATACACCGTTACTGCTGTTACTTGGTTGGTGCCGCCCATTTAAAATCGTGTCGTGTATTCCGAGAAAAATCCCAGTCTCTGGCACCGTAGTTTACTGCGTCTTTGCCTTTGCGTCGCCGGCGGTCACAGGAGGCTTCGAGTGACGCTTGAAGATAAGATAATATCCCAGCACGATCAACAGCACCACGGCAACCATGTCCAGGCCGTACACCTGATACGGGGCCATGTCGCGCGCAGGCGAACGCAGATAGCGCAACCCCTTGCCGGCGATTACCTTCTCGATCCAGAAGATGGCCCGATCGAGCGGCGTCTCCGGTTGCGTTCGGAAGCGAATCGACAGCTCTTTGGCACGTGCTCGATAACTACAAACGAAAACAAACGGTGTGAACGTGATCGATGGTCTCGCCCCGGCTCGTTTCGCAGTTCTTCCCATCTCTTACCCGGGCTCATTCAAGAGTTTATCCATCGCCTCTTTCAGGGTTTCCGCGTTCAGTTTGGTCGACGGTATGCCGACTCCGATGCCGGCTACCTCCATGCGGCGCACGTTCGAGAACTGATCTGCGAAGAATGGCACCCCAATGACGGGAACTCCATTCCAAGCGGCCTCCTGCAAGCTGAGCAGCCCTCCGTGGCTCACCAGGAGCTTCGTGCGGCCATCGGCCAGCACTGCCGACTGAGGTACCCAAGAGGTCATCAGCACATTCGGAGGCATCGTCATCTTTTCAGCGTTCGCGTGCTTCCAGATAAAGCCGTACTCGGGCGTACTGCGGAACAGCTCCAGCAGCTGACGGTTCACTTCCGGTCCGAGCATTTCGCTCTGCACGTTTGTGCCGAAGCTGAACACGATCACGCCCCGGCTGGCGCGCGCCATGAATTGTTTCATCATCTGTGGCAAGGAAAGGGCGCGGCACAATGTATAGACGGATCAAAAATTTTGCACACGTTTTTCCTACTCCCCAAAAGACGAGAAAATTACCGCAGGTATTTCTTCGGCTCGTTTTATATGCAATCCGCCCACTTGCACCACGTTCGGCGGAAGGAGCTGATAGAAGTCAAGCGCATGATCGCTGTTCACCAGCACCAGCTCCGAGCGTCGTTCCAGCAGCTTCACATGCGTCAAATTAGCGCCCTGGAAGACGCGCTTCATGCGCTGGTTCTCGTTCGGCATGTAAACCTGCTGCCGGTAGAGCATATCGAACGCCCAGTAGAGCGTGTTCTTCACCCGCTCGATGAACGACATCTGCGGGCTGAAGCTGGACGCCGGGTGTGGCACGTACGTTGGGTAGAGCGGAATGTCCGCTAAGTACTGCGTGTACGAGGGAATGTTGTACGGCGAGATGGACACCAGCGGTGGTTTCCGGAAGTGCTCCAGAAACCCGAGCAAGAACTGGCCCATCGTGAAGTCGTGGATGACCAGATCGAAGCGGAACGTTTTCGGGTACTCGAGAAGGCGCTTGATCGCATCCTGCTCCTCCAGAATCCTGCCGCACACCGTGTAGTACTGGTACACATTCATTATATTACCGAACGGGTTCTCATAACTGGAGAAATCCTCCGATCCGTCGGAAAAGGCAGCTAACATCTTTTCGTAAAACCCATCCATCACCAGAAACGTTTTGCCTGGCACAGACGTCTCCTTTTCGAACGACAGGATGGTGAGATTGTGGCCATTTTCGTACAGTCGATCAAAAATTTGCCTGTTCCAGATGTGATGACTTTTCGATGGAGTGGACTGCAGGAAAAGTATGTTCTCCGCACGCACGCAGCAACTCATGGCCACCAGCATAAAATACGACACCAGCCACAAGGCCATCACCACAAACTGCCCTCCGCGGACGAAACACGATTCTACCGAATGCTGACACAACCAATCACAAAATGTTCTCTCGAGGAAACACCAACGACTGCGATTGACTGCGTGCGTTGGCTACTGGAACCTGTGGCTTCCCTCATTAACTTTTCACAACACACCGTGAGGAGTATCGCATTCGAAACTGGGAAAATAAATCCGGTAAAGTCACGCAATCTCTATAGAGCCTGGTGGAATACGTATCTTATCAACTGAACTCTGTCAGCGGCAATTATCGCCGCGCCCCGTCGTTGTCTTGGTGTCAACGGTGATTAGGCCCTGAACGGTTAAACGACCGAAATGCCAATCCACGTTGAATCAAACCTGGTTTAGTATTGCGACTGACGTGCAGTATCGCCTGGTCATTTGTCGAACTACCACCGATGCTGGACACGCTCCAGTAGCTTCCCAACACAAACCACGAACACACAATGGAACAATGTCCCATATCTCAGACACTGTTGTGCTGGTGGGGTTTGTTGTAGACTATGCTGAAAGATTGACCTCGCAGGGGTGTTTTCAATGCTCCCCAAAAACCAAAATAACTCACAACACAGAAACATACACACGAATACGATTGAACGCGCGATTGGTGTATCAGCAACGCCACCATATTATTAAACGCGCGCTGGTCACACCTCTTTCAGAAAGGAGGGCCATGAAGTTCTCAGTTTCCCCATCACCATGTGGTGGGGCACAAATGAATTATATCTTATCACCGACGACTTGCTGCCGATCGTTTCACCGTTTAAGTCTTAGCGAATAACGGTTTTATACTTGACGCTACTGTTAAATACACAACTGAGCACCCCACAAAATGCGTTCAAACGCTGGAGCAGGAAATACAGCCTTAACGTGTCGTCTGTAAATGGAAAAGAATCACATAAGCTCGAGTGAGCAGATAAAAAAAAGAAATTAAGCTTCCTGGATGGCAACACCAAATATCACCAGAGACTTGGAAATGAATTAAGAAAACAATATGGGTCTCTTATTTGCTAAACAAACATTGCGGTAAGATCACATTACGATATCAACGTTTTGATGTTAACTCCCTTGTATTGAAGACTTTACAAAATTTCGGAGACGGAGATAAGTTAAGTTATGATATTTATACATTACAAATACTACTCATTTCATTTTTTCCTTTTTGATAATTTGAATAAAGAAGTGCCAGAAGTACATTTTGATATTTAAAAAAAGAAAGTACAGGTTCATTTTTATGAGTCTCATGTATGTACTAGGTAAACTTTAAAACATAATATTTTGCAAGAAAAGTGTTTTTTTTTTTTACATAACTGATAACAAGTTCATGTGTGTACGTACACTGTTCATGACAAAACCCATTTCTAACGTCCGGTTATACATTTTGAAAGATTGTTTTTCGTAACATAATCCTCTTTAAATAATTCTTACAGGAAATTTCAAAATTGTACATGCTTATTTTCTTTCAATTATTAATTTGACGTATTCTACCGTTCGCAAAGATATTTACTGCTCGAGTGGAAATGCTGCAAGGAGCTCTCGCCATTTTCTAAACCAGATTTGCATCCACTAGCGTTTGACTGCTACACGGTGCTTTTGTAGTTGGATTTTTTGCGTTGTTATTCTCTTAACAACAAACCCCTTTTATGCGCTTTCCTGGCACCAGTCCTGCTCTCGGCCAACGAAGTCCCATTGTGCCCGAGCCCTTGCAAGGCGTGTTGTTCGCTTGTCTGCACGTCGAGAACACTCTACCGTATACATATGCTTACGCACACGAATGGACCGGCACGCCGGTATACACCGCCCCATGTTTACTCATCCGTTCATCTGTTCCGGTTCCGGCTCCCGGAAGCAATACAGGGGCAGAAGAATAGAGCACGCTAGTGGCTGCGGCTCCCGGCGGCAAGCGCACGGTGTAAGATCTACTACTAGTGCTTGTCGTTCGGTGCACACACCGAGTGATGATATAGAAAGCCAGCAAAGTAATGTAAACAAGAAATCTGATGTAATTTATGGACAAGCAGCAGCAGCAAAAGCAGAAACATCCCACAGACTCCATGATGATGATTCTCACCGCTTAAGGTTCGAGCGCCGGGGTACAAGAAACACGAAGGTCGGAAAAACAAGGACAGATGGAGGAGGAGGAGGAGGAGAATGGTCGTTCGGGAGCAGCTAGAGGTGCAGTTGTTGCTACCATAACGACCGACAATGGGAGTTTTCCGGTCGTCGTTAAGATGCCCAAGAATGCCAGCCCACCATCCCTGCACATTTCCATGCCGTGCCAGGCATTGCCAGCCAGTTGCAATCGCTTTTACCATCTCGCTGCTCGGCTGATGAGGTTGATGATGTTGATTTATGCACATTTGAACCGAAAATGGCGTCAGCATTATAACACACCCCGTTCCCAAACGGCATTGTAACCGGGATGATTAAAGCTACCGGGAACGCCGCCGAGCAGGAGCGGAGGAATATGCTGGGCAAAAAAAAAAGTATCGACATCTAAATTGCATGTTGATACACCAGAGGAACATAATAATAATCATGTCACAGTAGTACGGCCGACAGAGGCGACAAGAACGCGCCATGTTTCGCGCATGGGGATGTTTATGAACCCACACTTAAAGCAAATATAGATGAAATTAATCTTTTACTCCGTGAGCGATGGATGCTGATTTTTTTTTTCACTAGACTTTATCCGCATCACAAATGCAATCATCTTTGTCTGGGAGAACTGAACCGAACGTTTGCTTGCATGAAGGAAGAAGAAAAGTTTCTTTCCTTTTATTCTACAACATTTGTTTGTTGTCGGATCGCCTAGAGCACCGGAGGACTCTCCCTAGTTGATAGAGTCCCTTACATCATGCACGGCCAATATGCTCTAAATAACAAACTCTCGGCTCAATAGTAGGGCCATGCTAAATCATCCAGCCCCCTGGACCACCCCGACCAACGCCAGCATGCTGACGGTGGGCGTTATTATGCGTGCATCAATTTCTTTCTACATATAGTAAGTCCGTCTGTAGCGCCAGAAGGATCGAGGGTTGCTGGCAGTACGCACTCCTCTGTGCCTTGGCACCGCACATCGAATGCCGGTTGGCCCATCCCAGTCTTCGTTTTTTTTTTTCTTTTTGAACCAGCCTTTCCACTTCCGGCAGGAAAGAGTGCTCCTTCCTCAACCGAACCACTGTACCGAAACTCCACTTCACACTGCGTCAATAAAAACATCAGTCTGCCGCTCCGTCCACGATATCGTTACGCTCAGAGGGAGGGATTGGGAGGAACATTTCTTGCCGTTTATTCTCTGCTTACACACCACACTCTGTGTGCGACACTACAATACATCGTACGGACCAATTCGTTCGGAATTGAACCGAGAATGAGCGATGGCGGAAAGAAGTCGGGATTTTTCTCCAAACAATTCTCAGCAAAAGGACGAAGAACGGGGAAGCCGGGAAGAAGGGTCGTGCAGCGATTTGTATTAAGCATGGCTGTATTTTACTCTAGGGTACGATTACATCGCTTATATTTTCCCCTCCGGTTCCCCCTTTGGCCAACCATGGCCGACTGCAACCAGTGTTGAGTCTAGGAACCGGAAACGAATATGCTAATTTTAGCACTCCTTTCCGCAAACGAGAGTGTACGCCAAGGTCGGGTCGAAACGTGGTGTCATGCAGTGGTACGTACACAACGTGCAACGAACCGTATCTGGCTGTATAGGTGGCTTTGAGTGTGTGTTTATTTGCTATACCAAATGCTCCGGGCAACGTCCCAAACGAACCTAACCCGCGGCATCGGGACCAAACGAAACCTACAATTGAATTCGCCCCGGCCAAAGGATTGTGTTTATGAGTCCAAAAATTCCCTCGAAGCATAGGTAGGTACTGTGCATTTAATTGCTGGCAACAGACATGTTGGACACTTGCCTTCTGCCTAGCAGCCGTCCCAATTTCCCGACAGGGCTGACGTTGAGGCGAAAAACGAACTCAACAGGAGCATCTTCCAGGCGTCGGCACATGATCGGCATTCCACACGGCTGGTCTCGAAGCCCGAAAACAACACGAGTCATAAGAATTACCCCCTCCCTCTCCCCTGGTCACCCCATCTACACTAATAGAAGAGGACTGTATGAAACTTTAACATCCAAAGTTCATAATTTGCATATGTGAAAGCGTTATAATTTTAATTAAAATATTTAGTATAATTAGAAATTTTCGCCTCGAACCAAAAATCTCCCATTTGGGTTGGGTTTTTTTACCGCCCGGTTTGTGTGTGTGTGTGTATATTTGCGTTTCGGAAGGTCGCTTTTTCTAGCTCCGTCTGACCAGAGGCATGTTGCCGTGAAGCGAAAATCCTACACATCGTTTTTCGTTGAATATCTTCGGACACAATTTAGCTCCTCAGACACGTGCCCCGCACAATGCGCCCTGGTGCACCACCCCATCACCCCTGCTCACACTGCTTTGAATCCTTTCCCGTCTTGAGCCTCGAAACACTCCAAGCCACCCTATCAATGGCCGGCCTACGTGTGCCGGCGTGCAACTGGAGAAACTATATTCCCTTCGGGCTCGCCTAAAGCAAGAAAGCGCCGGCAAACCCAGATCGATTCGGTTCAGCGACCAGTTCAACAGGGATCGGAATCACGTGCGCGACATACGCCGGTCCCTCCGCACCGGGGGCTTCGGGTTCCCCTTTTTTTATCGAACGTTAAACTGGCATGAAAATGTAATTAGAAAATTATTAAGTCAAGCACTCTCTGTGGCACTCGGGAAACGGTACCTTCATTCCGGTACGGACGGATGGAGCGACAAATGGATAGCGCACAACCCCTTAGGGGGCAAATTGTAGCATAAACGGTACCACGACGAAAATTTGTAATTGCAAAACAATTAACAAAACCGAAAATTTGTTCATCATGTGGCGTTAGGGATTGATCATTGTCGAGACGAAGCAACCATTGTTTCCGATAATATAAAACGTATTTTACCCAATCGGTGAAACCAATTCATAAAAACACGCCTAAATTGCATTATTAAATTGCAGCTAGCTGTTACGTTTCAAAATGGGTCTGCGAATTGTTGTCAGGATTGTCTAAATTGTCACAAAACTTCCAATACGAGCAATTTTTCTCGTTTTACCCTTGAGTCGAATGCATTGAATCAAACAGCAAGAGAAATGTTAAAAGTATTACCGATTTGATTCACAAACCGTAGTGACAAATAGAAAAAAATGATAATTTTGGGAAATTTTAACAATGTATTTAAGGTTGTGCTATGATTTGACTAATCAATTTATATTTTTTTGATGTGTAACTCTTCAAAGACATATCCTTAGAATACGTTTGTCTAATAATAAACAGCGTTTACAAACATTGGATGACATACCTTTCAAAGCAAATCCGTACCATTTTTGCAAAGTATTATCTATCAAAAGGCCTTTTACAAATTGTTATGTAAAACTGATCATAAGTAGACTTGTTTTAGTGTTTAATGAAACCATAAATTCTTCATTTTTTTGTGTGTTGATTTATTGTAGCTTTTCGATGCCATAAAAGACTATTTAAATTATGATAAGAATTGGTTAATGGACCTTTACAAAGGACCGTTAAATCTCCAAAAAAGGCTCAATTTAAAGGAGAAACCTGTGCTCTTGCACCAACCTGACCATGATTGCATTATTCGAATCGCGAAACGAAGTTTTTACTTTTTTTTTCTTAAAATTATAAACGTACTGAAGGCGTTGTTTCAACTGTGTAGGTATTTAGAAAGAATATGTAATATTCTATAAAAAAAAAGTCGAATTGTTCCCAAAAGTTGCTGTTTCAGTGGTCTTCCTACAATCAAATAATCAATCAATCAATTCAAATAATAATTATTGATTTACCTTTTGCGAAGAATTGATTGAGATATTCTAGAATTCGATTAAAGAGCCTATACTTTACAGGCACATATACATACATGTACACAGTCTTACATAAGGTAGTGCCTTCATTAGTGCCTTCATTTTATTAATTAATAGTAAACCTCCGCAAAATGCGCACCGAGAGCGTGCCATGCTTGTAATCCGTGCACCGAACATCTTCGGTAATCCTTTATCATCCCTGTTCAAATTTGTCCTAAACTAATACCTTTCCCCTACGCAGCAACACGCAAAGTTCCCGCTCGGGTTTGCCTCGCTTTTTGCAACATACCACGCCATGCTCGTTTGCAATCCCCCTTTTTGCTTTTCCACACTGAGACAATATGTACCGTGCACTTCCTCCGGACGCAAACACTCCAGGTTCGGGTCCGGGGGTAGATCTATGTCGTTGTTTGCCTGTTTGTCCTGCCTGATTCTTCTTACTCCCGTGCGTTTCGCTCTAATTCATCACAATCGGAAGTTTATCCAGGTTTTAAATTACTATTTACCATCCAGTTCGGTATAGTTTGGTTCGTCCCCTCGAACACCTCGGGCACCCACACCCAATCTTGACGTTTCAGTTTCATTTCAACGCCCCTTCGTATGCCGTAAGCCGCAAAGCTCCCTCCATCACGATGCACGGATACGCGCTCGGTTTCATATCTCATGCTATCAAAACGCATTTCACGCATCGACACTTACGCGTACGCAACCGGAAGGTGCCGCGGCGCGCATATGCTGGCATTCCCGGGCCATCCTCGGGCGGGCGGATGGCAGGCGGGAAGTTGGCGGAAAACATATTTATCGCAACATGGACTCGCGCGCTCGCGGGATGTTGCATGCCAGTATCCATGGCAGCGCCCGTTCTCATTGTGCGCCTTAATTTAGACTTCGTCCCTGCAAGCTGCGTGTGTGTGTCTCTCGCAAGCCGTTCTACATGGTGGTGGTAGCTCTAGGGGTTGAAAGTCTACCCCGCATCAGCCCTTCAATCAGGTCCGCCAGGAACATGCTCCGACCAGGAGCGAGCGAGCAGACGGTCTAGGCGTGGTTCATAAAATTTCCCCCAAAAACTTGTGACAAAGGCCCATGATGGAAAGCGTAGCCTCGGGGACCTTTTTCTATTCATCCTCTCAAATGCTGCCACCGCCAACAAGGACCGTTCAAATTGCATTAATTTTTTTTTTCCATCAACCTTCCGCCCCTCTCGCCCCTGCCGTCGCGTCGCATTTGCAATGTTTTCCGTCCGCCTAAACAACCCGAACGCATTATTTATCACGACAATCGCTCATACTATTACTAGTGACAATTATTTGATGCGTGTTTCGTACATATTCTCCACGGATGAGACACCATCAATGGGGCCCTCAGCTGGCGGGCTGCTCGGTATCTAAAGCAACCCCTTGCCTGCAGCGTACATACACCCAACAGGAGGGACGTACGGCTGTACAACCCTATAATGCGCCCAGTTGCATGTCACTGTCGCCCCCGGGACCGGGACGAGGGGCGAATCGTTTTGTTTGATATTTTAATTTTGCCCAAATAATGTTACGCTTTTCCATCTAATGAACGATGCTTCGGGACACTGATTTATCATGGGTGACAGCATTTTCCCGGCCTTCCTGGGTGCCGCGTCGGTTGGGTGTGTCTGCGCAATGCCACCCTTCTAGAGTCGGGTCGATTTCCTTCCCTTAAGCTCTCTAGCGAACGATGCGATCGGATCTGGTCGTGGTTACGTGGAATTAAGTTATTTCACGGCCAGTGCAGGTGTTCCCGGTATCTTTCCGCGTGTCACCGCTTTGATCTGTCACCATCATCAAAGTGTGTATGTGTGTGTGTTAAATTAAAGCACCAAATTGTTTTCCACTGGCAGAGGGTTGACACTCATCTGCGCAGTTTTTGAAGGAATCGTGGAAAAAAATTCTCATTCGCCATTCAGAAGAAGTGAAAGCCTGCCCCGGAGGCTCAATCAGTGTTACTCCATCAAATGGAACACCGGGCGGGATCGAAGAAGGATTAAGGCCGCTGCGCCCGATCGATCACGATCTGTTGTGTTGGAGCTGCGTTTCTGTAACGACTGGCTTCGCTATTTGAAGAAGATTAACAATGCAATAATCATTTCAATTCATTCCTTGCTGATGGTTGGTTGGTTTCTTAACCCACCACAAGCATATCCTTAGTCCATGAATGGAAGACTTGGTTTGCGAGTAATTGAAAAATGCACAGATTTAACAATTCATTGAGGCTGATATATAATTCATACACAGCATCTCATGGGGCATGGAAGAATTTCTCCGTATCTAGGTAGTTTCCTTTCTTACTAGGAACGCCATCACTTTACCAAGAAGATACATCTCAGATCTCTTATCAGGTAATGAGTCACCACTTCTTGCAATGCAGGAGGCTGTTGTAGTTTGTACTGTAATGGTCTACGTTGGTCAATGACCTATGACATACACAGTGACTCGGATTTATTGCTAACCATCGTCAATCAATTCGTGAATGCAATAACTATTGATTTTCAATTTCTCCCTCAATAAAACAAACTCTTCAATCATTATGATGAATAAAATTTCAAAATAAATTAAAAAATATGTTCCATGAGGATATCGTTTGGTAATGTTGAAGTGATTCAATAGCCCACTTCTACCGTTCGCACTGTTTGAAAGTTTGGATTTTTTCCAGCACTTAAAAAAACATCTCATCAAAGTTCAATTGCAAAATTAGGCTGGCTGAACTTTACTGTGAGTAGTTTGAATTTTAATCATTTGTAAATATTACACAAATTCGTAAAAATTTCAACACCCATTGTGACGAATATGATTATATTATTACCATAGGGTATTTCCTCACAGGAATATTTTGAAACGACATCCATAACATTCAATCAATACCGTTCAATGTGACCAACCGACAGCATCTCTCCGAGGTTGACAAATGATTATGCCACGGACCAACATAATGTAACCATTTTTAATTTACCCTCTTCCTTTCCCGAATCGAATGACGATTTTATTTTTATTTCTCATTTCCACAACCTCCGATTGACAGAATGGTTCAGTGACCACGACGCGTCGTCGGCACGACCGTGTTTTGGCAATTGAATTAACAAATAAAAAAAAGATCCTGAAGGTAGCCGCCGAAATTATCGTTTCGATTCATTGAAATTCAGTACCGCGTGTTTATTTGATTAATTTTCTTTTACATCGTGGACGTTGATTTGCAGCGCCATTTTCCGTCCTGCCCTTCCGCGATGAGGGGTACAATTTTATTTACCGCCTTTCTTTTCCCCTGCCTGCGAAGTGTACCATCGGCCGGAACAAATTTCTCACCGACAGTCACACCTCGGTTCGTTCCGATGTGAAAGGTGGCAAATGTTGATCTTTACCTCTCACTTTCTGCCGCGCTCCAGAATCGCGTGCTTTGCCGGGTGAACGGTGTCGAACTGTGACGAGGGAAAATAAAAGCAAAACATGAAAAAGGTAGGGAAACGACCCTCCTCCAGCTCTTGCGTATAACCACCGAGTGCCGTGGATGTGCCGCCGAAGAATGCGAAACACATTCCACCTCAAACGGACAAAGAGCATTGTCGAATGAGACAAGGATACGTGAACCGTCGGACGATGCGATGTTCAATAGCACCCGATACCGGGCGGGGGTTAGTTTACCGAACGGCCCTGCTGCATTTGACACTTTTCCCTCTCCGTGGGATCGATGGATCGATGCGGGATGCCTTCTTGTTTCCTACCCCGAGTTTGATGGGTGTTGTGTAACCGAATGTCGAGGATTTGTGAAATATGATTCAAAATGTATGATAGCAAACAAATCCTATCAAAGCACAAACTATTTGCAAATCATCATCATGTATCGTTTCCGGGGACCTCGTGGAATCGTGGCGGTGCTTTGAGTTGTTGCCGCGAGGGGCACGCTTTACGACACGTTCTACCGTGGCGATGCAATTTATATTGTTTCACCTTTCCGGTGTGTGGTTTCCGTACGCCCAGCCAGAATCGCACGGCACGCAAATTGGTGGCGAACATAATATAACGCCTCGGTAAAACGGCCACAATTTATCGACCGGAACCAGACACAATCTGCTGCAGTTCGGGTTGGAGTTGCAGTTCGCCACGCCAGTCAATCTGTCAGTCGACCGAACGGTCCGCGGCCTGGGGCTCCTGGGGCAGGGCGAGTCTAACAACGCGGCGTTGGAGAATAATCCTGCTATTCTGTTGTCAATCAGAAACCCAAACCGCCGCTCAAAACAGCGCTCTATAGAAATGGCAATGGGAAGTGAGAATGTGAGAATTCATTTGCAAAATTTCATCACTCACTCACCTGCCCAATGGTTCGGTTGACCACAATTCGATGTTGATTGCACGGTAGGAAAGTAATGCGGACAAATTGGGCCGTTGCGTTCGTTGTCGTTTCTTCTAGTCCACAATTATATAATTTTACTGGTCTAAGATACCAAATAACATCTATAAAATTAATCCAAATTGATACTAAATTCATATTAATTTTGATTTTAACTTATAAGACTGAATTTTCAAATTTTTTTATAATTTTAAACTCATAAATATTTTGTAATGACCTCAGTTTTAATGAAATGATAAACAGTTTCTCACAATGTCTATACACTAGACACACATTCTACAGCTGGTCCCACAATGTGCTTCACCATAACGTTCAAATTTCTAGAAAAGTGTGATTCGAAAACCAGCACGCCTATCTGCATCGCTGACCACGAGCCTAGCACGCTGTATTCGTCCACCAGCAAAACCTCCACCCGAGACCGGACGGAGGCCCAAATCGGTGAAACGGAAGTGAAGCTGACGCTACGCGAAACCGTTCGCTTGATCTGTGGTCTGCCAAAACGATCCTGACAGCCGAAAAGAAGAATAATGAAGAAGCTGTCAAATAAATCAAACTCTGGAGCCTCACTTTTGCGCCACCGTTGCACTCCTCCAAGCAAACAGTCGTGTCGATGAAGATAGAGTTCGTCAATCGAATAAATGGTGCCGAACGTTTGTCCAGAATTGAAATATTGTAAACATGCCACTGTGCCAAACAGTAGAGTCATCGCAATACTTTGCAAATCTTTATTGGGTAAAAAATGGTAGGTTGTCACTATTCCAAAATTGTGGCTGACATTTCAACAACCTGGACTCGGGCAAAGGCATGAAGCCGCTAAAATACACGTCAGAGATTCTATCAATATCTAATCAAACCCATAACTTAATGACTGACGTAAGACAGTGCATGAATAGTTTCTCCAATAAGAAATTATTTTTCGATAACCTTTCTCATTTAAATGCAAACTAAAAGATGTCAGCTATTCGATAAGACATGCCTGATTTCTTGTTTAAGTATTTCGTGTTCTTTTCTGCTGAATTTATTAAATTAATGACATAAACTTGATATTAGAACATCTCATCCTTTACAAGTTATTTGCTAAAATTTGGCGTTTCATGACAAACTTATATCGTTTGTGACTTTATATTTTGAAAAGGATGCTTATTAGTTTATCCTTATTATTAACCCATGTTTTGGTTTAGAAGAATTCGTGGTACTTCAGTTCTAATAAAAACCGTGCAACGCCAAAAAGTATGCAATTCCTTGCTCGAATTTCAACGAAACAAATCAGAGGTGACCAACCTAATTCGTGTTGCGAGTCAAATCTTAAATTTAAAAAAATCTTCAGAAAAGGGGAAACCAAAACAATGACTAAAAGAATTAAAATAATATATATAATCCAGACAATATGTTCACGATTTAACCCCTGTACAATAAATGTGTGCTTGCTTCATACAAGTGAAGTTCCTACGTAATGGAGGATTCGAACGTCCATTTTTTAATACATTTACCATCCAGAATTGAGCGCTCGTAAAATTGAATGGGTCCAAGCGTGGTGTTTCCAAAACCCCTTTTCCTTCCTCCCGGAGCGCCGAATGTTTTAAATGATAATTGAAAAAGTTACCAATCTAAAGAAACGGCATGTGTTTATGCCTGACGTCGGTAACAAAACACCACCTGCTGCAGGTGGCAAGATAAGGATTAAGTTTGCGTTGCCTACGTGCACATGTTGCAGTGTGCTCTGTCTGGCCGTCCAGTGTTCTGCATATGCACCCGGTCTCTATTAAAGCAGCGCTGCATTCACACAATTCTCCTAAACCGTGCCGAGGCAATCGAATGGTCGAGGCAATAATTGAAACAGTCCAATCACCGGGGCAAATATCAATATCTCCGTAGCAGTAAAATTTAATACAAGTGCATGCGCGTCGTGCTGCTGGCAAGCCTTGTCATCCTCCGGAAGGCACAGGACCACGCAACGAGGCTGAAAGTGTGCCAGGCTATAAACGGGGAGGTTCGTCTTCGTGCGGCGAGTGCAGGCTGCGGGAAGCCTCGATGCTTGGGCTCAAGATGCGGTACCGCCGGTCGGAAATATACAAATTAATCAATCATTCAAATCGCACTGCAAACAAATTTCTTGCCATCGGAATTCGCAAGCCAGATCGACGACAAACAGGGTCACGCCCTTCTGCCGGCGCACAATTTTGCGTACGAGATGTCAAGAGGAATAAATCAGGATTATGGCAGAGCCTACTTGGCAGACCTATCCGAGATTGAATAACCGTTGTCATGGATAAGGATCGTGCGGGAACTAGGTCGCTTGGAATCTAGGAATTTAGATGAACGCCGGACATGTTTACCAAGCAATTCTGTACAAATAAATTGTGCATGATAAACAGGACTACATATAAAACCTTCCGCATTCTTCGTAAACTGCAACGGTACGCACCACAAATGAAAACTATCTCGTCCAACCGGAAATAAGTGCACCTTTCAGCTTCGTCGAACCGAATAAAGATGGTTTGCTTGCGCTGACCTCGCTTATCAGCCGACCAAGTAGAGGCTGTTTTCTTCCGAACCAAAACAATTCGCTCTACAGTTTGATAGGAAATGGACCATGCAATCTTTGCTGTGCCCTGCCGAATCGTCTGATGTTCAGTGCGAGATTAGCCGTCCGTGATCGCGCAAATCCATAACAGCAAATGTCTGGACTCCATTTCGCTCCGCGGGAGGATTAGCGTATAGCTCAGTCGTGCCAACGCCCGGTGCCGGATCGTGCGCGTGCCGGTTCCCCAGCCGATGGAGCAACCCTACCAGTAACCGTGCCATCGTGGAAAACGGAAGAAATTGAGACATCTGTCCGCGAATGTAAAAATGAAAGCACCGACCGCCCTGGTGGCCATTGCCCTGTGCGCCATTTGTGTTGGCAGCCGGGAAGGCGTGCGAGCGATGGAGGGGGAAGAGTGTGAATGGAGCTACGCGTGCTGTGAATGGGACGAAGCAAACGACCGATGCAAAGCGCTGTGTTCGAAGCCAACCATTGTTTGCCCGACGAAGGAAAGAGCTACGGGTCCCCCGCGGCAGCAGTTGTTTAAAGTGATCACATCGGTACCCTGCAAGGAAGGCTTCAAGCTGGACCATTTGAAACAATGTCGAAGGATATTCGAGCACATCTAATCTCCATCCCGACGGCGTTCGAGGCATTACGGGGCAATCTCTATGAAGCTTGCAAATAAACACAATTTGTAGCCTCGCTCAAGACTCGACTCGATTTCAGATGCAGTGCAGATCACTCCGGCTTACGGGCATCAGGAACAAATGAATTTTGTTTGTTTCCGTACGCAATGAAGTGTTCGAGAAGCGGAAAACCTCGCGCATCCTCCAGTGTTAGTGCTTTTTTTTACAAGCTCCATTAGTTTTATACAACAAAAGTAACGAAGCATGTGTGGGAAAGCATGTAGGATAGGAAGAAAAACACTTCTCATCCCCTTCACTTCTCTACGCTTGCGTTCCAACGATAATCGCGCACGGTGTTGGAAATCTTATTTGCAATAAAATCCCAACGGCACATCATTTGCCACCGTCGACAAACATTCATATCAGCCAAGTATCAGCCGGTAAAAACGGGAGCAGTCCGGTCTCGCGCAAACACGCAGGACATCCGAACCCCCGAAAGCAACTCGAAAACATCCAAAACTAATTGAAATGATGATCTTCCGCTCCTCGGTGCTGCATGCTGGGTGCGAAGGGATGCAGGCATGTGTTTCGTCAACCTCCATTCCACCAGCCGACCACAAAAGGACACGCCAAACGGATCCCTTAATCGAACGTTGACCGAACCGCAAACCACCCCCCCCCACCCCCCCCCCCCCCCGCCCTGTCCGGTGAAGTGCCGGAATTGGAGTGGAATATACTTAGTTACATAATAATAGCTAATAAGACCTGTAATCTTATTGGTTTCGGTAGGTTAAAGTTTCCTACGCCATTTTTCCACCGGTTCGCCATCCCTTTCGGCGATGGCGGGGGAACTGATTTCTGTTTAATCCGAAACCTTAATTAGATTTGTCCAGTCGGGCAGGATCAGGAGTACCCGCAGGAGCGGTGAGGAGGTGAAAGAACTGCACCACTTACACTCTGGCAGGTACGCAATCGATCGGAGGCGATACCGTTCAACTGCAATTCAATCCAGCAACGGGAAACTTCGTTTGGTGCCGACACACACATCACGTACGTAAGCGGAGGGAAAATCTCAAGCACCGAATGCAGAGAACAGCCGGGAAGGTCTGCAATACGATTCGGTACGACGCTTCGCTGGAAATGGTCCGGAATTGCCTTTTCCCTTCGTCAACTGCGCTTGACCGGCCAACGGGTTCCGGGTGAGGCAATGGCCCAGAATGGCAGGCGTGGAGGAAATACAAATAGAAAAATAATAATGTCCGATTCCGGATATTTATCACGTGCCATTGCCGGTGATGTGTAAATTCCCGTGTATTCCGGATTCCGTCCGCTGCGGGACGAACGATTTTTCATCCAGCCCGTGCCCCGCCGACCGGCACAATCCGACCCTCCTGTCCTGTGCCCCACTTTACGCTGTCAGAAAGCAAATAAATTTTACAATTCCGTTCCATATCCGATCATCACACACACACACTCAACAAAAGATTTGAGACAGCATTCTTGTTGCCAGTTCCTTTTTCCGCTTTGTTTTGCTGTTTGTTGTGCACGAATTGTTTTACTTCAGTGATTTTCCTCGGTTTTCCTTCCAGAAAGTGGAAGGTTAGTTGGAAAACGTTGCTGCACGCCGCAGTAGCGGTGATCCTTCATCTTTTCTTCAAGGCCGGAAGACCCGGATCCGGCATAGCTAAAATGGCTATTTTTCTTCGCCGTTTCACTACGCCACCCCGCGGTTGTGCTCTTTTGAAACAGAGAGATGATGACGATGATGATGGCACTGATGATGAGTGAATTTATCGGAATCGCCTCCCGTGAAGCTGGGGAGCAATACCACCGTCATCTTTCTCACTTCTGCTCATCCAACTGACGCAATCTGCTCGGTGTATCCTGATTTCTTCCCGTACCCTGACAACATTGTTACACACTCACCTCTGGCTCTCCCCCCCCCCCCCCTCCTCCCCCGCGTTTTGGAACGGATATATCCGTTTGATTTGGATGTGTTTCGCTCGCGCTCACCTCTCATGTGCCAAACCAGACCCCTACCTGTACAACCACCATCGGCATCGGCGCAATCAAATATCGAAAGGAAAGAACAGAATTGAATTCGCCATCCATCCATCCACCAACAGCCTTCCGGTATGGAATTCACCCACCCGGCTGGCTTGGGCCTTCCCTTCCCAACAATTTCGCCCCGCGCACGGTGGAACAACGGAAGGATTCAGAAACCCTTCAAGAATAATGGAACCGGCCCGGTTTGACACGATAACGCCGAAGCCCAAGGGAGATGGTCGAAGCAGAGGAGAAAAAGCAGCAGGCGGGAAAGAAGAAGGAAAGAAAAGCGGTACCCAGCGAAGAAGGAAAAACAATGTGTCAGGAACGGAAAACCCAAAAGAAAACATCCTAAATCGGATAATCCTTTTCAAATTATCCTACGTGTTCGCGCCGGGGGGGGGGGGAGGTGCTGATGAAGGGCAGGTTTGGCAAAAATGATGCAAAAATCAAAATGATGACATCGGCGACGTTCATACGCTTGGCGCGGTGACACGCTGGCTCCCTGAACCTGTTGTGCCCCTCGACCTGGGTGTTAAAACAAAGTGCTAATATCGACATTTTTAGTTGTTGCTATTGTTATGTCCCCTCTTTCTCTTTCTCGCCCTCGGCATTTCTTTATTTCATTCTCTTTTATTTATTTTCCTTACGCCTTCTTCAGGGGAAAACAGAAAATGGCAATAAGAATCAACATGACAGAATAAAACAAGGGTAGATCGTAGGGATTTTTCTTGCGTTGCCTCGGGGGAATGAAGCACGCGTTGGGCGAGAAAATAAAACCTTCGAATGCATTCAGTTTTGATGTACTACACACCAGGCTTCACAATATTCTCTTCAGGCTTTATCTAAATGCCCCAAAGCAGTCCCGTTTGCTGTTCTAAAGATTACTTTTAAATTTAATCGACAAAATGCAAATCATTTTGTCGCGATTGAAAACTGATTCGAAATCCTATGCTGCATCCTAATGCTGCGATGAGATAGTACAGGTGACGACAGTACAATACATTTTTTATTAACTTAGCAATAATCTTTTTCGTTATAAAAGCAGCATTTTACACACATCTTAAATTTACACTAAATTATTTGAATATAGGATCTGAAGCTTCATCGCATATTTTTGCAGTCCATTATTTTTTATAGCTGATAAGCCCGTACGATGACTGGTATACAGCGTTCCACAAGCAAATTAGGATGATTTTTAAGAAGCACTAGCCTTCAGAAGACATGTTTAAATCAATGTTTTCCTTCAACCTGATCGCTAGTATGATTGTTACAGTTTTGGTGACGCCAATTTTTGATCTTCATATCATGAATACCAAGCATTTACGTTAAAGAATTTATTGTTTAAGAAAAAAAATATTGAAATTGATAATAGTTGTAATTAAAATATATTTAAAAGAATAAATAGGAAAGAAGAATTTTTCTTTTAGAATATGTTTCGTTATAAATAAGGAGCCAAACAGAAAGAGCGAACGATGGTTAATTTTTAACTTGTTTTGTTTGTTTGTTGTTCCTAAAATTTTAAATGTTCAAAGAGAAATGATGAAAATGAAAATGAGAAAATGATGCATGATGTATTTCATTAAATTCTCACGCCTTCGAAGAGCATTTGACGAAGAGCATTGTTTCTCGTTTTGCCCTGAAAACGCAGTTAGTAAATTTGCATTATAAATCACTAACTTTTTTTTAAATTCAGCTTTATTTCTGTTTTCATTTGAAAGCTGACCAAAACAGAAACTGTTGTCCAATATCATTGACTTCATTGACCATAAAAATTATCCTCAGATATTTGCTCTCTTTCTCCCTCTCCCTCCAGGGTACTCGTACGCTCAAAAAGCGTTCCGGCACAGCAACATGCTGTCAAAACAAACCTTTCCCCCGGCGTCCCGTGCCTGCACCTAAATTACGGACCACTTTCGCTAATGAATCGAGGCCCCGTAGGCCTGCTGCACCCTTCCACCGGGCGCGCTCGATCAATCAAATCATCCGCTTCGGTTCGGCTTCAAGTGCCCCGCCGTGGTACTTGGTGCTCCGCGGTCATCAGGCGCGCAGCTTGACTCCAATCAAACCCAGGAGCGATTGCAACGGGTGCGCTCTCGGGACCGGTGCTACATTTTTAATGAAAAATACCATTATGTACCTCACTCGCACCGGAAAGTCCTTGGGCACGACAGATGTGTGGCCGGTGGCGAGAAAACTCCATAATAAAACCATCGACGATGACAGTTGTAAGGCATTGCTACCGTGGCGAAATTTCTCATTAGTGACAAATTTTCCATAATGTTTTTCCACGCGGCATACGATCCAAACGTCCTGCGGCGGGGGCTTGTGAGTGTGAATGTTAGCGTTTGGAAGTTCTTTTTTCCTTCTTCTTAAAGAGACCGAAGATAGGGTTCGTAGTGGATGATGGCAGGCGAACATGCAGCAAACTTTGCCTGAGTTTTTTTGTTTCTACTTCCCCCATTAGGGATAGAATCCGCTGCCGCAGCCCACGGGAAGAAAATCGAGCGCCTTCGACGAGGATAAATATTTATGACCATTAGCGCCGCGGTTCAATCTACAAAAACAAACGCCGTGAAAAAGAAAATTCACGGAATGAACCTGGAGCGGGAAAAAAAAACCGAAGGTAACCACCATCTTGGCTCATCCGGGTTAATACCGGAACATTTTTCATTTATCTTTGCCTTCCACGGGATCGTTCGGAGCCTCTAAATCATCTACTACCGCTCGCTGATAGGTCAATATTAACGCTGCAGGTGCAGGCTGCGAGCTCGAGGAAAAACGCAAAAAATGGAGAAACAATATTACCTCTCCTTATGGTACAGGGCGTGCGTAAAGATTGAGCCTCTCTTCGCCAGCCGGGCTGTATCAAGGCTTTATTGAATTAATATTGACTCTGGAGTAATATCTTAGCCACGCTCGCGAAAACAAGCAGACGGTCGGATGACGTCAGTTGGAAAACCGATAGATAGGGATAGTGGTTTGGTAAAATCAGCCTTTTTAAATGTTCGCAAATGTGTTTTCATTTTTAAGTTCATTTTAGCTATTGGATTTTCGTTTGGTTTTTTTTTCCTAATTATCTTACACATATTCCAATTTACTGAAAATATTTTAAATAATTTAATTCGATTCAGATCGATATCCTGCGCATCTGGAATTTGCAATAAAATGACCATTGCCTCCTATGGACCCCCTGTTCGTGCATCATTATCCTCCAGGTCATTTAGTTTTAGATTACGATTTTTCGACACTCACCACCATAGCAACGACTGAATTAAAAATTCAGCTCACCAAGACCATATAAATCCTGGACTGTATCGAACCCTCCCGTGACCGCGCACGGGGAATGACTGCTGCCCTCCTCGAACTGTTTCCATCACCTCCCATGCCAGGGGTGAGTGGAAAAGTGTCATTATCTATCTCGTTAGAGTTATAATTTGCACAGCAATTAGGCCAGCCGGGTGTGGAACGATGAACGCCGCCGGAGGAGGGTAAGAAAGCTGTCGCTCGAACCGTGGGTGGCCCTTATCTCATCCGGGCCCTTCCAGGCAGACAAGCCAAACGGTCCCCCGGTGGCGGCACAGGGAAGGCGATGTGAAACCGACACTTATTTTTCGCCCGCTGATTGTGAAACCATTCCGGCACGGAAACGGGCGACTGTCGACAGAAGTGACGTTTGTTTTGTGAATTTGCATACAAATTTAATTCCATTTGTTTATTTCCTCTAAATTTGTACGTTTCCAGCGGGGCACTTTTAAACTCCCCTTGATTCCGGTCCGAAAGCTGATGGCGAGAGGGAAACCCCGAGTCCGACGGCCCATTCCACCGCATCGATCGGCATAGTTTCGCCAGCGTACTGTGTACGTCTATGTTCTGCAGACCATGGCCCAGAAGAAAAACTCGTAAACGAACCTGCGCTTTAGAGGGCTAAGGAAGCAACGGTCAGTACTCCAGTGCCGTTCACGACGACACAGGTCAGGTAGCCCATCAAAAGCGCTCCGGCTCCGGCACACCAAATCACTTTCTAATGACATCGCATGCATTTTAATGCATAAAATCAATTACGCTACCACCGAGCCACTGGCCCCGGTGCATGCGTTGGCTCCCTGGCGCACCGGACCCTCCGGTAAAAAAGGACCAGAAAGGGCCACGTTCAAACTCCGGGCTGCGGGCCGGCTTGTATTTGTCCTTTACACTGTTGTGCTGCGTTTTGAGCTTGCGATTGCTATCGCAAATGACACACAATTGACAGTCATTTGGTAAACGTCGGCCCATCGGAAGCCGGGCGTCTCTCGAACCTACTGTCACCCCCGCGGGTGCCCACTTCCCTTCCGGTGGTGGACAGTTCATTAGTTTAGCCAACGCGGGCATCGTCTTTGTTATGGTGCACTGATGCCAGCAGCTCGCAGGACGGTGGATGAACGGAAACGAAATGCCCTAACTGTGGCTATCTGTTCGGCATGGCAAACACAGGGAAACTAATCTGATCTTCGACATTATCGGCAAATGGTAGACTATTAGAATGGTTCATAGGATAAGTGAAATTCGTTTTTCGTTTTATTTTTAAGTACCACAGTAGAAGCTAGCGAATCGATTTCTTGGTCTAAGGTAGGAAGTATGCTTAAAAGTAAGATAACAACGTTCTAATATCCCTATGGTTTTTTCGCCAGGTATTCATCAGTGTTCAAAAATATTTGCAGAGTATGGTAGTCACAATTTAATAAATATAATGGACTGAAAAATGGACTTGTCTAGAAAATGGATAAATAGTATAAAATGTTGTACTTATAGTCAGGTTTTTTTCGCAAATATGAACTCGCAGCTTTTTCAACAAAATGCATCCAATGCTTATAAACTTATCACCAGATGCAGATATGCCTTTACATTTTTCGCATCGAAACTTTACTATGTCGCGTAACTTCTAAAGTGCAGAACGTTTCTCAGAGTTTTTTTTTTCCACCCATGTTTGTTCGTGTATAAAAGTGACCATTCAAAAACTCTTAACCAACAGCAGCATTCTACGTCGGGCCAAAAATCCATCGTTTTCCTTTTCGTTAGCAGTTCAAACAATCCAAACAATCGGCAAATTATTAGACGGTCGTGTTTCCTGCTGCACAATTAAAGCCCACCCTATGCCCTGAGTGCAGTTTGGCGTGACATGTCGTCACTTGCACGTCGCCACCAACGGCACAACCGCTCGAACTGGTCAACTGTCAACAGTTTGATGCTAATGACTTGTAAGAAAAATAAACCTTGTTTCCTCCGCCGGCACCAGCTTCAAAAGTAACGCCGAATGCTCGCTGCCCTACGGTGAGGGACCGGGCTCACCACTAATGAGCAGTCTAATTTAGACGAATTAGTTACAATTTGAGAAATTGAAAAATATTTCCCAACTCTCCGCCACTCTCAAGTACTTCAAACAATGCTGCCGCCGTGGGTACCGCTTTCTCGAGCGAGGTAAAATTCACCGAGCAGCCGGCAATTAGAGCTCATGCAACATGCAGCGACACTAACAAGTTCCGAAAGTGCAGTTCCGCTTGCCATTTCTTAAACACCTCCTTTAAGCCGCGGCGATCAACAGTGTGCTTCCGTTTTGTGGCACCAAACGTCCATCTCCCGCGGGACAGACGGCAGCGGTAGGGCTGGATGGATTGCGTAGCATTAGTTTGCGTCCGGACTTGTGCCTAATTGCGGCGAAAACCCATTTTCCTTACATTCGTAGCCTTCCCGGAACTCGGCGTTCCGCTGTTTAGCGATAATTTTCTTATCGACCAACCAGCACCGTGAATCCCTTTTTTTTTACCTTTTCTTCCCGTGGCATGCTGCTTCCGGGAAGTGGTAGGGGAAAAAAAACAGAATACCTGCTAAGCTCCTGACCGCCTGGGCACATTCTGCGTTTATGCCTAATGTATTTTATACTTTTGTAAATTGATATTCGCATGCAAATAATTAATTAGTGGCCGCCGTCCGGCGGGTCTTTAAGCGCGAGTTCATTTTCCCGGCGGCTTCCGGTCCGGAGGTTGGTCCAGTTAAAGCGAAATCCGTCTGTCAGTCATTTTCAGTGGTTGGTTGAGAACGTTTTTTCTCCTCTCATTAAAAAAAAACCCCCCCGTCACGTTCAGCAGTTCCCACAAGCTTTTCCATATGCACCCACCGAACCGGGGTACCTCGGGCATTGTTTTCCCACCCTGGTAGCTGGTTATCCTTGCGTACTTACCGCTAATCAGCCTATGTGTGTCAGGTTACACGACCTTAACTGATCACGAAATGCAAAAAAAAAAGGAAAACCCTCACTGGAATGGAGGGAAAAATCCATTTGGGCGGCCATTCGTTTTTCTCTACATTGCCGATTGATGATAATAGCCGGCACACGTTTCCACACTCCAGCCGTCCGAGGATTACAGGCGATGACGGACGCCGGACCACCCCCTTACGAGAGGGAACGCGATTTCAATTAGCATTTCTTTGGGGGTAAACAAACTTTCCCATACACAGAAAAACGTTATTCCGCCCATGACGAGAAGCAAGCCGTATCAGCAAACAGTGGCGCACGTTCAAAAGCCATCTCAAGTGTCTCCCTGAAGATGGTCGTAAGTAGCCGTGGTAGAATTTATAATCTGGCCCGTCGGAAGTGTGCGTCGTGCTGAAGTAAAAAAAAACGTGCATATTCCCTCCCCACACGGTAATGGAAGGTTCTGGGTCACGTGGCGAACATATGCCTGGCAAATATCCCGACTGTTGCCGTGCTTACTTCTATTCCTTCTTTCCAAACGAGGGAGGGGGATGCAGAGGGAACTCAAGCTGGTTCGTAAGGAGGTTCAAGGGGAAAATTGATCTTTGATTTTCTGCATCCAAATGGAATATGTTTGATGGCACACGCTCCGCACACTACCGTTTCCGGTGTAAAATTCGCCTTCATTCTGCCGACATTAAATAGTGTTCCGCACGTACCGAAGCCAATTGCCTTCCTCTTTAAGTGCAACCGCATCTTTAAGCCGCTGCGTGGGATTTTCGACGGGGCCCTTACGGAGAACGGGAAGCGTGGCGTTTCTCCTTCCAAGTCCGTTGCACCTCACACATCCTGCGAACCTTAGCAGGATTAGGTGGTCAGTGAGCTGTACGATGTCTTAATTATTGAAACATTCTACACAAGCCAATTCGTCCACCAATTGACAGGGTGGCAGCAACATACACGCTCACGCGCTCTCAGGGACTCTCCGTGCGCGAGACATCTCCTTGAAATGATTGCAATTTAATTCATCCCGACGGAATTGCATCCCCGCGTGGAACTGCAGTTGCAAGGCTGCCCGCACTGGCACCAACCCAATCCCATCGCTCCATAAATCACTTCAATTAAGTGGCACATTGGAATCGAATTTCAATTCCAACATTCCTTAAAAGCCACGCGCCTTCCGCCATCCTGCCTTTCTCTTCGCTTCTGCCGGCCCGTCATCATCAGTTCCACCGTGGAACGCCTATCCCTCGCAATCGAGGCACTGCCCCACTTGAAATGTCTACCGATGCCGCCGGTCCGATCGATTCCGTCACGGGTCGATTAATAATTAATTAAAATCTTAATTAGTTTCATCCCTTCCCTGCTGGGCCGTGGCAGCGTGTCGCGACCTGCGGCATTCCGGATCTAAGGCTGCATGCCTCGACACTACCGATTAACTCCCGAGCAGCTGGCTTGCAGTTGGAATAGGAGAAAAGTTTCTTCGCGCCTCTGCCGTTTTACCAAGCCACAAATGAGCTTTGCTAAATACTTAGATAGCTGCACTGCAAAGATGTTCCCTTCTCCCTCGCTTAAGGACCAAGTTGGTCATGCCTTCCTTTTACAGGACCTTTACAGAAATTTGTTCACCTTTTCACGTACGTGGATATTCAATCCTTCATATCAGGGGAGGTCCAGCCAGGATTGGAACCCACGCTGTCGTGGATTCGCTATCCCGAGAGATGTTCCTTTAATCAATCTATTTTCAAAGTGCATTTCGATATGTTTGGTTTACCTTTTGCAAGTGCAATACTTTGAAGAAAGGAATACAACAACTTACATTGCGGGATGGAAGTTAAAGATGTCTGTCTCAACCAAATTCTACTCGGTCATCAACCAAACTTAATTTGATAAAATCTATTTAATGTGGAACCTGGCGTGTCTTCTCACTCATCCTTGTGACAATGTTAAAATTATTTCTACCGTTTATCATAACTCAAACTTAAAAGTTAATTTTTGTCTTAATTTAAATTGGTCTTAAGACATTGGTAGGATTTTCTTTGTAATCCGCAAGGTTCTTCACTATATGGGCGATTTCTTCAGTCACGTTTTTTCGATCTAGTATCATTATTACTTTACAGATGCAAGACAAAATTGAATGCTATTAGATTTTATAGTAAATATGGTGTATTGTAACTCATTATTCTATCTATTTTGTATGCGTATTCATTCAAGTTTATTCAAGGTTTCGGCTTTGTTAATACTGCCACTGGACAGTGTATCTTCTCGTGTGCTGTATGTATATCGTTGCTGTAAACGATAGCCTTTTTTTTGCATGCATACCCTTATGACTCAACCGCCAAACAGAAACGCGTTACCGAATATAAAATGACTCCGAGGAAGTCAGTTCAATCTCAATCAAACCCCAAACGACAAGGATTATGCCACCATAAACCCGCCCGAGCCTGATAGCACCATGCAGGCGGCTACTGTTTATTGTTAATCACTGCTATAAGGATTAACGCCCTAGACCTTCGGCGTCGGTAGCAGCTGTCCACGAGTGTTTAATTTACGGTGGAGCTCTTATCGTCCCCGAGGCTGCTCGAAGGTGTTTCAGCTTTTAATTCGTGAGTCATGCAAGTGAAACTGCTATCCTGGTTCGGTTGTAACACACGGTTTGAAAAGGCAGTGACACACGTTTTTGATTGCACTTCAGCGGCATATTTGCTTTCTTTCAAAGCTGAGGCCAAAGGTTGAGATACCAATTTTATTCTAAGAATATCCTAAGCCAATCTTGATCCTTTCAAACCAGCTGGATGCAATCCAGTTAGAGGGGTATAGCAAAGTTGAAGGTTGACATGATTTTTTTTTCTACTACGATGGTGTTGATTCCTATTGCTATCTATCCGACGAAAAATGTACTAATATATTTATTAAAATCAATTATGATGCAGGAATTATGGAATTGTAACATTGTAACATCTTACAAAATTTATAAAATTTATAATTTATATTATCACAAAAAAAAATTTACTTGAAATGCTTATGAACAAACATATTATCCGTTATGATGAATAAATAGACACCAATTATTATGGCACAGAGCTACAGCCTTTTAATAAATATCTTAGATCTATCGAATAATGTTCAACATGAAAGAACAATTATTCTGTGATAGTTTTTCATGTCACCACTTCGTAGAATGCTGTTGTTGAAGTAACTTCCTTTGCTCTTTGATAATCATCGTAATTTTTTTATTAGCTTTTTATCGTATGCACTGAGGATTGTACCATGCGGCTTCATTTCTCGATGTGTCTTTATTGTGTGGTATCTCCTCGACAAACGAGGTAGAGGGCCTGCGACAAGAGGATGTCAGTTGGCGCAATAATGAAACATCAAAGCATAGAAACGGTCTCCACGCCAGGCACGAGATGCTGCAGTTTCTGAGCGCTCTCAGACCAATGCTGGGAGGGGGTTATAAGCTCCCCGCCTCTTAACAGTGCATTAAAATTGTGCATCGGTACATTCCCGCCTGACCCTGATGTTGCGGTTCCGTCCCCTCGGCTGCAGCTCACAATCTGCCAGACTTTTGTAGTGCTGGCCTGGACGGTAACTAAGACACCATCCAACCCAGCTAGAGCCGCCGGCATTCGCTAGCATAAAATTAAAAATATGTGCACTGACCAGAAATTGTAATGAAACGAAAACCGTCGCAACGGCGACGACATCTGGACAGCGTCGCAACATCAACGGTGTTGTCCTGCAATTTTTTTTTTTTAATCGTCAGTCGTAATGTCAGCTCATTGCCTCGGCCCGGTCCGGTTTAGTACGAACTTGTTTGTTTCTATTTTCTTCTCCATTGCTGATTGTGTCCACCTGTTCGTGTAACAACTGATCCCCGCGGGAAACCGGAAGGAAAACATCAAAAAGGCTCAAGGTCTTACTGTAAGCCTGAAGTGCAATCGCTATTAGTTCAAAGAGCCATTTTGAATCCTTCCTGCCATCAAGGGACGGATTAGGGTCCGGGGACGCGTCAGTTGGAACCGATAGTTTTCCGTTAGTGGCAGCAAATCAATGCCGCCTCCAAACATCAGCCGAGCCGTAGCCAATCTTGCAGTCCGAGCTCCATAGACAAACGAGCACGGAAGCGTCCGGTGCGCACCACGCAGCCAATTCGGTCTCCGGTCACATTCCAGCTGGCGATAATTGCAAATTTGCTCCGTAAACACAGGCAGCATCCAATCGGTCAATCGGTAATCTCGCCCCGGCCAGGAACCGCCCGTTCGGATGGGTTCGTTCGAACTGTTTACCGTCGCCAAACCGATGGAAGCTTACCCCGAACTTCCGGTGGCAATTTCGGAGCCGTTCCGGTACGCCCGGACGCCGGTAAATGCGGTCGACGGTGTCGACAGCTCACTGGACACAAATAAAACTGATGCCCGTATGCTGCAAAGGGCACGAAGCTACACCGCAGCCCGGGCAAAGGGGATCGCCTACGACCCGCAGCGTCCCTGACTCGCCGAGTGTTCAGATTTTGGACCCTCTGTGGCCGAAATGTGGAGCAGATTCCGGTCCGGTCGGCAAATCGAGCACGGCTGGTTGGGTTTCTAGAGCGGCAAGTATTTGCATACGTCTCGCCAGTGACTGCAAACGAGACTCGTAGTGAAATACGTTTGCGAGGAACCAAAGGCGGGGGAAAGCAGGACCCGCAGCCATAGTGCATGGTTCGAAAAAGATAGATTTTCACGGTATAGGGTGCTAGGGGCGCCCAGCAACAAACAGAAACACTAGAAACCTCCGTTAAAGCGACAACCCGCCGCCGAAACGGGACGACTTCTGGATCCAAACCAAAAGCAAACATCGTCGTCCTGCACCGTCCACCCAACGACCGGCCATCCAGCCCCGTGGCGTCTAAGGCGAAAAAATCCTTTCCTCAAACACGCAGCCAGACCTGGACGCGGGAGACATGCACGAGGCCACCGAACCGAACGGTGGAAACCGGAACACAATTACAATAAAACATTCTGAAGTTGCTGCAAGTAGCAAACTTTCGATTCCATCGAAGTCCCGGATCCTTCTGCTGTCCCCCTCTGCCTCTGCCTCTGGCTTCATTCGAAGAAAACAACCGGAGGAAATGGCGCAAGATGTTCACCAGCTCGTGAACAGGAAACGTCTTCTTCTCTCCCCGCCTGGCTACGGTGGCCCGGAACGTGGCCAAATCGAACAGGATACACAGGATACGACCAGCATCGAGTGCATACATTATCCTATATTTTGCATGGCGTCGGGTGAACCGGCACTACATTCGTTATCTATCCGATAGTTTACGGCGTGGACGAGAGCGAGAGAACGGTTCGGCACTAGTTTCCAGCCCAGCCCGTTTCTTCCGGTGGCCCAAAGCTTTGACATTTTCTTTTGTTGCTGCCCGTACTTGTTGGTACGTGCAGTAAACGGAAACTTTTTCCACACGGTTTGGTTGACATTTGCGCGCAACCTGCAAGGGGTTTTATTGCCGCACGTGTTTTGTAATGAAAACCAAACATGCTTTGAGCCGCTTAGATAATTCCAACCATTGTTTTCTAATAAAAATATATAAGCTAACATTTTTACAATGCGATTTTGGGTAATAACGCTAGCAGTGTAATTTTTATTCTTTCGTCTAATACGCATGTTCACATGTTCCATTAATTAATGTAATTGATGTAATTAATGTTCCATAAACTTATCAGAAATAACTTCATTAGATATTTTTTAAACATTTGACACACCTGCTAGGAAGCTTTTGATTCATGTTAAATATTGATTGAAACATGTTAAAATGTATTTGCAAGGCTGCCTATCGCGAACTAGAATGTAATAACCAGGATATTAAACAATCGTTCAATAATTTGTCACAATTTTAAGTAAATTTCTACCACTAAAAATAAATGTCATTCAAAAATTATTTATGCATACTTTTCTTTTAACATATACGAACAGTACAAGGGTAATTTAACGGCGGATCCGGGTTGTGAGTCATCGTTCGCTATCGTTCCTTATCGTTCACGAAATTGCAAAGATTATTTCATCGAATATCTTGCCATCGAAAATTTACCGATCTGCTCTCACCTTACCGTTCAATCATCTTGCCTCACCATAAATGTTTCGTTAAATCGTCCATTCACATCTAAAGTTAGCAAACAGCTTTAGGATAAATGATCTGATCGATCGATCATGCGTCACCAACAATATTACGATGCTATATGTCTCTAGTCTGATCAATTATCGAATATCACTGTATAACTTGATGTCCCCACTTTGAACACTCCTTGAGCAAGACTTGAGCGCATGCGATGTTTATGCACGCGTTATTTATACTTTACACTGGCCTACCAGGAGCCAATACCTCCAATGACCACCATATCCTTTCGGATATGTGCTACTACGTTTGCATTCACTGAAGTACAGACCTGAGGTTATTGTTGTAGCCAAATGTGTCGAAGGTAAAACACAAATCATCCCAGGGAGCCTTAATTGCGTGGCTAGAAAACGAAAAAAAAGAGTCGTTGATACAAGAACAAGAACAAGCTACGGACATCATGGAGTCCCGGGAGTTTAGTTCTCTGTGATTGAGAATCATGCAGTTATTAAATACTTGGCTTGTGGATCCTTCATTGAAGTTTAAAGTCTGAAGGGCCCCTTCTTTAATCGTTTTTTAATTCAAATTTGGCAAAAGATTTATGTTTGAAACCGAAACGTGTAAACCATGATCGGTTATAATTTACATTTCAAATGAGCAATATTCGAGATATAGAATAATCTGTACTGTTTTAAATTTTCATCATCATTCACATCACGTTCTTGTTCCCCTTTCTTAGGTACATAAATAGCATAAAATGATGTAAACTCTCTGTTCTTGCTCTCTTTCTTCTGGCACTTCCTAACTATACTCAAGAATTTAAAGCAATTTCTTACAAGGAAACATTCGAATGGGACTTTTTGACTCGAGCACACCCATATTTAGCTCCCATTAGTTTTTTGGTTGTATTGTGAAATTTATTCCATTTTCCATTCAAAAGACCTAATGCGTGTGAATGTCAAGCCGATCAGCGGTCAGCTAAATCAGGTTTTCCCCGTGAGACGTTTACAAGTTGATTTTTTTTTTTTTGCCAATCATAACCATTGTTCTGCTAGTCGGTTCCGCTGGTCTACATTTCTTGGCATTTGACGTTGATGTGATTTTGTCCGTAAACCATGCATAATCGTTGCAAACCGGGCTGAATTCACGCCTCGCGACGACGTGAAGCAGCGTTGTGATGGAAGGTAAAAACTGTATAAATGTCCGACGCTTTCATGATTACCATTACTCTCCACAACCTTATGGCAAGGGTCCGGTTCGCCCGCTCGCTGCGTTGGCTCGTTTATCATCGGGCTTTTTTCTTACCTTCCAGCGCGGGGGCTTCAACATGCCTGTAGGGAAAGTGCACGACTTTGTACGCTGACGGCACTTGGTTTCAATTGAGTTCTGCCAAGTTGATGTATGTTTGTATGTGACACATTTCCTGCCGGTACTACCTACTAGCAGTACTGCCTCCACCGCACTTACTTCCGTTGGTGACCGCCAACGTTGATCCCCAGTCAGCATGCATCCTGTAATCGTGTCGGGTGAACCTCCACAGCGGCCAGGAAACGTGCTACACGTTGCTACTACAAACGGGTTCTAACGAAAAAAAAATTGCGCCGAACCCCTAACGCCTTAAGTCGTGAACTAGTTTTTACAGCTTGTCAGAATATCCCTGCATCACTATAAACACATGCAATTCTTGGGCTCGCATGATCCTTCCGGCACCCCAGGTTCCGTACCTTTTCCAGTAATCGCATGATCTCTTGTCCCTGCGGGCGACATTAAGGTAACGCTCATGCTCATTCATATTCCTTAAAAATTAATTTATTTTCCCACTGTCACACTAGCACTAGCAATGGACGCCACTGGCACCTTGCATGAAATGGCGTTCATAAATTATGTCGTGCTGCTGCTCCCGGTGTGCCGCAATCGATCATCTTGCCTCCAGAAGGAAAGCGAACGTAAACCTCCGTTCCAGACTATTTTGGTCCCATCGAATAATTTTAATCTGGAGCTAGGACGAGGGCCTTGCCGAGAATCATGACCATCGACTAATGAAGCATTGTATTAATTGCGTGGTAACGGTAATATCACCATGAAACAATGTACCATGTACAGACACATCCTTAGTAATTAGGATTTGTAGTTGAAGAATGAAGATATATTATAATCAGTTCCTGTTGAATTGTTCGAATTTAGTTTACTTTTAAATTTGTAATGTAGGTGTTGGGAAGAGCAAGTGTGATGCCTGCTTTAGGTGAGACTAATCGGCTGACCAGGGAACTTGAACTGTTACGACAGATGACCGTTATAATATTGCATCTTTTTCCCCTATTGCTGAACTTTTTGCCCCAATTCTCAGTCTAAATCATTTAGTTGACGTTTGACAGACCCTTGCAATTTGATGAGTTCATTCGGTTTGAGCAGCACGTAGTACAGCATACCTTGTTGATCCCAAAAATGCTGGTCAAGTTTTACCGGCATCTTGATTGAGTTTTAACTGGTATTTAACGATGGCTGGCGAGGGTTTCTCGTTATATGATTGCTCTTTGAATTATCTTAGCTTACCCCTTTCTTTTAACAGCTACAATAAGTAACAGAAAACATTTCCTTTTAACGTGCCAAATGATGTAATTTTGTATTGGTTTGCAATGGCATTTGCAGTCCAGTCCAGCTGCTATTTCGTTTTCCTTCTAAATATTTGAGTCTAAATGAATTAAAACTTGCTTGAGTAACTTTTAACTCAACTGCAAATTCATTTCGTGTTTGACCTGATTTAATCTATCTAGCATTACAATTATTGCCAACAGAGAGTACTGACTAGAACTTTTCATTTTCTTTTAATTTAAAATAATTGTTACACAAAAATACGTCGATCATCGCGTCAAGAAAACAGAAAAGTACGGAAAGAGAATTGTATGCGTGCTATCGGCACGACCCGCCAAGCTAATTAAGGATTAAGGTAAATGTGTGGACTCCATGCTCTTATCATTACAATCTTGAAGTAAATTCACGACCCAATGCGATCGGCTAAGTTCAAATGACGTCGAGTGCTTATCTTCTTGCACGGAAGCTTTACCACTTTACTAAAGCGCTCCTTTAGCGTACCGAGACGCATATAAAAGGATCCCGCTACACCGTCTCAATGTTGATTAGTGAGTTAGGCAACGAAACAGTAACGACTCCGTGCAGTGAGAACCAACGATATTGCTTGCACGATGAAGGTGATACAAACTTTGGTACTAGTCGCGGCGCTGGCGGGAGTAACGCTGGCAGGGCCGATCTCGATGAGCAACAACAACATCGGCGACATTGTCAAGGTGGACGTGGAGGCCGAGGTGGACATTAAGAGTGAAATCAATGTGGAGCTGGTGAATGTGATTGCGGAACTGCTGCTCGAGCTGCGCGACGTAAACGTGAACGTTTGCCCGGGCTCCTCCTCATCGGAATCGGACTCGTCGTCATCATCTTCTTCGTCATCTTCCTCTTCTTCGTCATCTTCTTCTTCATCATCTTCTTCGTCTTCTTCTGAAGGCACCTCGGAGGAAGACACCTCGGAGGAAGGCACCTCGGAAGAAGCAAGTGAAGAGGTGACTGAGGGACCTATGACCACCACGGGAACGCTGCCTCCACCATCCTCAATCGGGCCAGGCACCCAGACTACAATCGCACCGACAACGGTGATGCCGGATGCCTTGCCGTACCAGCAACTTGTTCGTTCGCTCGCACAAAGCAAGCCCGCAGGCTACGATGCGCCCGGTTTGACCAAGCAGCAGAAGGAGGAGCTGTGGCGTAAACATGTTGAGCAACAGCTGCAGCAGCAATTGGAAAAGCTGCATTAAAAACTGGCGCCCGTTGCACGCATCACAGCCGCATCTTCTTCCATGGTTGATTTTAGTTCGGCAATAAATTCTATGATCCCAACCAGTGATATGGCCTACAAGTTTCGATCAAAGTATCCGACCAGCATCATCGTCCTCCTTGAACGTTCTCGCGAGCGTCGTCAAAACGTTTCCATCACGACGAGTCTAAAAAGCGGGTCGCTGAATCGCAAAGAAGATACAATGTTAAAAACGCATTGCATTTGTCCCACAGTCGTGTCGTGAATCACTCTTTTATTTTCGAGCGGGTATAAATACAATTTAGCTAGCTGTTATAGCTCTCGTTCAATCGTACAAATTGATATTTTATATGTTCATTTCATTATTTCATAATAATCTTACTTACTTACTTAGCACAGGAATTTTCATAATAATCTTACTTAGTGAATAAACATCATATAAATAAAAAGTGTCTTTGTCAGAAGTGGGATTCGAACCCACGCCCTCAGAGAGGACCAGAACGCTCGGACACCCGCAGTAGTGCGGGCAAGATTTGCTCTTGAGTCTGGCGCCTTAGACCGCTCGGCCATCCTGACATGTTACCAATGGTTGAGAAATGGATGCTACAAAAGAAATGGTAGAATTTGGTTGATCCTATTGTATGAAATTGTATGTGATATTTTATAATCATTGAAGATAATACAAATGATATCAATTTAGAAACTTTTGAACTGAAATGAATTTATTAATCCTTTTTATTAAAATATTTTCAACATTTTCTGATTCTGCTACGCTCTCGATACTTGATTTCTTTTCATAAACTAACAGAACATCCATTATTAGTCAAAATGAAAAATTGGACAGGCAAAGAGCACATCGATCATTGCATTTTCTAATAACTTACGTGCATCGTCAAAATGTGCAGCATTTACCAACGGATCCCACACGCGTTGTGTGCCCGAGGGCGGCGTTTAATAGGTTTGCGGTGGAGTTACCATATTTTATGCTCCCCACACAACCACAAACTACGGGTTTGACATGCATTATTCTGTCTTGAAACCCTAAGTTCCTAACAAGGAAGACCGTTCGAGTCCATGCAGCAGAACCGTGCGCTCGCGACTATCCATTTTTCAGGCCAAATATGTGTATTTGGTTTCTGCATCCTTACTTTAGATGGATGATCATAATAAACAGACGTATGACTTAAGGAATGTTACAACATCCCGTGCTGGCCTTTAAGAGGCCATGTAGCACTTGGTATGTTGCAATCCACTCCTGCTTTGATAATGTGGAATAGTTTAATGACTTTTACAGAAGGAATTTTAATGCTTGCCATGCACCAACGAGTCGAAATCCTGCTTACTGCTAAACTAAACCAAAACTAGTTATAGGGAAACGATTATATTTGCTTCAATCGGATGCAAAAGCAAAAGTGCATCCCACTCGAAAATGTCGCGAACTTTAGAAGATGTTTGAACCATCTCGAGCTGATCAGTCGACACTGTTATCGATGGCGGCGAATGGGACGGCCTGCTGCTTCGGTGCACCGGACTGTGGCTCCTGCAGCATCGTGATCAACTGCTCGAGCTGTTTCCCGCTGAAGACGAACATCGACGAGTCACTGTCACCGTCACTATCGTCGTCACTCTCCGCCGAACTGTGCGCCTTGCCCCGACCAGGCACGGAAATCTTCCTGAGTGCCCGTTCCAGCCCGTCGTACGTGTTACCCTTGATAATGTTACCGATTTTCGCCCCAAAACCGTGGCCCATGTTGGCCAGATCGGGCAGTCCACCGAAGCCGGGTATGGCTGCACCCTTGGTGACGGAAACATTGCAGACAAGTAGCGCCACCGTGAGCGCAAGCACGAACGCCACCTTCATGTTGAACAATTTGATCTCGACTGAACGGATGCGGCCGTGGGTTAAGTAAATTAACGCACTGGAATCGATTATAAGGCCACCCACATGTCGACAGGGGAACAATTTATTTGCGATGGCCGATCAGTCGTTATCGTCGGGTGCCTTCCCGTACCTCCAAGCTGCGCTAAGCCTATAAGATGGAGTCTCAAAAATTGATTGCGCATGGCGTTAACCACTGCCGCTATCTAATCAAAGCCACCTACCTCGTCTCATTGGAATCGATTCGATATCACGGAAATCTCTCATCCAGTGGAAAAAGGTACGCTTTTCCTGCGCCTAATCTCAAGCAACGACCTCGTAGTGGGGCTTACCACTGTCAAAGGCTTTACCACGTCAGTTCTTCGCCATCGAGCGAATCAATCGGTCCGCGGTTCGTCACTGATCCTGTCACGGTTCGGCAGAGGTGCACAGCGTGTAAAGGGGAAGAGCGATAGGAAATTTGGCCAAACAAAAAACGCAAAAGCACCGGTCAACAATGCAGATCGCGTGGGCCACGGCCCTTGGAGCTCTGGTGCTTCTGGCGGTCGCCGTCAGAAGTGTGGCGCCAAACGACGATCCGCTATCGCGCTTGCTGGACACGGGCGGCACCGGCGCCTTCGGCAGCATCGGTGGGAAGGAAGTGAGCGGCCCGATCAGTATCAGGGACAGCATCATCGGTGACATTATCAGCATCAACGTCAAGGTGACCAACACCACCTGGACCAGCAGCGTCTCCGTCGAGCTGCTGCGTGTGCTGGTGTGCGCGCTCAACGAGTACGGTGACTACGGAATCGAAATGGCCGACGTCCGCCGTGCCCTGGCGCAGTACGTGGAGCGGGGCGGGTTGGGCGGCCAATGGTAGCCGCTTCACACGGCACGTAGGATGTACAATATTGTCGGACGCCTCGGACGTGCTGGCCGACATGCGCCGACGTGCCGCGGGAGCGAAAACCTTCCCGTCGAAGGATTTAATTATTTGTAAACACATAAATTAAATTGAATTATGGTAATGAAAAATAATGAACATTTTTTTTAATTATATCGTATGTTTCATTAAAATGTCTACGACAATTATCGATAAATTTTTCATTCCAAACTATAGAGAGAAGGAGAGAGAGAGAGAGAGAGAGAGAGAGAGAAAAAGAGAGAAACAAACATTGCCACAAAACCGAGAATGATGGTAGGGCGCCTCCATTGGGCGATGCTCCGAATAATCGATGTTTGTGACACATTTACATCCACGGGAAGCAATATTAAAATTGTCAAAAAATCCCGCTGAAGGAAAAACAAAACGTAGAGGAAAAGAGGTAACAAAAACCTTACGTACTCAGCGAATCAGGCAAAATTTGATTGTATTTCGCGTATTCCCCCTGGAACTGGAAGGTCCATGGCATATGAAGGGCAAACGATGGGCAACCGAAACTGGTAGAAAATGATGGTTTATGTAGGAGCAAATTAATTTGCGTCTCTTATGTCGGAAAAGTCGAACTCGGCTGTGTGAGTGTAGGTGTGTATGTGTGTGTCTGGTGCATTCGTTTTTTATCATACCTACTGATATATTCACCACTTCCGACGGGCAGAGAGCGGAAGCGGAGCGGAAACGCTGTTGGTCAGATTCCGGAAAACCGGTTGCATACTCTACAATCGCACAGTGCACCGGTAAAACCTTGTCGTCCTCTTATGCAGGCCTTACGGTTGTTCGCATTCAACAAACATTTGTGTGTGTGTGTATTTCTTCCTCCTGGAGCCACTGACTCATTGACCAAATGGCATGATTTGTCGAATGCCGGATGCGCGATTCGCGTGAAACAAAATACGCAAAAGCATATCCCGTACATAAATTGTTGATGTCATTGTGTTTCATTCGACCTACGTTTTTTCTTCTCTCTCTCTTGTTTCACCTGCGATAACTGTGTCGATCATTTTCGATAACGCAATTGCCAGCAATCGTAAATTTATCGTCTAAAGAATATTAAATAGTATCATGGTCCTGGATATTTCCCAAAATCCGTTAAAAAGGAGCTAGCAGCAGTAACGAGCGGAAACTTTGTCGTTTTAGCCTCTTCTGTTGAGGTTCCATTATAATCTCTGTATATTCGGATGTCCGATCACTCGTTGATTTTATTGACTTTTGCGTATCAGAATTAAATCCACAGACTCTAGTGACTCTGTGTGCTGAATAGAGTATTCAATATTCAGTTGAACAGAAAATAAATATTATGATTTTTTTTACTTTTTAATATTCATGTGAAATATTTGCATAAAGTGTATGAGGTAACACATACAAAAGAATACAGAATGGGTGAATCCATAATTATAATCAAGTGCAACAATTGTTCAATTAGATTCTGGAGATTAAAATGAAATTCTATCCTCGCAACTGCTTGGTAAAAACGGGACAAAACAGTAATCCTTAAAGTAAATCCGTAAGTAAGTAAAAAGGATTTTTTTAATTTCAAATAATAATATCATAATTAAAACACATCAATTGTTCTACTCCTAAATACTTTATTGTTTATGGAACCAAATAAATTAAAAATCAATTTTGAACACCGTTCCAGTATTAATTCATTGGCTTAAACTCACGCAAACCCAACCAGATGTCGATATAGTTAATTATCGATTGATTGATAAAGCCTGATGTACAAGCAATGTCACTGCAGAAGTCTAACAACGTGGGTTTAAATCTCTGTAACACAGCTTCGAGAAAGCTTTTCCTTAATTAAATATCATTACGTACAAACAACATGCAAAAGTGAATTGAAGTATATAGCAAACCAACATGATTTATTTTCTACACGTGACCGCAATCTCCGTTCTCAAAATCACAAATGTTCAAAGCCATTCTGCCTATTATTCTTTAACAATAATGGTTGTTTCACTCTTTGAACTCCTGAGCAATGGCTTGTCGTCGTAGTACTAAAAATATAAGACGTTATCTCGTTACCTTGAGCCGATAATATTTCTGCTTGACTGGTCATCCTAAACAAATCAGTACGCAAAGATCTAGCATTGCATAATTGTATCAACCGCCTGTCGCATCACGTTTTACGCCCGTTTCGATAGCGTGGACACAATAGACTAGCGTCTCCTGCCTACAGCGTTGTTGTTAAATCTAATTTGTATAATGATTTTCTTATCATTGTTCGACATTTGCACAATGCGTTTCCTTGCCCATTGGCGTAGCTTGTAGGGTGTTGTGATATGCGTGTGTATGTTACAAGACAAGATACTAGCCGAATGTTTATGCGATAGATATCTTTGCCGAGATTATGCTGTCACCAACCACTAGACGCTTGCCGTTTGACCTAGTCATTGTACGCTTTGGTTTGTAAAGGTTCCCTCATCCAGCATATAAAAGAAACGTTTTACCACACCGGTGTAGACATTCCAACAAGATGAACAGTGTTGCAATAGTACTTGCTTTGCTCGCAATCTCCTCCGTTACGCTGGTGATGGCATCCGGTGATCCGATAACCATTACGGGCAACACCTTCGGAGACTTGGTCAATGTGAACGTCAACGTGACCGCTAACATTGAGAACGAAATCAACCAGGACTACGTGAACATCCTCGCCCTGCTGCTCTCGTCGACCGGCGATGTAGAGCTGTTCAGGAAGCTGGCGGGATCTGTAGAACAAACAACTACAACGACCGAGTCCCCGAATCCGATGGTAGCAGCTGACCATCCGCAACCAAAGGAGGACATAAACATTGAACAGGCGCTTAAGAAACTTTTCCCGCTGTTGGCGAACAAGCAATAAACTTATATTTGGTTTCACCAGGCCGTGTCTAGCGGGTGTGTTTATTTTGTAACTTCGAAAAGAGTTGATCAGATCGGTCCTTTTGTCCATGATAACCTTCAGCTTATCCGAAACAACGAGCCCAATCCATTGCGAAACGACGTGCACTTATGCCTTCTTGGGTAAGAGCATGGATTCCAGCGATTCCAACACTTCACGTAGCTTCTGACGCAGCAACTCCAGCGTCTCCTCGATGCGCTCGTTCAGGGCGTCAGACAGCTCGATCGATCCCTCGTTCTCGATCACCTCGTACACGATGTCTTCCAGCAACTTCCATGGGATCGCTTGGTAGGTTTCGTCAGCCAGGTAGTCGATGTACTGATAGATCAGAGCCCGCATCTCATCATCCAGCTCAATCAGCTCCTCGAACAGCTCGAACTCGTAGTCGATGATCTGGCGCAGCTGAATCTTGGTATCAGCGAGTGCCTCCAGCAGCGTGGCCTCTAGTTCCGGTGTGAAGTCGAACGAACCTTCCTTCTCCAACACCTCCACGACTAGGTTCTCGAGCACATCCATCGGTACAGAATTGATGAGCACATCAACCGCGTAGTCCAGGTAATCGCGCACCTTGTCCGCGACCAGCTCATCCGATGGATCAAGGCCGGCGGCACTGAACGCAATGTCTTCCAAGGCATTCTTAAGATTGGAACGCAGCTCGACGGCCTTTCCGTCCAGCTCGGCGCTCAGCTCCTCGGAGAATTCGAAACGGCCGCCAGTTGCCAACAGCTCCTTGGCAAGCTGCTGCAGCAGCTCTGGCGGATAGGTGGCCTGCACGGTGCGGAAGACGGTCACGAACGCATCGTAGACCAGGTCCAGTGTTTCCTGGGGAATTTCACGACGAGTCTGCACCTGCCGGGAGAGCGGCGTGGCCAAGCAGCAGCTACCTGCAACGAGCAGGAGAAGAACCGTTTGCACCTTCATTCTGGATGTTGGACGATTGTTGTATCTCACTACCTTATGGACTGTCGCGCCGAATGTCTTTTATACGAATCGAGGAACTTCTTATCTTCTCATTACTCAGATATCGACCACCAATCGTACATGGTGGGTTAATTGAATCATCTTCCTCCATCCTGTCCGAAATTAGCATAACGTCTTATCAGAGCACTGTGCCGAACAGCACACGGTGATTCATCCGATCGATAACCGATCACGTGCATCTCCACAAATGCTACCTTCCAGATAGACCATTGTTATGTCACCTATTGATAACCCCATTAAGTGGAAAGCATTGCCAATTCAATGCATCGCTTCGACAATGTAATACTGTTCTGTCACCAAGGCTGCAATACCACAAGGACACAGAGCATGATCCATTTATTTAAAAAGAAAAACATTTTACCAAACTGCAGATCTATTGATGGTTGCGTTACTGCACTTTCTTACCAGAACTTTCTTACCGACCAACCGTGACTGTTCTCGGCTTCGTTTTGGCATAGATATTTTCAACGGCAGTACTCTCATTTGCTATCCTCATACTATCGATCCTTGGTCTGTTTAATAATAGTTACAGTTTACAACCACACACCGCACAGCAGATTAGTAAACCCCAATTTAAAACATCGGTCGTTTGGATTGTAGTTATGGTGTCAAGTTTCACACCGCAATCAGCGCTAATTAACCGCATGTTTCCAACCATGACATTAAGGCCGCAAGTTGATTGGGGATATACTACCTCTAATTACATTTAACATCATCGCGAAGGTCAGAATGAAAATAAATCGGTCCGAGCAAAGAGATTAATATTAAATAAGACGAAACCATTTCAATTCATGTATTCAACATCGAAATACGATTAACCCTAATCCAACCAGGCACTAAGTGATAAAGTTAAACAAACTTGGATTTATAATACGTTTGAGTCTTAGTTTCCAAAATCCATATACATTACAAACGTTATACAATGCCTACGTCAGATCTATTCTTGAATACTGTAGAATTGTTTGGTCACCGTGTACATGCTCTAGACAAAAGTTAATTGAATCAGTTCAAAAACAATTTTTATTATTTGCTCTCCGTAAATTAGGCTGGACACAACATCCGCTTCCCTCCTCCGAAGCCCGTTGCAAGCTTATAGACTTGCATACATTAAAGGTACGCCGTGAATTTGATATGGTATCTTTCGTTAACGATATTGTCTCACAACGCATAGATGCACCAGAGGTATTGTCATGTACCGTCTCGAACTAAGAAACAGAGACTTATTAGCAACCTACCATTACCGTACGGATTATGCGAGATTCGGACCACTTAATCGAATTATGGCAAGCTATAACAAACATTCCGAATCCATAGATTTTACAATGTCAAAATCAATGCTAAAAAATTATTTTAAATCCAATTGTACATGTACATTTTTAATTTAACTTTTTTTATCCAAACTTAGAAATAAGTTATCTTTAAGTTTGTGTTTCGTCTACCTGTTTGACGACAAATAAATAAATAAATAAATAAATTCATTGGCTAGCCTAAATTATATCCCTCGGGGTTTTCAAATGCCATTAGTCACACGTTTAGGATCAAAACTAATGGAACTAAACAAGAGAAGAAAATAATTTTGAAATGTGCTTCTAATTTTGAAATGTGGTCTAGTTCTAGCCGGCCGGCCAAGGTTCTAAGCGGCGCACTTAGTTGAAAATATGAAAAGTAACAGCTCTACTATGAATGAAAACTAACGGTAATTATCGTGAGCACGATTTTTAGCCCTCGCTACCTCGGGCGGCAGAAAAAAACCCGTCAAATATCATTACGCATAAATAACATTTTTAATTTTCAATACTAAATTCAAACATGACAAAAAACATTTGTCGCGATCTTATATCCTTTTCAACGGAACAGATTTTGGGGAAAAATTTAAGTACGCATATGAATTGTCATCTAAAAGTATCTTAAACAGTGGTTGTAAACCGGAATTTGATTAGATGCGAACTTCATAGCTTTCTTCAAATAATTGCATTCTGTCTGCATGCTGATCGTTGCTGGTTTGTCACCACATTGTGGTCACCTTTATTAATGACACCACCAAAACCAAAACGAAGCTGTCTGAGATTGCTTATCCTAAAGCATTTTCCCCATTATCTATTGTTCCCCACCCTTGGCATGATATTGTGATATCCGTTTCAGTCGGTTAATAAAACAAAGAGATTTCTGCATTATACGCATTCACTTTTATTGTATTGAATAGATACATAAAATAACATAACCACGTTAGTTCCTCAACAAATATCTCCTTTAACCCACGCTCAAATGTCATCCGATTGGTAAAACTTCATTGGCCATCACCCTGCTCGTCAATTAATGCGAAGTGTCCCACCCCAACCCAAACGATCGTTATTAGTAATTAAAGCATACAATTAAAGCTTATTCCCTACCTCACCCTGCTCCAGCAGAATTTTCAAGTCCAACATGACCTGGTGGAATGTTTGCTGAAATTTGTGGCCGCTGGTGACGGTGCTATCGCGGTAGGCCGAAAAAATGGCCCATATGCAGTCTTCCAGCATGGTGTAGAAACACCCGTACCCGTCCATGCACATCGGTGCCACGTACCCGCAATTGATCGTGTAACCGAGCGTGCTGGTTGATAGTACAAAATTTCCTCCACCACCACTTTTGCTGTACAGCGGATCGTCGTACAGCTCCGGGATGGGCATGCCGTTGTCGTACGCGACACACCATAGCCCGAACAGATGCCGATCGATGCCGTTCCCCTTCCGCGCCTCGTTCATCAGCTCCATCTGCCGATTGGCGGCTACCTTGAACAGCTTCACCTTACTGCTGGGGCTTTGGCTAGAATCTTCCATCGCCTCGATGAATTTGACCGCTTCAATGCTACAGGAGCGGCACGTTTCGGTGCGTCCCTTGTAGTACTGCCTCATCATGGCCGTCTCGTACGTCGGGGCAAAGCAACCATGGAGCCGGTAGTAGGTCAGGAGTAGTGCGGTTTGCACGTACGCATCCGGGTGGATTTTGTGCTGCTTCATGAATGCTTTCCCGTACTCCTGGAACTGGTCCATCGAAACAACGACGCTGTTTTGCTAAAAAAGAAAAACGAACAGGTTTTTTTTTCTTTGACACGTGCTTTCTGGGACATGCATGATTCGCTTCTTACCATTTCATCCGAAACCTTCTCCATCCGCAAGATCTCATTGCGCAGCGTGTGGTCCAAATCGAACACTACCTCCTCAGGGAAAATCAAATTCTTGGGCGGTACACTCCAGTCCGGTACACCTTCTTCGGCAATGCTCATCATCACGTACAGGCTAATGGACATCGAAATGGACCCATCGTAGCAGCAGTGCTCGCCATAGCAACCCATCTGCCCGTTCTTAAACGCGATCGTTCCGCAGCTTTTGTCCGTCCACTTTGAATGCACGTCGCCGGTAAGCGACAGTTGTGCCAAATCGGAGAAATGTTTAGGGCTATTCGTGTCCAGGATCATGAGGGCCACAGCACTCTCCACGTCCAGTAGCAATTCCTTGTTGCGAGGCGATAGTTCCACCAGATGCTGCCGGTTCTTTGCCCACGTAGTCCGATCGTCGTTAGTCAGTACCGGTACGCCCGCATGCTGAACGCGTTCTCCTTCCACCTTCACCTGAATTTGCTGCAGGCTGAATAGAAAATCTTGCGGGCTCAGCGGATCACCCTTACTGTCCAATCCGGGCACCTTGAAGATGCGACCTCCGTACAGGACGATAAGGTGCGACGGGCACGATCCTTCCCTCTCCGTCCGAAAATGACTGACCACCTTGTCCATCTCGACGCCCGGTGTGCGCACGGTATTGTACAGCCGGCGGTACAGATCGGCGGAAAAGACGGTCTTCTTGTCGGCGGTGGCAATCGGACGGAGTCGTTCCGTGCGCAGCAGCTTCCAAAATACCATGTTGTGGTGCAGGCAAGTGGCGGGGCCTTTGAGGAAGTTTTCCGGAACCGCCTCGAGACCGACTGTACCCAGGAGGAGCGGTTGCACCATCACGCAGTAAGGAATCAGCGGCATACGCAAAGTGCAGTACGCATAGTCTTCCCACCATTTATCCACCTGAAAAGTAAAAAAATGGGGGTTCAAGTCGTTGTCAATTTTCATGGGAACGGCTGGCAATCGGCTTTCCAGGTTGACAAGTTAAACATTGAAAATGAAACCGATCTTCATTCATTCATTGCCTTCATAGTAGGCGAATGTGTTGCCACCGTCAGTAGGCGTTGACAGAATTAAGTAAGTTACTCCATAAATCAAGCCATATTTTGGAGCCATATAGCCATATCTTTCTGAGTTGTTATTTTTAACAAGTTTATTTTTCCATAATGATTTCCTACTTCGTATTAGTTTGTACGTCTTTTATTTTCAACTTAAACACGATCAACATCATGATTCATTAAATGAAAAATGCCACTTCACATTCGCTGATTGATTGAGACTCGCTGTCTTACAGTGGCTGAGGAACGCGCTGGAAATGTTGACGAATAGAGTCAACCAGCTCGGGTCCGAAATGTGGGCGGCCCTGCTGGGCCTGGTTCAGGACAGTCTGCACCTGCTCGCGCAGAGTCGGGCTCAGCTTCGACAAGAACTCGTCAAAGTGTGTCGCCTTCAGCTGCTGGAAGTGGTCCTTGATTTTACCTCGCAGCTCGTCGTCGGCATGCGGTACACCTCCGTTGGCCACCCAGTTGCGCACCAGTTCGTCCACATCGCCGCGCAGCTCGGGCGTTAGCAGGCCAAGGAACTGGTTATACCGTTGCTCGAAGAACTCCCGGAAACGCTGGTTCTCCTGCAGCTGGGAGAGCAGCTGCTCGCGGACCTTCTCGAAGAACGCCTCCGAGGGCTTCTGGCGGTTGCGGATGGCGCTCTCCAGCTCGGCACGAATGTCCTCCGGCAGCGTCGCAAGATGCTCACGGATTTTCTCTTGCAACTCCGCATTGTAGGGGCGCGGAAGCGCCGATACTCCGACGGCCACCAGGGCTAGTACGACGATAGCTGCTGCCTTCATTGTTCAATTCACTTCGTGTTTATCTCAACTGTCCTTTCCCAACCAGCGGGAGAAGCTTTTTATACTAAAAACTGAGGTACGTATCGCGCCGTTAAATAAACATTTCCATTAAATAAATTTACCTGTCGCCAGTATCTGGTCAGCACTTCCTTCCGGATGTGAGTCACCAAGGAAAACAACAAGCCATTGCTGCTCTTTGTCAAACCTGGCACGAGCAGGCATCACAAGTTGGTTTTTCCAGAGTCACTGAGACAAACAGGAAAACATACAACCCATCTAGAGGGTCCCATATCAGACGACAGGTGTTGATTGTTATCTAACAACTTATCAACTAGACTTGGTCTAAAAAGCACTACCATGGGGCAATGAGGCGAAGTAGAGCTAATGTTCGTCACATTTGTTTTCGTTATTTTTTGACCCACTTCACGGTTAGAACCCGCACTCAACGGTATGGGAAATAAAGAAAAATTCTTCGGTCTCATAGTGTCGCTGTTCGGAATCGGAATCTGCTCCGCAAACATGACCGACAGTCCGGAAAGTATAATTTTCGATTGTATGGCGAAACTTGACCTCGAGGCACCGGCGACGGACGGACTGCCGGAGGATTGCCGGCGTTCATTCGAAAAAGCACTTCCCTCGCAAAAAAACATCGCCCATTTTCTCGATCAGTTCGACGCAAGTCTTCAAGTACAAGTTCAAGCAGCGCTAAAGGATGCCTTCGTAACAATGGTGCTTGACAGGCAGGAAACGAACGACTTCGAGAGCAATAATCCCAACGATGCATCGGCAACCGCCAACGGCATTCCGTACGAGATCCCCGCGAACCTACGGAGAGAGATATTACGGAGCATGCTGTACGGGTACCGCTTTCGGCTGTCTCCCGCCCTACGGGTCCAGCTTCAAAATCACCGGGACCGCCTGATGAATCAACGTGACTACGCTGTCGCCTTCTGGATCGATCGTTTGCTTGCCCGCGCGGACGGCCATCTACAAGCAGCACCGGGCAAGATGACTACCGTTTTCCGGTAATACCGTGTGACCTTTACCCAGTGTGGACAGTGCGACAAACGAGTGCGGTGTTTTATCATATCTTTGCTTGATTAAATATTCCTAAATATATGACTTTCGCCTGCGCAAGATAGCAAAGGGTAGTGGACCATGCTCGTGTGGCGATGATAATGCACACTTACCCAGTTTTTTTCCTTCGCCGCCTTCTCTTCGAGAATCGTCTGGAGCTTGGCTCCGACGCCCTTGCGGAACGTCTCGATGATCCGTTTCGAGTTTTCTAGCTCTTCCGACGATCCGAACGGTTTTAGCGATTCTAGGTATCGCTTCAGAGTGTGGTCCAGCTTGGGCAGCGGGAGACGAGGACGGTCCTCATCGTAGCAAAAGGTGCTCTCCGTGCTGTCCTCCGGGAGGTAGTAGATGGTTTCACGATTCATTGCGGCACGATATACGTCTTGTCAGTGAAGAATTAATACAGCACAAATTCCCTGGCCAGCTCCCGCAGTACCGACAGCAACGCCTATGTTTACGTGCGTAGAGCAACGACCTCAATGGACAACGATGGAACACACTCTACGCCAGACGATTATCAGTACACCGATTCAACGATCCCGCGGTTCCACAAACCAAACACAAACAAAGTTACGCGGATGGACTTTGAAACGATCAATGGAAAAGGTTGACGCAAAACAAATACTTCACCAACTTGGCGCGTAACTACTTCCGCCAGTACGGCTTCAATGACTTGTAAAACGCAAGAACACCTTATTGGAGGGAGTTAATAAATGGAACCCCACCGTGGATGCGTTCGCCGATGTTGGATGCACTTTTTACCCAAATGAAATGTGTCTTCTCGCTGAACCGTTGATACGAAACCTGACAAACCGGCCCCTTCTCTCCTCCATAGAACTGTTTTGAGAGCATAAAAAACCATTGGCAAAAAAACAAGCCCACCATTCAAAACAAACCAACCTGTCAAACTGACGCATCTGCCGCGGCCGACTGCGAGAACACGTTTTGTAGGCCTTGCGTACGAACATCGAAACACTGGACACATGGAAAGCCGGTACAAATTACAAAATTTATTCAACCATCTCAGATCAACGTATCCTCGGAGCGAATGTACTCGCCTACATCTGCCTGGTGGAAGCAAACCGTCACTAGCGGGTCGGCCAGCTTGCAGTCGTTTGTAGATTTTGCCGCCACACCGAAACCCAGCGGAACATCGCTCATCGACATCACTATCACTCCCTGATACTCTGGTGTGTTTTCCGTGATACGACCGAGCCCGGATTTCGCCACATGGTTGCCGTACAGGAACTGCTGCTCGGCGGACGGTTTCAGCCAAATCTTGTACTGTGCGTACGGCGCCAGGTACACAAGCGCCGTGATGTGCAGGAGGAATTTGTTGCCTTTGGTGAACTTTCCAAAGCACGTCCCGACCGAAACCAAGTGCTGTTTTGGAACCGTTTCGGCCACCTTCAGGATTTTTTCCGACATGTAGTACACCCGGGATTTGTTTTCGCGGAAACAGTATGTTCCATCGGAGCGGTCGATCAACAGTTTTACATTCGTGCCAATGCTGAAATTAGAAACGCCTGCTATAGTGCCGGTGAACGCACTCGCTCGCCAAGGTTTGTGGCATGTTGGCCGGATACTGGTACTTACTATTTCGACAATTTTTCAAACAAAATCTTTGTTTGTTCTTCTGATAGGCGTTTCATCGTTCGACGAAGTTAGGTAACAATACGCAGGTTGCAAATATAAAATGATATTCGAATTGAAATCCTAGGCAAGCGAACGCCACGCGAGGCACGTTGTTTATTAAACGATTTGACAGTTGTTTACTGTCAATTTTGAAACTAGTGTTGGAAGTTCTCCTTCGCACCCAACAAGTTTGCCACGCTGAAGCTGATGGAACGGTGCACCCAGTTCTCAGTTCATTTATTTTAAATTTTCTGTTGGACGGCTGTCCAACGGCTATATGTTTAGCCTGTTTGCATGGTGCAGCCTTTTTTCAGTTTGAAAGTCAAGGGACCGTGCACGCCGCTTTATCCACTTGGTGCACCTAGATAACCCCTGCAAAGACAGTGCCAAACACTTTACTGTTTTTAAATAAATAAAACTCAATCAGGATCAACATTATTTTTGAATTCTTTTATTATTAAAGACCGTCAAATTACTCAATCAATACTTAAATAACTTAAAATAATTGGCATTAATGACGCATCCAGGCGATCGCTTTACAGCAATCGTGTTTAGGCCAAGCTCAAACATGTGCACCCTTAATTCGAAGGTTCCAACCAAATGTAGAACAAGCACATGTGCTAACATTTAAATAATAACCCTATGGTGGCATCGATTTCATCATTGATCTTTACTAGGTATTTAACAACGTTTTACGTAAATTTTATTTTTTTCAATACCTTAACATCTTTCGCCTACGGTAGCTTTGTAATATTTGTGCGCGGTCTAAGGACGTGTACAAGTGCAACAAAAGATCCTTTTTCGTCTCGCTTGGAAAAAATCAACTACCATTATGCTCCCAAATTACATGGTTTCCTCGTTATCGTTACTCAGGGAATGTACAATAGGAATGTTGGTCAGAATACTACCCACCGGCTGTGCATATCAATCTGGCACTTAGTATCCGTTCGATTCGATTAATACTGTTCGCAATAGTTGAACACGCGTCATTATGCGCTTATCACTTCCTTTGGCTTAAAAGTACGCTGCTTCAGTAGATCATCCAGATGTTCCTCACGGTAGTATACGACAAAATCGGCCGGCGATAGGCCCTCGAAAATTGCACAAACACTCGGCTTGAGATTGTAGAAGAACAATGGCTGATCACGTTTGGCAAAGTCTTGCGTTATACTATCGATTACGGTAGCGGCCGTAAAGTCGGCACCGTACACGTGCGAACAGTCGATAACCACCGGCAGCGACTGGCGGATTGATTGCTTCGTCACCAGGTTCCGCACGTAGTCAACCGAAGGGAAGATCAAGCAGCGGTCGGGGGTAATGATCAAGTACTCCGTTCCTCCCGGGCTCTGTGAGGAAAACAAATGGGTTACATTAGGGCCGCCAAAAACTCGAATAGATAAGATGCAAATCTGCTAGCACTTACCGTAAGGCGCTCGACGGAAATCTTTGGTCGGGCTGCGTGATAAAGAATGAATACCACATTAAGCCCCACGCCGAACAAAATACCCATTTCCAGCGGAAGTGCCAGGCAGGCAATAAACGTTCCAAGACCGGGTATCAAATCACTTTCTGAAATTGAGGGGGGAAGAGGGGAATTTTTCATTAACTTCCCTGCACGTTGCTCCGTTGGAGGATTTTTATCGGTATTATGCTCACTTTTGGTTCTCCACATCGGCTTTACCACTTTCACCTCCACCATGAACACAACCGCAGCAATGATTACCGCCGCCAGTGACGCCTTCGGAATGTACGAAAAGTAGGGTGTGAAAAAGAGCAGGGAGAGCACCACCAGCGCCATGGTGTAGATGTTGCCCATCGGCGTTCGCACGCCAGAAGCATTGTTGACTGCACTGCGGCTCAGCGAGCCAGTACCGGGGAAGCCCTGCACGAACGAGTTGGCAATGTTGGCTAGACCGATCGCAATCAGCTCCTGCGTCGCGTCCACAGGCTTTCCGTTGGCTATAATATTATTACAATTTTGAAAAATTGTTTCAGTATACTGCTTTCCACTGCTGGATCAGTTTAATTGAAATACTTACAGAAAGCTTTGCAGATAGCAATATTTTCCATCAACGCAATCAATGGGACAACTATCAGGCCCGAACCGAGACCGGACACCATATCGGAGAACGATTCCTCATGGCCACTGGAGGACTCGTTAGCGGTCAGCGAAAAGGGAGGAGCTTTAAACGATGGCATGCCTGGTGGTATGTCTCCGATGAGCTTGAACGGGGCAGTGGCCGACGCTTGGAACGAGTACCCGATGGCACCGCACACAACCACTAGAATCGCATTTCTCGAGGTACCAACCAACCACATGATTTTGTTGATGATGCGATGGTTTTTGGACTTCAGTTCGTCGTCCGCCGGGCCTACCTTGAGGCCAGCAATAATCTGCAATTAAAGAAAAAACTAATTAGGATATTTCTATTCCAACCGTCTGATGAGCACGTACCCTCATAATGAGCAACACCGCAATGCAGGTAATACCCAGAAAGGTGTCCCAGAGCTGGACGTTGTGAATGTCGTTGAAAATGTTACGCCAAATCTCGATGAACGTCGAACCCTTGGCCGAAATGCCGAGCACGTCCTTTACCTGCGAGGTAACGATGATCAGCGAAACGGCCGACGTGAATCCCGACGAGACCGGACCGGACACGAAATCGACCAAAAACCCGAGGCCAAGTATGCCCATCATTAGTTCCACGACGCCGGACAGGAAGCAGAGCAAAATGGCTCGACCGACGTTGCCGCCCGCCGTTTGGAACGTGAGCAGCGACGCTATGGCAGTCGGTCCCATCGGGACATCTTTGCAGCTACCGAACACTATGTACACGATGCAGCCCAGGAACGAACCGTACAGCCCATACTGGAGAAGGGGGAAGCAGAGCAATAGGTTAAAGCGTTTCCAGAGCCTCGACAGTGAGACAAGCAATCCATACTAACCGCGGCGGGAAGTCCAGCGATACCGGAATAGGCGAGCGCTTGTGGTATTACCGTGAGGCCGACGGTAATTCCCGCCACCAAATCGCCGATCGCATCTGTGGAGTTGTATCTGAAGGGGAAGAAGAGAGAAATCCCAATAAATACCCTGCGTGTATGTACCACTTGCCATGCTTATATCGTCTTGTACCAGGAAGGTTCGGGGTGATCCCCACAAACCCCCGACTGGTGGGACAACTTACTGTGGTAGCCACCGGAGAATGGGCAGTCGCTTTTTGATCATCTTCTCGGAGAACGCACTTTTCGCCTTTCGCTGAAGCCACATGTTGATCTGGCCGCCCTGGTCATCCGAATTGATCTTCTGCCCACTGTCCGACACTGGAAGACGACGAAAAATGCACCACAATGTTGTAAACCGTCGCGACGGGAGGCTCAGCTTCTAACTCAGTACTTACGAATAAACTCGTTGGAGCCTCGCAGGCCACCGTGCGGTTCTCCATTGTGCGTCGATATATCCAGCGTCGAGCAGCTCAGCGCTTCGTTGTCGTACGATCCGTCGCTCGGGACGCTGATCGTATGGATTTGGGTCTTCATTCTCACCAGCCGGCAGTTGGAATCGCTGTCACCTGTAGAATGCGTAAAAGCAGATCGAACTTACGGATCAGCATATGGCAGCACGCACTTGGACGGCAAACGACGGGCGAATGAACCGTTCTTCAATTTGCGGGTCCGGTTTTATACGGGAGACCACGCAAACTAACACCAGTAACACAAACGATCGTTGCGCAGAGGACTCAAATTCGTTCGACAAATTGGCTTTGGCTTGTTTTGATCGTTACTTCGCCTTTTAGAATGTAGATTTTTGTGATCCACCACAGACAGCTGCCGGGCTGTGTGTGTGCCTGCGTTTTTTTTTTGTTTCTCCATTGTTTGTTTTGTTGTCCATTTCATTTGTTTGATTCACGACAATTCCCCGCAATACGTGCGTCATAGTAAAAAGGACACGCGAGATCAGAGGATCACGATTTCTCGAGCAAATACCGACCACTGTTTGGTAGTTGCAAACACAGATGTCCCATCCTTGTTTAGGTACCATTAGAGGTCAGTTTAGGGGTTCCATCGGCAAAATATCATTATTAATCGACCGAATGCGAAAACAAATAATATTACACAAGAAAATTACACGTCTGCATTAGCTATTAGATTGATATGTTTGATTTGCCTTTTTTCCTGAAGGGAAAATATCAAAATTGTGAAAATGATAAAAGATAACTAGAAAGATAATTGTTTAAATCTCAATTCCCAACTTAATTCCCAACAATTGTTTAAGTAAAAGAAATCCCAAACTTGCAAAATGTTCTGTTGACCAGTACTGATACAGTTCGTGTTAATCATGACCTATAGCTGATGGGCATCATTAGTTGTGCTTCCATTGAGTGGCTAATGAAGATATCAAAATGATATTTTATCACTCGATTATGCAGATAACAAAGGAAACCAGCAAACAAACACTCCCCCTTACCATCGCCGCACGTCTGCACATCTGCCAAAAATCCATGCTTTCAGAAGAACCCCAATGACCATGTCACGCACAATTGAATGTAGAAATTTTTACTCGTCACAGCTACTTCCCCATCGTTAGCCACACTTAGCAACCTACCGTTAAGCATGCTAATTCGTTAACAACACGTTTCCACACACATGGGTCGGCTTACACCGTCGGCCTATACTTCTCTCACCTTCTTCTCTACCTGGTTAAAGGCGCACAAACCAATCTCCACTGGATAACACAAACCTCAAGGTGTCGGAAATTGAACGTCCGATTTGAACTTTGACTTTGATTTCGATCCGCTAATAAGGCGATACACGTGGGAAGTAATAAAAAACTATCCTATCAATTTCCTGACACGGCCCTGGACTGACGCAAATTTCCCAGAAAAGATGCCCTCCGATGGTTGCGTGCAAGTCTGCCGAGGCTTGTGCACCTTCTCGCACCGACGGTAGGAACGATTGTGGGCCCGGCGATCTCCCACACGGCAGCTTATGTCCGTTGGTGCCATTTTCAAAATCCCGTTGAATCATATGCGCCGTGCCTCTCACAAACACCACTCAACGCACGGCAAATGAACGGTTTGAAGGGTTTGAAGATGGAGGACAAGTAAAAGTTCGGGGATTCCAGCCCGTGCAAGAAATCAATTTCTTGCGTCCTTAGGTTTCTTTCCGAGAGCAGGCTTGCACTGGATAAAGTAAGATTTCGCTAGGTAATCTTAGAGTTCGTTAACTGTGTTTTTTTTAGAACTCGATCACTATACATTTTTCGTGTAATAAACAAAATGTACTGATCGTATAACTGATGCGTATTAGGAAACAATATATATAGACATAAAAGCGAGTAAACATTGGGTTATTTGTTCTAGTTGATGTATAAAAAGAAATTGTTCGTTTTAAGTCGCCACCGAGCTTCGTATTGTTTTGCTATATTTGTTTTGCTATATATATATTAAACGGCGCAATCCCGTTTGCAACGGCGCAAACGCCATACGAACTGTTACGATTCTAATAGAAGCACAAACAAAACCACTTTATGCTCGATAGAACCTATCGGAAGCACACGATCAGGCTGTGGAAAACTACCTCTTCCAGACCTGATCCGATTGTTTTGCCAGATGCAATAGATTAAAACTAACCGTTTATTATCTGCCTCTATAGATGAAAATTCTTTAAACCGTGTTCGATTGTGTGTGAAAGGGCGCCTCATTTGTGAATAATCACGACCGTTGGTTAATTTTATCAGCAATTGAGAATTTTTCTCACGCGTTCCTGCGCTGTTATGATAACATTGCATAACAACAAAAAAATGCCCTCGGTGAATCTCTCAATCTCGAGGCTATCGAGAGCGATATTAATCAAAATTGATACGCTCGGTTTTATCTGCCGGACCAACCTTGGGCTATCGTTCATACCACATCTGGGGTCGGTGTTGCGAGGTTGTCGGAAATGCCCACAAACAGGATGGCAACCAGTAGAAAGCTGCTTTATGTTTTGTCTAGCAACATCCGTCACCATTATCTAGCAGCAAAAAGGCAGCAAAAGATAGTGTGGGATTTTTTGTTCGTTTTCGATTTAAGTGTAGCTGTTCAACAAAAAATCTTATCGTAATTCAAAACGAACGAAATTTGAAACAGAAAACAAAAACATGTTTATTCTCCACCAGGCGGCTCCATTGCTTTTGCGGTATAGGAACACGTGTGCCTACAGCACAGCAGCTATGAATAAGTATTGCCAACAGCAGAGGAGGCAGGAAAGCGGAAGATCAAGGCAAAGGAGCACTCATTCTGGTTTCCTTACACTGCTTTTGGGATTAAGAATGTCCGCGTCTCCAGACAAGGGCGATTGAACATGTTTTTTTGTTGACGAAACAAACAATTTTTTGTGTGTGTGCGCATATAGACAATACAACAACTGTTGTTGACAATGTTTTAAAAACCAGGGGTTTTTAAGCACGTTTAAATCCGCCAGTGGCCTTGAATCAAATGATCGCCATTTTGTGCAAACCACTTTTGTCAGGATAAAACCGGCAACCGTTCCAAGTATTCGTCACCCGCACCATTACAATATTATCATCTTTAATACATTATAGCGTCAACGTTAACCTTCCATGCACGCAACGCAGAAAGGAGAGAAATGAGACGCCTCCCTGCGGTCTTCCGATCGCTGCAGACAGAAAAACGGTTCATCAAAGTGGGAAAGATCCAGTTATTTCTAGTTCCATCCCGACACGCGTGTGCGATCGTTATGAAGTCACGCGATTCGTCGCGTTTTTCTTTTTTGTCTGTTCATTCTTCAGTGACCCTTCACCGAAAAACCGGTTTTTCTTGACAAGCGCAGTCCGCCACGTTCAGTCACTACTACCAGTAATACGTGCCGCACGAGTGAACTGTGCTTCCGTCAACCGGACGACCCAAACAAATGGCGCGGGCCTTAGTTTCCATTTTAGGAAAAATCGGCCCTTATCGCCGACAAATTGCTCGGTGCCCACCGATAGTCATCCGCATTGGGGCACAATTGTCGTCGCGTGCAGTCAGTCTCTCAGTCAGACCCGTTTGATACACATTTTATGCAAATCAAGGTAGCCGGGCGGACACGCTTCCATCAGTCGGTCACGATTCTCGACCGGATCTGGTCCAGCAGGGCGTACAAACGCGCGGTCGCTAATCGTTGCAACCGGCCGCCCCACGGATCGCGCCCATAAATCAATAACCAGTGCACAATTGTGGAGCGAGCGCCTGCTGTAACAACATTACACCCGTGCCTGGCGCGGGTGTCGAAAGAACTATTTGCATATCTATCCCCAGGTAGACACTACCCCATGCAGTTCCCAGCGCGCAAGTCCAGCCAGATCCCTCTCTTCCGAGCGCCGACCGCCCCGCCAAACCACGTGGGAACCTTTGGTGTCCTCTAGCCTGTTCCCGAGTTCCATTAGCACCTCTCCCAAGCGTCAAGGGTGAGAATGTCCGGGAACCACTCCCAAAAGCCGCGACTGTGGACTTGGTGAGATAAAATTGATTATTTATGACTGCTCACGGAAATTCACCCTGAACCATACATCCCTCACCAACAGTCGATTGCAACCAGTTCTAGGGCAAGGCTATCATCTCTGGACCCAGGGCCCCCAGGGAAGCTGGCCGGTATAATGGGCAAAGATAAATAACGAGTTGAAAGAATTCGTGAAATGTTAATATGTCACACGTGGGTGTTACTCCCCCGCTTGACCGGCCTAGACGGATCGCAATGCATTATCTATTCGGAAGTGGAATCGTACCAGACCTTGGGAGTAACTGTGCAAAACCAAAAGTCCAACGAACTATGCATACTAAAACCACGCAACAAACAAACGAAACTCTATGTAGTGTATCATCCAATGCCAAATTATTATACCCATAAAAACGACTGGATATCCTTGAATAGCACCTTCGCATCCCTCAGAAGACTCCTTGGCTGTTTTGGCTCCCGTTAGATTGACTGTCGTAGACGGATTTAGTGATGTTTATCACCGTCGCCATAAAACCTAACGGGTTCACAATTCGTTCACGTTCACTTTCGATCACATAAGCCAACCACTGGGCTGATCGAAATGGAAAACAACCCCAAAACTGGTTTGCCCAAAATAAGCTGTCCACGGCTGTAACGGTTCGAGCGATAATCTTGCCCAAGGATTTTCCCGGTACAGCAGAGGATTTGCATCGTTCGCGCATGTTTCTGGTCTTCCGTTTTGTCTTGTATCCATCGCTGGCCGTGTGTTTATTTGTTGTTGGTTCCACTTTAAGGTGTGAAGATCCATCACACAGGAAGCGAGAGGACGCACTTCCGGCGAGAGGAGTGGAGTGGTACTGAATTGATCGATATTGCCAATTCCGGTCCGACGATGACGGAAGTACGGCGAGACGGTACAACGAAACCACTGGCAATGAGGATGATCAGCGATGCGCCTGCGGGCCGACGTCCGACCCGGCCGTATCACCAACGGAATGCCGGCTGGCTGTGGCCCGTGCCTACTCGCACCGATGCCGAAGCCATTGGTCACGCGAAGGTTAAGCGTGCGTATGCGCGCGAGATTTGCGCACAACAACCCAAGAATGGAAAAACGTGGCCGTACGCAACGGACAACGGTCGCGTCGCCGGTGTAGTGTGCATCGATGCGTTTGTGGCCGTTGTTTACACTGCTTCTCGTCACTCTGTCTCTCTCGTGCCTTCATCCCCTTGCCTCGGATTTCATTGTTGGGCTCTAGCTACACGTAGGATTAATGTTTTCCGTGGCAGCAACCCCCCGTGTCGACCTTTGTAGCGTCGGAAGGGTAAAAGCAACAGTGTAACATTTTGTACCAATCAAGATGCACCAATCTTCTTCTGCAGCATTTGTTTGTCCTTCCTAGCCAAGCGGTTCGTCACTTTTGGCAGCGAAGAGTATAATTATGCTTAGCTAGGAGCGAACCGGCGTACGCTGGTTTGGCTTAATTTGGCAGCACTCGGTGAATCATCCCCTGCGTCCAGTTTGGCATGCACGGGTTCTCGAGTTAACTATATGGACACCAACAGTTCCAACCCAAAGTGGCGCGAAACACGTGGTCACTCAAAGAATGCCACAGTCATCTAGACAAGCAACGACGCAATAGACTGGGTAGATATTTCCCAGAATTTGGACCACACTTGTTGCTTTCAATCAAATCGCGGATGAATTGACTGCAATCAATCGTATATAATTGCTAGCCCATGTTAGCTCTCGGAAAATCGCATCGATCGTATTGCGAACTCATCCGCAAATGGTGGACAACGTGTTTCTCGGTTTTTTTTTTGTTTTGTGTTTGCAAAACATTACCTATCGAACTCTGTCGCAGTGCAGTGAGATCGTAAGGAAATGGTCGCGTGTCCATGTTGGGCACCGCGGGATTTGATCCTATGGACCCTCGCTTATTACACCAATCATCGCTATCCGATCATGTAACCTAAAGCTTATACAACACCGAACCCGGTGTGGCAGCGCAGACGACGGCGACAGGCATCCGAGAAAGGAGGCAGAAGTTATTTTAAGCCCGCAAGCATAAGGTCCCCCGCGTACGCATAATTGGCATATGTCGGTTCGCAGAGGAGTACGTTTTCTGGCGCGATGGCTCGATCGTGTTTGCCTTCTATCGATCGAGCCTAAAACAGCTCGTGCCAAACATTAGTCACACTCGTACGACGTAAGACCCACCCGTGTGGGGCAAGTGCTGGGAGGCGATGGGAGAGCAACGATGGCCATCAGCAACGCCTCCTCCTCCTCCGAGCGAGATGCCGTCTCGAGTAGCCACTGAACCTGACCATGGTTCGCTGGGAACTGGTTTGAAGAATCGACCCGTCCAGACGATGGGCACCTCAACCGCATCCCAGAACCGATCTTGTGAGCTCTGCCAACAACCAGTGTCTACCAGTTTGTGCCAGCACGTGCGTAAATTCCCGTGGACCGGCAGGAAAAAACAAAACTCCAATGACGTCCCATCTGACGGTCCTTCGTTTGTCCCAAGAACAGCAAAAACTCTTGCATCCGTCCGTTCGGGTGGGTAATTAAAAACTATCTCCCACGAAGTGCGATGGTTTAACGGTTACCACATAAAGCGCGCCCGCTTACTGATTGCAATGTGGGTGCAGCACGTGCGAAGCCCACACAGTTTAGCTCATTTTTTTTTCTCATTAATCCTCACCCCGGCCTCGCTCACCTACTTTCCCTCCCTGGTGCTGCTTTCCGTTCACTTCCTTCCGGATGCTGCTTGCTTTATCACACTACCGCGTAGTGCCATGAAGCCCAGCGCACGGTAACGGTAATTAATTGCCGTGTACCACTAATTGACAGGCTCGCCGATTGAATATAAACTTGTCATATATCAAATCTAATGACCGTGTCACTGTTCGATACTAGTCAAGATATGATCGTATCACTCGCCAAATGCATCTAGAGGTTTTTCTTAATTTAAAATGTAATATATTGTGTTTCCATTTTTTTTTAAATTTTTGTCGTAAACGATTATAATGAATCATTGCTGGAGACACCACTCATAAAATCGCTCGTGTTTTCGTCACGTGATTTTTTTTTCTGTATACCTCAATTAGCTTACAAACAATGGATGCCATTACTTCCAGTGTTCAAGCCAAACACAAAGCTGTTCGAGGACTGTTTGGAATTCCACCTCAGTCAAGAGATTTCTTCCACCCCATTTCAGCTGCCGGAGTGACATAAATCAGATGCAGTTTTTTTTTTCCTGTCCATATCTCTCCCACGGCATCGGTTATAGACGCAGTCCACGCTGATGACGGGAACGTTTGGGTCCGGGACTGACCGGGACTAACCACCGAACAAATTGCAATTGCAAGCAAATGACCAATTCCAGCTGGATGACTCACGGACAGGAACAAGCGCACTAGGTGGCAAATCTCAAACTATTAGTTCATATCCCACTGGATGACAACGGCCCAGATCAGCCGGGTACCGCGCAGTGTCCGATCGTTCGCGCTACGAAATCGGCTTTGTTTGCACAGCTTGCGCGTACGTAGAGCCTGAAGAATCTGGATCTGGCTTTATGGGACGCTATTTCTAGTGCCCCAAGGGACGGGGTCTGTTTGGATCATATAGCTAGCGAAACAGACACAAACTATCAGGGTCACTGTCACAGAGAAGCTTGGAACTCGCCGCTTTGGGACTTCCCCATATTATTTTTTTTTATTTCGTGTTATAAGTGCACAGGCAGAAAAAAAAACCAGTTCCAAGGGAATACCGAAGAAACACCCGGTGCCCCTATTGGGACTTTTACAACTTTATTTTCCATTTCATAGACCGCTCATGTGCACCGAGTGTAGGGAACCAGTTTGCACGGGAGCTTGCACGGCGCTGGCACGCCATAGCCGCCTGCAACGTTTCGCTTCAGTAGATTTCCATCTCCGATCGAGCATTGGATTGGAAACAATCCACACAGTTCCGCAGTTCGAGGTGCCAAATGCGCACGCTCTCGTCAGCGGGGGCATTTGTATGACAAACCGAAATTAACCCGCTCGAACCCGATCTATCGTACGAGCTCGATTTGGAAACGATCCTTTGCTTTACAACCGGCAGTAAGGTGAAGTTGAACCGGTTCGCTTCTTTCGCGGAAGCTCGGAAGTTCGCGTGTGGTGAAATGGCGCCTGCACAGCCAGTAAAGACGCGAGTGCACATTTGTTTCCACATAGAAGAGAGATCGTTTAATAGCGTTTCCACATTGGCAAACACACTAACGAACACGCGCCGGATGATGGGTCGCACACTCACTCTCTTCTGCACGTGACCGTTCGCGGTGACCGACGGTAAAATACCAGACCTTTGTCCAGCCCGCGGACCGTTCGTTCTTGCTTCTTGCTGTCACTGCGTCGCCCAGTTCCCGTAGCTGCCCCCTACCGTCTCCGAGGTGCTTTTTACGCTTTTCTCTGCCCGTCGATCAAACGGCAACCGGTAGGAACCGGTTGGTTGGGGTTTTTGCATAGTAAAACCACAAACAAAAAATCACGCACCACCACACAAACACACACACACTCACGTCCGCACATCTTTTCGCAATGAATAAATTTACAACGGAACAAACTCTTTCAAACCCCGTTGGGGTAGGGGGAGCAAATTTGCGCGCCCATAAACGGCCATCATCAGCTTCACATTCTCTTCGGCGGTGTTGCGCCGGTGCCATCGAGACATTTTCACAGCATCACACCGTGACGCGGTGGTCAACGAACCGTGATCGTAAAAAGCCGACACGCACAAACACGTGAGCACGTGGCGCGCGACAGCCGCAATCCAATCTTTCACGCCCGTTAAGGAAAACGGAGTGGGGGGGGGGGGGGGGGGGTCTTGTGAAGGAACAAGGTCTGACTTTCGGATGACGCATTTTTCGAATCCTTTTTTTTTGCTGTCTACCACTAGCCCTTTTGCCAGTCTGTGTGTGTTGGTTCGATCGGAGCCTTTCTTTGTTCGATATCCGGTCTGAAAGCCAAAAGAACGTCACTGTGTGACTTGGCCGGGAGCTTTACGACATTTCTAGCTCGCGTTGGCGTCCTTTTGAATTTACCTTCACCAATCCTCCGTCCTCGGTTCCCTTACCCCCCCCCCCCCCCCCCCCCCTTCCTACCAGTTGGGCAATTGCCTCTCAAAGGTGCCATTAAATCGTGTATTGGTTGCAACAGACCAATTGGGGACCCCTCGAGCGGACCCCCCGCACCATTTGGCAAACGGCAGTGTGGCAGTGAAACGATTCATTACTGCTCTCAGCTGCATCCCTGCCCCTGCTTCAGCAACTTTGGCCCTTTCCTGCCGGCCTCACCACGCGTACGGTGCGGGCAGCCTCGCCCCAGGGTGCCATCGTCTTGGACGCCGCGCTCAATAGCCATTCACGCCCCGTAGCACACCCGACGCGTGCGCGTCACGGAGAAGTTTGAGAAAGTAATTGCAGTACGGTGCAATACGGTGCCGTCAAAACCGTACCGAAGGTCAAAGTGAACCGAACACTACTGCTTGGTTGTTTATATTGGTTGGCTTGGCCGCTGGTTGAGAAGGTTCGTCGTCGTCGCGTTCGTGCACATCCCTAGAACCAAAAGGGGGGTTTGGGGCAGATGACTGGCGGAGGTCGAGTTTGGCAATCGGCGCTAAAATGAAGTTCATTTTTTTTACTCTGTTTCCTTCTAAACCAGCTCGAAGCAGCCAAGTACAAACTGCTGACGGGCCAATGATAGGCCACTAATATGATAAAACGCGAAGCACAACCGTTTTACCGCCAGTGTAATTATTCAATTCTATTGTTTATTTCACTTCGCACGCGCCAAGAGTGAGCAGGAACAGATGTTTGCATTTCTAGGTGCATTCCCGAGAAGCGGCAGTAAAATGCAACCAATCGCGAGGCTGAACAGATGGTTCACTGAAGGTGCCACTTTGTAATTGGCCTGTGAGTTTTTTTTCCCCCTTTGAGATTTTTACCAGGCTCTGTAAAACGCTTGAACCTTCGGCGATCTCCTATGCGTAGTCAATCAATCAAACCGCTTCCAAACGAAGGGGAGAACCCTGAAGGAAGGAAATGAAGAAATTCCCTAATCTCACCAGGGGAAAAGATGAAGATTTTGCGCTGAACCGGTAGAATGCAGCTGCCACTGGTAATAATGTACACTGGAGGCAGAAACAAGTACGACAGCAAATGAACGATTGTATCAATGCCAGGTAAACATTAAGTACATCCGACGTCTGTGTAACACCGGCAATCATCTAACCGCGATCATTCGTTACGCCGCCTCGTCTGGGACGGGCGTGATTTCTTGGTATTTGACTGGAGCCCGATTGAAATCACCAGTAATCAGTTTGTGTAACTGTGGTTTTTGGATCGGGGTTTGATCAGCCGATTACTCGTGCCTTTTTTTTTTAGATTGTTGCTTGCCGTAGGGGGAAGGTGGGGAATCCCTTTCCCATTGATAATGATTTATTACGGCGTTTCCAAGTCGCGCTTTGCTGGCAACCGCTGTACAACGGAAAGTGGTTGTTCCTGAGTTGGGTTTCAAAATGCAAGATGTTAAACGGCGCTCTACGGAACCGTTCCTTGGACGTTTAAATTTCCTCTGTAAATTGAAATTGACGTCACGTGCGCGGGGCATTGACGATTTTACAAACAGGAGAAATAAGCCGTTAAACTGAGACACACTCATAAGCCGTTACCGTACGTTTAAAATAGCATATGCAACATATTAGCGCTGTAGATTTTAAAGTATGAGTAAAGTGTTTTTATGATACATAAAATGAAATGATTCTTACGTGTTGTTTCAAACGATTGTTTTTTTTTTTTTGCAAAACAAAATTGAAAACCAAAATTCTGAGCAAAAAATAATTGCCAAAAGGTAGAAGAGAATTGAAGGTCATTTGAACACTTACGACCAGAATCGAATCCAAACTCGATGGTAACGGGAAATGAAGCCGTAGCGACATCGTCGGTTGGGTTACCGACAAAAAAATAATACATTAACTCTACGATCCTACTATTGCCCTCGTAACCGTGTTTTGTGTTGTTCTATTTACATTTGCTAACAGACCTTGAGGCGGTACACGCTACGACAGTTCATGGCCCACCGCTGTACAGATTCGTAGTTTATTGGGTTTTTTTTTTCCTGGGAAACCAATTCCTTTTTGTTTTCTTTCCTTTTATCGCCGGTCGTAATAAGGTATTCTCAATATATTCTGCTACATGCAAGTTATAGAAAAAATATTATGGCTGGGTGTGTCATTTTTGCTTAGGAAACAGTAGGAAGGAGCTTCGTGAAGCTGATGGCAAAGTCCGGAGCCATTGTTTGTCCAAAGGATGGGCGATGATGATGGGCGGCATAAGGATTGGTGGTTGGCAGTGATTTTTGAAATTTGGGACAAAACGGTCACACAATTCATCTATTTACATATCTGCGCCTATCGAAATTGGCCAACTGCCCAAATCGGTCGCCGACGGGTCGGGGTAAACGTGTGCAATAAATTTCGCAAGCCCAAGGTGCATGGGTTTTTTTTCTATCTCAATTCTCTGTCGATGACATCGTATTGTCGAGTGACAATAGTGGTTTGGAGCTAGGAGCGAACACTTCGAACGGCGGCGTCTCCTTTTCGCAGTACCGCCACGCGCCCACGAGGGTTTCCTCAAAAGGCAAAAGGCGGTAAAACGGCGTGCGCCCTCCCACCAACCAAGGCAGGCCCGCGCCAGTGCAGTGGTGGAACATTTCCTGGCGTACCCCGCGTGAGTCCCGTGGCCCGGGTGCCTTTATCCACCGGAGCATGCGTGGCTTCTATCGGTGCCGCAGGTGTGAGGCGCACTTGGCGGTGTACTGTAAGCGCTTTTTCGTCACTGCCAGCGTACATCGGGCGGAACGATGATTTTATGAAGCACGCAACGTATTGCAGACGCATTTTCGACGATCGGACGGCGCAGCTTGTCAGCTACGGTCAAATTCCATTGCGCCCGTGGAGCACCGCGCTTCGATCGGGGTGGACTCTTTTAAAAGGAAGCAGCGCCGGCCCAATACAGGCTTTGTCAATAAACAAATCGAGAAACGTGCGTACGTACAGCGCAATCAACGGAACACTACCAAGCGAACCGTACCGACACACAGAAACACCTTTTTGGTCCGGCCGTTTGATAACGCAGACGTCGCCATTTCACTTTCAATTTCATCGGTGCGACTTGAAGCACCCGACCTCTTCAGGTGAAGGTGAGACCAGAAGAAGCGAGCGAAAGCGTCATAGCAAATTACTACTCATTTAACTAATCGAATCGTGCATGATGTTAGGCTGATGATGATCGAATGATCGAAGCAAATGATCGAACACAGGCACGGGTACGGCTCGGCCTTACGTACACTCACTCGCTGGGTTGCGTTGGCCTGCGGAATCCGTGCCCAACGATAGTCGCCTTTCCGTTTAGTACGCACTTCACCAATGGATATTTACAGTTTTTTTTTGTTGTTTGTTTGTTTGGCTTCTCGCAAATTCTTGCCCTATCTTTCTGGCGCACACTCGCTTTTTCCCAGGTCCTTCGATGGGAACAAAACAATACACTCTCGCACAAAAAATGCACCACGCGAGGAAGGTTTAGCAAGGTTTTGGTGTTTTGCTTTTGCTTTTGCCCACACTGTCGGCGGCGGCGTGTGAAAGCGCTTTGCGTGCTGCTTCGTCGCGATCTTATAAACAACTGAACGGTGCACGCGACGCGACCGACCGTCTGGGGCCGCGGGTCGTTTTCGTCTATAAATTTTCCAACCTTGCACTACCACTACCAACGAGCACATTGCGCGCACGGTAGTGAAGGCGGCCTGCAACGATCACTACGCGCACACTAATTCACCGACGCAGTGTTGTAAGTGTTCCCAGTGGCTTTACACTGCCTTTGCTCGCATCCTGTAACTGGAAAAGGGGAGACAGGATTCAGCCAGATCATGATATATTATTATTAAACTGTAAATTGAATTTAAACTGGTTTTTAAATAGCCTGTTAAAAACAACCACATATTAAAAAATAGCATCATACACAGAAGCTTCCTTTTCCGTTTTTTGTTTAATGAACATCGTAAGCGTAAGCATTGCACGCGTGATAATTTTAAAGCTTTACTGCATCAAAAAATCATTACAAGAAAGAGCAGCCACGCTGTCCGTGGCGGTCGGCAAGAATTTGATCGTAAGTGTGCCACACTTCCGCGTACGATCAACGTATTTATTCTTTGACTACGCGTGCAAGAAACACGATCGGTTGCTGATCGGCCAGGTTATGAATTTTACGCAGAACGACAAGATGGCACCGAAAATCTACCGTCCATCCCGTGTGAAACATTTAATGCCGAACGACACACGGGACGAGTTGCAATATTTCCAACCTTTTGCAACAGGCCACGTGTAGGCCCAGTTACGCACACGAGATACTTGTATCGACTGCCTACGTGAACACTGGACGCACATGCGGAATCGCAACGCACCTCGGTGCGCTTGCGATACATGATGACATTTAGCACGTGCCGGTTGGGCTTCTACCGAGCGGCGTGCGCGGACAACGCAAATCAGGTTCTCTTTCCTTGCGAATCGTCGCAGTGCCTGGCAGAATCCTATGCAGCTGTATGTTTCAGATGCGTTTGACCCAGTGCTTCAAATCGAAAGGCAACAGGTCGTCAAATCGCATGCATTCACCCGTTTCGTGTTTGAACCAGAATTGAAAGGTGTTTAATTGCAACCTATTTATCGAATCAGTGCTAAGTGGGATTAAGTATCATCAGATAATGCGGTAGTGAAGGCATTCACTTGCGTTCTTCCGGAAGTGCAGCTGTAGCTTCCTGTTTCACCAGTGCTATACCGTATCGGAAGTTATGCGAAACATTTCCAAACACTGTTAAACTCTTAAACTCTTAAACAATCAGACACATGATATTGTTCATGGTGGTAAATATCGATCAATTCTAAGAGCGCTTCGATTCTCAATCCAGTAAAATTAGAAGTTCAACTAATGTGACTGGTTCTAATGAATTGGTTCATCGAAACAAACGGGATTCATTTACGGCTATAGCATATGTCATAGCCATTTAAGATTTCTTTAAAATAATATCAAAACTTATACGCTCAGATAAAATGAGAATTTCGGCGTGTTTTGTCAATGAATTTTCAGGCGTATATAAGTTTGTTTAGGCCTTTTCTACAGATAATTATGTTATATTTTTTCTAGTAATTCACCTATTGCTGTTAGATAATCGTCTGTTATGTTTGGTTTTCTTTGTATTTTTAAATCAAACAAAAATTCAAGCCATGAAAATGGTTTAATCCAGAGAAGTAAGGAGGTTGTTACAAAGCAAGAAAAGTCACCAATAGTATGTATCAAGAGAATGTAGTAAAATAAAAATAATTAATAATCTATTCGTTGAGACAACTCTAACGCTATTTATACAAAATTGTAGCAATAACTATTTGTTTCAACGATCTTTGGGCAAGGATGGACTCTTAACTTTTCCTGCCATAGACGTGTGGCATATATCAATTACTGGCTTAGATGCCGCAACAACCGCTGCGTGGCCTGCTGAAAACTCTGTCCGAAACCGCTGACGGGCGCGCGACAACCTGGATTTATTCAATATCCTGGCGTTTTGGCGACTTCGTCAACGCCTTCCCTTCGTCTCAATATGGGTAACTACGCACTCCTAAGGACAACCTAAGACGACTTCATGGGCTTTATGGGCGTCTGATCTGCCAGCCCTCTGGCCCCGGCGAATTTAATTTTCTGTAGCTGGGTTTTATCAGCCACTTGTACGTCACTCCCGCAAAAAAAAAAAAAAAAACTAGGGCCCCCACGAAATGTTTGCGGGAACGGGAAGATCGACGAACAAGTCATAAACCTCACCAGTATATCGGCAGGGGGGCCTCCTTCCTTCTCAGATGCGGGGCCAAAGATCCTACTAAGCATCTCCCTCTCGATCATCGATTGCCAGAACTGCCCTTTCACCCAAGGTTCCTCAAAGGTTTTATCAGCCACTTGTACGTCAACCCAAAAAAAAGCCACACAAGGACAAAAAAAGAGAAACACTAGGGCCCATCACGAAATGCTTGCAAAAAATATTAAATTATCATCGACAAATTGAATGCCGCCCGTAATATGCAAATATGCAAACAACAAACCACGATTCGGTAAAACATTGTTAGAATAAGGATTGCTGACCCCGATCGCGGCTCAGAAGCAACTAAATCTTTGTTTATCATTTTGGGCGGTCGCCGCTGAACCGATAAGTACCGATTCTGGCCTCAAAACGATGTGTCTCAAAATTTGCATCAAAAACCAATTCCCCCGAACCGGTCAACCGAAGCAGCATTTTCGAGACAAAACCCCTATTTAACGTGTAAACCGGTTCAAGCCGTGGGATTTATCGTTTTGTACTGGGAAAAGGAAAGGCAGATTGGATCCATTTCGAACTCCCGTTTATTTTAACCACAAAACGATAAAAAGATCGCTAAAATGAACTAAGTTCCTTGACTGCCATAACAGGAACGAACCCCCTGTTTAGTTCAGGTGGGAACTCTCGAAGTAATTACACAACTCTGACATTCGATTCATAACAGCAGTAGTGTTTTCCTGTTCTGGTTTTGGTGGAAATATCGTAAAATACAACAGGTAAGCTCGTTAAAGCAACATTATTACTCCATCAATTCCCTATTATACACTACTGAATTATTCCAGCCACAATGTCCAAAGCTGCGGGGCGACTAAAAACTATGAAAAAAACTTTCGACAAAATCAATCACACCAGCAAGCTACGTACAAACATCCCCGCCGGTATGGCAGTGGCCGGTCCACCGCTCGGCCCTATGTTGGGTCAGCGTGGAATCAACATAGCAGCGTTCTGTAAAGATTTCAACGAAAGAACGAAAGATATGAAAGAAGGAATTCCGTTGCCCTGCCGTGTTGCTGTTACGTCGGATCGAGCATACGAGCTAACTATTCACTCTCCTCCCGCAACGTTCTTGTTAAAACAGGCCGCCGGAATACAGCGCGGTGCAATGAATCCCGGTAAAGAGATTGCGGGAAGAATCACTCGGAAGCATTTGTACGAAATCGCCAAAATTAAGCTGGAAGATCCACCAAACGCATTGCTTTCACTGGAACACATGTGCAAGGCATTGGTTGGAGTGGCCCGTACCTGTGGAATCGAAATAGTGAACGAACTAGACCCGGTGGAATATAAGCAGTTCTTGGAAACGCGAAGACAGGTCGTCGAAGAGCAGCGAAAGGAATTGCAAGAAAAACGTGAAGCACGAATGTTACGTGTGGGGTAGACGAGCCATTTATTGAACTCAACAATAGAATATAGTGCAATGACGTCACGTAGAGAAATCCAGCTTCTTTCTATCTTTTGCCGAAACCTTTCTTCTGCGTTTATCGATGTGCTTTGCAAGCTGACCGTCCTCTTTGAGCTTGTCGTACTTTTCAACCAATGCTCGGGCCTGTTTCGTGCTCTTCCGCTCGTAAAACGGACGTTTTCCTTCCTCAATGGCTTGACGAGTCGTTTGTTTTTCGCGCATTCTTTCCTCGTCGAGCGCCTTTTGCTTGGCATATTCGCGAATTCGGTTATCTGTTCGCTGAATAACGAACTTGATCTTTTCGGCCTCCTCTGGATCGGCAGTGGCTTCCAGTTTTCGTTTCAAATTGTTCAATTCCTTTTGCCGCAGATCGTTTATAAAGCTGTAATTTTCTCGAAATTGGCGACCGCTAAAGTATCCTTGGTTGGGATCGAAACGAGGATCTCGGGGCCCCTGATTGTCGCTTTTCCTTTTCTTTTTGGCCATTCCTAGTGCCGGAACTTTTCGCTTGGAGGTCACCTCCTCCGGGCCGCTGTCATCGTCCGACTCACTGCTGGATGTCTCGGCCCGCTTTTTTAACTTTTTGCTGGACTTGGTTGATACTGTGTTCGCTTTCCTTTCGACCGTTTTCCCAAATATAGCCTCGTTGTACATCCGTGAGCCCAATTTCTTTTGCAATTTCAACAAATCTTCAAATGGCATTTCTTTAAATTCCGCGTCGGCGAGTTTGGGCTGCAAAAGCAAGGAATGAAAAGATTTGATAAACGCTTCCTCCTTGGCGGTCTAATCCATCGACTTACAACTGCCCCATCCTCATTCTCATCTAAATCACTGTTGGAATCATCCTCCGATGAAGATTCTTCCTTTTCTTCGTTGGCAGAATATTCGCTTTCGGAATGCTCTTCGTTGGAAGCATTTTCGCTTTCAGAATGTTCTTCAGATGAGTCCATTGTTTTATGTTGCAGAAACACCCCTGCTTGCCGGACAACGTGTTTTTATTTGTAAACAAATGTACAAATGACAGCACAGGACATTCCGAGGGGTAGGACAATGTGTTTTCTATTTAAATGGCTACAGTGGTTGAATCTACAATATAATCCTTTGCATAATTTTTTCAAACATGTTATTTCTTCGATTAGATGATTAAAATATTTGACTTAAAGCATTTTAAATATTACGAGTCAATACTGAACAATCGGTGAAAGGCAAGGCTAGGCGGCCATAGACACTAGGGTTAATAACGGTTCATCAGCAGGTTCTTTATGTAGCAATTGCTACATAATTAATTCAATTAATTTAGCTGGTGGATCTCAGGCTCTGTAGTATAGAACATATATTTTGGAAAGATTCCAAAAATGTTCAACATTTGTACGATAATTTGTACGTTAATTTTTTAACACACCACCAATAAAAACACCTAAACTGACATTAATCTGACATTAATCCAGAACTCTGGTTAATAGACGAGTTTCGAAATTTTCAGGGTAGAATAACAGGCTAAGTAAACCTACCATCGGCATCCTGTTGAAGATCAGGACTCAACGTAGCTGAAAAAAGTTGTTAGGATACTTGTAAACTACCCTGCCAGGGAGGTCATCGAAAAGAAGCCAACAAGGCATACGGTTGTTGGACCAGGTCGTGGCTGGTTTTGCTTCAACGACTGCTTCTTTTTCTCACGGTCCATTGAGCCTACAGTTTAAAATTTCCCGGAACTTGATCCATCATCTCGCTCGCATCAGGAACGGAGTCTTTCTGGTAGGTACCCCTCGAAACTCTCAGCACTAGACAGTAGTGATTTTCGTTCAATGGTTGTATGTTGTTTGTACGGAAGGGAGTGTACGTTTCTTCCGACCATAAACACATTTTTCTTGTAGTGCATCGGTTCCCATTGTGTACTCTAGTGACGTAGATTTATTTGTTTCGCCCATTGCATCGGTCAGTGCGATGCACAGGCAGCAGCAATTGGCAGCAATCGGGGTGCAAACATCCACCCATTGTTTCCGTCGGTTGCGTAGCGTAGTGAAGCAGCATACCGTCGAGTAGTGTGTGCTGGCCTCGTCCTTGCGCTGCAGCCACCCGGTTGGTGTGTTTGCACACGAAGATTACTCTAGAGGATTATAGTTAGCGATTAATTTCCTCGCTGCAACTGGTAGCCCTAGCGACGGTGAGGAATGTGTAGAAAAAAAATTGTTCCTGCCAGTCGCTTTGTCCGTCGTTATTTCCTTGAAGCATCCTTCAGCGCAGGAGATGAGCATCGTAGTCGTCGTACTTGTGTTCTGCGTGTGAAGTGAACGTGCGTGTGTTGTGCAAGCAGTGTATTGAGAATTATAAAAATTCGCGTAGAAAACCAAGAAGCCATCTGGCATCGATTGTTACATCGTGTAGGAATCCTCCTGTACGTAGTGTGTTAGTTTTTCGTTACGTAGTGCAAACACGGTGAACGACCATAGTTTTGTTCCTTTAAGCAACTTCCATTCAATGCACACCCACGTTCCCATGGATGTTCAGTAGATCTGAATGCTAGCACTGGGCATCCGTACCGGGTGCGTCCTATATTTCGTCCCGTGACCGGGTATTGCGGACGACAGCACAGATCCGGCCCGCAGCATCCAAAATAACCCCGAGGCCCACCGTCAACCCGCTGGTGTGACCGATGGTTCGCAACAAATACACGCTAACCACAGCTGGCAAGTCGCCTAGTAAGAAAGCCCGAACCGGGAGCATCAGCAAACAGCACGACGCCAGCGACGACGGCGAGACCGGCAATCTGGACAGCGGAAGTGGCAGCGGGGGCAGCGGCGGAAGTGGTACCGGCGGCGCGGGAGACAGCACGGCCACCAAGCGATGTGACGGCTCGGTGCATAAGCAGAACCTTTACATTATTTCGTTCCCCGTTATCTTTGTGTTCAACGTGCTGCGTTCGCTGCTGTATCAGTTGTTTATTATCTTTCGTTACGTGTACAACTTCACCACCAAAGTCGTTTACAAGCCGGTGAAGAAGGAGTGCGGGCTCGAAATTGTGATTAACACCGACCACGGGCACCACCATCATCACCACCATCACCATCGCCATAGCAACCACAGCATTCACGCGTCGCCCGCGTCGACGCATCAGCCGCAGCAGTTGCAGCAACAATACCTGCAGCAGGATCAGCACCAGCATCAGGGCAGTTTGGGAGAACCTCAACAGCAGCAGCAGCAGCAGCAGCAAGCACATCCTTTGCAGTGCTCGCACAGCGGCGTCCTAGTCAACAGCGAAGGCCGCGAAATGTCCATCCAACGGTCGGCCAGCGGGAGCCAAGTCGGGCCCGGCGATCCCCTGCTGGCCAAGCAGAAGCATCACCATCGGCGGGCGTTTGAGTACATTTCGAAGGCGCTCAAGATCGACGAAGACAATGAAGGTAAGTGTGGACGCCCTCGGAGGGACCAATTTGCCACACGGTTAGCCTATTCGACAACCGAATGTCAAGAAGCTGTTATATGCTAAAAGCCCTCAAAACGGAAGCAAAAATAGAAGAGACAAACCATGGCAGTGTTTGTAGGCAGGAGGGTTTTAGTATGACCATTGAATTTAATTGGAAACGCTAATTCCGCTAAGGTGGCTGCATTTTCTAACATGTTCTAGTTACTAGAACCAATTCTAGCTGATCAAAAAAATTCGACGTGACTTGTCTACCTAGCCTTCTTTATGGGTAATGTGATCCGTGCAACTTTCTTTTTCACATTCGAAATATTCACTGCCGTTCGCCGTTTCTACCGTCGTTTGAACAACATAGTTTCTCATTTGATCAGCATTTATTGTCGTTTGATCAACATTTACTGTCCGTTAATCAACCGTACCGTCGTTCGAGCAAACTCTAATAGCTTCTTTAGTGATCAAACGACGCTAGAAACTGCGAACGGCAGTAAATGATTGATTTTTGTTTTCATAGCTGGTTCGAGGTCGTTACGGTTAGCCATTTTTTGCGGCAAACGTTGCTTTTGACGTCTGTGAACAAGTTAAGCCACCGAGAGATTACCGACGACTTCTGAAAGTGCACTTTTTTCCTTTTTTTAGTTGGGAAGTTGTTGACGATTTTGTTCTTTCGCCGGTTGGGCCATGTAGCAACTAATATTGGTAGTCTGGACGGATTTAAGGTAGCCGAGGCACACAATTCTGCACCAATTCCAAAATACCGACATGTTTTACAATCTAATCTGTCATCTTACGCGGTTTAACAAGCTTTGGGCAACTACTGTCCACTGAATGGTTACCAATTTGACTTGGGAGCGTAGTGATGGAACCAACATTAGTCCATCGTTACAAACGGAGGCCAAAACAATGTTTCTCTAACGCCGCGACAGCTTCAACACTCTCACAGACTCACAGAAGCTTAATTTGGGATGAACATTAATGAAACATGAAATCAAGACATTCATTTCTTACGTCTTCTTCGAATCAGCTATCAGCGCGCCTGCTTTTGCAGTTTCTTGGAACGATTTTGTTAACTTTTTATTTATTTTTTATTTATTTATTATACACTAATTTATTCAACACACAAAAATGCGTGGAAAGCATGGTTTTAAAAACACAAAAAATACGTCACTAAACCGCCTTTAATTTCTGTACTAATGATCAGATGGACGTGATAATTTATCAAGTGCAATTCAAATGATAGTTCTTCCTAAAAATCTTACTGATTTTTTTCAGTAGTCAGGACGGTGAGAAAATGAAAGAATGGACTTCAACACAAATAAAAAAGCAATATGCATGTTAGGAATGAACTCTTGATGGAACGTAACATTTAATTTCAGCTCGGCAATATTTAATTTAAACAAGTTCCAAATTCTATTTATCCAAAAGATAAATATGTGGGTATCAAGTATATTAATAAAATTAAAATAAACTTTACTAAGATGAAATAGAATGTAACTAAGTTGAATTATGCTGAAACAAAACAACCGCCCTAGACAAATAGCCTCATAACATCTTCTGTATTGACCCTCTAGGCAAAATGACAGACCAGTGTGTAATCATTTTCGAGATGGCGGCATTGATGAATTTTTTTTTATAGTTGAACAAACCCTGTTGACCGTCACGGCAATAAGTTACCATCTATGGTCCGCTTTGCTGCAGACCGTTCCGAGGTTTTTCGTTATTGGAGTCCGTCCGTGTGGTACAATTTATTTTTATCATTGCAACTACGAAATGTCACTCGATTCGTCAGTGCCAATTCGGTGTATGCTCACTTATGTCCCATGTTTCGGGGCCCCTGTATGAGGAACCGGTGCGGAAAAGTTTTCCAGCCGCGCATCAAACCGAAAGAAAATAATGGGGATTTCCTCCATAGCTACCAAAGCGATGTGATTAATCTTCTTTATACTCCCCTCCGTTCGTGCCGGAGTCCAGTAAAGACGGAAACTCTAACGCTTTTCAAACTTCTACACCATCGTTCACTCGATCCCTCTCAATCTCTCTCTCTCTCTCTCTCTCTCCTTCTCCAGTACACAAAGTTGGGAAAGTTGCCTTTTGTCGTCTGGCATGCCAAAAAGCTTGCTTCGAAGCTGAAGGGGGATTAAAAGGAGCCATGGAGGTTTTTTTTCAATTCTACTTGCCAGACACGTTTTCCCTGGGAAAATGTCGTTCCTTCATCGCGCTAGTGGCGAGTTTTCCCATTGCACTTTTGTGCGCTGATTAAAGTGCAAAACTGCAGCAGTGTGCAAAGGGAGCAAAAGATGAAGGGGGAGGAGGGGAGGGGTCTGGTAAACCGGGCGCTTTAGGGATGGTGCTGAACTTTTACTTCCACTATTGTCAGCCTGGAACGAGCTGTAAAGTAATTGAATGTCTTAATTTCACCTCGAAGTAGCATGTTTTACTTGCTTACTCACGAAACGCTGCTGCAATCTGCCGTACGGCATGGGGTCCATACTTTTTGTGGCACCCTTCTGTTAGCATATACTGTGGTTGGTGGCTGTGGGGAAGTGATAAATGGGCACGTTTGCATAAAAGTGTGGCTGCCTCTCAAGGTAAACTGCTTTCTGCGCGCACCCGGAGTACCGTTCACCAAATCCGACGCCGACACATCGACCGAGGCCCCCGGAGGTCATTCACTTGTTAACATTCAGCATACACTCTGACGCCTGTCTGCCATAAGAAGTGCGATGAGTCATTGCGAATAAGGCTCCTTCGTCTGGCGCGTTCGCAAAATGTAAAAAAAGGACAATTGGACTGGATTGCACTGGATTTTTCCCATAACCACCAACCAGAGCCAACGAGAGAGCATCCTTGCCCAACCGTGTTTGTGTGTGGTGCAGCAGCATAGAAACATAATCGAGGCCAGTTCTGGCGATTCTACCGCTCTTCGTTTTGCAATTTAATTTTTTTCTTAACTGAAAAATAACACCCTTTCGTGGCACGCAATAGCTGAGGTTTGTGCAAGCTCACAATGTGTCGGGTTCAATGATGAGAGAAAGCATGTCAAAGTCACCGAAACCGATTAAGGGAGTCCCGGGTGCACGTGAGACCATCAAACCCGACCCTATCCCAACATTATGGCCGGAAAAAAACGCGAATACAATTGGTTCAGTAAAAAATCGATAGATCCAGACGGGAATTTATAAAAAATTCAGCTCTTTTCAAGGAACAACGACAGACTGAATGTCGACGGTTCATAGTTAGTTACTTTCCTCATTAGAATGTTTCACATACGCATAACATCGAATAATATTAGGAGTACAACTTAAAAACGAAAATTTAATGAAACATGGTACCAAATTTATTATTGTTTGAGTAAAACACTGAGTTGTTAGTTACTTTTAAGGTCAAGTAAGGAACACATTTTAAGCGGTATTATTCATTCTTACTTAATTTTGGCAAAGTAAAAAGATTAGGTGAATAAAATATTTGCAGGATGTTGTTATATTTGTTTTGAGATGTTATGAGATCATCGCTGATGAAAATGATTCCAAAGAAAAAAAAAATCTAAAAATTGACAGCAAGCGATTTGCACCGACAAACTTTTATTCATGTACATTAAGTTATTCAAATAAAAAAGTGACTCACAAAAAAAGGTTTTGTGGCAGCAAATTGTTGTTACAATAAATTCAGATTGTGTCTATTACGGTAACCCTACACCCCCCAAATGTCCTGCCGTAGTTATGGATCAATCCTGAAAAATCACTAACATTAACAGCTAAATATCTGTATGGATGCGCTGGGTTTAGTGTGTTATAGGTATCAGTCACCTAACAAAAAATCACAGGAGATTATTATTAACTCCAATAATTTAAGCTTTTAAGCTGAAGGGAAACTAGACCACGATCCTATGAAAAAGTGACTCTTCAGTACGACATCGTTCTTTTTCGATATAAGGGAATCTCGAATCTTCGATACAAACGAAATCTTTGAGTCGGAAACAAGATGGTTAAAAGAATAAGCTGCGACTGCGAACACGACCATACGCTGAATAAATTACCAATTCGTTTTAAATTATTAATAAAGGCAATGAATATCATGCAAAAATAGAGTTTAAAGTTGCTGGACTAGAGCTATGGTTCTAAAACAAATGAATGAGGAAGATTAACGATGTAATCTATAGTTCGAGTAAATGGGGTAACAGATTGCCCCACCTCGTCGTAACACATTCAAATGGTTCGTTTGTTGTGCCGCTAGAATGGCATAGAGCACGCTTTACGATACGGCCGACCAGCGCCGATAATTATGTGACGGCCCTTGTAGAATCTACGGAAGTAACACATTGTACCGACAGCTGGGAAGCGACGTCACCAGTACAGCAGTAGACGATCGGCAGTTGATAGCCGGCATGCGCCGGGCTGCAGCAAACATAAGCCAACAACGGCCCCGACCGGAGACCGACGGACGAATGCATCGACCAGCCGATGTGCGCACACGGCACGGGAAGTGCTAATGAATCACGTTCCGGTACAGATCGAACGCGTTGATCGAATTTTCAAATCGCATTTACGCTTGTTCCTCTTTCAAGCCGAGCTTGTACAGTTTCCCCGTCCGCGGGCAGGCCAAGTAGCGGGGCAAACGTTGGCACGATGGCACCCCGTTGGCTTCGGGCGCCATTTATGCCTTACTTTGTGGCCTCTCGGATGTTTCCGGAAACTCTGCGGCTCCATTTTTTTTGCCACTCTTTGCGAAACTACGTGCTAAACGGGAAAATTGTGCGAGACCTCGAGTGGGGAATGTTTTTGTCATAGACTGGACCGAACATTGAACCACCGATGGCCGCACATATTTTGAACTACGGCGGCGACGCCTCCTAACCCAAATGCCATTACGTTTATGCTAGGGGCTGTATGTGGTGGTCCAGTTGTGTTGGTCGGTGACAATCGATACACTTTTTCCCCGGGACCGTTTTGTGAGCAGGCTCTTTTTTTTTTACTTTACACACTTCAAATGCTTTGGTTTTGTCTTTCCCTTTTCGTTCCATCGGCTTGAAAGAAACTTTATGAGCCCGGCATAAGCGTTTGACCAGGGGGGGCCGGAAAAAGCACCCTTAAACATAACGACCCGCAGGGTTGACGACTGGCTGTGCACGGCGACAAATGTATGACAAGCGAAATGTTGGCCACTAATAAACGGATTAACCGTAATTCGCGTTCGTCCGCACTGCTCGCGTCGTTTGCTGAAGGATTCACGGACAAGGGCACCTTTGCTGTGGCAGATCCATAAACACACAACAATGAAATGAGGAACGCATAATTCGTGTCAGCTTTTCAGGGGGAATATATTGGCATCTGTTGGGCCAAATTTTTGTAACTATAGTAACTATAAACTTACTCCGTTTGTTTCAAAATATCTTAGAATCTATTGATTGTAAGCTTTAAGCCTTTATCTTAGGAAATACTAGCTCAAAACTGCAGAGCTAGAAAATCGATAACAGTAGTTTATGAGAAAAAAAAATAAGCAAAACTCGTGTAAGAACTTCCTTTAATCGTGACTGCTTGGGGCTTCTAGGACACTTAATCCGTCACTGCCCGTGACATGATAAAAGAAAGCAGAAGTTACTTGATGCGCTTTTTAATTTCATCTGCAATCTATTTCCTTTGAAGCCTATAATTTTATGATCGAAATTGTCCTTTTTTACAACACAAAAGTACGATCGTTACGAAGGCTAGGCTCGTGCACAACCTTTTGCCAACGTTACCCGATAAACATCGTAAATCATAACATTTGCCTGCCGCCTTTTCCTTCAGTTGCTATTGGATGTGAAGCCCCTTTTTCTCCGGCGAGGATATGAAAATTTTCTTTCATCGGTTGAGGAGCCAAACCACGCCGGTGGTCATACAGAATATTGCCAGAGTTACGTCCTGTAAGTTTAATCAATTCCTGCAACCGATGGCGGAGGTCTGAACGGTACCTTCCATCGTTCCAGAGGGATCGGCTTGATGAGGCTTATGGTGATTGTTTGAAAGGAAACATGAAGATGCTCCACGCCAGCAAGATTGCTTCACACTCAGACAACGAAAGTGGAAAAATCATCTCTTTCTTGACGAGGAGTGTCATTGTTGGCCAGACAATGGAGCTTGTGGACAAAGCCACATTTTCCTATCACTACTATCCGGCGTGTCCGTGTGGGCTCTTCGAAGTGTGTGCAAATATTGTGTTTCGATTCAATAGCAAAAATCGTCTTACATACGTACGTGTGTCTCAGCAATGGTATCCTCGGTGGTACGATTTCATGCTACGATGTAGGTGCGACTAGGGAGAGCACATCAGAATATTTGCATAGTTCCAAACGAATGTTAGAGCGGCGTACCTTTCGTTCGAAAAACCCTTTATGAAAGCCAAGCATTCCGCACTTGCCAAGACATGTTCCAATCCGTGTTGGAGCTGAATATGACGAAGGTTAGAAAGAAAAATTCTAACCCCCTCCGTTCAGTGGGAAAAACGACCGTGACTGCGCTACCTGTCGCGACGACTTTAATGGGTCTGGGAAATTGGGCCTCCCACCTGCACCTCGCACCCGTCCTTTTTTTACGTCCCGATACGGAATAATGATGGATTTAGCATGCTCACATGGCACGAATGTTGGACGCTTTCTGCGTGTGCCACGGAACTATAATTTCCAAAGTCTCGCCTGCGTCTAACTCCCCCGTAGTCCTCGCCGTCGACCTAAATTCTCCTGCGCCGACCACCATCTTTGCAACAAGGTTATCGCTAGATATTGGATCAAGTGCACCACTCATGCCGAGCCCGGTGAAAGGTGTAAACAATCGGCCATCGATGCTTTGTGTATGGAATGTACTAAACCAAACGGCTAGGCCCTAGGATACGTGCCTGCTGGCAAGGATTATTTTTCCGTCCACAAACAAAGGGGAAAGCATCGGTGCCTAAGCACATATAATCCTGCAACCCGCTGTTCATAAGGTCTCGTTTTTCATGGCCATAAGTGCGTAATGTAAAACCCGACTTGCGACATTTACCATTTCGGAGCATGCATGTCACGGTAAGTGTATATTTTGTACAGCATTAAGTGTTTCACGTAGCTGCTGATATGAGATATGCTGCATGTATACCGTAGGCATTTCGTTTGAACATACTTGAGTATCGAGGACATCAAATTATTCACTAAAACATTTTCGAAAGGTGGATGGATTTATTCTGTACTTTATCCAACTTCAACTTCAGCGTAATGCAATTTAGGATAAACTATTACATTATTAAGCCTTTATAAATGCTCCACAATAGAAAATCACAAAGAGTTTAGATATAAATTTGGGACTAAATTGCATGAAGGCCGATAAAAACATCTGATATCTTGCTGCGAAAACCAATTTAAAACTCTTACGACAAAGGTAGTTTTATCTTGCGTAAAGATGACTTTCTGGAATTCTGGCATAATATACTCGTTGAATGAAATTAATAGCATGTTCCAGCATTTCTTAGTAGTTTTAGGCAACCAATTTGGTTGCAATTGAGACACGAAAAACAAAACAAACCGAGTGTCGCCTCCAAAGTTTATGTTCACTTTGGTATTTACAAACCATGCCACTAGACTGGACAATAATTGGTGAGCTCTTCATATGGTCCATGAGATTGATTTATTTTATTGATGTAATTTTTGGCGAAATTTAGCCTGTACGAATAAGATCGCCCATTTTGATGTGATGCAAGTGATCAAATCCTTGTAGCATATCTTTAGTCTGATCAAACTAAACAAATTGTGTATTATTACATAATTTGTTGCTATGAACAAGGCTTTCCAGTGTTTTTTAATGGCTCCATGGTTTACACCCTTTTGGGATAAATTAAATACAAATCAAATTTACGCATCTGCGAATATGAAAATAACTCTACGATATTTTTTTAGGAAGCACTTAGGCATCTTAGATTCGCCATTCAATTTTGTAACTAATAAAGTCAAAATTGCAGTTTCCAATTTAGACAAAGATTAGTTTTCAAGTTAAGCCATACAATCTTCTTACAAGGACCGATCACATTTAAGTGAAATTAAATTTACGAAATCAATCGGCTTCAAATATTATCCAGAATAATATCCTATGCTTCAACGAATTTCCCAACTCTCTGATTTTTTTTTTTCGTCGAATGAATAAACACCTCTGTTACTCGGTTATGCAAAGAATTTCCGAAACACAAAAAGGGTTCGTTGAAAACCAATTAAAAAAATTTGGCTGGTCAAAAATTAGTGATGTTAGCTCATTTCCCAAGCTGCTTCATTGCCGAAGGAGAGGGTTCGTTAAAGCCCATTAAAAAATGCTAATCGAATCCTTTCCCTGCGCATATTTCGTTCTTTTGCACAGTCATGCTATTAAATTGCACTAACCTAACGTTGGGCAGAATCACTTCCTTCACAAAAGGTCCTTTTTTGCTCTTTTTCTGATCTTTATTTATAAACCATGCAGCCCATGAACAAGTTGGTGCGGAGTGTAGTTCCAGTGCGGTTGATTGCGCTCGATAACACATATCTGTGCTAGGCAGCTCTAGTAATCAGAGTAAAAAAAAGGGGGAAGGTGGGTGTAAATTTACGTTAGAAACTGGTGAGCCGTGTGTTGCGGCAAAGACAGCAAGACCACGTTTGCGATCACATACGTATCCTTTGAACGACGCGTTAAACAAGCGTTCGCCCATCGATCGGTGGTTTGTTGGGCAATTCAGTGTTCCGACTGAATTTGTACGAGCATGTTGATTCCAGGTTGTTTCAGTTTGCACCCACCTGATTAATTTCATCTCGTACAGCGGCAAGTTTCCATTTAAAGTGTGCTGTGTTTTTTTTTTTTTTTTGCTTCAAGAACCATCGGTCGATCAGAGAAAATGATATTTATACATTCATAAACATAAATTTAATATGACAAGCTTAAATGGCAAATAGTTTGAGTTAGTAATAAATGAAGCCACTCTGCATTTCTCTATAATTCTATACTTCTATACTCTATTCTCTATACTACAACTAATAGATATCGTCGTGTAAATTGGAAAAGTCCTTTCCCCGTACGTCCAACAAATATTTCTCTTCGTCCTGCATGGGAACATATTTCCGATTCTGCGCATAATTCTACCAACTCCTCCAACATCAGCCCAATTCCAGGGCGACAGTTCTTGCGCTGTACTCAACAAACTCCCAACCAAAAGCAGTTGCCGGTAATGGACCGGAATTAAAGCAAACAGAAGCAACCCCGCGTACTGTCGGGGTGGGTGGGACATTAACGTGGTGGCGAGGTGTAATATTTGATTGTTAATATTACGCAAGTAAACACGAGACCGGTGGTGATGATGATGCTGCTAAAATCTTGCGCATTTTTGCCGCACGAAGAGCACGACGAGCGGATCGAATGGGGACGATTTTTCGGTGAAGATAAATTCCATTTGATGATTTAATATGCGAAACAAATTGATGACGATCTCTAAGCCGCCGGACATGAGTGCCCGTTAGTCTTAACATGCACTCGACTGGGATACGCTTTCAATAGCAACCGTCCCACGCCTTGAAAATCCCGAAAAATAAAACCTTCCTCGAAAAGAGAATCGACCGCTACGGTCTTCCCTTTCTTCCGTTGAGCATTTCCACCCGAAGCTGGTCAATCAATACAAGTTCGATCCAACAGTGTGTGGCCCTTCTTCTTTAAGGGGTGGTCGCGTTTACCATTCGTTCGATGCCCAACAGCAGCTGCAGGAATCAACGAAAAATCGCTTGCTTCATTGCTGTATCAACGCACGGGGTTCCTTCCGAGCGACGACGAACGACGAAAAGTTACACTGCCAAGGGCGCGAGAAGGTGCTCTGTGAAGGAGGAAAGACGTTCTACTTGCTTTGAATTCAAAGTTGGAAAGCCCTCCTAAAATTCTCCCAAAAAAATTCCCGCCAACTCTTCCCATCCGTTTGATCTTCTTGCGGTGGTTGAGCAAGAATGTTCTACCTACTTTCCCCAAAACACGAACGAACTTTAGTGCGCTTTGTGCTTGAATCTTCTTTCTGAGGGTTTGAAAGGCAAAATATGCTTTCACAATGACCGCCAGACTGACGAACGGATGGTTTGTAAAGCAACTACTGGGACGTTGTGCCATCCATCCTTCCTTCGTCATTGTGAAGTGGATATGTATCCCTCGTCCGCCTTCACAAGATGTATCGAAAGTACAACATTATGTGTTGTTTCCCTTTTTTGTGCTTTCAAGCCTTACTTCCCTCCAGACGACAGCGATGTTCTTTTACCTTTCCTCGTGTCAAAACGCTAAAGCTAGAACCGATCCACTTCTGGCAGCGAGTCGTACAGTTGTCGTTCAGCTTTAAAATACGACACGATACGACGCTAGACGATTACTCTGGGGATGCTGCAGATTTGCAGTATGGTGTGAAAACAGCAGCACGAAAGCGCGTTATGGCGCACGTCGACATGTATCTTCCATCGGACGGCTTTACATCACTGCTGACAGTATGTTTCATGTCAACATCGGGTGGCACCGTTCATCGCAGGTCACCCGGCAGGTGTGATGCTAAAGTTGGTTGAAGAAAGCACAACTCATGCCGGTTCGGGCTCAGATGCGCCATCACGAGTGAGTTTCGCTGACGAGATTTCATGTGTGTCCTTGAAGCCACCTTTCTCTTGCACTGCAGCGTCTTATGCAACCGGCAATGTTTAACTTATTTAGCTCCATTTAAATGGAGCTCGGAATTTTTGATCGACCTTAATAATTCATTTATTTATTCATTTATTCATTCATTTACAATCATCGAGCTTATAAGCCTAAATGATCTTATAAAACTAAATACAATATTGTAGTAACGACTTTAACATTTGGACGATGACGCGACGTAAATACATTAAACGTTCAATATATAATAGTTCCTTAAATAAGACCTGAGCTCATGAGTTGACTTAGAGAAGTCCGAATTGAAATTAATTATATTGTACTGTCTGACTAGTTGCAAGAGCGGATCGTTTGCACAAAAAGTAGTAGACCTGTAGTCTGCTCTTAGAAACTGACTAGGTCTCAATCCTCTGCATGGTGCATGAATGTTGAAATGTTCTAAAATTAGAGGAGCGTCAATATTGCCCGTAAGAATCTTATGTGTAAACATGCATTCATAACAATCATAACGTAGATCCACTTCATGATGAATAAGTGGTTTCGTTAACCTACCTCGAGAGTGTGTAGTGATGTTATCAAGTGCAAATGGATAATCCGTAAGAAACATTTCCTTAAATTTGCCTAAAACACTGTTAACAAGGTTACTTAAAGTATTCAACTACAGTATAACGAATATTGAAATCCTTTTGGTCATTTTACGATGAAAATACGTAGGATTTTAACATTTTTCTTTTCTGTATTTGATTTCTACTTTTAGCAAAATTAGAAAAATAACCAAATAATAATATGTTATTCGGATATTGTGATATACCATAAACGATAACATGATTGTTCCAATTTTATTTTGATCTGCTATTGGGTGCTCCAGGATTTTCCAGTTTGTGTGTGATACAGAACAGAAATTGGCAAGTTTTTGGCCAATAGCTATTTGGTGTCTTTTGCGTTTGAAATATTTAAATAAAGCTAGGGCGCATTTGTTTCTTGATTATTTGTATTTTATTCCCCTGAAAATGATAGTCTTCCCATCTCGGCTTAGTATGCACATCCCCTCACCAGCGAAGGGGTGAATCTATTTCTCTACTTGCTGCATACCACGGTGTTGGTTCAGCTGGAACGGTTCGATCCGTTGTTTGCAAAATTGTTGCAAACAAGGTTATGATTTATCCATTTGAGCTGCATCGTCGCCATTCAATCCTGGTGCGATAATGAAATGCACCGCCCAATCCCTCCGGCTTACCGCTGCGGTAAACGAATATGGTAAACCAATATCTAACAACACCCCCCCCCTCCCTCCCTCTTTCCTTTCGTCATGCAGTAGATCCGCTGCCAAAACTGGTCCATACTGAGGGCTTTCTCCGTCGGGCATTGCCAAATCGAATCGACATCGGCAGCAGCAGCCTGTGCTGTGGCCTGCATGGGTGATGCAAATTTGATGATTTTTCAACGCCAGCTTTAAGCGATGGAAAGGATTGGACTTTGTACTATCATCGTTGTAGGTACTCAGTACATCTGCACGACCTTAAAAGGTCACGGAAAGTGAAAATTAGACAATTATAAACATAGTTTCTCTCAATTTAAGACAATCCCGCAACAAGCAAAAAAAAGAAAGAGGTAAAATGAGACTGTTTCTGTGTCAGGAGGCTCTCGTGGTTGGCAACAGATGGTGGCTCTAAAATATTATTTGGATTAGTAAATGTGATTCACATGCGTTAGGGTACAAACGTTTGATTTGTTCGTGGACAAGCTTCCTGAACAAAATACTGCCTTAGAGTATGCTCTCGTAATGGAAACATTACCAAAAATGCCTTTTCTGATCGCGCGGAATCTCATCAAGTTTTGGAATTTAACTAAAATCTATTCGACTACAAGGTCAAGCGTAAATAAGTTAAACTTTTATTTAAAACACACAACCATGTTGATAAATATATCCATAAAGGAAGTGATAAACAATCGAGCGCTTTTTTCAAACTCAATTATGATTAAAATTAGTCACTGAGGACTTGAAATCACTTGAATGATTATAAGTCTGACTCTTTCCCCTGCGGTGAATGTTGGACCCTAATACTATCCTCTCTCCCAGATAGTTTGGCACTAGCCCCTTTAGTATTTTGTACACAAAAATCACAGTTTGATACACAATTCTCTGCTTGACTGACATCCACTGTAGAATGTCCAACATCACTGCAGATCGAGTGTACCGGCTACATCCCAGAATCAGTCTCATGATTCGGCTCTGCAACTGCTTGAACCTTTGGACTTTGGACTTCAAAACATCAACTTCTTACTTTATAAAATAATTTCATATATTTCAAATAAATTTTAACAATATTCTAAACTTATAAACGTTCCATAATTTTTAGTAATTTTAGCCTGTGTTATAAATAATATCAAAGCGATAGTTATGCTAGAATTGCTCCACAAAAAAAAAGAAAAAAGAAATTGAAACAAATAAACTAAAGACAGTCCAAATCTAACCCAATACTCAATCATGTTCCTTTAAACTTGCAGATCAGAAAGAGCTGGCCATTGAACTCTACCGGAAGGGCATCCTGGAGCTGGAGCGGGGCATCGCCGTCGAGTGTTGGGGAGGCCGCGGAGAGGTGTGGGAGCGAGCCCAGCGCCTGCACGATAAAATGCAAACCAATCTTTCCATGGCACGTGATCGGCTGCACTTCCTGGGTACGTACGAACGTCAGAAGGACATGAACTCCACCGTGCTCATGTTAATGGAGTGCAGATGTATCTTGAACTGTGGAATGTTTGGGCGATAATGGGGAGGAGGGCGCGAGGGTTTAGAAGCTCGTTGAAACGATGTACAGGTGCTTCACATTTATAGCTGGCAGAACCTTGCAACAGTAGTTTCTCAGAGACCATTTAGATTTGTGCTTCGTTACTGCTTTAGATTTTTTTCTCCAAACGCTTAGGAAGGAATAGCTTCACGTTTGTCTCTAGTCGTAATTTGTTTTTGTTTTTTTGTTGTTGTGTGCATCCCCTACCATCAGCATTATTTATCAGTTGTCCTTAGTTATTTGTTTGATTTTTTTCCATCCCACCCCATTTCCCACCAGAATGCATGTTGGAAGCTAAACGGCTTGAATTGGTCGAACTAGAAGATAGTGAGGTAGGTGAGAATCGCAAGCACACCAACCTTCAGCGTTCGAACACATTTACACTTAGTGACGAGTTGGAGGACCACAACAGCGACAGCACAACCACGGCAACAAGTACCGTTCATCATCATCATCACCATCATCTACACCAACATCGCTCGTCGACAACCGTCGTTCACAGTTCGTCCTCGTCGTCGTCGTCCTCCGCGGCATCGAAGCAGCTGCATTCGCTTCGGAACGCGACCAGCGGAAGTGCGGCCCAGACGAGCCTGATCGGCAAGTTTAAAATGCCCATGTTCATCCCGTCCAATCTGAGGTCGCAGCCAACGAGCGTCGCCAGTGACAGCAGCCCCTATCGGAGCGAGCCCTATTCGAAGCAGCACAATTCCGAGAACCGGATAATATCATTTAATGAAAATTGCACTACTACACCGTCCCGGGGTGGTGGTGGCGGGACTTCCATCATCCCGGCGGGAGCAGCGACGACGACGACGGCGACTGGGACGGGGAAGACGAACGGTACAACCCCGCAAACATTGGCTTTTAAACAAACCAACAATGAAGGTAAGAAGGTTTCTTCGCTACGCTTCGCGCGGATTGTTTGAGCTGGAGGGGAGGTTTTTTTATGGGAGCTTAAGAAACAAGAAAGGATAACGATAATGACTGAAAATCTCATCACTAAGATACGATACGGTCGATTTAGTGGCCGTGGAGCCGCATGGGACAGATTATCAACAGGCTGATGCGAGAATCATGAAAACGCTCATAAAATTGTGTCAGAAAAAGACAAAACCCCCTTTATTGACGTACAAATCCCAAATATTCGGTGTGATGACGGCACTTGGATGTTTTCTTACCTTTCCACCCTTTACATGATTATGTTAATAATTCCCATCTCGAAACAAATTAAACAAAATGAAGAAAAAAATACATTCTGCTGTCCTTGCGAAGGACCTTTTATTTTCCAAAGGGGGGAGGGAGGATCTGTCTTCAAAATCTTTGACTTCAATGCATCTATGTTATCGTAACTTCCCCTGGAGATAGTTGAAGCAAATGTCCACGAACCGGTTCATCCGTTAGATTTAAACCACTGTAGCTTGGTCGCAGAATGCCTATTGAATTGTGGAGCTAAATTTGCGTAAAATATCAAAAAAATTAATTGTATAAAATGTCCATTACTTCCTTGCCAGAAGGATGGTAAACCATCATGAACAATTGAGTAAATATTGTTTTGGGCTGAATTCGTCCTTTTTTCCCCTCAATTGTTCCTTAAAATAGCTCACGTTTCGCAAAATCCATAGGCAATACGCCCGTGCTGGGAAAGCTGTTTTGTTTTTCGGTAATAACCGGCCAAGCGCACGAGCTACATTTTTAAGTCCTTGTTAAGCACGGCGACGACAACGTCCTTTTAACACCTTCAATTTTCCTTCCACGCCTGTAATTCGTACATTCAACCCGACCTCAATAACAAACCACACCAACAAACACCACCAAACCCCAGACATGTCTACGGTGGAGTCCCTTGTGATTATGTTTCCGGTCGTTCCTTGAGCAGTTTATGGCTTCTCAACATTTTTGTTTTTTCTTAGCAGTAGAATACTTTAGTTAGAAAATTCCCTTCCCTTGTAGTGTAGTAATGGTGTTTTTGTTTTCTCATGCCTGATCGCTTCTTAACTGCCTCTAAGCTCACTTCCCCCTTTACATGACGGTCAACTGTTAAGAAATCGGGTTAGATAAATTTGATTGCAAAATAAATCCTATCCGCCACAAATTAACCCGTTGAGACTTTCCGGTTTCCGATTGGAAGCGGTTCATTTAACGTCCCATATCTAGCGATACAGTATCATCGCACGCTGGGGGCGATTTCAATATTTCATACCATGCCGGGCCCTACACATCACCATCCCGGCGTTGCGACGTTCGTTATCACATCGTTAACGTGCCATTTTTTCTTCTTCTTGTATCCTTTTCTTCGTCATGCCCCCGTCCCTCGGGCTCGCAACAGCATCCGGCCGGAAATTAACAGTTGGCTACAAGCGTCCCGGCAACCTGGGGGTGATGAATAAATCGCAAACCCTCCCGCGTAGCATGGGCGGCACCCGGACGACCCCGACCGGTGGATCCGGGAACGGCGGTGGCCTGTCGAACGGCAGTGGCTATGGTGGCACCATGGCCGGCGGTGGCGGGATGCCAAAGATTGTGCCAAAACCTGCGGCAACGCCACCTGCCATCCGTCGACAGTTTTCGGTAAGTCCCAGGGACTTTTTCTGCAGATAGACACCCCGTCCAGACGGAAAATTAATGTGTCTGTGGCGTTTCTTTCGTCTGTGTGTTCTTCCTGCTCATTCACGTGCGTTTTCGTTATGTTTCAATTTTACAGATCCCTGGCAGTTCGCCAGTCCGGAAGGCTAGCAATGGCTATGGCAGCAAAAATACACCCCCACCACGATCGAAAACACCCCTCGGTGGACCGCAGCAATCGCAGCAGCAACAGCAGCAGCAGCAGCCACCAATTTCCGTTAAGGGCGTGGAGCCGAAGCTGGTACAGATCATCATGGATGAGATCGTGGAGGGAGGCGCGAAGGTCGAATGGCAGGACATCGCCGGGCAGGAGGTGGCAAAGCAGGCCCTCCAGGAGATGGTTATCCTTCCGTCGGTGCGCCCGGAACTGTTCACCGGACTGCGGACCCCCGCCAAGGGACTGCTTCTGTTCGGGCCCCCCGGCAACGGCAAGACGCTGCTCGCACGTGCCGTCGCCACGGAGTGCTCAGCCACTTTCTTCAGCATATCGGCCGCGTCGCTGACCAGCAAGTACGTGGGCGACGGGGAGAAGCTGGTGCGTGCGCTCTTCGCCGTGGCACGCGAACTGCAGCCGTCGATCATCTTCATCGACGAGGTCGATTCGGTACTGTCTGAGCGGAGCAGCAACGAGCACGAGGCCACCCGCCGGCTGAAGACCGAATTTCTCGTGCAATTCGACGGCCTACCGGCCAACACGGAAGCCGACAAGATAGTCGTCATGGCCGCCACCAACCGACCCCAGGAGCTCGACGAGGCGGCCCTTCGGCGCTTTCCGAAGCGCGTCTACGTGACCCTGCCGGACAAGGATACGCGCGAGCTGCTCCTCCGCCGGCTGCTGCAGAAGCAGGGCAGTCCGCTCAGCGACGCCGACCTGAAGCGCCTGGCGCTGCTCACCGAGGGCTACTCGGGCTCCGATCTTACCGCGCTGGCTCGCGATGCAGCATTGGAACCGATACGAGGTAAGTGTTCGCTTGCTTCCTCTCGGAGCTGCAAAACACCAATACCGTCGTCTCCCCTCCTTCCAGAACTCAACGTTGAAGAGGTGAAAAACATGGATCCAACCAAGCTGCGAAGCATTCGCGAGAGCGACTTCCACAGTTCCCTCAAGCGCATCCGTCGCTCGGTGGCGCCGCACAGTCTGGCTGCGTACGAAAAGTGGCTACAGGACTTTGGCGACGTGACGCTGTAAAGCCACTGCGAGACGAAAACTCGGGGAAGCTTCGATGACGCACAACATGGAAAACCCCTATTGACCGCTGGCGGACCGAGTCGTGACCACCGCTTAGTCCCATTCGACAGAACGGTCATGCTTTTGCAGCTCGCGGTAGCTTCGAATTAATCTTTACCGACGACCGGCAGCCAGAACTCCAGTGAGCAAGAATTTACGTGCCGCCAGAACTCGGTGGACACCAATGGTGCTAACAAATCATAACTCGCACTTTCATTCCTCGTTGGAACCTCGTCGGAACAGGAACCAGCTCGAAACCGGTTGATAACGCGCATCAATTTGGTACCATTTTGTTTGGTTGTGAATACATGAAGATAAACATAAAACAAGACTATTAGGTTACGTGTGTGTGTGTGTGTAATATAACTGTTACTTTTGCTTTTTTGGATAGATTTGTTATCTTTACACGTAACATGTTGCTTTGCGTTTAGTGATTGTCTGTTCTTTTTCTAGTATTCTTATTCTTTAAAAGGATGAATAACGTTTTCTTTAGCTTGCGAAATGCGTCAGCCAAGGGAATAATTGTCGGAATTGTTAGAAAAATTTGCGATCCATTAACAGCGTCCAGCACAAACGCTTTAGGCTGAGTATGAATCCCTACGCGCACGAGAGCCCTTCTGCTACAGCACTGTACATACTATGTTGAACGAAGTCTCGTCGCGATTCTGGCAACACAAATGGCTCCCCATTTTACTCAAGGAGATCCCGCCAGAGATGAACAAAATGTTAAGGAATTGTAATGCAGCGATTCAGAAGCGAGCAAAATTCAGCGAACAAATAGCAACAGTGAAGTCACGAACAACATCGTACGCTACAGTACAAGATGTTTTTTAAAGAGCTCAGAGGTCAGAGAAACTACTAGTAATAGGAAATGAGGTGTTTAAACGAGCTGAAGGTAAGGAAACGGTCGAGATTTAAAAGAAATGTTTGTGAAAAACAGTACAGCTCGATATGGTGTCGTGGACAATGAATCAAAGTCTGCGTACCCTGCACGAGCTCTGGAATACCGTGGTGGTCCGAAGAGGATCTGAATTCACCAAATAGGTTCTGATTAGATTCTTGCAAGAACCATACAGGCCGCAAGTGCGCCGAAGCGAATCTGAACTTAAATATGGCAAGTAAACGAAAAGAAGCGGAACGAGTTTTAAGATGCTTTTTAATTTCTTTTGCCTTTTTTTTTTTTGCAGGGTGTATTGAGGCAAAGTTACGTGTAAAATCACGTTTGAAATGTTTTGCTTATCAAGAACTTGAAAGTTCATACTTTGAAGACTAATTTAACAGTGTTTCTCTATGATAATAAGAAGAAAAAAAACCGTTGCCTTGCTGCAGAACAGCTTAAATGTTCTATCAAATCAAAACACGCCAGGAAATCAAAGTAAGCGTACGCTTTCGAACTCGCAATCATCTCTCAAATTTCGTCAACAAAATAGCATTCGCATATGTAATTAAAGAAAGAAAATGTTAAAACACATGCATAGAAGAATCACACGCCAAAGTAAATGCCTCAACCAATCACACAATTGTCGATATTAGCAAGAGAGAAACAAAAATCATACCGAATTTGACGAAGGGATTTTTAAAGACAACATTACTTTGGTAAGTGCACCCAGTGTAAGCAACTCCAACCATTACAAGATACCCTTCAACAATCGTACCAACAATCGTGTGTAAAAAAAAAAAATTAAAACAAGAAACAAACGACGGTTGAAGCACCTTAGCTTAAAATAAAGGAAATTGTTAAAACACCAAAACAAAACAGCGAAAGAGAGGTAGCTAGCCAAAATCATTTGTTTTCTGCGCTCTTTCTCTTCTGCAGCTCTTGATCTAATGCTCAAAGCCTCGTCGTTAATACTCACCCCATTATACTTGATAGCCAACAAATTTCTCTTATTTAAGTCTTATTTCTACTCCAGATAAACGAAACCGGAAGCTAAACAAAGTGCATCTTTTCCTCGTTAGTGCAAAGCTTCGATTCTTGAGCCAGTTTGCATAGAGTAGAATTACTTGTACGATAACCAGGTAGGATTGTTTTTCGTCCTTAGCTTGCGAAAACAATCAGTGCATTCCATCCGGAAAAGAAATGTTGCGAATTCATTTTATCGGTAATGTAGCACCGTACTAAAGTTTTATGCGCACAGCATCCTTTGTAGTAGAAGATTCCAGATCAAGCGGTACAGCAACAAACAAAAGCCCAGTGTAGTGTATGTTTAAGCACTTACTCGAAACAATGCGAACAATGCAATGATTTGCATACAGGAATCCTGTTTGATAAAATACGAAACTTAACGAAGGAGTAAGTTGCATCAAGGGATCCATCCCACCCATCAGCTGATGTAGCGAAATGCGCCATTATTAATTAAACGAATCTATCCAGCTGGTAGCGTAAGAACTGCAGATGGAATAAAGTCATCCGTGCAAACAACCTTAACATAAAAACAAAAAAAACAATATCAAATCTCTTTTTGCATCACAAATAAATACAAACCATTCTTTTTTTTTTTCATCCATTTTCTTCTTCAATCTGCATCTTCCCGCGTTTATTATTTTTCGTTCACTCTGTTGCTATCGTCTCATTACCTTTGTTTTAAAATAACTATAATTGATTCATCTTCCTCTTTCTGTCGATTTTTTTGTTAAGTTTTTCGATTTTTGTTTTCTTTTTTGTATATCACACATTTCCCTCTTTTTCCGTCCTCTCTAGCTCGCTCGCTCGCTCGCTCCGTTCTCTTTTCTTTCTCTATCTCTCTTTCACACACACACACACACACACACGCGCGCGTACGCTCACACCCACGGTAGCCCACGCAGGGCGGCTTCCCACTTTTCCTTCCTCCTAACCTTTCCTGCTCTTTTCCTACATCACGGTAATGGCGGTGTGAGGAAATAGTTTACAAGACGGGAACAACTAGTCTACGTCTGCCCTTAATTTGTTTGTCCTTCTTCTCCCGTACCCCTTGCGCTATCTTACTGTGACTGTGATCGCACCGTTTCGTTGTCACAACGGAAGAATGTTACTTCAAAACGATGCAAACGGGAGGCAGCGAGCATATCTGTTTACTTGTGCTATTAGACTCAATCCCACTCCTCTCCTCCCCCCCATACTCTTGCTTGCAGTTGCTTCTGTGTTTTTTTTTGTTTCTTACAGTCTAAAATATAATATTAATTACCATCATCATCCTCCATCCGGTATTCAATTCTATCAATCACGCAAATGTGCAGGACACATTCCCCTCTTCCGCGCATTTCAGACCGATCTTTACTTTGTATGTCTTTTATACTTTCACTTTCATTTCATGCAACGCGCCGCCCCCTCGCGTTTTCCTTTTTCCGCTTGCGTGTAATATTTTACCATCCCACGACCCACCTTCCTTTGCGCTTGGCTTACCTCCTGACTTAAAACTACGTTTATCTGTAATTCACTCGATCTCATTCTCAATGTCGTTGCTTTGTGTTGTCTGGTGAAGGTGTATGTATTTTGCTTTGCACATTGTGTTCTGTAGTGTTCGAACCTATTCATCGCTTTTTAACGATTAATTTGCGCGGTTTCCATTCCTTACTTAACTTTACCGAACCTAATTCCCTTAAATAATTGGTTTCTTAAACACTAACTGTACGCGCCTATTCCCCCTTCGCATCCTACATCTGGTTTTTATTCCCTTTCTTTTTTTTTTTTTGCTGTGTTCCTGTTCCATGTCTTACAAACTAGAGGGGAGGGTAGTGCTTAACGACTAAGCGCTTATGTTTCTAGCTTACCTGAAACAACACCGTACGATGTTCTATGTCTATGTCTTGCCAAATCGCTTCCTTACTTCACTGATCTAGCATCAATATCTTCACCGCCGTTTCATTGCAAAGCTCTTCTACCGTCCCTTTTCAACCGCCAACAAATAAGATCGATGCATTTTCGTGTAAAAGCGAGTTCTTGCTCATCCCGATAACAAACAAAACCGCAAGGTTTATACTCTTCACAAGACACATTGCTCGTTGAAAAATATGTTTTTGCGTCAAATATGGAAAAAAAACCCTTTAAAAGGTCGGAGCGGAACTTTTAAAGAATACAAGAACAATTTCACTTGTCATAAAGGGTTTTGAAAGAATGTAGTTGAACTTTTCGTTAAATCCATTTCACAAATGAGATGATACTGCGTGAAATCCCCTGCCTGTGACGGAACCTCACTTCCCTCCTTCCTCCATTTCCCTGCAAGTAACTTAAAGTTTATTTCATATATCTCAAAACAACCTCCTGTTCCATTCATGTTGCTTGCTTAAAAGCTACGGCTTGTACACTGGATTTTGACTACTGCTGCAACCTGGCTACCGTTCCTTTGCGCGCACCCTAGTGCACCGAAGCAGTACAGCAATGTCAATGAATCCTTCATCTTTGCTGCACATTCTTTGCATTTGCTTTGCGTTTGAGTGTTGAAAAACGGCCACCCACCCTGCAGCAACAAACAATACCCACAGACCTGCCGACTCTAATGGAAGATAGAGACATTTTCGTTCTCTGGCCGGGGTTTTTTTTTCTTTTTCTTTGCTGCATTCCTTGTTCCACAATGTTGTGGGATGTTCGGTTTCGTTTACAAGCTGAATTTTCCTCTTCAGTAGCTCAAATTCACATTCTTCTAGATACTTATTAATTTACTTTATTTTAATTAATTTTTCCGCTGTTGTTTAGCTCTTATTCCTACATGAGTCTTTCAAAAGACCAGCACACTTCACCCACAGCTGGAGTGCGGTAGCCTTTCACCCTAGCGGTCATTCTCATACACGCGCCAACCATTCATTCCTTTTTTCCATTCCTTACATTCATCCATCCTCATTCATCCCGGTACTACTTCTTTCAAGGACCACACGTTTTCTGTAGCAGGCGGGACATTTTAGTTCAACCGCTGCCTACTTTGTCGAACCGGCGGAAAATATACAAAATAAGAAAAAGCAACTTAAGAATGATAAAAACAAAACAAAAAACAATCAAACAAAAAGAAACTAATTTCCTATCCCACTTTCGATCCGCTCTTTTTTCCTGAGATGTGCACCACATGCTTTTCAGTTGTTGCGTATTCCAAGTTCGTCCTGCAATTGCCCCATTTCAACGCCCTCCCTCCCTACGTTATCGTGCCACCAACGAACATTTCACCGATTGCTTCTGCGCGCCTACTGTGCGGTTCTTGGTTTGGTACTTTTGCTATTTGTAATGGCCGAGTGCAGGACGAACAGAAGACGGTAAAGCTCACATCAAAATTATGCCTTTACATTTCAGGACGCTTGTTAATGTTACTCAGAATCGAGCGAGAGAGAGAGAGAGAGAGAAAGATAGAGAGAGAGAGAGAGATAGAAAGAGAATTAGAGATGGTGGTACAGCGGCAGAGCTTAACAAACTCCAATAAGATCTTTTTCCGTCGCCAGTCGCCATTTTCTTTTCCATCAGGATCTAGTACGATCGTTTTAGCCTTTCTTTTTCGATTGCCCTCTATCTTGATTATCATTTACTCATAACCTACATTGACACTTACAAACAGCAGTTTATAATTTCCGTTTTGTATCCTCCTTCCTCCCCCCCCCCCCCCCCGCCCACGTGTTCGCCGCCGACTTCCTTAACGTTCTTTCGTTGTATAGTCTACACACACGAGAGAAAGCGAGATAGATAGAGATAGGGGGAGAGAGTGTGGGCGAGGGCTGTGCGTTATGTAGTATAATAAATATATCCTTGTTTTGTTTGCACCTTTTTCACAACGTCTTTAACCTCAACCTCTGTACGCACGCACGCACGAACGCATTATGCTTCAGTCGTCTTTTTCCGTGTTCGCGATCGTCACTTCTTCCTCCCGTTGTCTAATAAACTGTTAAGGTAGCAGCAGCAACGGACACAAGAGCAATTGAGCACCCCCTTTCACCGTAATAAATATACAGTATTCCTAAACCCCCATCTTGCCTGTCTCCCCGCAATGCTACGCGATTTCTTGCCGTTCCCTGTGCGATGCTGTGCTGGTTGCAAAACGCAAAATGCTCGCTTTCCCTTCTCTACAGTAAATTCATTCCGTTCCATCTAGGCAAAAGAGAATCTAAAATTCAACCCACCACAGCAACTTCATAATCAGTTTTTTTTTCTGTTGTTTTTTGTTCTCACATCGCTACCCGGGCACGCAAATGTGTTTCAGGAGGTTCGTGGATTCTAGGGAATATATTCGACGTGCAGAAAACGCTCGCTGGTAGATCGTTAAAAAAAATGTCTCTATGCGCCGCACTTTGCATGGGATGTATCTGTTTCTTCGCGATGTTCAGTTAATTGGTGAGCTATGTGTGTTTCTTTTGTTGTTGTCTCGCGTCCTTTGTATATTACTGACTGCCTAACGTGGGTTTAATTAAACGAAAAAAAAAACCTGTCCCTCGTTTCGTTTGTTATATCTTATTTTAATGATGTTCTGTCCGCATGCCCTATGGTGCAGAGAACTGCAGCAACTTCTTCTGTACAATAAAATTATGCCTCCACAAACACTGAAATGAAAATAACGGACATAGGAACTCTTGCTCTGCGATTTCGGGCTTTGCCAACATTAAACGTGTCTCTAGAATATTTCATCTCCTGGCAAAAAGAAAGGTCATCCCCTTCGAAAATCAGGGCTGGGCGGATGAAGTAAAGTAAAAGATAACGACCCTGAGTTGATACACATCGTAGGAAAACTGGAAGCCTTCGTAATATCCGTGTACGGCCATCAGATGAGCTTAAAAGTAGAATACGCGATACCGTTGATGCTCCAAAAATCGGTTCTTCTTTTGCAGTACAGCTCTACGCTCTATTGGAATAGAGTTTAAATTTCCGCCCGCCTTTCCTATTGGCTCATGAACAGTTTTTTGTTGTTGTCTGCGCTACGCATCACCGTTCTCCCTTCGGGACTTGATTTCATTTCGCCGTGATTACGCTTCCTTTTTGTCTCCTTTTCACCGCCATTCATCCGGTTTCGCTGTCAAGGTACATCTTTTTTATTTCATTTCTCTGTTTACCGTTTGCCTCTCCAATTCATGTAAGTTTTTTTTTTTTCTTCGCCGGTCGAGGATACATCCAGGAACGTTTGCTCGCGCTTCATGGTTTACCCCTTTCTACAAAAATCAACCCCTCCAGCAAACCCGTACACAATTCGGGAACTCTTTTACGCGATGGGCGGGTGCGTCTACCGTCCTTTTCGTAATGTTATCCTTTTCTGTATCGTGCGTTGTCCGGCCAATGCTGATGCGCTTAGTAGCAGCGACGGTGTTTTAACGCTTGGGGCATCATGCGGCAAAATTTGCAAGAACGACAGGAACGGTTTCGGTGAATCCTAAACCCTGAGAAAAGGTTGTCGTTTTTTTTCTTTCTTCTTTTAGTTATGCAAATGTGGCCGATGACCAATGAAGACTGCAGCGCACAAAGCACCGTCGGTGTAGTGGACACAGGAACCTTTTTTCTATGATTGTATGTTGAATTCAAAATGGTTAAATGATTTTTAATGCCTTCCTTCTCGCTCCTGTTCCAGCCAGCCGTTCGCCGGGAAAAATAAGTACAAAAACAGGTTTTTCAAGACAGTTGGGACATTCCTTGGTCACTCCGGTGCCTGTCTGTCTATCACGCGATGCGGTCGGTAGGCAAAACCTACGGACGAAGCGTGCCCAAATTCTTGTACAGAGCGCACATAATGTTCAGAGTGACGTTGTGCGACAAACGGAACAGCGATGTAATGTACCGAACACGCTCGACCAGAGGGGTAAAACGATACAAAAATTAAAGAAACATTTATAGTGTCCAACACGAAGGGGGTTCGCGGCAGGAATGTGTACCATAATCCTCATCTCTTTGCGCCCGGTTAGGTTTGATGAGTTTATCCTCGATCACTTTATATTATTCATTTTATAATTTTTTTTTTTTTCATGGCGGCAAATCAATTGCGTCTACTGCAGGCGCACTAAGCGCCACCTCAAAAAGATGATAGTAATCCTCATTAAAAAAAAGTTCATTTTTTGTCGCTTCCATTGCTACAAAAATTAATCCCTTCCGGTGCTGGTTAATTTGTCCGTCCGGCTCTCCTCACATTTGTTACCATTCTACCTAGCAGTGTTGTAAGCCTTACTCAACTGCCCTACGCGGCGTTGTACAAACTTTAGAAAAAAAAAACATTTCCGATACATACGCGCATTCATAGAACAATCTTTTTGCACCTCTCCAGCGGTGCTGCAGGGGGACTTTGTCCACCGCCAACCCCATTATTCGCGGCGAACATCTTGGTAATAGCAGCATCATCTTCCCTTATCGTCCTGCTGGGTCCGTTGTGCAATCTTTCCCCTCCGTCGTTAGTCGTTACACTCAACAGTTCTTCCACGTCCATTTCAGTCAAGATCGCCCTGGAGTTGTTGTTCGCTTCGCCTACCGCTGACACGCGCAGTTTCGTGGCCGGTGGTTCATCAGCGTCGCCACCACTCAGCTTGTGCTTGGGAGCGTTCCGTTTGAGATGAACATCAAACGTGCTGCTACTACTACCGGTCACTTCGACGCCATTCTTTGCAGCTCCATCCATGACGACGGTGGTTCCCTCATTGTATAATGAATCGACTTTTGGAGTCGATAAAACCTCTTTCGGCGCTCCTACTAGCTGCCCGTTCGGTTGATCCGTTGCAGCAATGCTCGAAGCACCACTCGTGCTGGAAAGCTTAATGTTTCTACTTCCGCTGTTGTTGCTGATATTGGATGCATTGCTTTGCGTGTGGCTGTCCATCGGGGGGTGCCCAACAGCCGTCGACGATGAGGTAAAAGTACCAACACCGCTCGCCAATGGTGACGTTGAGGACGGAGGCAGGCCACCGGTGGTAAACCGGTGGGCATAATTATTAACAGTTCCGATGCTATTACTACTATGGCTACTAGAGGACGACGTAGTGAGCAACATTTTCGAGGGTACCGGCGACGCTAGCGTGGCAACCATACTAGTCGCCCCCACGGTAGCCGCCAACGTTCGCACTGTATCGATATATCCTTTCACCTCTTCACCGCCGCCGCCACCACCACCACCAAAGGGTGCCAAGACTGATGAAATGCTGGCGCCGCTAGTGGAAGCGGTGGCGCCCAAAAACATGTTCGGGTTATTGCTCATTGCGGATGATTGCTTATGCGAGGACCCCACCACGATGGTTGGCGTCGGACCTTGGTCATCTCCGATGGGGGTGATTTTATGTTTGTTGTAATTCGGGCTCTTCGGCGTCAATGATGTCTGGGAAGGCGCTGCTGCGGATGCCGATGTTGACACTGGGTGAATCTGCTGGCGATAATGGTGCTGTTGCTGGGCAACGGTAGCCGCTGCTGCAGCTACAGCCGCCGCCAATGCTTTCGCTGCCGACAGCTGCGACAAAGGTTGCTGTGATTGATACACAACCGCCTGGTTGAGCAATTGCTGTTGCTGATGATGATGGTGATGCTGCTGGCTACTGCTAGGAGCACCGTTGCCACCCAAAAGAAGGGTACTGCCGGCTGCGAGTCCGTTTGGATGGCAAGATATTAGCGAGGACGAGGGTCCCGTCGTTGCCGCCGACGGTCGATGTTGATGTTGAATAGCGTTTCCGTTCATCTTTGATGCTGCTGCTGCAGCTGCAGCAGCAGTTGCCGCCGCCACCACAGCCGCAACCGTCATAGAGCTAGTATCGTGACTGTTGTTGGCAAGAAGCATCGATCCCGAGCTGTTCGTCGACGCATTGGCGGCAGCGGCAGAGGTGGAGACAAGGCTGCCGATCGACGCCGACGAAAACGATCCTGAAGAAGGTGGAGGAGGGTTTGACATCAAACCGAACTGAGGTTTGCTACTGTTGCTGGCAATTGCGGGAGAAGAAGGTGTAGCGATGTTTCTGAGACTGCTGTTAAAACTCTTTGTATTACTGTTGCTAATATTTTTGTTCTGCATATTGTTAGGTTTGCTGCATGTATTGAATATATTAATTTTGTTGTTGTTGTTGTTGTTCTTGTTGTTGTTGTTGCTGTTTCTGTTGCTGGTTGAATAATTTTTCAATAGTTCTCATTGCGTTTGGAACTGGGGCATGGTTGCATACATCATTGGTTGCTGTGAAGAGGCCGCTGCTGCTGCTGCCGCCGCCATGTTTGCACCGTTTGTGGCCACCGTGGGCACCGTCTGCATGCCCCAGCCCGTCGCCGCCATGTTCGGTTGCATCATGCGGTAACCTGATAAAAATATAACGATAAGCATACATGACAATTCGATTGGTTATTCCAATGATTAAAAAAAAAAAAAACATCCCGATGAACTCATTTGACATTTGACGCTGTGGTTCATCGATGAGTTCGTCGGGTTAATGTTAATCAAATTCAAGAGCTTTGCGTAAATCCTGATTTAGTGAATCAAATAAATCAACGTATTGAAGTTATAATATCCAAGAGCAAGAAGTATATTGTGTGAATGGGATTTTTAAAACGCATGTTGCTTTTATATGATTGCTTCATTATTTGTAGAACCAAGACGCTACGGCGTACCTGTTTGTTGTGGGGAAGCTGCAGCGTATGCCGTAGGATAGGCATAATATCCTTGCTGTACATATCCTTGCGGTATCTGCGGATAGCCACCCTGAGAGAAATGTTTGAGCATAGTATTATGTAAAAGCGCAACGTGCATATTAATGTGAAATAATTTAACTTACCGGAATCCAGTACATATGGCTGTAGGCGGTGGAGTAAGGATATTGTGCACCAGCTGCAGCGGCTGCCGCTGAAGCCTGCGTCATTTGGGGATTGGCACTGTGCTGCTGGGCGACCGCGGCAGCGGCAGCGGCTGCTGCATTCTGCTGCATGGCGTTCTGTTGAACGACCATGCCGTTCATGCCCATCATACCAGAGGCGGCTGCGGCCGCTGCCAGCGCCGAGGCGGCCGGGTTGATACCGTTACTGTTCACCTCGCCGCCGTTCTCCTTGCCCCAGTAGCATTTCACCGGGTATCCCTGGACCTCACTGTTGTGCGTACCTTCGATGGCACGGGCCGCCGATTCCTTGCTGGCGAACCGTATAAACGCATAGCCCTTGTCTTTGAAAACTCGCGTGTCAAGTATGTGCCCGAACTGGGCAAAGTGCTTCTGGATTAGCTCCTCGGTGATGGTGTTCTGCGGAAACCCACCACAATAAACCGTTGTGTTCGTGGGGCTAGTGTTGTTGTAAATGTCTTCAAATGCCGGAGCCTTTCCGGTTTTGATGCCTGCAAAAAAAAATGGAATCCAAAAGGATAACAGACCATCCATTCGGCTTCCAGATCAGCTCCCAGCAACACTTACCCTTGGAATTCTCCCTCGGTGCCGGTGGTTTCCTGGTGGACCAGTTCGTCCGAATCGACCGCGAACCGAGCCATTGGCCGTTCATCATCGCGATCGCGTTCTCGGCCTCGGCCTTCTTCACAAATGACACGAACGCATAGCCCCTCGATTTGAGCGTCTGCGGGTCGCGCACGATGCGACAGTTGGAAATTTCACCGAACGGTGCGAACGCTTCGCGCAACGTTTCCGTCTCGATCTCCGGACTCAGGTCGCCGACGAAGATATGGTGATGCTGGCTGGTGTCCGTTTTCGGCTGATTTCCAGGGCTCGTCGCCCAATTGACCTTGATTTCCTTCTTTAGGAACATCCGTTTGTTCATCGCAGCCAACGCGGTCTGGGCCGACTGGTGGTTCGCGTACTCAATGAACGCGTACGGATCGTTGCTCGCCTCCCGGATTATCTTGCAGCTTTTCACCATTCCCATCTGACTGAACAGTGTGCATAAGAGCTCCTCGGTGACCGATGTGTCGAGGTTACCGACGTAGAGCGTCTTCGGGTACGATTCGTCTGTCATTTTGATTCTGTTTTAACACTTTAGTTCAAACACACCCTACTGGGTTTTGCAATCGATGGCTTCCTTTGGCAATCTTATGCAGCACGTTCTCACAATCTCCCCGTTGCACTCTGGACGGTTTTGTAGTTGACAGCGCGGCGTTAGCTTTACTCCAGGCACAATATTTCAATCAGCGTACTAGTGGTGCTGACTCCGAAGTTCCCTAGCTACCTACTGTAGTACAGTTCACAGTAGTTAGTCCACCAACACTGTGCACCCAGCCCTGTCACACGAGCAAGCGCGCGGAGATACCACTACGATGTTGGTTGGCTGCCCGGTTTGCGCTGGCGGCTGCTGTGCAGCGACAATGCCTACTAGATCTCTGGTCGCGGTGAGAGCGATGCGAGAGCTTTCTTCTCCCTTCGCTCCAAAATGGAACGCAACTTAACACCTGTTTCCTTTGCGCGCTTGTGCTACGTATATCCAGTCTCTCGCTCTACGATACCGCAGGCTTTTCTGGCGTTGTATTTTGCGCTATCTTTTTTTCCCCCGTCAACGACACGATGTCGTCCTTTTTTATTATTTTCTCTCAAGCCTCCGCGCGCACACCTTCCCTTTTCCGGGGGGAGTTTGTCGTCTTCAATGTAACGTACTTGCCGCCGCCGGTCGCCGTTTCAACGGTGGATGTTTTTTCACTTCTTTTTGTTTTTCAACGGCCTTTTTGTGGAGTTAAAAAGTCTGCGTATTTGCGTTTGCTACCCTATTTTCGATTATTCACGCGGTTAGGACTTATCATGTCAGTGATGTACTACGTAGAACACGCAATCCCACGCTTCTGCACACTTATCGTGTAAGGCGTTAGATTTTCATCCGACGGCACCTGGCGGTCACGCTCACAAAATGTCACTGCTTTTGGGAAAAAAACGACGAGCGAAGCCCAGAAGAAACTGCAATTGGTCTGTGTTTTTCTGTTTCTCCTTCTTTGATTTCACTTTCTTATAACGTTGCTACCACAAGATGCAAAATGCTGAAAAATATAAAGAAAAGGATTCCGTCCTGCTGTAGCGCGATCAAAACTGTACCATCATCACCTCATTAAACACACATTGAAAACACACGTACATTCACACACACACACAAACTCACAACCAGTCACGCACAGTTTGCGCGATTCGCTCTCATTTGTCGTTTGCACTCTTTTATCTCCCTTTCTCCCTTTTCAAATGCACACGGTAGAAGCTTTTCCCTTCCGCGGATGTTTGATGGTGTTCCTGCTCTTGCTACACCCAAACCCCATGAAAACTAGATTTACTAGCTAAACCCCAATTTCTAAATTTCGCTACTGTTTTTTTTTTTCTTCAACCGCAGGCCAACTTATGAACAATCTTTTAACAAGTAGGACAAGCTCGATCACAAACTTAATTTCTTTTTTCAATGCTTTGTATCACACATTATGTCCCTTTTTCAGATTACTAAAAGCGGAGGTGTTAAATGCAAACTAGATGTTTCCGCTTGCTCCAAATTCTAGTCTATGAGAAAACTCCAGTTTTACTCAAACTCCAGCTATGTCGTTGCTGTGTTGTGCTAATGCCATTTCTATTGGCCAACCACCGTCGTTTTCACCTTCTTTCTTTCTTCCTTTCTTTTTCTACATCAATGTCGGAAAAGAACAAACACGTACCACCACCGAATATTCGGAAGGATCGAACACCAGTTACGACAATCCTTCCCTGCGTCGTACACTTGCGTTGTGTACCTTGTCAACGGCAGTTTACTTGGTAATCCGTGACAAAATACACAGCTTCTCGCACAGCGGATAAAATGAAAGATTCACTTTAACCGGAGTATTCGTTGCCGTTCCCTTTTTCTCCTAAGCTTCCTTCTTCCCACTTTACCTTTTCTTTTGCTACTGCTTCGTCTTTAAAAATTCAGCGTTCTCCTCTCGCTTAGGTTGGTAACAATGCACTCCCGTCGCGCCCGGTGAAAACGCTACTGCACTTGCTGACCCAAGGTTTATAGAGCACTGAAAACACACTTTCCTGTTCAAATGTGACGACTAATAGATGAACAAAACGATTCACTTTTATTATACAAGAATGTGCGCTTTAGTTTTGTCACCTCAACTCAACCATTTTGATTGCACAACTATCCAATTTAAAACACCTGAACCCAAATCGGCGGCATTTCGGGCGACAGAGCCTTTGACAATTTTCACTAGGTGACTATCGAGTCCATCAGCTGGTCTTCTGAACCGCACAAAACCATGGAGAAAACATCGGTTTCATTGATTTTGGAATGAAATGTTTGATCTAACGGCTGATCAAAGGGGTTTTCTCACATATGTTCTATTCTAATATTTCAGTGCACCTTGAGAATATCCATTCGCGCCGATATCAGCAGCTAACTGTAAATCTACGTTCGCTATGAATTTGCACACACACACACATACACAATATTTCATGACACAGTTAGGTACGCGTCGACACTAGTTGTGTGTGTGATGTTTCAGATAAGAAACCGTATATCCTTGCATTCCAAATACATCTTCACGTTCGGAGATTTTCCTTACCATTTGCAATCCCGGTAAATGCTTGGTAAACAGCAGGCATCGGACGGTACGATTTTCCGGATACAATTTTTTTAAATGTAACCCAACCAATGGGTATTTTACAAAGACCGTTAAATCGATTGCCAATAATTACTCGAAATCGACATGCTCCGTACGGATTGCCGGAAGAAGTGAACGCCGCAGTTATAAACACGCGCCTTTCGCAGTATGAGAGTTAGAACAGGTCAGTTGATAATCGACCGTGTTAGTCATCGGAGCGATGTATTGTGTTGATGCTCCTGATTTCGATAAAAAATGGGACATATGTTAAGCGTTCGAGCCATAGGTTCACTGCTACCCGCGGTCGATTGTTTATACCGTTCGCTGAAGGTGTAGAATAATTGCAGCCAAATAGAAATAACATCAACCACGATATTCCCGAGTCTACTGGAATCAGCCGTAGCCTTTTCTACACCACACCACAAAAACACGGCCTGGAATCTAGAATCTTTCCCGTCGTAAAGGTGCGTGGATTCGCAGTTCGAAAGAAGAAAGTTTGGTTCATCCCGGGTAGCTCGAATAGCTTTCTCGAAAACAACGAACCAACACTGAAACGAAAACAGCACGCGTAGAAAAAGAAAATACCAATAGTGTAATGTCAGTGGAGAACGAGTGAGCCACAAACATTTCGGTTGAGCATACGATTGTGCGCGCGTGAGCGAGAAAGCTATCGAAAACCAGCGGGTGCTACGTTACGTTTGCCGTACGGTAAACAAACGGTACAAACCAAAGCACCGTAACCACCGCAAACCTGCGCCACCCCACCGGTACTGCTCGGAACTCTGACACACAATTCGGCTCGTGTGGATACGGATGTTTTGATGCTGCTGGCGCGACCGTTCCGTCCGAGCGTTCCCCAAGTCCACACCCTTGGGCTATCACATCCTACAGGGGGGAAGTGGTCGTTGTACCTCGTTGTTGCGTATGGCGCTAGGTGCTTACGACGGATGTAATCCCCAAAGATCGCTACGATCTCCAGGATTGCCACCGACGGTGTCTTCTTTATCGATAAAAATCAAGGCCCGCGTACAACTGAACTGCTACGAATCATCTGTCGTTTGCTGAGCGCGATATTCCCTGGGATAAACAAAAAATCGGTATGGATGGATCACAGGAAGCGGATGATGAAGAGCAGGTCCACCCGCGTGCAATCATCCATATCGATATGGATTATTACTACGCCCAGGTGGAGGAAGTGCTCAATCCTTCACTGAAGGATAAACCGTTCGCCGTGAAGCAACGGTTTTGTGTGGTAACCTCGAACTACATTGCGCGCCAATATGGTGTCAAAAAATTGCAACCTGTTAAAGAAGCGCTAGCGGTTTGTCCCGAGCTGGTCCTGGTCAACGGGGAAGATTTGACCAAGTACAAGGAGATGTCTGTGCGGATTAACGAAATCATGCACCGATTCACGCCTCACGTGGAGAAGCTCGGGCTGGATGAGAACTATCTCGACGTGACGGAGCTCCTGGGCGAGAGGATAGAGCAACTGGAAGCATCTGGCGACAGGTCGAAGCTGGAGTACGTAGAGGGACTGATACATCCTACCCCCGAGCGAAACCCTTCAGAACCGGCAACGGATCGCGATCTCTTCCGCCAGTGTTGCTGTTGTGGCTGTGACAAAAGACTTATACTGGCAACGCACCTAGCGAAGGAGATACGCGACTGCATATTCAACGAGCTTGGGCTTAGGTGCTGTGCTGGAATCGCACACAATAAGCTGCTGGCCAAGCTGGTCGGAGCGATTCACAAGCAGAACAAGCAAACCGTCCTCTTGCCCACGTGGGGCAGTACGTTCGTCGCGTCGCTTGGTTGCGTGCGAAGCTTGACCGGCGTCGGGGAGAAAACGGCCCAAACGCTGGCGGACTGCTGTGGCATCAGTACCGTGTCGGACCTGCAACAAGTCAGCCTAGATAAACTCGCCAAGCACCTTGGCCAAGAGCAGGCCGTACGGCTGAAGCAACTCGCCTTCGGTAGAGACGACACGCCGGTCAAGCAAACGGGCAAACCGAAATCCGTCGGCCTAGAGGACTCCTGCCCGTCCATATCCGTCCGTGCCGATGCAGAGGAAAAGTTTCGCCACCTCCTGGTACGGCTGGTGAAAAATATTGCCGAAGATGGAAGGGTTCCGATCGCGATAAAGGTGACGGTGAGAAAGTTCGACTTGGCCAAACGAACTACCCATCGGGAATCCAAACAGGACAAGCTGCTACCGTCCATGTTCCGGCACGCCAACGGGCGGCTCGTGCTAGCCGACGGGGCCCAGGAGAAGATACTCGCCGTCGTGATGAAGGTATTCGAGCGGATGGTCGACCTTCGGCAGCCGTTCAACATAACGCTGCTCGGGCTGTCCTTCTTCAAGTTCCAGGAGCGGCGCCTCGGCAGCAAATCGATCGCAAACTTTCTGATCAAAAAGTCCGACATTGAGGTCCAGTCGATCACGAACCTAAGCAACGAATCGATCACACTCAGCGATGTCAGCCTGTGCTCAAATAAATCCTCCCTTTCCGCGATGGACTGCGAACCGTGCTGTTCGTCCGATGCGGGGTCACTTGCATCGCTTTCGGGGTCAGAGTCGGATGTGGAACCCTCGCCGAAAAAGTCCCGCCGGTTGGTTTTTCTCGGACGCCGGAGCCTACAGAGTGCGGAGCGTCGGCACGGGTACAGTGAGGATGAAACGACCCTCAGCAAGCTTCGGGTGGCTGATTTGCGGTTAAATTCCAAAGAGTACGATCATGATGCTCCATCGTCTACACCCGGTGGTTCGACAGCCACTACGCCGATGGAGATTTCTGCTGCCGCCACTACGCACAGCGCCACTAAAGGATCATTCTTCCGCGATCAGCTGGCAGCGAAGGATGCAAGCCGCCCCGTGGCAAACTCTGCTGGTGCAGTAAAAACTAATTTCGAAACTATCCGTAGCAGCAAAGACGACTCCGATTCCCATGCATCGAATAGCGTTGCTTCTAGTAGCAGTTTTTTAAGCGCTGCTAGCGCCGGTCTCCAAGCTCAAAACAACGTTCACAGTAAATGTACGAATTTTCTCCCTCCAAACGTAGACCCGGAAGTATTCGACGCGTTACCGGCCGATGTCCAGCAGGAGTTACTTAGTAACTGGAGAAGAGCGGTCGATGGACTAACCGGTAATAGCACAAGCACCAGTGGCGTTGCAAACGTCGGCAGCCTCAGCGGTGGAAGTCTTGCAGCGGCGAACGTTGTGACCGCCAGCAGCATCAATCCAACAAGTGCTACTGGCAGCGGCAGTTCCAGTAGCAGTAATAGTAATGCCTCCACGAACGCTTCCGCCACCGGAAAGGGCAACCCAAAAAACACGTTACATCGCTACTTTGTTAAAAACACGTAGCATCGTTATCTCATTTTAATTGGGGGGCTCTGGCGGGCGTCTATAGTTCTGGAATCCACGATTCCGAAGCGGTAGCAGAAGGCATTTTATTGAAAACGTGTTATGTAGGGTTCCAAAAAGTGCGTTGCGCTCTCTCTGATTTGTTTTACCACACTCAAATTCATACACTAAACGTTAGAAGCCTAGTGATGTTCCCACAATTGAATCCGGTGGTTTTCGGTTTCCTGTTTATGTTCGGCCAATATGTGAGAGGTTGATAATCGTTCATTTTATGCTCGTTTTCTTTTTGGTTGTTTTGCGATAGTATAGATACATTTTTGTTTCGTTGAGTTATGTTTACATTCTTTCGTGTCCTTCCTCCCTGGTGTGTTTTTTTTATATTACGCGTAGCACATAAGGGACGCGATCAAAAGTGAACAAATATTTGAATTTGTTTTTCTTTTAACTTTTCTTACTACCGTTTTACGAAATTCATCTTCCATTTTTGTAAATACATACCACAAAGGAACAGTTTCATTAATGTATAAACTTGCACTACAAAAGTGCGTTGTTGTAGCGACCTTTTAGAAAACAATCATTCCCGCCTGAAAAAAAAGTGAGAAAGTGAGGAAAAAGAAAGAAAATCTTGTTAAATAAAAAAAAACAACAAATTGTACCAAACTGTGCACTTACGCTTAATTATTTCGCAGCGGAGATAATGTCCTATTTCCTCCTTTGTTTTTAACTGTATTGAAGCTTCAACACCGTTTCACAGCGCGGACAAATATCGGACGGTGGAGCATTTTCGAAGGGAAGTAGATACCTCCGACACCGTCGACAAAGCAATTTGTCCGATTTTGAGACTGTTATGGTAAACCGATTAGAATCGGCGTGGCCTTCGCGTAGCACGATGGATCCTACTTGCAGCAATTCGCAGAGCTCCGAGGTGCTCTCTGCTCTGTCCCGTAGAGGGTGCAACAGCGACAGTGATGAAAGATCGGTAGCAGTACAAAATACCTCTAGGTCCAGGAGCCACGTGTTAACATTCAGTTGCGCCTGTTGGTAAACGGCATGGCGCAGTTCGAGGCCACTTTCAATGGCGGCAGTTGAAGGGCAAGGCTCCAATGGGTTTGTTGGCGAAGGCGGTTGGGGGGATTTGAAGAAATGATCTTTAGCTATAAAAGAAGGATAGTAGCGGTGGACAATCGTTCGAAGGAAATCAACAAAACGGCTTACCATAAAACGTCCAACTTTCTTCTACCAGATAGGGCACTATTGGCCAAAGCGCTTTCGAAAGCACTCGGTACGTGTGATCGAGTATTGCTGTAACGTTATCCTGTTCCGCCTTCGTACCGCAGTACAGCCGATCCTTCACCACATGCACGTACAAGCCGGATAATGTGGAGAGACAGAAGTTAAGTATTGTAGCCGAGGCACGGTTATGTTGGTATGATTCGTACAATTGGAAGACTGTCCGATGGAATTCGGCTTGTTGCCGAAGGTAGTAACGATCAACGTGCCGTAGTTGATCGTCCCGAACGGTCGGTACCGTTTCACAAGGGCCATTTGTGGTGAGCACCCCTAGTAAAAATTTTAGAATACCGCGCAATTTTTGCACGCTTTCCGCCGAAGACCCCAGCAACTTGTGGCTAACGGGTATGGACGTATTTTGGATGGCGTGTGCACAAACCCACCAGCGTAGCGTATCGCACCCGTACCGATCCACAATGCTTTTGGGAGAAATGACGTTTCCCAGCGACTTGGACATTTTTAAACCATTCTCGTCGACCGCGAAACCGTGCACGAAAATGGCCTTGTACGGTGCCTTACCTCGAGCAGCTATGCTGGTGAGCAACGAAGACTGAAACCAGCCCGTGAATTGATCGATACCTTCGAGGTATAAATCAGCTACACGATCGTTCCCCAGTACCGTCATCCACGAGGCACCGGAATCAAACCATATGTCCATTATATCGTGGCCTTTTTCCAAGTTTTCGCACGTGGTGTTGAGCTCCCGAAGCATCTGCTTGGGTACGAGATCCTCCAGCGTCGCGGTCCACCAAAAGTCAATCGAGGATTCCTTCATCAGACGATCTTCTACCGCCGCTAGCAGCAACGGATGTACGATCGGTTGCTTTGATGTGGAGTTATACAGCGCTGGAATCGGCACACCCCACGCACGCTGCCGAGAAATACACCAGTACGGACGTTTCCGAAGCTGACCCTCTAGCACCTTCTTGCTCACGTCGGACGAAGTGCGAGGGTATATGTCTACCTCTTTGATGGCCTCCAGAGCCGAATGTTTGAGACTGTTTGTATCGATGAACCACTGATCGCTGGCGCGCAACATAACGGGCTGCTTTGTTCGCCAATCGATGGGATACGAATGCTCCATGGTGGTTAATTTCAGCGTAGCATGCTTCAACATTTCCGTTATTAACTGATTGCCATCGGTGAGAGCATATTTTCCGACAAGGAAGCCTGGGGCACTATTGTTATAGCAACCTTTTTCATCAATCAGATTCTTAACCGCTATTTTTTGTTCTAGGCAGACGAGAAAATCTTCCGGCCCATGCGCCGGAGCAGTGTGTACAAGACCCGTTCCTTTTTCAGCTTTCACATGCGCTCCGGGTAAAAATGGCAACAATTCGGCCCGGTTGAAAGGATGATGGTATTTTAATGTTTGCAATTGAGCGGCAGGAATTATCTGCAGAACCTCCAAACATAGAGCCAACTGCTGGGACAAATAATCGATAAGATCCTTCCCTATGAGTAACATATCACCGGCTGACGATCGCACAAGGCTATACTCCAAAGAGGGGTTGTAGCAGATGGCCTGATTTGCTGGCAAAGTCCACGGTGTTGTGGTCCATATCACTGCGAATACTTCCGTGCCGGCATGCTGCTGCTGCTCGATCGCTGGGCAACCCGCTGCTTGATTGGAAAGTGATAATTTTAAATACAACGATGGACTCTGGTGTGCTTCATCGTACTCTAGCTCGGCTTCGGCCAGGGCGGACTGTGACGATGGTGACCAGTAAACAGGTTTCAGATCACGGTATATCAGATTTCGCTCGTACAACTCGTGGAACAATCGGAGCTGGGCACGAATGTAGGTAGGATCCAGGGTACGATAATAGCCTTTAGTAGTATCGTTCCACGCACCGGTTACTCCCCAGGATTCAAATGCATTCTTTTGCTTCGTAATAGTTTCCACTGCGAACTTTCTTGCAGTATTGCGAATGTGGAGCGCCGTTTGACTACCTTCAGTTGATCCATGCTTTTTCTTTTTATGGAATGCCTCCAGAGCTTTCAATTCTATCGGCAGTCCGTGACAATCCCATCCCGGAACATAGTGCACGCGTGTTCCGCTGATAATTTTGTGTTTGAGAATAAGATCTTTCAACAGCTTGTTGACCGCATGACCCATGTGCAAGTCACCGTTTGCGTACGGTGGACCATCGTGGAGAACGAACTCATTTTCCTCCGGTAGGTTTGTCCGATTCCAGTCGTACAGTTTACTAAAGCAGTCCTACGGCACAGTAGAGAAACTCATGATCAATACTTTTTGATTCATAAAACATTATCTCATCATACGATACTACCTTACGAAGTTGTTCTTCTAGTTGATTACGTTTTTCTGCATTCAATCTAGCGGGAAATTTGGTCTTGGGAAGGTTTATTGTGCCGGTATACTTGGCTACATCTTTGGCGACACTTTTTGTGGCATAACACCTTGTTGTAATACGGGTGCTGATTACCCAACCACACCTGCTTTGTAACATTTTGTAATCCGTGTGAACCGCCTGCACCGACGATAGAAATGCATTACCGGATTGAAGGTTTGTTTTCATTTTCTAACGTCATAGCGTATGTGTTGGTTTGGACGAAAGGAATCTGTCAGAGAGCATAAAAGTGCGGTTAGAAAACAAACACCACCAAACATTACTTTGAGCGGAAAATCGATTGCACAGCTGAGTCGACGTTCATACTTCTCTAGGTTACGAATAACAATGTCGAAATCTGCAGAACATGCTGAAGCAAAGCTAAAAATTCTCGCTTTACACGGCTACCGGCAGAATGCTGATTCGTTTAAGGGAAAGCTGGGCTCTTTTCGAAAGTTCGTAAGCAAGTACGCAGAATTCGTGTTTGTTTCGGCCCCGCACTCGGCACCACCTATAGAAGCTGGCACCGAACCAGATCCAACGCAGCGTGGTTGGTGGTTTAACAAGGAAGATCGAACGTTCAAGGGGACGAACGTAGGTGGACCCGCGTACGGATTTGAGGAAAGTTTGAAACTGGTGGAGAAAACGTGGGAGGCGGAAGGTTGCCATGGGTTGCTAGGGTTCTCGCAAGGAGCCTGCTTTGCCGGGTTACTGTGTGATCTCAGCGCCAGAGGCATGACTACCATCAAGCCACAGTTTGCACTGCTCGCGTCCGGCTTTCGGTCTGGAAGTTTGGTACATTTAAATTACTACGAAAATAAGGTCCAGATACCATCGCTGCATATCTTTGGCGAAACCGATGAGATTATCCCAAAGGGTAAGATATGGATAGGCCGCGCAGCGACACGTAACACCCTAATTGAATTTATTTGCTTGGTTACTTCCTCCCATTTTCAGATATGAGCGAAGCTCTTGCTGAAACCTTCCTTGAGCCGGAAGTCGTAACGCATCCCGGGGGACATTACTTCCCCGCGCAAGCAACAATGAAACAAATGTACGTCGACTTCTTTCGTGACCAACTGCAGCATTATCTAGAAGCGAAAGAACTGCAAAACGCTACAGAGGAGAACAGTTTTCACGTGGCAAATGAGGCGGCGCCGGAAACGGACCAACAAGTGGACGGAAGCGATTCCGATTCGGATTAATTGTCATCCAAAATACAGCTAAACGCTTGCCTTCAGTAAGTTTCATAGAATTCTCCCGAACTTCGTTTCATTTCCATAATTTAATTACTCAAAACCGTACGAATAAAATTACCCAAAGAAAGGAAAGGAAGATAACCCTGTATTGGTGTGGCACCCGTTCAAAAAGGAAAACAAATATTTGACAAAGTGTGTGTCCTGCCTAAGCTCTAATTCCAAAACACATCTGCGAGGACGAAATAATCTCGAAACGCAGATGAAAACGGACGTTGGCTGCTTATTGGTTAACAAAGTTGCACTTCTCACATTACTCTCGGTCGGAAACGTACGTCGGTCCTTGTGGGTACGGGAAGATCGGACATTCACCGCTAGTCCCATCACCATGAACTGTTGTCATGCATGATAGAGTATAGTCCTCGATACAATTTTCTATCAGGAGATGTTGTGGATGCCACAGGCTATTTTAGTAGGATGATGCAAAAGAGCGCCCAGTTAAAACTATAACAATTATTTCTGGTTTGCAGAGGGTTAGGGGGAGAGGGTTCATAGCGGAAACTCGCAAACGAGTTTACAGGGTGAGGCAAATATAGAGAATGAGAAAGTAATGATAAACGAAAAAAAAAAATCCCAATCTCTAACATTGCCCTTCTAGGCGAGCTGATCTTGACCGTTTGCGGTATCTTGATTTTTCATCACATCTGGTAGATCCGGGGGTAGAGAGTAGGGCGTCAGTTCCAAAGATTCAAAATCTCCGTTTTCCCGTATGGCCAGTCCGAGTTGTGCGGGACATTGCGCTTTCGCCGTGACTACCGTTATCCCACAGTCTTGAAGTGTTTTATCGTCGTCCATCAGCATGTCTCTATTATATAGCCGCTGGTCTCGGGGAGGCACTTTGAGTATTCCTTCGATCATTTTCTTCAGCTCGTACACCGGCGTCGTCTCTTTGGCATCGGTGAAAATTGTCGTCTTCTTCCGCCGAATCATCATGAAAACATCCTGTAAGTAAAGCGAAAAACATTAAGTAAGCATCGAGCCCTATCCCTACTGCAACAGTTTGATAATCCAGCTTCCAGCGACTCCCGATAACCGGATTGATTAAGGAGGCTTGGGACCGACATATGTGCAATGTGCTCGCAGAAAAACGATGACGAACGGATCGACCAAAGTTCACCAGTTTGCCCCTTTACAACTTCAACGTATCGAACCGAGCGCGGTGGTGATGGTAAGGCTTCATCGTGCGTGCCACCGCTTACGCGATCTTATCAGCACCGGTCAGCCATTGGGCAGTCATCTGCGGCGACTGTTTATTGAATCTGCCTACCGGCAGCGCGGGCATAGGAAGCGCACGCATAACCTCTTTGTCCGAAGCATGAATAATCAAAATTAAAACAGACGTTTCTATGACACTTACCATTTTGTCAGTGTACTTTCAGTACTTGCTGTTGTTTTACTTTCTATCTCGCTCTCTTTCTGTCTGACGCCGTGTCCTTGGACGCACGAATCTCTGCACAGTTATTCACAGGTACACTCCGACCAGAGCCGCGAGCTGGGGATCCGCTGCCTTCTGGATCGCCCCTCGGGTGTATTATGTTACACACGGGATACTTTCGTTTACTCGGTGCGTTCCCTGGGACACCTCCACTGGCTGCTGCCGCTCCTGCTGATGCTGATTAGCGCCCAAATAAAAGAAAAATAATCGATCCTGAAACAGAATGGCACGTGAACGTCCGCTCGTTAGTACGCGGGCAAACTGGGCAGCGATAATGTTTCGTTTCGATGCAGCGCCAATAAAGCCAATACGCCGAAAATCCTCAGTATCCCGGCTTTGGAAACCTAGGAAAATAGATATAATTTACCTGTCACTCCGTCTGTGACCGTCTGACTGAGTTTCTTCCTTTATTTTTCTTTCTTCTCTTTCTTGATCCTTCCTCTTTGACAATGAATCGTTCGAAGTGGCTTTCCTTCCCGGTGAAAATGCTACTGACATATAAAGAATTACCTAACGTTCTTGCCAGATCTATGATCCCAGTTTGAACCGGTTTAGAAGTGAACCCCTGAGAACCGGTTTTGCTCTCAAAAATACCGCCTCCGTTTCCCGACAAATCGGTCCTGGACCAAAATCGATTCAAAAAGTGGGATATCGCTTCTGGCAGCACTGCCACAGCTGTCCAAACCTGAATTCCAGTTCAGTTCAAGCTCGGAATCGTTTTTTTTTCACGAATAACGTTTATTATTTTTGATATTGACCGTCTAGTAGGTATCAGCGGTGGTAATAGGTGGGGCACATTATAATTTTTTTTATGGAAATAGGAAATCAAATTTACCCACCGGTCGATTTGAAAATTCCGAGGCTGCTCCTTCCGAGACGGAATTGCTCATTTTATTTGCGTTCCAAAGAACCTGTACCAATACACTTGAAAATGAGTGCATCGTCTTTGCGGATCTCTACCGTCGACACTAGACGGCAGTGCACTTCAAACATTGACGTGACGGCATCGAGTGTAGACGCGTGTTCTCGCGGACGAAATTGTTCTTGAGCAATTTTACTTTTGCAACTGGTAATATTTCTTGCACAATATGTGCAAGGGTATCGTGCATTGTATCAAACAAGCGTGTGGTGGTGGGTAATTTTAGGTTTGCCGAGTCCTGTTGCGTTCTGTGCAATGTGCATAGTAGAAGAGTTGTCAGGGAAAGGAAGTTTTTCTAGAACTTTAAGGATAAAAAGTTAATTATGTTGTGTTGTAACCGTTCACGTCGATGGCGATAGTGTGAGACCCGTGTAGTGTAAAAAGAGCAGGATTCGAGTAAAACAACGCTTCGAAGCAACATTGAGAATGGCAACAAAAATTTGTAGCTGTTTATCCATTCACTGAATAGTATTCGTGATGCGAAGGAATGCTTGTATATGACAACAACTTACCAACCGGTCTGCAACTGGTGATGTGTTTAAATGTGCTTCGGAACAACTGAAACGCTCTCCTGCGAAGTGGTGACTCAGGATGCGATCAGGGAGTTGAATTTTATTAAACTGCCCGACATTGGTAATCTTGATCGGACGCTTGCTGCGCTGCTCAATCAAAGCCTTCCGCGTTGAGTTTGCGAAACCTTGCGACGGCTGTTTGGCAGAATTGCTGTAGGAAATCTGGCGGCTTGTGTCCATTTCCGTCGCTCGGTGGCTGACTAACGCGGCGGGCCCGATTATATCACACTCGCGTCCTGTCCCGTTTCGACCGTACGTTTAATACCGCTTGGGTGGGGCCTGTTGTGTTGGCTGATCTTCTTCGACACATCATCACGTTGGCAGCCAAAGAAAACGATCAAAGATACCAGTGGAAAACCGGGCGGGCGCGTCTGATGATTTTCTAGCGTTTTCTCCGATGCGGGAATAGCTGCTGCTCCTTGCGTGCACGTTCGGGTTCGGTAAACCCTCTGCAACGGTCTGTGTGTTTTGTGCATCTGTGTGTACTGTTGCATACGAAACGAGACGGCGTGTGTTGTTCGCTGCGTTCCCGGCTTCCGCACCGGGCGGATGTTGTTGAATGTTTATAGTTTTTTTTTCGCATCGCCATTGAACCCTTAGAACTTACCTCACCGGAAATTATGAACCGTGACTGGAAAGGAAATGCTTCAAATGTATGGTTGCAGTGAACATCATTTCTGGTGACGAACGTGTAAGCAAATGAGCATGTGTGCTGTATCAACCTGTGCCTCGGAACACTTTTACGGTTGCCTTGGAAATCTTCAAAGTGAATTCGGTGTTTGTTTGCCTCATGATTAATTGTTCGACATTTCGAAGATTATTTTACAGTTTTCCTTAAATTAGGACATTTTTGACTGAGCTTCAAAAAGCGCAAACGATTAAAGTGACAAAGATCGCTCCTTTTCCCTACCTACGTGTTCCAGTGGAAAGGTGGAAGCTTGTGGGCAGGTAAGCGCTAACAAGTAGCACTCCAAGGACACCTGTTGCCTTCAGGTCCCTTATTTCTCTGGGTTCTTCTTCGATGCTTGGGGAAAAGGTTCACAACACACAAACATGTGTGTCCGTGCAACCCAAAATATAAGCAAAAATTTCCAAGCCGATTGCAGAACGTTTCAATTTACATGGTTATGATTTTGTCTGTAATTTTCTTGTTATCAATCAAACTTGTTTTAACAACTATCCAATCAAAGTGTTTGGGATGTTATGTTCATTAACGAGAGCGAATATAGGTTGAAACAATCAAACAATAATATTATAATATTTTGATTGGTTGTTTACGTTTTGCTTATCTGCAATTTGCTACACCTAATATAATACGTTATAACAACATTTCTGACCGACATTTAATCACGAAGCTGAAAAAATACACCCCCCCCCCCCCCACCAGCGTAAGCTTAGCGCCTTCTTGCCAATAATTTATATATACGAAGCTGGAAAAATAGACAAATACACTCCCCTTTTAACGATTTCTTCTATGCCAAAATAACTGCTTGGTGCTGAAAATGAAGATTGAACGGACTCGTGTCACCCAAATGCATTATGTTGGTTCCTTCAGGCATACGTTTAGTTTCGATATCGATTCCTGCCTGGGAACCCTACCACGTACCTGCTATTGCGATAAGATAACATCCGAAAACACTGGGGAAGAGGAAGGACAACCAATCTGTCCATGGGACAACGGTTGTTATCTTTGGCTGAAAGCGAATGCTCATAGAGTAAAATTCACTTTCATCATTTGGTCAAGAAGGATGTTTGCATACATCCTGCACACAATGTGTGCCTAAAGCCACAGAACACTTGAAATTACTATCGTGTGTTATGATATACAACATCTTATAATTTGCTTCTTCGATTACTATTATTAGGACATTTTGCTCATAGTGCAAACTGATAAAAATCTTTTCGACAGCTCGATAGAAACATCTGTAGCTTTGTTTTTGTAAATTGAAGCATCAACATTGCGAGCAGTCTTATTCCTTTTATTTCCAAAATGTTCTGCTCCCAACGGTAAACAAATGCCGCTGAGAAGAACCCGTTTGTAGTGGTAACACTAACTTTGAATATCACGTTTACACCCTTGGAAGGACCATGGAAGGATTCCCAAAATATCCATCCTACATGTTGTGTTGTTTGCTTCGAACGGTAAAAATATGCCCGTCTCAGCCCACAGGTGTCCCAGGTAGAGAAGGAAACCAAAACAAGGTAATGAAACTGGCCATTTTTAAAAGGATACACCATGGGCGTTTGAATGAAACGTAGTCGAATTCCAGAGGCCAGGAAAAAACCCAAAAAAAGCGAGAAGCTTAAGCTGTGCAAAAGTGCAGTAGTATTGATGAATGCCTTATGAAATCCCGCTACCAGACAGAGCTTTCCCATGCAGAACCGTGTGTCCGCAACCGAAGGAAAGCGGATACTGTGAACGGGGACGATGGCAGCGACGGCGGGGTAAAGGTGTGGGATAATGCGTTTGGGTTCTCGGCACTTTTATGGATTTGTTTCGACCGGTTGCGCGGGAGCGAACGCCCAGGGCGCGACGACAGGTAGATGCGGGGTGGTAATTTCCTGTTTCCCCTGTACAATCCCAGCCATTGATGTAGCCCAATTTTTTTTTTAACTTCTTGGCTCGATTAGCTGCATATGATCGGGATAAGGATCAAATTGCAAATTGCATCGGTTTGCTTTCTTACTTGCTGTTCATGTGGCGTTGCACTGATTTTATGCTTTTTAAAATCAGGCTGCTCGAGCGGCTGCTTGTGACGGGGGACATTACATGAGGGAATTGGTGGTGTGTGTGTCTCGATAGTGAGCAAGGCTTGGAGCCAATTTGTGCACGAGATTGCTCTTTCAGTGTCAAAACTGTTAATTTCTAATGAAACGAGCAAACTTAACGACACCCTCATCGCAACGGGTTCTCTCGACTGTGGCAGATTTAATGATTGCCTCACGATGCCCGGAATTTGTAATGCTTTGGGGTCCGCCCGCCCCAATGTCACCTATGTGAATCCGCCCACCCGAGCCGCATGCGCCACGTCCACCGACATCCCCGCGAGTCCACGGTTCTGCACCTTCCATTTTATTATTCTCTCTGCGTATCTCTCTTTCCTACTCTCGATCTCTTCACTCGCCTGTTCGCCGGCACAACATCTCGGCGTTTCGCTCGTTCACTTTTTCTTGATGATGGTGATGTTCGACTGTCGGTGTTGGCAACGCCGATGATGTCATACCTTTCTTTCTGCCCGGCGTATGATGAGGGTGACCGATTCCGATGTCCCGTGCACTCCTCTCCCCCCCCCCCCCCCCCCCGCTCCTCATGTTCGACTCGTCTGTTTGCATCGTCCGGAAGGGGCGATGCTAATTCTCACCCCCATCGCCGCTACCAACGAAGGGGCAACGCGCGGAGAGCTGCATCGATCGGAATCGGTCGAGATCGCGGTGCTCCTTTTCATGGCCATGCCCAGCTCTTGGTGCTGGCCGTGTTTGCGGTGTTGTTTAGGATGTTGGGATGTCGAAGCACATATTCCATTCTTCAAGTTCACCACTCCACAGGCGCGCACCCCGCCCTTCTCTTCTTCTTTGCGTGGCAGAAAGCTATGACACAGCCAAGAATCAACATATTCGATGCGCATCGTATCGCCCGCCGATCTCGAGAGCAATGGAAAGAAATATGATCCCCCTCGATCCCTCCCTCCCTCCACCTCCCTGGGGCAGGTTCCGTCGGGTGAACGAAATGAGGGGCACTTTAAAAATAGGAAAACAAATCCACCCGCCGCCACGGGATGGAAGTCGATTGTGGCGCAGCGCGAATGCGGAAGGAGAAGACGGTGTTAGTAGTGTGCGCTGAGAGCGTTCGACGTTTCGGCATTTCTTCATCTTTTTCTTCGGCATTTTCATCAGCCGCTCTTGGCCGCTCTCGCCATAGGAAGTGTTTATTTTCTAAACAAATTATGTACCGCATTTGTATATCAGCGATCATCATTTCGACGGGCTAATGTGATGGCTGGAGTCTTGAGGAGGGAGGAAGAAGACCCTCGTAAAGTCGGCCGCGAGCGCGGGGGTTGTTAGAGAAAACCGATCGGCAAACGGTTGGATTGAATAACCGGTTCGACTGTGTTTTCTTTGTAAAACTGGCTGGAATTTGATAGCCATTGACTTGCCTTTTGATAGTGCAGCGGAAATATGTAGTCAGCAATCACTAGAGCAAATTCCAAATAGAAACTGCTACCTTTTCCAAATGCTCTAACACACATCTGTATATATATGTTAAAGAATGTTGAAAGTGTTAGAAAGTATGATAACAAATTTTATAAGATTTTATAGATGATTGGAAAGTGCCTAGCTGTAAGTTACAGTTTGATAATATTATTCTACCCCATTGATAATAATATTTTAGAGAGAGATAATTTATTTAAGAAAAATCGTTAAGAAGTTACTGTTTCAGCTATTTATTTTTTTCACCTTTCATCAATAATCCAGAGATCTCGAACAACTTCAATTGATGGTAAAAATAATATACTTGGTTTACTTGACACAATCACCATCTAAAATGTTGAGAATATTGTTTGTTAATCTCCTGAACTTAAACTGCGTCAGCTGTTTTTTCCGTTTCCTTTTTGTTTTGCCATCACTGTGTGTTATGTTGTTGCATTGTACTGGTGGTTTTACTGTTTCCGGTGCTTAACCCCGCTGTTTAGTTTTTGTTTTGTAAGCCGTTGTAAGTTGTATCTTTCCACAAAAGCGGATGTTTTGCTAGTGAAAGATGCAGCATTGCAAAGCATCGGATTGTGCATCCTTGACGCAAGGAGGTGGATGGTATGAAGACACTCGATGTGGACTTGTCATTCCCATATCCAATAATTTCACTTCACCATCCAGTTCTCTTGTGACACAATTTTTACCTCTGCCATTCGGTGCAATCGGTTCGATCTGCTCGTCGATCAATCCTCGTATACTACCAGAACTTTTGATGATTGGATCAAAATAGATTGTGACATAATGCCATTTACTATTACCTAAATCAACAGCACGAAGAAAACTTTTATCAACTAACGAGTTTCTGATTGTTTTCTTGATCTTTTTTTTCAGAGTGCAGCTTCGGAATCGATATTAAGCGGAACGTGAGGGGTTTGCGCACGCTCTGTACAAATAAAACAACGAACAACGACGACGAAGAATCAAACTTAAAAAAAATTCTCCATTGCGTGCCTTCGGACCTACCAGTTTACGCTGAAGATAAAAAAAATTGAGCAATTCAACATTCGCCAACATTTCCATGGTTCTAGTAGCGCTGGATTGAAGCAAGAGAAAGCTCGGCCATCAAATTGAATCGTGATTCAAGAAGATTACCCGCGCATCCCGGAGAATCCAACAAATCGCATTCATCTTCCCAGGGATTTGGCCGGCCGAAAGAGGATGGCTCACTGAAACGTGGCCAAAAACACCAACGCAAGGAAAACGAGGTCGTTTGGGCAGAGCTTCCGCCTTTCGGACGATAAAGCAGTGTGGGCATCCTTATGCAGAACTTCGCAGCTTCGCATCGAATAGAAGAAAATCACACCTGAGATAAAGGCAACCAATCTTCCCTCACCCAGCCGCTCTCCTGCCGCCCGTGGTCGTTGCACGGTTCGTTGGAAATAAATAGCGAGAACGCGATCCGCGCCACGAGCCGCCGCTCGTGCAGTAGAAGAAGAGGGAAGCTAACGCGCAAAGGGGTAAAGGCGAAGCATAAAAGGAAATAGAAAAGCGCTCTCTGCTGGCTGGCAGCGTTTCTGTGCTGAGCTGAGGTCCACCGTGAGTTCGTGAAGAGAAAAGCCTCGGATCGGCTTCGAGAAACACCAGCGACGAAGACGGCCCGCGGGCATTCCGTTTTGAGCGAAAGGTAACATCTAAGCCACAGCACCAACCCCGTCCTGTGCTAGTTCTTCTTCTTGTCCCCACTCCGCGCTCGCGCTGCCAACGGAAGAACAATGCTGAAGTTTATACGTGGAAAAGGCCAACAACCTTCGACGGAGCGGCAGAGGCTGCAGAAGGAGCTGTTTGCATTTCGTCGGGTAAGTTTAGTTTCTGTTGAGATTTGTGTGACTGCGTTGGATGAGGCATTCTGCCCGACCCATTCGGATGTTGGTGTTCTTTTATTGCCTCACGAAGGACCGTCGTACGTAGCTTTTTTTTCTTCTTTTCTCTCCCTCCAAAGTATTTATCTAACTAGCCCAGGGCAAAACAGTTCTTAACGACGGTCGCCGCCGACCAAGGGCTCGGGCGATTTACTCACTCGACGGCCACCGCTATGACGGAGTGAACCTTTTATTTTTGTTCTTGCAAAGTTTACATTACAACAATAACCCGAAAGCGAAACCACCATAACACACGCCGGTGGTCAGGGAAGTAGATTCTCGTCAAGTTTCTGCTTGGCAAGGGTTTAACCATTAACTAGAAAATGGCTTGACCTCGCGCATGTTTCACCGGAACGGCACGTAGACGTGAATGAAATGAGTTGTGTGTTTTTGTTAATACACAAAAAAGAATTCGAAGGATAAAATCGTTACGTACGTTACGGTGTATTATTACGACAGCCTTAGAAAATTAGTTAAAAAGTAAGATTTTGCGTCCCAGTTACGTATGCCAAACCCCTGAAATCTCTTGGGAAATAGCTACATCATAGACGGTTTGATTGTTTAGGAATACAGGAACATAGGATTTATTTCAGGGAAGTTAAATGCTGAGAGAATCAATCATGAGCATCGTAAGAAGAAGGATAAAAACCAATTTTCTAAATCATATACCTGTTTTAGAAATGATCTGGAACAGTTAAAGAACCCTGATTCTAAAAGGGGAAAAGGAACATTATTTTGAAAACATTATTTAACTCCTTTTATTCATGGACTGGGTATTTCAGTTGAACATTATTAATTTAGTATGCAGGGATTGGTGGGAATCTCATTCTAATCGGCACAATTCTTTACTTTACTACTTCTTGATGTTGTAGGTGTGGGTAGTGAAGACGATTGTTTGGGAACACAGGAAAACATTTGCCATCGGCATCATGTTTTCCCATGGAGCACATGTTTTTATGCTTTTCTCACGATTGCTTGTATTTTGGGGTTAGTATTAATGATTGTGTACAAGTTTACATTATAGATAGATCTTCCGATTGTATTAAAACATCTATTGAATCATCTGAATCAAATTCTCCACCAACTGGTGAGTCAGCATAAGTGAACGATCATGACTGTCCGCCGGGTTCCACTGGCATTCGGGTGATCAGTTGCGTAGGATTGCATCGGATCTTGCCTATTGGTGGTCGTGGTGAATGCATGGCAGCAACACTGGTACTGCATCGGACTGGGCCGGCCCCGCCACATACACATACAGCCCGGTGCAGCGCGAAATCTTGCACTTACAAGGGAGGGGACCGGCACAAACCTTTTATAGAAGTTTCACGCACCGTTTGTATCGTTATCTCATCTTGCCACAACTTAACCCGCTTCCTGTCGAGGCATATCCAGCCTACAACAATATGTATTCGGAAAGCGCACTACGATACACCGGAGCATGCCGTTTTACACGGGCGGTAAAAACGATTTAAAGATAGTGAAAACGCGTTGAACACATATGCCTTTGAATACGCAAAAAAGGCTTTAATTAGTGTGTCTTGCGGTGGCAAATGATGAGAATTTTTATTGTTCTGAAGGCACGTTATCAGTGCGTATCGCATGTTGAACGCCACAAAAAAAAAAAATACTGCGTACCACATGGACATGATGAATCAGACTAAAACTGTAAAAAAAAGGTCTATCCACACCCACACCGCATGGTGTGCAAGCATTTTTTTTTATAGCGCTCACATGCCGTTTTAACCTGTTGCACTTCTGTTGGACACATTGAACGCGTCTTGTGCCTGTGAGTAATGGACACGACTTGGGGTGCGCGGTGTCTCTTATGATAATGCTAACCAACCGGCTACGTTGACGGCGGTTGGCTTGCGGCGACGACAAACCCTTTTTCAGCCTTGGGTCCGTCGCCTCGGTGACATTCGATTGTTTGCGGAAAGCGATTGGAGAATTAGCGTCGCTTGTGCCGGAAACCTTAAAGCGATCCAGCGGTAACCCTTAGAACTTGCGTGTGAACAATGGCTACAAACGTTGTTTCGCAATAACTAATAACTGTATTCACAATACCCACATTTAGTCTCACATTCATAATCGAATTTGCATGGAAAACGTTGCGTTAGAATGCATGATAGAAAAAAGTTTGATCTTAAACGAGGTGAAAAAAACACGTTGCAACAAAGCAAGATGAAACCCAAATGCACATTTGGAATTTAACTTTGATCAGAATTTGAGACGCGACGTTAGAATATGTTCGATGGACGTATTATTTACCTATTCAGTTGTGATCAAACCTGCCTGGGAACAGTCGTCTCCATCCTTCATTTTTTTTCTTTTCGAGTAATACGGTAAAAAACACATCTCTTGAAGGCCGTGTGTTGGCTTCCCGCGTATGCACAGAAGAACCTTTTTTGTCTACCCACATGTGGACCCTGATTCCTTGCTTCTGGGGTGTAATAACTCAAACACGTCTAACGCTATGAACTGCTTCTTAAATTGCGCTGTACCAAAATGCCATGAGAAAGTGAAGCATATAAAACATAAATAAATAACCACGAAAGAGCCCTCTGTTCGCCCATTTCCGCACTGCACCTTGTACATCCCAGTCCCGAGCCGGTTTATGGTGGAGCGTTTTTTCTCCTTTGCGTCCTACGCACCCTGGGGCCCACGTTGCCGGTCGTCCCGGTCAGATGTCGATTGTGTGTCGATCTTCCTCCGCCGGGATTGTGCAGCAAATCAGAGCTGCTCGGAAAACGAGACACGACTTTCTTTCTCGGTCTCGAACGGTCGTTCCTTTCCGTGTTCTGCAACTGTCGAGGCGGAACGAAGCGCGCGGATACTTGTCGTTGGCGCGGCCGCCTCTTCCGAGCCAACGTGAACGGGGGACGGTGAACTGGGGGCAAAATAAACTAACGGTTTATTTTGTTGTTTTCCTCTTAACCTCCCTCGTGTCGTCATGCCTTCACCTCGGGCAACTACTTTGGCGTCGGCCGGCCAGGAAAAAGAAGTGCTTAAACGCTTTAAAGCCAAAGCGAGCTAAATTACTTCTAACAGAGAGTTTGAGGGCTTGGCAACGCGACGAGGGAATGTAGAAGCTGGAGGAAGACAGAACACGGGAGAAGGAAAGGGAGTGCGGGTTTCCATTCGAAGATCGTTAGATAAGTTGCTGCTTTATAGCGCGACTAGAAGAAAGGTCACAAGAACGTTGATGGAGAGACAGCTAGTTCATCAGTTGAACAGCAATCTAAAAATTGCAGTGTTCTTCAACACACCATCTTTTCACGGTCGTGTTTGTTGTAACGCCACTGGAATCAGTATACCATTCAAACTACACGTACCATTTGTTCTGAGATGGATAATAATTCATGATGTCTGCGTATATTTATATAGTCTCATTGGTTTTTCATATTTTAAGATCGTTAGTCATGCCTTGCATATGCTGTATAAGTCTTTATGTGTTTGTCTTTTCAATCTGATTTTGATTTTTGGAAAAAAAATCAGGTGAAAATGAATTCCACTTTATGCGAACTCTAGTCGTTTGTACGTAAAAAAATGTATTAAACATTACATATATTTTTTTATTACGTTATTGGCTTGTCCTATACTTTATACATAAAAGAAAGCTGAACGAAAACATGCCGTATAACAAATTTAAAATCTTCTGAATCATTTAAGTTCATCATCTTTATCGGAGTATTAGCAGTACACACTCTTAGGTCTATGTGCGTCTTTTCAAAATAAGTTATCTTATTGATTATGTCGTTTATTAATTTAAACTCATGCCAAAGCTTCGTCTCTTTTGGAACTGTCCGTGAATCATTGCTTGAAGAGCCCTGCATCACTATGAACGCAGGCTAGGATAGTGGAGGTTAGAAGAACGGAAAGTCGGGCGGCAAGCCACCGGCGCAGGGTCATGGAACACGAAAACGATCTGCTTGCCGAAGAGCCGTGAAGAAAACTCCGGCCAGTATCATAATTGCGGCATTAAGCCCTTGAATGTCACGATTGCCACCCGTGTGCGCTGCCTCCTAGACGAGGTTGAGTATGCAGCTAGGCTACGGATCAAGAATAGCTAGCAAGAAAGAAAAAAGATCCAACCAAACGTAAAAAAGGTACATGCATCTGCGGCGCTTTAGCCGATGAACGCCAGCGAGAAGGTGGAAATGTACCGTTAGGACGACTTGAATCACGCTCCAGCGACAGAACATCTTCCTAACCTCGCCAACATGTTATGCTGCACCACTAGGGGCAACTTGGCCACACCTTGACCAAGAACTGGAGCGACTGCGAAATCAGGGTTGAAAATGAGTCTATGTTTCGCTTGGTGCGCTGTTTCGCTCGATGCGAGAAAGCTTGGGTTTGGTTTGGTGTGGCACCAATCGCGATAGACACAAATCGATAATGGGGAGACACTCTAAGGGCACGAAATGAATCGCTCCGGCAGGGGACAAAAGTTAAAATAAGAGCAAACATGGTCACCGCTTCTACTAGTTTGGCGAATTACAACCGGTTGACATGTTTCCCAACACTCAAATAGACGGCAATTATTACTTTAAATCACCTTTTCAGCGAGCGATAATATTTGTTTGAAAGAGGGCGAATAAAACCCTCAAACAGGAACGGTGTGAATAGGCGTTGTTTGGTGATATCATGCTCAACCTCGTTCTTTCGACCTGAGGGTATTTACTTAAGATAACAGGTAACACCACTTGCTTTATCGTTGCTGTTATCAAAATTTAAAAAAAAACTTCAAAAAAGACAAAAAATCAACATAGTTATAGGGACCTTTCGATCGTGACGCATCTTTGGGCTCTCTTTGCATGTTGGCTAGAATTGAAAACTTTTTCATTATATATGCATCGATGTTTCACTCGTTTTTGAATGCAGTTTCGTGCATACGGATGCAAAATTTGATTTTAACCGGTTCTGCCACTTCGTATGTTCACTATTCTGCTCGAATAGAATTTGCAATCGAACGATTGCAACATTTCCGGATGCTTATCAGCGGCTACACGTACCTTTGGGTTGGGTTTGCACGCGTCCCTTACGTCTGAGCCGCTTGTTCGGTTGCTTCCCTTTTTTTCTATGTTTGCCAGCCTTAATCATCGATCCGACGGCTTGGGTTGTACCGGACCCCGGTGTGGTGTTCCCGGCCTGACTGATATCAGATTCGACCCGTTATCATTCGATTCACCTGTTCGCTCTGTTTGCACAGTGATAAACCTGCACCCTTTTCTGGTGTGTGGAATTTCTATGTGCAGGTTTCTATTTGATGCCTTCCACATCCAACGAGACCTTCGCTTGGAAGCGCGACTGCGGGAAGAGTGCGAAGGGATATAATTTCTGACCCTGTTGTTGCTGATAACTGATTTAAAAAAAAAAACAAACACACAATGGTTAACACTGTGAGGGTATATTTCGTGTCCATGGAGTGGTGTCCATGAAGGAAGAGCCATAATGATAAACCACCAACTTCAGGTTTTTCCAACACTCGAGACCTCGCTGCTTTTTTCTTCTGCAGTCCAGAACTAGACTATAAAGGAATTGCTATGTGCGTTTGAAACCTTGTACTTTTCTGTTGTATAAAATGAATTCCACAATTCTCTTAGACAAAGCATGCAATAGGGATGTCTTAACAAAAAATGCGGGTTCTAAAAATGTCCAATATATGAGCTAATATATGACACAAATTAAAAGCAGCTTTCACAGCACCCGGGAAGACCTGTCCAGCACGATAATAATAATGCTGTTTATGTGCCGTCTTAAAAATGGTATAGGCAAACAGCTGTGAAAACATTCTCAATACATCACACACGTATCGGTATTGATGTTCCCAACTAGTTATGATATCATCTTGCTGAACACACACGTTCCATATGTTGTGGCAAATGAAGAAGGTGATCTTAAGTGCACCTCTCTTTTAAATCGCATCGGTCAGAATAATTTTGCTCTCGATGATTCAACATCGCACTGGGATTATAAATTTTACACATATTCCGTTAAAAAGGGTCTAAAATTTACGTGAAGTGGCAGAAAAAACATGACTAATCAAATATTTGATTTTTTTAACGGAGAAGAATGCCGATAACGATAGAAAAAGTGGGAAATTATTTAAATAAAATAAAATTCTACTACATTCATTGCTATGAAATAAATAATTATTTTCACACTTACTGTTTTAACTATTTAATTAAGATTCTCTCTTTCTTTCTGTTTTTTTTCTCTCTCTTTATAGACGGCACAACATGGCTTCCCTCATAAACCGTCCGCCGTGGCGTACGATTCGAAGAGCAAGCTGATGGCAATCGGCACGAACAGCGGGGTCATCAAAGTGTTTGGTCGGCCGGGCGTCGAGTTCTACGGCCAGCACACCTCCACGGGCAACAATCCGGCCGATCTGATCGTGCAAATGCTCGAATGGATCCCGGGCACCGGCCGGCTGCTCTCGCTGACCGCGTCCAACCAGCTGGTGCTGTGGGAGCCGGCCGGCACGATGCTGGTGGCGATCAAGAACCTGGCGTTCGATGGGAAGCTGAAGAAGATTTCTTCCCTCTGCTGCTCGTACATGAAGGACACGGTGTGGATCGGCACGGAAGGTGGCAATGTGTACCAGTTCGACGTGCGCAGCTTCACCGTGAAGGAGTCGGTCATCTACCACGACGTGGTGCTCGAGCAGCTGCCGACCTCGTACCGGCTGAATCCGGGCGCGATCGAGTCGGTGAAGCAGCTGCCGAACAACCACAATCATCTGCTGATCGCGTACAACCGCGGCCTTGCGGTGCTGTGGGATCTGGAGACGGCCAGCGTGAAGCAGTCGTTCATCTCTCCCGGTCACGGCCAGAGTGTGGGGCTGTTCATCGCCCAGGACAGCACGCAGTTCACCTGGTACCATGCGGATGGTTCGTACGCGACCTGGGACTTGGACAGTCCGATTCCACCGGAGAACCAGAAGTACGTCCCGTACGGGCCGGATCCGTGCAAAGCGATCGATCGACTGATTCGCGCCCACCGTGGGCGGTGCGAGCTGGTCGTCTTTTCCGGCGGCATGCCTCGCTCGACGTACGGCGAACATCAGTGCGTGTCGGTGCACTGCAAGGACGGCACGAAGGTGGCGTTCGATTTCACCTCGAAGGTGATCGACTTCTTCGTGACGTTCAACGATGCCCGGCCGGAACAGGCGGAGGTGCTGGTGGTGCTGCTGGAGGAGGAGCTGGTGGCTTACGATCTGACCGATGAGACGCTCCCGCAGATCGACGCACCGTACTTGCACTCGCTGCACGCGTCCGCCGTCACCTGCAACCACCTGGTGTCGCAGGTGTCGGCCGAGGTGTACGCCAAGATCAGGCTGGCGGGCGAAATGCAACTGGCCGAGTACAGCAGCAAACCGTGGCCCATCACCGGCGGTATTCTGCCCAACGAAGCAAGGGACGAAGAGGAGCAGCCGGCGGAGCGGGACGTGCTCATCACCGGGCACGAGGACGGATCGGTCAAGTTCTGGGACTGCTCCGACGTGTGCCTGACACCGCTGCTGCACGTGAAGACGGCCCCGCTGTTCAACAACAGTGATGACTTCGATAGCGCCCTGAATGGCTCCACCGAGCAGTTGGACGATGGCGAGCCACCGTTCCGCAAGGCCGGGCAGTTCGATCCGTACTCGGACGATCCGCGGTTGGCGGTGAAGAAGGTGCAGCTGTGCCCCCAGACGGGCACACTGATGATTGCCGGCACGGCCGGAAACGTGGTGATGGCAAACTTTGAGGCCGGTGACGAAACGCCGGGACCGCTGAAGGTGACCACAATGAACCTGGTCAGCGATCGCGACGGGTTCGTCTGGAAGGGACACGATCAGCTGAAGGTGAAGCGCCAATTGCTCGAGGAAAACGCACCCTTCATCGAGGGTGTGAATTTCATGGGTGTGTTGCAAGTGTTGCCGCCGGCCGCGGTCACTTGTATCGCGATGCAAAGCAAATGGTCGCTGGTTGCTGCCGGTACCGCGCACGGTCTTGTGCTGTTCGATTATCAAACTCAAACACCGGTGTTGCACAAGTGCACTCTCAACCCGAACGGTAAGTTTATTACGAAAGTAAATGCCATCTCCAATTTGTCGTTCATATTTCCATGCATTGATTTTCTTCTCTCTGCACAGATCTCACCGGTGCGGGAGAAACGCTGTCTCGTCGCAAGTCGTTCAAGAAAACGCTCCGCGAATCCTTCCGCCGACTGCGCAAGGGACGCTCGACTCGTGGCAATCCAAATACGGCCGGTGGCGCTCAGCAGCAGCAATCTGCGGCGGAAACGCGGCCGGTGGAGCGCCAGATCGAAGCGCGTCCCGTAGATGACGGCATGGGATCGATGGTGCGCTGTCTGACTTTCGCCCAGACGTTCATCACTAACCAGAACGTGTACATTCCGACGCTCTGGGCCGGCACGAACTCGAGCTGTGTGTCGGTGTTCGTGCTGAATTTGCCTCCGAAACCGGCCGCTCCGGCAAACCAAACGGCGGAAAATGGATCCGATGAGACCGGGCCGGCAGTCGTACAGCAAGGTCCACCGGTTACCGGAAAGCTGGCAAAAGAGATCCAGATGAAACATCGGGCTCCAATCATTGGCATTGCGGTTGTCGATAACGTAAGTAGCAGCGGTACAGCATATGGTGGTGTTATCTCGGCAAATTGATCACTTGCATTTTTCATCTCATTCTTCCATGCCATAAGGCCGGTAGCGATTTAGAGCGATAGCAAGTAGCGAAAATTCAATCTAGCTACTTTGAAGGCCTTGATAGGTTATGTTTTCTTCGTGCTTTCTCTCGCAATGTCAGCAAAAGACTTGGGTGTCCGTCACGTATTATTTAACCTATATTTGAGATCGAATCGTTTCTAATGAGGCGAAACCCTTAAGTAGCTTCAACTTCGTTTATTTTCGTCTATGACGCGACGAATTGTTTATTTTTTTGCATCGATGTGTACATATTCATTTCAATTTTTCACGTGGTTATTGATCAGTCTCGTGGTTTTTTAGATAAGTCTTTAAATAATAAGATAAGTTTTTACCAGATACAAATATCCGATAATCATTTTGGGACACTCCCGTTTTTTTAATGAATCAATAATTCATCAAGTAAAAGGGCAATTTCTATGACCTTTAATCTAAGCGCGAGATAGAAAAAAAACTAAGTAAGGCCACTTGTGGCCACAACACGGATAAATTGAAAAGAAATTGATCAATTTCTCAATCAATCAATCAGCAATTAGGGTTCCAGTTCGTAAAATGGATATAACAAAATTCAAACACGTTTACGGACAATGAATCAGTGTTTAATAAAACAAACAAATGATTATCGTTTCTTCAATTCCTCAGAATGGTGTACCACTAGAGTTCCAGAATGTTCCGGGGCCAGCACCGCACCGTGTGCTCATTGCTTCGGAGGAACAGTTCAAGGTGTTTTCCTTGCCACAGCTGAAGCCGGTCAACAAGTACAAGCTGACTGCGCACGAAGGTGCACGCGTCCGGCGTATCGCTTTCGCCACGTTCATGTGCACTGTTCCGACATCAAGTCTGGTACATTCCAGCCCGCCGAAAACTGGCGCAAAGCTGACGCCGCATGCGTCACCCCCACAACCAGCAGCAGCAGATCAGTCCGCGACAGATAGCAATGCTACTGCAACGGCCGGCGAACAAAACGTCGCACCGCAAGCTACAGCCACCGGTGGTGGATCGGATGTAACGAACCACTGCGAGATCAGTCTCCTGTGCCTGACCAACCTGGGCGACTGTCTGGTGTTGACTGTTCCAGAACTGCGTCGCCAGCTCAATTCCGCGGCGGTGCGACGCGAAGATATAAAGTAAGGAGTCCACAAACATACAAACCATAGTGTTAAGAGATCCTGCAAGATATTTCACGCTTTGCCATCACAATTTTTGCTTTCAGTGGCATATCATCGCTCTGCTTTACGGCCCACGGGGAGGCGCTGTACATGATGTCCTCCTCGGAGGTGCAGCGTATCAGCCTGTCGGCAACGAAGATCGTGTCCCCGAACGGTATGATCGAGGTAGAGGATTGGACGACACCCGTCGATGACGCGACCGGCGAGGAAGATGAAGATCGGGAGCAGGAACAGGAGCGGGAGAACCAACAGGATGCCTCTTCCGAGCGGGAAGTGGGCGGTGAAAAACCTACCCACACGGCAACCACCACGTCTAGCGCCGAGAAGGCGGCCAGCACAGGCAGTGCGACGGTGTTGACGAACGGTACGTCCAACCCTAGGCTGAGCAATGGCGTCGGCAGCGGAGACGACGCGTCGCCGAACAAAGCAAACGAAACAATCACCAGCTCGATCGGGGACATCACTATCGACTCCGTGCGTGATCACCTCAACGCGACCACAACGACACTCTGTTCCACGACCACCGAGGAGATTGTCGGTGAGTTAAGAATCGGATATTAAGCAAATGATGCGCGAAGTGGATAATGAGGAAGGAATTAAATATATTGGCTCCTTTCTCCGATTTTTCCTTAGGGCGCCTGTCGGTATTGAGCACCCACACGAGTCAGTCCTCATCTACGGCTAAGAACAGCGACATTTTGAGTCTTAATTCATCCAACATTAAGGACCTCAAGGGCATTGGGTAAGTTGGTTCAGTTTTTTTTTTTTTTTTATTAGTGACTGAACTGCTAGAAAGCTTTGAAGAATTTTCATGCCAATCACATGTTTCACCTTACAATCTCCACCTCAATCCGAAATTTGCACTCTGCTCTGCTGTCCATAATGGAACCTTTTAAAAAGATTTCGCCGCACCAAGTGTGCTTTACGATATTGTATAAGGATATAACTGACATTGAAACTACGAACGTCTCGCATTTTATTTCAATTTCTTGCGGTTTTCATTTACACAGTTGATGAGTACACCAGTCGTATCAATTAAACTAACATTAGACCATGTGTCCAGTTCAAAACCTTTTAAAACCCCATTTATGAGTTACTTTGGCGACTATTTAAAGATGATAATTTATTCACTCCCTTTTGACTGATTTGGCGTCGGAACAACTCCTGCAATTTGTAGTCATTGCACTGAAACCAAAACGCAAAACTGTCCTGGAACTCAGCATATTATTAGAATACTGTCTATTTGGAGATATTCAGGAAATCTGATAAAAAGAAATTTTTGAAACCATCATTTAACATCAATGCAGATAATCAAAAACAATTTTTGAGTAAAATATCGCTCCTTGGCATAATTTTGGAGCTTTTCGAATTTAAAACTGTTAGTTAATTTGTTATACATTAAAATTCATATCTTATGGTTTGTTTTTTAGAATCAAATGATGTTCATTATTTATTTATTTTTCTATGCTTTTATTTCTCAGCGATACGACGGAAAAATCTTCAAACTCGGCTATCATAAAATCAATCATCACAACGGTAAGACATGGTACAAACGTAACCAACGGCGAGACCAAGGAGGCAAACAGGACCTCTTCCACGATCACCTCAACTACAGCAACAACCGTCACCAACGGTACGAACGGAAGCGAAACGACGATTCCACCTCCACTTCCGTCTACGGCACCTCCTCTAATTACCGTACTGCGGAAAGAAAGCCAGTTTTAATAGAAAGCATTTTTAACATAGCACATCTGCACACGAATCCCAGGGGTGACGATGTGGAGATGTGGAGTGTGTGACAGTTCTTCGGTACTAAGAAAAAGTATTTTGCTGCGGCTGTTATAGGAACAAGAGAACTCTATACGAGTAACGAAACGAGACAAGTATTAGGCTTATGACGACTTCTTATTACACACAGTTCGCATGGTGGCAAAATGGCAGCTATAAAAAAACACACATACAGAGCCCTAATAAGATGTCACCATTGTTGCCTTTCCACACGCAGTGGGTGAAGCATTGAGGAAGAGAGGAAAAAAACATTTTATCGCATAAAATCATATCCCATTTTATTTTGAACAGAACTTTGAAGGATGTTAGGGATCGTTCGTGCTAAATGATATCAACGTTGCTTATTTGCACCTTAGAAAATCGTAACAAATAGTAGGGCATCAAAGTTTTTTTTTTTTTTTAACCATATGCTTACTTAAAATGTTAAGATTTTTTATTGTTCTGATGATACTTGCTATAGTCAGCATTTCATTGCAATTGCTTTGCCTCTATCCACCGAACGGGATCAAATTGTTAAAGAAATAGAACAAAACTGGACAGAAAACATGAACTTATTCAGAGGAGTTTTCCTAAATATTAATTATCAAACAAAAAGAGCAGCAGTTGTTATCAGTAATAGGATTTAGTTCTTAGATCTTGTTGAACAACGTTAGGATTGTTTGTCGAAACCATTAATCAGCAAAAGCAGGTGAAAGTTTAATCACTTCGAAAAAATAATACAATGGTTAGGAAAGCAGCATACAGTAGCATACCGTGGAACATGCCTCTGACAGCCGTAGACGAAAAAAAATGGCCTTAGTAAGACGAAAGTGAATGATAGATTTCTTAACCTTAGTCCTAAGGAAAGCATGTCTTAACATATTTAGAGATAAGTTTCCACCTTACTTCTTTGAAGCGCGCCTGACCACTGTTACTGGTAGAAAGGAAAGGACGGATTTTACAACCGTCACATGGCAAGTTGTCCTGTTCAGGCCAAACAAAAACATGGGCAACAGCAGTTTGTCGCTGCGCGCATTTCTATTTTCTAGGCACGGATCCGTTTTCGGTTCAGAGTCGCGCGCCGGTTAGGGAAGAGGTGGGCTTTAGACAAAATTCTAAACGACATCGAGACGGCCGACAAAAATCAGATAAACGAAAAAAATTGTCTCCGATAGGTTGACCTTTTTTTGACGAAAAACTATATAAACAACTGATTTATATATCTTTTTTAATATTGTATAAGCAGAGCTGCCGTTTTTTTTTCAAACGAAATTATATGTCTATTTAATCAATTAGAAACGAGCGCATACAACGCAGAGAAGGGTTTTGTTTGTGTGTTTTGAATCCACTTTGCAAAGCAATATGTATCCGAAAAAAAACTCTTATTCTTCAGAGAGAACAAGCGACGAATCCCCACCAATCAATCATTTGTTCAGCAATCCATTTTCTTTCCATGCAGCATTGAGTTCACAAGGAAACAAAAACAAGCAAAAGTTTTCATAATTCTGTTTTCTTTACATGTATAAACATTTATTTATGAAATATCTCTTCAAAACCATGTTTTCTTCTTTTACAGTGCCATTGATTTCGTGATCGCTCCGTTCTTTTCCAATTTGCTTTAACTTCCTTGCTTTCTGGTAAAATAATTTTAAAGAAAACATTTCGTTTTAACCTTGCATATTCACTTCGTGGTTTTTTGTCATTATTCATTCTTTCGTTCGATCGTGCAGCGCACATTTTGATTTGATCTACTGATCCTTCACATCGTGGTTTTGTCTCTACTTTGAGATTTGATATTCAACAATCAAGATAGAAATGCAAACAGAGTTGTATTGTTCTGCCCGGTTGTGAAGTTTAAAATCTTACAGAAACATATTGTCGCACAAAATTTCAGAGTTTTATTATCTTCCAACAAATTGAATCTTCACATTTTCGAATTCATTCGCAGCTAAACTTGATTCTACAGAATTATTATTATAGTTTTTTTGGCACAGAAGAACAAGAAACCAATCATCTTGCTGATAAGGTATGTTTCCCAAACTTGGTGTAGCAAATTTGGGTTACTTTTACAATCAAACAAACGTTCAAATTAAAGACAAAGAAAAGCAGTAATGTTTAATGATAAAAACGGGCAATAGTTTAACATTTACTGATTTGTTTCCAATCGGAAGATAATGTATGCACTTGATCACACTGAATTATTTCCTATGCTTGTGATTTCAACACTGCTTTTTAAATAGTAACTTTCCCACAACAATTATACTTTTGTATGCTTGTGTTCTGCCTCAAATTCGATGCTACCGTCGAGATAACCTTGATCTAAACAAAATGAAATAAAACCATACAAATCCAACAAGGCTACGTTCCTCCACTACTGCTCACTTGTTTATGATGTTAGTGTATCCCATCTCATCCTATTAGTTTTTAAATCTAATTAAATCACCAAATGTTATCGGATCAGCTCTTGGCCAACTTTCATATGAGTAAACAGTTCAATAAATTTCAAATTCGCAACCATTTTTCGCTGTACTTTTTTCTTTTTCTTTTTTTTTGTATCATATCTATCCCTTTATTCACCGAATAATACATATAATTCTTATGCTTTTGTTATCTTTGTTATACACTGTTCTAAGGTTCAGCTGGGTAGAGCTTAGTTATCTGCGTCGCTTGCATCCATGCTTGTCGGACATCTCTGTCGAATCACGGCAATACTTATTAACTGACCTGTGTTCGAATATGTTTCTCGTTTTGTTTGATGCTTTTATTTAAATATGTTTGCAGTAACCAATGGTTCTCTACCATTCCTTTATTACTATGTTTCTCCCTTTTGCCATATATTTTGTTGAAATGAAATTGAATACTATATTTGTGCGCGTATTACGTTTCATGTTATTTCCATGATTTCCTGCATTATTCTAGGTTTCATTTTTTCATACACTCATGTGTCAGATAATATACATGCTCGTGTATACTTGATCCAAGTGATACATGACATCTATTTATCTATTTATGTGACTTATAAATTCATACATGTTTTTGCTGATAGCTTGGATCAAATTGATTTCACGATTCACCAGACATACCTTCTACATCTCTTAGTAGGTGTTTCGTGTTGCGTCTAGTGTATCTTAGCTCGCATCTACATCCCTAAATATATCATTGTTAAAATATATAGTAATATTTCTTTTCTTCTGTTTTGGATTGTGTTTACTTTGTAGGTGTTGTTTGTTTTGTAACGTTTTTGGATTTGATTTTGTAACGCATGCGCTTATTGATTATTTCAGTTAGTGCTAAACATTCTACTTTGAGGGAAAAGTGGACACATCAAGCGATCCAATCAATGTTTAACGGAATCATGTAAAATGGTTGAAATCTACTGAGCATTTCATTGTGACTTGTGTTTCATCTGTATGGCACTAGCTATCGTTTATAACATGATAACGTTTACACCCTTATGTCACATCCTTGCAGGATAATATTCAATTTTAAAACAGTTAAAACACATCCAGATACAGACTATCCAATCGTCTGCTAAGTAAATGAAATCTTAAAATGCTGTTTGATCTAAACAGACCCAACCAATGCCAACAGATGCCAACTAATGGAATTGGCCATTGAGTGAAATGAAATATGAATATGTCTGCAAAAATCTAATAACTGAAGAAGTTGTAGCTTTTCCACAACCATTCACGCCCTTTCTTCCCTGTCTTGGACTTTCTCTCTGCAACATTGTCCTCTTATTAACATTAAAATTATATCAATTTCATTCATATTTATGTTTCAATCAGGTTATTGATTCGCTATTCTAGTTGAGAGTTGTCATTCGCATTTACTGACTTTCAACAAAAAAAGCAACATATATCTTTACATTTTCACTGGTTTTACCTTATTCGACCCATTGTTTTTCTCACTATGAATGCTAGAGTTAAGCTGACAATCTTTACCCTGAAACATTGTCGGGTAAAATTGAGTGTTGTTTTTTAATTACCGTAGCATTACTGTTCTTCAAATTAACTGCTAGATTTTATTTTGTTCTACTATTCAAGTATTGATTTTTTAAATGTTTCCCTATATTTATTATTTAGGCCATTTATGCTTCAGCTGGATTTTCTTTAATCAGTTATTTTCCTCTTTTTTGTTATTATGATGAGGAAAAATAAGGTAGTTTATGTTTTTAGGGCTGTGTGCTTCCTGACCATAAGAAACCACAGTCCGTAAAATCCTTAATTTGAAGCTATGTCTATTAAACCTTAGCTTTACATCAATTATTTATTTCAAATTTTAGCTTTCGGTCAATACTTTTGCATTTTGCACCAAGTGGGCCAAATTCTATAAATTTTGACTAGATGAAATTATGAAACGCCATCAACAGAAAAATACGAAACTATGTCTTGCGAAACTCTGTTTGATTGCTTTCTCTATGAAGAGTACGATGATTGAAAATGAATAAATAAACTGTTAAAGAGAACATGGCGATAGGTTTCTTGCAGTAACTCAAACAATTTATCTTGTGTCTCAACGAGGAACCATTTCTAACCAATGTTTTAATTATTTCCATTTTGATACTTCGTCGTCTTGAAGTCATTTTCTAAAAGCTATAAATTCGTTGCAGTTCATTATTAGATGTAAAATTTGGTTCCCCATAGTATGTTGAGAGTTCGTAAAATTCGTTTTCCACGTCATATAAATAACGAATTAAAAATAAAATATTAGATAATCTTACACCAACGAAATGGAAGATTTACGTATTTCATGGTTTGTGCGTCATCGAACCTGTTCAAAAAACACTACTATTTCAAAGGGAAATTTGTTATAAGGACTCCGTTTTACGAATGTGGAAACGTCCGGACGAGATCAAAGAAATAGAAACATTTACCTTTGTCTGTTTTCAATGGTTTCTATGAAATCCTTGTCCGTGTAGCTAGAGTTTATAGTAATTATGGCCACAATTGGATAGAAATTTGATAAGAAGTTTTATCGGCAATGCAGAGTAGTCCGAAAGAATAATCACTGCCATCCATTAAGCCTAGTTCGTCTTGCAACAACCAAAGAAGTCTGAAATGAAAAAAAGGAAGCACAAAATTCAATTATCTTTTCATGTTCCAATAGAAATGATATTATGATCATCAATTTAATATGTTGCTTGAAACCGTGCGACTAGACGGCCCCGCGACTTTTCTGCGACTATATCCGCGACGAAAATTTGAATCAAATACAGTGCAATGCCTACGGTCAAATGACGAGGTCGCAACGAAAATTTTTCATGCCATCTAATTGCACACAATTTTTGATTAAAATTTTCGACGCAAGGATAATCGGAGAAAAGTCGCGGGTCCGTCTAGCTGCACGGAAACGGGTAATAGCAACTCTCTCTTGTGTTTTGATAAGCAACTCTCGTAGTTTAAACAAAAAGTCTCTTTCCCTGAACAAGTTGTTGTTGCTTTGCCTTTTCAACCAGGAAATCAATTTAAAATGGACTGGACTGGAATGAGCTGGACGTTCAGCCGTCAAACGGTTTGACACAAAACTGACAACAAAACGATAACTCTAGAGAAATAGAGTCGTCCTGCTCACTCGGCTCACCATTGGCTCGCACCAGAAAAAGAAAGAGTACCACGGCAAGCGAAGCACTGAATGTAGCATGACGACCGAAATTCACAGTCCTTTTGCAATCCCGGTGGTACAGATCTAGTTCGCACTTGTCGCCGCTGATCGTTGTGCAGTGAAACAACAGAGCCCGCACAGTAGCTCGATCTAGTTTTCCCTGCCCAAATTGCTAGTTCAAGTCAGTGCGCTTCATAGTGCAAAACCAGCACGCCAATACAATTGAAAACAGTGCCTAGCTACGAATTGCATAGATTTGTCAATTAAGAGCTTTTATTAGGTTCAAAGAACCAACTATCCTTCATTATGCAGCTGTTGTCCGGATTGGTGAAAACAACCCTGCCGAACTACCTGTCCGGATTACCCATTCCGGATAGCTTCGGTGGATGGTTCCGGTTAGGATGTAAGTAATGCACATAGGTTTTTTATTACTTCCAATTCGGTAATTTATTTTAAAACACTTGCCATGCCGATCGCAGTGTAGAGCCAGCTAATTGTGCGGTCAAGCGTTACTCGTTCCATCATCAGCCAAGCGAATTGCATGAAAGTATGTGTAAGAGCAAAGATGGGGGGTATTCGTCCGTAAGGCTCCATCTTTGAAGCATGTCTTCGAGTTTCCCTATCAATTACCACGCACTTTTGCAGCCAAAATTCAGAAGGCTTTCTAAACCCCGTTCATAGCACAGACTCCGTTCGTTATGTAAGCTGAACGCTTGCTACGGAGTGACGAACAGAAATAATAATCATGCTAAAATGCTCCGACATCGTTTATCCATAGTGTGCCCTCGCCATCTCTCCTATGTCTTTGTTTGCATATACCTTTTCTTATCTTGTTTAACAATGATGCCACGGCTTAATCTGACTTGTGTTTTTTTGTCAACTCTTCTAGTTAAAGATTGGCTCTCGCTGGTGCCACCGACTGCGGCCGTGGCCGGGATGGTATACATGTCCTACATGGCCTTTTGCCCGGAAGCCCGTCCCAAGCCTTCGGCTCGGGCGAACAACAAAATTCGTCTCGAAGAAGCAAAGGTAGTCGATATGATCGATATCGAGGATATTGCCGAAAAGGCTGCATTCTGCCGATGCTGGAAATCTAAGAACGTAAGTGTTAGTTGTGCATGATGATCTAAGCAACACCTGCTTCACTATCTAACATGACTGCACATTTTTTCCAGTGGCCTTACTGCGATGGTTCACACGGTGCACATAACAAGGAGTGCGGGGATAACCTTGGTCCAGTTGTGCTCCAGCGAAAGAAGAACTAATCCGTTACGCAGTCATCCTTTTCCAGTGATCGGAGGTGTAGCTGCCCTACGATTCATTCAACATTCGCAAGAAGGGAAAAATACTACCGTAGCCGTCGACTTTATAATGTACGTTTTGTTTTGTTCTTGTTTCTTTATCTTGATTACTCAAAAAGAAAAAAGATTGCATTTTTGTATCATCACGATTTTTTGTCCTGTTTGTAGTTCGATTGATAAAATCATGTTCAATCTTCGTAAGATCGAGTTCGCTTCATGCATCGCGAATTAAAAAAGCATTACAACTGACTACGAAACAAATTAGCGCGGTATGAAACAAAACTCTGGTGCGATATACTACTTAATTTTTTCATGTTACTGCGTACCCTACCACCCGTTGTATAAAACGGACAACTGCTTGTTAAACTGAAACCATTTCCCCCTAGCAATAAACCTTTTTTCTTAAATCATTTTAACGGATTATTTAAGAGAATGTTGATTCCGAAAAGTACATTTATTGCATTGTTAATTAACGCTCAAGAATGCATGGAAGATGAAACCTTATTTCCCCTTCGATCAGCAGTTCCGCTTCCCTTTGCTTTGTACGAGTTGTGTGACTTTGATTTAGAAGCAAATTCGCAATCTAGCGCTGACGAAAAGTCTTACTCACCAATTCCAATAGCAGCTTGTAGTTTTGAAGAAACTGTTTGGCAATCGATTCGGCCGAAATCGATCTCCAGCGGATTATCACCCTTCCTACACACACTAACGGACACAACGGTTATCCAGCATCCATAAGTCGAACTAAGAATGCTCTAAATGCAACTTCCGCATTACTCGATGAAGAATAGTGTTCCGATAGCACACTGGCAACACGCACCGGATGGAATGAAACCAAACTTCTACACTTTTTTTCTCGATCAAGATTTTCACCTAGTGTCACCGCTGTTGTGCTGGTTCTACCTCCGTGAATTGTGCATCATGCATTTTGTTTTTTACTCCTCTTCGTTTGAAGCACTTGCACGGAGAGCGTTGGTAGGATGGTGATGAAGGAAACTTCCAATGCGGCACATAAATTAGTCACAACTCTAGTCTAGCAGCAGAACACAAGTCCATCAAACATTAGCTTTTTCGAAGCTGGACCTTGTACCACTAATCTGTATGACCTGTTTGTTTCGTTTCTTGTGGTTTCTTCTCGGATCACTCCAGTGCATTTTTGTTTTGTTTTTTTTGTTTTGTTTTTGGGATTACTTTTCGATATTGATAACTCGTCGTGCTGATTTTGAATTACTTTCGTTTATCTGCACGGTGCGCTAATATGACGTCCATGCGGTCGTTTTTTGTTTGTCGTTTAATAAGCAATAATATTAAAGCTTTATTTTAATCACATTGATTCAATTTGTTTCCTCCGAGTACCATTCTTCCATTGCACTTTCACACCACTCCTGGATGCTGATGACTGTTGACGTTCATTTGCCCCCGAATAACCACCGAACATAACTGAAGATGATATCTCTGGCCGCCGTTACATGTAAACGAAAATCAGCTCAAACTGCAGCGTTAGCGTTAGTTCGAGGGTTTTAACGGTTTCGAAAGAGAACAGAACGCAGCCGACGAAGCTCAGAATGTCGTACAGGTCGTGCAGGAAAGCCTCAGCTAATCGATCGTCCGATCGTCGATGGCCGACTCTCGGAACCGCGGGTTTCGAGCCAGCAAATCACATCTGCCGGTAGGGTGAGTGTAACTTTAGGTACTGTATAACAAGGCTCGGGCCACCGCTGACCACCTCCGGTGGCAGTGCTGACAGGGGACAGTTTTCGATGCTCATAATCGCTAGATTTTGACAGAGCGCCAACTCATACGGGAGCTTGATCAGCGAGGCGTTGTCGTTGATGTACAGCGATTCAAGGTTTTCCAACGTGCCTATCTCCTCCGGCAGGAACTGCAGATTGTTCTCCCCAACCGACAGGTACGTCAGGTTGGACAGGTGGCCGATCGTGCGGGGTAGCGAGCTGAGCTGGTTCGACTGCAGGATCAGCTTCTGGAGATCGTGCAGCAGCCCAATCTCGGACGGGAGAGACTCCAGCCGATTCTCCTCCAGGTCCAGGACGCGTAGCTTCTTCAGATTGCCGATGGTGTTCGGTATCCGCTTCAGTGTGTTGTTGGACAGGATCAGTATCTCGAGATTCTGCAGGCAGTGTATGTCATCCGGGAGCTTGGTTAGCGAGTTCGTACCGAAGTTCAGCTCGACCATCTGCGTCCACGTGCCTATGTCGAGCGGGAGCGACGTGAGCGCGTTCTCCTTCATGTTGAGCTTGGTGAGCCCCTTGGCACGCGAGAAAATCCCGTACTGAATCTTGTCGATCTGGTTGTGCTCCAGGTTGATGCTGGTGACGTTCGTGAACTGCGCCGGCCCACCCGATGGGTAGCTGTGGAATGCGTTCCGGGACAGCGTGATGGTGGTGAGGTTGCTCAAACTGGCCAACAGCCCGTCCGGCAGCTGGCGGATTCCGTTGCCCTCGACGTTGAACTCGTCCATGTGCGTGCAGTTTTTCAGCGACACCGGTATGGACGTGAGCTGATTGTACCGCAACCCTAGCCGCATCAAGTTGGACAGGTTGCCTATCGACTCCGGAATGTCCAGCAGGTCGTTGTGCTGCAGATCGAGCGCCGTCAGATTCACGCAGTGCCCGATCTCCTCCGGCAGATGCTTCAGGTGGTTGTGCGACAGATCGAGCGTCGTCAGGTTCACCAGGTGCCCGATCGCTGCCGGCAGCTCGTGGATTTTATTCTCCCGCAGGCTCAGCATGGTCAGGTTGCTTAGATTCTTCAGGTTGTCCCCGACCACACGAATCCGGTTGAACCGCAGGTAGAGCGTGGTCAGTGTGTGCAATTTGTAGATCACATCCGGGATATCCGACAGCTTGTTGTGCCGCAGATCCAGCACCTTCAGCTGCTTCAGGTTCTGCAGCGAGTCCGGCAGGGATGTGAGCGAGTTCTCGTTCAGTGCCAGCGTTTTCAGGTTCGCCAGGCAACCAATCTCTGGCGGTAGCGAAGAGATCTTATTCCCGTACAGATAGAACTCCACCAGGCTCGTGCAGTCCTTCACCGACGCCGGTATGACGGTGATGGACGACTTGCTCAGATCCAGCCGCTGGATGTTCTCTTCCTTGCAGCGCTGGAACTCCTTAATCACATCCACGTCCGCCTGTATCCCTTTGCCCTTCTTGGTGGTCGGTTTCGGTTTGTTCGACTCCGGGTGCTTCACCGTCACGACCTTTGGGCGTATGATTTCCGCGGGCATCTCGCTACCAGATCCTCCCCCACTGCCGTATCCACCACTGCCCGGTACGCCGCTAGTGTTGGCGCTGTTGGAGCCACTACCACCGATGCTACCACCGGCAACCGTGATGCCACCTGCCTGTCCTCCCCCGCCGCTGCCAGACGACGTGTTCCCTGAGGATCCGGTACCGCCTCCACCGGAACTACCTAAATTCATGCCGCGCGTTCCACCGACCAGATCAATACAATATGTTCCTTTCCCTGGTGGTTTCTGTTGTTGTATGTAGACGGATGATGGAGCACCTTTACACGGCTTCTCGTATATACTGAAGATGGTTCGATTTCTCGGATTTCACACACAAACACGTTTCGCGGCACTACAAGCCTACAAGCAACTTCCGGCGAACCTGTGGGAAGATAGGAGAAAAATAATAAATAATTCAGTTATTCGCAATTATTCACATTCAATTTTATACAGCACATTTCAGAACTACTGAATGCAAACGAACTCACATAAAGTGAAGTACGTTTAGAGCTAAATCTTAAAAAAAAAATTAACCATGACTAACTCTGTATCCTTGCCGGACACTGAAAACTTGTCGTATCCCACACTCGAGAAAATCCTTGATGAATTCTTGTAACTGTCTCGTGAGCGACGCAAGCGAGAGAATGTACAGAGGGGCGGCGAGATGCTGATTAGAAATCAGGAGAGAGAATCAAAGATATTTGGACCGTACGTTTTCTGGTGCCAGGGAACGGGATGATGTTGTGCAGAAAGGATATTTAAAAAAAAAGGTAGAGATTTCGTGAGAAAAGCGAGGGTAAAGAGATTGAAAAGAGAGAAAGAGACAGCGAGAGAGAGAGAGAGAGAGAGAGAGAGAGAGAGAGAGGGAGAGAGAGGTAGTTAGAAGCAGAGCATTTGTAAACTGACATCGACACGGTACAACAAAAGGACAACCCCCACGGGAATGTGTATGTGATGAGCAGCTCATACAAGGACACCACAGCGAGCCACACACGGCAGGTCTTGCACGCAATACCGCGATCCACAGCACCTGTCGGCGTAAACCGATGGACTAAACACACCCCGAAAAGGCGGAGATACCGCCATACACGCTTAAACACAGCCAAACTGATTCCCCGAACCTGACCGACCTGAACGAGCACCTAGTTTGTTTCTTCATTACTCATAGTTGTAGTGGAAGAATAAAAAAAAAACAGCAAAAATGACAAACCAGCAATCAAGGCCACCCATGATGGTTTGATTGCGTTGGCCAAGCGAACGATGTCCACAAGGGCGGGATGATTATGATATTTGATAGTTTTTTTTTTCTTCTTTTTTTTAACCACAATATGCCAACGAGCATCCGCAGAGAAAACTTTTGCCACAGATGTTGCACCTTGTCCCACGCACCACGCACACTGCACTGCTTCGGAAGAGCTCACATTACGACATGTAAAATGATCCCTTTCACAGGATGCTGGTTTTCATCAAAATTCTTACTTCGTCTGGGCAAACGCTCTGGCAAATACCACGGCCGTATGCTGATGCTGACCGATCCTTTCCGTTTCTGTCCCTTGAAAGTTTCACCTCCTCTATAGGCACGGTGCGCTTCTCGAACGGCCGTTCTTCGGCGACTGATTATTCTCTTCACAATCAATTACTCTCGTCGTGCCAAGCCATTCTCCTTCTCGCGGATATTTGTCAACACAGTGCCAAGTCAAAGGGGCCGAGCATAGGGATTGGACGGCAGTGCAAGTGACATTGGATTTTCGCCACACATGGATAATCAATTCGATATTGATAGGATCTGAAAAGATTCAATTTGGTTCCGAGGACTGCTTTTTCCATCCTGCACTGGCTCGTATTATTGAGAAAAAAAAACATTGTTTTTTTTTACAATGAATATTACCCGCATCGCAGGACAGGGGCAGAGCTACTTACTAGGAACTGTTGCGGGCCTGGCGTAATTTGGGCTTCTTTGTACTTTCGTCAGTAACTGGTCACAAATTGCGAGTCAGGGCGCGAACGAAACAATTATCGGTTATGGCAACACCACGGCCAAATAACACACTATTAGCAGGAGCGTATAGGCCAGGCACCGATAGATCTATACCGCTGTAATGCGAATCTGGTAGGATGCGCTCTCCTCTTTTACGCTACTGCCGCTACTCTGCGCTTTGAAAATTCAACCCGTCACACGGGGCAAAGCAGAATCTTTTTCAGACGTGGTGCGTAGAATTCATGTATTCGCATAGCATGCCTCTCTTTCATGCAAACGCGGGATGAGCGAGTTTCGGAATGAGCTGTCACACGCGCATTCAAAACATATTTGGATAGTTCGGATGTGCTCGCTGCTGCACTATGGAACATCGACCGACGATATTGGTCGGCAGTTTTTTAAATATATTTTTTTAAAAACAAGTATACATTTCACAGTATTTACAGTTTTTCGATGGAAAAGCGCCAGAGCGCTCGACTATTAATTTTCGCTTGACACTAATAATGTATTGCAAAATACAAATCCGAAGCCTCGATATCATTCTCCAAGTCATGCTGCTACCATATCTCGAGGGATTTTCTTTTATCTAGCTTTATCAATGCACAGGTGTAGATTAAAACAGACTCATTGTGAAATAACTGAAACGTGCCAGTCTCAAATGACTCATATGGGCTGTTTGGAAATTGTTTGTTTCTAGTTATTTTGCTGTTTCAATAAAAAGACACAACGCCCTCATTGTTTGCCTTGAGGGGCGCCCCTCACATAAACGACTGCGAAAAGGTAGCCCGCCTAGGCGTGTAGCTCGGGAGAAGTTCATCGTAACTTCAAAACGTGTAGCCTGTTAAACGTCAAACCTGGACGGTGGAAGTAACTTTTTCTGTCCTGCTCCCACATGAATTGGGAAGAGATTTTCTCCACTCGCTGTCCATGACGAATTCAAGAGAACTTGGTCGATTTTCTCATATAGTTTATTGAGCTCGTCGCGTGCGTATCCACTCGAGATAGAACTGAACCTGTCGACTGTTTTATCCCCCTCTGCCCTTCCGTAACGCCAGCCTGAAGGGACGAGGGTAGTTTTCTTTGTAGCATCTACTTCGGCGGAGGACTGTACAAATATATATACTTTCGGTAATTGTTCGTTCTGACGCCCATTCAAACGTAAAAGTCAGCAGGATGGGAGATTGGCCAACATTACTTTCCATGTAATCTGGCCAGAGTGAATTTCGGGTGCGCTACAAAGTGTGTAAACTATGTTCTTTTTCCTGTCTGATGTGGTGGTTGCTACGGCCAGAGGTGATCGGATCGATAAAACAGAGTGGCAGTCTTCATATGCTGCATATCTAAATCTACTATATTGCATATAGCGTTTTCTCTTTTGACCTGCAATGAAACCATCAAAATTGTGTAGTTTCGTAACCTCCTGAGTTCGCATGTAGTCCGTACTTTGCCCATGTCTAATTGCCTATCATTAAGCAAGCGAAACAAACTGCCTTTGGCATGGCAGCTGGTCCACATGCGAAGGCATAGCTGAAAAGCACGAATATTGTTCAGTAACATAAGTAATGTGACTTTAGTAATCAGTTCGCCGAGATCCACTAGAGATACTTTGGTTCGGAAATCAACCACACAATATGGCGGGTGCTCCTTCGTTTCCTGCGGTAACAGCATTAGAAAGAAACCTAAACTGGGTCCGATTGTGCAATCACATGATCTCGGCTTTGTATTGAAAGTAAGCGTAAGGAAGTGTTACTTTTCATGCTAGTCATGCTAGTATCAGGCGGAAGCATTGAACGGTGGTTGCAACGTTCATGAAACTGTTATCTACCCCTAGCCACAGAAAGGCACTCCTAAGGCGATTGGTGTAAATCCTGGTGCATTTGCTACGAAAGCTAGTGACGAAGGTTATTGATTTTTCCTCCGTGATCTCGTAGCTAAATGGTGTATTAAAGTGCTGTACTGTGTGGATTTGAAGAAATCAAAGGTTAATGCAGACTGTGTGACATTGGATTTGGTCCGATACTAAGGTGTACGAGGTTCCGTACTGTAAAAGGATAATTATTGAGGGAAAGTAAATAAGCGTATGTGGCACAACCACATGTACTGTTCAATGTTCGTTTTGTGTTCCTTCACATTGGCTTGTGTTTCGATAAGGAAATCACGCTAGTTGCGAGTGATTGCCTTCAAGCCAATCGAGTTGGCACTCCTGTAATCCGCCCCATGGTTCACTTATTTGTTGAACAAGCAAAGAATGCTAAAATCACTAATCCGTTGTAGTAATCAGCCTTATGAAGCACCTGGCAATTCAAAAGACAAATTGCTTGATAAGTGATGTGCGTCATTTACATCTGCTTAGAAGCAATGTCATGATCCGGAATGCGATTTCGATGGGTTTTCGCTTGGCTGCTGTTTCCTTTTAAAACACATTGTTGTTTACTTACTTTGTCTCGAGCTACATCTGGTCGAGCACTGAATAACAAAGCATTGTTCATTTAATTTAAAAACAATCAGCTACACGTCTCAGGCCTTGGGGACATTTCACTCAGTGCGCAGTAGACCCACAGAACGCAAACTATATTGTATGTGGCACAATTTAATCATTAGGTTGTTCGGCGATTGTCAATGTCGATCCATCAATCAATTGAGTTATAATTTACTTAGAAGGCATTACCGTCTGCAAATTCTAAATTTTTGAAGTGACGCCAACTCTCATAGCAGGCGTGTCTAGTTGATGAATTTCCTTCCGACATAACATTCGAGCGTTATAGCGTGTCAATACAGTGCTGAAATATCCCTACTCTCCGGTTGCAGAATCGTTTAGACATCATGTCATCTTTGCGCTACGGAATGAACGATCCCGTTGATGATGGGCTCGATCTGCAGGCGGCATCCGGCAGTGGACGTAAAAGCGCTCTAAACGCAGCCCCCGGCGATGAACTGTTCAGCAACATGATGGTGGCCGACTTCAGCATAAGAAAGCGTCATGTGTGGGTCCCGGAGGAGGACTCGCTCGCCTCCGAAGATATCGATCTTTTGGACGATGACGACGACTTGGAGGAGGAGGAGGACGACGGTGTCGGTTGCCCCTTGCCCTCGACTCCCGAGGACAATCAACTGCTTGAGGCCGAAATGACCGAGGTGCTCAAGGCCGGCGTCCTGTCCGATGAAATCGATCTTGGCGCGCTGGCTCACAATGCGGCCGAGCAGGCGGAAGAGTTTGTGCGCAAGGTGTGGGAAGCTTCCTGGAAGGTGTGTCATTTCAAGAATCTACCGGCCTGGCTACAGGACAACGATTTCCTGCACAAAGGACACCGACCGCCGTTACCGTCGTTCAGTGCTTGCTTCAAGTCGATTTTCCGCATACACACTGAAACCGGCAACATCTGGACGCATCTGCTCGGTTGCGTGATGTTCATCGGAGTGGCCACGTACTTCCTGACTCGTCCTGCATTCGAGATGCAGCTCCAGGAGAAACTCATTTTCCTAACGTTCTTCATCGGAGCAATCATCTGTTTGGGATTTTCCTTCGCATTCCATACACTCTGCTGTCACTCGGAAATGGTTGGCAAATTGTTTTCAAAGTAAGTCTCGAATTGGCGCGAACGTTCCGATGGAATCTATCAATGATATCTGCGTTTTTAATTATTCGTTGCACCGTACAGGCTTGATTACTGTGGAATCGCTCTACTTATCATGGGTTCCTTCGTTCCGTGGCTTTATTATGGATTCTACTGTCACTATAAGCACAAGATGATCTACCTGACCGTGGTCATCGTGCTCGGTATAACCTCCATCATAACGTCGCTGTGGGACAAATTTTCCCAGCCAAATCTTAGACCACTACGCGCCGGTAAGTGCAGCTCGATCCCACTGTCACGTGGAGTGAAATTCAACCGATCGTGTCGAATAACTTTAATGTTTTTTCCCCTTCCACAGGAGTCTTCATGAGTTTCGGTCTGTCCGGAATTATCCCAGCGATTCACTACGTACTGATGGAGGGCTGGTTTAGCAAAATTTCCCAAGCTAGCTTGGGCTGGTTGATTTTGATGGGACTGCTTTACATTCTTGGCGCCCTCTTCTACGCACTGCGTGTTCCCGAACGGTGGTTCCCCGGCAAGTGTGACATTTGGGTGAGTAACGCCTGCACCGATAAATTGCCCCACAAACGCATATCATATAGTGTTTCCCTTTCCATTGCCAGTTTCAATCACATCAGATCTTCCACGTGCTGGTGCTTGTGGCCGCGTTCGTGCATTACCATGGTATCAGCGAGATGGCCATGTACCGTGTAACGGTTGGTGAATGTGACATCCCTCATCAGCACCCGGCCATCAGCTTCTAAAAGATATCCATCCTATGCGTGTTTCGGTGTGCTGTTAAGTGCCCCCTTAGTAGATTCCAAATTGTTGTTGGACACTTTTTTTAACTTTTCGCTAGAGGAAGATACGAAAAAGGCAATATTTAGGAACAGCAAAACGGAGTCATAGCACAGGAAGATTTTTTTGTTGTTGCTTTATTTATTGGAACGTTTCACACATACTGTTCTTAATTACTTGCAAAATCTCCTACAAATTGTTTGTTTACCACCATACATTAAACGGGGTTGATTTGTTATCATTATGTTATAATTTTGCTACATTTTCCCATCTGGAATAACATTTCTACGCTTTGGCACTTTCGTTGTTCTTCGTTAACGCAAATAACAAACGGATGAGCTAGGGACATGGCCCCGGACGATGCGTTGTCGTAGCAGGCAGTTAAAAAACCCAAACGTAGACTATTCTTCATTACAAAACGATCACACAGTGTCGCACTTGCTGGGATGTCGTCCCCCGAAATGAAACCCTCATTACCACATGAAAGAGGCGTACTTGCAGAAGGACATGGCATCCAAAGCGCAATCCCTACTTCATTAGGACTTGTGCGACTGATACTCACCCCTAATGCGTTTGGTTTCGCAGGCAGAGTAATGTGTGCAAACACCGTTCGTGTGTGTGTGTGTGTATTAATCGTTTCCAACACTATGAGTATTGATATAAACCCGCAACGATATTCACCAGAGGACCGTTAGGTTAAGGTGACATCAGGCAGTGACCATTTCGGTATACAATTTCCACACATATTTCTGGGTTTATTTTATACAAACATACATACTACTTAGAGAAATGTACGGATACAATATATGGGTGAAAGGAAAAAATATCATTGTCGAAAAAAAACCACTAGAAAAAAATTAAACAACAAAATACATAGAAAGAACATTAATTCAAGGACGTCCGTTAAGAGCCACGAGACAACTGAGGATGATAGAAGAGACGCAATCTGCGCGACGAATTTTACTGGCATACGTTTCCGTTAACCTTAATCCGGCGTCACAGAAGAGGGATATGCTTTTGGAATATGCTGTACTTGTGCTCATTACCGGGGTACAATTCGAGACTAACTAACAGATGAACAAAAACTATAAAATACATGGGGATAGTGACGTAGATGTTTATCCGTTAAGTTAAGCTAAAAGCAATTATAACAACACACTGATTGGTGACACAATAAACTGTACGAGCTATGGGAAAGTTACAATTAATGTGACCCAAAAATAATTAACCAAATTCTTTCGTTGTGTTGATCCGATGACCCGAGGAGCTGCGAAGTAGCGCCATAACAAGTTTATGAACATCAGCAAAGACAAAGCCATGTTTTTGTATGCTTTTATTTATTCATATCATCATCAATATTCCATACAAATTGCGACTTATTCGAAATGTAACTGTCTCCATGCAATATTCCGTATCTGCAATATTTCTACAGGATTTGTGTCTGGCAGTCCTACGCCACACTTTCCAGAATTAAGAAAAAATTTAAAAAAAAACTCCTGCTGGCACTGAGAGAGGAGTGCGGCACATATAACATGCTACAGAGTAAACCTCTTACTTTACCATTGAACTCGCCGGGTTGTTTTCGTTAATTTTTTTTTTGTCGCTGTTAGTAAACCTTTTCTCCGCATTAGAAAAAAACCTTTTCCTTTTAAATTTTTTATAATTTCATGAATATGTATAATATACACGTATATGTTTTCGTTTTTCGCTATGTTTGCATTATAAATATTGGATGGAGGATAAATGAAGAGCAAGACGTAGTTCACGACCGTTTATATAATTCAAATAAATTGTTACAAAGTGTGCTTAACATATATAAAAAAAAGGAATATGGTCAAAAATTTCAACAGTGAGCAAACCAACAAACCAAGAGCAAACATTTAAAAAAAAAATACTTCGCACCAACAATCGTTTCACTTTGTTCTTATCTAAACAGCCAACAGTAGAATGTATTAACGTAATATATGATAATGACTTCCAATTTGGTTCTTATGATTCACTTTTCATAAGAAGCGTGCTGTTGGTCAGCGAAACAATTCGATTTGATGTCGATTCTATGATTCTTAGATTACGTTTCGCTCATTTGCTTACCATTTTCTACGTTTTCCACCGGGCTCCGACACAAACTGATCTATTTTTTCCCTATAATTCATTCATAGAACCTTTCTATTCGTTTGCAAATGCAACAATAATATTCGTTTCATGACGATTTGCCGGCCAATATATTAGAAATATTGTTTCACACAGACGGCTACGTTTGATTTGTATTGTTTCGGTTTTTTGCTGCACTACTTTTTCGAGGCTCAGCTAGTCGGCACAGTGTTAAACCAACTCTTGCAGGGACAGCAGTGATTGGCGCAGAAAGTCGTACTGTCCCTTTGCATGTTTGATCTCCAATTCCGCCAGTTCGGTCAAGCTGCGTCGAGAAGAATAAGCATGTTTATCATAATGGACATGGAAAGCTGAGTTTTGATGTTTTGTACGTAAGTTGAACATCTCCGTACCTCTTCTTGAATGCTGCAACGCGGCGTAGTCTAAAGCTGACCAGTTCCTCCTTACCGCGGGCCGACATGGATTCAAACTTTTCACATGCTTGTGTCTGCGCACTTTCCGCCTTAAACCAAAGAAAATCATCAAATTAGAGAACGGTTTGAAAAGCGTTCGGTGTACGAGCAATCTTGTATGCATGCGACGTTTGGCTAATAATAAAACCTTTCCCACCTCCTGCACTTCCACCGGCTATACGGCCAACATGTAGGAAGCATAAAAAAAGAGAAACAGAGAAAGAGAGAGGGAGAGTACAGACAAATGGAGAGTCAAATAAGATTAGCAGACACAGAACAAGTTCGTAGAAAACACTATAAAGACACAACAACCCCCCGCGCACCACACTACCCAATAGCTATGAAACAAAAGCTTAATGTACAAAAGTGTATAAATGATGTGATCAGATGAAAACGACTCACCGCGTGGACATCCTTATTCTTTGCCCGCGCCTTTTCGAGGTTCCTATTGGCCGCCTCGTATGCGGTCAAACAGCGCAACCGGCGAATGAGAAGCGCTTTCGCTGCGTTGCTGTCCCGCTGGTAGTATCGTAGAGTATCCCCAAGCTTTAGATCCTGATCGCTGGCCACACGTCCTTCCATATTCTTAAAATATAAGAGGGTTCGTTCACTGTTAGTTAAGACAATCTGCAAGTTGCAGTCCAAGGTTTTTTTTTTCAAACAAACCAAACTCTGGCACTAAACATTCTGAGTATAATAAACTATATAAGAATACAATATCCGGATCTCACAAGAGCCGCGTTAAACTGATAATGAAAACTTAATGTTTTTCTTTCGGTTTATAGAAGTTCTTAGTAACCGTATTAAATGACTCCAAATATGCTTCCTGGTCATGGTCAATGTGTTATAAAATGTGTTTACATGTAGCATATACTCACTCTAATTTTCTCGAAAATGTCAGCAGTTTTGGCCAAAAACTTCTCCATCGTACCGTGCTCAGCCGTGGATAGTCCGAGTAGCTGACTGGAAATGCGCACATGCGAATCGGCGACATCCTTATGCTTGTTGGTCATTTTTTCCGTGCGTATCGCGGCTTCCTTCAGATGCGCATGGTACTCGCCCAAAAATTGCAGTTCATGTTCGAAGAAATCATTCACATCCTTCACCGTCGCACCGAGGTAAATTTCATCGGTCGTCTTGCCGATGCTCTTCACCAACCCCCCGAAGATGTCCATCTTCTTCTTCATCTTCGCGCACAGGTCCTGATCGTACACGAGGAACACCTTCAGGTGGGAGTCTTCCCGGAACACCGGATGAGAGGCAAGGCGAGTCAGGAACACCTCGTGCATGGCGACGGTTTTTTTGAACGTGGCTAAATACTCGGCCTCGAGTTCCTGTTTCATCTTTTTAAATTCCTCCTTGGTCATGTTTCCCTCGCCTTCACCAAGCCTTTGGAGCTTTTCGCGCGACGCGTCGAAATCCGGGCGCGGCGGGCACGGAGGAATGATGTATCCGGCATATTCCTCGTTCTCCTCGAAGCGATCGTGCAGCCACACGAATTCCTCGTGCTGCCGGACGACCAGGAAATCGCTTTTCTCAAACCCGGCTAAATTCGTGCGTGTGTGTACGGTGAACTTGACCCGCTCTTTCTCACTTAACGCATCGGAAATATCCACCTGGAAGGGTATGAAATGGAATCGATAATAGTATGATTTTTCGAACTTGCATTTCCTTAAACTGTTGGTACAAAACAAAGAAATGTATGACTCACCAGAAGAGAGTTCTCTGGCAACGCAGTAGTTGATCCACCGGTTGGACCACCTTCTACAGAACCTTGGCGCGACTGAATTGGCTCAGGGGCGGTCGCAATCGGACTAGCAGCCGGTCTCGGGGAACCGTTCTCTTCCATTCCATCCTAAAATTAAACAATTCGTACAATTTTCCAGCGCTTACAGAATGCCGCCCACATGCATCATAGTGTTCTTATCACACTATGCATGGACAAAGCGACATCACTTATAGAAAATTGGAAGGCAGTACCATCATTCCCATTGGTACACCAAGGCTTACCATCATCTTTATACGAGTGGGAGGGAATCGATGTTTCTTTTATTATCCAAATTCACGCTTGAAGACCTTTCAGATGGTTGCGATGGTGGCTTTGAGTAAATTTCACTGCTGCGGCACCCCACTGCTCCCAAGCAATGAGCTCAATGACTAACAGGGAACTAATTAGAAGATCTAGCGACGGTCGAATTACGCAAATTATAGGCAACGTAGGTTTTGTAGGAAAAAATCAACAACAGAAAGGAATGCTAATTTTTTTTTTTAAACTAACATGCCCTGCAAAGATGCCTTCGCTCGCGGCTATTCACACAGTTTATCAGTAATAACTGCTCACTTATCTTTCGCCGAGCACAATAGCACTTCGTCAGCACAATATTGTAAACTTCAACTTTCCACGAACCGATAATGTGTTTGATTTGCGTTTGTGTGAGTGTTGACTGCTGTTGGTTTTATTTCAGTTTACACCTTAGGCTTCAAATGTTTTATGTAACCATATTGTCTGTGCCGTTGCTCATTTGCCTGGGATGGGTAAAACGGCAACTTGAACTGTCCAACATAAACGATGTTGACAAATGGCAATCTTTTGACGATTCACAAAATAACAATCGAAGCAGTCGGATGAAGCCGGCCATAAACAAGATCAGTGAAACGCAGCACAAACAATCATACAAACAAGGTCTCAAGGTACTATCAGGTTGCAAATTGCAATTATCCTTTGAAAATACAAAATTGCTTCCATTAAGCAAAAGATCTAGATCCAAAACTGATCAAACGCTGCCTGGAAATCCAGTAAAATCCCAGGCATGGACATTTCACCTATCGAAGATCTTAAGATTACACCGGACGTAGTGCAATCATATCCTGGCCCATCGGGTGGACGCGAGGCGATTGTCGTCATTGACAATGGATCATACAATTGTCGTGCTGGTTGGATGCTAAACGATAGACCGGCCCTCACGTTTCGGAATCTGCTTGCGAAACCGCGAAAGGACCGCAACAAAAAAGATGTGGACGCCGTTACTGTCCCTGTAACTCAAATCGGTAACGATATAGTGAACATCGAGGCAATGCGATTACAGCTGCGGACGCAGTTCGATCGCAATGTTGTGACGCATTACAACGTGCAGGAGCAAATTTTCGATTACATCTTCACGAAGCTGGGCATCAATACGAAAAATGCGGTAACGCATAGAATCATGATAACGGAGTGCTTGTTTAACCCCAACTACTGCCGAAGCTTGATGTCGGAATTGCTGTTCGAGTGCTACGAAATACCAGGGTTATGTTACGGTGTTGATTGTCTTTTTAGCAACTATTCAAATAAGCGAGCCAAAAATGGACTTATCATTGCAACCGGTTACCACACGACGCACGTGGTTCCTATCATAAATGGCCGTATAGTAGTGGAAAACGTGCGGCGGGTGAATATCGGAGGAGCGAATATGATTGCGTTTCTGCACCGTTGTCTGCAGCTGAAATACACCATCCACATGAATGCCATAACGTTGAGCCGGTCGGAAGGACTGCTGCATAAATATGGAGAGTTTGCTTACGATTACATGGATTCGCTGCGCCACTGGGCTTCCCTTGAATATTACGAGAAAAACGTGAAAAAAATACAACTACCGTATAATCAGACTACAGTCGCCCCAACGCTGTCCACCGAGCAGAAGGTCGAAAAGAAGAAGGAGAACTCGAGACGCCTGGCTGAGATTAATGCAAGACGCCGCGAGGAACGCTTAGCGCAGGATGAAGAGCTGCTGGGGCAATTGCAACAGTTGGAAGAATCCGCCGAGGACGGGGATGACATTCGTGACGCGCTTGCTGAACATAGTCTTAAAGATGCTGGCGATTTAAAGCGCATGATTATGACGGTTAACTCGCGAATCGATAAAACACGTGTAAAAATAAATACTCCCGTCGTAGGTAATTCTGTGCCACCACCTGACACGGAGAAGCTCCTACAGCCTCCACCGAATATGACGATTGAAGAATGGGTTGAAGAAACCCGCCGAAAACGTGAAGCCATCCTCGAAAAACGACAAGCTCGGCGCCAGCGGAAGCAGGATTTAGCCAAGCGACGTACAGCGGCAGCACAGGAGCGGATGCGGATTATTTCCCATCTGGCACGAAAGGAAAAGGGCAGCGATGATTTTGGCATGCGAGATGAGGATTGGGATGTGTATAAGCAAATCAGTCGCGAAGAGGACAGCGACAATGAAAACGAGAACGAAAGGCTTCTCGAATGTGAAATCATACTCAAACAGTACGATGCTACATACGAGGATCCTTTGTTGCTGATGTCAGGGAGCGCAGCAGAATTGTACCAACTCCACTTGGGAGTGGAACGTATTCGCGCAACCGAGATTCTGTTTCAACCCAGTATAATAGGAAGCTACGAAGCGGGCCTATCAGAAACGATAGATTTTGTGCTCAAACTGTTCCCAGCAGAGCAAAGGAGTTGTTTGGTGGAAGGCATATTCGTTACAGGAGGTTGCGCAAACATTAAGGGTTTTAAAGAACGACTGACCAGAGAAATGCGTGAAATGTTACCCTTCGAGGCGAAATTCGAAATAGAACTTGCTAACGATCCGCTTGTGGACGCATGGCACGGGGCAAGCAAGTTTTGTCTGACTGAAACTTTCCGCCAATCGCTCATAACACGATCGGTGTACGAGGAATGTGGAGGCGAATATTTGAAAGAACATTTTAACAGTAATGTGTATTTCCCGACACCTAAAGTCTCTGCGGACCAGTTGCTTGGTTAAGAAACTCTACTGAAAAAGAAATAAAATCAAATATTCTAATACACAAAAATACCTTGCCTTTTCCTTCAGTTCGTTGTGAAATACCCTGGGAATGGTGAATAAATAATTCTCAAAACTATCTTCATTCGCGTATTTCTGTTTTTCAGCGTGTGGCTAGTCTGAGAAAGTTTCCGTTTCTAGAACGACCCAATATATTTATTTTTATTTTTAGGTTGTCCAGCGTGTTTTACAGCTTATGATTTTATTTAAAAAAAAATCGCACTCTTTTCCGAACCACTATGAAATTGCCGCATTACCTTTTTTTTTCGTTGAATTGAACCTACCTGTATTAGTCTTTTGAGAATCGGAATTTTGAATTAAACAAAACAGTTAGCCTAGTAGATCCAGGAACGGATTGACAATAGTGGTGATAGGTGCTTCACGAAACTTGCAACACTACTCGACAGTGTCACTCGCAGTTGAACTGTCGGACGACCTGGTTAGGTGGAGTTTGTGCGAGAGGCTCGTAGTTATTGCGTAGGAATATCAGACGGTGCCAATCAAACCGAGTATGTTCGTGACCGCAATGAAGCAGTTAAAAGGCTGCAGCACCTGTAATCCGTGAACAGTTCTTACTACAGCGAAATTAATGTTTATTGTTTACTTTGTGGAGATGTGTGCCTTTTTTCGTCCAGTTACCGGTAAATTATCTTTGTTACATTGATAAGGGCAAGGGGTGCTCTTGACAAGACGTTTGATAGTAAATATCGAATATTTGCTTCGATTTTTGCGTGCAGTTTACTTGGATGGTGGTGTTCCAATAACCATTATGTGCAAAGAAAAGTGCAATTTATAGTCTGAATTTGTGACAAGCAGGCATCGACCAAAGTGCTTAAGAAAATCTCTTCGTTCCCTGTGCTGTGTGTGATTTCGATACCCTAGGAATGTGAAGTTCGATTTATTGTAATTCTGTTCGATTCACCAATGATTGCCAAGCAATTTGGCAAAATAAAATAGCTCAGGAATTTGATCGATCACTTTTGGGTAGCAATTCAACGTGAAAAGTAAGTTGAAGCATATTCCAAGGGTCCACGGACGGTGGGGCTAATGGTACCCCCATGAATAACAACGCATCGTGGTGGAAACAAGGCTACTAAGAAAGAAAGTAAAACGAATTTAAATGATGGTGTAACCAGCACCCCTGGTTGGCAGAAAAAGAAGGAATGCCTGGCAGTGCTGGCGAGTGAGAGCAAGAGCAAAAAGCATTGCGTATAACTTTTTACTGGTGTATGGAAGCGGAACACAAGAAGGGTGAGACAAGATAGAAATGTCAATGGATTAAAACAGTGAACCCAAGGTGCACCACATCCTGGTCAAAATAGAAATTAATATAAAGTTCAAAGTGTCTATGGCTTTATTGGCAAACAAATGGGAGATGAGCTGAAAACTGTCACAGTCGTAATAATTGTCTCCGAATCTTCCGAACACAGTCCGCGTGCTGCCGTTCCGGTATTTTAGTATTGAACAATTAGAGAAAACTGTTCGCATTGTTCCTACGCGGATCCAGTTAAATCCGCGTTTATCTTCGTTTACGTAACTTTACGGTTGAACCCCTGCCAGGTGCGTGGACTCTGCCCCGTTCAATAATTAGAGGTTGTTTAACGGAGTCGACTGTATCTCATCGTAGCGTTGTGTCCTACGCTTTCTCGCACGGCCAATACTACGCTCATATCTGTTCAGTAACGACCGAGGATTTAGATAAGTGGCTTCAAAATGTCGATCGAGCAACGTTTCAATGCGGCGGTCAATGTTATACGTGGGCTGCCGAAAAATGGTAAGTGCATCAACAATATACGACAACAACAGGTTCAGTATCATTTGCCTTATCTTCTGGTGATAAACAAGCGGGAATTATTAACAAAGCTATTTGCAAATGATTAACGCAAAGTCATTGTTGTTGTAACGATAAGCGTTCGGTAGCACTATTTTAGTTTTGTTCTTTTAAAATTAAAATACACCAATGATTTCATATCATTTGAGGTTTTGGCTGAGTTTAAAATGTTTGTAATCCGCCAAATACAATGGCAACGTTGTGCAGTGCAACTGAAATTGCAGCAATCATATATTTGCAATTAAAAAAAATTAAGCAATACCAGCTAGTAGAAACGAAAAATCACTTGACACTGGGCTTGTTGCGTCGTTCATGGATCGAATAAAAAAAAAACTCTCGCAGCGTAAAATCGAATTAACACACTATTCGTCCGTAACCTTCAATGGTGCCTCAAAAAAGCAGGTGGTTCAAAGCCAAATGACTTGCATTTTGCAAATCAATCAACGTTATGAAGATTTTGGATTCTCTGGAGGTGTAATGGAAACGTTGGTAAACCTTTCATCGTCGTAGAACCTTGCCTCTTTTGCCATCATCACATCGTCGCGAACACAAGGTCAAGCAAAAAACTGTAATAAAAAAAACTAACGTTGCAGTAAGAGAACGTCCTTTCATTTGGGTTGGAGTGGATTTAACGTTGATTTGAACACTTAAAAAAGGCGGTCTGTTTTATTGAAGATGACCTACAAACCTATTCGTAATGTTGACTATTTTGATACATCATTGTATGGCGATGCAGCATGGAGAATATTTTTCAAAATCTTAGAAAACCTGTTGCAATCATTTTCTTCCTCTATGTATTTATTTTCATTTTCTCTCTGTTGCATGGTTTTTGTAAACATCTCGTTAGGACCTTATCAACCAAGTAATGACATGCTGCTACGATTCTATTCGTACTTCAAGCAGGCTACAAAAGGGAAATGTTGCGAACGTAGGCCAGCCTTCTGGGATGTTATTAATCGGTAAGTATTACAATTAACAGTCAGCTATGTTTTAAGTTGCTTAACAGAAACTTTAACATTCGACACGAAAGCCAAGCCAACTTTAGCTTCCCATTTTCAAACACACTGATATTTAACGCTTCAACTGGAACACAATTGAAATGATTATTTTCCGATTGGTAATTGTTTTCATGTGTTCCGCTGTATTTCTAGCGCCAAATGGGATGCGTGGAACCGATTGGGTGCCATGCCGAAAGAAGTGGCAATGCAAAAATATGTTGACGAGCTGAAAAAGGTATGTTTTGCTTTGACCCTCGCACAATCAGCACTTTCTAAGTAACTATTTTTTTCTTGTTTGTTCTTTAGATTGTCGAAACAATGTCCTACACCGATAATGTAGCTAACTTCATGGAGTATAGTATGAGCGACCTGGACAATGTTAATGTCAATGATCTGGAGTTGGTCGCGCCCGAGGCAATTAAAAAGGTGCGATCACGACCTAACTCGCCTTTTGCTTCACGCGAAGCCAGCCCAGGACGATTGTCGCCGGCCACTCCGTCTCCACCACCTATGATGTCCTCTCAGGCAGCTGCGATGGTGAACGGTCACGTGCACAAGCCAACTGCTATCAATGGATATCATAATCAACACCATCACAGCCCAACGAACCATACGCACCATCACAACCATCCGGTGGAGAATGGAGCCACCTCGGCTTCCATAAGTAATGGGGCCAGCTCCGGGCCATCGGAACTTAGCGACGATGAGTACATCGACACGTATGACGACGATTTCGAGAGCGAAACGGCTACCGTGTTCCGTCCTATCGAGGCTGTTAATCATGCGCGCTTTTATCAAAACGGTACGACGATTGCGGCCGGTAGCGGTGTACCACTGGCCACCGGTGGTGCTGGAGTGTTCCAAAACGGTCCCAATGTGCCTCCAGGTGCTGGGCAGGCAAATGCCGAGGTGGCCGCACAGATTACCCGTACAATCGAGCGGCTCAATGCGAGTGTGCAACAAGTGAATAGTCGAGTCAGCATGATCGAACAATCGATGGCCGCGTTACGCGACCAGCAACAGCAACAGTTTGCAAAACTAAGTGCTTCCGTCGATCTACCCTCGCAACACCGTCGCGCTGCATATCCCGCCTGGTGGCCTTTCGCAGAGGTTTCACCGGCTATGGTGGCATTTATCATTCTTTGGCCCCTGGTAATTAATCGGGTTACCAGCTGGGCGCAGAGGAAAAAACCGTAAGCAAACGAACAGCACACGATCCCGGCTGGCTTTAAATGCTTGGATGAGAAGTTTAAAATTCGTATGCAGTTGAATTGCTGGGCAAGTAGAACAAGACTAGAGTTGTGAATGGCAGTAACGATTGCCGTGCATTAATATAGGAGTTTTGGTTTTGTCAATTACTCCTCTGTTTGGATAATGAAGAGGACACGTTTGATGGATAAATATTGTTGCAGTTTGGTGCATCAATATCATGCATTGATTTTATAAATTCATTTCGCCACTCTTTCTGTACCCCTTTGGCATTCACCTAGTAGATAAATATACTCAAACTAACCAATACTTTGCGGTACAGTTTTGCTGAGAGGACGTAACAGTTTTTTTTTTAATTAAAAAAAGGACAAAATCAATCCATTCCATACTAACAACCTCACGTGTACCTGTGCCGTGCTGTTTGTGCTGTAGAAACATCAACTGTTCCTTTTGTCAAGTGCAATCATGGTGATTAAGTAAATTGAATGCAAACATTTCTTTTTTTTCAGAGCGTGTGAGGACAAGTGCAATTTATTTTGTTTGTTTTTATACGTACATATGTGTTGTTAGTAATTTGATTATGAAAGTTATAATCAGCGAAATACGTTGGTTTCACAATGATATTTATACAATGTTTATGGTGCGGTTTATATAAGTTATTTTTTTTTAATTCAAAAACATAAAAGAACCTAAATAATAAATATTGGACATGTTTCTTTTCGGTTTTATTAATATATTTCGTTCTCTATATTCAAGGTGTCCCTACACAAAATGGAACAAATCTTATTTGAACAATCAAAACGATTCGGTGCGGCCGATGGGATAACTAAGGGGATAGGTAGTTTCGTTATTGGCGGTGGTGTACAAGCTTTTTTGCAATATAAAGATCGGGCATTGATAACGAATTGAAATAAATACACGAAACTTCTTAGGGTTCTTACTGAGTAATTTAATAAAAACAAGCGCTTATAAAAGGAAAATATTGTGAATTTTTATTTTCGAGTGCTTCCTCCTCCACGCTTGATTCTTGTGTTTAGTAAAGCCGCGTTCCCATTCAAGCAACCAAACCTCCGCAACCCTAGTTGCGCGTTGGTTGCACGCGTGTGAATGAGGGTTGCACGGCTTTAGCTGTGCTTGAACGAAACCTACAGCTGCGCTTGAACGAAAATAGGATCGATCCTATTTTGCGTGAAACCACCATGGCCGCAACGGTCAAACCTGATTATGTGAGTAGGGCAATGAAAGAAAAGTTGTTAGTTGTCAACAAGATTTTTGCCAACAAGACTTGTTTGTAAACGTATTTTGATAATACCGGTTCGTTGGTTTCTTTTCACAGCCTCTTTTATTTCATGCAGGAGTTGAATTTACTACTGAGAAATGGATCGCTGGTGTGCCAATCAGGCGATTACATTTCTCCCGGCATATTAGAGAGTTTTGCGTTAAAAGGGCCCGCGGCAACCGTCATGGTAATCTATATATATAAAACAAAGTTTGGAATGTGTGCGACCACGCATCACTGGAGAACAGCTGAACCGATGTGTGTCGTGTTTGGTTTATTGAGAACACACCTTTACTTGAACGGGTACCATCCCCGGTTGCACGATTTAAAAAAAAAATCTGGGCGTCTACACGCTTCAATGGGAACACACCATGAGATGGCCCAAAATTGCAACTTTGCTCAACACGTTTACGATTGCTTTATCCATAGAAAAAACCTGTATTATCGGATTACCTGGTGATTCCATTTTCTTGGAACTAGGTGCACGCGATGCGTTTTCGAAAATTCTATGAACCTACAGGGTGCAACCTCTCAACAGTACACGCATTTGACATATACACGATGTATAGCAGCATCCTGGGATAATAGCAACGTGCTTTGTGTAGTAGGATGAGTTTTGCGAAGAGTATTTTACAAAAATACGGCTGGAAAGAAGGTAACTATTGCAGCGAGATGCTGGAGGAGCGTTAAACATCATCTAGTTCATTCATTAATTGGGCGTTACAGGTGAAGGTCTTGGCAAGAATTCCGATGGTATCACTGTCCCGATCAAAGCTTCTTTCAAGTTTAGCAATACCGGAATTGGCACCGATCAGGCCAAAGATCTTACGGACAATTGGTGGGAGCGGGTCTTCAACGATGCGTCAAGCAATCTCGAAGTGGTGTCTGGTGGCCAAAATTCCCAGGGAGGGGTTAGCGTCCGGCAGCTGGATCCTGATGCGGTTGAAATTACTACGAAGAGCTACTCAGTGAAGAAGCTGAAGCAACGTACTGCCAATGGAACTGAAGGCGGGACAAAATATGGAAACACGTTTCTTAAGGCTTCCACGTTGCTAGGTGGGGTAGGCCGCGAAGAGAAAGTGGGAAATAGTGTGAATATGGAAGATATTGAATATAAAGCAGCCAAATCTCTTACGGATGAGGAGCTGTTTGCTGCATGCGGAGGACGGACAGCACACAAGTAAGTAAAATGCTTCCCCTGAATATGGGCGCAGAAGTATACACCGTTTCCGTCTTCATTTCAGAGGCGCGCGCCATGGTTTAAAATTGAGCGGAAAGCTAGCACGCATTGATGAACAGAACAATAAGCTCCTGCAAAAGCTGGAGACCGAATCGTACGAGGCTGTGATGAAATCCAACGATTGGCAGGTGCAGCATTCTCAGAATAATCGCAAAAGATCAAAGAAACAGAAACGCAACGAACAGAGGTGGCTGGAAAGAGGTTCGGAGAGTGCGATAGATGATGAGGTGAAAGATATGGTGCATCATGCGGACTACGTAGTGGCGAAGAATCGCAAGAAAAAAAAGGCACATCAGCACACCGATCAGGAACTGGCAAACAGCGTGGCCAGTATGTTTTCTGTTCTGCCTGTGGAAGAGAGCTTGGAAGAGGATTTGGAACCTTTGCCAGAAGAGGGACTAAAATCAAAATCTAAAAAGAAATCAAAAGGATGCTCTAGAGCGCAGCCTTCGTTGGATGAAGAATTGGATCAGTTGAGTGAAAAAATACGTAAACTAGATCACAATTCGGTCACAATTCGGAAAAAGGACAAGAAACGTAAAAAGAAACTTAAGCAAGCAGCATCAGTCGGCGATGACGTAGACGACGAGGACAATATAGCAATGCTAGACCCGGCAGCAAAGTATCGAAAGGACTACCGACCTGATTTGAAGAAAAACAATCGTTTCCTGAAGTCTGTCGTACCACACGAAGTTCCGGAGGAAAAATCACCTCCCAAACCCGCACGTCTGCTCCGCTCGGACTCCAGTGACGCTTCGGACGAGGAGGAAGATGTGGTGAAGAAGGTGAACGCCGAGCAGGATCGATACTGGAAAAAGATGCGTGCGACCGTGCCAAAGATAAACATTATTGAACCTACAGAGGACGATTGTTTAACGCTTGCACAGGGCTTAAAGGAACGCCATCAGAACGAGGTCAAACGGGTCGGAAAACATCGGTTGAACGTTAAAAAGAAGAAGAGCAAGAAAAAAAATCGCCAGGTGTCCCAACTGGCGGATAGTTTGTCCAAGAAATTGTAGCAACACACGTTAACAGAAAGCAATAGCTTCCAAAATCCACGCAAAGGGATTGAAGCATCGAATGCCTTGTTTTGAATTAGGATGGGGTTAAACGTATTCTTGGCGTACACTCGACTTTCGTCGCTTATTGTATATTATTCCTCGTAGCTAACGGTTGAAAGTGAATGCAGAGCCAAAGCAACCTTAAAAGGTTGGGTTTTGTGATGCAATAAAGGTGAGGAATACCAATAATTTTTTTATACGATTACATGAAATGTGTCCCTGTTTTATCATTTGTTTTATGATTACTTGTTCCAACTTTTGTTTATTTTGGATTTTGAATTGACTGTGGGTTAATTTCTGCGTCCTTTAGTTTTAGGTGGATATTCAGTACATAAATTTGGATGGAACATGTTCATATGTACTGAAAGAACAGAATTTTGTTTTTAATTTCTTTTCAAGACAACACGAACAAGACCCAACCGTTTCGTTTCAACAAAAGCAGGCGAATTGGCTGCGCCCATATTGACATTTAAATGAACGCAGCCATTCGATGACGTTTCTCATTGGTTGGCGGGAATGATCAAGCGAGGAAAAATAAACAAAACAGTGGGCCCACTTTCAGTTCGGCCACTGCGAAGGAAAGATGGGAATAACTGGCTTATTGCCGTTTTTAGAAAAAGCAAGCAGTGTTTGCCATTTACGAGATCTCCGTGGAAAGTGCGTCGCAATCGACAGTTACTGTTGGCTGCACCGTGGCGCCTTTGGCTGTGCGGAACGAATTGCCCGTGGCGAATCTACCAATGTGCATATCCAGTACTGCATGAAGTACGTTAAGCTGCTCTTGTCGTACAACATCAAGCCGATCCTAGTGTTCGACGGGCGTCATTTGCCTGCAAAAGCAGCAACAGAAGCCAAACGGCGTGAGAATCGAGAAAATGCACGCAAACGAGGCGCAGAACTATTGCGTCTTGGCCGCATCGAAGAAGCGCGGAGCTACCTACGGCGATGCGTGGACATCACTCATGACATGGCGCTTCAGTTGATTCAGGAGTGCCGAAACCTGAATGTTGATTGCGTGGTGGCACCGTACGAAGCAGATGCACAGCTTGCATTTCTCAACCGAACCGACATCGCACAGTATGTGATCACGGAAGATTCCGATCTGGTGCTGTTCGGCTGTAATCGGATCCTGTTCAAGCTGGATTTAGCAGGCAATGGCCGATTGGTGGAGGCTACCAAGCTGCACCTTGCCATGGGTTGCCGGGAAGATCGCTTCAAGTTTGCAAAGTTTCGCTACATGTGCATTCTATCCGGCTGTGATTACCTGGACTCCCTGCCCGGAATCGGTCTGGCGAAGGCGTGTCGCTTTGTTTTGAAAACGGAAGATCCTGATTTCCGGAGAGCGCTGGCGAAAATACCATCTTACCTGAACATGCGCCAGCTGACCGTGTCTGAAGAGTACAAGGATGCGTTCCTCAAGGCAGAAGCCACATTCAAGCACATGGTTGTGTACGACCCAGTCCATCGAAGACAGACGCGTCTGTTGGATCCGGACGTGGAAGGTACCCCGGAAGAGTACTGCTGCAATGCGGGAGAATTTTTGGACGAAAAAACCGCTTTCAATCTAGCGCTAGGCAATCTGGATCCCTTCTCCCTCCGAAAAATGGACGATTGGCATCCGGACTCTGCGGACGATGTGGAGGAGACGGCAAGTAGTGGTTCGCGGCGCCATCCCAGCATTTGGAAGAAAAACTACAATGCATTAGTAGCGGAAAAAGAGATGAAAGTAATGGAGAGTCGAAGTTCTTCGAAACCTAAGAATGCTTCAATGACAACGTTTGTAAAACGGCCACCACCGAATGCCGACTTTGTGGAGCAGGGCACAAAGGACACTATTTGTGACGTGTTGCAGGCCTACGGTATCCAAAGCAACGAGCCACCGTTGAAACGGCTTTGTCACACTCAAACTGCACAACCAGCTGCTTTATCATCAGTCGCAATCGCGTACGAAGACGTGGACGCGTTAGAGACGATGGCTTTGCTCGAGCAACCCACGACGCCAAGTCGGAACCGGAATCCTTTCGCCCTATCCTCTAGCGGGCCTGTACCGAGTCGTGACTCACCTAACGCCTTACTATCCCCTACGAAGATCACGCCCGAAAATCGTTCACTGCTACAGAACATCAGCCCGGTGAAACGCATTGATTATTCTCAGCAACGGCATGTAGTTATGGCAACCACCGCGACTACTACTCGGCTGAGTCGGTTTAAACGAGCCGATGCAACGGCCGCAGGTGGTGGTCCCAACGCGGGTCAGAAGGTAATAAGCAGATTTTTCTGCTCACAACAAACGACGACGTCGCAAGTTAACGCGACGCGTACGACAAGCGAAAGCCCGGAAAGGAACAAAAAACCTCTCAGCAGCACATATGAATCACCCACTGCCATCGTGAAAGAGATCAAAAGTAAGCGTAGCCAAATTTTAGAAGCGACCGCATTGTACCTGCAATCACCGGAAGCTCGGCAGCCTAATCGAGGACAACGAACGCCGGAAAAGTGTCGGATCAAACAACATCTGGGATCGCCGGAGAATCACACTCAGCTGGGGCCTTTGGACAGTGGCATATCCATGGACCCGCAAAAGGACGAAGAGGAAGGAATGGAAGAGGGTAGCAGTGACGGTTTGAGCTCTTCCCAGAAGGAAAATAACGAATCTAACGCATCTAACTTAGAAAAGGAATGCTCAAGCCCCAGATCTAGAACTGCGGTACGATTGGCGTTATTTGAACGGCAGCATGGGAAAAAACTGGCTGAAACAAACGACACCGCGAACGAATCCGAAGATTTGGCCATTGTGCTCGACGACGACGACGACGACGATAATGATGACGACGGTGATACGGGACGCGGTGCTCCTGTAAAAACAAAAGAAACGTTGAATAAAAACCAGGAGCTTGAAGTTGGACGAAAAACATCACCCAATTTCAACCTTAACCAAGCGGGTTCCAACAAATCTGTCGTGGTCGGCCCGAAGAACACCAAACCTCGTTCCTCCTGCAGACGCCCGGGTTTGTCGACCAACCGGAAACAACCATCCAGAAGCGACAATAGTGGTGGTTTAACACAGAGCAGACTTTCCATGTTTGGTTTCCAGAAAAAGGTATGTTCAGATCTGTTTTACATCACAATGAACTTACTTATACCATAACGGAATTCTGTTTCTCTACTCATTTCAAGCCTTCGATGCAGCTGGGAAATCAATAGCTATCATGGACCTTATTGGAAGTTTGTAACATCTTTGAAAGACTGCACTTGTTCGTTATTTAACAGTGTTGATTGCATTTATGACTTAGTGTTTGTATTTATATATGGGGAGGAGTACAATATATGTTGAGAATTTCGAAAGTTTGTGAAATCCTATTGGATAATAAAATGCCGTTTCTTTCCTTCTTGTAAGACAGGTAGTTTTCGTGTTGTTTCCGAGTGAAAATATGTTTTCTAGTTGACTTTATTTCGTTTTTTCGTTTCGGTAAAGGTTGACATAGCACACCATCCTTGCGGTCTGGTTCAATTTTGCGGCTCAGATGCGGTTCTGGGTTATTTAGTAAGATTGCCTTTAAGTCCGGTTGTTTTTCGATCAAACGGAATTACACCTAGGTCGGAATGAGTTTCCGTTAAATTTTCTTAATACCATCAAAACGGACATTTCTTACGAGTAGAGAATTATTCAATATTACGCTTCCTAAGAACAGAAGGATCTTTTTTTGGGGGGGTGGGGGGGGGGGGGGGTTTAATTTATGTTAAGTTCGCGTTTTCCGGTTATTTCATTCTGGCCCGTTCAATCAAAGTGAATACGGGTTTTTAGTAGAGTTCCCCCATTGTTTACTTTCGTTTTATCTTAGTTTTTTCACATCTTTTTCCACGCTTTATCGTTTACTAAAATTTCAGGAGCTGCTGTTCCCGGCATTACTTCTTTCACTCTCGAGTACGGGTTTCACATTAAACATGTATAATATGTTAGAAATAACTTACGAAACAAGTCTAAAGTGATAAAATTATGTTGTTTTCCCCTTTTCACAAATTAAAATCAAGCCACGTGCCTCAGTGATCGGTATGCTGACCTCTGGAACATCAAGTCATTCTGCTTGTTGCAGCCATTAATATTAATCTTTATTTTCCAGTTTGCTATTGTAGTAGTTTGAAAAAAAAAGTGGCAAAATAGAATGTTCTACTTGGAGAAAAAGCACCACAAGAGTATGCTTGTTTTCAGGAGTGTTGTATATTCATTTCAACCCTTATTTCTTTTTCGCAATACTTTGCATTTACGCATGATACGAACTAAGAACTTGAAAGGTTTTCAATAAATCTTTAAAATATTGTTGTATTGCCCTGTCAGGTTGCAATTCTGCTAGAACTCGCAAACAAAATTGAATGTAAATTTAAAATAGAACTTACAATACGGTTGGCACCCGGAAAGGGTGGCTATTATTTAATTCAGCGTAAAGTGAAGACATTCGCTGCCTTTCTTTCGTGTACGGAGCAGAAACCTTGGCGATAGTGTTTCCAACGCTCTCTTATCATCTCCGAGCTATCTAGTCTTTAAAATGTGGCTTAAGATATTTGAGCATTCCGAAGGTACGGAACCGTTTTACGCCAATCACCTTCTGCAGATCTGCATCGCAGATGGCAAACTGTTTGTTCTTGGGATCGTACAAATTACGCTCCTTGATAATGGCCCAAATCTTCTTCACTACCTCGTGCCGTGGTAGCGATTCCGCGCCGCACAGAGCGGCCAGGTCGGCCGAGAGAGTGTACGGCCGGGTGTAGCCGGTCCCTTTGCCACCGCCCTTCTTGGCCCCCCCGGCGGCGGCACCCTTCTTGGCCTTCGCCGGCTTTGTTTGCTTCCAGTCTTCATCGGAATCCGAATCGGAATCGTTCTTGCGTTTTTTTCCGGCCGCCTTACCCCCCTTGGCCCCCTTGGCTCCTTTCTGTGGCCTGTAGTCCTCGTCGCTTCCCTCTTCCTCGTCGTCGTCGTCACTGGCCTCCGATTCGTCCTCACTATCCGACGTGCGTTTCTTCTTCTTTGCCACCGGGCCTCGCTTGGCCGGTGTACCTCGCTTGCCGCCGCTCTTGCGTCCTTTCGGTTTTTCTTCCTCCGAGTAGTCATCATCATCGTCGTTCTCGTCGTCTTCCTCTTCCTCTTCGTCCTCTTCGTAGTCACTGTTGCCTTTGGCGTTGCGGCCACCCTTCTTTTTTCCCTTACCAGCGTCATCTTCGTCCTCTTCTTCGTCCTCCTCGGCGGAGGAGGCTTGGGAGTTTACGTAGTCCATCACTAGCTCGTCCACTTCCTTCTTTCGGTTGGAAAGATCACACTTAAGGTTTTCCTCGAGTTGCAGCCGCACCTTCTTCGCCGCCGTCTCTTCCAAATTGGCATCCTTCAGAATCACTACAGCATGAAGGATTCACGAAAGACAAATTAAGGCAATTAGAAAAAAAAATGAACCATCCAACGCAGCTCTTTTCCCTTTCTTTGAGCTCTTCTCGTATGCACTGCACCTTAAACTGTTTTCCAAACGAGATGGATGAAATTTAAAGGCTTCGCACGATAAAAAGCTTACCTTGAATTTCGGCCTTCAGCTCTTCCTTTGTCGGTTTGTTCGACATGTTTAGGTGATTTGTGGCGTGTGTTCTCAGCTGAATAAAAAACTTAATAGCAAGGACTGGAATGCAGATGAGGCTGCTTTTAAACATATAACATTACATACCGGTTTTAGTTTACTTACATTGCCGTGCGTGGTTCACAGGATGTAGCAGCTAGTTGCAAGATCACAAATACTGATTTTAGCGGTAGACGAATGATTAACCTCGTGCGACGATAGGCCTGCACGCAGAGCTGATAGTCTGCGGCGCTTGTTCAATAAAATCGTTACCCGTCTAGATGATTATATTGTTGGAAAGCTAGAAAAGGTACACCGTTCTGCTTCGTTCAAGAAAAAAAAATGCTTCTATTAGAAAACAGCATGAATTAGATGTGAGATTTTCTTGATGTACACACACTAGCGTCGCACTGTTTGACCGGCGCTGCTGAACGACGCTGAAGCTGTACGTAGAGGAGTGCACGCTGAGTGAGACTCACGAATCTGATCCGAAATGTTCGTTGATGACTCTTCTATCGATCTCCGATCCTAGAAGGATATGATTCAATGCATATTCTTTGATCAGATAATGATCAACTTTACGTTGAGTCTGAAGCATTCCATGTATCGAATATAAATGCGATGCCAGTCAGCTATAGAAATTAACCATGTTCATGTACGTAATATATAGGTTCTTGTTTCTTTATGCCTTTTTCGTTATTTTTTTTGCCAGTTCCTTTTTAAAAGAACCCAGATCCTGGCAGATTTTAGTCAAATGAAAAGTTTTCCACCACTATTTACAAAATTTGGTTTGGCTTCGATTTTTTTTGACAATTTGTTGTCAGTTGACATAATTTGGACCAGGTGGCGAATCGGCATTTCTTTGATCTAGATGGATTAATTCAAATAAATTGCAATTTGAATTTTATTAATCACGTGAATGATATTAAATCTTCCAATGTAGAAGCAAGTTGCGCTGCAGCAAATAAACACAATTACATAGAACCACATGTTTAAAATGTTTGAATTGATTGATATCTTGAAAATGCAAATCTCCTGTTGGGAATGATAAAACGGTACTTTGTTTTCAAGTTTCTGAATTTCTCTTTTTCGGGGGATTAGTTTTTTTGCAAATAATAATGGTCAATAAAATGGGTTAATGGATTGGGTTCAGTGAGGTACTCTTGAACGCAATCCGGAAAAAATCGAAGGCATTTTCTGGGTTGATATCTGTTGTAGATTCAGACAACTAAACGTTCATAGAACGCTGTAGATTAAATTGTTGTAGAATGGTTATTGTTAAATGCCAGAGGGCTCAATGAGGATTTGAGATATCACTTAGTGGAGGCATGAATCCCTCCAATGAACCAGTTCCCAACGAAAAAATTTCAACATCTGAGTAATCACAATGTAACTAAATAGCATCATGACCATATATGTTGATCTCAGAATGGACATTGTTGGCTACGAAACGTGGCATAATTTAATTTTTCTGTACCACACATGATCTCTTCTATATGTATCTATAATGAGTAGAATTTTGAGGATTCAGGTGCAAAGAAATGGCAAAGAATAAAAAATGGATAGTATGATTGAGTTTTAATTTAAAAAAAAGACAGTTTGCCATTAGCGAGATGAAGCATTTTGCAGTAAGTTTAAGGGTGTCATCCTGGGGAGATTCCCCAGCGTTTTTTTCATGCTCTGATAGTTTTAAAATGTTCGCTCCAAAAGTAAGCGATACCTGAGAAAGAAAATTTCATACTTGCACTGTGTCGTATGCAAAAAGCATTGGAATGACTTGGATCGACTTCGACCCATGCTAGCGCGCTCCGCAAGCGATCATTAGCGAGCGCTAGAATTGGGCCAACATGGTTCTTTGGCATCCGGAGGAGGCCTTGGAGGTGGCATTCTTTGCCGTCACCGTGACACGTTAATCCAGCGGTACGCGGTCGACCGGGGTATGGAAGCTGCTACGCTTTGCTTTGCAGACCCTTACTAATAGGTGTATAATGAGCAGTATGCCTCATAAACGAATGCACAGCAACAGGTGAGCATTCGATGTTGAGCACAAGCCTAATTGGTAGAGCGACTATTTTTTGGTTTCGTGATTCTGCAGGCTACTGGACGGATACGAGATGTGGAAGCTGTTGACAGGGTAGATTTGAAAAGGGTTTTTTAAGTGGTTCTTTCAAGAAAACAAACGCAAAGGACCTTGCATCTGTATGAATAGGCCAAAGCTCGCACACGAGAGTGAGTTAGCAGCATTGGTGTCCATAACATATTTATTTGTGCTGTAAAAGAATACAGCAGTGTTTTGGTACAGGATAATCCGAAAAGTGATAGCATTAAATGACATTATTGGATACAATTGAACAGCCAGCAATTGCAACTCCAGATAAGAATTGCATTAAAGCGCGTATACACATTGAAACATTCTGTGAAACATTGGGCTGAAACATAATTTTGACATCTAATTTGACACCTGGTTTATCAATTTTTCCCCTCATTTTTGTTTCAATGTGGAGAGCTGGAAAACAAAACCCAAAAACTATTTGGCCCAAAATATATCATTTTAGCCGAATCAGTTGTGTTTCCGTTAAGAAAAAATTGTTTTAATTGCACTCATAATTATTGACATCGAAATCAAGTATAATTTCGTATGAAATAAACAAAAAAATGTAAATGTTTCGAATTAAGATTTTGTTTTGTGGAAATTCGTTAAACATAATCCTGTTCCAAAACATGTCAAACCGGGCTCGAAACCGGTCTACTGTTATACTTTCCCCTCAAGTCGAATGTCAAAAAAACGTTTCAGCCCGAATGTTTCACAGAATGTTTCAATGTGTATACGCGCTTTTAAACATTATTAATTTCAATTATTACCGATGAATCGCACAACTGAGGTTCGCAATCTAGGTGTTCTGTTAGACCCGCGACTGTCCTTTCGTCCCCATTATTATTGTTTGGAAGTTACGAAGACCAACCGTATGTTATGGTTCGTGTGTAAAAATGTAAACAAGATTCGATTCGTGCTTGAGTTTAGCTCAGTGACTTGGTCCTCTGAAACCGATCTTGGGTTCAACGGCTGAATCGGTAGATTCTCGAAACGGGCCATTCGTGCCATCCCATGGCCTAACCAGGTTACGCCGTTGAACTATATTACACGGTATCGTCTCTTAGGACTTCAAACGCTAAACCATAGACGCATGTTTAATTATATTATTTAATTTTATGGAAAAATTCTGATTATAGCATCGAAATTCACTTTCAACGATACTATAGAACATTGATTATGTAATGTTTTTGCCACCGAATTTAAATAAAAACTAAAATTATCCACAATCAAAGCCCACCAAGTCCAAAGGTCTCTCAACTATGACCTTAATTTTAACGACATAAGTTTTGGTAACTCTTTTGAAATTCAGGTCGCAAGACTGAACTATTACGATATTTATTTTACCCGAACCCGAACTAGAATTTGAAGCTCTGCTCATTAATAAGAGCAAACACAGATAACCCACCAAATCGAGACGAAAATCTAATTGAATTAGCATACCTAACATACCAACACAGTTTAAAGAGCATATGCAACTTATGCAAGACACATTTATAAGACACTAGCGTTTTACCCGGCTTTGCTCGGGAAATGAAGGATTTTACAATGAAAGTGAATTTTGACGAAGGGGTTTCTTTGATTAAATTTTAATCCATTTTTACCTATATTATTCGACGTAAGTTCTCAGCAATTAGGTTGACTGTTGAGTAGCAAAACCAAGTAAATTTCTTAATTCACGTGAGATTCTTTGAATTACGACAGCCGCCGGCTCGTGCACGTCTGTCATTCCATACAATGACTTTCTGGGAGGTTGAGCTACCCTAAGCCCTTGCGTGAAAATTCCCTGTTTCTCTATGAGTAGAGATCTGTGAACTCGGGAACTCCTGATTAGCACAGTTGGCACATATAAGCCTCCCATGGCACAACATTTGTGGAATGGCTATCAACGTACGTTAAAACCCTTATTACACACGGATTTTTACCGTCATTCGATTTTGGGATTTTATGTCAAACTGGGCTATGGTAGTGAAGTTTAACAAAAAAATACTGTTGGCTCGTGTAATAACGCGCGCCGTCAATGCATCGTCGAAATCTATATTGCAATCATTTTAACAACACTCCCTGATGACAAAAATAAATCGTCCGTCCGTAGTTTGAAGGACCGTCACTTTGACAGAAAAATTCCAACCGAAAGCAAATCGATTTCCGGTTCCGATTTTCTGACCACAATATTTCTGTCAAACGCGATTTAATTCTATTTTTCAAAATCCAGTAACAGTAAAATTTTGTTTGTAATAAGGCTTAAAAGGGGAAAAAGTCTCGTAAGCCCAAAAAATGTGTAGGCATGATCGAAAATTGGTCGCTACGACAGGAAAGAAGAAGAGAATTTCAAAAAAAAATAAATGTAACAGTTTTTGGGCAACATATTTAGGATTTCCACATAAAATTGATAACAGAGCGTTTTGCAGAAAGGCTTTGGTTTGTCTCCTTCCTTCCTGGCTTGGGTTTGCAGTGATTTGAAACTTCATTCCCTTCAACCTTAGTAGGCGAGGCGAAGCGAAAAATTCAAGTCGAAAAGTTCGCGGGACCACAGTAGGCGCGAGTTTTTCGCAGAAAATTGCGAATATTGTGGAAACTATGGCACTTTTCCGACTTTTTCTGCCACATAAACCTGCCCTGGGTCAAGACGAACAGAATGAACCAAAAACGACACAAATCGGTCCAGCCGTTCTCCAGTGATGCGCGGTCGCACACATTTTGAACTTTGTTTTATCTATATAGAAGAAAGAAGAAGAAGAAGAAGAAGAAGAAGAAGAAGAAGAAGAAGAAGAAGAAGAAGAAGAAGACGATAAGATATATACCAATGAGCATCCAAGACCAACAACACAGGTTAAAACTCAAAGATCCGGGTTTAGGAGTTTACCTATTTCGAAAAAAATTGTGATTTTGACCCAAACTTTTCAAAGCGCAATATCTTTGTTATTTTCAAACATATTCACAATCTGTAAACGATGTTTAGAAGATAAATTTGTTGTCTTGGTTTTGGTGTTTTTTGAATTCCTCTTTTCTTCATTTTTATCTTGCTGCCTCGCTAGAAATCGAGTTCTTGCGCAGTTGCTACGAAAAAAACGTATTAATTTTTTTAAATTTTTATGCAGTTTAAAACCATTTGCAGCAACGCCATGTGAGTTCTCAAATGTAAAAAAAGATCAGAAGTGGCCTGAAATCATGTTTAACAAAAAATTTAAGCAAGTTTAATGAGCCATTTGATTCGCGCTAGTCCATCCAATTTAAGCGCTAAAATTTAAAAAAAAATGTGTACTGCCTTTCTAGCGCATATTATTTTTCTGGTTTTAATATTGTTGTTAAAAAAATACGAAGAAACGTAAAAAATACATAAAAAACCCGACATACCATCATTTCTTCCGAGACAGCTGGCGACAAATGAATAGGGGATACAATATATAAATATCAAAAGAAAAAAAAAATTACTTTCAAAACATCGTTGGTATATCGTGAATATGTTTAAAAATGACAAAGTTATTGGGCTTTGATAAGTTTGGGTCAAGATGACTCCTTGTGGTCGGTACTGTTATAGCATAGATTTTTCTCGGAATTGGTTGGATTACGAAAAAATTCCGACAAATACTTCAAACGCTTTGTTTTGGTTTCTAAGAAGAACGCTCTGTTGGATTCTTAAAATGTTGCTACGTTTTAGAGATATTCAAAAAAGAAAATGAAAAATTAATGAGTCAGATTTACGGAAAACGTTTAGCTACAAAGAAGCAAATATAACTTACTGGTTAAGGAGCCAATAATGACTAAAACATTATAACTTAATTGGGGAACAATCAACAACTCTCATTACAGAAGATGCAGAGTGCCAGAAACTATAAAACACAAGTTTTCAGAATATCCGTATTCTGAAAACTTGTGTTCTATTTCTTTCTCTATTCTAAATTTCGATTCTATAATCAGAATTTTTCCATGAAAAATTTTTGAAATTGAGCAAGGCATTGATTAAATTTAATGATAATTGAATGGAGGGCCTTAATACCAATTGTACTCCTACACAGGCAACGTGGTCTCCAGTGATGGGAAAAGTACTTCATTCCAGTTTCATATCGCTCGTTTCCTACAAACACACAAAATAGGTAGAAATAATGACGATAACTTAAATTCAGTTAACAATTATTTGACTTAAAATATGTTTCTAACACACTTCGCCTTCCATGCCTCAAACAGAAAATTCTGGTTTGAAATCAAAATGGCTATTAACACTTTTAAACGAGCGTCATCGCTATTAATCATTGCTTATATTGTCATCGCCGTTATAGGCGCATTAATGCCAAAATTCGAGTGGCATGCAGGACGTCTGAATAGTTGTCTCGTACGCAGAGGGAGTACATTAAACAACTTCTCTAGAATGACCGGTGCAACGTTAAACATGATTGTATGGAAAAATGGAATAGCAAAGCCAAAACTTACAATTAATAATATTCAGAACTATGTTAGCATTATAAAAACCATTATTCATTACATAAGATTACGAAACGAATATGAAAACGAGAGTCTAGTTAATGCAATAACATGTATGGATACGGAATTGTAATTGCAGATATCTGATATCCGAGAAATTCATGGCTTCTCAATTTGTCTTTTGCGTTGGATTTGCTCGTGATGCTTGTTTGTTTTTACAGTCGCTCCCTCGTCGAACGAACGATAAATTATATGGAGGAATCAGGATCAATCTAATTACCTAAACTGTAATAGTGCGTCGAATAAACCGTTTTAAAAGTACTAAAGTAACGAAAGCTAAAATAAAGTAACAACTTGTACAAACATTATTCTTCATTTCGTGTAACCATTCGTAGGTAGCATAGTTTTAAAATGTTATGATTTTTCTTATGAGTTCAAAGAACCTGTTTCGAATAAATCAGGCAAAGGAATAGTTCTGCAAGGTCCCGAAGTAGCTTTGCCCACAATGCCACGATCAGTTACATCTACCGGGAAGGGTAATCATTCGAACGGCGGCAACAGGATGTTGGACAACGAGAGCGGTACCGAAGTTCGCCACTTTTTCTACTTCCGTTCGTTCGATCGGTCGGATGGATCGTTTCCTGTCGCGCCTACCGCAACGCGATAGCAATTGCACTCCGGTGTAGGTCAGGCCGGTCGGTGGTAGCCAGAAGCAGTTGCTGTTCGCACTCGTCCGGAGGCCCAGGGTACACTACCTAGACTTTGGGCATTTGTTTTTTTTTTCGTTATCCTCACTTTCTTCGTCTTTTTCCGTTGCGCTAACTCTTTTCGCAGCTGACTTCGGGGACGGATTCACTCGGTGCACCTGGTCAGTGGTCCGTTCGTTGCTGGGTTGGTTTTTGTTGGCCTATTGCAGCCCTACCGATAGGCGACGAACGTTTCTTCACCATGCGCCGTGACGAACTGCACTGGGACGAGTTCGGATCCGAGGTAGTAGATTTAGCATCAATTCAGCCTTCAGCGCGCCTGAACGTAGTACCGCTAGGAAAAAGGCAGGTGAATCAAAGCGAATAAATTTCCTGCAACCGTCGGCAATTGATTGCTTAAATTAAGGCACCGGCTAAACGCACAGGAAATGTGCTACGATCTGCGCGCGTTCGTCGCACGGTTGCTACGAGTGTCGAATGGTGGCGATATGTGTTCCGTTTTTTAGGCCGCGCATATCTACACCTGGCCCTAGAGAGATCGATTGTAAGGGTACGTAGGGGCTGTCCTTGATAGACGGTGCGGCCAGGTATGAACGGAAGCTGTAATTATGAAGGAGCGCAGCTTGGCTCGAAATATATTTTCGAATGGGTAAGTGAACAGGTACTCCAATGGAGGTGAGTTTTTCTGTAGACCCTATCCACTCCGCGCCGGATGTGTGCGTGGTGACCGTTTAACTGTAGCGAATTGGAAAAGTTGTTGCTTCGATTTAATGCTGGGACAGATTGGAGGCGAGTTCGTGTTAAGCGTTGATTGGAGCGAAACGTTAGAGCCAAAACAGAAAAAAATAAACATCGATCATATAACAATGAGGGAACATAGAGCGTTAAATAAGGTCCAACGAAGCTGGAGGGTATATGTTTGTTTGAATGGTTAGTGCAGAACATTGCAAGACTTCCGAAATGTCTTTATCAGTTCATTTTCACCTTTTGATGAAAAACATAGATTTTCGAGGATATGACGTGTTATAGTATTTCTTAAAATGTAAAAGCGAAAATACGACTCAAACCGATGTATTGAAGAGGCGACGCATCTGCAAGGGATTTGAAGCATTTGAATTCTTCCTTTATGAGTCGTGCAATTATTTTCAGATATTAGAGAGCCCTGTAAGCATAATACATCTAATTTCAGTATTTCTTAACGGTTGTCATAGGACTTTCTAATTACTCCATGTTTAATACCGATCACCTGTATAGAGTTTTCAATTTATTTTCAAATTAAAAAAACCTTCCTAAGTCTTCGTTTATAAGATGTGACCAGATGCTTATTTAACTATTATTCGAAATGGTTCAACTATCCGCCATGAATATAAATTGAGATCCACAATGTCCTTGTATGACCACGAAAACCATATGGCGTTATGGTTTTTGAACTTGTCCCTCTTAGGCTAAATTTTAGTATTTTCAACACACGAACGCAGCCAGGTAGAGCCAACACCATTGCAGTCAAACAAGCAAGCTAAAGTGCGGCATTAGGAGAAATCAAAATGGCCAAAACCCTACGAGGAACATGGCTGAACTGATCATGCCGCTCGGTGAGGAGTGTCATGGTGGATGGTCATTCATCGAACTCCAGGAACGAATGTGGCACCTGCGAGGAAAAGGCAAGGGGAGGTTCGGTCAAAATGATAGTGTATGGCGAATGTCCGCGGGTACGAAAGTCGCCGGTGGGAACCGGAGGACCACAAACAAATTGCCACACATTGTCCAGGTTCGGCCCAGGCGAAGGCAGGAAGGAAGCAACGAAAGAAGGAAGTGCAAATAGAACGGCACAGTGCAAGAACGGAGAAAGAGGAACGCAAAGAAACGCGGTTAAAATAATGGACCAGCGGAGAATCAGGTTTCCAAGATTTAACTCCTTTTTTTGTGTCGGTCTCGTTTTCGTTGATTGCTACCGATCGTTTCGTTGCCGTAGCAACGGACTGTTTTCGGTTCATTTCGTTTCAAGATGGCGACGTTGCGCTGCCTGTTACCTGTTAGAGAGAACCTCCAGCGAATGGACGCCATCATTGTGCAGGTGTTGTTGTCGGACAGGGGGCGACTAAGAAAAAAAATGAAGGTAAATATTAACCTACACCGGGGAGGGGGGGGGAGGGGGAGGGGGTGAGTGGTGAACCTTAACGACTTGCATTAGATTGATCGTGGGCTACGAGCGCTGGCCGGTCGGACGTGGTCGGTGGTAGCATTTTGGTGGCGAATTGGTGCCGCAGGCAACCGTCAATCATCATTTGGTACGCCCTTTGTTGTTTTCTCTTTCTTTCCCTCAGTTTCCATCCCCTTTTCCGTTTTTCTCGCGTCTTTTCTAGTGTACGCATTACGGCCACAGCAGGTTTCGATCCTAGGAGCTGCCTTAGGGCTTTGGGATCGGTTTGACAATTTTGTTGTTCGCTCCCGTCGCGATCTTGTGTTGCTGATCGTGGGCTCGCTTTTTCCTAAGAGAAGCAACTAGTAGCACTTTACTGAATCACTATTATTAGTGCCATGCTTTGATAAAGGAAGAAAAATAAACCCGTCGCTTCTAACGAACAACGAAGATAAATGAGAAAATAAAGTGAAAATAATTGTTTTGTCTTGCTACGGAAGTGTTGTCTAAATAAGAAGAAATAAGCAAAAAAGGGCAAAAACAACTCGAAAATATGATTACATGGGAAAACAACTGTCAATTGACTAGAGCAGAACACACGTAAACATTACATAGCAGATTGGAATCTTGGTGATAAATATTAAGTTTCGATGATTTTCGCTACCAAACAATTCAGGTTTGAGATAACCAGAATGTTTTTATTCATAGTTATTTTTCCTCGCATTGTTCTAAAGTGCTTTTTGCTACCATTGTTTTATTATTATGAAATTTCTCTAAAAATATGTTTTGGTTCAACTGCCTTTATGTGCATGTGTAAGATATCCTTTTTTTATTTGCAGTGTTAAAAACTATTGCACTCCATTATTCTCTATTGGCCCATGCAGTTTTATTTTTGTTATACATTTCAGAGCATCAGTGGACAGCACAAACTTGCAACTTGTTTTTCCCGGCTCAGATCTAACTTCCTGTCGACCGCCTTCGGTGCGTTTGTTTTTTTTTCTGTTTCCGATTCAGTCTTGCCTACTTTTTTTTTTCGTTGGTGTGTTCGACGCCATTATTTAGGTTGATCTTTACGCTGTTGTTTTTACTGTTGCTGGTACGTGTGGCGGCGTTCCGTCCAGAAGCATTGTAGGCTGATCCCCCTGCAGCTCCTCGTGGTGCAGTTTAAAACTGGTGTAATTTTATATAATGAATTCCGGGCCCTGGCCGCTGGCAACTTCGTTCGTTTCGTCTGTTTTTTTTCTCTCCACGATGTCGCAGTTTTTGCCCTCCTGCAAATGCTTTGCTGCGTTGCTGCGGCCCCCTAGTTCTTCGCCCAACTCACGTCTTACGTTTTTAAGCCATTTTCTCCGCTGTCATCTTTCGGCCAGTGGCAGCAGTAGTTGGATGTTCGTGCTGCTGTTTTTATCCAAAGTTTGCTCTCCGGCTCCCTTTTGCGTTTTCCGATCCGGTGTAGATGGTGTGCAGCTGGGTGTGTGTGTTTTTTTGTGTTGCAGCCGCATCGTTATGTTTTTTTCTGCCTTCCTCGACACACAGTAAGTGCTCAGTTTGGCGCGGTTTCGTTTGCGGCGATACAATACACTTGCGCGAGCTGGCGGGGTCCTGAAACCAGAAGCTATGCTTCTTGTATTTTAATTCTCAACCTCACACAACCGCTGACAGGCTTCCATTCTCCGTGCAACATTCCCCGTGCGCTCCCCGCAGCATTCGGTGCTTCTATTCGCTGGTTAGGGGGTTGGTAACGGTGGAACAGCGTGCTACCAGCGAACGCCAGGTAGTTCTGGTTTGCGTTCGTGCTATTTTAATTATTACGAAATACTATCACGTAATTTGATGGAATCAGGTTCAGTTCCGTTCGCTTCCGTTCCGTTCCGGTTCGAGACGCTTCTTTCGGTGGGATGTGCTTTTATCTATATTTTAGAATGTGATCTCCTCGCGGAACACAACAGTTTTATCAAATGTCCATTTATAGAAAGGTTTGGCGTAATTCTGTACTCGGATTTGTGTTTAGCCTAGACATCAATACACGTTTCTTCAAAATACAATAAATCCTAAATTAAAAAGGCTTTAATCGTGCATTCATGAACAGATCGTTTAACTTTCTCTTTTATTTCGATTGGGAGAATTTTTATGCTTGACAATTAGGTTGCTGTTTAATATTTTCACAATTCTATAGATATTAGCATATTTTAAATGTACAATACAAAAGGGATAAAATGGTGAAAATTGAGAATTTACGTTGATACGATGTGATTTGTGGGAAGTGTTATAATTATTTATTACTTAAAATGCTATAAAAATAGGTTTTTAAAAACAGTTGACCATCAAATGTTTTTTTTTTTTTGTTGAACCTTTGAACTGGGAAGCTGCCGGAATTGCAGTGTGGTTAAAGTATCACCATAGAACTCCACCAAGAGGAGACGTGAAGTGTCTCGATGAAGAAGAAACAGTAATCTGCGGTTAAACTTGCCATAAGCCAAACAAATCACGCAAATAGCAGATCTTTAAACTCTGTCAATACCGCTACGGTACCAGTTTCTTCGTAACCGCCTTTGGCCGTAACCTAGCTTAAGATGTTTTGGCTTGTGGCTTTGGCCAAATGTCCGACATCATCATCGTCAGTCTCATCGTCGTCGCCATCATCATCATCATCATGATCATCCGTCGAGTGAATGCGAAAATGCAGTCTCCTGGCGAGAGCGCACATGGACGTCCGTTTCATGCCCGCTTACCGTATGGGAGTCTCGAGGCCTCCGGTTCTGGTGCTGACCATGCACCGTTTTGTTATTTTTTCGGGCGGTCCACCCAAAGAAGATTTATCTCCAAACCAGTTTAAGCCGCTCGTTCCGCTGTGCGTTGGGTGGCATCGAACGAAACGTTTATGATCGAGCAGGGTGGCACGGAGGAAAGGGTGTTGTTTATTTCAACTTTTTAAACTGCGGCTTTTAAACTTGATGGTCGGTTGAGCGTTAGCATGTTTGGGTTTGCAGTTTGGTGGTTGCATTTTTCCGTCGTTTCAGAACACAAGCTAAAGTGTTTACTGGAATGTGCAAAACAATTGTGAGGTGTACTCTTATTGTTTACTATTAGCAACTATTTATTTGATACAACCATACTAACAAATATTTCCGCCGAACTGCAAAAGCAAACGGTAAACCTTAAATAAAAAAACAGCAAAAATAAGTCGGATCTTAAAAAAGTGGAGCTTTCATTTTCGTTGGATTTCTGCAACATTACGTATTATTCGTACGTATATTCTACCCATGGCTGTGGCATGTGTTAAATTCACTTTGGCAAAATAAATATACTTTCCGATCGCTCTCTCTTCTCATCCGCGCTGGGCCATTCGTTTTGCTGCTGACTTTTTTGTTGTAACTTACCTTCCCCGCTCGCCTCGGACACCATCACCAAACGCTAAGATGAGCGTTGGTAATTTAAAACCAATTCCGAAACGAAAAGCAAAACTCTCCGACCACCTTCATGACGTGAAGGGGCGCTTCTTCCTGCCTTCACCTCTACGAAGATCATCATTCATTCCCCTTTCCTCCCACATTCATTCCTATTCGCGAGCCATTTCTTGGCACCTAGCAGTCCCCTCGTTCGCGGCAGGATTTTGCCATCGAACTGCGAGCGGCAAAGGGGTGCTCAAGGGCGCAGTACGGCTTGGGGATCGGATGTTCGACGGTGCATCATTTTTTGTTGTTGTTTGCCGGTTTTGAGTGTGTATGTTTTATTGTTGTGTTCCTTTTCCCGCTTTTTCGCTCCATTCTGCGCCGTGGTTCTTTTCGAATTCGTTCGAAACGACGTTTCGCTTTACGTTTCGGTTCCCCCTTTCGCCTGCTGATGCGTTGCACTGCGTCGTTGCATCGGATGCATGTTTTCGACTTCTCCACCGCAGGGTAGGGCCTGCAGCACTGTCGGTTTTATTTTCGTCCGTGCTGTTTCTTTTTTTATTGCCACCCGTTTTTCCCCAACGCTAAACTCGCCGGGTTGGGATTTGGCGAAATGTAGTTTTTGCCACGGCCCAGGAAACGTTATTCCGAGGAATCTCGGCTTGTGTACGAAGGGGAGATGCAAACTTGTTTTTCTTCGATTTGGTGTGTATGTGTGCGTGTTTGTTTTTTTTTTCACTTAATTTCGCCGCAAAATTGGCGAGAATTGCCCTTGTGTGAACGGGTTTACATCGTGGTTTTTTTTCCGTAACAGAATCTCCGGCCACGATCGCTTCCCCGGTGAATATTTTGTGCGGCATATCATGACCGCATCAGCGTGGCAGAGATCGTGGATAGTCTACTCGGATGTGTGTTGGGCAAGGTTAAGGCTGCGAATTGCATCGCTTTTTAAGGGCGTTTAAGCACCGTGATAATGCATTTTTTTGCGCGAATATTAGCACCACGGTGGGATCGAGGGGTTGCCCTTCAACCGGCAAGTAAAACAATGCAAGCAAACAAAAATACCAAAGAGGCACAATCTCAACAACATCTAAAAACAATATTTTTAGAAGCATTTTTTTTTACAATTCATAAATGTGATTTTCTGTGCTTGTAAAGCAACGAAGCAAAAATAATATAGGCACAAGAACGTAAAACTTCTATAAAACAGATATTTAGCTCAGAACACAAGCGTTGCTTTGAAAAATTCGAATAATTATAGTTATGTAATGATGCTATCGGAAGAAAAATTATGTTCTCAGTTTTTTATGCTTCATAGTTATCTAAATGATGTTTGTGAATATTAACTCGTTAAATTGTTAATTTGCTAAACTTCGCGCTTCCACAGTAGTTTCACCACTAATTTTACCACTAATGTAGCTAGAATGATTTAAAAAAAAAAATTAATGAAATAAAATCCTCCAGCAATGTTGGACGTCCGTAAACGGGGAAGTATGAGAATACGACATACCAAATAGATTGCGGCAGTGCAATGAACCGATCCGTGAAAACGATTAAATCTTCCATCCGTCTGTCGGTTTTCTGTTTCAAGCGTCGATGCGATCGTGGAAGGGGCCCTTTTTTCATACACTTGCCGGTTCTTTTTCATCTCAATTCGCTCGAAACTGGTCTATTTATGGCGGACGGCCGGCACCAGCGGCGGTGCCAAGGGTTCGTTTTGTTATTGTTGGTTAATTTTTAAACCTTCCTCACATTTCTTCGAATGGTGTCCTAGGTCGTGGACGATCTTTCGTCCCGCTCGGGATCCAGGATTTTCTGAGAATGAATTTATATTTGATGCCTGCAAAAAGGATACGTGAGCTAATGAGAAGTAGGAATGCATTGTGGAGGTTTCTTTGAAAAAAAAAGTGTCAATAATAATGATTAAGTTGTATTGCATAATAAATATGCACCCACACACATACACATACTCACGCGCATCTTGCCAACGAAAGCTTCATCGGTCTGCCCATTTCTGTATGAATTCGGTTCGCATGCACCACTAATTAATCAATTGTGCCAACCATACATACTGGATGCAATCGAACGTGCTTACCGTTACTTTTCCATTAACATTTCTTCCCAAAGCCCTGTGCACCCTCGCGATGTGCCCAGAATCCCCCTGGCGGTCCCATCACACAGCTGCGGCATTCCGAAAATAAAATACCCAAAGCGGGCGGGAAATGCTGCACCGAAGGCTCCCCCGTCAAACCATTAGTTTCTACGTACGAACGTGGCCGGCACTCGGATGCTGAAGGATGCCGCAGCAATGGTGGCAGAAGGGGCAGCAGCTGTGGTAGTAGTAGTAGTAGTAGTAGTATTAATAATAACAATAATCAGCGTCATCATCACTATCACCATCAGTCCAAGCAGTTGGTCGGGTTCCGAAGGGGGATTATGCGTGGATGCGCACCACCATGCATCGTGCGTTTTCCATCCCGAGGCGTGCAGGAGACGGTGGGAGGTGGGATTGCGGACACGTTGACCAAATGGTTTGTGGCTCAAATGCGCAAATTCCTCGCCAAATACTCCCCGAAAGGTGCTTTTGCCATCCTCCTCGCTTCCCATTCGCTGCGACGCCCTCATCGACCGATGGTAACCCTTAAATCAGCCGTACCATTGTGTCCCTCGAAATCATTGCCACTTCTTCCGCGAGACACAGCAGGGAGAAATAGAGGGAAAGGAGAGAGATGGAAAGGCACAGATAAAGGAGAGCGCGGGAAATGAATGGAAAAGGGGGAACCGCAGGGAGCACTCGGAAAGCTGGTTAAAAAATCTGCAACGAATGAAAAAAAAAAAACAGGAAATCTTGGTAAAATAACTGCAAAACTGACAGGCGAAGGTTACGGCGGTGGGTCTCGGACAAATGAATAAGAAAGGTACAACAAAAAAATACACTGACTCACAGATACAAAAAGCGCAACGGCACAATCGCACGGCCAGCGTGAAGCGAAGAAGGCAGAAGGGCTTTTTCACGTGATTGACGAGTTCTCTCCTCGGCCGGCTCTTTGCAAGGGGACGCATGATGGGGTTTGTGCCATCACAGTATAAGGAGAGGGAGAGGGAGGGGGGGGGGGGTAGGAGAGTCGAGAACCCGACTCCGGAGACCGACGGCTAGGCCAGTAAGGAGGAATTGGAATCAGTTTTCACTCAAAAGTAATAAAATAATTTATAACATGTGAACTTGATAGATAGCTGCTCGCGAATCTTTGGCCAGTGTGTAGATGCAGGGCCTGGGCAGATTCGTTCCTTTTTGTCGCTTCCAACCGCCTCCGTCCACCCCGCATGCTTGCTCCTGTCCCCTCCCGACCTGAACCATCTGCCAGGCGTTTTTTCGATGAGTCGGTCTTTCGGTTTGTCCTCTTCCATCTCCTTCCTAGCAGCGTGTTTGCGTTCCTTCGTTGACTAACCCACTATCTCCCTTTTGCTTGCTCGAATACAGCATCTTTCGTTTGAATCACGCTGCACACACAGTACACTTCTTTGAACGGGACAATATCACTGAAAAGTGTGGTATACAGTGATGAACAAAATTGTAAAGTTGTTTTAAATAAAAAAAAAAACCGATTTATCTTATGTCCTACTTAGCTCAACGAAGGAGCTTTCCGAATGTGTTATAAGAAAGAATTAGAAATCGTCAAGAAATTTGTTCACAAAATGTGAACATCTTGAGAACTTTTATAGAGTAAGAGAAACCTTTTTTTAATTGCCATCGCTATCGCTAAGCAAACTAAATATTATGGATTCCAAACTAGTTAAACTACTAATGATTTATGTTAATTATCAGGATATCATTAGGAGGTCATTTTTCTGCATATAGGTGTAGTTCGCCCCCTCCCCCCCTTTCACGCACTACTTTATGCCGTTGTGCCTGCGTTTGCTGCTGGTTCCTCTCATATTTTTCCTAGCCCAGCTCGCCCTCTACTTCCTCCTTCTTGCTCAACTATTTGGAGTCTTCAATTTTGCCTCTTTTGACTGATCCACCCTCCAGTTCCTTTTTTCCACCACTTCCATTTCATCTCTTTCCATTTCTCTCTCTCCCTCTCTCACTCGCGATCTCATTTTATTGGTACGCTCTTCTCTCTTTCCGTCTATCTGTGTCGTGCCGTTCCACCGAGGCGCGGAGATCGCCTGGTCCCAAGAGATCTGTCGGATGAAGTGTGTACAAAGGGAATAATTGCTGGACATTGACATCAATCTGCAGTGCTCGCTCATTCCTCCCGTTGCACCTCCACCGGGGCCACCGATGCCTCCCTGCCCGATTCGTCCCAGTCGGTCACTTCCCGTCATCCCGGGTTGCCCATTTTTTGTTCGCCCATCCGTCGCTGCTGGACAGTTTGTTTTTTCGCGTACTGCACACTTGAAGAATCTGACGTTCCTGACTCCTGCGTCTTGTAGCTGCCCTTCCCCACGTGCCCCCCCTCCCCTCTCCTCCAAAGGTGAGCTGGCACCGCGGTGCCCAACGAGAGTTGCCACTCGGTTGCGTGTTTTTTTGCATCTCTCAACCTCACCCCCTCTGCCATCACTATTTGTCTCCATCTTTCTCCCTCGCGTGATCTCGTTTCCGTTTTGGAGCTGGTTCTGAAGTTTCTGATTACCTTTCCGCTCGTCCGGGCATTGGCAGCTTCATCTCCGTGCCGCGATTATTTTCGAAGCTTATGCCAAAGTTATGATGAGGCTGCTGGCAGCAAATGCCAGCAAAATGGCCGCGCTGCGATGGCGTTGATGAGCAAAACGGACCGGCGAAGAAGATGGTGCCGCAGGTTCGACAAATGGTTTCGGATGGGACGTGAAGCACGAAATTCCTAAGCGTCAAGACGCAAACGCAAATAACGATAAAATGAAGCTCATGTCGACGGGAAAGAATCTGACGGGGTGAAAGTAAGTTGATCTTCAAAGGAATGGAAGTGAATGACAAAAAATGTGTAGGAGAACGAATGTCAAGACCACAAAAGATGATTATTAGTGCAAAAAGTAATCTATAAAATATCTGTACTTTAAAGAAGAAGTAAATAATTATAAAAAATGTCTCACTGATCTCTCAATGTATTATTGCTTTTTTATAAAAAGATCGTTTTATAATGTATCTCAATTTAAAATATGTAAAACGTAAGATCATTTAGTTTCTATTTAGTCCACATACATTTTGTTTGTCTCATGTTTCATTATTATCCGAAGTTTCAGATTTAGCAACACGTCTAAACATTTTACGCATCTTTAACCTTGTTTCTGCCTGCGGTTCTCAAAGTACCGCCGGACCGATACATTCTTTGGACCGGTTCCTTTGATGGGGTCAGACGGGTTGCGATAAATAGCACCAAATGCAACCCAACGGCTCCCTTTCTTTTGCTCGAAAACCACTGTTATGTCCTTACTCATTCCAATCGGTGGCATTCTCTCCGCCACTGCGGAACTATTCGAGTGCGGTATCCGTTAGGAGTGAACGGTTTTTAGCTATTTTTCGTATATTTTTGCCCTCTTTCACTCGGCCGACCCGGAGGGGACCCGAGTACCCTAAAGCAGCGACATCGATGGTGGTTCGTTTTCTCCAAAAGGTGCAAGTTGGGGCCCGGAGCAGAGTCGGCCAGTATCGTTGAAGGTCACATTCTTTTTGCAAGCGACTTAGATTCCATTCCTACCCGGCAATTTTATGTTCATACGATTGGGATGTTGAGCGGGTGCCAGATTAGCCATTTGTGGGAAAGTATCCTCAATCTGCACCTTCCAGCAACATAAACGAACTCGAGTGGTGTGGTGAACGAAGTGGGGCCTGCATTTTATCTCTGTCCGCACCACCTGTGGCTTGCACTGTCTTCATGGTCGATTTGTGACTTCGTTGTTAACATTTTACGTCTCCTCTAGGGTCGTTTGCAGTTGAATCATAATCTGAACAACGATCCGTGTTAAGGGGGCACGTTTTACGAATCGTTACAATTCAGCTTTGGGCCTTATAGATCCACAGATTTCTTGATTTCTAATGAAGCCTTACTTTTTATTTATGCATGTTTATGAATCAACGAATTTGTTTGGTTTCCCATTTTTGCTTGCAAGACGGTTACAGGGTATCAGCTTGTGAAACCCCTTAAAAATGGGTAAACGAGAAAACAGAATAAGTGATAACAATAGCTTAATTAATTTATTTATTTATTTATGTATATAAAAAATATCAGACAGCGCGGCCTACATAAATCTTAAAATTAATCTCGATATCTAAGTAATAATCATTAATATTGGTATCATTTAACGATTTGCTGGGTTGCTGGTTCACTCACTCATCATGAGTGAGTTTTACTAACTTTACTAACTTAAAATGCCATTTGTAAGTAGCAACATACCTTTTTTTCATGAAGAACGGTCCATGCCACATTACTAGGTACATACCTCTGGCTGAACAAAACAAGTATAATCTCTTCGCTTAAGTATAAAGTTTTTGGTCTTGGCTCACCTTATCGGCAGCATTTTGCTGGAGGCGATACTCAGTTTCATGCGTCTTTAGATATGTAAAGGATTTGAGTATTTTTTTGCTTATAATAAATGTTTTCGTTGCACCTCTTCACAGATGGATCTTTTGATCACAGATGGTTTTGAAGCTTCAGTAAATTACCTTAGATCATTGCTCACATCAATTGAAGCAAAATAATAAAAAATGGTTACAATTTGTAGATCAGAAGACTAACCCATCCTACAAACATTACCCAAAAACGAGCAGAAGAATGGGAGGGACCACAAATGTCCGTTTGAAACACGAAAAGCAGTTAAAGCATAAAGTCCACACCCAGTTTAACACGCAATCGCTTCCTATTCCAGAAGGCTACGAGTGTGCATGTTGTTTGTTGCTTTCGTCAGAGGGAACGGTTTTTGAATTCATTTGATTATTACAAGCCACGAAAAGCGACGCGAAAGGATTCCTGAGCGGTGCAGGTGTCGGAAAGTTGGTTGTCTGATGTCTGGCGATTGAGGTGCTGGTGGTAGTGAAGTTCACGCGATACCAAACGATGGCGAGGGTTAGGTTTCAGGGAAACGAGCAGTTCAAAGGCTTGACCGTGGTCAGTAACGGCTCGAAATGCAGCCAAACCGAGCCGATTCGAACCAATTCGAAGCCATGATGCGTCGATGATGATGCGACGTCATTCTGATGCAACGGGCGGGTAGATGTGCGATGCGGCGGGTCCGTATTTAGACTTGACGGATGGACATTTACCATGCCCTACTGTCCGCCCATCCCCTCTCCCTTCTTCCATAACGAGTCGCACGTAGTGCCTTTGTCGTTCCGTTTGGGATCGTCTTCCTTGGTCGACTTTCGCGGCTCGATTTCGATCGCGTGGTAAAAGATGAACGAGAGAGAGAGGGAGAGAGCAAGGAAGAGCGATCCAGGGAGAAAGCGAGAACAACGAAGTGAATGGGAGGCAGTGGCATAGGGGATCGTTTTCGTTCTTTGGACACCGATTTTCGTCCTCGTCATCGTCGTCATCATCGTCTTTGTCATCGTTGTCTCGTCGCCATCGTCAATTCGCCTTCCCTTTGCTCACTCCGTTCCGTGTGTTCTGCTTTTTCACTCCTTCGCCCTACCATGCACCCAGCTCCCCATTTATCCCACCCCCCACCCACCCCCTGCCCCTTACCGACCGGACCGATTGCAGCCAGTTGCTCTGCCCTAATGGACAAACCACAAAACCGAACCCAGCCAAACCGAACAGGTCGTTGACCAAATCCACTCGCCCGCAGCCGCCGACGCCATTTTGCCCCCTTTTGGACTTCCCCCGGTTGACCGCCACCACATGGGGTTGTTCCACCGTTGTTTACACAGCGAGTTGGCTGTCTGGATGGTTGGGTGTGTGTGTGTGTGTGTGTACGTGTGCGTGCCTAGCTGCGTGCGTGTTGTGTACGAGGAAAGAACGCGATATGCCATGTTGGTGATGATGATGATGCCGATGACGATGGTTGGGTCAATCGTCGTCGTCGTCGTCGTCGTCTTTGTCACTTCACCCTCGGCTGCAGAACTCCCTTGATTCTACCATCGCTAGCGGGAAACTTCTTATTTTCTGAAGAATGAAAAATGCTTGAACGAAAAAAAAAATGGCAAACAAACATACGAGTAGTTTGGTACAATTTCCCCCCGGGACAGCTCGCCTTGCGCCAGCTGCTGTTTTGCACTTTTAAGCATCTTGCCGACACACACACTTACACACACTTACACACCACACGCAAGATAACAACACGCCGTCGTCCCGCCGAGAGCAGCTCGCGCGCGAGAATGATGATTTATCATGATCGATGGCCAAAAGCCGGCGAGACCTTGAGGTAGGTCAGTGTTGCGCCCTGGACCGTACGGGCCGCTCTTGTATGGCTTTTTTGGTTTCGGTTGCTTTTCTTGTTTATTTCGCTCCACGGAGCGGAATTCTGCGCTGCCTGTGGGAGGGGGTGGGGTGTTGGGATGGGGGATGGAGCTGCATCGATTACGTGGTACGCCATGTTGTTTTAATCTTCCGTATATTTTGTGTGTGCACATTTTGCCGTTCCTCCCGAGGCGACCAGAGCCTTTAGTGTAGCTGTAAACGAACTTCCACTGGATTGCACTGCGAGGCCGGGGCGCTCGAGTGGAAGTGTTAATTAAATGAAAAACTTTTGCTTCTTCCAGAACCAATTATTGATGCTATCGGTTTGTGTCAAAGTTGCGGTGAATATTCTTCGTAGTTCATAACATTAAATGTTTAAAATAGTTTAAAATGCGGAGAAGAAAAAAACTAAGAAACAAACTATGAATGAAATTAAAATCACTTTTGAATGTTGTTGTTTATTATATTTTACGTATAAATATCGTACCCCGTGGTTTAAATGTGCTTTAACATTTAAAACGTGCATCGATAACCTGATGATTTAACCTGATTTAAGTTACAATTGCAATCCAGTTTCAATTAAAGTAATAAAATCATGTGCATGTGCTTTTATTTCTTTTTCTTTTCTTTTCATTAAGCAGGGAAACCCGGTCCCCCCATGAAAAGGGAGCGGAGAGTGCTGGCCTCTTACCAGCTAAAACCACCCTTCGATTTGTAATGGGTCGAGTTCAGGCGGAGAACATGTTCTCGTCATAAGTTAAGTTAGAAGTAAAGGAATAAAAAATAAAAAAATCGTGGGCAAGGAGGTCGAGGTGCTCAGAAAAAGTTCTAATGGTATTCATTATTTAAAATTAAAATCCAGTCAATTCAGTCATTTAAAAATAAAATACATTATTCCATGTGTAGCAGTAGTGCAATTAAGTGAGCATTATAATATTTTGTGAAATGTATGTCGAAACATGTCAATATTATACACCAACAACAAACAGCCAGCTACAGCCAGCTGTATTAACATAACCGCAAAGATTGCACAAGGCTGCAAATCTCTTATGAAACTCACCCATGCGTTTTAGCATGCGTAAAAGGCCTTAGAAGGAAGCCTCCTATTTTATTCACAATTCACCCCACCGAGGCTCGCCCCCCACACCCCGTACTGGTAATGTTCTCCTTCCTTTCTCCCGTGCCTCTAGATTATGATTAAACGTTGTCATCCAAATGCAGCGACAGCGAGAAGGTTGCTTATCAGGAGCAATTTGCTTGCGGGTGAGATGGCAGAACGGTAGAAGCGACTTCATGCCTCCATCGACAGTTTGCCCGAGACATCGCTGGTAGCCGGTTTTGCCAGCGACTTCCGGTGCTCGGTTCGTTGGAGCAACGATATTTTTCAATCTTATGCGACGGCTCTTTCCTCCGTTCGTCGGCTCCTGTTGGTGGCTTTTTTGGGCCGAGCATAGTCGTGTGCGAGGGGCGTGGGGGAGCATCTGAGAGAACAAAATGAATACAGGAAGTTGGAAAAGTACGAGACGTAGATGATGGGCACCGGGTAGTGACGATGTTCGGAGTGCGCCAGCAGCCCGGGTTAAATGACGAAAAAATGAAGCGAAAAATTGTAATAAAGTAAAGATCAATCAACCTGTAACGTTTCGCTGCTTTGGCCGCATCGACTAGGGTAGTGTCTTCCAGCAGCGGTTGCGGGCTCCGAAGGAAACCCGAAAGCAATAAACGATCAATCAATTTTCATAAAACTCCTCCGAGCGCTTCCAGTCTGCAGGCATTGGCGAAGAAAGCCAGACGTAATAAAAATAAATTACAACTTAATATAAATTTTATTGAGTCAGGTCAGTGTCAGAAAATCTATAGTGTAACAAGTTCGCTAATGTCCCTTAAAAAGCGCGATGAATGCATCATCAGACATAAAAAAACACCTTTAAGAAATAAATTTACCAAAAATACTTCCACATAAATCGTGATACAAAAACACGTCTTAAGGATCAACAAGTTATAGGATCTCCTACGTAGTAGATTTAAAGAAATATTATAATTAATTCACACATAGATGCTTTGGTCACAAAACCGATACAAAAAACCTGTCACTTAAACCCTTTGTAATGTTTTCTTTTGTACAAAGCAAATTTGTCTTTTTCTGTGTCTCAAAAAAGGGCAAGTATGTCTTTTCAAATTCAATGATTGAAGCATTTCTTAGTGAACAATTTTTTTTTGACATCGGGAATAATTCAGTAATTAACTTCAATAACAGAAAGAGACTAAAATTTAACATTGTTTTTTCGCAGAATTTTCTCACAGGTCTTTTCTAGTAGCTTACCAAAAACTGCTTGTTCTAGTGACAAGCCTGCGATCTATTCTGGCTTTTTTTTCTTCCTCTCTAACTTTGCACGACTTAGCCGTGTGACTGGGTTTCTATTTGACTTTTCGGTTTGCTTTGGCTTTGCTCACATTACTTTCGCATCTTTCTCTTTAGTGTCTTGACTGAAGAGGTGCTGCATGTCTCGTCTTGTCCACCAGTTGCATCGTGTTCCGTTTAGTTTCGGTGGCAGAATTTCACACTGAAGTCATTTATTTCCCTTTGGTGGGTCCAGCTGGGCGTCTCCCGCGAGCGCTCCGCTGCTTGTTAATATTATTCCAAGTTACCCGCCTCGAAAGTGGTGACGTTCGAGAGAAAGACCATCATTGTCCCAGCATGGACACCAGGCGAACAGTTTACGCGGCAAGCCACGTTGATGTTGCGGCACTGACTCGTTGCATTTTGTGTGTGTGTATGTGTGTGCTTTAGAGAGAATTTTAAGAGGCCCTCCATTTGAAAGATTCTCTGCACGAGGTGAACGACCGGCATAACTACATACTTAACGAGAGCCGAATCTGTTTGTGTCCACCCGGTTACCATCAGCTGAAAACTGGCAAAGAATGGCCAAGATTGTGCTAATGGTGATGACCCCGTCGCTGAGGCAGAAGATGATGTGGATGTTGATGATGATGAGGATGATTGTGCTGTTCGGCAGTGAGCGTGCGGGACGGAAAAAGGGGGTACGGCTTGACGTCGGCCGCAGCATCACGAAACATCTGCGTTGGCTATCAAAATGCGTTTCGCATTGGGGTAGGTCAGTAACATTCGCGGCAGCAGCAGCGAATTCGCACTCCCGGCGCGTCGACGTGTACGACGTGAATTGATTAACGAGGTTATGTTCGACAGATGACCGTGCTTTTTCTTCATGAATTGTTAATTTATGGTACGCCTATGGCATTTGGATGCCGGCCGCATGTCATCGTGGCATGAGCGCAAACGTACGTCAGTCGAGGGGAAGCATTCGATTGATTTGATTGTTGGCTGGATGGTGTTTGTAACTGATTTCATAAATTATGAAGTTGGACTAACGTTTGTTCGAATTGAAATAATGAAGTTTTTTGTGTGTACATAATGATTTAGCCCTTCCTGGCGATCATAAAAAAACCAGGTTGTCATTTGTTTAAACGAAAATACAAACGCTTATACATAAATTAAATTAAAATTTACCTTATAAAAAGGAACTAGTGATAGTGAAATAGGTTAAACTGAAATGGTTTGTTAAGAAAATAATCTGATAGAGGACTAGTAAAATTAGGTGATAAAATGAATAAATTGGTATGGTTGTGTTCATTGATTGTGTGTTTATAAACAGAAAAGAAATATTTAAGTATGAACAAGTTGTTTTCGTACAGCAAGCTGGACTGGAATAAATAAAATGAAAAGAATAAAATAGTTTGAATTTTCCTCGAGTATTTATTTGAATATTTTACCAGTATTTTCATGGCTTTTTATAATAAATTCTTGTTTTATTCTTTTGTGTGGTATTAATTGAGAGCTTATGAAAAAAGTGGCATCACATTTGCGTAAAAACACCCATATCTTTTCAAGACTAAAAACAACATCATCCTTTAAAGCAATTCTCGAGCCAAGGTCAGTTTATTATCTTCCTGCAATGAGGGTTGAAACACTAACCCTCCTGTTTTCCCTGCCTATTTGAGTGAGCTGTCAATTGGAAAAGCTGTCATCAGTTGAAGGGCCAGCATTTTACGAAGTACCCTTAAGACACCTGTTGAATTGTTGCAAATTCTTAAAGTGTAGCTATTTCCCGACATTCAACGATCATAATTACACCCCAAACCAATTGAGCATATCTTGTTTTAAGAGGATAAAAAAACGGGGGATATTTTAGATTGACAAGCTAATGTTGTTTCGTTTGTGGTAAAACGGCAGCCATTCTCAAAATACATGCTGTGTTTGTACGCATTGCTGCATGTTACTGTTTTCAATCCAGAGAACTTTCCCATAGCAACAAAAGATGCAATTCATAAGCCTTAAAAGAGTTTTCTCTAGCAGAAACACATATTGAAGGATTTATGACACATGGTGGAGTTTCGGGTCGTTTCCCGTTTCCGGTGAATCTGAACGAGCCACGTTTTATCATCAATGTGTCCCCTCCCCCGGCGGGCAGTGGGATTGAGTACGAAGTTTGTGTACATATGTTTGCCATTTCATCAACCGACGGATATGCCACGTTAGAAAGGACTGAAGAAGCAAAAAAAAAAAGGTTGAGAATCTGGCGGATACTAACGGGGTGGTAGCTGGGTCGGCGGTGGTAAGTCGGTCATAAAACGTGCTCAGCTCTCGAATTGGATGACGATTTTGTCGTACGCGTTCACATGGAAACGTTCCCTGACGGAGCAGTGGCAACCATACTATATGGTTCGCATGACGAAAGAGAAAAAGACGCAATAAAAAAGAGAAACAATCCACCATCCATCCCGCATGAACTCGCCGTTTGGGTGGCACGGTGCAAGATGCGTCCAATGCCGTCTTCTTGGGCAGCGCTCTTGTGGCGACAATTGAGCATGGTGTTGGGGAAAGGAAGAGTAAGTGCAACAGAAGTTTGGCGACCGGGAAAGATGCACGTGGCACGAGAAGAGAGGAGTTTATGATTTATACAATTTATAAATTTTTATCTCAATCCAATGCAATCGAAACCGCGCTCGTCGCTCGATCGAAGGCGGGAAGAAAAAAAAAATCCTTCACGCTCGCAAGTAACGCTCGTCTGCAATCAATCAAAGGCGCGATTGTTTGCAATTTGCGAAATTCAATATTGTCTGTGTCTTGCGCGAAATCACGCGGATATGGATTTGGATTCGGATTGAACGGGATTGGATTGGAGCCGTGCGGTGCTGCGGAGGAGACAAGGTGTGCCCGCGGAGCTTCGCGGATCGCTTGAACGATAAACGGCGCGGACGCTTTGTACGTGGTGCGCTGTGTCTTTCATCCGGTGCGTTTTTCCCCGTTCGGTCAAAATGCAGCAGCATGGACACTGATCTGCTTGTGCCTGGTGCGCTCGCTGCAACCCGAAGAGCAATGTTGTCGCGTTACCCGTGGGTCGCTGCGCTAAAGTGGGAAAATTGAGGAGGAATCAACCCATCAGGTTGCGAACAAGGGCGATTGATTTGCTGAAAAACCAGCTCTGTATCGTTCGAGACGCAACTGGTTGGATCGATGGATCGATATTTGGTGGCAGGAACACAGAAAATTGAGGCGTCTCTTCGATAAGGAGGTAAACGGTACGAAACCCCCTCCGAACTGGGGGCACACAAAAGCTGAACGAATTTATGTGACAACAAATGGAATCAGCGAACGATAGACGAAGCGGGCAGAGCGCTAGAGGACAAACTTTTCCATCTGTCAAACTACTACTCGGCTGCTCTGCTAACTGGGTCAGTCTTTGGGGACTGTCATTATTTTGCTGTCAATTTGAACGTTCGTCATCACATCACAGGGAAAACAAAGAATTTTACAACAAAGGGAACACGGTGTGCTGTGTGCGCACGTGGGAGGGATGAGACAAAAATCGAGGATCAGAAAGTTGTGGCTCCAAAACAAAGAACTTCATTTCATTCGAATCGATTTCGTCCGGGAGGATGTGGTTGGGCGGGGCGAATGGACGGGAATCCGGACGCAACCATTTGCAAGTTGCTCGTATTATATTTTACCAGCAAGAGAAAAACGGTGCCTCGCGATGGTGCCCTCCCCCGGACGGAACCCTCGACGGGAAATATAACTGTCCAGTGGCTAAACTTAGTCAGCCAGACATCCGTACCACACTGCTGGACATCTTTTCCGTCTAAAACTCTACCGTCTCCCTCCCACTGAACCCGTCGATACGCGAGAAGAGTATATTGTAAGGCATTGGCAAATATTTGCCGGCTGGCAAACAAACGTGTTGCATGTGCCATTTTTCAAACCTTCCTTGCGAGAGCCTCAGGGAGTGTATTTTTTGTTTGCAAGAAAACCGTATGTAACACGATCGACAAGCGAGGCTAAACGCGAATAAATGAACTCCGCGGAAAAGTGTCTTCTTTCCAACGCGTTTTGGGCAAGGAGTATACTAAATGTTCTAAAACCATTATTCGCTTTCTTTTCAGTGGATCGCTTCTATGATTACCGAGAAAATTTTTACATTGTGTCACAAAGCATTGTTATATTTCAATATGATTCACAATTTTATTTAACTTCCGCTTACTATCTAGTGGATTTGTAAAAGCACATCAAACTGTCTGGCTTTTGTATTTACTTCAACATTTTCGAAACGAGCATGCATTGCTGCGCATTTCGTCGTAGTTTCTGTCGTGATGGTTCATGATTGTAACCCCTGGCTTTTTTGTTGTTGCAAAAATTCCATCAACTCTATCCCTCCCTCAACCACCCGGCCCCACAAGGGCCACAAATCCCAGTTGGATAAAAATTCGATCGAAAGGGTGTGAATTTCGCAAACAAACCGTTTGAAACAATCGTTGCACTAGTTGCTGGACAACCGTACCTAACGAATGTCGCTTTTAGTTTGTGCTCGTCACACTCACGCTTGCCTTTCTATTGTAGCTCACTTTTATTGTTCCTTATTTTCGTCGGTGTTGTCGTGACGATGCGCCCGTTTTCCCTGCACATCGCATCGGTCGGTTGCCCGTGCACTGTTTAATCCTTTCCTATCCGTTTTGTGCACACCTGACTCGAGGACACTTGAAAAAAGAATGAATGAAAAAACTGTCGCACTAACGAAATGACTATGACAACGATAGAAAGAGAGCAGCAGAAGGTGCACTATGAAAAGCAAGGAGAGAAAGAGGGCCAGCTCCGAGCTTAGTTAGTGAGTGGAAGGAGATAAAAATAAATGAAAGCTAGGACGTACTTTCGCGGACTGGACGTCCTTTCGGAGTGACGTTCATTAACTCAATTGAGGAATCGCGCAAGCCATCGGCTGAAGTAAACGTTGGACGCGGTATTAGCGAAGGCGTTGCATTCCCGGGGTTCAGAATTGTGAAGGTGGTAGTGGGCTACATTGAAAAATTCACTAATATCCTCATTCCTGCCGCAGCTGAGTGCATTACCTCGGATCGCTACCGTCTCTGCCGCTGGTAGGATGAGGGAGATGCTTTGAATAATTACAAGTGATGTATCATCGTAATTTCAATATTTTTTTCCTTCGCTCCATTCAATTTTGCATCCCGCGTTGCATTTAGACATGGATGACGTGAACACAACTTCGCTAGCGCAGGAAAATGGAGAAGCACGTAGTTTTCTTCATGCCGCTCTTTGGTGACCCACATGAGAATATTCAATTTTACAGACAAACTTGCCCGAAGGATATTCATCATGCATGTTTTCTCGGTCTAGCTATAATGGTATTTATGTGCATTTTTATTCTCGTAACCGCTAAGACTTCAGTGCAAGGCATATTGCTCCTGTAGATAAATAACTAGTAGTAGCGCCAGCTTCATACGTCTGGTTTAACATTCTTGTCGAATTAAACAGAGTAGAGTCACAAAATGAAGTCGCACATAACTTCCGCAACTTGAACTCTTTGTCAATTATGGAAACCGACTGCAATAGCTGCCTTCCATTCAAGCAAATTATAGTTATTTACCACAATTTTTCAAACGAATGTCGTTCAAAGCGTGTGAATTTTCGATTTCTCACGCCAAAAACTGAATAAATTGATCAATTTCTTCACGTCCAATATCCAACGATTATTATGGCCGACATAGGAGAAATAGCAACAGTGAAAGTGAAGGCAACTAAAACAAATGAAATCAAACGGTGATGTCTCGAAATAGAGTTGCCCCATAAATCAATCACATCAGTTGCAGGCTGTTGGACTTTGAAACTAACATTGTGTGTGTGTGTTTGCGGTCTGGCGTATAATGGTCACATGTTATACGCAAAGGGATAGTGGAGTATTCGGCGTAAGTTTGAAGTTGCTTCAGGCTAAAAAAATACTGAAGGACCTACCAGCAGGTCTTTCTAGCCATAGAAAAAAAAATTGAGTAGAAAGGAATATTATTTGTCACATATAATATCGCTTTTAATGTTACAAAAAATCAAAATCAGCATCGTTATCACTATTAATAATATTTGGACAATTTAGAATAGTAAACAATAGCGATTTGGAATAATAATAGGAGAGGTTCGGGATAGCCGAGCGCGTACATTGGCTCGAACATGATCCACGATGGTGTGGGTTCGAATTGAGACCGGACCTTCTCCGGTACCAAAGACTGACTGGGTAGGCATCTAACCAAATGACGTTAGGTCTAAGGGTTACGCCAGAAAATATGAGATAATAGTAAACATGCATTATCAGTTAATACCCTTCTCAAAAGTGACGAATAGATTATGCTTCAATCAACAAGATTTAAATTTAAATATCACAGATGTGATGCTTAACGGTTTGTAGAAGAAGGGGAGGATGGTTTCATTATTTTATTTCAATTTTTCTTGTATTTCAAAAGCAGTTGTATCTATTTCAACAAACAGCAAAACCGTGTTTGCTGGTTGCTTTTGATATTGGTACAGAAACTTGGGTGATAATAAATAATTCAATACGCCCGGTAAAAGGTGCAATTTAGATAATAGCACAAATACGTTGGCGAGACTAGTTGCGTCGCCGAAGCGCTAGCTACCCAGCGGGTTATCGCTGATGCACATAAGTGCATTATGGTAAATAGACACCTGTGGGAGCTTTCGGGGTTGAGACACGCAGATGTGCAGCATAAGGGATCAATAAATTTCTACCCGACCGACTCGGCTCGGCTAGCGCTCGTGTTCGTGACGTTTATGGTCGACCGATGCTGACGATGGCAAGGGAAGGTTTTGAAGATGCGAACGCGTGGAGCACGGTGGGGCTCTGCACAGTTGTTGGTAAAATTGATTAAATGTGGCAGTTCTTGTGCATCGGGCAAATCATAAAAGTTGAACGATTGGTCCGCAGTAAGAGGGCCTGTGTTGTCACGTCATGTGACATTTATGTGAAAAAAATACATGTCGAGCTCAAGTCCCGAATAGTGTATGCTTTACTACACTCTTAGTGAAAAATGGTTGAGGAAAGTTTCACCAAACTCCCTCCAAACAATGGTTCTCTTGAATATTTTAAATTCAGGGTAAGAAAAGAATGAAATGCTATGCTAAAAGTTTCTAGGTATCATATTTTGAAATCGACTTTTATTGGGCATGATGCTACTTCAGGTCAGCTGATCATCACTTTCACTGAAGGAAGCACTCTCCTTGAAGTGACGTAATGCTCGCTAAGCTTCGCGAACCGACGCCGAGTGCAGTGTGCTATTTTGGCCCAGTGCAATCTCGGAAGAAGCCCCCAGAACTTGCCCCCGGGAAACGTCGCCAGAGTAAAGGCGGGTCGTAAAATGTGTCGAAGTTGAATGAGTGACGGTCTGCGCCTGGCTGAATGCCAAGGTGAAACGCAACGGTCTGGTGGATGGAAACGTCGAGTAGTTGGTCAGTAGGTCTGCCCAGCATGATTCAACTGTCAACGCGGCCGCTGCTGCAGTTTACGTGCAGCTTAGTAGCCTTACGAACGCACTCTTACTTATACACACACACACACGGACACTGTTAGAAGAGTAGCACGGTCCTCGGAGCATTCGTAACCGCGCCCATATTGGGATGCATCCGGTGCCAACAGGGAAGCCAGTGTCGGTGGTGACGTCTTGCCTGTGTCACGTAACACATTAATGGGTTATAATAAATACAACTTCATTGCCAGCACCAACGCCGGACTGCGTATCGTGATGGTTGTGGTCTTCCCGCGCGTTGGCCAGGCGTAATGAAATCGAGAGTGATTTATGCCCGGTCGAAACGGCCAACGGAGGGTGAAAATCGGGAAAGTTATGCGCAACTGTGGAGGGGCTACTACTTAGCGGAGGTGGCTGTACGAGGCAGCTAACCTCCATTCTCCGACGGCACCGGGGAGGGCACATGGTGCGTCTATTACTGCAACTAGAACGCATGGGCGCTTCTGTTCTCTAGCAAAAGGCTGCAGAGATCATCCTTTACCATCGATCGATTTGTCGTAGGCGTATGGGTTGACTTAAAGTAATGAAGTTCAAGGTTAAACAATAACTCAATAACAATAATATATCTACAATATTTTTAATTTAAATTTAAATAATATTTAAATCCTCCCTGGCATAAGCCAAATGTTTTGCTCAACTTTAAAGAAGAAGTTTCAATCTCCGTATCCGATAAAAAATAATCTGAAAAACAATACAATCAAGCAAGCTCAACTGAGGTGTTTGTCTTAAATGTTTTGTTTAGAAACATCGAATCCCGAAAATCGAGATAGGGCAATTTTTATCCCAATCGATAGGACATCAATTATCACATTGATTTCAAATAAAAATCAGTGGCCAAAACCCGAGTAAATCCATAAATAAACTAGAAACCATTAAACCTCACTGATTTTAGGAAAATTTAAAACAAAAAAATAATAAAATTGTCTAATACTTAAAAGGTGCTTTTTAACTGGTACACAGATAGGCCAAAATAGAAACTGATAGGGCTTAATAGCGACAAAAAGTTTGTTCGGGAATTGATGATTTTTCAGTGAAAACATCAAATAAACATACAAAACGTGAATTGAAAATCATGCTTAGATAATTACTCGACATTAACATACCAAGTTTATATTTATATGATCGATACAAAGAGTGCAACGATTTGTTTTATGCTAACCCTCTACTAAAATTTGCATTTTTACCCGAGTATAAAATTTATAATCCGAGTACAAAACAAAGCTCACATGTCTTGAAGAAAACCTATTCTTTTGTTTAGTCGAAGTTTGTTTACTTGTCTGCAAACCCCATTTCGCATATGTACTCTCACACCTACAACTCTACTTGGCTTAGAAGAGATTCAAAAGATTTTTCTTCGATGTGCTGGCAACTGTAGGGTGGTTGATTCCGTTTAAAAAAACAAGTTGAAAACCCAACACTTTCAATGCCACCGCGGTGGCAATGACACCCGGAAGGTTCATAGAGGGACGGGAGAAGGAATGAATGATAATGTGCGATAGAAAAAGAAGAAGATGAGTGAAACAAAATCCAATCGATTGCATCGGCCAGCGTGCATCCTCCGGCCGATGGGATGATAAATATTTAATTTTTCGTTATAATTCAATAATCGCCCATTTCCTTAACAAATAACGACATTGTTGAACGTTGGTGGGGTTAAGGGGTGCAGCAGGACCATGCTGGGCCCCATCGAACGGCCTCCTGGATAAAAGGGAAGTGGCAAGAGGCGACGGTGATGGCGTCGATCGACATGAATGAAATCAGAACCGCAGAAGGCAGCTCACGGTCACTTCCTGCATCCTCCTGCGTGGTCCTCCTTTTCCCTTCTTGCGAAAGGGCAAAACTACTTGTGTAGTCGATTTCTTTTCCTCCCCTCGCATGCTCTCTTTCGTTCTCGTCTGCCATGACGTTTGGCGAAATTGTGCTGCGTGAGCGTGCCACCGTGGACTTGCACGCGCGCAGGCCCCAAACCGACGCGATCCTTCCGATACAATCGATCGATCGATGCGTTGCCGATCGCTAGCTGCCCCGTGTTCCGTTAATAAATAGTTTAGTTCTCATTTTTGCATTGTAATTTGTTTCTCATTCGCTCACCGCTGCCCAGGAGAGGGCGATCGAGGGGGAGCCGGAATCAGCAGGGGCTGTGTTGAAACGACCATGCCCGAAGCCGTCAAGCGTCATGCACCAAAATGAGAGCGCAACCGGTGCAATTCCCTTCGATGATGGACTACTGGCCAAAGGGTGTAAGTACGCGTGTATTGATGGCAAAAGGGAAGGACAGGGCAAGGAAGGAGGCGTTTTTGCCCAGGAGTCGCGAGGAGCTACTGTGAGCCCTTTCAGGGTGTTTGCCCCGCGGAGACGGGCTGACGGGAACGCGCAAAAATGTAGCCATTTTGCCTTCCATTCGCATTCCGGTTCGGCCCATCGCTTTTCGTCGTTGTCTCCGTCGTCGTCGTCGTCTCCGTCGTCGTCGTCTCCGTCGTCGTCGTCGTCGTCGTCGCTGTCGTCATCAAAGTAGCTCCGAGCGCTCGATCGAGCGAGGGCAACTATTAATGGTAGAATACTTAAAAATAATTGGCCAACCGGGGGATAAAATTACTACTTTTTTCGCCTGTTTCGTCGTCCGTCGTCGCGCGTCGTCCGCCACCGGCTTCCATTCTTCGGGTGGCAGTTTAATTAAGAACAGGACGGCGAGGACTTCTGGGGCGCGCTACTTGCCAAGGGGGCGGGTTTGGGGCCGTCGGACGCGGGACGTAGTGTTCCGTTGTGCGTCTCGTTTTGCCCTTTTTCCTGATTTTTTTTCTTCCTTCGTTGCAATCTGCCCCTTTTGCTATCGAGAAGGAATCGATGATGGTCGCTAATGATTGCGATGATGAAGAGGTGGAAAAGATGGTTCGCGTAGTGGCAGTTTGGGGCGTGCGAAGGTACGGGTTTTAATTTGAGACACATACAGCGCGGCCGCATACGCACGCATACGGTATTTTTATTCATTAGTATTCCTTGGATCTGCGCGTCGTTGCTGTCCGCGAAGCGCTCGACCGAACATGAGATGAAGCGAGTGTGACGGAGGGAAAACAGACAAGGGAAAGAAGATCGCGATGCGATCTGATCGGTTTCAGCATCCAGCCTCCCAACCAACCGGTGACCGTGACCATGAACGGTGGAGTGTGTTATTTGGAGCAATTGGCGTGATTGGCAGCCTTTTCGCCGGTGGCCAAAGCCCGGCACGAAACAACAGGTGTCCGGTTCTGAGGAAACCCTCCACCTAGGCGTAGCGTCACGCGAGACGCGAGATTGGGACTGCCGCCAAATGGAGCCGCGGCAGCTCGGCAGCCAGTTTCGGAGTGCAGTATTCTTAGCGAGCCAGGTTCGGGTTGCAAGTGGTGAGTTGATGTTACTTGCTATTTTCCCATCCACGGGTCACTGCACTCGCCCCTCATCTCAGTGATGCATCTGGCTTCTTGCTACTGGTTTATACCAAACACATGTAAGGTAACCAAACTTTTTTTTAAGTATAGACCATCAGAGACGAAATCACAGAAATCGCGCATAAATATTGCATTAAAGATTTTAACCTTTCCCCTTCGTTATGTGAAAAATGGCATAACATAAATATATGAACAAGGATATGATTGTAGCCAGAATATATCGACCACTAGCAAGTTCTGTGAACGGCAACAGAAAAAAATATATTAATAATGTACTGTTCGATTAGAAAAAAATTTCAAAACATTTTATTAGATGAAAATAGATACATCACTACGACAATATTATCAACATAAGAAGTTCTATGGATATAGAGAGAACAAACCATTATCAGCATGTTTTGCAAATGTTATATCTGATAAAAACTTCATAATGTAATGACTTCGTTTCTAACCTTCATAATAGTATTGACAACAGAGTTAAAACACGTTAAATCGCCACAGTGCGCGCTTGGCCGTTACGGACAGTTTACGACATCATGGTGGCGTATTCTTGTGTTTGTCGCGAAGCAAACGAAATGTGTGTTACGAAAAATAAACACCCAACACAGGCCCCACGATTGTCGTTGTCGGTCGTCGCGTTCGCTTGGCGGCGTTGCCGCTGCTGCCCGGCCGGCCACTAAACCCCGAACCTATCCTAACAAAATAAAAATTGAGACAGGTTCGTTGACCTTCTTTCCGGTTTCCGAACGGCCACTCCTGCCGGCGCACAGACAGCGACGCTCCTTGCGTTGCCATTATCACAGCAGCAACCACCACTTGCTACCGCGTACCGCGTGCCTTCTCCCTCCCTCTTTCTCTCTGGCTCTTCCGTTCTCTTTCCTTCGTTTCCCTTTTTCTTCTCTGCTCAGACGTTCGTTCCGAATTGGTCTCAGGAACTCAGCCGCCCTGCGCAGCGCCGGCCCCAGCGATCCCGATCCCAGTCCTTGCGGCGTCCGGCTGCCATGGTTTGGGGTTGTAGGGTTTGAGTGATGGACGCACTTTGGATCCCGCCGTATTCACTCATACATCGACACGGGCGACGCAATGTGGGGCCGCAGTGTAGCGACTACCGAAACGGAAAAAAAAAAAAACTCACTCGACAAACATCCCGCGAAAGTATCAGCAAGCCTTCCCTTCCTGTTCGTAGACGTGTTAGGCAACGGCAGTGGCTCATGTTTCTTTTTTCCTTGTCGCGTCGAGTATTAGCGTTATGCGGACAATTCCGAACATTCTCAAATATAAAGTACGATTTATTTATAGGTTGCAACCTTCTATTGCAATGTATGAGAGATATGTTCAATGGATTGCGTTATTGACTTTAGACTTTAATTGTTGTGTGGAATGCAGTTCTACTTAAAATAAGTTTATTATAGTCGATTTTTGTCAAATCTGGTCGTTATTCGAAGTAAAAATAACGACAAGGGCATTTTATTCGGCATCTGAAAAAAAGAGGTTATGCGCTCGAACACAGACTCGTTCTGAAGGTGGTGGTGATTTATTCATGAAAGCAAACATGTAAGCATTCATTTCTTAATAGTAGCGTAGTATAGATTGATCAACGCTCCTCTTTATCATACGAATATAATTCTAAAACATCGATAAATCGAATAATAAAATCATGCCATTGTTATATTTGATAGCTTTAACTACTTGACAGAAAATGGGAATCGATTCACATTTTATTTGGAGTATTCATTAGAATCCTTCATTCATAGCCTCATTAGAAGTATTTGCTTGAGCCATCCGGTCCCAAATGAAAAGCAAAACTGCTCCGGGTGCAAATTAATGGCGCAAATTCCTCATTAAAATTATAACCGGCCCCCTTTGGTGCCTGTATAAGAATTGAGCCTCAGCGACATAGAAAGCTGCATCGTATGCACATGCCGCACAAGGACCATCCATTCCACCATAGGTGTAATGATGTGTGACGCTCGGGTGGTGTGGGTCTGCAATGAGGCCAAAAAGCTCACCCTTGAGATGCATGCATTTTGGCAAAGGTGCAATTTGTTTGTCGGCTGCACAGAGCGGTCGGTCAAGTACTGCGGCGGCGGATGCTGGAGAGAAGTGTGAAAGAAAATTATAATTTTCTAATTACAATTTTTACGTTGCAGGCGATGCGACTCGCTGTTGCCATTGATAGAGCATAATGAGCATCTCGCGAGAATAGTCTGGCGTTTGAGCCGCGGCTAGCAATTTTGTTGCGTAAAATATGATCTGCCGCGCCTGTTATGGCCTGGGTACAAAAGAGCAGAACGGACGTCGAGGGTTTTGTGTCGTCTGGTATGTGATGATATATTTATAATGCGATGGTAGCGTCTATTTATTCGGCACATGACGAATGTCTCTTGTTCTTCCATAAAAGGATTTCTCGATAAACCAGACGATGGTATCTATAGAAGCGGATGTGTGAACATGAGAAAAACTCCACAATACGATCTAGACTCTCAGATGATTTGAGGAAGGGGGCATGTGACAGTGTAATGAGATTTTGTGCAAACTTATTTATATAGAAATCTGATGTGTGGAACTGATATGATTCTATCGTGGCTGCGAATAATGTATGTTCATATGTCATTCTCACAATAAACCCTGTGAATGTAATTAATGTTTGATTAAATTGACCAAAATATACAACATTTAGTCTGCAATGGATTTTCGTAGCTAATTTTATCGTGTTAAAGAATTTGTGCAGGATTACTAACGTTGAATACAGTTTTTATGTAGTTGTATTTATTGTTTCACAAATTGAAAACAAGCCACGTTTGTCTTTCGACGATATTGGTAGAGAGTATGTTTTTCAAAACAGAACTCAACGATGTTCAGCTAGCTATACAGCTGCTTTACTTATGAAGAATGGTTTGACGGTTGAGTTCTTTGCAGGGTATACCAATTCTATCCTTAAACTTAAGTTTCATGAAATAGCTATAGTAACTGCCAGAAATCTAAGGAAACAATGTTGGCATCGTTTAATAAATGCAAAATTTGCACGCCAGTGTTTTTTTCGCACAAATTTTGCATATCTCATTTTTTGTTGTTTTTGCTAATCAAAGTGCTTCAATGTTCTAGGGGTTAGCTTGAAAAAAAAAATGCATCACAGCTCTCGGAACAGCTAGCCTCACTACGATTGCATTGCTAATGGATAAAACTTTTCTTTCTTCGACGCACAAGGGTAGGGAAGGCTGAATTCATAATAAGACCTTAATTTTAACGCCCATTTCACGCCGAACATTAATCACGAGCCGACTTTGATATTCCACGGTCGTACGCAGAAGGGGTTGTCCGGTAAGCTACAAAGAAAGCTAAATAGAAAAAAAATCCATGCATAGTCCATACATTAAAGTGTAAAAACACACGGGAAGGAAGCTAAATAGATGCAGCGAGGGAGCTAGGAAAAATGCGAAGAGTTGAGGCAAAACCTGCGATAATTCTGGCAAATACTCGCAAATTCATCCAAAGTGCGTTCAAGAGCGGTGGCCCGCGGGCTCGAAATAATATGATGGGCATATAAATAAATATAAATAGTTGCAAGAAGCAAACAACCATTAAGGAGTAGCAATGTTTAACAACGGAAGCGGGCAACCGGAACAAGCTCCGTGTGCCCACGGTCATAATTGTGGGAGCGTGGTGATGGATGCGTCGGTTATTCTGCCTGCCCTTATTTTTGTTTGTTGCAATTTTTTGCCCTGAGGAAGGAGGGTTGGTTGTTACCGAACCGCGGTTAATCTCGCGAAACTGGTAGAACTGCCGGAATGCAACACTGCCGAATGCCCTGGGAATGATTGACGCTTGAACATAAGCAGCATCGTGAGGAAAGGGGGCGGGTATAGGGAACCTATGATTCAAAAAGCATTCTTGAACTCAAGCAACATGCGCAAAGTTTTTCCCAAAAGCTTAAAAACATGTACTTGCGACGGAAGATGGGCTTAGAGTGCGGCTATGATGGCATAGAATACTGGAGCTAACATGTTCCGGGCTAGTAGCAACGGAAACACCAGCAGCGGCAGCACCACGGACGCCAAATAAACAACATGCGTAGTCTCATTATGCGTGTGTGCAATTTAATCAATTCTAAGTTGAATGCAGCAACACCGTGTACGCCTCACCTCGCACCATGGACCTGCTCTGGAGAAGCGAGGAGGCTTCCTCGTTAGAGGCAACGTGCTGCACGTTGGGGGCTCGCAAGGGAGGTTTGGACATGGACAGGGGGATGTTTTAGTTGCTGTTTGTTTCGCGAAACAATTCGCGGTGCTGATCACCAAGACGGGTAGCCCGCGCGAGCTGGGCCAGGAATTTAATTGAAGAGAAAAATCGCGACGGTCCCGTTAAAATTGTGCAGCTCCGGAAATCGGCCGACGGGTTCTGGCTCTGGCGCAGCAGAAGCGGGCACATGGGCGGGCGTCTGGAAGGCGAGATGCGGTAAATGTAAAGGTGGGAAAGCCAGTCACAAAAGCGCGCTGATATGGGGTGCAACGCAACCCGCGAACGAATCGGTGCGCGGAACGTATCGTCCCGTTTGGATATTGTTTTTGATGCTAGGAGAGGAAAAAACAGGTAATTATGTGTATCATCGCTGGTGCAGGGCGAAGCGGGCAGCTTAATGCGTGATGATAATACACGGCCCTCGCGGCTGTTGGGGCAGGAGCCAGTCGCGATGTCGAAAGGCAACGAAAAGGGCGAGACGTGACCGCGAAGCTGCGATAGTGCCAAAGGGTTGATAAACTCTTCCGATTCGACGCGGAATCCGGGCAGACTGGGTCGCCTCGATTGTGGTCGTTGCGCTTTTAACATCCGATGCCTTTCGACCCCGCTGCCCGCCGCGACGCAGACAGAGAGGGAAACATCTATCAAATTTACATAATTATCAGTGTGCGCGAGGTGGGAGCACGGCGGCGGGACAAAAATCTTGTAAGAAGCTCGGATAGCGTATTACAAACGTGTGGCTCAATTTCTCCCTGGGGTTATGGCAACGGCATTCTGCAGTAAGAATAATCAGGGTTTAGGACCTGACAAGCTCCGCAATATGCTTAGAGGAATGTGAAAAAATGTAAAATTACGTAAGATAAACTTAATTTTTAAACAACATAAAAAAATTAATCTCGAGAGGATTGAAATAATATGATTGTCTGTTCCATCGCTTGAAGCAGCTAATAATGGCAGTAGTATACAAATCTAATGGCAGAATCCTTGAACGAGAGTCGCTCGGTGTCGAGTGGTAATGATACAGCGCCCGATGAATTGGTAGATCATTTAATTTTCCATCGCCATCGCAGCGCCTGCGGAAGGTTTGTCTTTGTCCCTTGGATCCTACTCGTCATCGCCATCGTTTACTGCTGTCGGCAGTACATCCGAGCCCGCCAACCGTCATTACCGTTCGACACCATCCGAAACGAATCAGAGCGATGGTGATTCATAATGGTTTTAAAATTGTCCCTGCATTATTCCGCCGAAGCCGCGCTGCTACTACCATCGGCCAGAATCGTCCGGGTAGAGCTAAGGAGTCGTGAAGGTCAGCAATTAATTTGCATTACACGGTATCCGCGGCTTCCATGCTGTTTGCAGTGTTAGAAGATTGACTAATCAAAGCCGCTGCCAGGTAAACCCATTTCGAGTACAACACTAAAAATGTTTCTCTCCCAGGCATATTGGACAAGTGAGGCGTATTTCTTTCTGACCTTTCTACGCAAATCAAGTCATCAGTGAGCGTTGTTTTCTGAGATGAATTTCTAGAATTGACCACCCTTGAACGATCTAATGATGATTATGAAGGAAGCAGTAATTTGTAAAATATATCATTGAAGATTAAATTAGATGTACCTAATCATCGGTTGTTTTGTAAAAAATTCTTATGCATGCCATAATGCAAAAATAGTTTGTTAAATATGTTCAAATCTTTGTTTCGCTTTAACAATTACGGCATGGACGGCACTATCATTAAAATGACTCCATAATATTAAAGAAAAAACCAACTTAGCTTCGCTAGTAAGCTACTAGAAAAGTGTATGCAAACAAAAATTACTGGACTTTAATCGAACGAACCATGCAACTTTAAACAACTTGTACTATCTAAGTGATATTTATAAATCAATATTGAAATGATTGATTTATAAATACATTTCGAATCATTTTGTGTGTCAGCACTTGCAATTGCAATCGTGCCGACGTGGCTATTTCTATCACTCATGACCAAAAGGAATCTTGTTCTTACTGAGCAGAGCTTACTGTTTTGATTTTTTTTCCTCCTCTCCTCTATGTTTCCTGTCGGGCCCGGGAAAACCGACCGCGGGCCACGAGGGTTCAAAACAAAAACGCTGGAGGCGAGTAGGGTAAAAACGGCTCCCACGACAAGGTTACCATAAATCAGCGGCAACGGCTTGCGAGAGCTAAGCTAATACTCGCCATTATCCACCGTCGAAGGCGGAAGCGAGGGGATGGCAGTGATGTGGCGGGAAATCTAAAATTCTAATCGCTTCGCTGGTATAAATCATGCTCAAAACGTGGAATTGAATCGGACGGACAGGCAGGCAGGCAGTGAAAAAAGTTAAGGTTGCTAAGTGATCGCAACGCGGGCAGCCGCGGACCGTGGAAGGGATCTTAAGATTGCTTCGCGGGCTTAGCGCGGTTCGTATTGGTCGAAACCGAAAGTTTACGGTCAGGCTCCCATCCCGTTTGAGCTGCATTTGTTGAATCTGGCACATTTTCTAGTCGACCGTGAATTGCAAAGCATCTTGCACCTTCTCCTCCTAGAAGACTAGCCGCACGGTTCACTGGGCAATGTCTTAACCATATTGGTGTGTAGGAATACCGATAGCATATCCTTGACGAGATTGATAATTGCATATCCTTCTATTCCACTCCTTCCACACGTTTAGCCTCTCCTTATTCCTGTCGTTTTAAATGGCGATTAGTAATGGATTGTTTTTAGATGCCTTTTTCTTACACTTCGTTTCTAGCGTCTAACAGTAGTACAAGTGAATGGACTCCTAATGCAATCAACAATTCGAGGTTGACCGACTATAGGTCATTCGGTATAATTGTCCGTTTGTGTGAGTATGATAGCATCGCGATTTCCTTGAAGTATGCTGTTCACCGTATTTTTTTTCCTCCATTCTTGCAATGTCTCAATGGTTGCTCTCTTGATGTGACACTGGAAGGTGTTATCATTGCACTGGAAACACAAGCAGAAACGAATTGGAAATAGAACCGTGTCGTTGGGTGGCGTTACACCGCAGAGTGGCATTGTGCACAACAGTGAGGGCAGACGTACGGGGCCCCATTACTCTCCACTGATGGCGATATGTAGTATGTATACCGATATAAGCTTTCATCTGAGGTGCGCTAAGCACTATTCTGAAGGAATTTGATTGACAGCTAAACGCCGGCGCGCTGACAACACGTTCGACCCCGAGTAGAGGTAATAAAGCGGCGCATATGTTGTATTATTCATCGATAGAATTTTAATTTTTGTATTTGTCGCTTCTATTTGAAATGTTTGCGCACCACTATTTGTGCGGCTAGCATGATTGATTTTAACCTTTTGCTCAATAGGAACGATGGGCACTCCGCTATCCCGATGTCCTTCTTCTTTGTTAATTCCTTGTCGAATTTGGGGGACGAGAAGTTTAACTCAAAATATGAAGTCAATATCAAAACGTTTTGCTCCACAGTTCTATATCTGAAGCTTCTACAATGCGGTGATCTGAATGCTTTACTCTTCAATGTAAGGTTGGAATACTCAGCGTATGATACATTTAAATGCTTTAGCTGGATTCAATGATAAGCAGTTTAAATTGGAGATGAGTGATTTGAAAATATCTTCTTCTTCTTTATATATAAAACAAAGTTCAAAATGTGTGCGACCGCGCATCACTGGGGAACCGCTGGACCGCTGGTGCGACCGCTGGACCGATTTGTGTCGTTTTTGGTTCATTCTGTTCGTCTTGACCCAGGGCAGGTTTATGTGGCAGAAAAAGTAGGAAAAGTGCCATACTTTCCACAATATTCGCAATTTTCTGCGAAAAATTCGCGCCTACTATGGTCCCGAGAACTTTTTGACTTGAATTTTTCGCTTCGCCTCGCCTACTTTGGTTGAAGGGAATGAAGTTTTCAAATCTCTACAAACCAAAGCCAGGAAGGAAGGAGACAAACCAAAGCCTTTCTGCAAAACGCTCTGTTATCAATTTTTAGTTGAAATCCTGAATATGTTGCCCAAAAACTGCTACATTTATTTTTTTTAGAAATTCTGTTCTGCTTTCCTGTCGTAGCGACCAATTTTCGATCATGCCTACACATTTTTTGGGCTTACGAGACCTTTTCCCCTTTTAAGCCTTATTACAAACAAAATTTTACTGTTACTGGATTTTGAAAAATAGTATCAAATCGCATTTAACAGAAATATTGTGGTCAGAATCGGAACCGGAAATAGATTTGCTTTCGGTTGGAATTTTTCTGTGCATTGCATTGACGGCGCGCGTTATTACACGAGCCAACAGAGCCTACCATTGCCCGGTTTGACATAAAATCCCAAAATCGAATGACGGTAAACATCCGTGTGTAATAAGGGTTTTAACGTACGTGGATAGCCAATCCACAAATTTTGTGCCATGGGAGGCTTATATGTGCCCAGAGTGCCGATCAGGATTTCCCGAGTTCACAGATCTCTACTCCTAGAGAAACAGGGAATTTTAACGCAAGGGCTTAGGGTAGCTCAACCTCCCAGAAAGTCAATGTTGGGAATGACAGACGTGCACGATCGTGCTCGAGCCGGCGGCTGTCGTATGTCATGTTTTTATTCTAGCCAACTCAAATTCAAAGAATCTCACGTGAATTAAGAAATTTACTTGGTTTTGCTACTCAACAGTCAACCTAATTGCTGAAAACTTACGTCGAATAATATAGGTAAAAATTGATTAAAATTTAATCGAAGAAACCCCTTCGTCAAACTTCACTTTCATTGTAAAATCCTTCATTTCCCGAGCAAAGCCGGGTAATACGCTAGTTTCAAAAATATGAGACACTACTTTTACTTTAGCAATGTCTGAGAAAACTACGTGTTTACAATTTAATACATTTCTAGGGAAATATATATTCTTTTTTCTTATATCATTGATTTACTATTTACGGTACTGAGTAAACGTGATATGACATTTAGACTCCTTCATCAACTATCTGCTCTTCCCACTGTGCTTTAGTCAGTGAATGATGTGACAATAGAATCGTTCAAACTAGGTTTGCAAATGATTCGTAACTCTAAACATCTATCAACACATTTCCGCTGTCACCCTTGCATATATTTCACGTCTTGGCACGCGTTGTAAAGCCATCGAGTCAAATCACGATGTTTACAGTCGTTCACTAACGTTCAATTTTAAAATACATGTTTGATCTTTCGCGCTTCGATCTATTGCAGTGGCTACGTGAAAACTGCAAAAAATAAAGATTTGATAAACAACAAATATGGAACAAAGATAATTTTCTCTCTATCGGGTTACAGATACTAAGGTGTTTGTTCTTCACGACGATAGTGCTTCGATGAATATGCATTTTGTGCCTGACGCGCTGCGGCCTTCGCGAGAATCGAATTAACTGCAATGGTGACTTTTTAACCGCCGCCAGGCATCCCATTTTGAGTGTTTTCTAACGATCGCGCTGCCGGGGTCTCGGCCGCAGCCAATAGCAACGATAATTTATCACTCCGAGACGCGTTTAGCTGGTGCTTTCCGCATGGAGCGAGGGTCATGATGGCGGCAGTTCACGGATCTCTTTTCGAGCCGTATTTGCCTCGCAGTGTGGTCGGTAGGCGGTCGGGGGTTCGGGGTCGAGCCTGTCATTAGCCCATATGTCAAACGTTGATAGAGATCCCTACGACTGTCCGATCAAATCTGCCCGTCGATGGCGGGTGTGCGAGAGAGAGAAAGAGAGAGAGAGATAGAGAGAGAGAGAGAGAGAAAGAGAGAGAGAGAAAGAGAGGGAAAGAGAGGGAACGAAGGCGACACGAAATTAAGCCTCCCGCCAGTCAAACTTCCAAGGCTAAGCCCGCTGGTGGCCATCTTTGACTAAAGTTTGTTCTTAAAATGGCGATCGGCAAGGAACCGACTCGTTGCTGTTTGCGTGATGATCGGACTATCGGGCGTAGTGCGGGTCCACTGGGAGGTCTTGTTGAGGGGGCGCTAGAGTAAAATAGAATAACTCAACACGAACGGCTTGGGAGAATCGGGGGTTCACAAAAAAGTGGTTCCGATCGAGCCTTCGTGTTGTGCAATGGTCCAAACGGACCGTGAAGTTCAATGCGATGCGCTTGGGGCTAAAACAACGTGATGGCACATCGTGTGGAAAACATGGGAAGTGGGGGGATTGTGGTTGTGGTGCGGCTCCAAACATCGGGCAAAAACTCCGAAACAAGACAAATAAGCATTGATCTTAGACCTTGATCCGACAAACGACGAACGTTAGTTGAATCAAAAAATCGCTAGCGCTTGGCACTCTCGAGCAAACCGACGGAACGGTTGCTGCTGCAGGCAGTGGATGCGAAAGCAGCGCAGATGCAATCAAACGCTAGAGGGGGTAAACAACAAACAAGGATGGCGATAAAGAGGGAGGGAAAGATAGATCTCTAAATCTAAAGATTGGGTTGGAGAGAGAGGGGGGATATAAGTGAAAAAATGTCCCGCCTCCCAATCTCGGGGCCTCGAAGTTGCAGCACGGGTGCACTTGCTGGAGAGAACACAATTTGTGCATGCTGTATTCGGCGCTGTGGGCGACGGGGCTGCTCCATGCCTCCTCCCGGGGCACGCGTTGACAGCCGATTGTTTGGCAAATCGTTACTATTGCGCCATGAAATTATTCGTCGCTCGGGGCCAAATAATTGACATTCGCAGAAAGCGCACTCTCGAGTTTCGCCGGCCCGGGGGTCCGATATTCTGCCGAATAGATGGTTGCAGTTGCACTTGTGCTCGTGTGTGAAGGCTCTTTTTTTTCTATACCGTACAGCTCGAAGTGGGACCATTGGTGTACCGTACTTAATTCGGTTTACACTTGTGGTAGAGGTGAATCAAACGTGTTGTCCAACACGTTAACCGTAAAAAAAATGTTTTACCTTGTGGCTAGATACGGATAGGTAGCCAAGCTAGGGCTTTTATAGAAACTTATAAAAATCTCACATGGCATTGAGGTTATTCAATTTGAACATAAATAAAAATCCTTCGCAAAACAGTAATTTTGAATGGAAAGAGTGGAACAAAGGCAGTGGCATCATCTAATCATATTTTATGTAAGCTAGACATAGATACAAGACTTTTTTCCCCTTTGTAGGAAAAACAAAGTTTTTGACAGGAGGAGAAAGAGTACAAGAGGAAAGAATGAATTGATGTGTTTGTTAGCCCTATTGCCGGCTACGAACGGCCAAACAACTCACGTTAAATGTAATTTTGGTATTATCCGCACATTTTTTATTGGCGTTTGATGGTTCACGAGAGCTTTCGAATCGACAAACGATTTTTTCTGGAGCTTTCTTCGAATATCACGGTAAAAATGGTATTGCTGGCTACAAACAGAGGAAGTTATGCGAGGTTTTGCATGGTGGGGTGGCCGGCATGCATTTTAAAGCTACATGTTGCCAGATTTTTTAACTTTACTGATTGATCATAAAAATATTAATATGAAAAACATTGAATTTTTTAATGTATGCTATTTATTGTCATTAAATAACATAATTAAAATAATTATTTTTAATAATGGAAAATTGTGATCTTTCTTCAATAGAGCCACAGTTATTTTTACAGACCATAAACAAAGTTTAGTATACTTGTTTACCACACTCCTGTTTATCACACCCATAGTGGCCAACAGAATACAAGTCCTTAATTGAGACAAATATTTTTCCAGATAGTTCAAGTAAGTGTCCGGTGGTTTCCCGGATTTTTCAGGGATTTTACCCTAAGGCTGACCTTTGTAGACATGGGTAAATTGCCGGCAACACATTTGAGGTACATCAGACAGAAAACAACGACGCAGTGATCATTTTGCAACTGGATTTGTAAATGTCCGACAAGCATTTTTTCCAGGATTTCCGCGTGTAAAATAATTATTCAGTCAACACTTTAAACGTTGTGGTCTTCTTGTACAAACCCTCGTAATTTTTAGCTTTTAGTTACATTAAACGCCGAAATTATTGATAACAAAGATCCACGGAATAAAGACCTGTTAAGCTCAAATAATTGATCGTATCGAATCATACCCGGTAATACAGATGTTGCGGCACGTTTCGGCAAACAGGTCCCCGCGATGGAAAGACCTCCTAGCTTGCTCGGAGGATTTAGGCCAGCGATCGTTCTGGTAACAATTGGTTTACAATCTCCCTTGAACCATATGTACTATTTGCTAAACGTTCGTTTTACGTATTTGTATAGCTATACCTTTCGCTGTCGGGACGTCGGGCCTTTCTGTAAAAGTTTATTTAGGCCAACGAACGTTCCGTTAGCGATCGGTTCACATGTCGCGCGAGCCTACTCGGTTGGTGCAGCAACAACAGACTTGATAGCCTTTGGACATTTCAACTTCGTTCAAATCGGCAGCAGTTCGTAGCTGGCAATAGGGGTGATAGTCTGATTTCTTTTTTTATGCGTCTGTTCATCATTATGAATCTAGTCATGGTTATCCAATTGCCGTGATGTATTGATGTTTTCTCCTTGCATAAAAAAAAAAAAAAAAATCCGTACAAAGACCACAGATCTGCAATTAGCACTGGCTGATAACGAATATCAAATTATTGCGTTTACGGAAACGTGGCTCGATAAAACTATACATTCGGCTCTACTATTTGGTTATGAGTACAATGTATTTCGCACCGATCGAGGCCACTCAAACAGCACTCGTTCACGTGGAGGCGGAGTACTCATTGCCGTCCGATCTACATATGTGTCCGTTGAATGCCCTACGACTCGTAACCCGCTAGAAATAGTGTGGGTGAAGATCGAGATGAAAGATAATGGATCTCTTTTCTTAGGGTGTGTTAACATTCCCCCTTACTATAGCTCAAAAGACGGTACTCTGCGCGACTTATCGGCGTCAATCGACGCGATTACCGAAATTATGAAGGAACACGATCAATTAATACTGCTACGCGATTTTAATCAACCCGTCGTTAAATGGGACGGCAACGGCCCAATCTGGAGTACAACACCATGCCATGCTTTCGCTGATTTGGTTAATCTACATCTGCTGGCCCAAAAAAACAGTGTAGCCAATGAAAAAGGAAGACTACTTGACCTAGTTCTAACCGATGAGAGCTCAACGGATGACGTCAATGTTTTGCCCGGGCACATGGATCAACACCTGATTATCGCTGACCATCATCACTCACCGCTTAATATTGTTTTGCTGAAACGGACTATGCATATGACGGAGGATAACTCTGACGGATTACTTAATCAACTAGACTTTAAGCGCGCTGACTATGATACGCTGAACAACGCTTTTAGTGATGTGGACTGGGACAATCTGTTGTATAATGGAATTTCAATTGACGATGCAGTAAATGCTTTCAACGACAAAGTGAATATTGTCCTTAATGTGCACATCCCGCCAACACAGTTTCCTCCTAAACCACCATGGTCTGATAGTACGCTCAGGGCGCTTAAACGTTTAAAAAAAGCAGCACTTAGCCGGTTACGGTTAGCCGATAACTCCTCGAATAGGCGAACTGCTCATATTGCCGCTAGACGGTATCGCAACTATAATAGACATCGTTACAAAACTTATATCAGTATAACTCAACAGAACCTACGTCGCAACCCGAAAGCCTTTTGGACGTTCGTTAACAAAAAACGCAAAAACAATGTTCGACCGTCATCCATATCCTATAAGGACTCAATTGCAAACGCTAATGCTGATATCTGTGAAATATTCGCGACTCGTTTTGAAGAAATTTTTTTTGATCGCATTCTCGACCAAGATCGTCCCCTTTTGTCCAATGAATTTAGACGCACACGTTATGGTAAGAGCGACCCGATCTGTTCCATGTCTGGTTCGTTCAATGTTGTTAACAGTTTGTTCGATTTCCATATACCAGGGACATTATTTCGCGAGAGACTGCGGTTTAGTAATTAAGTCGTTTAGTAATTAATTTGTACATCGGTGTGTTAAGCCCCAGAGGCGGACATTTCTAACAAATAATAATAATAATAATAATAATATGAATAATATATGAAAAATTGAATTTAATACAAGGAGCTGTCGTCACGGTTTATCATTTATTGTTTCTAATGCACCAGCCCTCCAAGCCATATTTCGAGCAATTGTGTATATATTTCACCTCGTAAAGACTAAAAGCCATCGGAAGTAAAATGTAAAAAAAACTTGAAATAAAATAAAGCGCAAATCAGTCCAAAACAAAAGGCATACGATTGCTGACAAAGGCATAAAGAGAACCACAACTCTTCAAAATGACGACGATAGTGAGCTTGAAGGTTGTATTTGTTCAGTTTTGTTTATTTGCATGAGCGCTAGGCGAAAAAGGATGCAGTCGAGTGCAGTGAAAAGAAAGTAGGATTATTTGGACGAACGGAAACGTGCAATGTCAGGCAGCTTTGGCCCAAGGCTATAGGAAATGATGAGAAATAAAAAAGGGAACAATAGCAGTACCCCACACGGTTGCGTGAATGGTGCGTAGACGTTGTGGGAGCAATAACAATGAGTGCGCTTGTATGTTGCTTTTTATGATTCATTCTCCACTCAATTGTTGCATCTTATCATCCATTTTTTTAAATTCAATTTAAGGCATTGAAAATCCAATGAATTTTTTAAACGTGTTACATTAGTTACATTAGACATTTTGTTACATTAGTTTAGGATCGCGTTTAGAATCTAGAAATGGTTTTCTGACAGAACGGCACTATATACTCTCAAAACGAATGAAACAAAACTTGCAAAGACCATGTGTATGTTCAATACTTCAAAGTAACGTAACTAGCGAAGTTCATTTTTAGAACTTGCACTAGGACTCATGCCATATGTGGAAAAGGTAAATTAAAGTTCGTTTGCCCTTTTTCGTTGCTGTTTCGCTATTTTTCGTTCTGCGTTACATTGCGTCTTTGGTGCTTGGTGCTTCAAGTGCGCCCATCTCTAGCAGCACGCTGCGTCTCCTGCCTTCTGACAAGCCCTCGCAGGGTTCGTTGGGAATTGTTTGTTGTTCTAGCGTAAACAAAACCTATACAATAGAAGCACACATGACCGTACGCATACACAGACGCGCCGAAACGACGATGTCCTCCACAGAATTGATAAAAGGATCCAGGGCATGCAGTAAATGCACCGTTCACTTGATCCGATGTGCCAGCGGACACGGATGCATCGGGTTACGGACCTGCCGAGGCTATGAGGGTGAACGCATGTGTGCCTGGCGAGTGCATTGATATGTATGACACTGTAAGGCGGCAGGGAGAGTGGGAAGGTTACGAGTGGTTGAAAAAAAAATTAAATTCAAACGATAGCGCAGGATGATTTGACAGGACGGTCATTAATGGCTCATGGTTCATATGGGAAGCTAGGTGCCTTGCGCCCCGGAGACGAACATGCTCCATCCTTCGGACGCAAACTAGCTCTCGTACGAGCCCGCCCGAGCTCTTTGAGGTGACTCTGTGGCTCTGTACGCATCTCTGTCGCTTTCATGGATTCCTAGCGCTCGGTGCATCCTTAAGCCTCTTTTTTACGATTTCGCTTTGGTTTTATTGGAGCATTTACCGACTATTCTTCGTCAGGATATCATCTTTAATTCTCTCCTGTTAGGGGAAGGTTAGAAAATGAGGAGATCTAGAACCATCGACTAAAACAGAAGCCAATGTAGACTGGAACGCACGAGGAGGGACATGGTAGAATATAAAAACAATTTTCTGTTTGGAGGGCAGCTGTGTTATCAGAAGGATGAAGGCTAGGATGGATGAAACTGGAGGTATGTGCGAGGTAGGCTTGAGGATGGATGGGAATTTCGCCGGAACTCAACAGAGAGGCAAGATGGAACGCATCTAGGGGGGTGTACGTGTGTAATGCATAAGTCTCAGAAAAAATGTACCCTGCACGGTCGCTTTTCTATCGCGGTGGTGGAAAAAGATTTCAAAGTACAGTTGTGTTTAAATGAAGAGCAAGTTTCTGCGGTGATCTATAACTTTTAATTAAAAAATCACGGAAATAAATGAAACATAAAAATATGCATATTCTGTCATATATATAAATTCTAGTTCCGACGCCAATTCGTGTAATTAATCTTGAAAAAAAAAAATCTAAGAAGTCTGTATTCAATACTGTGTTGATGAAGTATTCTTCGTTAGGGTCTACTTTTCCCTCTACTTCTCTTTCGTCAATGCTCGGGATGCTTGGTGCTGTAACGATGGGGAGAAAAAAAAATCAAACAATGATTATGTTTTTAAATTGGATACTTGCATCAAAAGAGAGGATGCCTTCGAGCGGAATGAAATCATTATCGCTGCTTAAATTGGTTTTTAAAGTGCCTATCGCTGATGCTGGGAATCGCTCGCTAGACGATACGGTGGGCCCTCTTCGTATCTCTTCCTCTCATTGTAATACGATCGATGCTAGAATCTGTGCGCATCTTGTCGTCGGTATTGTCATGCTCGAACCAGCGGCACCCGGGAATGTTAGAGAGGTATCACCCAGCTTCGTTGGTGGCCCCTTCGGTGGATCACCACGTGCTTCCTAAGGGTGTCCAGGTGGATAGAAACCGTGTGGACTTACTCGAACCAATCGACTGTTATTGTTACTAACGCTCGATGAAGGGTAATACTATTCGTGCGTATACATAGCGATACACACAGAGATTTTTTTACTGGCAGACTTTACAGGCCGTTTAAAGGTTTTTGACCCTGATTGGATGCGTTCGGGACACCGGAAGACGTCAAAACTAATTGACTCATAGAAATTGTGATGCTAGAAAGCGCGGTAGCCAAATAACTTGCACGCAATTTAGCCTTCATTTTTTAACATCGAAAACATTGGTATTTGGTTTAATTAACTATCTTTTAGAAATTTTATTCGATTTTCAAATAATTTTATTCAAACCTCAATAAGCATTCCAAAACATCGCAGAAATATAACAGCGTGTTAAACCCATTATCAATCTTCTTCTTCTTCTTCTTCTTCTTCTTTCTATATATATAAAACAAAGTTCAAAATGTGTGCGATCGCGCATCAATGGAGAACGGCTGGACCGATTTGTGTCGTTTTAGGTTCATTCTGTTCGTCTTGACCCAAGGCAGGTTTATGTGTTGGAAAAAGTTGGAAAAATCTCATAGTTTCCAAAATATTCGCAATTTTCTACAAAAAAATTGCGCCTACTATGGTCCCGAGAACTTTTAGATTTGAATTTTTCGCTTCGTCTCGCCTACTACGGTTGAAGGGAATGAAGTTTTCAAATCTCTACAAACCAAAGCCAGGAAAGAAGAAGACAAACCAAAGCCATTCTGCCCAACGCTCTATTATCAATTTTTAGTGGACATCCTGAATGCCAGCAAAATTTTACAATATTTTGTTTAGAAATTCTCTTCTTCTTTCCTGTCGTAACGGCCAATTTTCAATCATGCCTACCCATTTTTCGGGCTTACGAGACTTTTCCCCGTTTTAAGCCTTATTACACACACAATGTTACTGTCACTCGATTTTGGAAAATAGTATAAAATCGCGTTGGACAGAAATATTGTGCTCTGAAAATCGGAACCGAAATTCGATTTGCTTTCGGTTGGAACTTTTCTGTTAAAGTGACGCTCTTTCGACGGACCATTTGTTGTTTTCATCAGGGAGTGTTGTTAAAATGTTTGCAACATGGATTTCGACGATGAATTACGGTTTTGTTTGCGACTAAGCCACAAAGAACCCACTTTGCAAAACTTGCGTTATTACACGAGCAGATGGTAATTTTCTGTCAAACGTCCTTACCAGAGCCCAGTTTGAAATGAAATCCCAAAATCGAATGACTGTAAAAACCCGTGGGTAATGAGGGTGTTAACGTACGTGGATAGCCAATCCTTTGTGCCTTGGGAGATCTGGTCTATATTCGAACTCACTGTGCTTATCAGGAGTCCCCGAGTTCACAGAACTCTACTCATAGAGAAACAGGAGATTTTAACGCAAGGGCCTAGGGTAGCTCAAACTCTCAGAAATTCATTGTTGAGAATGACTCGTGCATGTCGAGTCTGCGGCTGGAGGAATTTACTAGGAGTTTAAAACAGCCACAAGGACCAAAGGACGCACAAAAAAAAAACGGTTAAAAGTGCGTCCGGTACGGAGGTTAGGTGGATAGAAAAAGTGAGAACGCCAGTCAGACGGGGACTCGCAGATCATGTTTTTATACTAACCCACTAGCAAAGAGCTACGCGCTAAGAACAAATAAAGCTCTATTCAAAAAAGCACGTGAATTAAGCAAATAACCTGGTTTTTGCTACTAAAAAGTCGTAATTGCAACGTCAGCTAAAATTCGCTTTTATTGAAAAATTCCTTAGCTAAAATTCGCTTTTATTGAAAAAATCCCTCATCTCCCGAGCAAAGCCGGGTAAAACGCTAGTTTAATACATATTTTGATGTCCTTTATATGGTTACATGACATAAATATAGTAAATCTTATTTTTAATGATCATTGTTTCATAAAATAAGGCATTTTTGAATAAAAATTACTGTAAAATGTTTATTTAAATATTTCTATTAAATATGGGAAAAATTAAAAATCATATATGGGGAAGTCGATTGGAACGAACTGGCATTGAGAAAAGGGATAAATCTTTTATGGTGTGATATGGAAATATTATGAACTATGGAAAATTATATACATTTGGTACAAATAAAATTGAAATGTTTGTAGACGCGAACAGGAGATAACTCATGAAAGATCGTCATTCGAATTTTTGAATCAAATTTAATGTTTGGAAATTCCTCCTGAAAACAAAGAAAAAAAACATACCTAGTTTTACGAAAATAAAAATAACGTTGCTAATTTTTACTGCACTTGTTTTCGGCACAGAAAAACTGAAATCGTGAGGGCCTACAATGTTTATGTATTTCGCAATATAAATGAATCAAATCTTGCCAGGATATCTAAAAAAATCCCAAGATTTTTTTTTATACCTGATTTCAATACTGTAGGGTAAACTACCTAAACGAATTGCCGAGGTAAATGAGGTCCTCTTTATATAAAATATTTTTTAAATTCCTGTAGGGTTAACGGACCTACTCCTGCGTTTTGGTGGACTGTATGATGGAGGAAGGAAAGGAAGGGACGACACCTGGCAAGTGGATGGACTCTTGATGGATGGTTGGGCTCTGGATGGATGGTTGGGCTCTGCCACCACACCAGAAGCGAGGGAGGAGGAAGGAGACCAAAAGCTGAGAACTAATAGTCAACTTAATAATCAAGGTCAATGATACTCAAGATTTAGCTGACGAGTTCTGGTCTTGCCACGACACCAATTATTGACATGCTCCCTTATCGATGCCTAACTGTTGAGCTCACTACTTCGGCATTCTAGGCTGCGTACGCATTGGCTGCGTACTGTTCTTACGTTCACTCGTAGAACTCTACAAATCGATTTTAAAATTTAATGTTGAAGGTTTGTGCAGAGTTGACAGTTGAAACCCAACAAGTGCATTTAACTCTTTACAAAACAAAACCTTTTTTAACTATTTTTTTCTGATGGTTTATTAGCTATAACTATAATTTGTAGCAGTCGTTGCAATGCATGAATAAAACCCACAGTAATACCAAACGCATGTTGAATTCTCCCAACCGTTTTTAAACGGGACTCTAAGGCGATGGACTATCTAATCGTATTCTATTGGTAAGTATAGTTATTTTACGAGTGCTAGAAAGAGGTCAGGAAATGAATGTCAACAAATTTGTGATGTTTCAGCGTTGCTTCACATGGGTTCGCTGATAAACTGTTTTCCTCAAATCATCCAGAGCTTTGAAAAGCTCTACCCTTAGGAAAAAACAGGTTCCATAACCTAGGTTGCTTCGCAATGGCGTACGAGTTTGCCAGCGTTGTCGATGAAATATGGCAAACGGATAAATATTGACACATACAAGTCTGTCCTTTCGTCGATGTTGTAATATAGATTTCTTTGCAACAATTGAAATCCCATCGAGCGCGGAGCGTGTTACCGATGGGGAAGAATAGAAGCGAGAGGTGTGTATGCCCCATATGAAGGCCCATTATTGATGCAAGATTAGCAGTGGCCCAGAACTCTGATGCGGTTGCACGAGTGGCGAAAGAGCGTTGGCAACTGCAAACTTCGCCCATGGCACGATGTTGACAGATTGGTAGCGTTTGAGCAGCCTCTTCAAACAGATTCGTCTCTGAGGCCGTAACCGTTTGGATGTTCAGGTGTTTTTTTGTGTGCGCGTCCTAGCCAAAGAAAACGGTCTGGTGTAGGGCAAACGACCGGATAAGGGTGCGCTGCAGGACTGACCGCGATTGGCGCGAGGGAAACGGTTCAGGTGTATACAAAGTGTTACAAATTATCATCTGCACCCGCTGCCCCCTCGACGATGCCACCTGCCGAGGGGTTTTAATTGAAGACAACTGGCCAACTGGGCGCCCTGGTCGCAGCCAAGCGCTGGCTTAATTTCCTTATAATAGCAACGTACGTACGCGCAGAATGCTAGCCAGCGGCCTGAAATTGTTTAGTGGAGCACCAATTTCATCGAAGCGGAGTTTGCGTCGCTTTTCCCACTTTCATAGTCCGGCTTCCTGTCGAGCGGTTTTTTCTACTAAATTTGATTTCTTTCGCCCTATTGCTGACCCCGTTACGATTTCCTATCCCGTGGTCTGCTTAGCTGCCATGTTTCGTAGTATTTTTTTTCATTTCAATTTGTTGGCCGATCCTTGGACTACCTTTTATTTGCGCATGGTGCTAATCAACTACAACTGCAACTATGCGTAGTGCTGCTGGGACTGCAGTTGCTCTTCGGATAGCTGATTCGCTCTGGAAGTGAAGCTTATGGTAAATGAGTTTTCGTGTTTTTTTTCGTTTTTCCTTTGGTCTGACTGAATTTCATACAGTTATCAAGCATCACTGGCAGGGTTTACATTCGGTTGAAAGAAAAGCAAAGATAGACAAAGGCATGTTGACAACCAAAAAATAAGATCGTTTAGTTCTTGTATTATGTAACAGAATAATTCTTAATAATTATAAATTTTATTATTTTGGCCATTGAATATGGAAATATTTTGAAGTTGTGCTAAAAAAGAAGATTAATGTAAAATTTACTTTATTCAGTATTTTTGTTTAGCATTTGAAGTACTTTGGGTTCTTGCTTTACTTCTCTCATAAGTTTCTTAACTAATTATAAGTTGGGTTAAAAAAGAATAATATAGCTTTTCCAGACTACACTAGATCAACTTTGGTAAGTCCTTTTCAACTTCGTTGGCTCAACCAGTTGCTTCACAATCGATGCGATAGTAAATTTAGTATTTTATAGATCACTTTTTTATGTAACCGTGATGAAATATCTGCTGACCAAACGCTTTGACGTTTTTATGTTGCCGATTTTCCTCAAGGGTTTTACGATATCTGTAATTTTCTTAAGGATCGGATGCAATCAAACGGAAATAGGACATTCAAATCAATATCCAATAATTTATTGACTCTGTTGCGCAACTTACCTGCAAGAACAAAGGAATGTGCAGTGGACACGGTAAAGGATTTTTTTTCTTTTATTTATTTCTTTCTGGCAGTTTTCATCGTTTTTCATTGATCAGTCCAACGATGATCTACAGGATATCCGCTTACTTTGCGCATTGCTGTGAAGCTTTTAATTTACGAAATGATACATTCGAAAGAATTTCATCCATAAAAAAAACATCGTGTATTGACCGGCCGTGCTTTCAATGGAACCAATTTCTATTGAAAGATTTATATGCCAAACAAATACGCATGGAAAACACGCAGCGTCCGGCACGCAGTACGTTGCCGTTTTCAAATGGATGGTAGTCGTATAACAATTCAAAAGACCGATGCTGATGACGTGGATGTACTGGTTTTCCGATGCTATTGAGAAAAGTGCTTCCGCCGATGGGCATGTGAGTTATCCATCAATTTTTAGAATTTAAAAACTCAGCCAATCCACTTGCGTTGCCAGGCGAACCCTAGTGGGTTGCACCGGTCAGCAGAACGCATCCCTTACGTAACTTGTTTTTTTCCTCCGCGATTTTCGATGCGCTGCAGCTGCTATGAAAATGTGTGGCCATTTCGAGGCAAAACGAGGAAAGATAGGCAACCAAGATGCGGAGTATGCATTTGTAGGAACGTAGGCACTCATTCGCAAGAAGGCGGGACGGTTGAGTGTGGTGTAAAATAAGTTTTGCGGCAGGCATGGCTCACGTCCACACGATTCCGTGCTCCTGGTTTTCCACGAGCACGAGCCTTTCAGGCGAACCGGAACTCGATGGATTGTGGACGGGAGTTCCAAAGTTGCCAATGGCGTTCCAAACGCATTTGAATGAGCCGATGCTTATCGGTCCTAACGAATGTAAAATAAAATTTTATACGTTGGTTGCAAAACGCGGAGAAATATACATGCTCCGGGGAAAGAGAGAAAGTGCATAAAAATCGAGCGATGACGATGATGAATGTCGATGAAAGGACCTTCCAAGTAGAATGAGCGGGAGGACTTCAAAATTGTTTGCCTTCGGTATAACCTCTCGGTCGAGGGGGCTCTGGTCGTGCGTGAACGCGCGCCAAACCTGCACGGCTCTGTGTGGTCCGATAGGGTTTCGTGTGTGCCCCTCGGACGGTCGGAGGAGCTACCGTGCATGAGTACAGATTTATTTTTTCTCTCATCTTCAATTAAAATAATTGATCCATAATTTATCCCCAGTTATAATCCACCCAACGTGCGTACATGGGCGAAAATGCGCGACGAAAGGAAAAGGCGGAACTGTACGACGATCCAAACAACCGAACGAACCAACTAGCGAGAGCGGACCTGGGCGAATAGTGGCAAATTCAGTCTTCAGGCTAACACCGCTTCAAGGATACTCTTCCGCAAGAGTTCAGGATTGTTTCTATGCTCACTAGCGATTATGTGCGTTACGCACGGTGGGCATAGCTGATTAGAAGAGGTTTTGCTTCAATCGGAGCACATACATTTGGAAAATGCCATCCATACTACATTCGATGCACACGTACTATACGCACGATGTGCATCATTAAAACATCAGCAACCTTATTAATGGTCGTTAGAGCTATTTTGTACTTCAAATGCACAGTAGAAGACGAGTTCATATCCCATGATTAGGAAGTTAAAGGACGCCCTTTATTTGTCCAGCGCATTACGTTTATCCTTTCATTGTGCTGGTGCTCATCCACCAGATGATACGCAGATTTTATGCGTCTATACCGTTTGTTCAACGCACCCGCGTCCGTTTTGCCCCTGTTTTGTGGGGTTTCTTTCGTTCAGGCTTCGACGGAAGAGAGTTTTTCCTGCCTGTTTTTGTACCACCGGAACGGTATGGATTTTTATTTTGCCTCTGCCCTCAAACCATCGAAGGCATCGTTTGTTGATGATGATTTTTATACATAAACCTGTTTACATTCGCTACCTCCCGGGCCATATCGTCACCATTAGGCCCCCGAAGCGCCTTTTCTATGGTGCACATGGGTCGGGCTATCCATCTCGCATTGGGTGTATTTCCATCCCGTAGTTGGGTGTTCCTGTGTTCCCGTGGATAGGATTAGTATATTTAAAAAGGAGTTTTTTTTCTACTTCACTCCTTGCACTTTCCCGTGATTTGTTCGCCTCGTCGATGGGGTAGCCAGTTGCCGCAACCCCCTCCCTAACCCCCCCCCCCCCCCCCCCCCGGGGACCGGTTCAGTTTTCAGAACAATAGCAAGAGCAAATAGTGCGGGGCCGTTCCGGTGGTGGTACTGCAAGTTGCGTCTTTTAGCGCCACAGGGGTAGTATTTAATATACTTTCAGAGTGCACTTCGCTAAAAGAATCGATTTTACGTATTCACTGGATGGTGGAAACTATAATTTTAAACCTCAAAGCAACTGACCTATTTCAACAAGGTTCACTATTATTTTAGACGTGCAACCATCCTATGTAAATGGTTTACACAACTGACGCACGTTTACTAGCGTTGAACCTATGAAATGAAGCGTTATGTAAGCGTAAACTGAAAATGTTTTCTAAAATCTGTTACACGTATTACCGGCAGTGATTTCAATGTTTAAAATAGAACACAGCGCAGCAGAAAAATAAGTAAACAAGACATCACAACTTGCGTGGGGTGAGAACAAATGAACTAAGGATTAAAAAGGAACATAATCTTGTACAATCCCCTAACTTACTCGTTTTATTGTGCTTCATTATCATGTCACACCGCAGTAACAAATCGTTGCGTCCCAATAGGCTTTTTTAATGATTTCCGGTGCAATACTTCGCCATCATTATGCTTAGTCACTCATCAGCGATCGGAAGTATTTTGAAGAAGTTGCTACCCGAAGCACATTCAGCAGAAGCTTTATCCGGTTAGCCTACGGGATGGTAGCAACATTCAAAGGGATCATTTTGATGTGTGTCAGGGGGAGTTTCTAGTTTAAAAGATGGGAAGCCTTCGTACGGCATTCAGATTAATATCGTAGAGTTTATGAACATGACTAAGTGCAATAATTAGATTAGGGCATTCCTTTCATCTTACAATGGTTGCTAAATTAATTTTAACCGTGTGCCGACCGTTAATTTGGTTACCTCACCCACAACTCGCATTCCGAACATGTTGCGTCTGGCATCATGTATGTCTTAAACTCACCTGCCAATCGGTTAAATAGGTTGCACAATGGATTTAACAATGTTCTCACTTGTATGTAATTAAACATTGCCGAGGACAGAGAGTGCGATGGGGCTTTCCAGACGAATGCAGAAAACTGTTCGCAAACCTTCGGTAGTAGAAGAAATCCCGACATCTTGCCTCGATATCGATAGGCCGAATGAGTACCCCTGCTGCCCACAGCATGAATGGACAGCTAGAGGAAACTGTCATGCTTGACGGGGAGAGTTTCCCACGAGTTCATTGGGTGGACTTAGGAGCCTAGAATGAGCCGATCACTATGATTGACCAATCACTAACCTGCCAGCTAACTGGGGGAGCAAGTCTAAAATTAGATCACAAATTCAATTTATCCATCGTTTGGGTTTGGAATGTTTTCGTTAGAGCAGGTGGAAGGTACGGTGAGGGTCGAGGCAGATAAGAAGCACGTTATGGTATTGAGTGAATATTGCTCAACCTACAGTTTTAAATCATTCAAATAGTTTGCATATCAATTCGTTTTTCCAAATAATCATTTGCAATTATATAATTGTTGCACCAAAACAGAAACTTACGTTACAATAATATTCATCTTTTGTGTAATTGTTGAGAAACATTTGCTCTTATTCAACTTAACATGCCATAATGACACAAAGGCCTTTTGTACAAATTAGGTACTGCAAGCGAAACAGAAATGAATCAAGTTTTATTAATTTTTAAGTGATGAATCATAAAAAATCATAGATTAATTTTTAATACACTACCTTAGGCAAGAGAAATTGTTCGAACGACTATTTTCTATTCGCTTTTTTGTGTACAAATAAAAAATCTCCTCGCATTAATAAGCTGCATGAAAACTCAAACAATGGACAAATGTAAATTTTCAGTAACTTTCCACAAGAATGCTCCGTGAACGTATCCTTATGTACTTTCACATGCATGTTAAAGTGAGGCTGGCACCAGGTATCGGGATGAATTTTTATTATGAACCAGCAAACGCAATGCACACGTACAGCAGGAATCTCATTAGCGTAGGATCGAAACGAAAGGATTTCGCATATCCGCGCTGTATCATTCGAACCCCTACACACAAGAGCGTACCATTTACGAGTACACACTGTTTACTTGATTGCTACTAGGCACAGTTATAATCGCTTGAGTTTGTTCAAATACGCCAGAGAGGGACAGAACTTTGCATGGCTTTTCATTTGAGACAAAACAGAAGAAGTCAATGACCTAAAGTTCTGTAAAGTTGGTAGGATTCTATAGAGGATCCATTGAAGTTTTTGTCGATTTCAGGTTATTGGATTGAAAGTGTTTGATATGTACAAGAGATATTCAGGTTAGTGAATCTTTAGCAAAAAAAAAAAAAATGAATGTGTATTCGAAATTTAAGATTTACTCATGCATTATTGTTGGTCGTTTAATTATAATTTTTTAAATTATTAATCATTAAAGTTGATGTTTTATTGAAATGATTAAAATACGGGAAAATGAAATAAAATAATGATGAGATGAAAAAAACCATTAGCAAATCTTGGTAAAATTAGTGTCGAGGAGTCAACGGCTTTGTCAAGTCTACAATATGCAAGTATTGTAATCGCATTTTTAGTAGTTACAAAACTTATACAGACCTGAGGAATTTGTATTCTTAATGATCATCAAATGTCGTATGAACTACCCAATATGCTCGTAAAAAACAATTACAACTGACAGAAAAAGCTAAAAAGGCTTTGAAGGAATATGAAATAAATCTTACTTTAACTGGTGAAATTTCTGTTTCCATTTTGTTATAATATAGCTAAAGATATTAGAAAATAGATTAAAACATGGTTGAAGTAGTAAAATTAACGAATTGTATGTCTATATAAGTAATATTGTAACGTAAACAAGAGAAATCAGCTGGATTACGTCAGTCAGAGAGAGTTGAGTTTATAGTTCATGTCGACTCATTCAAAATAGCTTCATGGTCAACAAGCCGTTAATAATAGGTCATCTTCTATTCGACAATATCATTTAGTACACAAAACATACCAAATTGTCAACGGCCAAAATAGGCCAAGTGTGTTTATTTTATTAGTTGTACTAGATACAGACTCTTTGGTCGTGCTAGATTAATGTTGTTGCAACACGTAACAGATTGTTTTGTTTAGGGACTTGTTTTATAAAAAAAAGAAAACTTATTCTATTGTGGTTAAATTACTAATGTTCCTATGAATTCAGCATAGCCAGCATTTGGTGGATAAATAAAGAAGGTTTATCACTTTCTGGAAAGTGTCACGTGCGATAGGATGCTTTGTTCGTCGAGATTTTTTTCCTATCATCACGGCAGTCGCCGAACTGGCCCCGGTTTGCCAATCAATTTCCAATCAATCAACAACCATCACAGCCTAGGCGCAAGCGATTTAACGGAACGGCAGCCTAAAAGCAGCGTGAGCCCTTCTCCTATCATCCCAGCCACCTTATGGTGGCCCACGAGCGACACGCTAAAAATGGTCACCAAGACAAGTTACTGTGCGTAGTGCTTGGATGCATCTTGCCACAAGGATGGATTATCTTCGTGCACTGTTGCCTATCGTGCACGCGTACGACATTCCGGTGTTCAACTGTGCGCTCGTCGCCGTGGCCAGGGCAAGCGATAAAGAGAGCTGCAGCAATGGCAAATGCTCGGGCCAGGCATGCACGGGACAGATATCGCCGCCTTTTATGGATAATAAAAAACATAGATTCAATTTGTTGCGCTCGCGAGTCCGTGTGGCAAAGAAAGGCGTCTTTTTTTCCCTTTGGTCAGTTGGTCACATTTGTCACCGATCGTGGTGCAGGCAGAGGGAACAAACCGCTGCGGTGGCGAAGCCGTTGGTTGTCGATGGAGGATGTAGGAAAGGAACCGGGTCGGCTGCTTCCAGGAGGAGAGTCAATTTGCCATGATTAACAGTTCGATTACTGGGAACCTGGGTGTTTAAGTAAGATATCTTAGATGACCACACACGTGCCCATGCGGTTCAGTTGGGAACTTCCGTAAAAGCTAAAACCAGAAAAAGAACGTTTGCAGAGCAGAGCTGGTAGTAATTTATGGTTTCGTTCATACAGGTTGTGTAGAATGGAGTTAACTCTGGAGCAGACTGTCCGATATTGTTTCCGATCGACTCCGGAAGATGTTGCGCTCTGCAGAAGGCTGCAATTTTAATAATCATGCAACGTAGGCATCAATTTACATCCCCAATAAAACGATGTTTCCTCAACCCGGTGCATGCTGCATAATGCGGTGTGTGTATTGATTTCATTTCTGGGCATTCATTGTTTCAAGAATGTTCACCTCATTTTGACAGGCGAGGTTTTTATTGCAGTCTTGCAGTTCTGCAGTGGCATGGTTGTGATTTTAATTTCAAGTCATTGGGAAAGGATTTCGTGCGACGTGCGTGTGACAGTTGGTATATCGTGAACAATAACGCACCACTTCGGGCTCTAAGCTTGCTCGTTTGTCGAGAGAATTGCGGCTGCACGCAGCTCTGGTGGCTTTTGTGGGGGGAAAAAACAGTATATTTGTCTTGTATCGCGCTTTTGGCGAAGGTTTGTCAACTCCCAGCAGGACTCTAAGGGGTCGGTATGACATGCTACTGTTGTGTTCTTGGTGACGAGTTGTCGAGTGCAAAAATATTGGAATCAACTCATTGCTGTCGTCGTCATCGTCATCGCCGTCGTCGCCGTGGCTGCTGTCGTAGGCTTTCCGACGTTTTGGCCCTCGTGTTTGCAGTCGTCCGAAGTGGGATTGAGAAGGGAAAAGCAGCCGTTCAACCGGAAAGCAGCATCGGTGGATTTGCTTGAATCTGGAGTCATGCAAGGAGCTTGACTCATCGACGCAGGGAGTCCTGCTATCACTGCGCCTTGTCAGCAGCGATGATTATCCTCATCTATCCCGCGTTGGCGTGGTCCATCATTCCGCGAGCGCCGTTGAACGAGGCTGTCTACATGCGTCTCGGTTGCTATCCATCTATTTTTGACGCCGGACCGAGCTCGACTGGGTGTACAGTACATTTTTGTAAAGTTTCATATTCGCTTAATGGTAGGGTACGATTCATCAGTCAACCCTTGAGGGTTTGTTAAGAGGCGTTAGAATCGAGTCAGAATCAACCAACTACCATTCAGATTGTACTCGAAAAGAAAGGATGCGCACTGAATTAATTAGAATGTGCTTAAATGTGAATGTATCAATAAGAACTGGTATGTAGTTATCAACCCGGTGAATTGACATAGGATTACGGTACAGCTTCCTGCATAATAGAAATAATTTACATCACGTCTTGAACAATTTGAAATTATAAACCAGTAGTTTTTAAATTTGATTTAAGTTTCGTGGACACAATAATCTTCTTATTCTTATAATTCTTATTCTTCTCTCTTGATTAGCATCAATATTTTTTGCGCCCTCTATTAAACATGAACAATGTTAATGTTAGACTTTAAGTTGGAAAATTTTCAAAATTTCTAAATTTTTTGAAGATTCTCTTGAATGATTTCGCCTACTACGGTTCCGAAACTGTTTTGATATAACTTTTTCACTACACCCCGCCTTTCTGCCTATTGCACAGTTTTCAATGTGTAGTGTAAACCCAGAATTTGTAAAATTTCTAAAAAAAATCTTTCAACTCGTATTTTTCAAACCCATATTTTCAACTCAATTTTTTTAAATATTGGCATCTGAAGTGCCTGGGTTTATCAACGCAAGGGCCAACCTACCCTAGGAATACATATATACTCAATACTATCAGGGAACTTACGTTGAAAAGTTCGTAACTTTATCGAACGTCACTTACGTCGAAAACTTGAGGAAAGACGTTTGCTTTTTTTTTATTTTCACCGAAAGAAATCCTTTTATCAAAAGCCGATTTATTGAAAAATATATGAAACAAAGAAAGAAATTTAACAAACAAAGTTGTCATTTATCATAAATTGTTTCTTCCCTGTAAAGCTTTCACTTTCAATGTCATTTGTTCAGCTGTTGTTTTGTATGCAACCACATTTCCAAGCTTAGTTTTGAAACAACGAGAAGCAAAGTGCAGTCAACCTATCACCGTTTAGCCAATGGAACAAGTAGAATTATGTCCGTCAGTGAGCGTAGCAGGATTGTTTTCCGGTGGTGGAAGGAAACAACAAAAAGAGGACCGTCGTTGAAACCCCCTGGATACCGCCTGGGAAAGACCTTGAAAAGTGAATTAAGTACCGAGTTTGGTGGAACCATAAAAACGCGGCCCGAACAAAAATGCACTCCTGCGCGATGCATCAGCGGCGAGGAAAAATCCAACGGAGACGCCAAAAGAGAGCAACCCGACAAAAATTGCATACAGACACAGATAATCACCCGGAAAAGGCAATTGCAGTCGAGGTTTCGCATGTTGGGGTATGCTTGTTTCGGAGGTGGAACTACCCCAGACGTACTGGGACGACTGCAGCAGTCAAACAGATGTAACTAAGGGAACAGAAAGAAGGAACGAATTGTCCAATCCAACGGTTGGCGTGAAAAATGAGTGCTTTTTCAAGGTTTTGGAAAGATCTTCAGTGTTGTGCGAAGGATAAGTGAGAATGTTTTCGAATACTGCGACTTTTTATGCCACACTTCTAAAGTTTTTAAGCATTCTACATGTGTGCATGGAAGAAATGGAAAGAAAATGTATTTAGTTTTAAATAGTTAATTACATTATTTTACTTTTGGTGTTCTGAGAAGCGTATTTTGGAGCTAGTTTAATTGCATTTCTAATAAAATAAATCTAATAAAAAGAAAAACAATTGACGTATCGCGTTATCAATGACGCGTTTTATCATGAAACATTAGGCCACACGAATGAGTGTTACGAAAGCTTTATAGGTTTGCTTGGCGAAGGCGGGTTGATTCGAACATGTTATAAGCATCCAAATGATAAACACTTCCGAAACCGTTTTCATTCTTGCTAGTGATTCTTTTCAAAACTTACGATTATTTCTATAAAGATTTTATAGAAGGAAAGAGCAAATGAAATAGTAGTAATCATTTATTCAATCGTTGTCGTCATAATGATCAGCCCTGTCGAATGTCATTTGCGTTTATTTACTGATTGTTTCGCCCTTTGCAAGCGGAAAACTTTTCAAAACAATTTCGAGCCACTGAAGCTGCTGCTGCTTACAAATAACATGGTGAACAGATAGTGCAATATTGACGGCGGAACATAGTTTAACTCAAACTACTACCCGTTCGCGCTTGGCCGATAACATTCGATTCAGGGTTTAAGAAACCAAAGAAATGGGGAAGTTTATAAACCGACCACTGCATGCAGCGTAAGAAAGTTCTGCCCAATACACTTTCGTTGTACAACTCCGACAAGTGGGCGTGTGTTGATGAGTACTTGGTCGGCTGCGCAACGTTATCAAAAAAGTTGCATGTGGTATATTTACTTATAGTTATTTGCAGTTGTTTTGGGGTAACCGTTTTAACAGCCCTAAGCGTTATCGCTTAAGATTTGCTTCCATCGTGAAAGAATGTTCGTGGAAGCAGTTTCACAAAACTATCGGCGCGAATTGACCATTTTGCCGTGCCCCGGGCGTACTCGGAGTGCTAACTTTCCGTTGCCCTCTCAAATAAGGCTACGTTTGGAATGATTCGGAAACGGCATATGCTCGGTGCATGCTCTACGATGGAGGAAGTCAAGGTCACGCGGTAATGAACTGCGCGAAGAAGGGCTCGCGATTAGTCAAATGTGTTTTGACCGCGACCGTCCGACGTGGTTCGTGCTGGCAAGCAGCCAGGTTGGAGAACAAGTTGCCAGGATCACCACCTTCGGGTGTTAACGAGAAGCGGTCGGATGCACCCACGCCAAAATTAGTGACCGGAGAACGATATTCCACCCACGATCGTCATCGATGACAGACGACAAGCAATCGTACGATTTCGATGATATTGCAGCAATCCTCTAGGTCCGTTTGCGGAGCCGAAGAGGCTGGGCTGGGCCGTTTGCCTTGACGCTGGCAGCGAAGAGGATGTCCTCGATGGACCGGTCAAGGCGCCCATCGGATTACGGACCGTTTCGGATGCTTCGAGCAACGTCTGTCAGGCTTAATTTAATTACAAATTCAAGCGTAGGCTAAATGGCGCCCTCGGGAAGAATCTTTCTCGGTATCCGATTCCCGTGCATCATGTCCTTCGCTAAAGAAACCGTAGCTCGGCTCTAGCTGCAGTGTTTATGCGAAAGATTTACTGCGATTCAAAAAGATCACAGTCACTAACAATTAACAATCTTTCTTTAACTTAAATAATATCTATTGCAACATGCATGGTACACTAGAAGCTTAAAAGTATACTTTATGCATGAAAATGTTTCACGTAGATTGTAGCAAACAATGGTGCATCTTTCTGTATTTACTATCGTATTCGATGGCCTTTCCGGCATATGGATTGACTCGCTACATGGTGCCATGATAATTATGGTACTTTCGTGGTACATGTTGCAGATAAATATGTTCATACGAATTGAAAGGGAAAACCGTATACCATGAACCCCTAAAACAACGAAACGATGAAAAAAAAAAACGCAGAACATGAACAGAACGTGTGCCGTGCCCTCGAAGCACAGACAGTGCCATTCCATGCAGATCCTCATTTCAAAGGGTGTAGTCGTTAATAACGACCTCGGAAGCGTTAAAAATTGCAGCCCTTCGGTGCAAAAGTGCACTTACAAAAAAATATGCAGACACCGAAAACGGTCTGCCACATTCAACCCATGATCCCATTTTGCCCCACATTGAAACATTTATCATGATGGTGGTCAAAATTACGAAAAAAGTGTGAGAGTGATAATTGTCGAAAACGTGTTTAGTAATTGTTTCGAAACCTTTGTTCAACCGAAAGCAACATTATCGCTGCGAACTTTTATTAATTACTATGTTTTGAGTTATGTGACACACCATCTTGACCATGCTGAAGAATATCTAAAAAAGTATAAGAGTTATGTTGAGTATTAATTCTAGGCCTCTGTAATCTGGATGCATCTCAGATAAGTTTTCAAAGCTATTTATGAAAAAAACTATTTGCATTAACTTAGTTTTGACCGCTGAAGGCAGGTATCACGCTGTTAAGTCAATCGAATCGTTGATTATCTCGTGCCACCAGCGCATTGGAGGCACTTCGCAAATTGAGCTCAGTTCCTTCACCGCCAGCCTGCGGTTGCTTCTGCCCGATTCAAGCAGCTCCCCAAACGACGGGTCTCAACATTGACGAAAGCCAAAACTGGCTCCCTTCGTCTCCCTTGCGTAGTCGGAGGAGTCTACCCCCCGCACTGGCTGTATCCAAGTTTTACCATGTGCAAATATGTTCTGCTCCATCGTGTTAAACGCACATGAGAGTTGCGCACGTTGTGTGCGTATGACAGAATGGGAGAAAGAATGGCGGTTAAAAAAGTGGGCGAGAAAAGAAGGAGTGAGAAGCGGGAGCTGGTCATATTGCCTGCTTTGGTAAACGTCTTTGCGCGCACGTTTACTTCACCGAAAGACAGCCTGACCAGACGTCCGAAAAAATAACTTGGCCTTGGTCATGCTCGATGCCGTTGTACTCTGTTGCATCTTGCATTTCTGGACATTTAGGGGATCGGCTCAGGGGAAGAACGTCAAAAGGGGTAGATGAAGGAGATGGTCTCTTATATATATATATATATATATGTGTGTGTGTGTGTGTGTGTGTGTGTGTGTGTGTGTGTGTGTGTGTGTGTGTGTGTGTGTGTGTGTGTGTGTGTGTGTGTGAGGAAGCGTTGGTAAGGGTTCGCTGCATGTTGCTGCTGGGGATCTTCATGCCGTTCGGTGGTGGCGGTTTTTTTGTGGCGTTCGGTTGGCAAAAAAAGTTAATTTTTATTTATGAGTTTGTTCGTTCGCCGTCTGTCTCTGCGTTCGCACTGGCCGTTGGCTTGAAGATGTTGGTTCGTAGCACCGCTTTTCGTTACCGGAGGTTGTTTTTCTTTACTTGCAGCTAAAGTTTTTCGCTTTCGTTACGTTTGTGTCGCATTTTTGCCTTCGTTTCGTCTCGAGTGCCCCCGGTGCCAGAGTGGTTTGAGGAGGAATTTTAAGTTCCCCACTTTTTTGAGGCCAACAACGAAGACGACACCAACGTCACGATGGCGATGACGACAACGCTGGCGACGAAAGTGACGGTCGATGGCGACGGAAGGATGCGTGCAGCGATGCATTTCGTTACTCTCAGTGATCGTCACTTTTTTCTTCTTCTGTTTGTCTGCCGCTATTCTGCAGGAACGGGGAAGTGGCGTTCAGGTTGCCCGCTTGGGAAACGACTTGAAAGGCGTCTGGATAACATCACCATGTACGGCCAATAGCATCTTTGTCGGAAAAGATGGAAGTTGCTCAAATTTTTAAGGCCCAATAAAATCGATTTTTTGTGCCATCCCGGACACAGCTTACATGTGGTGCATTGAACGTCATAAATATAGAAAGAATTCGTTGCAAAAAGCATTTATACTTCTTATTGATTCAGTCAGGCATATGTGATGAGAACTGTAATGAATCCTCGATATGAATTCGAAATTTAATAAAATACTTACTCGAATAACAAACAGTAACAGATCAACAGATGTAAATCGTTGAATTTCAATTTGTTAATGTGGTGATAAATTTAATCACTGGTTAAGATAAAAATTTCTTAGTTTCTCTGTTCGTATAGATTTGTACTCCACAGTAATTATTTTAAAAGAGCTTTTTGAAATAGAAGTACAACGTTAGATTAAAATTATTAGCGCCTCGATTCGTGTCTGCTAAAATGCACATACAAAAAATGGCAGAGTGTAGTGATTACCTTATTTATACATGACTTTCTTGTCTAATATGAACTAAACAACAGATGGCCATTGCACTTCCATCCAACACCAACCTTGACGTAATTCATTCCACCACTGCGGGCGAGAAATGGACGAAAAGAAATTAAATCCTTGATTGATTTTTGCTAGTCGCGTCCGCATCTTTTATTCGTCTTTGTGAATGCCTTCCGCAGTGCGCCTGTTACCTTCCGCTCGTTGATTCAACTACCACAATGAAATCAGAAACCTGATCGTTGCTGCTCACTCCGATTTACGATTTTTTTTCTGTCTTCGTTTCACCATGTTTCATCACCTTCACCGTGCTGCCAGTTGCCCTGCACCGAACTGCATCGTGCTGCACTTGCACTGCATCTTCGCCCAGCGCTCGCCCCCGTTGCCGCACCGACAACACGACCCGATGCCATTCCACGTTCCACCGCGAACTTGACCCAAAATGGATGGAATATGGCTGTTTCTTTGCCGTTTCGCATTTCGGTTCAATTTCTGCGTCTTGTTTTGCCCGCTGCCATTCTCCTGCTTGCCGCACAGCACCCTTTTCAATTACCACTTCCCTGGAAGCATCGGTGCCGCGAACTTTGTCCGTGTGTTAGTGGTTTTCGGTAGAAGGGGGTTGATTATGAACTGAATTACAGCTAAATCGCACGGTTAGTGAGTTTCGTGGACTCTAGCCTGCTATCTGGGAGGGTACGTTTGGGAGTGCGGGTTGAGGCAGAGCAGAAGGTCATTGAAAATATATGGAGGGCTTAGCTCAAATGCTAAGGGCCACGTTTGATGGCCAGTGAGTATGATTTTTTAGTTTGGTCGACACCTTCTAAGGGGATTTCAAGCCGACGGTGCACCTTGCACACTTTTTGAATTACTTCCAGTTTCTTACACGTCATAGAATAGAACGCTCCAAATAACTCAACATTGCATATCAAAATGTTTTGACAAAATGTTTTGTTAAGTCAGAAAAGTTCATTCAGCATACATCGAAACCACCGTAGAACATGTTTGTAGGCACATTTGGTTACCGTAGGGACATTTGGTTACCGTATTAATAATAAGCTTAAAGCGTGCTCCAAAAAGAGGGAACGATTTTACGTACGTCAAGGTCAGTTTCGACGAGCCAGTTATTTTTAGCACAGCCACCACGGAACAGCGTTGCTCAACAAGCATGGCAAGTCTTTTCGTACTCTTTTACGATTCGTGTTATGTCCTTTAACCGAGGAGTACATCGCTGTGTTGGTGCTTTCTTGCCTCGCCTTACACGTATCCATCTGTCGCAAAACATTATCTCATATTTCCTGTTTAAACTCTTTCCAAAACGCTACAAGGGCAGCCGTGTTGCGGAGATGTTCGAGTCATGCTGCGTGTAGGTTGATTGCCGAGATGCTCAAAGCGTGATTATCATACGAGAGGAAACGTGAAATTTGCGTTTATAGTGTAACATAAACGTACACGTTATAGCGGGCGGTGTTTGTTTGCACGATTTAATAATGTAAATGTAAAGAATATAAATTAATTGTTAAAGTTAATTAATTAATTGCTTTTAAGGTATTCACATCGCAAAAGCAACAGTAATCCGTCACGTTTCTGGCCAATAAAAAAAAAAACAATCATCGCTTAGCTGTCGAAATCGGCTCCGAGTGCCACGCTTAAACTCGATTGACCAGACAGGGTCAAATTTGTTTGGATGATATTGTTATCGTACAACAATTTATCTAAGATTGTGTGAAAATATGTAATGCAGCCAGAGACGGTCATGATTGTCAAGGGGAAATTTCTATAACTGAACTGGCATAATTACAAGGATGACTGGGTAAACAAACCCCTCCCTGTTTGTTGTCGGGACCTCGAAAACTGCAAAGGTAAGATTTTACCATTTGGTACAATGGTAAAATTATAAAGCCTTCGGTGAAAAGAGAAGGTGCTCCAAATTGCGAAAATCTTGCATTAAATCGGTTAATGTACTGAATTAAATCGTCCTGAGTACAGTTTTGCCTGTGTTTCCTCGGGTCTTTGTTGAATCTATTGAATGTGGGCGGCCTATTCACGTGCTTCTCGTATTTCTTGCCTTCCTGACGGCTTCCGCTTTCTAGAACTTCGAAACAAAGTACAAAGGCATAAAATGTAGGCATACGGTGGTCTTTCGGGAAATTTTCCTACGGTTCACTTCTCGCTGCTGAAAACGTCTCGCCTGCCGGTCAAGTCATGGAAGGTCGGGTTGGATTGGGGTGATGCATTTTCGACGTCAAATCCTGTTTGTAAAATAGGCTATCCTCAAACCTCCGCCCACGCACACTACTGCTAACTGGCCATTTGCGATTTGCGCGGTTCTGACTTTTCTGCCCAAGCAAGCAACGTCGCAAAACTATTATCTGCCATCGCCCAAGCCTCCCCGCTTAAAACCAATTAGCCTAACTTTCGTTACGGTAGGGTTACAAAAAAAAAAGAGGCCAACTAACAAAATCTCCTGCACAAAAGCGACTATAAACAGTTCTCTCAAATACGGCGTTCTGTAGCGTGTGTGACAACCCATTTGATGGTGGTATTCACCAGACCGGATGGATAAGTTCCCTTGGGATAAGGTTTGTTTCACGATACAGGGCTGAAAAAAGGGTTTCACTATCACACGGGTAGCTTGGATGACATTCTGTACCTACATTCATAAACGTGTTTAAAATTCGTTATCGATTTGACGTTAGCACATTGCCAAGATCAAGGAACTTACGCGAGGTGTTAAAGATGGTATACTTAACTCACAATACTTAAAACTGTGGAAAAAGTCGTACATATTCCTTCGAATCCTGTAATGTTTAGTTTGTTGATAAATGTTTGATACTATAAAAAAATAAAAATATATTGTTTGTTATAAACACGTGAAAATGCAAGGCCTCAATAGACAACAATCGCAAACTGAAAATTTACTTACAGAATTGGGGGTTAAAAGACTATATGCAAATTTAAAGAAAAAGCGAAGTTTGCGTTAAGACATCTCGAAAATTCATTAATTGAGAGTTACAATTTATTCAACGTGTGCTCAATATTTGGAAGTTTCAAATTTTCATTGCAGCTCACAAATTTCATCTAACTGAAAAATGTTGTCGATCATTGTAGTAGTTATCTTATCGAAACGATGCCGGGACAATCTTCAACGGCAATTAGAACGACAAGCTGCAGCGATGGAGTTTGCCGTTGCGTTTTGTTTCCGACCCACATCCTCACCACCACAAAGATACCACTGTTGGGTTAGGTTATGTTAGCTTTGTTTAAGTTGGCCCAGCTCGCTGCCAGGAATGGCGTGCCATCCCCTCCCTCAAACAGTTCCCTGCGGTGCCCCATTCTGCACAAAATACGCGACAACCCGGGCACGACTGGATGCAGTTTTTGATGATGGTTTTTGGGTAGGTTAGGTTCGTCATCATTTGTCGCTCTGCTTTGTCGATCCGTTCGCAGTTCGGGTCGGCGAAGTGGAAAATAATAGAAAAAAAAAAAAAAACGGAGAGTCAACTGGTGCAGCGGCAACGGCACTGGAAATCGGTAAGCTGGTAAGCCTGAAATTGCCACCAGTCGTCAACCTCGTCGGCGCTCGTGCGATGGTAGGGGCAGGACATGTTGTGCAGGGGAGAAGGCAAGATGTAATGAGCTTAAATTACGGGGCGATTGACATTTCGATGGGACACTGCAAGGGTTTCCGATGCTCCACGGCTCGAGGGCTTGCCGTACTGTGGCTGAAGGTTTCATCTTTTTGTTGGTCAATTTGCTTCCACTGTTCGATTGAGCGATTTTCCTTCTGCTGTGGTTCGTGTTCCTTTGGAAGTGTTTGTTTTCATGAAGCTACCTCAACAATTTATGGCACAACATTTCGATTAAAATACTGCGACTAATTAAAGAAGAATATGTACTTTAAGACATAACCGGTTGGTCCCGTGATAGCAGTTTAGTTTAAATTAGTTTATTGAGCGTTTTTTTTTTTTGGTAAAATACACAATCATTGAACCAAACAATCATGTTCTACATACATTGTGCGTGATCTTATCGAGGCAACTGATCTTCAGCTATCAATTTCGTGCCACCGAAGCTTGCGCAATCCTTGAATATTTTTTAGGCCGTTTTGCATTTCGACACGGTTTCGGTCAGCCGGTTGGAAGTCGGTCGGTCGAAATGCCATCCGGTGATCCGCGGACTGTTAAGTCGGGGCTGAGATGGTAAAATTAAGGACTCCAAATTGGGGTCAACCATATTCGGGATCGATACGGGTGAAACCTTTTGCTAAGGTTGCATCGCGACTCACCTCGCCAGGCTGTACAGCATCGTTACACAACACGCACAACCGGGTTGTGCGTGCCATTTCTCTTGGAACCTCGCGAATATTTTCCATTGCGTGTTGCTGACGCGAAGGGACCAGGAGGACGCAATGAAACGAAATTAAAAAAAAAACAAACTCCACAAACAAACATGGTCGTTCGGAAAAGAGACGAAATAAGAAAACGAAAAAAAACGCACTTTTCAACCTTGAGCGCTGTCATTGCCATTTACGGCAGAAGGCATGCCCTGCCACAGGGAAAAATAATAATAACGTCAGAAGCAGTATGGTTGACAATGATGCGGGGTTGAGAAAGCATCGGGGAGGCAGCCGTAGGAGGGTGGAAAATCGTACAACGTGATGGGGAAACGCTAGAGGGGGTGATTGAGCAGAGCAGGGTTCTTTCAGGGTTCCCCTGGTGCAGTTGCTTTTCGCAGTTGATTTGCACAAAATAAAGATAAACATGAAATATGAGCCCCTGGGTGGAAACGAAGCTGCGATCGAAATTGATCATTTACTCGTGTCTATATGGCTGGGTGATAGTGTGCGTGGTGGCGTGATGAGACGAAGAATGGGTAAAAAGTACTTAACAAGTCCAAGACAAGACGAATGTAGTTAAAAACACAAATGAATTGTTCTGGTCAAAATCCAATTTAAGGATTTCAAAAATTAACATTTAACCGATGGCCGAAACAAAAAGTTCTTGGAAAACTGTGTCAGGTTGGAAAAGTCATATCGGGGTCGATGGCGGAAGTGGACGGCAACGGCTCGACAACCGAGTACAGGGTCAACAGTTGTGTACTACATTTACCCTTCCACCCATTCAATACTGCTTGATTCCTCTTTTCGCTGCACGCCACGCGAATTTTTACACCGACACGAATCCAGACAGAAATAACTTTCGCTTTCAATTTTCACGAACCATCGGTCTTTCTTCACCTATCCGTATGGGGTGGTTTGTTCGCAAATATTCACAGAACCGCGCTTTTCTCGCCCGCAAACATTTCCGGAGATGAGCCGGTACGGATAGAAAGCAGATGGAATTCATTCGATACACCCAAAGTGTCGGTACGTGTGTTAGTTGCTTGGTTGGTGGTGTGTGTGTTCATTTAATAAAAAAATTGCTATGCTTAACTGATGAATGCGAAGGGAAGCTGAAAATATCATCGATAGAATTGCTCGTGTCCAGCTGATCAATTGTTGGAAGTGAAAATCAAGTCCACCCGCAAAGGAAAGCTGGAAATTAATCACCTATTCATCGACTTAAGTAATTAAATCCTGTGCTGGTTTTGTTTTCCTACTGAGGTAAAGGAGGTGCGGCGTCAACGTAGGCGGGTTTTTTTAGTTCTGTTAACAAGTCCTTATATTTTATGCTTTTTAACCTCGGCATCTGTTGGCAACCTAGAGAAACTAACCAATTTTTCGAGGCATGATTACTTATCTTAGCATGCATAGCATACATTTCCCAGTTTGTTGTTTGCATAGTACTTATAGTCTTTATCCCGTGAGGCATCAATTCAAGTTTGACCCATCCTGGCAGTCACGACGAGCCGCTCTCAGATCGCATTGTTGCATGTGTATGTTGTGTGTTTTTCGACCTACACCAACCATGCCTTCGTTGAGGTTTTCATTCGTCCGACGGACCCCAAAAATAAAATAAAATAAGTTTGCCTTGCTTCCTATTCCTGAGGTGTACAACGTATGGCAATCTTTAAAGGCACTCTCTGCGACAAACAGTTTTCTGTTAAAGGGGAAAACCAAGAGTTGGAAATAAAATACATCATTAAACTTTAAACATGCAAGCAACAGAAATAAAAATAACACTTCTTACCACGAAAAAAAAAGAAGTACAGTCCTCATAATGTCTGTTTTGTTTGAATCCTCCGATCTAATACCTACCGATCTGCCGATTAAAACTGTTTTCATCATATCGCTTGATAGAGACTAGGATAAAAAAGGATCCTTTCTCGGGTAAAATAAGGGAATAATGTTAATAGTAACTTTGAAAAAAATCATCCTGCTACCCCCGATAATTTCTCAAGTGTTTCCACTGGCTGAGTGATGGTGGCGCGTAATCTTCTCTTCTTCTGCTTTCTTCTTTCTTCTTTCTTTTCTTTACATACATATAAAACAAAGTTTGAAATGTGTGCGACAGCGCATCACTGGAGAACGACTGGACCGATTAGTGTCGCCTTGACCTAAGGCAGGTTAACTTGTCAAAAACAGCTGGAAAGTTTCAAAATTTGCTTCTAAAAACTCGCGCCTACTATGGCTCCGAAAAACTTTTTTATATGAATTGTCCACTCCACCTCGCCTCCTATGATTATTGGGAATAAGGCTATCAAATCTCTATAATCGTTATTTCAGGGACCATAGGTTGACAATTAGGCCGGTGTCATTGCTCCGTCGGACACTTTTTAAATCGGACGATATGTCAAATTTTTGTATGGGATTTGACAGATGGCAAAATCGGCCGATAAAAATCGGCCGATTTAATCAAAAAAAATTGATTCAAATCCCATATAAAATTTGACATATCGTCCGATTTAAAAAGTGTCCGACGGAGCAATGACACCGGCCTTAGAGGGAGGATAGGTAAAAGTAGGTACCTTAAAAAAGCTTTTATCGTATGAAAAACATCCAAAACATTTAAAAAAACGCAAGAGCATGTGCTCGCGTAGATTTCCAAAAAAGCATTAAAAACACCTGACCGGACAAAGACGGTCAATCAATTCAGTTGCTTCGCCTCTTTCTTGGATCCTAGTACACATGTATGCAATGCTGCTTAGATACGAAGAAGAAACGCACAGTGATCTGTCAACTTTTTGTTTTGGACCATCCAGAAGTGCTTCAAGATGTGCAGTCGCGATTGCTACCGAGTGTTTGGATACTTTCTCGGCTTCCTTTGGATGATCAGTGCAGTTTACTATACGTCCGAAACGGTCGAACTATTGAAGCTGATGAAGCTGCAATGCGGAACAAGTCCGGGGACTTCCGCCCGGTTGCACTTCGACGATGAGCTGACTCAGAAGGCTTGCAATTTCTATACTCACCTGGACGTGTTTGTGCCGTACCATGTGATTACGACCCTCATCAAGATGACACCGGGATTTCTTTTGGCGCTTGGCATTTACAAGGTAAGCTTGTCGAGAGTTTTTCGACGCATGCAATGATGCCTAATATTGATTCCAACTGCAGAACAATGCTACTCTGGTCGTGGTTTTCGCCGTTTACGGCCTGCTCGAGGAATGTTTCTTCGTTATTGTTTTCTCGAAAATTTTCGCCGTTATCGACGTGGGTGAGAAAAGCTTCTGGATATACTGGATCATTGTGATATTTTTTGGTAAGTAAATAAACCGTTTGCTTGCCAAATTGTGACGATGATTAACGCGCCACGACTATTTTTCTGCAGTAAAACTCGTTGTTTCCATTTGGATTGTATTGGGAGCGTACGCAGCGGTTAGGCCTCTGCCAACCGGAAGTGTAAGGCCGCGTGTGCGTATCTGAAAATAAAGCCACAACCATGACGAACGTCATAGAAACACGTTGAAAGTAAATTGTGAAAAAATATTGGACCAATAAATAAGGTCAAATCGAATCAAAGTATTCTTCAATCAGGGTCAAGCCATTTATCAATTAGACATGGTAGATATATGGTGTCACAACATTGGCCATCAGTTGTTGAGAAAACTCATCAAATGTTTGTGGTAGTACAAATCAATGATAAGTGGGTACAGCTTTAGCCTTAGGAGTTGGAGTTGTTCCTCCAAGTTTTTGCATCCAATCTAAAAAAGCTGCAATTGTCACATCCAACAATAAGCGTCGAAGATTCTCATTTTACTATTTTGAAAACTCTTGCCTATGACCTGTTCTGTCTGTCTGATGATTTTTTACTAATTTTAATGGGAAATTATGGGTGAGAATGAATTTGTACCGGATTGAACTTGGTGATGCAAAGCAATTGCTACCGGCCACCTTCCATGAGCATGTATATGACGAGAAATTCGACGGAAACTGTGTAGCAGATCGGGGCTGGAGATTAGTTTACGTGACTTCCATCCGGTGCCTCCGGTTTGCCGAGTTGAACGTGGGGATGTAAAGGTATATTTTAAAATTCCATATGCTCGGTATGTTTCTGGCAAAGGCTCTACATTTGCCCGTCTTAGAAAAAGAATGCAGCTATGTATAATATATGATGAAGGCACAACTACAATGGTCGAATTGAAAAAAAATCAAAATATAAATAATTTTTTGAATTTTCATTTTTTTTATTTAACCTTCACCAAAAATCAAAACTTTTCGAATAACTTTCTTCTTTCGCAAATAATTGGAACGTATCAAAAGTAATTAAAGAACATAATATTGAAATAAGTAATATGGTAGCATTTCGTATTACGAGGTCGAAAAATCGTATTCGGTATCCATATAAATTCTATGGAATTCTATGGAATTGCAGTATCATGGATGCAAAAATCCGCTTTCCAAGGAAAAAATAAACCTACCCACTTATACATCGACCCACCGAAACGTTTCGATTGTGTCCCCGACCTACGCCAACCCAAACGCGAGTGCATCGCCGCTCGGTCGCGAGGTCAATGTCTTCAGTCAATGCATTTGGCGCTGAAAAATTGCGCATTCATTTCGGGAACGGTCTGGTGCGGGCTCAACGCGCGCGTTCCAACCAGAAAGTTGGCGTCGTATGCGTACGAGCGAACGCAAACGTCGATGCTCAGAGGATGCAGAATGGTGGTTTGGGGCGGGAATTGAAATGAAAAATAAAAACATCTCTCACCCCCCAACCCCTCTCTGCCCGCAGACAGCCCGCTCCTGCAACGTCCTCAACCCCCTCGCACACACCCACACGCGCACAAAGGAAATGCAAAACGAAACAAAGATAACCGGTAGAACCGTTCGCCGAAACGAATATGAGCAGATATGCAGCCGAAACGAAGCGTACGAAAACGATCGTTCGGAACAAAAACAAAAAACAAAAACCATGCAAGCAACATGCTGCAGCCGCGGCAGGGCATGAAGCGAAAACGCGATCTTGGGTCGAAAGCTAATTGGAAGGAGGGTGGAGAATGAGCATGAACAACGGAAAGGAAGCGAATTATTAGAATGCACACAGAGGCGTATCCCCGCAGTGGCGTCCACGAAAAATGCTGCTCAACAAAAAAAAAAACAAAAAAAAACTAAAACGCTCTGATCGTTTCGCAGCGCTCTTGACTTCGTTGCGGTACACGCACACTAGTATACAGTCATATGCATTTTTTTGCGAATTACCATCATCATCACCATCATCGTCATCATCATCATTATCATCTCCGACGCCATCGTGTTCGTATTTGATCGCGGAACGATCGCGATCGTTGTAATGTTTGTGCGCCGTGTTGCGCCAGAAGAAGCGAGAAAGGAAGCGGTTTCGTTGGCGTTAAGTTGGTTCTTCGAAAAATTTGTCTTAGTAACGATCACACGCGGTAGTTTGCGTGTTTACGATCTGCTCGAACGGAGAGGAGCCCCGTGTTTGGCCCTGTGTAAATTAAAAATTTCTGCAAAAGCTATTGAAATAAGTAAAATAATTTCGAAAAACCCCAAATTGATCAAATTCGATGCATGCAAGATGTTGATATAGGACCCCCGGAAGTCCTTGATGATTCTTATACGAAAACACTATAAGAAGTTAGTATACCATCAGCACCGGCTTTTCTGGACAGAATAACTTATTCCTCCTTTTATCACCAGCCTCTCGCTTTTCGATCACTGTTGGCTTTGCTGACCCGAAGAACAGCGAAACGTCAAAATGGTGGTGGGCCATAACGAATACAGTGTGAATGGCAACTGGTATAATTTAAAACCGAAAACGGGCAGCAACAAAAACCCCTTCGCCAGGGCTGTCTTTGCGAGGCACTTCTGCAAGCTTCCATCGGACAGTTTGATGGTAGTGAAAACCTCAAAAACTAGAGGAAAAAATGGCCAATGCGCGCGGGGTACCATTAGCAAGGAAGTGGAGAGCATCTGAAAGCTAAAGTGTGTAAAGTCCAGCTCATAAAAAAAGAAGACGAACGGCAGTGGCGAGAATGAAAGAGAAGATGAAAGTGGATAAAACACGAAAACAAAACTAACCTAGCACAAGGCATAATTCGTTAGCGCTGGAGGCAAACGCCGTAGTTGACTTGACGAGTGCTGAGGAGCCGTGCCGCATTTCTTGCGTGTATGTGTGAGTGTGTGTAGGGTTTTTTTTCGTTTCTCGGTTGCAATATTTTGCGCCGTTTCTTTGCGCCGTGCAGTTTTCATCCTTTACTTCTGCTTCCTTGCCCCAAAAGTCCAACCATAGCCGAGCGTCTTCGCTGCCGTACGATGCACTTTGGTGGCTGCTTTCGTCCATTTGGCGGCCGTCTCGTATGCTATATCGTCTTAACCCTTCCTTCGTCCAGCGCCAGCTTCTTCCAGACGTTCTTCCCTACAGCGCCGGTAAAACGGTGTGAGTTTGACTCTTTTTCTCCTCGCAGCATTCTCCATATTAATTTCTTCCATCCGTTCTGATGGATGGTTTCTTCGCGGTGGGCACTCGTATGGTCGCGCACACAAGCGCACGGCCCGACGACTCGACAGCCGGTGCAGGGGTGCATTTCTGATGTGCCATTTGGTGACTTTGTCATCAACCGGATTTTGGTGCCCTTCCCGTCCGGTTCCACGACCGCGCGCGAACCCGGGCGATGGCTGCATTTGGAAAGGACGGGAACGCGCACATCTTTGGCTCGGGCTCGCTGGCGAAAACGGGAATTCAACTTTTTGTGCGCGTTCGCTTTGGGGTCGATTCGTTCTGGCTTCTCATGCGTCTTCGCGGACCGCTTTTATCATGGTTTAATTGCCAAAGATAGTAATCCGTCCGGTTGGTGGTCGATGCCAGTGGCGTGGACTAATTATCTTTGCGCAGAGCGCAGAGTTGGGGAAGATTTTTTAACCCTTATAAAATAAGGAAAGGGGCGAAAGATGGCTTTGAATAAGAGATTTTGGTGGTTGGCATGTATAAAACTATCCCGAAGAGATGGGTTTTCTTCAACGCTTCAAAAGTAACACTTTTTGGATTGAGAATAAATGAAACCAATCTTCAGCTTGCCTTCTTGTTCTTATAATCTGAATCATTAATAGGACGACACTTCGGCATTCACATGCATCCGAAAGGTAGTCCCTAACGAGCTCGCACAATTATGGCAACATAATACTATTAATACGGAGTATCTGCAAAAGTGTAGCAAAATACGCTCAACTCCTCATCGGAGAGAAGTTTACATATCCCAGTAATAGCGTGACAAACTTCTCATAAGACACCTTCCAAGCCTCCCCCCCTCTCCACCATTATTTTTTTCCCTAGCAGCATTCAATGCTCCGTAGTTTGATGCCAATGTAGCGACAAACACTTGCTTTTGCTTTGATGATCGAGCGGCCGAACGAGTCGTATCAGCGTGTTCTCATCGCTTTATCGAATCGTGCAACTTGCGATGGGAACAACATATGGTGGTGACCTGTTGTCCCAGGCTCTCCTTCCCTCTAGCACTCTTGTGTTTCGTTAGCAAAAGCAGCTCGTCTTTCAGATCGGTCCTTTTTGACATGCCCTAGCTCGTAAGTGCGGGAGTGTGATGGGACCGACAGTGTTGAATATAATAAACGTTTGTAAAAATCTGCAAGGCAAAAGATACATTTTGTAGCAAATTTCTTGAGCGTTTTGGTTTGGTGATATATGATTTGCTAGGCGCATTCCATTGTTGGCAGCAATTTGTTTCTTGTCAGAAAAATGACCGGACATTAATTCTCTGTAGGGCATATGTTAGGAATTTAGCATTTTGAATTGGAAAATAGTTTCTTTAAAATGCTGCAACATATGGTTTGCTTTACCCTTGTAACAGAACGTTCCACGAAAATGATTGTCCTATTCGATGCAGCTTCGACGAATAACGTTAGCCATACTGTGCTCGGCAAATCTTGTTGGTGCGCTGCGTGCCGATAGCGCCGGTGTCGACTACGGCGGTGATTATGACGATAAAGTCTGGGACAACGGTGATGATGCCGTTGATGCTCGGTGCGCAAGATAAAAGGAGCATAATCGGGAAAAAGTGTCAGAAAATTACGTGTGTGTACTTGTTTTCGGTCCAGTGAAACGGTTCTCGCAGAAGCGGTGGGATCCCCTCAGGGGGGCCGGTTAGTAAGGTGGGCTGATGGGGTGGGTTTCTTGCTTCCGCAGGAAAAAGAGATTCGACAGGTACGAGCGCAGGAAACGTCGCATCCGGTGGCCCGAATGCCCGAGGACGCTGGCAAGTCCCGCTAAGGCGAGCGAGTGAGAGGACGGGACAAAGCGGCACACAGGGGGCGACGGTGAGACATTTTCGAGCATGCATCGCGGTGTGAAGCATCCCATGCACCATCGGATGCTGCTCGGAACGTTTCTGGTTTGAAGTGTAATCAAATGCGGTGCCCATGGTTCGTATCGATACTAGGCAAGGCAAGCTGCAGCTCGAAAGGATGAATACGGCCAACAGACAGAGCGCTAGCACACGTACACGTACACGCAGCCGGATGGGAAGGCACGCGCTGGATCCATCGACCCAGCGAAAGGACCACCTATCCTTCGGAAGGTGGTGTTGGCCTCGCTCTCCTCGGTCGGTGGCTGGGCTGGGATATTTTTAGGTGTCGTTTCGGTTTTGGGAAGCGATCGGCTACCGCCCCGATAAGCCCGGTATGCACCTAATTGCATTAAACGGTGCAAATGAAGCGAGCGATTTGGGTTTCCTCCGATAAGCCCTCCCCGGGGGCATTGTGGATATCCGTGAAGCGCGCGGAGTGTGTTTGAAGGTGCGGATAATCGATGTTTGCACAACGATTAGGAGTGTTGTGCTGGAGCACAGCTTTGATAACACGTCTATTGAGGCGAAGGGAGGTGGGTTAGTGGCAGGGGCAGCTGGTACGAGAGATGTTCATTGGAGGATGCATAATATCTGAAAATTTGAATTCATCCATGCACAAACTGGTTGCTTATTGAGGCAGGAACATAAGAAATTCAGTTTACCGGGGCGCTAAAGGAATCCATTCCGAAAGGTGCTTTGGGTTGGAGGTTGAAAGGTAACTCAATAATTAAAATAAAATGTAACTTCCTCTTTCCTGGCATAACTGACTGTCATTTGGTCATATGCCTACCACCCATTTTGAGGGATTACCAGACTTTTTCCCCTTTAACGTACGAGGATAGCCAATCCTTGCTACTGCGGGAGGTTCGGTCTGGATACGAACCCACGCCATCGAGGGTCATGTTGGAGCCGGCCTACGTACTAGGCTATCCGTAAATGTTGTAACTGTTAAACATATTGATGAACCAGCGTTGGAACAGGCATTGGAAATCTATTGAACAAGCATTTATTAATTGAAGCTAGTAGTCTTCAAACATTATTATAGTTCAGTTAGCTTGATGTTATTTGTAGAGCTTAAGAAGATATTTTGAAATCCCTAGTAAAATTCTTAGCTCAAAATTGTTGGCTTTAGCTGAGTATACTAATCGGAATGCTGTTAATAATCCACCATAGTTTTAAGCTATCGAATGTGATCAAGATCTTTTGCTTAATTTAGGTTTTCTCTACGATCATCATCAACCAAAAAACTACTCATTCTACACTAACACTTGCGCAGCCAAACCGCGCGTTGTTCGGTTTTTTTTCGTCGCGGTCAAACTGCTTTCTCAGGGTTACCCAAGTGCAATGTAACGATCTATCCTTCAAGTGCACTCTGTCTCGCTCGACCCTTCCACGGCTCGGTCACGCTTCCACTTTTGGTTTGGGTTCCCCTTCCATAAGAATTCGCGATTTTCGCACAGCCCGAATATAACATCACAAACACATTCCGAAAGCAGACGCATTGTCCGAAATGGGACGAAAAACTGTCCAACGCGCTCTCGGTGCATCGCGGCTCGCGGGGATGGGAACGAATAGAAAACCGAACGAATAGAGAGAAAAAAAGAGGAAAAAGAGAAAAATAGAACAATTGCATCTCACTCGCTCCAGCTTCGCCTATCCTTAGAATCGTGGCATGTTTTATAAATTGCACACAGAACCTGAATAGACCCGAATTTCGCCGTCTCCCTCTCGCTCTCGTGCACACGATCTCAGCCTCGATCGGCTGGAGGATGGTGAATTTTTAGTTGTTTTTTGCTGTTGTTTTGTTTGCTGCCCGCCGCAGTTCCGGCAGTGCGAGTGTCTGCCGTCGCTGCACCGAAATGCATTCGCCCCACCATTGCTCGCAGCACCTTTTCATCCTTCCCGTTCCCCTCGAATGCAGCGCTGGAGGGCGACCGGAGAGCCGGCTGCCAATTGCAGCAACTGCATCGTACTGCGGCGACCCGAGACCTTGAGATGCAGTTGAATGAGTACCCCCTCCACGCGGGCGTCTCCCCTGCTGCTGACCGCCGCCCCATGCACCGGCGGTGCAGCGTGCATCGCGCTCACTTTGTCCCCTTTTTTCGCTGTTGTTGGCAGCCCCTCGCTGCCGGTTTCCTATTATCTGGCCCGGTTTGGTCGAACCTTTGCTCGTTCCTTCGGCACGGTCGTTTCGGTTCGGTTCGTCGTGGCGCGCGCTGCCCAAGTGTGAGTTGAGCTGTGAGCGAGTGCTTTTTTACTTTCCCTATAACACAATTTTTCGAGCCGTGAATGTATACGTGAATGTGATCCTCACGCTGCCCGACGGCGAGGAAGCTGAGCGATGTTTAATATTTTCACCAGCAATCGACAATATAAAAAGACGCGAAGCGACAAACACCGATGCGATCTTGTGCTCTTGGTGCGTGCGAGCGCCAATCGGGAAAGAGAAGACAGGGGTGCATCTTTGCCCGAGGAAGAGAAGACAACGCGATGTACCGTCTGCACGCAATATATTCGCGGAGCTCGGTGTGGTCTCTAAATTTTTTGACTACGACTTAACCCATGTTTCCATGTTCATCCCTCAATTCGTGCGAAATTGATTGAGTCCAAACACGGTTCCCTAGGTACTCCTAGTGGCGATGAAACGAGATGCATGGTTTTTATTACTTGCGAATGGGCATTTCCCTCAAGTGGAATGGTTAATCGAAAGCTGGTTTATGAGTGTTGGAATATGACGGCGATTTATGTTACTCACCCATTTGATGTTGAATGCTTAAAATCTCGATAAAGACACCGACAACGGCAGTGCATCTCCGCTTCTCGGTGCAGCTTTTATTGCATGAAACACTTGTCAAGACGTCGGACTTCCTTGTACACGTTAAAACGGGTTGATTGAGGTACGGAGATTTGAGAAGTAACGTTAAATTAAAGCCTTGCTGAATTGTCCCCTCCATAAATTGGATGAAGCCCCTGATTTATGACCCCTCAAGCGGCTAGGTGGGCAATCTGTTCGACTGTAGCGATACGGCTCCAGGTCGCCAGAAGCCACTTTGATAAGGCGCTGCTGGCCAATGGCAGCGGGAAGAGGATCGCTTCCGCGTTCGTCCGTGTAGTCGGCAGGCTCCGTCCAAGGACATGGGTGGGTGCGGCGCGAGTGTATTTATAATTTCCTCCAAGTTCCCCTCCTCACAAGACAACGTCTGTCCGCCGCGGTGATGACAACTTTGAGGCCTGAGTAACATCAAATAACTTAACGGGAATGTGCCAGTAGAAATGTTCGATTGTCGTTGATATAAATCAGTGGCATTAAATATTCGTTTGTGTGGACAGCTTCCTCGAAGACTGATGAGGTGGTTAGCATGAGTTGTGATTTTTGTTGCATCTTTTAATTTACAAATAAATGTAATTTATTTTAAACAGATGCACTATTAATGAGCGCACTACTAGGAACCGATTTGAATGGTGATTGATTTGAAATAGTAAATAAGAATCTATAGTTCGAGATTGTCTTTCGTGCTCAGTTTGAGTTTTATGGCGTCCATCTCCCTCTGCCGTAGTTGCGTGTGGCGATCGTTTGGTATTTCCTCCCATACGCGCTAATCAAAACTGAAAAAGCCGGTTTTGTCTACGCCACCGGAGCCGCCGGGACGCATTCAAATCATCGCTGCCATCTCGTTGTCTTCCGGGGCAACCGTCCGTTTCCTAGCACTCACTTGTTAGCTTCCTAGCACATATTCTTGCAGCGGAGAAAGGCTGCGTTAGAGGGAGAGATCACCAGTTACGCAGTAAAGCTCCGGCTCGTCAAGAAACGTGTATGATTGTGTGTGCACGGGGATGCTTCAAACTTCTCCTGCACAATTTGAGTAGCTGTGGCCTATAGAAGCCGGCTCAGGCGTGAGCGCCACGGTATGCACATCACTGCATTGCGCGCCCTTGTGCCGGTGCATTGTACAATACGCCCTGCATCGAAGCGGGCTGTGAGATTGTGTGTGTGCGCGCACTCATCTCCCGGTATTGCTTTTCCACCGAAGAAGCGCACACAGATGCATCCCGAACGTGGGGAAAATGTGCAGAACTCGCCTACTGCTGCTGCTGCGTGAGTTTGCTCTTCGCGATTGTCGGAACTGATCGATTGAGCTCGAAGAGATCTTGACAGCGCGATCACCCGTCGTTTTTACGTATGTATGCGTTCTGCGGGGGTCATTGCGTACGCTGTTGACTTGGTCAGTTCGTCGCTCGCGAATTTGGATAGCCAAAAACGAAAAGCGCAAAGGTGTTGCAAATAATATCTACGAAGCGTAGGAAGGAAAATCGGGGTTCGTGATCGTGATGCAGTTGGAAGGCAAAGTAGGTTGGTTGGAACCCTTGCGTACACATTGAACTCTCCCTTAAGGCATCTAAAAACATAGTTCCCCACGTGACAACCCGTTGGTTCTTTTCCGCCGGCAACCACCCCGAGTAATCCACACGTGGCCTCCGAGGTGGAAACCCTTCAAGTGCTGCGCCTCTGCTCTTCCTACACCGGGTCCCATTGGTTGTTGGTGGCCGCCCCGTCCGTCCCCCAGGCCATACACTCGCTCTGCCCCGAAAAACGGTTGATGGTGGGCACCGATCGATCTTCATCCATTTTGAAGGTTGCGGCGCGGTCGTCATATGGCGTGGCCGAGGGCGTTCGCGCGCGCTTGTGCGTATGCGTGCACACTGGCGCGCTCCCTTGCAACCGAGCGGGCTTTCGGGCGAGTCGATGAGTGTGTTGCGCTTTGTTGTGGCACCGCAGTAGCAGCCGCACAGCTGCGTGGAGAAGTAGTTTGCACTATACTTGCCGGATCGGATCGCCGCTGGTACTAAACAAACCGCGCCGAAGGAAAAAAAAAACCCCCTACGCGTCACTCACGAAAGCTTGGACTGGCACACGACCGCCGCTGCAAGCCCCAACATCCCGCACCACCGGCTTATATATATTGTGCTCTTTCGCGCGACCAGGCGGCTCCATCGGTGGCGTCCGTCTCGTTCCCGGCGGCGCGAGTGCTACTCGGGCCGCGGCTGAGATGCACTTCTCGGAAGTGAGTGCTTGCCATTTATACGCTGTGTGCATGTATGCATTTACCTTGCCCTTTGTTGCCGCCACCCTGTTCGGCGTGGTTTACTTCAGTGCCCTGGTGCTGCGCTTGCTGGTGCGACGATAGTGTTTGTTGTCGTCAGTTGTCGTCGTATTCGGCACCGCCGTACGTGTATTTGTGTGTGTGTGTTTTTTTTATTTACGGGGGGAAAGACGCCGTCCCTGTAGTCGCGACTCCACCAAGAGCTCCCTGCTACCCCGCTCCGCACCAGAGTATGTGAAAGGGTGGAAGCGGACTAATGGGAGCGGTCGGCGAGGGTGACCGTGACCGGTGGCGTGCAATGGCAGGGGGACAGGAGAGGAGGAGGAGGAGGAGGAGGAGGTGGAGGGTGGGGGCTGGGTCTGGCATCGGGGTTGTTGTTTCGGTTGTACGAAGCTGCTGCAGCCCGCACTAAAACAGTTGTGGCGAAGTTTCCGAAACGCCGAGAAGTGCAGTGAGAGTGAGTTGCTCGTGTGCGACGTCGCCGCCGCCGCCAATTTGTTGCCATTTCGGTGCGTTTCCGGTGCTTTTGGTTGTTCTGGAGCTGCCCGATCGCTTTCCGACCCCCCTCACCGCTCCCTTTTGGCGCCCCGGGGATGGTAGTTGGGATTGAGATAACGCACTATACCACTTTCGCTCTCTTTCGCACACACTGCACCCTTCCCACAAGGAAACGATCGAGTACAAAGAAAGCAATAGAATCCTGCCAGAAACAGCGATAGCGTGCGTACGTGTGTATGTGTATGTATGTGTGAACGAGCGAGAAAGAGAGTGAGAGAGAGAGAGAGAAAGAGAGTGAGAGAGAGAGAGAGAGAGAGAGAGAGATAGAGAGAGAGAGTGCGAAGGGAATAGACTGTTTAATAGCAAATGAGGAGTGAGCACAACACACAAACCGTGACTAATGAAATACCATCGTAAAGTAATAGAATAAGAAGAAAAAAAGCCGAGTGGAACTTTTCTTCGAAAATTAAGACAACGGCACAATATCATCAAACCAACACACTGTGACAAGATGGCGAGTCATTTTAGTCAAAACAATTGCACGAAGGAGGTCAAGTCGGCAGCGACGGAAGCAGACAAAGTTAAGAAAAAGGGCAAGAAACTAGTAGCGCCGTCTTAACCGCCAAAGTCCTGCCCGTGCAGTGTGCAATCGGTTCGATTAGTGTGCTGCATTCGCTTGCCCGTACCGGTTGACAGCAGTCGATTGTCAGCGTCGTTTCGCTTTCCGATCCAATTCCACACCAACCTGTTGTTGGCACGACGTCGTTCGCCCGTCCCGCTATAGGTGTGTTTGTGTTTGCCTGCTGTGTGTGCCATGTTTGATGATATTGTTACCTCATCTCATCTCATCACCGCCGCTCGTGTGTGTGTGTGTGTGTGTGTGTGTGTGTGTGTGTGTGTGTGTGTGTGTGTGTGTGTATGTGCGATTGTTGTGTCTGTCGCGGCTGTATTGTTTGTTTTGTTTTCCATTTCCGCATCCGTTTTCCTTCGCCCTGGGCTCAAGTGTTGGCTGCTTCCATGGTGTCAAGCAGTATCATCCACCATCCACCAACCCACCCCCCCCCCCCCTCTCCACTTCTCCTGCACCCTCCGCCCTTACCCACTATCCTGGTTGAGTTTCCTTGAAGATGCTCCAACACAGCTACACTCGCACGCACACGTGTGCATCAGCGTTCGCGGGTTTGCAAGTGGAGCTCTACGTCCGCTGGAGTACACCAATACATGGTGGAATGCTAGAAGTAGTCTAGCGAAGATGGGGGAGCACGGGGCGAGAAACAGTGCAACGGGGCCGAACTCGTGGGTCTCTCCTTGAAGGAAGTGTGTTCCTTCATTCTTTTGTGCGGCTCATCACCCACTCCCTTCTCACTCATCTGTTTTGTCTACTGCACTGAAAAAATTGCACTGTTTTTATTTCTGTCGCAGTTCTTACTATTGTTGGTGATTGTTGCGTGTGAGTATGCGTGAGGAGTTTCATGATCAAACTATAGTGAGATGAGAAGTGAATCAAGTTGGTTCGCTCTTGAAGCAAGAACGAGCGAAGCGCAGGAGAGAGAAGGAAGGAAGGGTTACTGTGGTAAAGTTAGTTCATGAAACGTCCTAGAGGCTGCATATCTCGGATGTACAGTTTTGTATATATGTGGTGTCTTTTGTTCTTCTTCAGCTCAGCTTGAAAGTGTTCGGTTAAAATACATTTTAAGGAAAACAAGCACAATTTAGCAGCATACGATGGTGGATATTTGCTAGAAGAAGAATAATTGTTCCGGTGCCTTCGTGTAGTGCGTCCCACCCGTGGTGGTTCTCGAAACACTGCTGCCTTTTCCACTGCCGCGTGCGGTGTGCGTGCTTTCGTGCGTGTGTGGACAGTGCTAGACGTGGTGCGCTCGATCCCTTGACCTCGGCCCGCGTTGGCGCCAATGGCGGGCGCAAACGTCACCGACCGAACCCGCCCGCATCCGTTCGCGCCGAAGGAGCCGAAGGCGTGCTCGGTTGTGACCGCACACTGACGTACAGTGCGCCGCCGTGTTGGTGCCCCGGCGGTGAGTGTATCCGTGTCCGAAGCCACACGGTTGCATAAGACGCACACGTCAAGACGGCCGCCACCAGAGCCCGCGTGCCACCAGAGCGAAACAGCGGAGACCCACACCACGCCAGCGGCTCGCACTCGTTTCGCGAGATGCATGCCTCCGGGTGGCATTTATCGGTGATGATCTTTGCCGTCCGAACAGGTGTCCGTACGGTTCCGGGGGAAAGGAAGAAAGGCGGATCACGTTTGGCGGAAGCCTGCGGTGGACCGCGTGCGTGATTTCCGACGATTCGCAGAGGTAAGCCCTTCTCATTTCCCATTCGCCGCTCGGTACCATGGAGCCGCTGGGTAGCGATTTGATTTGCTTCGATTGAACCCAATATATTAGGGCACACAATAGCGTTATGCATTTCCGGCTCGCCCACGACAGCGCAGGCCCAACCCACCCAAGGCCAACTGCGAGTCTCAAAGAAGGGAAATCAAAAACCCCCAGAAGAAAAGCAAAGCGGCGACGAAACGCACTCGAAAAAAATGCCGAAAAGCTGGAGCATTGAAGAGACCACGACCACGGCGATCGCGCACGGGCAATGAGAACGTTAGCAAAAAGCTCGCCGACGAAAAAGAGGCCACTCCACGGCGCGCTCCTTGCTGCCGAGAGACGAGGTCCATCGTTAGCTTAGTTTTCGTGGGGCGTGGCTTACGGGCTAGTTCCGAAAAGCAATAAAAAAAAGGTGTTCTAAAATGTGAGCCCAACCAACCAACGCACGACTGCGTCGTCATCATCACGGCAGCGTGTCGTGGTCGTAGTCGTAGTCGTAGCAGTCAATGTTTGTTGTTTGTCCGGCAGGCGGCAGCGGCAGTGGTGGTGGCGGTTTGGCAGCTCCACCACACACTCGCACCGGCGACGCACACAGTCTAATTTTCCCTGGCCGATAATTCGGCCGCAGGGTACGCGGGCGGCCGAAACCGAAAAACTACTATCTAATAATCGTGCCGTCCCGCTCGGGCGCTAATGGCGCGTCGACGAAAATGGAACCGAAAGCGTAAGCCGATGATGATGGCGGCGATTAGACGGCATCCATTATTGCTGCGGCTAATTTTCGGCGTTCGGCCCGCAAACACGCTCGATGCCAGATGGAAGGCACTTAAACCTGCCTCAAAACGGGGAGCAGAAGACAGGGGATCGCTCGAGGTGGTGCGTGCTCGATCGCGCTTTGAATGTTTCGTGCGAAGCTAAACTGGCTAAACAAGTGCTAACTGCACAATGGGACTATCTCGTGGGAACGTGGGAAAAGCTTGCCATAAAGTTACATTTTAAAATCGGTTTCGGTTTGGAGAAAATCTATTTTAAAACGTTACCTTGCTCAACGTAACACGGTTTAAATGAACGTTAATGCATATTGATTATTTACATTATTGATAATCTGCTGCTGTTTATCCACACGTATCAATAAATGCTATACAGCGATGGCTAAGCACTAGACTATCAAAGGTTTATGTTAGTTTTACTTGCTTTTATTAACATTTTCGAACACTTTACGGCACTCATAATTCTTAGTTGGGCAAAATTAAAATAGAAAAAATAATATGTTTCTCAACAATTAAAAGCATTAGAAAAAAATGGTTCATTTTAAGTTATTCCCATTTGAGCTTGTTTAGTAACAAAGTGGAAGCTTTAATGTGGCTGAGTTTTTGGCAAATTCAGTTGAACTTTTCATTACTTGTGCTCAGTAACCGTTACTACAAATGGTAATCCTTGTTCAATACGTTTCATCAATAGAATTCAAATAGATCTCATAAGGTTTGGCATGTTTTATCCTTTTTTTAATTATAATCATGACCCTGTCATTCCGATTTTTTCCGAAGCGTAAAAAAACTTGTTCTGAAGAATTTGCTGGCAAAACGAAATAACTGTGACAAACATAACCCATATCTAGTGTTAAGGCTGAAGGTAACACAGTTGTCGAGTGTGTAACCTAAAACAATATTAAATTAGATGCAGGCTAGAGGAAAAAGGGAGAGAAGAATATAAATAGTCCAATAAACAGCCCGAACCAAACGGCAGAGCGTGGGTTGTCTCACTGCAAAGACCAAATTGATTTGTTTTATCGCACCGTGCAACAAGAAGTAAATCGCTACCACAACGGCACACGGCTACCGATTGATGTGGTTAGCCTTGAGCGCACCTTTCGCAGTTCTCCCTTTTTGCCCTAGCGCAGCGCCTAACAGCCATGTAAAGTCCCTCTGCGGTCGACTGCTCAATAGAGCCTGCCACACGCCGAGCGGTGTCGATTTTACCGATTGACCTATTGAATGGTAAGGTAAAGGGTGAATCGGATACAAACGGATTCCGCGCGGGCGCAATAAACACTGGAATTCATTACAAATCAACGCGCGTAATGTGGAGTGCGTAACTTTTTCGAATTCATATAAGAGAAATTTTGATAACAAATGGTTATCGATATAAGTGGTGTTTAAAATCAAAAAAAATAATTATAGAACTTCCATTCCAAAACTGCTGTATTGACAAAGGTTATGGAAGGCTGAGCTTGCGATGCGACCGTCGCAGACAAAACCTTTTTTAATCAACTCTAGCAGCGTTATGCATTTAGTGTATTATATTTTAAGAATCGACAGATTTCCATACACGAATCTTTGAGTAGTTTAAGCACAATCCTTACCCAAACAAGGTGGCAATATGGCGCCAATATGGTACCTTCATGAAAACATGAAGTCAAAAAAAACCCTCTCGAGCGGCTGGCTTCGCTTCCCTCGCAACTTCAGTCACGATCCATTCCCGGTCATGGGTCCGAGGTGGGTTTTTTCACTGTCATTTACACACCCTTTGACCGGGCCTTGGGCAAAGACAGACCTTGGACGCTGCGGCTCTGCGATGGTGACGATAGGCAGCGTCGGAACAGAACTGAAAGCAAGGGAGGAGAAAGAAAGGGAAAAGGTACTCAAACCGGTTGTACGCTAGTTCGGCTCGGAAGAGCGGCAGTTGGGGCACCTTCCTTAGCCTCTTATACAATCGGGTTCTTTCGATCGGTGGCCTCCCTCTCCTCCGAGCATCGCCATCCTGTACAGTGTACCATTTCATGCACGTTGCACCGAATCCACCTTCCCTGTCCGTTTCACCCTCACGCACTTCCTCCCTTCGGAAGGCAGGGTAGGTTTTGTTATTTTTTGTTTTGCCTTTTCCCTCCCAACAGAAGGCAGCAAAAATGGACATCGATTGTCACACACAAATATGGCGTGGTTTGGTCGAGGTTTGGTGATGTTGGACCAAACCTTTCCGTTGCTAACATTAAACGATGTAAAAATAACTTCCAGAGAACCTGGGTCCACCCGTGCCGTGCCACCTTCCCCCCCCCCCCCCACCCCGTATTTTCAAGCTACGCCTCCCTCCCCATCGAAACACATTTGAGTTTTTTTGGTTTATTTTTTTATCCTGCTGGTCCAAACTCTTTTCCCTATCATTTTAGAGTGGCATGGTGTAGTTGTTGTTCAGTTTTCTTTGTTGATTTTTCCACGATCCCTCCCCGTTGCGCCCAGCGGCTCACCTGCCACTAAACCCCCGGCCCGTCAATCCCGGCCCGTTATCCTATTTGGGACAAACTAACAAACGCCATCCACATCCCAGCCGCAGACGTCCATCGTCCGTGTGGGAAGGGAATAATTTGCCGATCCTTTCCAACACCGTGGACAAAGCTCCCTCCCTCCCAGGTCCTCAGGATCGGTTCTCCTATCTGCTTCCCCCTGCAAGTTAGGCGCATTTTCGTGGCTCCAGAGAGGAGGAGTTTGAGGTTCGTTGAGGCAACACTGGCAGTGGCCTCCGTGCCATTCGTTCGTTCTATTCGTTCGGTTCGTTTGTTATCAAAAATCAAACATTAGAGTTGTTATTTTTCTTTCCATGCTCCTATCATACAAAATACCCCCGGTGCACGTACACATAGGGACACACGCTCGCACACATCAGCCCGCGTGCATCGGGTGCAAGCCGTGTCATGCATCGTAGTTGCAGCGGCTATGAAGTGGTCAGCATGGTGGTGGTGGTTCTCCAGGGCTAGATTCAGGGCATGTCAAAAGGGTCACAGGGCTCGACAAACGTTGGTGGAGTTGAAGAAGGACACGGTGGTGCTTGGGAGGGGGGGGGGGGAATATGGCGTTTGGATTATCACTGGCCCATAGACGAATGCTCCAAAACTGCATTGCCTCTCATCGTCGTGCTCGCCGTCGTCGTCAGTGTCGTTGTCATCGTGTCGTGGTCGTGGTGGCCAAACGGGAAGGAAGGTAGCCGAAGGGATCGAATGGGGATTTTTAGGAACTTTCCAGAACCAAGCAAAAATAGCAGTGCACACGACGCAAGAAGAGGTGGGGGCATGTAGGAAATAATAGAGAACGGCGTGTAAGACAGTAAATTAGTCAAGGGGGTGGGAATGGGTGATGGTGCGGGGAGCGGGACTAGTTTTTCGAGTTGATGGCAATTAGTCGATCGCTCGTTATTTGGTCGGAGTCGCGGTCGCTTGAGGGACAGCAGTGACGCACGATGGGAATTTTCGAGCGACTACCGGACTCCGGGTGGAACGGAGCGGTGAATGGTGGGATGCCGGAGAAGCGGAAGTGGTGAAGCACTAGCGCTCGGGTGCAATTGAAGGTACCATGTAACAAAATGACTGTTGTGTGACGGTTGTACACTTGATCTCGAAAAAAGCACCGAACCGGTTTTTTGGCGGGGTGTTCTCTGGTGGGGCTCGTGCTCACAGCGACCCCGGGTTCCACGGACGGGACGGAAGGGCCAATCTGAGACGAAGGCTTGGTCGATACGGTGGTGATGGCTGTGTTTTTCCATTCAAGTTTTCCTTCCTGTTACTTCGGGCTGTGCACTTTGCTAACCGATCTGTAAAGTGGTTGCCGAACGGGCGGGTTGCGTCAGTTCGGGTCGAGTTTGTCGCAGGAAGATTAATCGCAAAATGGATTATTTTTATCGTGAAACTTAAGCGATGTTGACTCTCCGGTCGGCGCGATGTGCATCGTCGAAGGCCATCTTGTAAGCGATGGTTGATTAATATTCAATGATGCGACGACGAAGCGACAATAAAACAATCATGTATTTCGACTTTCTGCGAACTTACATTGCTCACGGCATATTGATTTGAACACACACTTTTTAGAATGTTGAATAGTTGAATAGATAAATATATAATCGCAGCTATACGCAAGCTACAGCTGTAGCTATAGCAAAAGTTTAATTTTTTTAATTTTAGTTTATGTTTACGAAAATACTTTCACTTCGCAAATCCTTGTTGACGAAGACCTCAAACAAAAAACATTGCACATTGTAGATATAGAAAAGAATTTAACAAATTAATGAAAATTTTATTCCCTGTTATTTGTTTTTCTGAGTAGTTTCCCCTTTGGTTGGCAGCAATGTTCAATAGTAAACGCATTCTTCAACTGATGAACGCAATCCTATTTATTCATCAATCCGTTTCCCAGCCCGTTGGTGCTATTATAGAAAATGGTAAAATTTTCGTCCAAATTGTTGCCATCAAAAACCAATGATCCAACACAAACAGCTTAATTGCAGCCGTGGTCCACAGCCGAGGTCAACTGGTGTAATTGAATATCCCCTTCACAGGCAAATCCCTTCGGTGTGGTGGATATCGTTTTTTGTGCTGCCAGTAGGTTTTCGTGTCTCTACCCCCCGTGCACCGAATCCGCACACCGATACTATCGATTCGAGATGAAACTACCATTGCAGGGATGCTGCGCCGGTGGAACATGATGATCGGAGAAAAGCTTAATTTTATTATCGGTAATCAATGGATCAGTAGTATTAACGCTTGAGCCAAATCGGAGTTAATCGCTTCGTTACCACCCGTCGATAGCACGCTTGCTATCGTGGAGGGAGGACAACCGACGAGCAAATGTGTGTGTCACTTTCGTCCGAGTGCCTGGAAAGGGGGGCGGAGGAGGTGGTAGTTTTGGCAGCGTTTCGTGATTTTACTTCCAAAAAATGCACCGCGGTGTTTCGGCATCTGGGAGCATGATGGGTGGATGAATGATGAGAACTTGCTTTGAGTGGCGTAAATGTTATTATGATAGGTATTTTATCCGTTTTACAGGGTAAACGAAAGCCTACCAAAACAGCCACCCTCCAGCACGTTCGTGTGGGTGCAATTTGAGTATGTGCTTCGCGGCCACCGATGCGCATTTTTGTGCAACCAGTGCATTCGGTTCGCATAAAGGGCACATAGTGGCGTTGAGTAATCAGTTTATCGCATCCGCTCCTGGAGGTGAATGTGATAAAGGATAACATGTAAGCAACGAAACCACCACCTTAATTCTTTTCACTGACTCTTTTTGTTTTTGTTTGAACGTATTTTTTGTTTTATTGTGACTGGTGTTAAAATCATACTCAATCATAAACGTTTTAACACGAACCAGTATTGAGTAAATGAATTGAAAAGCACTTGAATTTCAATCCAGGTTTGATCCATTTAAAGTCTAGCGATGCATATTTAATTTAAACGCTTTTCCATGGCAGATGAAACCTTGTTTAGCAAGGTTTAAAATAGCAATAATAATTTAGATAATCGTTTTAAATAATTTAGGTGAAGTATTTTATGTTAGAGTGTTCAATATGCCACAAGGAAATACAAGTGTTAGGGAGGTAGAAAATAGTCCATACACATATAATTGTTGTTAGTTAAGCTCATATGTTGCGTGATTTTAGCAGTTTTATTTGGAAATAAACAAATATAACTGTGAATAAAACTACATTGACATATTTTGACTTAAGATCCTGATGAACCTTACGAAAGGTTATCTCTGTTTTAATAATTAAGATGCTCGCAATTGCTCTTTCTGAATGACACGCAAAATAAAAAAATAAAAAAGATGCAACCTTCCGTTAATCCTAATGGATTTCATTTTTGTACTTTTGTACGCTTCCTTGATGGTGATAATGGGATCGCGCTAACGGTCGATGTGCGCATTTCGTGGAAAGGGGGAGGAAGGAGGAAAGGACACCAAGAGGGAGGAAGGAGGAAAGGCACAAAAAACGCACTCAATAATAAGGGAAACAAAACTGTAGACTGCTGGAAGAGATGAAAAATTAAAATTATGAAAAACGACGCAAACTACGTCAAAATATAAAAATCATCTTTCCAGATTGAAGGGGGAACGGGAGGACAGTGAAAACTAAAAATGAAAAAACCAGGCAGAACGGTGTAAATAGAATAAATGATAGTGGCAGTAGCACCAGAGGTTGAACAGAAAGGAGAGGGTCGAAATGAGGAATATTCCTCTTGATTTAAACAAAAACTTAAAAAAAATAATAAAGGAAAAATAGAAGAGACCGAAAGGATTTCATCGAAAACAGGAAATAAAAATGAAACAACACCCCAAATTGCAGGCGAAAGGGAACCGGGCGAAAGCATCGGTCCGTTCGGAAAGGAACGCCGCGATGCACAAACTTTACGGAAAGCAGATACATGACGGGGTGGGGTTGCGTGGGTTAAGGAAGAAACGCCCGGGGGGGCTGGGGCGAGGGCGTGAAAAAATGAACTTAAATTATATTAAAAATTCTCGTCTCATCTTGCGAGTGGTTTTTTTTTTGCCTCGGAGAACACTTTTCATTTTCCTCCGGCGGCCGGCCTCTGGTCGTCGGCAAGTTTTCCAACATGTAACGGTCACTGGGTGGAATGGTGGTCGCGCTGGCTCAAGGTGGTAGCGTAGGAGGGAAAAAATGGCACGGCAAGATGCAACGTAATGGTCGTTTCTTTGGAAGTTTTTTTTCCTCCTTTGGCCTCCACTTTAATGCTGTTTTCCATTTTCGTTCCCCCGCTATTTGGGGGCTCCTCATGGTGCAGGGCGAGGAACAGAACACCATCGGTGGAGTTTTTTTTTTGCCGTGCCGTTGTTGGAAGACTGTGATAACGTCGAAAGAGAGCGTCCAAATCCCTGGCGCGTTGACCGGAAGTGCAATGGGGAAGCCAGCTGAGGCTAGTGCAGCTGACACAAGAAAGGGGAACGAGAGGAGCGAAGCGAAAAAAGAATGAAATCTAAATTGGAGCTACAACGACACCGCGAAAAGAAAGAATTAATTTCCTCTCGTGGTGCATCTCTTGGGTGTCTTTGCGCGAGTTGGTGTACTATAATATTTGGTGCCGTGTCTATGTGTGAGTGTGCGCTTATCGGATGAAGAGTTTGTGTTTTTTTGTTGCCCCACGACAAGCCACGAAGGAGTGCAGCCGCGTAGCAGCTGAAAAATTGCCATCCGGGACCGATGGGGATATTTTACACTTTTTCTAGCTTTCTCTGTGGAATTCCGTTGAGTGGACGAAAGGGTAGCAGAACGCAAAAATGAAAAAAAAATATCACACCCTCTAAATTCTCTCTCCATCACTGCTGTTGCAAGTTTCGAAACATTTCCTTCATAGGGCCAGCTTGAATTTGACCGGTAAATAATCAGATGAGAAGTGAAAGAAAGTTGGATAAATAGTGCGAGAACGGAAGTAAACAGCCAGTTTGGTCTCTTTTGTTGAAGAGGAATGGAAGATGAGTCAATCTAGGATTCATTTTACTTTACTGAAATGCTTATTTGCCAACTATGGCCATGTGAAATGCCAACTATGGCCATAGTATGTCAACGAAAATCATTCAATTTATGAAATGATTTTAAAGATATGAAGATGAAGTTTTTTTCCCTTAAAGTTTCCCCTTCATGATTATATCAGAAGCCAAAAAACTTAATTGTAGTTCGCAATGGGGACGCCTGGTGTGTGCTATTGATGAAAAAAAAAACACACACAAATTATATAAGAATATTTGTTACTTTGCTATTGACATTGGAATGAAATAAGTGATAATTGAAATAGAACGATTAACACGTGGAATTTTCAAAGTGTATGAGTTGAATAAACACTGCTCTGGCTTTGGTACATTTCGTCTGAATTCTTCATGGCACAGATATTGCCAGCGGCATGCGTGTTTCACGAACGGCAAGAAAAAATCGATACGACTGCAAACGTTTACCCCTACAATGAAATGCACATATGCAACTGTAGGCTGAGGTGGACCCGAAAATGGAGCAATGCAGAGGAAACGGTCGAGCACTCGGTGGAGACGCATGGCTTAAAACCGAACCGAACGAAACAAATGCGGCCGTCGATTGTCGCGACGACTAGCGCCAAAAATTGATGAATAATTCACACGAGTTTGGTACACCTTTCGTACTGTCTCGGCACGTCTCGGACGAACCGGGAGCTGCGAAAGGGAGCGGTTCGATTTGCTGGCTATGGCGGAAAGGAGTGAAGGTGCAGGAAGTGTTTGTAGCCACATCATGCAACTATTTGTGTATGCACTTTGTTGGGTGAAGAATGAGGCTTTAACACGAAGCACAAGGCCGGGCTAGATGGTTCGAAGCAGACCAAATGACGGATGAGCCAAAGGTGCTGGGATGTATCCTTGAGAGAGCGGGTTTTTCTTTCCTTGCGCTTTCTTTCATGCTCGGTTAGCTCAACATTGTTGACTACAAAACCCTTTTTTCAGACAGAGCATATTGCACCAAACACACAAAATCTCTGGCGCTCAGTTTGAATGGTTTCTTTCTTCGCAACATTTGCCATGATGAATCTGCTTGTCCTAGTTACATTCTAGAACAGGTTTCGATGAACTGATAATGCGATGCTGACGTCTTCGGTAGGACGGGAAGTTTCGGCCGAAAAAATCGTTCGGCCGAATCTGCGAGACGTAGAGAATTTGCAATTCGATCGAAAATCGAGATGCATTTGGCTGTTGAACAAATGATCTTGAATACCCCGAGCGTCAGACATCGTTTTCAATGGTAAGATGCATGATGAGGTGAAGACAGGAAACGTTTACAATGTGTTTTGTGTTCCTTCGTCGTGCATTTCGGGTTGAACATTTGCGTTATAAAAATGAAGCCGTCCATTTGATGAAATTAAATCGTTATGGAAGCTCGACAGCCAAATTCGCGTAACATTTTTGTTGCGAAGAGATTTTTTTTTTTGGTTTGTATTGTAATTTACAACTTGACTTAATCTAATTTTCCATCAGCTTTACTTGTATTTTTAGCGAATTTCAGTGTTGAGGGCAAACGCTTTCAAAGAATCCATCAATCATAACACGATCCATCCGATTGGTTGGACCAACATTTGCACCATGATCGATATTTTTCATTACTTCTCCAGACGACGTTATCGATCGAATTTTACAAAGTTCACTTAATTTTTTCCTTTCTTCTGCAAGTTCCGTGCCCCTCCCGGGGTGGCAAAGAGTGTGCTGATGAAATGAAAAGGCGCACGGAACGGCGAGGAACAAAAAATCTCCAAACCATCATCTCCACCGTCATCGAAACAAAACCCATTAGAACAAAGACTTCCTCATTGCTGTCTTCGCCGTTTTTTTTTTGCAATTTGCAAACCCGAATTTTTTCCCTACTGGCCCTCCGGCCCGGCCTTCGCCGCGTTCAAGCTTATTTTTCTGTCGAGTTTTCAAGCAGTACCCGTCTGGGCCATACCGATGCGTTTTGGTTGGTGTCTGGAAGATGAAAAACGGACAAATCGTGCTGGGGCGTTCCACGGGCCGCGTAGCGGAAGCGAAAAGAATGGTGGGCAAAAGTAATCTTGTTTTTTCGTCGAAATATTTCCGTCGTTGCATGATATTTTCGCCATTCTTTGAGCAGGATTTTTTCGGGATCTGTTTTCCTCGACGCCCTTCGGTTCCCCATTCACTCAAGGACCTCAATCGGGAGTGGGGTGTCCCACCCAGGGGGAGTTCTTTCGTTAGCAATATTCTTCATTTCTCTCATTTCCCCGGTGCACACAAGCACTTCGTGTCGGTGTGGTTCCGTTCCCGCTAGTGGTGGTGCATTTTAATTTTCAATTTGTTTTCGTCTACCCGCTCGACCCCGGTTTCTTTCCCGGCCAATGGTTTTGCGTCTTCGTTGCGCCCATCGATTGGATAAATTCCCATTTGCACCTTCATCTGCTGATGGGCAAAGCGGTAGGTAGATGGGTCGGGCGGAATGATGAAAAAATTCTTTATCCGTTCTCGTCGCTCGGTGAAGAATCGGTGCTTCGTGACCATTTTTTTGTCTCGTCACCACATTCCGTGCATTTGCATCCCTAAGGAACAGGAAAGTTTTCAGATCCACTGTTCATACAAACCTTGCTCCACACTTTCCTAAAAAAAAAAAAAAAAAAGACCAACGCTGAGTCTAGATGAAAGAGTTCTTATTCGAGAATAGTTTTTGTCACTCACAGCGACATACTGCTGGAATAAAAAAGAAACAAGAGAGTGTGATTATGACAGACAGTTTCATCCGTTTTTGGCGTTTTCCACCCATTTCCATTTTCCTGAACACCTCAGGTAGCCTTTGTCGAATGTTCATGAGCTTTTCTAAGTTATTTAGAAAATATTTGAATTTTAATTGTAGGAACTAAAAGTATTGTAAGTTAAAAAGTGAAAAGAATATATTGAGGTATATTAAGGCTCAACAAGCTTTTCTCGAAATTGTTAGAAAATATTCCACAATAAAAATTGCTTTTGCTTTCGTCTCGTTTATGGTCAAGCAATAAAGTTCGATATTACTGAGTTTAACACATTATTTATTTATTTATTTGCTAAGTCTCAAACACACTTAATTAGCACTGACAAGGTGCAACTTGTCGACGAAAGCATTAAATAATTTTTTTTTAAATGTTGTTCTTTCAAATAAGATCCCGGGATGCAAGGTTGATGCATCAACCAGGGACGAAAAAGCAGTCTTTTTGCTGATACGACAATTATTTGTCTGCTATATTCGTCATTGTAATCTTATTTTCTTGTATGGTGTTATCTTTCAAGCACCATCAAAAGATATGGTTTTTAATTTGATGATTTTTTTTAAATTAAAGGCAATATTAATAAACACAAATACAACGAATTAATCGTAAAGTTTATGTACATAGTGTTAGGTTATATTCTATGATGCTCATTGAGGTCTTGGTACCTGTTGGGTTTTTTTTGTTAAATAAATAAATAAATTATTATTAAAATAACGAATTATAAAATCAAAAACAACACTTAAAATATTAAAGTAAACACACAATTTTTCATTCCTTATGAAACGGTCAAGATGTATACTCTAGTAGCTTATTTGACAGGAAGTGAACACCCAATGTCACCATTCAAAAAAGAAGAAAAACAAACTGTCGCCATTCGTCGCGTTGGATTGACCGGACTCATGACATAGACCGGTAACATCTACTCTCGACAAAAAAAAAAACAACAAAAGACTATCCCGTTGTGCTTTGTTTCCTCTCACTCCGGTCAAACCAGCTTGTCAGCAATTTCATCATCGACGCCACGGTCATCTCAATCACAAGACGTTGGCAAATGTGTACTTTCGCGAATCCCGTTATCGTGGGGCTTCCAAACGTAGCGGTGCTGCAGCGAAACCCTTGTTTCCTAGGCAGTTTTTCGTTAATAGTTCAATTGCACAAACATGTACGTGCAAGTACCACAAGGCGAAAGTTGGCAGATCGTGAGGCAGATTATGTGGTGCAGAAATATCGGAGAAAGGACCGGTCAGTAGTGTAGGGAACGTGCGGCAAGACGCCACTTCGCCCGTAGCGAGGATTGATGGCGAAACATATCTACGATCAATTTGCACAAAATAATGGCTCGACTGTGCCGGCATGTTTTGTTGCGATGATGGTACACCGGAAGGGTTAGCGTCGGAATGTAGAAATACGCAATCAGGAGTAAAGTTTTGCACTTCACCGTTGGTTTTGTATCCATCGACGTCGACATCGTCGTCGTGGTCATCCAAGAGTTTAGGTTATTTTAAAAGGTATGTAGTTTCACGCGTTGATTTACCAAATGTAATACAATTCAATATTACATCTACGATTTGTGCTTACCTTATTTCAATCAGAAGTCATTTTTGCACTACTTTTATTGCGGGTGGGATTTTAAGCCTAATATTCTAAACTCTTACAACTTCATGCTACGATGTTGCAAATTACGAGCTGTTAGAAATTAGATTGAACTAAAATCAGTTTTTAAGTTTGCAAGAGCAACCACCAAATCTTGTTCTTGCACATTTAAAACATGAATCTAGGTTGGCTTCACATTAATTTAAAAAGTCCCACTGATGACGCAACTGTGAAGAAAAAGTCTCTCAAGCTCGATAATGCTCCACATGAACCAATGCACCCATTGGGTATATCTTTGATTGTACTACAAAGTTCATTTGCTGTAGTGTTCCTACATCACACATAACAAATTCATTTCAAATGTGATGTTCTGATTGGCATTGTTGGCTGGCAGCCAGGGATGATCTCGATTTTCGTTTCGTTTTGTTTGAACTTTTTGTTTGCAACCAAGTATTGAGGTGAGCACAAATCACAATCCAACAATAATACTATCATCGACGCAAGTGCATGTGTCGGATTGGCAAAAAAACGCATTCAGAATGCAACATGCGACCAGCGGCGAAAGCTGCATCATGGCACGCTACAGCTTCGTTGCACGCTGAATGTTTGGTGGAATAGAATGGAGAAGAAAGTGCAAAAATTAGGATGCATAAAGTAGACAAAGGCAACAGCTTCACCTGCACTCGATCAGCCTGCCTAGCTTGGGCTGAAGGTGGATTGGGGGTGGTAGCAATCAAAACGAGAATAAAAGCTAGAACCAACTAATCACAGCCTCGTTGGACGGGCAGGGATACCAAAGCGGGCGATAGATGGTGTCGATAGAATAGAAAATAATCAGACCGCATACGCATCGTCAAAAAGTGCAGCGTGGTGTGATGCACCGCCTTCGCCAGTGCAGTGTCTCCCCGCGCGGAGCGTCACGCTACAAGGTTGAAGCCGGAGCACGAATTAGGCTTGAACAAATGCGACTCATTTGCTGGCCGCGCAGGAGAGCGAGATGCAGGCAATATGGCGGTGCAGTGGAACTGTGGTCGGTGGTAACATTTAATTTGCCCTGAAGGTTCGGGCGGGCGTGGAGGGCTTTGAAGTCGTGGGGCAGCGGTGCAGCTGCCAGATTGGTTTGTTGGCCGGTTTTGTTTTATTGTGTTAAAGCTGTGTTTGTTTGTTTTGGTGTCGACCGCTGGTGGTGGTGGTGAAGCTGTCTTGTTCTTTTTGCCGTTCTTTTTTTGGTGAACAATCAATTGAAAACTTGATATGCACACGTGAGATTCGTACCTTGAATGTTAATGATCTTCTCTGACATTTGTTCCAGCTGGTTTCGCCGCTGGGTGGTGAGGGTTTGTGTTAGTTAGAACTGGTTTTTTGTCTTTAAAACATTCGTAAATGAGCCCCTAGCTGCATTGGCGCAGCTACCTTACAGTCTATATTCTCGACATTGGCTAGCACATGCACAGACAATTTGGAAGGGTTTTCATGGTCTAAAAAGAAGTAATGAGCAAAATATGCATGCACCGCAACTAGGAACTAACTTACGTGAGATCATACCTGCTTAGTTAGATTTTACCGATGGTGTTAATATCAATAAAACAGCAATGATAAAAAAGGCCACAAGTAAATTGAATTTGATTTACTTCATGACAAAAAATTACTTCGCAGTTTCTTAGAACCCTGTAACGTGTCTATGATAGCGAGTACTCGACCGGGCCAAGCCCGTTATGAAAAAAAAAATGGTGACGGATGGGTTAGAATGAAGGCGCCACCATGTTTTGTGTGATTGAAACGAAACAGCAAAAGCCAGAAGATATTATTGGAAGGTTAAAGAAATCTTCAATGTGAAACGAAACTTATGAATAATACAGCATTTAGGTAATATTCGAAAAGTTCTTTGTAACGTGAAGTCTTTTCAGTACAGCGTGACACAATGTACCTCGGTTTGTAATGTAATGTGCTGCCATCTTCAATCAAAGCGGAATGTTGAGGTTACAAACGAGGGTTCTGAGTGTTTCTATCGTTGAAGGATTACTGCATAATAAAACTAACATTCTAAATGGTGTCTGTCGATGAAAATGCGAACGGCATTCAGTTCCAGTGTATTTTGGTATGAAGGTTTATCCGAAACTACGACTGGGTGAAGACGAAAGCACTGCTACGAGAAGTGCGAATTTATTTGGTTTTCTAATCAGCCTTAGCTACAAAGACGACAAGCAACCGGGGTACGAGCGGGGCAACCGCGAACCGAATGGGCAAACCGAGATTATGGAAGAGAATGCAGCGGATACCGACTGCTTGGTGTCGACCTCTCGGTATTTGGATGTACTTCGTCACGGGGTAGTTTTGAAGGGGCATTTCAATTCGTTTTTTTTTTCCAGCCGCAGTTTGTCGCCTACTTCCGCGAGAAGTGGTGTGCAAATTGTTCCATGACTCAGTCGACACTTCTCCGAACGTCTCTTCCCGGATTCGCTCCTTAGTAGATCGTGTGCAACGTTGATTTAATTTTATTCGAGGTTTTTTTTCTTCTTTTTAATTTGGCCTGTCGCTCCACGTCTAAGCTGTACTTAGCCTGATATCTTTCTGACAAAGCACGCCCTTGCCCTGCACCGCACCAACACCATCCCCGTTTCACCGTTCCACATGTGCATCGCCTCGTTCGCACTTGATGGTGTTGTCCGCGATTCGGTTGTTTTCGGTGCATTCGCTGGCTGGCAGCCCATATCGCCGACTGGGTGGGAGGGATGTTGGGGCCTGCACTTATTAGGCACACGTACAAGCGCGCAGCAAGACGCCCGGGCAGTGCATCGGTGCAGCCTCGAGTAGGATGGATGCGGTGCAGGGGCCGATGCAGTGGCGGCACTAGCTTTTGCGGCGGAGGACCGTGCATGTATGCGTGCCGCTGCTTCCCGGCCGTCTTTTTGGTTCGTTTTTGGAACAGCACGTTGGGGCGTGCAACGTGACTTAGATTCCGCTCTGGTTGACGTGGTTTGGAGAGATAGTGGGTTATTTTGTGTTGATGGGCGGGGTGTTCACAGCTAGTTTTCGGTATTTTTCCACTCGGCTCCACGCGTTGCAAGTGGTCAGTTGTAAATATTTTGATTGTGCCTCCTGAATTGCGAATTCGCCTCTCGAATAATACACTCCTGGGCAAAACAAGTTCAGTTGGTGATGGAAAGGAAATTGAAATTGTTGCTGCACACAACTAGTCTGATGTTGATGTTCATTTCGAAATAACACACGAATGTTCAAGTTGAATTCAAGTTGAGCTTCAATAAGCTCCATTTGTCAATCATATTTGGTGATGGTGATGGACTGATTTTGGCTAGCTTTGTTGAATGTTTAACAGTAACATTTATTTTCTGAAGAAATAATAGTAAGATATTTGGTTTACAACTAGTATGCTGCTTCCTTAATGGACACACAAATGTATTTCGATCGTGTGCATGGGCATTCGCGTGCATTCGTACTAGGCAACCAATTGACAACAATCAGGCGGTTCTATCGGTGGCCCCAGTGCCGGAAAGGAATGGAGCATTTAAAGTACAAAATTTAGATCAAATCGCTGAGCTCAAAACAAACACTCTACTCTGCCTTCCGGCGCACGGGAGGGTTGACGGTGGATGGACGGGACGGGACGGGACGGGGTCGTCAGTCAGCCGGGGCACATTTTATTTGATTACATATTTTCACTCGTGCCACACAACTGCAACTGCAACTATAATCTTATCTGCTCGTGCCCATTGCTCCGCCGCAGAAGAAAGTGGCGAACCGTTTCACAGGCAGATTGCGTCAATGTTTGCAATTATCAGTGTTATTGTTGGGGGTTAGTTTCGGTTCCCCATGCGCGTACACACAAGCTGGCTGGCAGGGACAGAGCCAACGAAACTGCACAGCGGCACACGAATAGGGCGCGATTTTCGCTCCTATCAACTATCAGTCAACAAGGGCTTAGGAGGTTTATGGTACGAATTTTCAACGCAAATTACGACGCGATATGTGTCGCGTTTTTGTACGCCATGGACGGTTATTTAGGTCAACACTGAGCAGGGTTTTGTGGGGCATTATAAGCCACCGAAGGTTTCAAATTATTTCACAATATATATTGGAAGCTTTCATCATATGATTGATCTGAAATTGATCATTATACTAGCCGAATACAAATTTTTTAAAGTGAAAATGAATGCATAAGTAAAAAATGCGAATACAAAGTCTTATGTCTAGCAACAAATGTGGCGTAAATATTCGGTCTCTTTTTCTTCGTGTTCGAAAGAGCTCAAAATCACAAAAACAAAATGGAATAGAAGCCATACCCTGAATTACGATATGCTAAGTTTTGTTCAAAATCTCACTCAATCGCATGTCTCAGAGGAAATCTTATTGTTCATTTTTATTTTCGTATCTTTTCAGCTATCCTCGAATTCATTGGTATGCGTAGCGTAAATTAATAATGTACCTCATAATAATGTACAACTATTTAAGCTTTCAGATAAAAACCATGTACTTCTTATTTTATAAATCGGTCCGTTAAATTTTAGTTTTTATGTTTATCACGAAGGGTAATGATCTTATTTAACAGAGTGAGAAAACGTCATTTTTATTTACACTTCGCTGAAAACTCTAATTGAATATCAGCGACACGATGGCTGCAGCTAAACCGAAAAAATCTCTTTTCCTTTTCCATAAGGACCATCCTTTCATCCCCAAGCGTAGCATCCTTTTTTTTCTCTTCTCTATCAAGTTAAATGCAAATGCCTCCTGACAGCTCGTTCGCCAGATTTGGCAAAAACCCTTCCGGAGCATCTGACCAAAGGCATATCGCAAGGGAAGCATGTAAAGGAGGGAAAATGGCAGAAAAAAAAAGATCCCCGTGAAGAAGTGACTTTTTCCAATTAAAAACGGGCGAATTATTTATTTTAGCAACACCAACCCACCACTGCAATCCATCCTTCGTAATACACACTCTGTCCGTCCGGAAATCTGTCTCGGTTTGAGTAGCTCGAGTGTAGTGTACGTAGCAGCGGTACGTCAGACTATCTTATACTCGCGTTCTTTTGTCTTTCGCAATTGCTCCTACCCTCGGCCAGCATTGCGAGGCACACGTACAAATACTCACAGACACAAGAGTAGACGCACATTTTCCCCTCGGTTTGTCTGGCAGTTTTGGACACCAGCTTTCCCAGGATACACAGCCAGGCAGCCCTCTAGCAAAGCTGACCGAACTGGACCGGGTCCTTGCAAAAATGGTTTTGTCCTTCCTTTCCTCTCCTGCCTCTTCTTCAGCGTTGATTTGAGTTTTTTGCTTTCCGTTTTTTTGTTTCTGTTACTGACAGCCCTCCGCTCACCACGTCTGTGTGGGAGTGCGAGGATGGTTATGTGTTTGTGCACTTACACTCGTTGAGGTCTCTTCAACCCGTCTCTTGGTGATGCTTTCCATGCACTAACGTCCACCAGTTGACGATGTCAACGACGTAAACGGTCAAGGCACATAAAAAAAAGAAAAGATAGTCGAAGAAAAGAGCTCCCGTTCGCCGAACACAACTTCCTTGTTTGCTTCTTCTCTTGCAGCATTTTAGGGCGGGATAGTAATAGCATTTTACTCAATGGATCTTTTTGAAGCTAGTTGCAGCTGAAAGAAAATGGTTTTTCAATGCTGGTTTTGGTGAATTTTTCGATTTCGATCGGTATTATATCAATATTGATAATTTTAATGAAAATAAATTAGAATTCAAATTTTAAAACTTTTTACTTAAAATGCTTTTATGAATTTGTTTATTGTTCATTTTAGTTGTAAGAGGGAGAAGGAGAAAGAAAAATAGCAAGAAAAAGAAACAAAGAGAGAAAGAGGGAGAGAAAAAAAGAATATTGTTTATCTAATATAAGAACACAGATAATGAAAAATGAACACTTCCAGGCTATGGTTTTGTTAAAATGAACAAAAGTACATGGGGCGATTGCTGAAAAAAACCGGCCCCATTTCCTTCTCTGTACAATATCTATGTAGAATGTACGGAAAAACGTTGTCGATCGTACGGATGGGATAGGAAGGAATGGGTGGAAAAGAATACTAATAATGTCGTGGTAAATCAGATGCGACGGCCATCCTCCTCTTGGATGCTCCGAACCACACAGTCTCTTCCACACGGACACACTAGGAAGCTCGGATTCGCGAACCCCGGGAACATACAAAAATTAATCTAGAAGGTTAGATTCAATTTGTTATAACGACCTTTTTTTTCCTTGGGTTCGTGTTGGGTTCTACGATGGCTGTTTTTCAGCACGCGCATGGCATTAGCGTTAGTACAGCTGCTACCTTCCTCTATACCCATTTCCTGCTTGTGATTTCATTACAACTCATCGGATGCTCTTACCATCGCGCAGGAGGTCGCGTAGAGTTATGGAATGTAAAATAAAAAAAAGCTACCAACTTCGTCTACCTTAAATTCCCACTAGCAGAATGGGTTTATTAATTTTATGGTGTACAAGCATGTTTGCAATATGTTCGAAAGTTTATGGCACAAAAGTCGAGTACTTGGACGTGTGTCTAGTTAAAATTTAACATATTGTGTGTTTTTGAAAAAAAAAACTCTTGTTATAAGTTACTCACAATTATCATTAAATAAAATCAACAAATGTAGGGAAATGAAAATATCTTCTATCGTCTACGTCATATAACAATTTTAATCACTCTACTACTAAAAAATGAACCTTAGAAACTATTTCGGTATTGGTTACAGAGGAATTTTACTGTGAAAAGACCGTCTTTCGTACCTTGCCACCGATTAAGATATCTTCCGTGCAGGAGTTGAGAGGCAACTCGTCACCCACGAACAGGGGGAAAATGGGAAAACGAAAAACATCGCGCACACGCGTCTGCGGGACCTCGGAGGGGCGGGCAAAAGACATCGATCGCGTACGACACTTATCGGGACTAATTTCCGTCGCCTGCTTCTGTCGCTTCTGTCGGTTCGGTAGATTCGAGGATCCCCGATCGAGGTTCTCTCTGCATCAAGTCGCCCGGCCGACGACGCCAGATAACGGAGCGTCCCTCTTCGGTGGACCCACCGACGCTCATGGCGGTCGTCGGCACGTTGATACCATCTTTCATCATTAAAGGGCGAGGGCGTCCCGCTCGCTTCCACGCCATCCTCCATCCTGTTGGCCATCATCGTGCACTTGATGCGTCCTAGGTTTCGCTTCCAGGCATTTCTGGAGCCAAACGGCTACCGAACGGCTGCCAGTTTCCCGCCGGCCTCGATGATACGTGCGCGCGTGTGCGCTTGTGTGTATGAGTGGGTGTGTGTGTGTGTGTGAAAATAACCTTCTCCGCACTCTGGTCGCGATTTTCCGTCCCTCGATCGGACAACCACGATCTGTGCTTCAACGAAGGACAGGATGGGGGAGGATTGGATGGTTTAATCGTTGGCTGCGCTGCGATCGCGTTTAAGAGAAACAAAGAGGTGAGCCGTTGATCGAGAGACGGTGGAAAGACGCGAAGGAAAACTGGTCGCAACCGAATCGGATTGAATCTGTCGGCTGTTCGCCAGGGCTCTCGTGCCGTCGATAGCGTATTGGCATCCTCTGCCATCAGTTGCGGGGGCTTTTATTTTGTAGTCAAGGCCAACCACGGTGGGACTTGGACTTGTTCATGGTGGACATAATGCAACCGCGGATAGTGCGATGATTCGCCGGAAGAATGCACTGTCAATTATTTTGTGTTAAATGTCAAATAAAAAAAAACTATTCAATGACAAGGCAATATAAATCGCTAAACAGAATGAATCTACTAAACTTAAATCCTTTGGAACAAAACAGTTGACCCTAAAATGTTTCAGGGTTACAATATGTAAAAAAAAGATCGATCATTTAACACAGAAGTACATTTTAAGAAATGAAGAATTTTTGCCATATCCAAAGTAATTGTATGAAATTTTGTCCTACTAGCAACGTTGTACACTTGCAGAAGCTTACGGGGCTTCGCACAACTGGTAGCCTAATGTTGCAGTTGTCGGAAACGTTAGTGATAGCATCGTTATGAAGCAACGAAACGTTAGCGATAAAAACATGGAAGAAACGGGAACGCGCATCGAAGTCACTCGGAGCCGCTGCCGCTGTACAGTCGATTGTGTATAATTTGATCGATATACAATATATCTATTATTAAATTGCGCTCTTTTATCTACCATCAGCAGCCCCGAACTCCAGTGCTCGCTTGCACGCGCTCGACGCGCTCTCCGTGCCATGACTCTAAAGCACCGAGCGCCTGCGACGGCGGGCAGGTGGAAGGAATGTTTTCCACCAGTTTTTCACAATTTTTCTGTCGATCTTAGCTACAGCAGCGAGCTCGGTAGCCCTGCGGAGGAAGGCGAGGTGCGGCTGCTGTCAGTTGAAAGAATGAATTCGTTTCCCCTCGTGTACGAAAAGCGGCGTGTCGCGGGCCTGGATGCAGGCTGGTATGGATTGTCAGCAGTCTGCTCCTTGGTGGAGGAGGGGAGGGAGGGGATGGAGGGAGAGGACAAATAGACAAAACGTTCGGCCGGCCTGGCAGCGTGGTTCGACCCACGGTGCGACGTTAGGAACGACAACGCGATCCATAAGGTGACCAATAAATTAGCATACACTTGTCCCAGTGTCGGCTTGCGGCGAGCGGGCGCTCGGGGAGGCAGATCGCGTTCGGAGATTGCGCACGAATTATGTACGATCGCCGAACGACGCGATTTATGCAGGTGCAGGGGAGGCGCGCAGCGGTTCGCGGCGACCTTTATGATATTTCGATCGTGAGAAGTCTTTACAACTTAAGATGGCTCCGATGTGGAGGGCTAATGGTTTTTTGCAGCTCGACTCGGAACCCAGCGCGCAGTGTTACATGGATTACCTTTCAATGGCCTTAGATGCTTTGTGGGGCTGTTAATGGCGTACGCCTTTCCAGGGAAAGGGTGGGAGGGGGGGGGGGGAGTGGAGATGGTGTTCTCATTTTTCTATTAATGACATAAAATACGGCCAAACTTAACCCAAACAGTGTTTTCATTTCAAGCCACATGCATTTTGTGACAAGAATTCTATCTTATGTTTAATTTTTAAGATACATTAGTCTATCTTCTGGAAAACACTGGACTTGATCACTAGCCCAAGGCTTAGCTCATAGTAGACCCAGCTATTCCCGCAAATATCACCCAGCTGATCCTAGCAAATACACATCACGATCTTCTGGCCATGAATATTCGCTATTGCCATACGCTGCTTGAAGTTTTGGATTGTCGTAACAGAGCCTCTTTTTATCGCCAGTCACAATTCAATGCAAACAAGACTTTTCTATATGACTCCCGATTTCTCACCTTCCGGATCATTGTCAATACTTCTAGACGATGGAAAATGGCTTGCTGAGTTACTCCAAGTGTCTTTGATAATTCTTCTTGTGTTTATGGATCTACATCGAGCATTGCATCCAATTGTCCAGACTCAAACTTTTGTGACGCTCTTCGTCTTCCAAAACAAAAATGTAACCATAAAGTTCCACTAAAATTTGGCTTTCGGTCGCCTTTTTCCTCATATTGAAATAATGAAACAGAACTCCCCACAAAAACACAATATTCGGTACTAAAGTTGCCATTCTAAGAGCTTAAAGAAACTATGCTGCGTATACTTTAGCGAAATGACGGATAGTGGAAAAGAAAGCCTATTAATGGCACTTCAAAACGACCAGAGTGTGCCAGATTTAACAAAAGTAAAATAAATTGGTGATGACATCTGAAATCGAAACCGCACGTACTTGTTGCTTATCTTAACCTATATGATATTGCCGTGCTACTTTTCGACAAATAGACAACTGGAGAAGGTTGATCAAAGGTTTATTAACTGGTCTAGCTAGAAACATGCCAAGGAAGATCCTTTTATATCAGCCCTACACGACATCCGCGGAATCAATCACCGAAATAATTCATACTCAATCCTGCCGCACACGCACGCACATACAGTCACACACACATACACACACACACACACACACGAGTTAGCGTCATCGAGACACGGGCTTGTTATTAGGGTACAATCAACTTCACTTGTAATAACGACAGGATGTTGTTAGCTCATGTAAATGAAATCACTATTACCGCCGCTAGAATCGATAATCATAGTGAGGGTAAGATACGTGTCCAGAGCCGGCACGGGAACGGCATTAACTCCAGCGAATGGGGCGCAAAAAAGGTGATGCAGGAGCATGCATCAAGACAAAAGAAAAACAAGTCTTCACCATCGCCGTCTAGGCTCGCCCGTTGGAATCTCTTCCGTTCTTGGCGACCACCCCTTCGCCCTCTGCCTTCCAGCTTGCCCACACAGGATGGGTCTCCCGTTATGGAAGCCATCGTTAAGAACAACGGTTAGATTTTTCCAAACTGGATGCCAGTGTATCGTGTGCGTGTGCGACCCTTCGGCGGGGTGGGGTGTGTGCCCTGAACCTGCGGCTATCTTCGTTATCTCATTCATTGGACGTCTTCTGTATTCTTTCTTCGGGTTTTCCCCCTTGAATTGCTTTCTTCTGATTCTGCTGTGCTCCGTCCTTGATAACCCGTCCACCGGAATCAATCGGTTGTGAGACGTACGCGAGGGCTCTTAGGCGTTCATTTACTATTTCACCTGAACAGCAGCGCAGTGCACGGCAGTCGAAACCTCTCCGCCCACTCCAGGGAGCTCTCTTCGGTGCACAGCGTAGAAAAACCAGAGGAAGTGCCTCCCGTTGCCACTTAATTTCAATCCAAATCCAATCATCTCCATACGCACGAACTGGAAGGACTTTGCGTAGCCAGAAGTTCTCTTTTTGTTGTCTTGCGTGCTACTCGTCCATCAACGTCGGTTGTGGTTGGTTCTGTTCGATTCATTCATCGCAATATAGCTACCATTCCCACCTAACTGTACGGGGGATGAGCAACGGATTCAGTTATTCCCCCCGCATCCGCCTCCGGTATCGGCATGACCGATGGCCGATGATGGGGCGTTTGACCGTGGTCAGTGTCTATGATTAGAGTTTTTGCTCTAGAAACCCGTTCGAGGAGTCTACGTGTGTGTGTGTGTGTGTGTTTTTTTTTTTTCACGCACGCTACGCTCTCCAGAGTTTTCTTTTTTAGTCCGTCACTCTTATTATCGACCTCCGGTGGTCAATCGAGTGGGGCACTTGTGGGCCGTTGCTGTTGGTCGTTCCAAACCGTCGTCCTGTGCGAAATCGATGCTATAATTTGAAACGGAGCGGCGTTTTTCGATGTCCAACTAGGCAGCATAAGCGAGACTAGGGGTGTAGGAAACCAGGCGACCGGAAAAAGAACCCCTAATTCGTTCTGATGAATGGGTCGGCGATGCCAGGCCAAACCACTCCAAAGGAATGAAATGATGCCAACGTTCCTAGAAGGACCGGAAATGTTTAATCATGATTTGTTTTTGTTGACGGAAATGTATAGCACATCATGCTCTTTGACTTACAATGTTAAAATTATGCTGGAAATTCGATTACGAGTTACGATTCGAGTTTTTTTTTCTTATCTTGGTAGCAGTTACTATGAAACTAATTATACTTATGCAAACTCAACTCCATGTTCACAAATACACAGGAAATTAAAAATATTCAAAATGTTGTTTTTTGCCATAATGATTTTATTATTTCGAACATCCAAAACCTTAAAAAAACTTATGCTATAAAATGACAAACTCAATTACCAACTTACTGAATAAAACGAGTAATTTAAAAAAAAAACAGAAAATATCTCATCCTTGCAAAAGACGATCAACACATAATTTACAAATGCGACAATAAAACTGTGCAGACAATTTTGTTCTGCGCACTTGTACCGACAAATTCATCGTGTTTCAAATTGAATTCAAATTGAACTCCACATATATTTCAAATGTATTTTTATATTACTCTACAATTATTTTATCATGTTTTAGCACATTTAAACTTAAACCAGGGGCAGATAAAATGAACAATTCAAAAGCTGGTCAGAAACCATGGCTGTAGTTAAACTTGTTGCCGATTTCATTATTCATCAGAACAATACGTTGACGCAATGCAATAGGAATGCATTCGTACTTTGACCACCGACAAAGAATCCGGCCGTCGATTCTTAGGTGGCAGAAAAAAAATTCAACACGTGCCAGAATCACGGAAGGCCATTTCCTTCTGATACATTCATGCTGGCTGCGTCGCTGGGTGTTTTGATTGCTGCGCCACCTGGGCCACACGAGGGCAGCAAGGTGGCAAAAACACCTGTTTTCTCACATACTGCCCATGCCGGTCGCACAGATAGCCCGCGACGTGTTCCGTGACTGCAACCGTAAACATCGACCTCCGACGCAAACGCGAACGCGACCGAATGCCACATTGTCGGGAGGTGCTGAGCGAACGGCCACGAACATCCAAAACGGCCGGTATGTGACCGAGATAAGCTTGCTGGCACTTGCCAGTGTGTTTCTCACCGACCACATCGCACACCTCGCCAGGGTAGGGTTGCAGTCGTGGAACGGTCAGCCGTCTTCTGGGAGACCGAAGATCTGGCACATACAACAATCACACTGGTACTGCCATATAGAGGGGTTTTTACAGAAAACAACAAGGTAAAGGCTGGACCTTCTCTTTTTCTTCTTCTTCATTTTTCCTGCCGCGACACACGTGCCGGGTTTTCCCACGTGCCTGTTGTTTGTAAGATGCGAACAAGAAATTAAGTCGAAAATATGTTTAGAAGCTAGAGGGTCTGCTTCTACCAAACTGTTAGCCAGGTTGCGTAATCAATGAAAAACGCGTTCCTCGTACATTCACCCATTTTATTTAGGCTCTCAAAGATACAAATTATTAAAATTCTCTTGGCGTAACGTCCGGTCCGGTTTGCACTCGAACCCACGAAGCTGTGGGTCTTGTTTGAGCCGGCCTACGCGCTTGGCTATCCCCGAGACAATCAAAATGTAATAAAATCCAAAATTAAATAAACATATAATAATGCTATGATATTATAGCATTTTATAAAATCAAACTTTCATTAGCCTCTGAATTCATTCTTTCAAAACCAACCAAAGAAGGAAATGAAAGTATGCTAAATTGAATTTTATATCTGTATGGTTTTCACGATGCGATTTTAGGTCTCCAGCGATATTATGGCACCAACAATCTACTGAACTAGTTCGGTACGACTTTCTTGGCCGTCGGTCAGCGAAGCCTCTGTGCCCAAATACCAACTATCACGGGTCGTAGTCACACTTTCCAAAACGTGATCCGTGGAGCATTGACGGAAATGGTCGGTTTTGATAGTGTCCCCCCCCCCCCCCCTTTGGATCGCAACGGCTCTTATCTTGTGGGCAGTTTGACGCTATTTGCATGTTGCACATACACACAGCAGACAAGCATATGCATCTGTTCAGTTATCCAAACTCGACAAGGTAAACGTCTTTCAACGAAATGTAGCTAGAATGTTACGTATCTCCTTCCAAAGTGTGAACGTGTCAAGCTTCGCCTTTAAAATATCATTTATCGCAACTATGTTGCCAGTTGATAAAATCCGTTATAAAAAAAGAAACATTGATCGGCTCTAGATCGTGTTTTGTGGGGCTCAAATATATTCACCCATACAATTCACGCCCGGGAAACATCGCAAGAGTGTGCAAATTGAATCAAATCGTGCACAGCAAAAATAAAGGTTGTAAATCGCATTTACCAAATGCGGCAGCTGCCAATCATCTGTAAGGCCGTCTTTACGGAGATGATAGAGGGAGAGGTATTGGTCCCAAAGTGGCCACTCTAATTAGTCCTCTAATGCATCGCACTCATCCAAGCGGTGGAGATCTGCAGTGTGAGACTTATCGTAATATTGTAAATGAACATCAAAATGTGCTCTATGACTGAGGTACTTCCAGAGGTGCGTAGCTAGACGTTCATTAATAACTGTTGATTGAACACTTAACCGCACGTCACCGTTAACGAGCAATGCAACGCGTTCCTGTGGGCCAAAAATCGTTCCGTTCAATCGTCCAGCAATCGTAGAGCCAGACAGACGTCCTCCCGTCTGACTGGCAGCTGCGACCTATTTATATTGCCCGTCGATTATTGGATTAAGCTAACGTTGGCCCGAAAATAATCGTCCGGATGGCTTGCTCCTGTCGCAACAGTAGCTGATGCCATTTCCAATCGTTGTCCGCGTCTGAATTTCGGATCCCGTGGGTACCCGGTGGACCAATTAAAGACATCATCACATCCAGCTTTCCTCCAAACGGCAGCAAAAGGCAGAAGAAAGGTAGAACGGCTTTCCTGGTGGAAGGGCTAGGAAGGTGGCTAAATTGCTAATTATGCAATCTGTTGCTGCTTTCCTGTACGAACGGCAGACGTAAATGTGCGGTACAGTCGCCAGGACGTTGCACACGGCAGCATAAGCCATCCTCGCAGGCAGTCCACTGGGCTCGCATCAATTCATTCATTTTCGGAAAGCCATCCCCGTTTTGGTGACTCCCAACCTAAAGGCCTTAGCGGTGCACGGTACAAATCCTTTTTCGACTCATGACACCGTTCCGTCCGACCGATACGATTCGGGCTACGTTCGCCGCGCCACACGTTCGAGATGCATTTGAAACAATGCGATGCCAACCATCCCACCGAGCAAGCTGTAGTCAAATGCGCAGAGTGGCTGCGGATCAACCGACGGTACGCGGCAACTCGTACGAGACCCGGCCGAGGACGAATGGTTCGTTCGTTTCACGTTGCAAAGCGATTCCGAAAAATGATATCCACCGGCAGTGGCTGCTCTACAGGTGCCAATTGACCTTCCGCACTCGCGTCCTGGCAATCCCTGCGAGGGAAGTTGTCGTGGGTGGAGAAAGTTGGCATGAACATTCCGGTACAACTTCACCTGCTCGTTAGGGGATATATCTCGGCTTCATCGGCACCATTTGGCCAGTGCATGGACCGAAAATTAATATGAATTTAAAAGCAGCTCCTGCCATTACGAGTCTCGGCATCGTGTCGTCTAGCCGGTGGCCTGGTGGGGAGGAGCCAAAGGGTAGGGCTGGCAGTCGGACTTACGTGGTGGCTCGACCCGGGAGAGCGAGGGATCTAAAATTTCTCCCGTTCAAACGGTACCAGTGTTATGTAAACTACCGTTCTTTGCGTCCTCGTTAAGTTTGGCGTTCCCAGTTCCCCATTCAACTCGAGTACTCCCAGTGATTGGCCTCGAGGGGGCCAAATAAAAGGGGGTGGGATGGTGGACCGGCACTCCATAAAACCGGTCCCAAATCGTTTAACTTCTCTGCCAAACAAACCGAACCCGAGCGGGCTGTCAGGCCCGGGATAGCAAAAGTGGAAAACTGGAAATGAAGGTAACGTGTAAATTTTCGGCATTTTGCACGTGATCCCCGCAACCCGTTTCGCCGTGGTGCGGTTCCGCAAAAGCATGCAACACGTGACCCGGTGTCGGTCGGTGGCCAATGTTTTCCCCAAAGTGGCTGGCTCTGCTCCAGATTTGCAATTCGGCTCGACAACGATGGAGCGCGGGGGATTGCTTACCCTCAAAGTGTTGCTTCTCTAACAGCTTTCGAACGGATTCGTCGTGCACAAAACTTTGCATGCATTTGGACGCGTGTTACTGCACAAAGGGGGCGACATGGTTTTTCTGATGGACAATATTTGATCAGTGGGAGAAACTAATTAGCTTGATGGAAATGTGGAATTCCCTTCTTTCCTTCTGCTTCAGCGTGTGTGGAGCATGTTTGTGTGCTGTCGACCAACGGGATTAATTATTTTATAAGGCTGGAGTGTAGACCAAAATGAATCCACTCGTTACGAAATGCAGCTCACCCGTTGTGCAGGAAAAGCACCGTCCCCAGCGACTACTCGATGGAATCCTCCCAACAATCCTTTCTGTTTTCGTTATGGTTAACGTAAGATAAACTGTTCCAAATAAATTCGCCCCAATGTGCTTCCCCGGAAACTGTTACTTGAGTTTCGTGAGGCGGCAGCGTCACGATAAAAGTCCTTAGAACACTTGCCTCATCCAGCCAGCTGAGGCAAAGGCTGCAGTTTCCGTAGCCAGCAAAGGCTACAATCCAGCCCTAGCTTCCCTGCTCTTCACCGCAAATTTACCTCTAAGCTGTCCAACCTTTGAATAGCCTAAGCATAACAAGCTCCACCGACAACCTGTTGCATACAAAAGTTGTGTGTTTTATAAATTAGTTCCAGTGCGATTTCGAGAAGGGAAACCTTTTTTCCCCCATCCATGGTTCATGTTCGCTCTCAATGTTCGGCTTGCCTCAACGTGACGGCACACTTTTGATAATGATATGGTCTGCATTCGCATGTGCTTAAAAGTTTCGTGTTTCGTGTTTATATAATAATAATGCGATATTTTACGCACGAGCGGTGGCGGCAGAAAATGGATTTTATAAAGCAAGTACGAAATGGAATTGGGATGAATTTTGATATGACTCTTTGGGCACAACGAAGAATGTAGGAACGGCTTCAATAAAAGGAGAATTTTTTTCCGTTTTTGCTGATTATTCGATGGTTTAAATCATAACTCGTTTATTTCTGAAAATCATGCAATTCTAATATGTTTCCTTGTTATGTTTCTTTACAGATAACTCTCAAAAAGGCATTTACTTCAGAAAATCTCTCTTGTAACAACCATTCCGTTAACGAAACAAAGGACTTTAGTTAGCATTCCGGTAAGCTTTTTATAACAATTTCAAATCATATCAAACTACGCAACCTTTTCAACTGGAAATCATTGTATAAGTTGAAGGAACTTAATTATTTAACCTACTCAATGGAAAGAATGAAAATAGTTGAAGAATAACCCGATGGATGAACATTTGAGCTGAATGTTTAGCTTCCTTTCCTTCCATTGGTTCGGAAAGGATATCACACTGAACCAAGGGCGTAAAATGAAATTTAAATTTTTAAATAAAGTGCCCAAGTCAGACGGTAACTAACGCCAGAACGCGACGGCGACTTGCTGTCGCCCAGGAAAAATGCCATTTCTCCGTCCCATGTGGTGCGCGCGCTGGTAGTGGTGCGCCTCTTCGGCAAAACCTGGGCCATCCTGGTGTTTGTGTGGGTACTTGGGGCGAAAGCTGCAACTATTGCACCGTTTCCGTCTGGCGCGGTTCCGAGGTGGCCAAGGGTGTGCACCGGGATCGAGTGGAAAGTTCGTTTTTTTTCGTGTTTGCGAAACGGTGCATTTTTTCCGTGCCGACCAAAAAGTGTGCATGCGTGTGGGTGTGCTAATGTGTGTTTGTGTGTGTGGCTGTGCGATCCAGTGTACATTAGCAACAGAGGCACCCGACTTCCTTCGATCGTGCTTCTTTGTCATCGAGCGGATTCTTTGTCGATGCAACCACCCAATTTCCTTTTCGCGCTGCTTTGGATCCTCGATCCTGGCTTTTTTATTGGCCTCCCACATACATTAACTTGTATATTTCGTTTAGTTTCCCTGCTTCCGGTTCTTACTTGTTCCCTTTCTTTCCCTGACTTCAGCCAGTTTCCTCAAGTCAGGCTTATGTTTTCCCTCTTCTTGACGCTTCTTTTTTTTAATATATATTTTTTCCGCTCGCATTTCCGATCGTATTCGTCGTAGTGACCTCGCAGTTGGTGATGCAGTTGGGGCTGAGTGACATGGCAGGGCTTGCCTTTCCTTCGTTCCCCGCTTGCGATGTAGATTTTTTTTTTTACACATTCACCTTCTCTATCTCTTTTAAAGCGTTTTTTCCGGACAATCTGTCCGCGCGGGCGGGCGGTTGGAATTTTTTCTCTTATATCATCCATTTTTTTTTTGCTTTGGTTTCGCTGTTTCCCCCATCCTTAGTCTTTTACATTAATTTCTTCTAATTGTATTTCCGCGTTTCCTTTGGGTCCGCTTTCATCCACAGCTCGCGAGACAGCGTGCAGCGTCGGCCGTCCTGGTGAGTGTTAGTGCATTCGCGACTTTGCGCATCCACTGCGAGAGTGTGTTCCCGGATGTTCGTGGTTTCCAGATTTCATTTCCGGTGCAGTGCGTACCGTTCGACAGTGGATCGCTCGGGTGTGCAGCAGGTGCATTGTGTGTAGGAAAGGGAGGGTGTTGTTTTCTTGCTCCGTCCGTAGGGTCGCGAGCACAAACTGGAAGCAGGAAGGTACGGAGTTACGGAGAGGTACGCGAGCACCGCCAAGCATACCAACAGGTGTGCAGCATCGACCGGTAGAGTTGAGCATCACACGAAACGGACGTATGCGCCAGCAGGTGATTTTTGAACGAAAAAAGAAGACACATTCCAATCATAAACCCCAAGCGTAGTGACAGCGCGGAGCTTAAGTAGCGCCGAGTTGCGTGGTAACCAGCAAGGAGGTGCATCGCGGTGGCCACCTGTAGCTTTGCGACCGGCAAGGTGCAGAGAGTTCTCATTCCTCTCACGGCGTGCAGTAGCGTCATCTTATGCCGTTCGGCTGCTTCTCGACACACATCGACAGCTGAACGATGGCGGACTGCTCCTACGCGCGCTGCGTCCAAGAGCGCCGCTACATAAGACGCGAGCTGGCCAAGTGGACCAAAAACATGGTGCACATAGTCGGTAAGTGGATGCATTTTTATTTATCTCATTTTTTCCACCTCATTTCCCCGTTTGCTCATATTGGCCGAACTGTGGCGAAAAACCGTCCGAAGCCTTTTGTTCGAAACCTGACGCAAGCGATTGCAGTTAGGCATCTTTGTCAACTTTTCAACATTTTCCTGACGTGGGCTTGGTCTGTTTCTACGAAGGGAAGCTACGGAAAATAATTGATACCAGCGCTCCAGCTGTGCCATCGCTATGTTGGTAACTGATACCGATTTGTGGCTGTTTAAAGTGAATGTTTTCCATTCTTCTGGCACTTTATCTGTCTCTTGCTCTCTCTCTCTCTCTCTCTCTCTCTCTCTCTCTCTCTCTCTCTCTCTCTCTCTCTCTCTCTCTCCATCGCTCTCTTCATCTTGCTTGGAGCGCTAAATCCCTGTTTTTGTTTTGCTGCATCGATTTTACTTGTTTTTTTTTCCGAGAAAGTAGCTCCTTTTTATCCACTCCTCGAATGGAAATATACAACCGGGACTCTGCTCCCACCCGGTACGGCGTTGGAAATTGAAGAAAGCGCGAGTGTATTAGTGTGTCCGCACTGGACGGTACGGGCTGTGCAACAAGTGAGTTTTCCCCCACGTTTCGTGTGCGTTTTTTTAAATTTCTGTGGCGTTGTTGCCGCTTGTGTCCTTCGCGAAATCGGGCTTCCATTCCCTTGTCCCGTTGGTACCCGTTCCTTTCTTTCTTTCTTTCTTTCGAACGTGGCACTTCCCTTTTTAGTTGCTCCTGCTCAGCGAGCAAGGACGATCTGGTTTGTTGTTGGTGGCACGTATTGTGGTGTATTTGTTTTTTTTTTCATTCTTCTTCAGTTGTGCTGCTGCTGCTTTATCTCGTAACTTTTCTTTCTTCGCCGTCCTCCGCTTGCACTCCCGAACGGCGTGCCTCGGCGGCAATGGTAATGGTATTGCAAGCGCACCCCGAATCTCTCGCTCGACGTTGTTGTTCGAGCAGGAGGAGCAAAAGGATCAAAACGATACCGACGCGCTCGAAGTGCACTTCAGCGGCGCGCCACACACCGAAAGAAAGACGTTGTACATAAACCCAACCAGAATGATCCCGACACACACACACTCACAATGCGATTTTCTTTCGCCTTCTCTTTCTCTCTACGACACGGGCAAGCAGTGACGGTTGCCATGGCCAGGTCGAAGGCACGGGGTACGGTGGAGCCGCATGGTGGTTCATCGGTGCAGGAAATATAATCAGGTTTTGCGCTTGTGTGTCAGTCGTTTCCTTCTGGTGCGTCCCTCCGAATATCTCTGGCCGCGCCGGGGGCACCCCCGGCTGCTCGAGCGCTTTCGATGTGGCCTTCCCTCCAGGAGCTTCCTGTATAAACACGAAAATACCAGCTCCCGGGACTCCTTTTTACTTACTTACGCCTCGCATCCACTCTAGCCAGTACGTCTCTAGCCTCCCGTCGCTCACCATATAGAGCCAGTCCGTTTCAGCCTGCCCCAGCTGCACCGACCACAGTAAACCGATCAATTTTTGTTGTATAACGCGGCCTGCATCGAGCCAGCCCTCCACCGTCACTCTTCGTCAGTTATCCTCCAGGTTCCGAAAACGAACTCCTGGCAAGATGTGGGTGGGCCACGTCCTAGACAACGAAGAAATCATCCTACCTCTTTGCTGCAACTCTCTGCTCAACTGCCCCCGATCTCCTTCCCGGTTGTGCGAAAGGAAGCAAGAAAAGGCAGCTAAAGAATACACCGCTCCTTGAGCTAACGTTTTCGATGGAGAAGGTTGCACTTTTCTTTATCGCCTTTCTGTCGCTCCTCCACAAACTCTTCCCTTTCGCGCCCTCCCGTTGCCAGCCGTCCGGCACGCCCGTCGTCTGGATGCTTCCTTCGCCTTTCCTCCGGTTTCGCAGGCTGCACGGCTGCAAAAGTGCTCCGAAGCCACCCACCGAAAACTCGGCAGGAAGGAAAGGAAATGTCACTTCCTTACCGTTCGTTCGGCCCCGCAAACCGGCCAACCGGTGGTGGGGCCACCCAGCGTTATTTCGAGTCGACGGTGGTGGTCCAATTTTTGTCTTTTCTCTCTTTTTTTCCTCTGTTTTGCTCGCTCTCTCTTTCCCTTTTTGTTTCCTTTCCTTCGCTCTGGCTTCCCTTCGTCGCTCGAAAGGGCCACCGTGGAAGACGCGCTACTTCTGCCGTCTGAAATGGGATAAAACACGTGACTGCCGGAGACGCCTTTCGGTGGAGGCTCTACGCTGGTGGTAGTTTGGCGGCGTATGTATGTACTGCAGGGCTGCCGTTTCGCACAGGCAACAGGTTTCCGCTTCCGTACGACGAAAACAACGACAAACGGGGACTACGGCTACGACGACGACGACGACGACGACGACGACGACGACGACGTAGACTACGAGGCCAACGACGACGAAGGAAAAGTTTTCTTTGGCACAAAATCGGTTTTCAAACGAACTGCTGGCGCATTGTTGGCCATTATGCGTTTGTGGAATGTTTGTCGGGCTTCCTTTCGTAGCTCGCGCCCACGGAAACAGATGGCATCTGGTGGCGTCTTTTCACACGATAAATCAATGGCAGCGCACCCGATATTGAGCCGATTGATGGTGGAATCGGTTCGCCGAAATTGATCGCGGAATGATGATAAAACGATGCGTTCAATAAAATCAATTTGCTCCAATGTAGCGCGTTGATTGATTTACGGTGTTTGTTTCATTCTTTCTTTTCTACAGCACCGATTCGAAAATTATGAGAAGATTTCTGTTAGAGTGAAAACATAAATTACTTTTGTAAAGTTTTAAAGAGAACTTTTACTACTACTATTAGCAAGTTTGTTCGCAGCGCAAAAGTAAATTAAAGTAGGAAAAAAGTAAAAAGATTTTAATTCGTGAATACTATCGTTACGACGTTAATCAAACATATTAATTGTAGATGAATTGTCATGGAGTTTTTATAGCAAAACACCTGAAGCAAAAAAGCCCATACTTCACAACAACACACTTTGATGCATTGCACATCTTAACCCAAAAAGAAAAAGGAAAAAAGAAAATGCATGCACCCCATTAAATTACTATTAACTGGGCAGAACAGTGGCCTTGCCCAGAACTTGAAACCCTTAATCTGCAAAAGCGACTAGTGGGCGCTTTTGAAGTGCATCCCTACACTCTACACGTCTGCATCGAAGCATACCAACCAGAAAGGCTCCTGCTGAAACGCACCGGAATCACTTAATAACTTAATCCCTTTAACCGACACAACTGACAAGCGGCCAAAAACATTTGCCCAAACAACCGAAAACATGTGCCCGAATGTCGCACAGTCGTACGGTTGCTGCAATTTACGGTCTTGCACTTGTTCAGGGAAGTGGGAGATTGCCATCGGACATGCGTCTGACATGTTCGTGTGTGTGTGTGTGTATGTATGTGGCATCGGGTTCCCTTTCCAGAAAATGCACTCCTCTATGGCGGCGAGCAAGAGCTGAACGCAGACCGAAAGTTAAACGGCACCGAAATCTGCAACGATCAACTTTTTGTGGGGTGAACTTTTTGAAATTGATAGAGATAACCGGCCAGCCGGGACTCGGGTGGCACTCGGACGCAGGAATTCCATCCAGGATCTAGCGGCTTGTGGAGCTGAAATTGCGTACGGTACGAGCCTTAACCATCATTCGATTTGATTCGTTAGCAGCGGGCGGGTTTTGTGTCAACTTTCGATGATATCATCTCACCGTCCCTGTGGCTTGTGGCACAAACGAAAAACGTAAATGCTCGGTTCCATAACAGGTCCTACACTGCATGCAAATGGTAACGTTTTGGCAATGGCTTTCGACAGCTTGGAGCCACAGGTGGAACCTGCGATTTTTGTTGTGACCCCTTTTGCTCCAAGAGTCTCGAGGCGTGCTCATAAACGAGTGGCTAAACACAATTGAAGCTCGTGGAAAAATTTACCACCGGAAAAGAGCGAGCTGGATAAAGTGGTCGATTTGTAGCAGTCGCAGGAGCGGCAAGTCTATGCAGAAAGCGCCCACAATCCCATCCTGTGAAGTGTTTCGTCGTCACCCGATGCGGTGCTCAAAACTCGTAACCACAAACTAACAGAATCGACCGTTTGTCGGAGCAGTGCCGACAAAAAAAAAGTGCCGAATCCGGGAAATCGGAAACCGGAGCCTATCTTTACCAGCAAGCGCTTCGTGAAAGCGGGGCAAAATGGACAAAAACCTCCACACAGCACGGTCGGTCGTCGGATGAATGCAATGAAACCACTCGAAAAGGATGCAACAGAAATTCAAAAAAAAAATTAAAACTCTCGTTTGAATAAGGCTTGGCTAGGTATGGGCCCGGCTCGGTGTACCGGCAAAACGGAAGCCAATTTTCCCATCACCACCGACCGGACGTGGATTCAACTTTCGGCTAGTTTTTCCTCCCGTGCGAGTGCTTTTTCTTTTGCTTGGCTTGCACACCCTGTTGTTAGCAGTGGTGGGTGGGGAAGCTTGTGTCTAGGAAAAATCCCACAATATCCAGACGGAAACAAGCTGGCAGACTGTTGCACATGCCCGGTTACGGCTGTCGGATTCGTTTCCTCCCGGTGTTCGTTTGGTTGAGCGAGCTTCGGCCTGGGCTTTCGGCAGGTTGCCGCTGGAAACCACCCTGCCCACCGACCGGAGACGACCATGGTGTGCAACTTTTCCAAACTAGCTGTAGGTAGTTAGGTGGGTAGATAGGTGGGCTTCGTTACCTGTTGGTTACCATGTTGTTCTTTCGGGGTGTGACTAGGTTTGTTTTGACCGCTTGCATTGGTCGCGAGCCAATTTTTTAATTGCGAAATTTTAACGGCAATACATGATTTAAATTTCGGTAGCCATTCTCAGCAGAACAAATATTTCTAGAATGGTGTCACATAGCTCTTTGCGCAATTTGCCCAGCAGTTTTATCTATTAAAAGTTGTAAAAGCATAAAAATTATACTTTGATCATTCATTAAAACAAGTTCCAAGCTAAAGGCCACGCAAATGTATACGGATCAAGTTTTCCAGTCAGTAAATCACAAATGGTTCCTGTAGAACGCGAAAAGAAAGCTGGACTGTTTTCCAATTTAGTATCCCCACCTGCCAATCAGACGATTGACGACAAATTAAGGCTACCGGGCGTCTCCATTTGAAACGCTACTGGTCAATCGAAACGAAAGGGGAATGCATTCCATCTCGATATCCCATTCCGTGACCAGAGCTGGGAAAGCCGCAGTTCACAAAAACAACAGCAGAACGAAACTGCCCCCTATTGGAAGCGCTAGCTGGCATCCGTTTCCTTCGCGCCGCGGGATGGACCGCTTCGAATTTTAGTCGAACATCAAACCATACCCGGCCAGACAATTGACTTCCCGGATGGAGGCATTTTATCGGAGTTCTTCTCGTCAACCCTGCGCCACGCCACGCCACGATGCCACGTGCGGGTTTTCGTTGGCTGGGCGGATATTGTTTGTTTGCGCTTCGACCAAGCACACGTCCATCGAAGGCTCGAAATGCAGGCCTGCACGGCCGCGCGAATGGTATGAAGATAATTTCCTCCAAACCCCACTCGTTCGACAGGGAGCTTTCGGCTCGATTGCTCCACAGCTCCGGGTGGTTTGGCGTTTTTCGATGGCACATAATGGCGTGACGTCGCGGCTGTTGTGACCGCGGCACGGCGAGCGAGCTACGTTGGCTGCGTGCCAACCGCGGTTCGCTTGACTTTGCCGGCGGAAACACTTGTTGATGGCCACGCTGCTACGGTAGACACCGGAGAGTTCATGCCGTTTCAGAAGGTGGCAGTTGACCGGGACGGGGTTGAGTCGCCCGGGGGAGTCTGCTGAAGGGGAGACGCTATTCCACAAGCACGGCTTGCGCTTGCATAAACGGTCCTGCGTTTGCCGGTTGTTCGATGGACGCGGATGTAGAACGGCGTGATGGTTGGGTGCCGTAGTTGGAGATAGTGTCGGATTGGCCGGATGAATGGAATGCTGGCGAAAGTTTACGTCTTGCTGCTGCTATTGTTACTACATCCGGTCTCAGCAGCCGACATGACGAGCGTGGACTATGCCGAGAACAACGACTACGCAGAGCGAAGAGTTTTAACTATGGAGACAAACCAAGCCGTGCTCTAATTAAAACATAACGAATGTACTTATCTGTAATATTTTACAAATGGTTTTTAGAGCCTCATGAGAAGCAATAAAAGTTTACCAAGCATGATAATTTTCAAATGATTCAACTTAACCCCCTGACATACAATTCCATTAGGCAGACGTCGTTCATTGCTTTTGTATATTAGACTTTGACATCTCCTTTAGTAAAATATCACATTTGCTTGGGTTAAACCAAACAGTATTCTTTGAACGCGTCACTCCGTTGTATTATCGTTGGCAATGATCATACTAATTCCACAAAACATGGTTATTAATAAAACAACTCTAACCCACCGTCAATGCCACTTCCTTTCCTGACTTGCCACCAAAGGATACTCACTTGCAAGCTTGCACTGCTCGCGATTCAAGAAGATTTGCTTCACGCGGGGCACACGCACAGTTGCTTGCACCAAGCAACAAGTTGTCGTATTCCAGCCATTGTGGCTTACCCTTCACCGCCTGGCATCCGCTCGAGTCTCCTCCGTGCTGCTGTTGTGTCGCCTTCGTAAGTGTTAGACCAAGTGTTTGGGTTGGGAGTTCTCTCGTTTGCACTAGGTTGCCTCAAAAGCGCTCCGGCGACGATACATCCTATCTTTGTTAGCCGAAGCGGTTGGATGGATGGGATTGGGACCGTTTGGTTTGTCAGCCTACCACACGAAGGTTTTGTTGGACCAGCCTTGCAACTCCTTCACAATGTGGTTGTGCAGGGTGTTTCTTTTTTTTCTCCTCCATAAGAGACACTCCTGGCACACCTGGGAAATTTTCCAAATGATCCCCACCACCAGTTGGCTTTCAGTGGGCTGAATTCGGCTATTCGTGTGTTGTTAAATCGGTTTCTAAAGCTTCCAGTTGAACTCGACCCTAACGAGCATTTGTCAAATGGATAACGGCTCATGCTTACCCTAGTTGGAGCTAGACGAATCAGAGAGGAATTCATTATTTGGTTTGCCACGTGATTCAATCAGAGGATAAAACGAATCTCCTGCAAGTTTTCATGGACCATGTTGTTCAGCATTTTGCTTGTATTAATTTTTCCTTTTTCCATTCGTTCGGTTGAAACGGAATGAAGTAAAATTGATCGAGATGTACAAACGTACAAATATACCTACAAAAATTTGTTTATTTCGCTTCGCTGGTATTATGAAAATGAAGTAATCTAACTTTTCCAACACAAACTATTCCAACGTCTCCAGTATCGTTAACTGAACACATCAGTGGCTGCTCAGACACCGAAACTCGACGATGTCATCCATCAGCGTTACCCTAGCAACTCCAGCCGTGCTTCAAAGCGCTCCCCCGTCAGTCCAAGTCGCTTGTGGAAGGCTATCGAACTTCGATTCTAGTCCGAGCTCACCACTGCCTTGGCCGGAAGTAGTCAGTGCTATGGATCCTTGGATCAGTTTAGCGTTGATTTTTTTTTTCTGCACCACCCTCTTTACTTTTCTTTACTTTGCGAGCAGCTACTCCACGACAGCGAACGGCAGACGAAAAACATTTTCCTTTTTTACCGTCGCCTCTCTCTTTCTCTCTTGTTCAAAATGTCTCTCCATATCTCGTCATCCCTGTTGCTTCTTTTTTGCAGCCATGTCCTGTGCAGCTCCAACACATGCGAAAGCTTTGCTCGCCTAGACCAAAACTAGCAAAAAATCCCCGCTTTCCGCCGAGTTCTTTTGGCCGTTCGAAAGTCTGACGATATCCTAGGGGTTCGGAGCTGACCCGGTTGGGAGAAAAAGCGTACCACCGTGGGTGACGGAAAGCAAAACACCCGTCTCAAAACTAACTAACGTTCGGGAGTAATAAGTACGGCGGGCGTGGGTGGCAATGGAGGCACGATGTTGGGAACAAGGGAAGCAAAAATTAATGATTTTTTTCACATCCTTTCCCACCGGACGATCCTCGTTCAACCGCGCATTCAGTTGTCGTCCAGTCGCGGTGCTCGGTTTCGGGCAGGATCTAATTTTTCCCCCTCCCCTAGCCAGTGTCCTTCCCCCGTCCAGTCCATCCATCCACTGGGCTAAGCGAGCCCGGGCACTGCACACCGACGGCAACGATGCGCTTCCTTATGTGCTTATTTATTATTCATTCCCATTCTCGGAGCCACCTCGCGGAGCCCCTACCCGCCCACTACATTCGACTCCCTTATTTTCCATCTTCCTCCCTAGCCCCCCATTGCGAATGGCGTTAGATGGCGCTCGGAAACGAAACACGATATTGGGTCCTTGCGTTGCGCTCTTCGCCTCCGTTCTCCGGTCGCTATATTCTGTGGGCCGCTGTAAAGAGTGGGTGGGCGAATATGGGTGTGTTCGTGGGCACACCACTGTCTACCAGTGTATTCGAGCGCTCTCGAAGGGTCAATGCAAAAACCGAATATCAAAGCACGAGCTGCTGCCCTCATTCCAATTGCTTCCGGTCTCGCCAAGTTTCGCCGTGACCCCCCCCCCCCCCCTCGTGAAGTTGGGAGGAAGTAGAAAAAAAATGTTATCCGACTCTTTCACCTTTCCCCTGATCGACCGGCAATCTTCACGGTACGGACGGGAGTAACGGAGAGCGTAGCCCGGGAATAGATTTGCATCTTGGACGGAATGTCCAGCGCAGTTCGGGAGTTTTCGCTAAACCAAACACAAAAAATGTATTTTTCTTCGTGCATCAACCCCCCGACAGCCTCACCCCTCACACCCTCACGATGTTGGCTATCCGCTGTGTGAGTCTTCGGTCTTGGGATGGGATGAGCAAAGCGAGGGTGAGATGGGAGAAATGGCTGAAAAGTCGACGCACACAGGACCGTTGTGTGCAAAATGAATAGTGTATAAAAATTGCATCAGCCACCGCCTTCCACCACCACCGGCGACGAACGAAACCCGCGCACAGATGAAAAGAGGCGTGCAGGGTTAGGGGACAGGAAATTCGTGGAAGTTGATTTTTTCCACGATGCATTTCTGGTCCTCTCTTTTTCTCATTTCTTTTCCTCCAATTTTCTTTGCATTTTGCCACTAAATTTTCCTTCCCTTACAGTTTGGCTTTAGGTTTTGCGTGTTTTTCCTTCAGCTGTCTTCGGCTTCTTCCCGACTTTCTGCAACAGGCGCCTTATTCTTCTCAGCCTGCGTTGCACTCTGCTCGTTGGTACACAAGAAAAGCAGCACGGCTCCCACCGATTGAGTCGAGGGGGTGTTTTTCTTTCGTTTTTTTCTCCTTCGTATTTTTTCGTTGTTGTTTTTTGCCTGCGAGCTCCCTTCCTACACGCGCGGTACAGTGATGCGCAAAGCGCAAATGCTGGCACACACAGCCATCGCAAATACCTACACATGAGCGGCAGCCCGGCGGCCATCCTGGCTGACCAGCTTCACAAATTCCGACCGCCCAACCAAGCCCGACGCTCTCCAGATCCCGGGTTGGACGCGGAAATTTTATATACATTTTTACCGACCGAACCGATGGGGCGGAATGGGAAAGGGAAGCGAGATAACGGAGCCGTTGGAGGAAAGTTTGTCGGGACCGCTCCTTAAAAATAGTGCGACCGTCCAGGGCGATTTTATTTTACTTCTATTCTTTGGCCATTTATCCGCAACCGTCGTAGCCGCCAATGTCTATCCACCCGCCGCGCTCCCATTTTGTTCACCTTTTGGCCATCTGTTGCAAACGGAACCGAAACCCAGTTTCCCCCATTTGGTTGGGTCGAAATATAAAAAAAAAACACCATTGTGACTAACTCGTTCCCCTAGGTGTTCATTTTATGTATCCTTTTTTCTTTGCGTCTCACATCGTCCAGGAAGAATGCACCGAGTATTTTTTGATGGTTTTCCTATATACTTTTTGAGACTTGTTTTTTTGCGATGAAAAACTGAACCTGATGCTTTTTGTTCAAATGTATGGTCCGTTGGTCCGTCATTTGTTTTAATATATTTCTTTCATTTGTTCATGGTTCAGACTTGTTTTGCCAGAGTTTTTTTTATCAAGCACACCCATATGAAGAAAAAAAAGTGGATTTACTCGTCAATTAAATATTCACCAAGATCATAGCAAATGGAAACAAAATCTAGATAACCGTTCAGAATGGCATTAGTTACGATTGCTCGGAACAGCAGTTGATCACCCTTCATCAACCTCCATGCAGCAAATTTGTGCATAACACCCCTCAAACCACTCCGTACACACTCGATACAACACGCTGAGCGCATCCAAAGAGGGACTGGCATTCGTCCAACCAGCTGCACAGCGCCAGTCTAGACGTCAACAAACCACCAACAGGTGGTTTCCAGAGCTGGATGTTCGTTTGAAAGCATCGTCACTGGATGCATCGTGCAACAGATTCGAGCCGAACAACTGTTGCTATGAAAAGCCACCCAATGGAGGCGCATGGTGGAATATTTGGCTGGTCGGTAAGGTTCCTTTTAACCATGCGATTTCAAAAGTTTTAATAATCTTTATCAATATTTTGAAATACAAACCTTATTCAACGAATGTATTTGAGTAAATTCTTGAATCGTATACATGTTCATCTTAAATGGTTAAAATATTCAAACACTGCAATCGATATAATTTGTGTTAATACCACTAACCAAATATTGTTCAGAAGATTTTACGGCATTTTTTCCCAAACTTGGTTAATGAGGATTTAAAGTAACACAAATATTATAAGATAGATTTTTTCTATGGAAATCAATCTTGCACAATCCAAAGCCTTAAAAGCAAAATAAGAGATGAGAAAACTCGTTTCCAACCTTCTCGTTCCTTCGACGTGTTTCAGTATTAGTTCGCTGGTGCACTTGTTTTAGTGAGAAGAAATGGATTTTTTTATCGCATCTTAAAATCCAAAAACCTCTGAAAAGAGTTGAGCTCGCGCGATAATAAGAAAAAAATCACATTCGCTAAAGCAGAGTGAGAGAAAGAGAGAAACAGCGTGAGAGAAGAGAGGTACGAACACGAAAAACAATGCAATCGTGAAGAAAGAATGAAGAGCAACGCTGACACCTTGGGAACATGGGAAGGTGTGTATATAATAACATTTGGGTGCATTATGTAGTTTTCTTCCTGTAGTTTTCGCACACAGCGCCAAACAACTACGGGACACGATTTTCCTGTTTTCCGGTCTGCCGCGTAGACCCCGTCCGTCCCTTCCCAAGCGTACTCCTGTATTTTTTTTTAGAAATGAGTTCATTTCTTTCTTACACTTTCCCCTCGGACGTCGCACTGCTTCCGAACACCAGTTTTCATTTCCGCGACTTTCTTTTCTGTTTTTTTCCCCTTTGCTTCCCCGTCAAGTACTGGCTTCCAAGTGTATGTCCATTTTTTTTCTTTTTCTTGCTCGCATTTAAAAAATATCCCCACCAAGCTACAGTGTAGTGTGCGAGAGAAGATTTAACATTTTTTGTAATCCTTTTTTATTACTATGCTCCAATCGTTTCTTCCCGATGCAACGGAGGCGCCGTCTTCGAGGCGGCCACTCGCTTCTGCCTGCGAAACTTTCCTCATCCCCCGTTTTTCGTTTGGACAATTTTCGTTCGTCACTTTTCGTTCGTTCGATTCGACGGTCGTGCATCCGCTCGGTGGACAGTTCGAGGTGCTTCCTTTCATAATGTGTACTCTGTTTGTGTATGTGTGTGTATGCGCATTTTTTCGTTTTGAACACCAAATCCCGAAGGATCTCGGAATACGTACGCTCCGCTTTTTATTCACCCCGTGTGCCCTCCGCAGCATAGCTTGGTTTCAATCCTCCTCCCGCCGGCATTTGCTCCGTTTCTTGTGTCCTCACTGGCTGCGTGTAGTTTTTCGCGTGTGTCTGTGTGTGTGTGTATGTGTGTGTGTTTGTATTTGTATGCGAATAGATGGGTAGTTTTTTTTGCAACTCTTTGTTTTGTAAATTTTTTAGGACCTTCTTTTTCGCCGTGAGCACTGCCATACGATCGTGCAGTCACGATGCATTTCGGCTTCCTCCTAGTCGCTTCATCGACTTCGCGTGCTGCGCTCTCACTCTGGCTTTCTCTCTCTCTCTCTCTCTCTCTATCTCTCTCTCTCTATCTCCCTCTACCTATGGTTGTCCTTTCTCGTTCCCTCGTCGGGCGCCGTTGCACGCATGGGTCTCGCTCTCGCTTTGCACAAACACCACAATGGCACTATTAGGATGTCGCAGGAAAAAACTAACCGAACGGAGGGCCAGGAGGATGCCCTCCCCCGTCCCCCGCCTCCTGACCCACGGTTCTGTTGTCATCTCTGTCTCGTTCCGCCAGGCACCCGCTGGCCGAAATACGGACTCGTTTGGGGTTCGCTAGGGGTTCGGCAGTTTTCGGGCCAACGCGGCTGAGCGAGCCAACGAAACGCCAACGAATCCCGTCAGGAAGCGGATGCGAAACCGAGGAACAAGATGTTGAATAGTGTGGCACTAGACACTAGTGCACTAGTCGCCACCCTTCGCCCGCCATTCGCCTCGCATCCTTCCTCAATGTGCGCAAGCGGGAAGGGAGAATTGGGAAGCATTTTTCGGAATCATCCTCTGGCCGCCTCTGGCCACCGTACCCAACGAGGTCCCGCCGCTGCTGCCGTCGCTTTTATTTGGACAAGTTTTTCGTCGGCACCAGCGAGTGCAACAAGTGACTCTCGCCCGGCCCAGGTCGATTCGGACGGTGTAGTAGTTCTCGAACAACAATGCCGTGCACTGCTAGTGATCCTTGGAGTGCGAGATCCGACCCAACCCAGCCGACCAGCCGATGCTAAGCGACTTTGGCCTAGCGAACCAATCGCTCCCGGGGTGTTTGTGTGTATGTGCACCTCCCGAGGGGTTGCGTCTAGCAGGTTGCATTATATTTTTTGGCAAGTGAAATTGGTGAAACGCAGTTCGATACGTAAACGGACCTCTCCGGGCATCAATCTGGAAATAGGCACGCGTGCGGTGCGCGGCTGGTGCTGCTGCACGGTGCATCACAACCTGTTGGATGTGCGATGTTTGGTAGACGACGGTCTCAGCCACGGAACCATTCTACGCAAAACGCATCAGCTGACTCGCAATCCGCGTGTGTTTCCGCACGCATCCCTGATGGAGACGCATGGTGTTTCTGAGTGCTGAAAAGGTTTTGCTGCGCCTTTCGAGGAATGAGCGAATGTTCTCGCTACGGAAAGACCACAAGAAGTGAAACGAATTATTGTGTCTAAAGTAGACAAGCAATTGCTTCTCAAAAACAACATTTGGTGATCCTGATTGTGCACATTTCGAAACATTAGAGCGGCATTGCACCAACCATTGTAATTGATGTCGAGTATCTTGACCGCCTCTTCGATGACCAGTGATTGGAGCGATATGGCTTATTGCAACCCCGAAACGGCTTCACTCATTGGTGCTTCCGTCATCGACCAACAGCCTAAATTGCAATCCAATCACCCCCATCGCCATCTGTCGGTGCACCATCTGCATTCCGCGACGTCCACGCTGCATCATCGACTTTCCCAAGCGGACAACATGAACGGTGCTGGTGAGTTGAATTCCCTATCCTTAAGCTCCGCATCCGCACGACCGCAAAAGCGTTAGCTTTGACGGTGAAGACAGACCATTCTGTGATTCTCGAACACGTATCTCGCCTTTCCTTCCGCAAACTATCACTTGGACAGTTCTCATGAATGGGACCACCGTCGAACGGTCCTGCCGAACGACAACGCCCGTCTCTCACCCATAAATAGCAACCTGTTGATTTTCTGTACTGTTCAAAGGCCTGTCAACCGGCGAACTGTTTCGAGTTTCAAGAGAATTTCTAGCACAAACTTGGGCCATTTATCGAAAGCATGTATATGCTTGTTGTTGTGTTGTAGATAATTTTACGAACTTGTGGCGTTTTCAATGCGCCTTCAATTATTTCGTCTTTGTTGTTGACGGAAGGTTGTTGTTTGAAACGAAATGTAATGAATGTATAATAATTTCAATTCTTTTTGCTGCTTAAAAGCACAAACTGTAACAGGAGGCCCGCGACCACGCCCTTCATTCATGAGCAAGATTTGTAAACAAAAAGTTTGGTTTTGTTTGCACACTGTGTGAAAATGTTTCCTTACGTGTTATGTTCTCAATTGTGCCATCTACTGTTTATTTCAGTATAACACAACAAGTGTAGATCGAAAACATATGGACGCTACGAAGTCGTCATAATTCATCAAAAGCGTTTATTCTGTTGAATTTAAACTTCAAGCCATTTAATACATTAAAACTTTATTGAAAATTTAATAATTTCCTTGGATCTTGTTAATTTTAAAATAAGTTATGGGCAAAATTTGTTTAGGTTGAAAAGATACGTTAAACATCAACTATATTATTTGTTTGTTAAAAAATTAAGATTATTGTCATCCTAAAATTTGAGCTATTTAGCACAGTGCTTGTTTTAGGAGTACAACTTATTTTGTTGCTCATTCATTATGCTTGCTTATACTTTAATGATCTATTTTTTAATGTTAAATGTATAAAATCAGATTGTTTGTTTAATTTTTTTGTTTAGACTCGAAAAATAAATTTGCATCCTTGATTTTCATTAGAGGGAATTCCTTATGAAACAGTTCACGAGAAATATTGAATACTGATATGTGCAGTGCAGTTGCTCTGGATTAGCAAATGGTTGATCTGTTAATATTTGTATGAACAAATACGAAATCTGGAAGTAATTTATACTTGCCAAAGTTTTATAACTAAACTTCCAGCTATTATCAAATTCAAGCACAATCGGCCCCTTGTGCCCTCAGCACTCCAAGACAGCTGTGCTCGGTGCAGTGTCGTGAATATTGAGAGGTTTCCATGTGGTGGCGTCACAATGCATGCACACCAAACATGTGCCCCGAGGCGTAATCGCTTATCAGCTTCGCAGTTTTGCAAAACCGAAACGCATACCGTGTACGCACACACAAACAATAAACGTTTCTTATCGGAGTGCATTGCGAGAGCCAAGCGATTAATCATGCGGTGGAATGAAAGCTCAAGGAAGCTGGCAGTCAATCGGTGGACCCAGTGCGGAAGTGCGAGTCGGGACGCAAGATTGCGTTCCGCCTATCGGCAAATAAATTCAAGGTTTTCTACGAATCCACAACCCGGGTGGGGCGTCCTTTGGCTTCAACCTTTTCGCAACCGCGTGGCGCAGCACGTCGGTCGTCTTCAGGATGGGTGTAGAAAAAAAAAGAGAAAAATAAATGCATCCGTGTAATTCTACTGCCATCCACCAAGGCTCTCATGCATTACCTCATTTCTTTGCTATTCGGCGACGGCCTAGCTCTACTGCTAGGGGCCACTTTTGTCACCCCACCGAACGCTGGATGAATAAATGGCTAGCAAATTCATCATCCCCAGATAGACTAGGCAGCCGGGGGTCCCCTTCTTTTGCTGGCTAGCTTCATCTTGCAAGACGCATAATTTCCTCACGCTTTAGACGTCTCCTCGCGAAGTTTCCCTCTACGGGACGCACGCTGCAAATTTCCTACGTACCCTGTCGCCAGCAGGAAGAATTTGACTTCCTATTTTCTCCACGGTAGGGCCGCGGCGAAATGCCACCAGCAGCAAGAGCCACCCCGAAATGGGGGCAAAATGTTCGCGAGGGAACGGCTGCATCTATGCATCGCAGATGCAACAAGTTTCTCCATCCCGCTCGCACCCACTGCAGCGCTTCCCAAAAGGCTTTTCTTTCTTTCTTTTGCTGGCAAATCTTCGTCTTCGTCGTGTCCTTCGCAGATCGCCTCGCCACTGCGCTTCTCGCGCGTTTCCTTCCCAGGCGCGCTCGCCGTTTCCTTCTCTATCCCTCGTTCACGCCGGTCCGTGGCGCTCGCTCGCTCGCTCACTCACACCACAAGGCGCACGTCTCATCTCATCGCCATCTCTCGGCGTCACATTATCATCAAAGCAGTCGCGTCATCGTCCGCTTTGTGCTGCTGCTGCAAGACTTTTACATTATAATTCCGAATACGCAAGAAGTGCCAATTTTCTAAGCACGTTCCTGTCGCATGGCACCGACGTCGTGCCCGTCCGTCATGCCCCATTCCCCGCCTCGCGTAAACCACTTGTTGGCCACGGGGGAGCGAGACAAGCGGTGAGAGAGAACGCAAGCAAGAGGTACAGACTGCGTAATCGAATACTCGAAAATAACCCCCCCCCCCCCCTACCCCCGGTGGAAGGAGGTTGTGGGGGTTACAATTCCAATTTATGGAGCACTTCTAATCTTCTTGCTACACACAAAGAACAACGCGTCCCCTCTACCCCCGGCTTGAGAACCCCCTCACAGCAGCCTCGAAATCGTGACATATTTTTCCTTCTTCCCCCCCCCCCCCCCCGCCCTCGCCTTTTGACGAGTTTTTTTGTGTGTGCTCATTTTTGAGGCCATCAAATTCAGTTCCGGTTAAGGAGGACGAGTGCAGTGCAAGTGGAGGAGCCCCTTCGACGCACACCAACACTACGACACTTTGTAGGGGTCTCGCACACACACACACACACATGCACGCACACTTGCCTTTAGTGGTGTGGTGTGCGGAGGAAATGATGCGTTCTCGTTCCCTTTCACTCGCCGCGCACAGATACGATCGCGGGGCAGTACGTGCGTTCTCGAGTGCGTGCCTGCAGTTATCTCATTCTAAAGTGCATGTGCAAGGCGGCAGTGCATCACTAGTCCCACCCCCCCATCGTCCTCCCGGCTCACCACACCCTGCGTTGAGAGGGGAAAAACGGCGGCGGAAAAGCTAGCCGTTCGTTGCACGCGATCGTCCAAAACGGCGCCACCGACGAGTGCAGCTGATCGGCTGCAGTTCTCGATCCAATAAATGTGTCCGCGAGTGCACTCGCTTTGGCTTCCACCCGTCCCTCCACCCATCCACCCCTTTGCAATGTCCCCCCTCCCCCCGTTTCGGTGGCGTTCGGTTCGCATGCGCCGTTCGTCCGTGCGCTGTTGCACTTCGCTGCATCCGTGCATTGTTGGAGTGGTCATGATTCGATTCGAAATTTAATCGCCCATGCCCCCCCCTCCCCCTCTTTCACTCTCCCCCCCCCCCTCTCGTGTCAGTGTCTGCGCTTGTGTTGGTGAGTGCCTCGGATTTTCCCCACCACACGCGCGCCGATAGAACTCATGCAGCTCTTGAACTGACGGAACGCTCGCGCGTGTTGGTGTGCGTGCACGGGCGACGGACGGAGACGGCGGTGCGAGCGGGACGGCTAGCTGTGGCGGCGGCCTATGCCGAGATGGCACTCAGCCAACTGCAGCGCGTTTTCCCCGTCGTCAGTCGCATCAACGCACTGCTCCGATATGCACCGGAACGCAATTTCGGACGCGGCCCGAGTCGACCCGAGTAAGCCCTTAGTTCCTTCAGTCCGTGTGTGCTTTTGTGTGTTTTCCGCCCCTTTTGGCGGCGGCAAGTGACCGCAGCCGGGTTCCGCCGTTTGTCGATAATGCCAGGCCCAAAATCGGGACAAGAAAGTGTGCAGGCAATGCTCATACGCGGTGGTTTCGGTGATGTCCAGCGGTTGTCCAATGCCGAGGGTGGCCAGAAGAAGAAACAACAAACCGTGCATGTGTGTGTATGTGTGTGTGTGTGTGTGTGTGTGTGTGTGATGTCACAGTGCGTTGACGGAAGTGGCGCACTTCCGGTGCGAAGGAAGCGGTGGTGGACCGGGTAGGCTAGCTGGGTCGAGCAGCTGCAAGCCTCCACCGCCGAATCACACACACAAAACTGTCCTGGTTGCTGGTCGCCGATCGCCGGTATGCCGTGCCGCTCGGAAGTGATCGTTGTGATGGGTTGTCTTGTCAGTGTTAGCCCAGAAATGCTTGAAATGCCCAGTTTCTCGATCCGTGTGCCGATTGCTCTGCCCCGGAAGCCAGAGTCCAGAAACGAAAGGCGAACGAGGGTGTCTTGAGTTTCTCCTGGTGCGTGAACGTGTGTCACATCTGGGAGCAAGTTTTACACCCTGTAGAAACTAGCCTGCCAAATACAAAGTGGAAGTTTTTTGGTTATATTCAACCCGCGCATGCTGGATGAACGAAGAAAGCTTTTCGCCTACAGCCAGTGACTTATGAGCTGCATCATTCCTGGCTCAGCTGCTTTATTTTGTCCTATTGGATGTGATACCTTTGATGTGATAGTTTCTTCTGCTAAACCTCATTCGTCTAACGATCGCGGTTGTGATCAATCGAATGAAATATCTATCGTTAAACTGCTGTGCAACAACCACCGTCTATATAAGAGACAACAACAAAACCTGGCACTAAAATCGCTTCTTAACGGCACTTGTAGTGACACTGGCATTCCACACGACCATGCAAAAACGACGAAGTCTATCCAAAGACCAGCAATCGGAACAGCCGCACACCCAAAAGGGCAACCCAAAGTTTTTCGTGGGCCTGTTATTGCAAAACGAAAAAAAAACCAACCATTTTGTAGCGAATTGCAATTGTGTGAAAAAAGAAAGATATAACTGTAATCGGGTGCCCTCGCAAAATAAAATTAAGAAGAAAAAAAACTAACCTCCCGTTGCCTTTGGAGGGTGATCAAATTATTTTCGACGCCAAAAAATACGATAGTCAACGATTTTTTGTTTAATTTTGTTTTAAGTGATCGGTTTGTTGGTGATTTTTTGCCCTTCTTGAAAAAGCTGGCCCGGTGTCGTGTTTCTGCTACATTTTATTTTACAGTCATGTTTAGCATTTATGTTTCGGAGTTTAACACATTTTTTAGAGCAACTTTTCCGGCTCAAATTGATACTCCCGTTATAAGGGCGCGCGTGCGTAAACCGTTTAGTGATCGGTGACTTATTCAGCCGCTGGCGTTCGTTGTTTCCTATGTTGGTGTTTCGTTTAGTTTGTTTATGGGTCTGTGTAGCGCTTTTGTTTAAATGTTTTTTTTTTCTTCTGGTTTTTTTCCCATCTTTTGCTCGCCACAGTGCGGATGAATGCAAGTTTTCGGTTTACCGTTGATCTAGTTTCGCTATCGTTTCTAACCAAACTCCTCAAACGCTCGTGTCGCTCACTTTCCGGCCCCAATCCTCGCGCAGAGAGGAAGCAAGAGCCGGTTTAGGATCGGCAACAGTACTAGCGGGCGGCTCGTCTCCCACAAGCACCCAAAGTGTCGCGAAAGGGGAGGTGATTCATTAGCAATTTATTAGTTTCCCGCCATCGCTTCCCGGCTCGATCTTCATCCGGATTGAAAGCCTTAAATTCGTGACAATTCGTATGTGCATTCGTGTGCGAGCGTTCGTGCTCTTGTGCGCGTCCGTGCGCGTGTCTGTGTGTGTGTGTGTGTGCGTGTTTTTTTTTCGAACCGACACCCACCTCTCGCCTCACCCCTCGCAATTGCCCCTCACCTGAACGCGATCGGCCGATCCGCGATCGCCGATGGATGGATCGATGTACTTACTCGCCATTTTGGCGCCTTGCCTTGTCATCCTTCCGTTGCAGCAGTGTGCGTTAGTGCGTGTGCGTAGTTGTTATTTAGTGTACATATGTGAAGCGAACGGTGCGCGTCCTCGTCCCACGTAAACCACGCAGTCGGAAGAGAAGCGCCGAGGAAGAGTCGAAGAGAAGGGAAGCGAATCGAAGTGTTTTTAAATGAAAAGTGGTAAGTGCACCAACTTCGCCACCTAGCTGGCAAGATCGCCCTTCGGCGCAAATGCAACCGACGCAATCAAATGCAATTCAAGGAAAGGGCCACCATTCGTCGGTACACGCAGTGACTCACCGCCGGGGGTCGCAAGACCACACATTGATGCGTGTGCGATAGTTGAAACTGTTTCAGCCCAAATTCCGTACAGCGGAAGTAGGGGCACGTACGCCCCACCCAGGGCAGCCGGGTGGTAAAATCCAACGGCCGAGGCGATCGTGAAAGAGAATATACTATTTTTAAGAAGGGCGACCAAGCCATCGCCCACCGCCTCCAAGACGTTGAGGCTCTTTGCTCGTTGCCGGGGGATCTGCACTTGATTGGTGTGGCGGGAGAAAGAAATACGATCGCCCACCCCGGCCTACCTCAACCCTCCGGATCCAGCCCGAGCCAACCAGGGCGCTTTTCCTGTCAGAGCGATTTAGTTCTTAATAGTTTGCCTCTCGGTTGTGCCGTTCCGTTCCGATCGCTCGTTTTTGGCCCACCGATGTCGTGATGTTCTCCGAAGCCTCCTCCTTCCTGCCGGCGAAAGATATGAGTGCGTGAGTTTTGCAGTACCATTTTCCTTCCTTCCCCCTTCCTCTGCTCACTGTTTCACTTCACCACTTCTCGCCCTGCTGCCGGCTGCCTTCGGCCTACTGTGTGTCTCTGTGTGTGTGTTGTGTGTGTGATTAACTACTTCCGTTCGAGATCTTTGTTTTCTTTCTTTATTTATTTTATTTCTTCCAACTAACACGTTGCTAGTGTACCATTTGTAAATAATAGTTACGTTCTGTGCTTTTCTTACCCTTGTGTTAACGTTATCATAGTTTTGTAAACATATTTTACTTACCATTCCGAATTCCATAACAAATCTGGTGACTAAAACCATCATGCTTCGTGGAGGGCAGCAGCTATTCTGGCAATTCTTTCCCGCCACTCGCATTGGGTCACACCTTGTTCCGCGCAAGAAGCAGTGCATTTTAATGTATGCAGGCGCCAAACAACAAACCAGCAAAAGACACCCCGTGCGCCAGACACGAAGATGGTGTCGAAAACAAAAAGAAAAAAGAACGGGGGAAATCATTTTACATATTAGTACCGGCGAAAATCCATAATCACGATTACGGGCTGCCGCGCCTTCCCAGTAGTCGGGAACGTAGACGCGAACTTCCTAGGTATGGAAATGTGGCCAGCGGCATGAATCGCCCGGGAGAACGCGGCGCGGGGATAATCCGGGCGCGCCGGGAAGAATAATGAGACGAACATATGTTTGAATTTCGAATGAGATCAACCCCGGACCACTTTCCGTGCTTCCTTTTGCGCCCGAGCTTTTGGCTCGATAAGAAAGATGCGATCTTTGCATATTGGAAGCTGTCCAGTAGAAGTCGACCATGGCGAGTCGTACAAAGTGCATTCTGCCTTTCTGCAGCCGATGGCATTCAGGGACGAACTGGTGGCGTAAGATGTGTGTGTGTTTTTCCCGTCACCGAGCCCGGTTTGCCCGCTCCGTGGCCGACGACTTTTGGCGGTTTCGAAGAGAGACAGAGGAATAGCTGGTTTAAACGCATAATCGAAATAGTAACGACGATCATCGTTAGCAACCGGGAGGGGGGGGGTACGAAGACGGCTGCAGGATGGACGAATCGGGACTATTCAAAGGATGCAAAGAAACACGACGCAAAATTACAACAGAAGGAAAAATAGCGCGGTGTATGTGAATAAACACGGAACACGGTTTCAGCTGTTTTCGAAGAATCTATCCTGCATTACATGGTACAAATGTTCCAATCTGAGCCGACAGGCAGAGACAACTTTCCGCCATTGCTTCGAACGGGTTGATTGCAGAACTCGCCCTCCTCGAGCCGATTATTGATAAGGGAAATAGTAGTTCGGTGTTGGTGCCACGGCTCGCAAGCTGATTAGCGCCAATCGGGTTCATCCACAAGCGCAACTCTGTGCAAACAAGTACATGATCGATTCAAGTGATTCGTGGATCTTCACCGCTGCAGCGATATGAAATAAATCGAGTCAATCGGTATAACGCAACCCATTCCATGTCGAACTCTTTCAGAGGCGGTTTCAGCCTCGCCTTACCCTCGGCCGCATGGACTCGAGACTGGCGCGTGAAATCCGGCTGCGGAAAGTCAAACAAATCCGGCACCACAATAAGTTGCCGTTCTGGACTTTCGGGACAGCGCGCGTGTTTGGGCTCGGGTCGGACGGCGGTCGATGCTTCGGGAAGCTCCTCCTTCTTTCTGACAGAGCCTACGGGTTCGACCAGCCAAAGGCGCCTCGACGCTGACACACATATATTGGGAAGGCAAACACAACCGAAACGAACGAAGAAGACACCGCCGGCGGCGATAACGCGTCGACGACGAGCGGCTCGAGTCCGCGGAAAGAACAAGACCGAGGGACGACGTCGTCTTGCGGGGCGGCCAAGTGTGACGAAATGTGCATTCGCGCGGCGCGCAAAAAGTCACACGGTCAAGGGAGGAACAGGAGGGCAGAACCAAAAAAAAAAAAAAAGAAAACATGGTCAGTTAACGAAACGTAAAAAAATAATATAATTTATGCAATTGAAATGTAAACCAAAATCACCACCAAAGCAGGGGGAACGGTTCTAATCGAATCGAAAATGCAGGTGGCGAAAGGAAGCACCTCGAATCGACGCTTCCGGAGGTAGGTGGCGGAGCCTTTCGATTGGGTCGCGGGGACAGCCTGCAGGTACTTGCATCAGAGCCTCTGCTTAGCTTGCGCCGCGTCTTCGCCGTATCCGGTTTTGCAAGCGACCGAAATGCAAAACATAAACACATGCACTAAATTGCTTGTGCCAAATAGAAGAAAAAAAAAACCAAACCGATAGCTAACGAAGAAATAAAGTGAATGTTCACTATTTATGTTCTATTTCATTGACTGTGGCGAAAGCGGACGCATACAAAAAACATACATACTCACAAAATGGCTGCTTTTTGGTGTCGGCGAATTAGACAGTTGCACTGCGATTCATAACCACAAAACCTGCCCCTTGGTACGCAAATCATATGATTCGTTATTTGTTTGTTTAGACGATTGGACCGGCAGGAGAATCGTCGCCACGCCAAGGTGTGCTGCAATAATTGATTCCTGTGCAGAAGCCGAAGACATCCGCGTTCGCGTGAAGTGCAACTGCTCAGCTGTACCGTGGCAGGTTCGACTAGGCCAACCGGGCACCTTTATCTTGCAGCGTAGAGCTACTCACTTTGAAAGCACCGCGCTGTAAAGACGAACCGCCACCACCCGGACACCGCCGGAAGACCAGCCCCCCGGAGCAGGGCGATTTGTGAATGAACCGCACGACGACGCGCACTTTAAGATGCATCGTAAGATATGCACCGTCAGAGTGGGCGGCACGGCGGTGTTCGGCACGGGGAGCAGGAAAGCACGACCAAATCGGAATCGAACGACCACGCGACCAAACCCTGCCCCTCGGCTCCCTCGATGCACGCCGCGATTTCCCGAGAGGCACCATGTGTGTGTGGGAGAGAGAGAGAGAGAGAGAGAGATAGAGAAAGAAAAAGAGAGAGAGGGAGGCGGGAGGCCAAGCGGTCGGTAGGAAAATGGGTTTCTGCCAGTTCTGCCGGCTGCCGTTGCAGTTGCAGTTGCATAATCGCCCGGCAACAACAACAGCAGCAGCATCACAACGCAAACCGGCTTTCGCCGCTTCACGCGACGGATGGTAATGGTTTTCCGTGAAGGTCGACCCCATCCCAAGGGTCCGCCGGCCACCGGCCTCCTCCTTCGCTCCCTTGTTGCGAAGGAAGAATCCCTGGACACGACTGGCGTTGGCCGGCTTCGGTGCACCTTTATAAATACACATCACCGGTCTTTATGGGCGCCGTGGCTCGGTGTTCGTCGCGGGTGGGTGAAGTTGTGGGTGGTTGTGGGTTTGTGTGCCTTAGGGAATTGGAGCAACAATCTCACGACGAGTTTTCCAGACGACGCGGACGATGGACGGACGGGATTTTCTTGGATGCTGCTACCTTACGTCGGTGAGGTTAGACGCGCGAAGTTCTTCCCGATCGCATCGATGTGCATGGTGGGTGGGAGTTCGCCTGGATGCAACTGGTGCAGTCCGTCATCTTCACCTCCGACCGGCCCGGGGTGGGGGGCTCCTGTGTTTTCCATCCACGAGCTCGCTTCGACCCTACTTTTCCGACGTCATTCCCCGCATCGTGACTCACTCTCGGCAGCCTCGCGCCGAACGGAGATGACGATGCACTGACCGGCCGATTACTGCCCGGGAAAGCACGTGCTTAGTCGTGGCGAAAGTAAGAGTGTACGCCGTCCACACACCATCGACCCACCGACCGATGACGACGCACATCGGGAGTGTGTTTAGAATGTTTGCACTTTGGGTCTCCTCCCTTCCGCGCGTGGTGCATCGGTGCAAAAATTGGGAAAACTCGCCAGTTGTTCCCCTTTGGCGTGAGTATGTTTTCGTGTGTGCATGTGTTTAGAACGATTAGAAATCGTCTCTTCACCACCACCCCCTCCAGACCCCACCCCATCTCACCAGTACACGACTTCGCACGACGGGCACGACTGTTCGGCTACTCGATTCTAGCTCGGTGCAATGTGTGCACGCCTGAGTGCATCGGAACCCCCCACCCCCACAGGATGCAGTCAGTCAAAGTGGCTGCCGAAAAAAGCGGCACAACAAAGCCACCCCACCGGTGGCGCACGTGTGAGGGCGGATGTATGCATCTGAGGGTGTGTGTGTGCAGCTACGTTGATGCAACAGATAGCGGGTGTTTAGAAAAAGGCTGCTGCACCGAACAGGGACCGATGCAGTTCAAGTCCGGGCCGAGCGGTGCAGGATGGAGATAGATTTAGAAAAACCTCGTTCCCACCACACTTGGGCGGATGACGGTTCCGGCCCATGGCGTGCCAGAACGGGACGAACTGATGGTGCATTTTCTAATACCATGCACCATGCACCATGTGTGTGCTATAAATGCACCCGAGTGGAGGATTGGGCCCGGTACTCGATTGATGAGAAAAAGGGTGTTTAGATGCGATGCACAGAAAAACCTGATTTTTGAGGTCGTTATTGGTCGGACGACGTTTCGGTGATTCGATCGATAGGCTCGGCGAACAAGCAACGAACGGGAGAAGATGTCACCGTTGCAGCAATACGCAGTTACAAATCAAGAAAGCAAATAATTTATGTTATTTTTATGCAATTCAAGTCCAAGCAGCTTATGAGCATTCGACATTATTAAACAAGTGCCTAGATTGATCGTTCAAAAATCCATTTGATTTACCTAACTCATATTTTTATACGGAACATTTCAACTTTTTATCCCAAAAAATTATGAAAGTGTTTGCACAGTCGTTGTCAAAATCTCGATTATATTTTATAAATCTACAGAATACGGGAAACTTTCGTAACATATTCCGATACGAATAAAATTAACGATGCATTCTAAATATTTTATTTTATTTTTTTCATTCAACTGTTCGTATGGAGTTGCTTTTAATAAATAACATTATTTAAATAAAGGATTTTTTTTATCTCATTATTCTGATTAAAAGATCAAAGGCAAACAAATTGTAAGCTTGATCAAGTCACAATTTGTATTTAGCTGAAGATTTCATGGTCTGAATTGGTCTTCTGTGCTTCCAAACTCGCTCGTCGACCCGTTGCCATAATTTCCCGCACCAAACGAGTCGCATTTGGTTCGAGGTTCGAAACCGTCGGCCAACGCTCCGCGCAAACTTGACCGAAATGACTCAACCGGACGGTTCCACCTCGCAGTCTTGACCTTAATGAGCCACCAAGCGGACGATTTTAATGAGATTTTGATTGAACAAATCATCTAACGATTGGCCAGAGTCGCAACCAAACCTGGGAAGGCGAATTCTTAACCCCCCAGCCTCGCCCCCTCCCTCGCGAAGCGACTTTTGCTCGACCGTAAAAGGCCCCGCGAGGAACCGTTCCAGTGAGGGGAACCATTACTCGAGATGTTCAGTTGTGCACCGGTCGAGCTGCACCTATAACCGGTCGGTCCTAGGCACCATTGTGGGCCTAGAAGTCGGCACTAGAGCACGAAAAATTCGAATTAATAGCTCATGACATGTTCACACATACGTGCCACTCAATGCCACCGATAGTGCCCGTTCACACACAAACATAAACACACACTGACCGACCGGGCCAGGAGCATACTTCTACCGCGTCATGCATCCAAGCTTTGGAACCCCGCTTCCAAGCTGGTCATTTTTCCAAAAGCGTTGTCAAAACAAGTTCCTTTGGCGTGTGCTGTACAGTGCGTCACTTCTAGATTCAAATCGTGCAACTTAAAGGCCTAAAGGCCAAACCCTCGAAACAACCACTTTTTGAACGTTCTGCTTCTTGTTCCCGCTCGGCCTCCTTCACTCACTCGGTCTTGCTCAAGGCACAGCCATGTTTATGGCGCGCGATCTCGGCGCTGCCCTTCATCCCCACTGCCGGAGCAGTTGGTTGGAGATCGCACAACGAAAAAAAAGGGAACAAACAACATCGAATGAAAGCCCGTACCACCTACTGCACATGCGGTTGGTGCTTAATTCAATGAATTTAAATAAATCTAAACTTGAAATTCCACCATCGGCGGCAGAAAACCTCCAACTGCCGCGGCACAGGCTAACCAATTGCGTTTGTAAGTTCAAGTTTTTGCCACTACCCGCACCGCGTAGCTTCTCGCGGACTCGCGTGCTAACCCCCACCGGCACGCCGAGTTTGTCCTTCAACGTTTCAGTTCCTCGATCATCGATCGGCTTGGAAGCGCAATATGGCGCCCCGGTGCTGCTACTACTACTACTACTACCGAGCGGGTGATCAGGATCGTGCGTAATTATCGCCTAACGATGTACACTCATACATCTCAGCAAGTGGCGCTTTTTTGTGCAGCTCGGCAAGATGAGAAAATAGACCCATACAATAATCTTGAGATAATTAACTATCGATCGCGTTGCGAGCCTGCCTATCTCGTGTGGAACCGGCATTGTGAGTCGAACGGATACTTCCTTGAAGGTGTAACTACTTGCAGCGGCAAATGGAAGCATTTTTACGGAAAAAACCATAGAAACGATCAAAACAGCAAAAAGATGGCCGCGCATGACTACCAGGAAAAGATTGCGTGGCCTTTCGGATTCATGTGTCCTGGGTGCCAGCGTACGTTCTCCGATTTAGAGCATTTACGCCACACGCCTCCGCACAGTGGACGTGAGTTAAGCCTCATCCGGAACTGGCCCACAAATCAGGCATAAACCAACCGCTTATCTGTCACACATGTCATGAAGTGCCTCACCCGCACTGGGTGGCCTTTGTCCGATACCATTCTGCGCTGAGATCAACATTGGTCACGTCCCCTGCACGTGCGATTGAAGATTTTCCACACACGGCAAAAGCCAAACTATCCCGAGAGTAGTCCCGGACTCAGCTCAGCGTTCCTTTTTTGTTTCGGGAGATTAATCGCTCAAGGGCTTTCCCTGTACTGTCTACACCATATACCAAGAATGGCACATTTATCGAAATTCTTTGTTCTCGCCTGCGCACCAACACAGACACCTGTTTCGCGCATATCATGCGCTGCCCCTAGCCCCCGTTCCCGTGGAGTGACTGAATCTACTTGATTTCATTCTCCGGAACTATGCACCGGTCCGCGGGGCTCCACGGTTGGCACTGTTTGGCTGTGCGGTTTCCACGCGATCGAGCCTCAAGGTTTACTACTTTTTTAATACGAGAACCTTTGGCGCGATCATTGTTGCTGTACAGAGGGTATGCTAGCTGCAGTTCTGTGTAAGGTGGCGATCGTGAATAAAGCTAAATCTAAGAAAGAAACAACCAAACCAATCGAAATACCTCATCGTTTCCTCATAGTTGCTGCTGCCGCGAAGTCGATTGCACGAGCCGTACTAGCTAGACACGTTCCGTGGATTGGCTTACTTGAACATGATAAGATTCGGCCCGTTTTTTTATTCCATTGCCTGTTTGTGTACTACTTTACTTGCTTGCTGACTTGCCTGCTTACGTTTTTACACTCCTCCTCCTCCTCCACTGTAACTTATCGTTTACTTGTCAACGTTGTTTCGGCACTTCCTTCAAACGGCTACGGCGTGTCCAAAATCGCTGCAAGTTTGGCAAAGGTGGAGCGGAGGGCACGCAGGGCGACACGCGGCCCGGCAGAACGTGAGTTTTGGCGCATTTTTGTAAGTGGGACTCATCACCACAGCCACCGACTGGGCCCTGGTGTCTCGTGAATCTGTAGCACGCGCAATTCCCGGCGCGTGGAGTGTGTGCTCTGGCGATGCTTTTTGCACCCGTGCGCTGTTGGGTTGGCCCTATTCGGCCTTACCCCCGGTCTATGGGCGCAGTAAATGATGCATTTCTGGCGCCTTACACCTTTTGTTGTGGCTGGCTGCTGAGTGGACGTCATAAGCATCCTCGTGCGTGGAAGTCTTGCATGCAGTCTTTATTCGCACGTCGTAATTAGCTAGCCGGTGGAGAGCGCGTATTCATCGATTCTTCGGTGAGTGCAACAATGATTTTGTGTGAAACCAAACCGCCTATCAACATCGCCTTCATGTTGGCTTTAGAGACTGTCAAATGTAGGCTTTATAGTTTATAAAGTGGCACTTTTACAATTCAGCGTTGTGAACTGTATGTGATTTAAACGCACGATTTATGATTGCAAAATGTATTGAATCATTCAATTCAACGTTTTAATGCATTTATTGGAAGTCGCAAATAAACAAACATGTTGACATGTGAAAGAAAACAAATCTTAAATCAGATAAAGCCGTAAGTTAAACACGTCCTCGCCTCGGTGAAGTTGAGAATTCCTCGGCGTGTCGTGGATAAACAGTGTCAAATGAATTCGCTCACATTTATCATATTTGTGACGTTGATTTTATTAAATGTCGCAAGAATTTTATCGCCCCACTCACATTGCGCCGTGCGATGTGCAGCGTGGAACAAAATTCTCTTACACATCGCAAGCCCATCTTACACATCGATCGCGAAGCCGATCACAAAGTGCGTTCCGAAGAAACGCAAACACAAAGAAACACCACCACCGTCACCCGAAACCTCCGGACCGGACGATCATTACTTTCGCTTTCGTGTGAATCACTTTCGGCGCGACGACAAGGCTGAAGAACCGGGTTTTGCGCGATGACGCGAGCGCACACGCTGGCCCCATTTCGGTTGCATCTTGCCGAAAAATGCATGTCAGCAGCGGTGGGGCCGGAAGGAAGAAAGCCGAAAGGCGCGGTGGACTGCCCCAAAAACACTGTGCAGGCCGAAGTACTTCCCAGGTTCTTGGGGCGAGGGTCGGCCTTCTACGTGCAACCGCGTGGAACACGATCCGCCGAGAAATGCGCGAGATAAACAAAGCGGTACTCATCCCGGTGTCCGTCGTCACACACGCACACACACACACAGGCACACACGTACAGGCGGGTCGCGGTCATTCGATTAGACCAGGAAGGACGCCGTTCGATCGGCTCTGGAGTTGAACTTATAGTACGCAGTGAAAAGTGAGGAGAAATTGTTTAATAACAAACGCGCGCGCGAGATAAACTGTTTACGTCGACGCGGGTGAAAAGTGAAGGGTAGTGCGCGGGTGATAGCGAAGGACAGTGCAAAACAAAATAGTGCACTCGGCTCGCAAGCAAAGTGGCCGGCGCGTACCTAGAGCTCTGTTGCCCTAGCAACACCGCTGCTACTACTACTACTACGCAGTGCTTAGTGCTTAGCTAGTGTAGTCGCATAGTGTGCGTGCAGCCAGGATCACCTGATCATCCTACTTGCCGTCGTATACAAGTGGTGGTTGGGAAGCTTGCGTAGTCTGTCATCCCGTTAGCGATGCGGGCGAAATGAGTGCAAGCGAAAATGCAAATCCGCTTGGAGCGGCAATGAAGGATATTGGAGCATTCTTTGGCCGGAGCTCCAAAATTCAGCGAACGCCTCCAACCGATGTCGTAAGCGTAGTGGTAGCAACGCCAGAAGCTGTTGCGAGTACCAAAGCGGCAGGGTTGACGCCAATAGCAAGACCCCCCACCGAGCAGGGGAAGAGCTATGCTGGCGTATCGGATGAAGGCAAGCTAGTGGAAGCGCTGGAAACGGCGAAAGCTCTCCACGAGTTTGCAAAGGACAGAAACAATGTCCACAAGGACATTAAACGGATGGCGGTGAAAATCGTGGCTGCACTATCTGCTTACCGAAGCGAACGCGCGGCAGTTGAGCCGACAGATGCAGCCAGGAAAGCCGGTGACAGTGATAGAGATGGGCCAGTTATTCCGAACCCAGTTCCGGTCCTCTCATCGAAGAGAGTTCGCTCAGTGAGATCGCCGGACGAAGTGGATGCGGTAAATAAAAAAACAAGGGGTGAAGAAGAACCGAGGGTGTCGGAAGTAGCGTGGGTTACCCAAAAAAGCCGAAGGAACAGGGATAAGGCGAAGAAACCAGTCAGCACGCCCTTAGAACCTGAGGAAGCGAAAAAGAAGGGGGGGGCCATACTTATAGGTGCCAAAGATGAGGACTCTTACGCGGACATTCTACGCAAGGTCAAGAATAATCCGGAGCTAAAAAGCCTGGGTGAAAGTGTGTACCAGGTGAGGCGTACCCTAAAGAACGAACTGCTCCTCGAGCTGAAGATAGGGGCGCTGGAAGTGAACGATGAGTGTCAGGAAGCGTTGCGGAAGACAGTCGGAGAGGTTGGGGAGGTTAAAATGCTCAGCCATTCCGAAACGATCGAGTGCAGGAACGTCGACGAGGTTACGTCTGTAGAGGAGATTGAGCAGGCCATAAAATCTCAGGTGAAAGTAGGGGACATCCAAATGCAGGTGAGGTTGAGACCGGCCTACAGTGGAATGCAGACGGCCTCTATTACGTGCGCGGCAGGCCTAGCCAGCAAAATCCTTGCTGTCGGCAAGCTTCGTGTAGGATGGACCGTATGCCCCCTGCGATTGGTTCCCAAGATCAAGGGGTGCTTTAGATGCTGGGGTGTGGGTCATCACGTTCGAAACTGCAATGGGCCGGATCGCGCGAATACGTGTAAAAGATGTGGAGAAGAAGGACATAGAGCGATCGCCTGCAAGAAAGAAGAGCGCTGCGTACTTTGTCCGTCAGCAAGGAGCAACCATCGTATGGGGGGTCCGGACTGCAAGGCGCTCCAGTAACGTCGAAGCATCTGGAGGTGTTTCAGCTCAACCTCAACCATTGTGAGGTTGCACAGCAGGTGATGTGGCAAACGTTGGTAGAGTCCAAGGTCGACGTGGCTCTGTTATCGGAGCCGTACCAGGTTCCATCTGATGACAAAAACTGGGTCGCGGACAAGACAGGGACGGCAGCAATACTAGCGGGGGGTCAGTACCCCATCCAGAGCATCATTAGCGACGACCACGAGGGGATTGTCATCGCCATGATAAACTCAATCGTGTTCTGCAGCTGCTACGCTCCCCCCCGCTGGTCGCTGGAAAAGTTTGCCGAGTTCCTGGACAAGCTGACGGTGGAACTGGTGGGAAGAGGCCCGGTGGTGGTTGGTGGCGACTTCAACGCCTGGTCGGTGGAGTGGGGCAGTAAGTACACCAATCAGCGAGGAACGAGCGTCGCAGAGAGCTTTGCAATGCTGGAGCTACAGCTGCTGAACGACGGGAAGGCAAGTACCTTCAGGAAAAATGGGAGAGCATCCGTGGTGGATGTCACCTACTGCAGCCCGCGGCTCGCAGCAGGAACGGACTGGAGAGTGATGGAGAACGACACCCTCAGTGACCACCAAGCCATTCGTTTTTCGGTGGGCAGTGAACGCAGTCCCACGGAAAATGGACATGGGGTTACGGGAGGCTGGAGGACCCAGTACTTCCAGACGGACATCTTTCTTGCTGCGTTAAGCTTTGGCGACTTTGGTACCACACCAACCAGTGCCGCTAAACTGGTCAACGCCCTGTCAGACGCGTGTGATGCCACAATGCCAAGGAGGAAGCCATCCAATGTAAGGCGAAGCCCAAAGTATTGGTGGAACATCGACATCAAACAGCAGCAGATGGAGTGCATCAAAGCACGCAGAAGGCACCAGAGAGCACGATCAGTGACCTCTCGCGAGGAACTAAAACTCATATACAAGGCAGCCCGAACAGCCTTGAAGAGGAAGATCAAGGAGAGCAAGAGGAAATGCTTTCTCGACCTCTGTCGCGAAGCTGAAAGAAATGTGTGGGGTGACTCGTACAAAGTGGTCATGGGCAAGCTCAGAGTCCCAAGAACCCCAGTGGAAAGGTGTCCAACCAGGCTCCGTGCCATCGTTGAAGAGCTGTTTCCGCAACACGACGCCACGTCTCAGGCCCTAACATCGTTGCTTGACAGGGAGCAGTCAGCTGCGAGTGCAACGGAGTTGGTACCCGTGACAAACGAGGAGTTGTTGGAGGCCGCACAGGGGTTGAAGATGGACAAGGCTCCGGGACTTGATGGGATCCCAAATCTTGCCCTGAAGACGGCTGTACAGGCGTACCCGGACGTGTTCCGGGAGTCGTTTCAGAGGTCTCTAGAGGCGGGAGAGTTTCCAGCTGTATGGAGGAGGCAGAAGCTGGTTCTCCTGCCGAAGCCTGGTAAAGGAGCCGGCGGTGCAACCACATTCAGGCCGCTGGGGCTGTTGGATACGGCGGGCAAGCTCCTGGAGAAAGTTATCCTAAACCGTCTTAGCGTCTGCACGGAGGCTCAGGGTGGACTTTCTGATCGGCAATTCGGCTTCCGCAAAGGGAGATCCACGGTGGACGCTATCCTTGCGGTTGTAGCGAAAGCGAGGACCGCGTACAACAAGAAGAGGACAGGCGACCGTTGCTGCGGGATCATCACGATTGACGTGAAAAACGCGTTCAACAGTGCCAGCTGGGAGGCAATAGGGCTAGCTCTGCGAAGGTTTAAAGTCCCCAACTACCTTTGCAGGATCATCGGAAGCTACCTTAGTCAACGGAACCTAGTGTACGACACAGAATGCGGTCAAGTGTCTACGCCAATGACCGCAGGAGTTCCACAGGGTTCCATTCTAGGACCCACCCTCTGGAACATAATGTATAACGGGTTACTGGAACTCGACCTCCCCAAAGGTGCAGAACTCATTGGCTTCGCCGATGACATCGCCTTGACTGTACTTGGGGAGGACACAGAGGAGGTGGAGGTCCTCGCGACTGAGGCATGCCGAAGGATAGAGCTGTGGATGGGGCAGAACAAGCTTGGGATTGCTCACCACAAAACCGAGTACCTACTGGTGAGCAGTCACAAGCAGGCGCAGGACACGTCGATACGGATGGGCGACTCCGTTATCATCGCACAACGGCAGCTGAAGTACCTCGGAGTGATGCTGGACGACCGGCTGTCGTTCCGGGCACATGTCGAGTATGCCTGTGAAAGGGCAACGAGGACTGCGGCCGCAATCTCGCGCCTCATGCCCAACACAGCTGGACCTCGCAGCAGCAAGCGCCGCCTTCTAGCGACGGTGGCTACGTCAGCCCTGCGATACGCGGCACCAGTGTGGGCGGACGCCCTGAGCGTTAAAACCTACCGGGAGAGGGTTGGTAGGGTGCACAGGCTACTCGCCAAACGGGTAACCTGTGCTTACCGGACGATATCCCTGGAAGCTGTCTCCGTGATCGCGGGAATGGTGCCCACATGCCTTTTGGTCGAGGAGGACGCAGAGTGTTTTCGGCGTAAGGATGCAGGAGGCGGCAGCTCGAGTGCAGTAAGAGCTGCTGCAAAGAAAAGCACGATGCAGAAGTGGCAAAGCAGATGGAACAGCACGGTCAAAGGGCGGTGGACGCACATCCTAATCCCTGACCTAGAGTCGTGGATTGGAAGGAAGCACGGGGAGGTGGACTTCTATATCACCCAGTTCCTGTCCGGTCATGGGTGTTTCAAGTACTACCTGCATCGTTACAAGCACGCCAGCGCCCCGTGGTGCTCGTGTTGCAGCAGGTCGGTGGAAGACGCAGAGCACGCCCTGTTTACGTGCCCGCGTTTCCACGCGGAACGCGTTGAGATGGTGGAACGTTGCGGCATGGTACTGACGAGCAGAAACCTCACCGAAGTAATGTGTTCTTCGGAGGAGAAATGGAAGGCGATCGGAGCGGGTATGCGGACTATAGCAACAAAACTGCAGACAATGTGGAGAGACGAACAAACGCTAGCCCACCGAGGGCACGGAAGACGGATTGAGAGCCACTAACCAATCAGAAGAATTGTGCTGGAGCACAAAACCCCCTCTGGAAGCAAAGCCTAAACGGCAGATTCCCAGGGGATGCGGTACGAGGAGGTGGTTTTAGTGGGTAAGAGCCCCACACTACCCTATGTGTGGGGTGTCTTATTGAAGATTTCCCCTCCGCGACAAAATAAAAAAAAAAAAAAAAAAAAAAAAAAAAAAAAAAAAAAAAAAAAAAAAAAAAAAAAAACACGTACAGGCGGGTGAAGTGTGCATTTCGGCACTTTTTCGGCACACGCATGCGGCGACGGCGCACGATAAACGCCGGCCGAATCTCGCCGAAGCTTCGAAATTTCGAACGAGAAGGGCGAAACTGCTGGCGCGTGCATCCATGAGATCCCCTATCCGCACATGGGGAGGCGAGGGAGGCGTCCGAAAGTGGCGGGCCGGTGGCGAGTCGCGAAGGATGAGAACCGCGAAGGTGCATGCCTTCGCCGAATTTCATCGGTTGGTGCGTGTCGGTCGGCCGTGAGTGATTCGCTCGAACTCCGCAATCTCGTCGCCGTCCTCCAGCACCGCACAATCAACGCTCCACACAAGCCAAAAAGGCCATGGGCCCCAATTTGTGGGGGGTGAGGGCGCGCACTGGGAGGCCTCGACCGTGAAAGGGCGGCTTTGTTTTTCGCGGAGCTCGTGGTCGCTTTTTTGTCTGCCGCTTGCCCTACTTTTCCTACGAGACCGCCGGGACGATAACGTAAGGTTTTGTTTTTTGGCTTCTTGTTCGGCCCAACACTCACACTCTCTCGGTGTCGGTTTTCGGTTTCCTTCCCGCGATTCCACCGCGAATGCTGCTCCGTGCCTCTCTTATCCACAGAAACGGGCTAGGCGGGAATTATGTTCTGCTTCATTCTTCGTTATTATTATTTTTCGTTGTCTGTCTGTGGCGTGGATGTTGCAGGGTTGGAAGTATATTGACTACAGGTCGAATTTGGATGTAATTCCGTCGGGATACTTTTAGTGCCTCACGCCGACGGTGGCGACGACGCGACTAGACTGTTTACGTATACGAACGTTTTGGGTAGGTCATGGTCGTTGTCAGCACGGGTGACGCGTCGGAACCGTTTTCCCTACCGTTGTCTTGTCTGCGATCGAAAAGTGTGGAGTTTCTTGCTCAGCACAGTTCGTTTTATTCGACAATTATACAATAGGTTCTTTAACCAGAAACATTCTTTCAGCAAACGTGCGTTTTGTGGAAGTTTTCTTTAAAGAATCACCCCCCCCCCCCCCCTCCTCAACCCAATTTTGAATCAACCTCCCGTACCTATCAAACAGCTCAGGATCTCTCCCAAGCATAATTTCATCCGTCATCGACATCGGCGGATGAAGCGTTTCACATTCCCCACTCAGACAGCTCCCCGAAAAGCAACGAACGGGTAGATCTTTGCGAAGTGTGGGGTCAATTTTTGCTTAGCTTTTGCGACCGAGCGCAACACTCGGTCCCCTTGGAGGTTGGCGTCCATGATGTGCATCCTTTCCTCACACGACGTGAAGATCCGACGGTGCTTCGTGCACCGGCTACCTGTTCCGGAAGGGGAAACACTCAAGTGGCGAAGTTTATCTTCTACGAGGCGGCAAAAATGTGTTGCTGGGTGGTTGTTCCCTTTCTTCCGAAAATAGCCACAATTGTTCTAAGCTTATTCCGCGCTAGTCAAGACATGGTGCAAAATGTGTGCAAAGCTGTTAAGAACTAACATGCTATCCTTTAGATTTGGTAATGGTTATTTTTAGGAGTGCCATTTTATGTTCAAAAACTGATCGATTTTCCACAGCACGCAAATGCACTGCATTCATCCCATTCCACCGGCCACCGTATGCAGCCTCAACAGCTGAGGCGACGCTCCCCTAGGCCATCGAAAACTCCATCGCAAACACATACAAAAAGTCGTAAAAAACACACGAAAGGAAATAAAACACCCCGAATACCAATTCACCCCTCGTGTGTTTGACGATGACGCTTTTTGGGGGATGAGTTGTTTGTGCATGAAAGAGTGAACGAAAACATACACACTCATGGTGGAACAAAAAAAAATTAATGTTCGTAATGATAAAGCTACTACCATGTCTAAAAATGCGCTTTGAGGCATAAATCCTAGCCCGGCGTAATGGAACAGGGTACGCTGGGGGGCATGCAACTGCACAAACATGCACATCATTTTGCAGCATTATTTTTTTTTTTAATTCCAGTTGGGAGAAGAGAGAAAACCAAATAGAAGAGCAAGACCAACGAAAAGGATTAAAAAAAAATTATTGGAGATATTGATTTTCCAAAAGATATATTTATTAATGAGGATAATCCATTCATATCCATACTTTAAGGATTGCTTTTTATCAGTCTCTTACCAGGTTTTTATAAAACACTTTAACATTATCCAAACGGCCAGCAAACCAAATTTCGAAGGGTATTTTTACAGCATTTTGGGCTTGCGCTTAAATTTATTTGGAACTGAAAACCTCCCAACGCCGGCGAACGGAAGATACGAAGGAGCTGAAAAGGATGGACGGACGACTCTGGGGCCGAAAATTCTGCCCTCGTTCAAAAATCTCTTTACCCTCCGTTTAGACCATTTCAGTAAGAGGGTGCCGCAGCATCCGTCCGTGTGTGCCTGTGTATGTGTGTGCGTGTTTGGACGCGTACGTGGGAGTGGGTGCTGGATTATATACAAAAACTGCACATGTTGCAATCGCGCATGTATGTACTTTTCCCTGGCGAGGATAACGATTCTTTTTTGCCCGGTTTCTATCGCATGTACGTTTTTTGAACGGTTCAAAAATAAAATATTTTTGCACCTCGCCTTCGCTGCCCACTGCTCCATTTCCCCACGTCCGGGTTTCAGCTTTCCATCCCTTAAAAAATTCCATTTCACCCCACGGCGACCGATCGGGCGGTGCTTCGCTGTCGATGTTCCTCTCGCTTTCCTTGCCGCTTCCCGACGCCTTTCGACGCGTTGGCCCCCGGAGCAGCGCCATCACCAACGATTAAAAATTCATTTTTAACGCTACGGGATGAAGGTTTTCTTTTTTCGATCCGTTCAATTCCCCTTTTTTAACTGCTGCCCCGCTCGGTGCACTCCATGGAAAGTGCATTGCGTCGCGGTCCTACCCCGCCGAGTCGGGCCTAGGAATGTTTGCTATGCTGCTCACGATGATGATGATGATGATGATGATGTTGCTGATGTTCATGATACTGATGATGATGGGTTAATGAGAACATAAATGTGAGCGTGAGGTTCATTGTAATGATTGCGGGCCCTCTTAACCCGTGCCCCCAGTCAGCCACACCGCTCTCGACCTTGTCTCGGCGGATTTGGTCGTGGAAAAATGTATCCACTTTTTTTTCCTGCCGCAACACACAAAATTCCACGCATGATGCAAAAATAAAACGGGAAAAAATACCACCACAAATAAACTAACAGCTATGTGCACGCGACGTACCGAGGCACGTGCGATGCACGGTTTGGAGTATTTAACATTATGTCGATTTTTGAACAGGACCCACCAATGCGCGATTGCCGTTGGCTGCAAGTGTGGATGCATTCTGGATTTTTATATAAAGTTATTTGAAGCTCTGGCTCACGTTAATTTTTTTTTTTTTCTTGTGAGCCTACAGAATCACGCTCCATTGCGGCTTGCCGATTGCCGAAATAACCAATACCAATCGGGCAGCCTTTCTGGGAAGCGCGCGCACCAACACCGACGAACAGTTTTGGGCCTGGGATGTATCCTTCTTTTTTTTAATTTTTTGCACTGCTGCGCCAGCAGCATCCGGCGGTAAAAATCGCCCCATCGGTGGTAGCTACAAAACGAGAAAAACAAATGGCGGCCTCGACCTTGCGGCGGACACAAAAAGTCAAATAAAACCGCACTGGGACGCAGGCAAATCGTTGAACTCTCATTTGCCGAAAAATAAACTAAGTAAAACACGTCTCGATTCGGAACGGCGTTGTCAAGGTCACGCGTTTTTTTGTGGCGCGTTTTGTTTCATTACGACGAGAGCCGGTTTCTCTATATTCAAAAAGGGGGATGTGGGCTTTCACTTGACGCAGTAGCGAGTTTTAATATTCACTAATCGACGAAATCGATATGATCCGTTTACTGTTGGATCAAATGACAGATTGGTTGATTTTTAAGGTTTCTCATGGTCGTTTGTATTAATTTATGATTTGTATAGCTACAATAAGAATTGCATCGAAACCTGTACTATGCAGAAAGATTTACTAAAATTTCCTGCAACGGTTTGAATGCCACATGTGTGAAAAGAGACACCAGACTCATCCGATGGATTCTTGAACGTCGAGCATCATTGATGGACCAACAGCACCCTTTCCAGCGGCGCAGCGGAACGTGGGGCGACCACATTATGAACGGCTCAAACCAATCCGCGTAATTCTAGATATGAAGTTGAGAAAAAAAATACACACCCAACACACACAAACGGAAAAAGAATCTGATGGGAAATGAATAAATTATGTTGATTTTTGAAGCATACAGAAGCCCTACGCAGGGCGTGTAGTTGTGTGGCATGGGTATATAAAACGAGAAAAAATAACGCGGCTCAAAAAACACAGGGAAACTGGAATCGCACGCACAGGCACAGCGCTGCGGACTGACCAAACGAAAGGGTTGGTTATTGATTTTTATTGCGTTAACAAAAAACAAAACCTGTACGCAGATCGGAGGAAAAAGAGGATTGTGAACGATTTAAAAAAAACTCGACGGCATCGCGGCCCATTTATGATGACTAGAAAAATCCAGCAGCTAAATGGAAATGCTTGCCGTTCCATCTCCATCCATCCAGCCATCTATCCAGACAAACTGGAAGCAAAGTGTCGAAATTGTTCTAACCCTTCGGAAATGGCACATTCCGGGAGCTAAAAAGAGAAAGAGAGGGTGAGTGGGAGAGAGAAAGAGAAAAGGGGATAGGGAGACTTTGAACAAAGGCATTTGTTTGGCTCTACCATCACAAAGTCGGCCTTCGCCGTCTATTTGAATGGCCGATTTGCCTTTTACGACGCCGTTGTTGTCGATCGCCGCCGACTTCCCAAAGGCCGCATCGATGTGACAAACTCGCGTGACTCATCATCATCTTTCCGCTATCCTTCCGCGGATGCTTTGTGTCGGTCGGCTGGGCCCCGGGCGGGTGTGTCTTTGTTGGAACCTGAAATGACCAGCGGATCGTCACGGAACGCGTTACATGCAGCGAGAACCATTCTAACCTTGCAGTTCGTGGAGCGTCTCAACGACAAATACAATTTGTTGTCAGTATCGTAAACCCGGATGTAGATGATGAGGCTATAATTTGTTTTCGTGCACAGAATTTGCTCTCAATTATCTGCTCTCAATAGATGATGGAAAAGAGTTATACGATATACGAAACACGAGTTTGAGCCATAGGTCTGTAGGATCAGGAAGTAAAATCAATTAGCAAGATACTCTCGATACTCGAATGAACTCGAATTCATCTGTTACATACTGACTGCCATCATTTGTGAGCTTTTAATGTGAGGATTATGCGTACCCTGTCTTTCAAGAAGTTTATCCATTGTGTTTTCCACAAAAATTTCCACAAAATTCTACAAATCCTTAAAGCCAGAGGGCCAGAAACATCCTGATGTATGCTTCTCTCGGGAGTAAGCCTCAATTGTGACCTCGCCCAAAAATAAAACGCACTGGAAAAACGGAACACAACCGCACGCGCCACCCGCCATTTAACGTCTAATGGTATTATTACGCTGTTCCTGTACCAACCTCCACCGTCGTGGTACTTTCGCGTTTATTGCTCTGGCCCGGGGGACGAACGCGGCACAAGCAAGAAAAAAAATCGCACTAAGGAAAAGAAAAGAAAACTGTGTCAATAATGCAGAAAATGACATTTTAAAACGAATAAAAATAAGCTGCACTCCGAATGGCTTCCCCGTCTTTGTTCTTTCGCCATTTCGGGCCGGAAAGGAAGGCGAAGGCACACGTTTTCGAGGGCTCCTTGTGGCAAGGACCGGGGGGAGAGGGGGAGGGAGGGGGAGCTGACGAGGAGTTTCTGGATGTGGATAAGATTTGAACCCTTCGTTTGCCATGCTGCGATAGTGGAGTTATGTTTTTCCTGCCAGCCATTTTGCTCTATTTTGTCCGCCCTGTGCGTCTCTCCCCTCGCTCCGTCTTCGCCGCGTGACGTGGAGCTACGTATGAAAAACTGCTGCTAGCTCCACGATTCGCCTTCCACGAGCTTCTTTGCCGTTTGTCTCCGTGTAGTCGGTTCCTGCGGGTTTGCGAGTGAGAAATTTATGTTTGTATTACCACACGCGAGTATGCGTAAAAACGCTGGCACATTTCGGGTTTATGTAAGTCCGCATAAAATACGCTTCCTGTTCATGTAACCCGCCTCTCGGCACCGAGGTGGCCCTGGGAGCTGGGCGAAACAATGATACGTTTGTGTTGGCCGCCGGGAACCCTCCTATGCTGACGGCAAGCCAGCAAAGTAGTGTTTCCTGAGGCAAAATACTACGCTTTACCTCAGGAGCAAACTTACTTCCAGTTGGATTCGCACGAGAAACAAATGTACGAATAAGTTATTAATAACAGACTGCACGATAAACGGAACGTGAAACAGTCTTCGAAGCGACTGCATCAAAGTGCTGACTGTTGTGCATTTCCGAACCAATCCCACACACTCTCTCTCTCTCTCTCTAGCTCTCTCTGTCTCTTTCCCTATTTCTCCCCCCCCCCCCCCCTAATCCTGACCTAGGACCCACAGACAAACCGCGCGTCTCCATCGTTCCGTTGCGAGGCCGAATTCGACGAAATGTAAAATTTCTGGCCAACGTTTTTCTTTCGCCAATGCCAAACTGACACCTACTCCTTACGCCGGTTAGGGTGAATACGGTTAGGGTAGGTTGTGGTTTTTGTGTTGCCTAATCAAATCAACCGGGAACCCTCACAAACGCAAAAACTATGCCGTACCGCACGGCGCCTCGTGGCGTCTTCCTCCGTTGTGAACTTTCGAGGCTTGCTAGTTTACGGAGCATTTTCGTGCGTCAGGCGTTGAAATGTTGGTGTTCAAGAAAAGGTGGAACATTGCATGGTAGCTGACAAACATTTTGTACCATTGAGTAGGCCTGAAACATACGATTTGACCTCTTAATTCTACAACGTCTAAAGTGGAATTTGTGGACATTATTACTCCGAACGTTTAGTTTTGTCTGTAAAATGGCGTCAAACTTCAGCACCATAAATGATGCATCCTCTTCTGATATGCAAATAGCCTACTGAAAGCTATTCCATCCATAGCCATTCATCCATCCGATCCATCCATCTCTGCTTCCTTCGCACTGAATGCATGTGGCCGGCCACAGCTCCGAAATGCAAAATCGATAAAAAATACCCTCCCAAATAATGTGCAGTTACTCTGCACCGCATCCCATCCGGCGTCGTTAGCACTTCCCCCACAGGGTGCTCCCGAAATGCACACACATAAAAGCAGCAGGCAGCAGCAAACCGATTGATGATTACGCCCGGTGCACATGTTTATGAAGCGTATGTTGCTCCGAGACGCCTAAATGGCCAACCGAAACGAAAAAAGAGGGGGGAGGGATAGATGGGGCCATGTCGCCCGACAGGGATCAAGAGGCGAGGCGTGGCCGAAGTGATAGTGGGTGCAGGTGGAAACGGCGGGTTTGCGTTTTAATATACGGGATATTTCTTTTTTCTATGTACTTTCGAAAGGTACTTTTTTTCCATCCATCCATTCCTGCGCCGCACCCTCGGCCGGGTGGGTCGTCCATTAGCTTGTCGCACATTTCGACGATTTTTTTTTTCACGACTCACATAATTCGACTGCCATTACTGCCGCCATTTCCATCCCCTTTTCGTGCCGGACGATGGGGGGGATCCTGTGGCAACCCAACGCCAACCGCCTGCTGGAGTCGCTCTTCACGCTGCATTAACGTGTGCATGCATGGTTGGGTGTGTTTGTGTGTATGACCTGCTTGCCTCCCGCTTCGATCGATGCCTTTTTTTTCTTCTTTCATTTCATTTTTCATCCACCCCTAGGACTTTTTTTCCCCATTTTCCAACGCCAACGAAATTACCAATACGCACATATTTGCACACACGCCGCGCGGCTCTGTTGCTTTCCATGGGGGAAAAAAGGATGTGTAGCATAATTATGGCCATCATCCACCTCGGCCTTTTGCTTTTGCCCCTGCTTCGTCCCGGGATAATCAGCCCCGCTGCTACAAATTGAATTTCACAACCCGAAAATGAATTTCAGCTTTTTGTAAATTAAAAATGAACGTTGCGCATAAAAATGGACATGGCTTATCGATTCCTTCTTTCTGCACCACCACACTTCAAACGTTGCTAACAAATGGAAGGACAACGGTGGACCCGCGCTTTCTTCGCCAGACCTGGTGGAGACGCCTGGTGGCGCTCAGTCTCGGCATTCTGATGTTGCCTTCCCGGACAGAGCAGTGACAGTGCGCGAGCTGAAGAAGGACTGCCGGCAACACACACACAACACATGCAAATCATACATACCTGGCGCCCTACGGCCCTCACAACGTGACCCCACAGCCATCTAACCCGCGCGGTGTCCGCACGGATCGTAGCGTCGATTTACGTGTATTTACGCCTGGGCAACCCGGCTATATGTACATATGCCTTTTTTTTCACGGCCTTTCGCCCACCGTACCGATGGGTCCGTTGCCTGCCCACCAGGGCGCTATTATTATCCTATCATTATTTGTAAAAACATTCATGCAAAATTGATATAAATGACAAAGTGAAATATGTATGCATCATCGGTGCAGAATCCCGGGGATTTTTAAATCCACTTTTTTGTACTGGCGCCCTTCAGCCTTCTCCTATTTTCCACCAATCCGATTCATTGAACTCTAATGTTCCACCATTTTGCTCGGATTTATAGTACTTTTCTTTAACATTCAACGGTAGTTTTTTTTTATGCCTCGTTGCTAAACCTGAATGGTTCCTAGACACAGCTTATATTGCACATGTTGATTTAAATGTGTGTGCTTTGCAAGTTGATCTTTGAAATTTAAAGACAACCCTTGTGTTCTCCATTTTCCAGAAGGTAGGATATGATATTTTTGAACACTGGTTTGTTGATTTAGCAGTGACTTGAGCAGCCATTGCTTAGCTATACCGTTCCATATTTTGATCTGATCAACTAGAGTGTGTGATCATAAGTATGCAAACTTAAATCATTTGACTTGAGCTGAAAAAAAATAATTTAAGATTTATCCTTTTAACCGTTTCATCTATGGAGGAACATTGTTATTGTGTAGGTCGGCTTGATTCTCCGAGTTTGTTCTCTTTGTGAAACATGTTATTTAACAACTTCGTGAATTAAAGTATCCCAAAATATACACCAACACCCCTTAGAGCTTCTTGAGCCAATGCCAAAGTTGAGACGGTCAAACTACATACAATATCATCCGCCAAACTTCCAGCGAGTATCATGTGGCTGTGGTGTCATCGGGGTTTCTGTTACTATTTTCAGCAAATACGTTACAAGAGCCACAAGAAAAAAAACACAAACACCAGTCCAACATATGGCCACAAAAAGCGCACTACTACACGTGTACGAAAGTGTGGAGACCGTGTTTCTTCGCACCTCTTGTACTATCGATCCATTACATTGCTGTTTCGGGCGTCATCGTCACCAAGTCCATATTCCCCGGTTTGGATGCGACCTAGGACACTAAAACGAAACCTGCAAATCTAATGCACCGCGCGTGAATGAGGAAGGAGACAGAGCAAAATAACTAACCGTACGTAACCACTCTTTCACGGCGGCTGTCAGGATTAGTAGACGGTTAGGTCCGGAAGGGTGAAAAACTGGGATTACGAGCGCGGACAGCACCCAAACGAAGTGCCAAGCCTTTTTTCTCTAAATTGCCACCACGGTGGACCGCGAGCTGCAACCGACTCGAGCCCCTTCTTCTCACGCGGCCTCTCAGTGCCATTTCGACGCAAGAACGTGGGTGCGGAAAATAATCGATAACGATGTCATGCTTCTTTCTTTATCCTTCCTCCTCACCCCCTGCATTTTCCCCTCTTGGCGTATCGTGATGGCCTTTGGTGTGACTTGAAACGAACGTTCTTTTTTCCTAAACCATTTTTGTGATGATAAAGTGGGTTGCCGTGCATGCACTTACGCAATCTTACGCTGGTTAAACGACTTATTGGACTAGTCAGTTTTGGCCCTATCGGCAATATTAAAAGTCTTACTTTTGGTTTGGTATTTGTGGTATTATGGCCTATTTTGCATTTGAACCTAAACGGTTGTACCACAAAGAATTATTTCGAAAAACCAGCAGGCAAATATTATAAATTGATTGTTTCTCTCCAAACCAGCCAAAAGCGAACAAAAGGTCCAAAAGACCACACGACGGGAATCTTCTTACAGGCAACATGCAGCAATTAGCTAACACCCGGGCCGTATTTATAGGGTTTGTGCATTTGCACCGGACACCCTACTCGATGTGGCCTGCGTGCACATAAAGAACATTGATTGCCAGAACTCCACCCCGCGTGTGTGCCCGAAATCTTTCCCATCATCCGATTCGGTGCATCGATGCCAAGAAGCAGCATGCATTATGCTTTATTGAAATTCAGTCTGTTGTGATATTCTTATGTGCTTTTGCTTCTTGCCGCCTTCACCCGTAAGACAACGCTGGCAGGAGGAAGTTTTCTATGGTTCCGTTCCAAAAACATAAGCCGCCAGCTTAGACAGCTACCTGGCACGCATCACCCTGTGTCGCTTATCCCTGTACGAAGAATATGATGCTCCTTAGCCCGGGCGGCAGTACCACGAAAATTGATGGTAAGAAGTTTGTCGGTTTGTTGCTTCGTTCATTGAATACGCACTGGAATGAGAAAATCGGAGAGAGTGAAGGTCGAGGAGATGGTGTGCGACGGTTTGGGCATGTGGCCATGTATTAACACAAGACTCCCCCGGAATAGTTGTCGAAGGTAGATAAAGGCTCGAGTGCATCATGTGCAATGTATGTGTGTGTATGGGTGTGTGTACGTTTGCATCTTTTGGGCTAAGATAAAAGATTATTGCACCGAAGCCACCTTTTTCTTGCCTTGCTCTGGTCCGTCAGTGTGTCTACTCATCGACAGCTCCCGGGCAGAAGGAGCCTGTGCCACCCAGCTCACGGCCCAATAGGATCATAATCTTATCGCAGCAAGAAACAACACCCTCTGCCCGGAAGAAAATCAATCCCACCGCACCGCCGGCGCCACAGCACAGCTTGGCTCTCAGGTGGAGGATAGTTTAAGAAAATTATTAAGGATTCGATTTCTCCTAGGCAGTCCGGGGATCGATCCTTAGCAAAGGGCAGCCGGGTGGAAGGCCCGCCCTGCCGAAGGAAAACCTTGATGAGCACTCGGTGCGTATCAGGTGCCGGCGTTGCATCCGAGAACATAAGGCTCACCTGTTCTCGAGGTGGCATCAGTCAGTGGGCGAAGAGACATAGAAAGAAAGAGAGAAAGAGAGAGAGAAAGATAAAGAGAGGGAGAGAGGATGAGTGGGATAGAATAATTGGCACGGGGTACATAAAATTGGACGCCACTCTAGCCTTCTACTCCTAGGTTCTCGGCACGGTCCCAGCTGCTTGCACGATGGACGATGAACGTGTGCTTTTGTAAGATTTCTGGGGCGAAATTTTAGATTCTCTTCGAATTAATCTTTGGACCGGAGCATGATGCCACGGGGTGCAGTGACGTGCGGTAGTTGCGGTCCGGAAGGGCGGTCATGACCACACGTGTGAGATGCATTCTTAAGCCATGGTTAGCCTATCTTATATGCATGCACTTGGGAGGGGCCCTTTTTTGATCCCGTCCAAGGAAGTGCACGCTCGTTTTTGAGATGAAAGTGCATCCCTCTTTGCACCTGTACATGTGCCTGTGCATCGGCAACGGGTCGGACAAAGTTTGGGTTCAAGAAGAAGCATTACGAAAACCGATAAGATTTTCAAGAAAAGAGAGAGAGAGCGGAATTGAGGGACGGGCTGTTTAGTGGCCCGGTTTATTGCTGTGTAGTTTCTTGTGTGTTCGGAAATTATCCGAAACCGAACCCTACGAGGTGGAGTGGGCGGGGGGGGGGGGGGGGGGGTCGTGGTTGTATTGGGTGTGGTGGAAAGCTTTTCCTATCGGCTTTGATTTTCACAGTACAAGACACACAAAAGACAAGGCATGTCCATCGCAGGCTCGCCGGCCCGGCCAGTCCCAATTCGCATAGGGGTATGCGGTGGGTCGGGACATCTTCGGTCGATGAGAAGGAAGCACAATATTTTGAAGAATCTGCCGCCTGCCTGCAACAACCCCCCATCTCTCCACAAACCGAACGAACCCCAGCCAGTGTGGCCACGTATCCTATTTTCTCGAGACTTCCCGCCCTTGCTTCGCGCCTTCGAGCACGGTGCACATAATGGCCAGAGTGTCCCGGGCTTCTTGTGGTAAATATAAATTAAAGGATACGCACCTATTATTCCGCCCTCCATCGTGGACGCCGGGGAGGCGAGGAGAATTTATAGAGATGGATGGACATGGATGGACGAAATCTAAAGAATAGCCATTTCTGGGATAGGCGGCTTCGGCTGCCTGTGCTGAGAAAACTCCAACCAAGCACCGTCAGAAACTCCGGCCGAACGCAGGAATTGATTGATGATCGAGTTATGATCGGTATTTATTACACAGCCATTGCACCGACTGAAAGCATCGGTCGTTCGGTCCATCTCTTCGGATCCATTCCATCCACGATGGGCCATCTTTATTCCAAGAAGTGACATGGTGGTCTTTCCTACTGAAACTGCCCAGAAACGCCTGAGAATCTCCGCATGTACACATACGTTCCTCGAAGCGAACCAGAGGACAGGTGCGGGTCTTCTTCGCCTTCAATTAAGCCAAGACGTTTCCCAGCTGACCGAAGCAACGGTATGGGCTTGAAATTTCATTAATTTTGATTTTAAAAAGACGTCCGGAACGAACCGGGCAAGAAGATCGTTATTTCCTCAGACGACTTTCTTTACCACGCCGGACGGAAGAAGCGAGCGGTAGAAGGCTGGAGAATTTGGGACGCCAGCAGCCCAGGCAAATCTAATTGCTCCTTGTAAACTATGCATGCCTTCCGATATCCTTTCGATGACTTGGGGGGGGGGGTCTTCAACCAAGCTGTCTTGTCTTAAATTATATCTTAGTCCAAGCTTTCGGGAACTCAGCCGAACCGATCCTGCCGGTGAGCGTCTTCTGTGCCAGTTGCCGATGCAGATGCAAGTCGGTTGGCATCGAGACAGTCCCAAACACGGCGTGCCTACGTTCAGTTCATGTTGGCCTTGCAGAAATGCTTTCTTATGCTGCTAGTTTCCTTGGACTAGGCCAAAAGAACTGGACGGAGTCGGGTCTTTGGACGAGCCTATCGGCATCCATCTTTGTTTGAGTTCAATTTTCTTATTCGGGAGGAACGGCCTGGACTTTGCAGCCTCTGATCCTCGAGATACTGCTGGGCTCCGTTCGACGAGCTCGGATTCCGATAATCATCTCCATGTGCTGGGACCAGGGCGCCGGGAGCAGGCAATTTCGGGCAATATGGGTCTTATGTAGTGCTCGGCGCTGCAGTTCATTCGACGGCAAGAGCGAACTGCATATCCTCCGGTCAATCGCAAGCAAGAAACACGGCCCAAGACACTCCATTAAAATGCGCTCCAAATGACCAGCCAAGATGCAAATGTGGTTTGAGGCCTAAAATTTGCACCATGTCCTCTTGAAGAAAACTCCTTGCAGTCTCCTTTACCTCCCCCCGGCGCCATCCTCAGAACGCACTACGAAATACGCTTTTGGACCGAAAATATAAAACCGAGCGTCGAGAAGGGTCAGCAGGAAGCAGATCGACTGCCAGGGGAGGCTGGCGGAACAAAGTTCAAGACGCATGCAATAAGGATAGGTATGTACGTGAGGAGCGTGTGCTTTTCTGAATTCGATACGATGAATTGCGCACACAAACACAAACACTGCTGCATATGTTCAGCTGTCTTCAAGTTCGGTGCACCGATGAAGCGAGTAAGGGGAGCTGCGGTCGAAATGAATTTTCAAGATGCCATGTTTTCCGGAATTTGATGAAAAGTTTGTTTGCTTTTTGTTGAAGAACAATGTCGTACTATTCGACACATGGGCAGTTTGCTATTTTTGTTTTTTGGCTTATTTAATAAAGTTCTCAAACTTGATAAATCAAACACCAAAACTGCTACACATCAGACGGTCATCATTTTTCATAATGTAATACAATTTTGTGTATTAAAAATTAATGTTAATTTTAAACAATTTAAATAAAAAAAAAACAAATAAAAAAAGGTTTTAATGGCAGGCAAAATGACAACAACAAAACAATTGAAGACGAGTGACAGCTATCGCAGCGCTACAATGTGTAACGCTTATCAGTAACATAAATAATTGGAATATTTTTACACAATGTAAAATAATTCATGTTTAAAGAAGAAGGCAATGAATCATCGTATTATATGATAAGGTGTTAACAAAGGACCCACACAAATTAATCAGTAGTCAAAGAAATCAGAAAGGGTTTATCGTGTTCGTAGAACTCCCAGCAATAAATAATGACGTTACCTCTGAAAGTAAATGTATGGGTTATAAAAAAATCCAAAATATCAAAAAACAAAACTTTTTAAAATAGTTAACAAAATTTTCCACCCTGCCAAAAAAATGACGTCAGCTGGAAAGCGGTGTCTTTCACAAATTTTATGTTCATATCAAAAATCGATTTATTGTCAAAATATTCTTGTCAAGGCTCCCGGAGGATCCTTCGTTGTGAAGACTTGTGGAATGAGTCGCACAACCACAAGTCATCGAGCTATCGTCTCCTGCTCGACACGCTCTCGACAATTCAAACTCCGTCGCCTTTGTGAAGGGTACGATTTCTGGAACGGTTGGTGTAAAACTTCATTACACCGACCTCCGCCGTTGGACAACCACTGCTCCCCCACTCTTGTCTGTGCGACCAATTCGAGGACCCTCAACTGGCTGCAATCCAATTCCAATTACATCGTCCCGCGTTCCGGGACAGGACGTTCTTCCTCCGCTTTCTCTTCAGTCCACCCGCGTTTGGTGCCAAAAATCGCAACATTCTACCAAACGCAAGAAACGGTCCGCCCGAGGAGCTGCTCCCAAGATGGGAGCCTTGCTGGAAAAGACATTGACAGTGTGGTGTGGGGATGGGTTTTCCGACTCGAAAACGCTTCCCTAGAAGCAGTTTCGATTTGAAGACGTGCAGAAAGGTCACAGTGTCAACGTGTGCAGGGTGGCGAGAGCAGCTTTACTGCCTTGCATCACCCCTCCCCTTGCCCACCCTTCATAGCACGGGATTACATAGGACGATGACACAGAATCACCCCCACCCCATTACTAATCACATTTTCGGAGCAACCCACACGTCGATCGAGAGGCTGGTCACACATGCACAATCATTCGATAAAGCCACATCCGATCCGAGTGGCAGAGGACGGGGAACGTCGTCTCACCGGCTCAGCCAAACTTCCACCCAATCGAGGAAGAAACCACAGCTGACCGACTGGTCAACTGGTGCACCCGCTCCCTCCGCTCCCGCCCCTTTCAAACGTCCGCGTTACAATCCTTCCCTAGCGAGCTCCTTCGGACGGCGCAAGAATAACCGAAACACACCTTTTTCTCGAGTGTCTCCCTCACGCTCGCCATGCACATCTCCAGTTTCCTTGGAATGCTTGGGCTGTTCGACGGCCGTGTAGGGAAGCGGTCGATTTTACCGAATAATTTATGGCGCAATTCATGTGTGTAAAACCTACGTAAACATGTTATTATGTTTATGATAAGGATTTTCGGTGCTCCGAAGCCGAAGCTTACTGGCGAAGCTCTGTGCACAGTGCTAAGGAGATGCTTGCAAAGGGGAGAAGGGTGAAGGGCGGTGGGGGGGGGGGGGGGGGGGGTTGGAAATGCGATTGGTTGGGCGCACCGAAAATGTGCGTGCAAAATGGGCCGAGCCGAGATAAGGCATCGTGACGAGACCGAGCCAGCGATTATGCCCGGGCGGCTAACTGTGAGTGCGAGGCGGGATTTCGGAAACTGCATCCTATTTACGCCTGTCACCTTCCCTCCTGTCACCCGTGGCCGTCTCCTGCCCAACGAAAAAGACGATGGAAGACGTTGCAGCTTGCCGATGGCGCAGACCCACTCTCCAAGACGGTGGTTCCTTCGGTTTGTCCTCTCAAACCCGAATCAGTTTTGATGTGCGTGTGCTCACGTGTCCCATGGACGGCAAGTTTCTTCGATCTCCAAATCGACCAGACCGAAAGAAAGGGTTGCATCGGGGGAGGTGGGGGTGGTCTTGTCCAGAGGCCATAAAAGGCGAAACAACCACCTTCCAGCTCTAATAAAGGAACACAGAAGAGGCCACAACCGATGGGTTGGGAATTTTCTTCAAGGTGCATACCAGCACGTACGGTAAGGACACACAAACGTCGCCCGGGTGCATCCAGCAGTGTGGACCTATCGAATATGCACTTTCTTCTGGCCTCCCATTTGCCCTGCCATCCCCGGTGTTCCCGGTGAAGAAAATTTCATCCCACCGACTACCGAGACTGCCTGGCCGACAAGACGTCGAGCGAGACTTCCTTACCCGATCCTTATAACACAACGTGCACGCGTGCGTGCGTTGGTGTGCGTTTCCTCGTTTTCCTCCATCCTTCACTCAACCCCCCCCCCCCCCCATCCCTCTTCCAGCAACCCGAGGGGACGAATTTTCGGATGCATTTCGGGATGCATCAATAATGTAGGAGGTCAGTCGAAATTAGATTGTAAAGCGCACCAGATAGGGAGGTGGCACGGGTTGGAAAGAGGGAGGGGGGAGGAGGTTGGAAGGGTGGGGGCCATTTTCTTGCCTTTCATGCGCACTAGACCGGGATGCTGATGGTGGGCAGCTGGTGGCACGAAGAAAGCCCCCTTTTCCCGCCGAGTGTTTCCCCTATTTTCTTTCATCTGGCTGCCGATGTGCTGCTTCCGCATGTGTGCGATTCGGTGCGTTTCGGTCAGGATAAGGATTCCCTCCCACCACTCTGCCATCGGCACCATCGTCCTTTGATTTTCCATCCCATCGAAACGGGGCGCAATTTTCTTCGAACCGAGGACCGCTCTCTTATCTGCCATCGCTTCTCCTCCTTCGGTCGCCTGTGGTTTTTCCGGCCGTTGGGGAGGGAACACGCCGAGCTAGGCCGGGTGTCTGAAGGCTTCCGGTCCGGTAGATTAGAAGAACCAGGCTTCTTATTCTTCGGACTCGACCGGGGGCTGGATGGAGCGGCAAATTTCGGATCTGATCGAAGATTTGAATTTCCTTAGTGCCAGCTAGCTAGCAGCTTTAGCTCTTTTCCGGAAGACGACAAACCGCTCCGAGTGCAGTACCGGGAGATGGAGGAGGCATCTATGTTTATATGCGTACTGCGTGTGTGCATGCGTGCGTGGGCTAGGGGATGAGATACTTTGATCAAACAACAGGGAATGCAAGCATCGTATGCACCTTTGGATGTGGCCAGAAAATGCAATTTTCGAGAATCGAACTTCACCTCGCACATTTCTTCCTCACACAGCCCAGTAGCACCATTTCCTTCGTTCCTTTTGAGGCAGCTGGGAGTGTCAAGCAGGCAGGGGAACATTGGTACGGTCGACGATGGCAAGATGAAGAAATACGTGGTCATTTTCTCCAATTTTCGCAAGAAGCTGCCAGAGAAGACGGCGTTGGAAGGAAACGGAGCAGCAGGAGGGGCGGAAGCAGCGCGCCTCGGTCCATTCCTCTTTCACCTTCGTTCGTTCGTGCTTGTGTTGGTCGCCGAAACGAGTACACAATGTCGGCGACAACCGGGGTCATCGGAAGTTTGACCCCACGGAAGGGGGAGGGAACGTCTTACTCCGGTTGCTGTTTTTGGGTGATGATGGAATTGCTGATGTTGCTGTTGGTGTTTTTGGTAGTCGGAAATTTGCTCCCGCCTGGCACCACCCCTTCCCCCCAACACTCTTGCAATTTCCACTCATTGCAACACGTGCGCACACGCGAACCAGATGCTCGAAATGGTGGAGTGAGGAGCCTTTACAAAATAGTGCACATCTCACCACTCGACGCCCGAAACGGAAGATGGTTGCATGATAAGGATCCAGCTCTCCTTGAGGTTTGTGCAAAACAAGGACATTCCGGTGCGGCCGAGACAAGAAGAGGGAGAGCGCGTCTTTGTACCGGGCTGAAATAATAATACTTAATGCAAACTAATATTGAAATAATGAAATGCATTATCGATTTTCTATTTATTACTTATGCATGTGCGTAGGGTCCAGTTTCGGTGCTGTTCGGGCATGTTCGATGCAACCTCACGCCACCTCCCCCCCTGGCCATACCCAAACGACCCGCAATGGCGCGGAAGGAGCGAATCGCCGCAGGGCAGGATGTAAGGCATTATTCGGCACATACCGACCACCCTGAGCGGTGAAGGGGGGGGGGGGGGGGGGGGGTGGATCGTGAAGGGGCTAGGATGATGCACCACACTTGCACTGCAGCAAGTGCAGCTGCAGCACGTGACCGCGGTGGGATGGGGTTGGTCGGAGGTTTGGCAAGAAAGTTTGGCAACACAAGGGACGCCGTGCCGTGCGCTATGTTGCGACAGGACAATGCTGCGTTTGTACGTATGTGTGTATATGTGTGTGTGTTGGGAGCGAGCGTACGTTCCCGAACGCACTTTGCCCTTGTTACGCATAAATGAAGCATCGTCGTCCCGCCGACTCCCCTCCCTCCGCGCCAAAGTATTCACCCCGCCGGCTAAGAAGCAATCGGAGCGAGGATTGGGAATAGGTTGCTTGGATTTTCGCTCCTTCTCTACGCACTGCTCGATGGGGGCTAATTTCGCGAGCCGGGAAGGAGCTTGGGTGGAGACGAACAAGAACACGCGCACCAGAAGCACGAAGAGGCGATGCAAGGAAGGCGGGAGGGCACGCGTAAATGACATGCACACACGCACGGGGATGATGAAAATGGGTTTGCTTCTCCTTTCGTACGACGCCGGGTGCGTGCTGTGTGGTAGTGGTGGTTGTATTGGTCGGCTGTTTTTGAATCGCCGAGTTTTTTCTTCACTTTCATGTCTTGCCAAACCACCCCCATCCAGTCCACGCTTCTCGGGTGCGTGTGCTATCGTAGGTCGGCAATCTAATGCAGCCCAAGTCCGCGAGCCCCCTCATGGTCGTTAGGGTGGGGTGGTCCTTTTTTGCTACTTTCTTCTTCTACCCAATCTCCCCGCCCCACCGCCCAGTTGCTCGTTTTGGTTCGCCTTCGTCCCCCGACCCGATGGCAATGTTACAATTTGTTGTTTGCTGCACGCGCGCAACCCTATCTATCCGTTCCAGGATCCTGCCGGAAGTGGGGAATGGAGGCGGTGGACGAACACCCTCCGTTGCTTTTGAATAATAGCCCAAACAGCCTAAAAACTGCATTTCTCCGGGAGAGAGAAGCCTCGACGCGAAGAACCATAAGAAAAAAATATTCGATAGTGCATTTCTTGCGCCTCATTTACCTCATCATGCCTTGCCCGCCCCGTCGATCGATGACGGGGTGGAAGGCAGAGAGAAAGAGGGACAGAGTGTGTGCGTGCGTGCGTGAGTCTCGTGTGTGTGCTTGTGCAAGAAAGAGCGGGGCAGTAATGAAACCTCCCGGCAGGTTGCGGCTTGCCTGTATGCGGAAGGGGGTTTCCTTAATTATTATCCTTACCACCCGTCAGCCCCACGCACGTTTCTGCCTCTTGCAGCCTTTTCCCCAAGCAGCAAGCAAAGGGGTTAAAAGGGACTTCACAGTTTTAACCGAATAGGTTAAATGGGTCAAAATTGCGTGCGGCCCGCGTTCGACTCTCGTCACCCCCTCCAACTCATTCAGGCCCGAGTTCGGGGAGCGAACATTCTTTGCCTCTTGTGTTTCGGCACCCATTGGAAGTCCAGACGGAATTGCCTAGAAAATGGAGAGGGAGAAGGCACAAGCGGAAACGGAAAGTAATTAAAATTTGAAAATAGGATCGAACCGGGCGATCGAAGGCAAGCTAGCGCTGCGAAACGGGGGCTTGCTGGTTTCTTTCGGCCCTCGACCTCGGCCTTGTTGTGGAGAATAGATAGCCCTAGCGTAGAACAACGCGCACACACAAACACACACACACAAGCACGCACGTGGGCATGGACAAGTGGATTGTTGTGCTAGGACTTCTAGGATAGTGAGAGAAGGAAAGGGAAAGAAGAAAAGCTTATGCAGAAAAAAACTAATTACGGTATAAAAATACATGAAAAACATTACATTAATTCCCCCTTCCCGGTCACACCGAGAGCACCAAGTTTTGCCTTTGGGGAAAACATAGAAGAAACAACATTTACACAACGGTGCAGTTGTAAAAAAGTCCTTCGTAGCCCACAAGGGATATGTGTGTGTGTGTGTGTATGCGGTTTTAACCTCCTCCTTTTCATTCCCTTAAGGTGAGCCCACGTCGGAGTCAGAGAATTGTAGGTGAGAGGGCACGAAAAAAAACCAAATCTACACGCCACGGAAACCAGCCGGCAAAACCCTAGGCCAGGGGAGCTACCAGGGGGCGAAGGTCCTGGTAAATGATTATTGATTAGCAAAGTTCGTCCCTCTGGCGTACTACCCGCATTTTCCACGCTCCCGAGGTGCTTTAGTAGTACGTTCTGCACTTCAATCGCTTTTTAGCATGTCCATCGAAGCAAACAACGCGGAGAAAGGCGCACACGGAACGCCAACAACGACAGGAACTGATTTGTAATTAGTCAGAAACATCGATGTGGGCTTTGCGATCGAAACGTCGGTGCGTTTTGCGGGGAGGGGGAGGGGGAGAGGGAATTGGGAGACGCTTATAAGGCTTCGGTTTCTTACCGATCACTTAACATATGTCCCAAGGTTTCTCAAGAGAAAATGGATGGATGATGGGATCCTTTCAATAATTCCCTTGTATCGAGATGAAACGCAGCGTATTTTACATCTACGACATAGTCTTGTATACTTTTTCTGAAGAACAAACGAAGCATGTACTACCTGCCTTGGCGATGTGCTGCAACTTTTAACTCATGTAAATGTAATTAAATGTCTTTGTTCGTGACTAACTAATTTCCAAAACAAAAATTACACTCCACTGAACATTTCACTCGGATTCTTTAATTATAAACTAGCGATAGTAAACATTAATAAACGATATTCCTTATTATTCCGAACTGCAAGCAAGTAACTAATCTTATGTTTTTGTTTCACCCCGACCAACAGGACTAGAACGTGTCGCTGAAGAATTGATGGGACGCAGGAAATGGAAACACTATCAGGACGTCATAACGCGACAACAGTTGAACCTGCTCGAGACCAGCACGACCAACACAACCGAGGACGACCTGCTCAGCGGCACGACCGGAGTGGCCACCGGTGCAGCCGCCGTAGCCGCCGCGGCCGCCCAGCTGCAGCCCGGGCAGCTGATGAGTTCCGCCGCCACCACGACCGCTGCCGCAGCCCTTACGCTCGCTGGCGGCGGCATGATCGACCAGAAGACCAGCCCCGCCGCATTCGTGGCCGCCGCCAACGCCGCGGCAGTTGCGGCCCTCACGACGCCCGCCGCTGCCCAGGCAGCTGCCAATACAACCGCAGCGACGGCCATAGGTAAATCCACTCTTTCCCATAAATAATCCAAACGTACCCATAAAGTGAATAGTGCTGGTCACGCGTTGCCCAGAAAATGTACAACTTACCATTTCCTAACTATCTCAATCGTAACTAATATGAAACGTAATTAAAATCCACACACTGAAATTTATTATTTCAGTTTTTGAAGTGGTATTTTCAATCTTGGAATATGTTTGAACTTTCTTGGATTTGTGGCATCTACATATAGTAAGACTTCCTTCTTAATTCTGCTTTAAATATTTATAACGAAAGTAAAGATCAGAGAAGCAATGGTCGAAGAAAGTACAATCGTATTTTAGTTGACATTTGTATGGTTGTCTAGAGCAAACTCCTTCAAACTGCTACACCGTTTTTGTCTTCTATTAGTACGCAACGGACACTGTCAGCAAGGAGATGTAGAAGTCGACACAAAAATAGTCCACTCGGCCAGCCCTTGCAGTCCGCCCGCCGCTAACAGCACCTCCACCAACTGCCAGACGTCAGCTCAGCTCGATCCTGCAAGTTCCAGCTCGCCACGGCACGTGAAGGACGATGTGAGCTCCTCGGACCTCCAGCAGCGCGATCGTTCGGTCTCGCCGGTGACGAATTGTCACGTGAACGACAACGGCACCGCGACCGCCGGTGGAGCATCGCCTGGACTTCCCTCGCTAGCGACCGGCCTATCCAGGGGTGATCTCGATACGCGTCATAACACAGATGAGCTGCCAGCGAAAGAACCAACTGGTGAACGGAAATCTAAAACACCGGACCGACGCGAGCAGTCCCCAAGCAGTCCTGCACTCCGAAGGCAGGATACGGCCACCGATCGAGACAGTTCGTCCGTGGTCAAACAAGAACCAATAGGTGCGTACCGTATGGTAACTACTACCTCAAAGTCCCGTCATCATTTTGCAATCTATGGACTATTTAAAACTTCTTATATGATGTTCCAAAGCACTGCAATAATTATTCGCAAACTCGATATGGAAATAATCTGATGAATTTGAGTAACAAGTCAAAACGTCATGTCCTATTCGTATAACGCTCCATACATTTTTGCAATGCCACCATAAAGTTCCTACAGAAAACTAGTTGGATAAATTTTAGGTGTTCTTCTGCATATGTTTGCTACAACCATTTAGTTGTTAGACACTTGGTCGATTTGAAATTCAATAATGTGCCTGGGAACGATACGAAACTTTGGTGGCGAACCTCACACAACCTTCAGAGGGGGCTGTCAAAAATGCCTATCTGTCGCTGTTGGCCGTCGTCGATTTGGGATGTTTTTGGCAGCCCGCTTTGATGCTATTGTGAGATTCGCCATCAAAGATTCATATCGTCTGCAGGCACCAAATTTTTGACTGTTAATTAACTTTAGTAAATACCTCAGGATTCCTTCTTATTGAGTTTAAACAACCCTCGCCTGCGCTGTTTACAGACAATTCAATGGAAAATGTCGACCAGAAAGAGTCACTGGTCAAAGCGGAAGAGGGTACGCAGGCGGCAGCGCTGAAACTGAACATCGTCCCAAAGGTGGCCTCCGACGGTGCGGACAACAACAATACCATTAGCAGTAACAACAACAACACGATCCAGCCCCGCAGCAACGGGCTGGTGGCAGTAGAGGAAGGCGTGCCGAGCGCGGCGCCACCGACGGCCAACTCACCGACCAGTACGGAAACGGCCGCTCCGGTCGACTGGAAGCCGCAGGACAAGTGCTACTTCTGCGTCGACGGCAAGCTGCTGACGGTCAACGAGGCTGGCGAGCTGGTCCCGGAATCCGGCCCGGCACCGGTCGAGGCTGAACGGTTGCTCAACCGACGGGTTAGTGTTCTTTCGGAAGCGGACCGGGGAATTAGGTGCCGTTGCGATACTAACTTCGTCGATTCGTGTGTTTCCTCACAGGCGCCACTTTCGTTAGCCGAGTCCGACAGCGACACGAGTGAGAGCAGTGAACCGGAGCTGCTGGCCAGCCTGCTGAGTGCCGGAGCCGGTGGTGGGGTGTCCGCAAAGTCGCTGGCCGCCCTGCTGCGCGAGGCCGGCGCCTCCCAGAGCCTGCCCTCGCTGCAGTCCTTCATGGCGCAGCACCTTGCGGCCGCCTCGCTGCAGGGTCTTCAGCCGAATCTTGCCCAGCTTTACAACCGTAAGTGGTCACCATAACGATCGCTGCCGGCTCGAGTCCTAATCGATCGGTTCCGCTCTTCTTGTCCCTCCCCTAGCCTCCCTGTGGTATTCGCAGCTGCAGCAGCAGATATCTCCTTCGGCTGTCGACGCGGCGACCGGGGCATCCGGGTCGGCGTCCGCGGCCCTCAGTCCCACGACGGCGGCCAAGATGGCGACCGAGCTGGGGACGGTCGGTGCAACCGGCGAACAGCCGCTCGATCTCAGCGCCAAGCCCGGCACCTCCGGCATGAGCTCCCTGCTCAGCAGCATGATAGACCCGAAGCACATCTACAAGTAAGTCTAGCTTTTTTTTTCGAAAGACCACACCCGGGAAACCTAGTGGCGGAAGTGGTTTCAATTATTCCTTCCCCCTTCCACCGCTGGGTCCCGGGTGTGGCCGGGTGGAAATCGAATCCCGCTGGATCAACAAGGTACAAATTACTCAACGAGCCGCGAACAACAGGCCCGATACGATGTAACGGGTCACCCAAACGGTGTCGCCGGCGTTACCATTTTTTTAATTGAATTTCCCGCTCCCAACCGCTCCCCGCTTACCTTCCCAATGCGCTGGACTCCGTTCGTCCTTGCGGAGAATTGAAATTCGATACTCACAACGATACCGCGTCACACAATCGTTGACCCATTAAACGCGGGAAAGATAATGAAAATCTACTTGCTCTCTATTGTTTTCCAATTTTTCTAACCCACTACTACAGTTCCTTTGCTTCCAGGGTTTGGGGTGGGGAGGAAAACATCGTTTCGTACAAAATCACTCGACCCATCGGGCACATTGTGCCGGGGCGAAGAAGAAACAATAGAACCCTTCACGTGCCGGTGCCGCTAGCCTGCACACGTAATCGAGGAGATAGCGGATTCGATTGATTGGTTTTGATTCACCTGGATTGGTGCAGCCGCATTGCTTTATTTTGGTTTCCCACTGGCCGGGGGAAAAGAATCCTCGCCCCGATTTGCTATTCGCTCAGCCCAGCCGGCCCTTCGTCCTTGCACTTTCTCATTAACACCTGCCGACAGGAGGTTCTTTGTTTGCCCGTTCCGTTTGGAGAGCTCATCGTCTTCACGGAATAGTTCGGAAATAGGGAAAAAAATAGGATCACGTGCGCTCCTCAACAACCATCTTCCGGCAGCGAAGCATAACAACGAGAATAGCCCAAGGGGTGCGAGTAACGGTGTGTGTGTGTGTGTGTGTGTGTGAGTGTGTGTGTGTATGCTCGAGTGTGATGAGCTAAGAAAAGTCATTAAAAAAACGATAGCGATTCCGATCCCGCACTCGCTTACATCGGCGGGAGGTGGAGCATTGTTAGCCATGGATACATTTTTAATTAGTAATTTGAACGCCCCAGCTGGCTGCCGCTGACTTCAGTGTACGTCTGCCTTTTTTCTACTTCGGAGACCCGGAGGTCAGTCGGATAGGTCAGTTGGCATCGATTTTGCCGCGTGTTGGTCGGTGATGCAGCCTTCTTTCTTTCTTCCGGGTGCTCGAAGTACTTGTTGAATTGATTGTATGGACTGGAGAGATTGCATCCTGTGCCAATATGTATATATTGCCGACGTTTTACCTGACAGAAAAAGGGGAACCGGTTTGCAATGTTTCACCTGGATGACTTGAGGTCCTCATTAGAAAGGAGATCCTAGAGACAAAGTTAAGATGCACTAGAACTTTAGTTTTGTTTCATATTCATAGCTGCTGATACAGAAATCGACATAAATTACCTGCAAATAATTTCCCTTTCAAACGATAAGTTGGGCCCCTTCAAATTCAACGCCCTGTCAGTAGCCGAATCAAGCTGTCATCCATCCTTCAGCATATCCAAAGACGGCAGGCCTCAAATGAACAATTAATAGCTCCTCTAATATGATACCATTTAGGGCGCTCGAGAAAAATGAAAGGCCCAGAACAGAAAATGACAGCCGCACGGGATTTCTTGACACATCGTAAAGTAACGCCACACGTTCGAGCAGATTTGTTAAGTTTCCCTTCTCCGCTTCGATCTTCGAAAACACAGCTGCAGTGCCAGATTGCGTTCCAGAGCATTTGCGTAGCAGAAAACAGTTACCCTGGCTCAACCGACAGCATCATAACATATGTACCTCGTGACGCTGCGCTCCTTCTGCGCTTAAGGCAATGCACTCAAATTGGCCAGTCTGTGTATCTTTTTTCTTCAAATTATTTGGTTTGTTTGTTCCTTTATGATGCACATGCAAATAGTATGCTGCACCAATGGAACGGATGACGGAGGAAAGTCAAAAGGGAAATCAGTCCTCCATTTGAAGGCAGCAGAATCCCCCCACTGGGCTCTCATTTAGGCCCATATGGACCTGTCAGTCCCTAGCGGCCCACCGAAAATACCACAAGGTTCGTTCACATCTAACGGGACGCGAATCTTTGTCCGTTTTGTTAAATTTGTCTTTTTTTTACAAGAGGAGTTTCTCCTCACCAGCTGCCAAACAGCTCCGCACTTGCCTGCGTACGGTGGCAATGGCTGTGCGTGTGAGGTTAATTTGCCGCCAAAATAATCATCATAAAAACAGGGCAATAACAGTGCTGCTAATAATCATGTTGCGAAACCGAACCCCAAAACGGGGCGCCCAAAACAAAGGAGAACATTGCGTTGCAGGCAGCAATGGCCCTGTATTTTGTGCAGCAGGAAACGAAACGGTCTGCCGAGGAAACGTTGTGGCCAGAATCAGAAGCCAAACACACGACATGAGATCGGGACGAATGTGTCAAAAAGTTGTTTCATTTTTGCTTTATTCCTCTTCTCTTTTCTGCCCGCCCCCTTCCAGCGTCACCTGCAGTTTAGAGGGCCTTTTCATTGGTGTCATTTCTTTTCCGATTCCATTTGCTCAACCTCTCCCGAGGAAAGCGGTTCACCTCCCCAGCATGCCAGGGGACGAAAGCAAAAAACTCCAACGGCACATTTGGCTTTGGAGAACAAACGAAAGCGTGCACATTTTTCGGTGCATCCCATTCGTAACCCTTTCGCTTTTCGGCATGATGCGTCCCGTTTTGTTGTTCGTATCTTCATCCGTTCTTTCTTTCCGACCTTCAGCGACGAATGAAGATGAAAAAAAAAACACGCACACAAAATAATGGCCAACCGAATGTGGCAACCGGAACGACGACGCCACGCTCCGGAGGTCGATGATCTCAGCTCTTTCCCCCAACTTTCCTTTTCGTTCAGCACTAGAACGCGAAGTGCGCGTCGAAAGCAGAAGGAAAAAGGTCGAATTATCAACTAAGAAGGAAAGAATTGTACACTTTTATCCACACTCCGGGTGCAATGCATGCAAAAATTTATCTTTAAAATTCATCCTCTCGTTCCCGCCTTTTTACCCAACAGTTGCACTGTTATAGGCCGCCGGTATCTGTTGACTCCATGTGGTCCAAATTTATGCTGATGCAATTACATTACATTGCACCGTGCTTGGAAGCCATCTGCATGCGGCGTACAACCGCAAACATGTGGACGATTTGAAGAAAAGTGAAATGACGGGGCCAACGGTGCAGATCTGCCAAAACAAGAACAAACAAACCCCGAAAACTCCTCGCCGCCTTCAGGGGAGATTGTTATTTTTATTCTGTGTGACCATAATCTTCCCGTGTTTGCACGGAACACAGATTTTCGCATCAATAAAAAGCAAAAGAAAACTTTCCCTCACCGCTAACCAGTCGTTTTCAGAGCAATAAAACTACGTGCAAATTGTAAAACAAAATCTCCACTCTTTAAAATCCCGATGCCCCGACACGGATACGTGTGAGTCTTCCGCACAATCTGTTTCTCATTTGCTTTTCCGTCGTTCTGGATGCGATTAATGCCACGGGTGAAGAAGGGTGAAAGTGATTTTATGCCAATGTCTTCCCCCTCGAGGAGGTCATATTTCAGCCGCAGAGCCGGCGTGAAAGCGTTTGGTTCGCGAGCTAGCCACGAAGAGCATTCCCAAAGCCAGCACCTTGCGTCCCCACGAACGTAAGGCTGAAAAAAAAACGTTGCGTAAAAAGAACTCGCGGTCCGTGAGCAAGACAGCACACACCCACCGTGTGAGGACCCTTTTTGTTTGACAAATTTTTATGAGCACATTTTTCGGCCTCGTAGGCTCGTGATCGTTTGACAGCACAGGGCAAAGTGTTACGGAATGTGACAAATTACGACTCCTGATCTGACGGAGCGCGTTGCTTCGGCGTGTGCTTCGGTGGGTGTGATGATTTTTATATTAATGCTTCAATATTTCATCCCGTTTTATGAAGCGCGAGCCATTTAAATTTTCATTATTCATCGCGCAGTTAGTAAGACACTTGCAGCAGTAAATCAACTTTTATGCTGAAAGTGTACACATATTGTGTGTTAAAATTATCGGTGGTATTTAAAAATCTTTTAACTAAATTTTTTATTGCGCTTTTAGTCTATCGACCGGGGCCTTGGCCATTTATTTTTGAATCCTTTTATTTGTGTTTTTTCAGCTTTATATGCTCCCTCGCCATAGTTTGAATAAAAAGATACTTGTTTTTCAATTTCCTCGTTTTTACAATTTTTCACCCATTTCCAATTTGCATGGAAACACGGCTGGGTTTTTTTTTTTTTTTTTTTTTGCTCAGGTCCGGCCATGATGCCACTTCACACTTGTCTGTTTTTGCTATGTTGTGCGAATTAGATTGTTCGAATGCTGCGTGGTGTGGCATCCGAACGGATCCGCTTTGTGAGGCATTTTGTTTGTGAGATGTGTGTATATGCGAGTGCGTTAGTTTTTTTGCTGATCATAGTTAGTATTTTTTCGCACTACAAGCAATTCACCCAAACTGCTCTCCTGCACATGCCCTATTTTCCATCCTCCAACGGCTTTGACGCCGGATCGGGTCAGTGATGATTTACCATCAAAAGAATTTTTCTATTTCACCTGGAACAAAACAGCGACCCCTGCGTTCAATTGTTTCCAACCGTTAATTGAATGATGCACCTGTCGGAATTTCTCTCTTTTTCAGCATTTTATTTCCTTTTCCGATGCTAGCCTTTTTTTAATTTTGTTTCCGCCGTTCGGCGAGCATAGGTCACACCAACAACAGCAACAAAAACGAGCTTTGGAAAGAATTCTATAGATTTGCAACCATATTTTTGTTTGGTTTGGCCTGCATGGCGAGTTTTAAATCACGACCAACATAATCATTCCAATTTTTCTCCTTTTTCCGCGCGTTTCGCATCAGGATTTTCCATTATAATTTTTTCTTTTTCGGTTTTTTTGTTTGTTCGCCAACATCATTCGCATCGATTTCCATTGGCACAAATGGCGGAAGCAATTCGCACCGGATGGGTTTTCGACCGGTTTGGCTGGCAATACGTTTGCGTTGATATAAACAGCCGCTTTGCTGTAAATAAAAAATATTCGTACTCCGTGCAAAAGGGTAAATTCCAATTAGAAAGCGCATGGAACATTTGTATACGTTGTTTGTGCTTTTTCTGTTCATACGGCCACATGGGCCTGTATTGATAGTTTCTACACAAAAAAACCGTGATCCGCATGCTTTAAACTTGATAAAAATAACTTGAATTTATGATTTTTTATTTATTTTTGATCCATGCAATCACATAATGTTATCAATTTTTACCCAAAACAAATTATGTATGTATCAAAAACAGCCAATTCATTCGAAGATTCTTGTTTCTCTGAATAAACACAATGTGAAAACCAATTGCTACAAATCATCAAAGAATCTATAACATATTTTGGCTTTAATTTTTGTATGAAGTTTTGTGTACACTTAAAACTCACTCGAACTCGAAACTCGAAAAAAAGCAACGTTGCTTCTGAAACCTTCTACACAATAAGTTTAAGAACTGCAGATGTCGTTGATGGTTTGTTTGCTTCATGTTTTTTTAAATTAAATTTTACATTTGAAACTCAGTTTTACTAACACAAACAAAACATCCATGGACGCTCTCTACAGCTCTTGACAAAATAACATCACACCATAAAAATGTTTAGCTCAGGGGGAATCGATTTGATTGCATAAGAAGTTTTTTTCCTATAGGAAAATTTACTGAATTCTTTTATTTCTGTTTTGCAATTTGTTTAAATCATGTTTTTGTTCTGAACAGATAAAGCAACAAACTGAGAAATTTGCTGTTTAAAAAAAACAAATATTCTCAACATCATACATTATAGGGTAAAACTATAGTTTACCGGGTCTGCTAGTATACAATAAAATATGTTCACACCAGAGGGCAGGAGAATCTAGGTTTTCTTTTTCATGATTGCTGGGCTATTCTTTTCCAAACTTATTGCTCACGCTCGCTTTTCCATACCAAAAACGCAGTCAAAATAACGAACGTCTCGCGTGTCGCCCACGATTCCACGAATTGTTCGCTCCCTCGCGTTTCGGCAGAAGCGCAAACAGCCGAGCGCTGCAAAAGTCGGCACATAGCCAACGACACTGGACAAATTATCACCTTCCCAAACGTGGGCCGGCAGGAAATACGAGGCGTGTGTTTCGTGTGAACGGTACACCCCTAAAGTACCGGCGATGGCTTGGATGTCGTTTCGAGAAGAGTTATCTCGCATTTTCGCGTACCGTTTCACGATGCCACCAGAGCTCGCGGATCTTCAAGTTACCGAACCGCGGTGATGCCAATGTTTTCTAAACAGACCGCCCCGACCCATCCGAGAGCTAGATGCAAAAACTGCAGCCCTCGGACTGGCCGGACAGACCGGCAAGAGATATTATGTGACCGTACCCGACTCACCTCTGATCTCCCATGCGGTGTGCCGATTTTATGTCTGTGAAGATACGACGTGAGACGAGTGAGCAAACTTTGGCCGGGTCTGGCAAACACTGACACAGGCCTGCGGCGTGCATCGATGCAATTGTCCACACTTCACCACACACACACGCAAAAAAAACAAAAACTACAGAGCCCGGGCGGATGCGGATCAACCACCGATCGGCCATCAAATGTCAGCGACATTACGAAATGCCACTTGCGTAGCGCAACGTTTCGCGCCCTCGAAGGATGATGGAGAGCCGTAAGCCGGGCGCGACCTCGCAGCTCTCGTCATGATGACCTTTTTCGCGTCGGCTCCGCACTGTTCTCGCGTATGCGGTTTTTTATGATTTTATTTTTTTTTAAATTTATTTCTACCTTTTTTCCTTCCTTCCTTGCGCTCGATTTTTTGCCCTCTTCTATGCGCGGCCCCTCCTTTCGATCGGGCACCGATGACACGCACGTTCGATGGACGGCAGCGCGGGCTACGATCGTTGAACAAAGAACTGTCCGTGCCGGGGACAAGACGGAATGAGCTGGGGAGTTTATGGAGACGCGCTGGGGAAGCATAAATTGGAAGAAAAAGGCGGGTAGGAGCCACTCGGCGACGCTTGTTGCTTGGGCTATAGTAGCCGCATTGGATTGAGTGTTGCGGTGCGTTGCATTACTGCAATTTTAATCAAAAATACCCACTCCACACACTCCTTCGCCAAACTCGAGACCGTAGCCTGGCAGGGGTATAGGGGTGAGTACGCGAGTTTCATAAATAATAAATCTGACCTTAAAATATTTAATCGCATCGATTCGCATTCGGCACAAAGCGAAGGTCCAGAGGGGCGGATGGAGCCAAAGGCCCATGTTTCCATTTCTTGGACAGTCGAACAGCGACAAAGTTCTGCGCTGATGTGTGTGAGTGAGGGAGAGAAAGAGAAAGAAAGGTGAAATCTTGAGAATAGCGAAAAGCGTCCCATACCAAGCTTTTTCGTCCTAGACAGCATGTGATCCATGCACACGGAGTTAGAGCTACGGAAAGGGAGGATCTCCTGTGGAATCGAGATTGCGACGAAATTATTTAGCAAGAGACAAGATTCGACAACGAAATTGACCGCTCAGCGATGCGCCGCGCTTCGGGACGAGGGCAAACGCACAATGTTAATCTTTCCCCTCGCACTCGTACCGCCACCAACATCCCAGCATGAGTCAGGAGGTCCTCTATTCGGCCCCTTATGAAGCGCCCACTTTCCATCCCCACCGGTTAGGGTTTAATTATGAAGTAGCAGCTTCATCACTTTTTGCGACTTCGGACTGCAGACGCGATACCCGATCCACTCTCTGGGGACCCGGGAACGATTCGGGCCAGCTCGCTTCCTTCGAGACTTCCGGCCCCTAAAGGGGCTCGGGTGGGCTGTCAACAGTGGTTGCAGTGGGAATGGAAGAGTCCTGCGGTTCAAAGGACGCGGTGACGACAACGGTGGCCAACATCTTTGGCTAAATGCCACGGTTAATGCGATACCCATTATAATTATTGTACCATCGTTTGCCGGCCGCACCATTGCTGCTGCGTTTGTAAATGCAGCAACGCATCCCAGCCTGGATAAACTCGACGGTCGCTGAAAGATTTGCGTCTGCAAATGCACCTTGCAATCCTTGCAAAGCGCAATTCAAGATGCATTGAAACAGAAAGCAGCAAACGTTGCTGGAATAAATCTTTCGTATTTCTAGGTAGTTTATTTTTTTGACCAAATACTCATTTTGTGTGAAGAGCAAATACTCAATTTTATTCTTATTCAACACTTGCAAGCTAAGAAACATTCAAAACATTCATTACTGTCAGGTAGAGTTTGTTTTAAAATTTGTTCCACGATTCAATAACAAGCGTTCTATAATGGGAAATTGTGTTAAGGAATTATGTAAATTTTAGTGTTCTACATTCTTGGACAGAAATTAGTTATCGTTCAATTTTCGTTCCTTGTTCGTGTCAACAAATTATTCCAATACTACAATGGTCCAAATAGTCATTGGTCTGCAAACTACGAAAAATTGCATTTAAACGTGAAATGTTATAGCAATCCTTAATGTTTTCCAATTGAACGAAATTATACAACATTATTTTTTTTCTTTTTCTAAGCCTTAGGTCATTAACAAAATCATTATTTTCATTATGTCATGTAGCCAGTTGTTCTTTAAATAATCTGGATTTTTAACCACATCTCATCTGCTTAAAGAACTGAGAAGAATATTTTCTGAAGTGTGTTTGAATGGAGGTTTACTGTATGCTACTCTATTTTTTTTAGCTTACTTATTCTATCGAAGTTCACGCCCAACGAGCTAATGCTACAACCCAACTACTGTACGGGAATTTTCCACCTGCTTTCCATTGGACACCAGAGGAAATCAATACATTATGAAAAATATGATACGCCTTCCATCATCGAATTCCCACCACCGCGACTACATACGAACGGTGTCATCAAATTTTCATGAAAACACACCTCTACTAATGCACGACCCGCGTCAAAGGCGGGAAGGTTAATGAACCTGCCAAACTTCCGCCCAGTCCGACTTCCCTTGCTGCTGTTGCTGCTGCTGTTGCCGTTGCGGCGAAGAAAAAGAAGCCAAATCTTCGAAAGTACACCGTGTACGTGCGACATGTTCGTAACCGTGTGTGGAAACGACTCGTCGTCCTCGAATGCATTCCATTCGATGCAACGAATATGGCTCACCCCCCCCCCCCCCCCCCCCACTCCTCGTTTACCATGGACATTTCCACCTCCGTGAGCCGTGCTTTACACCATTCTTTGACGGCCCGGCCCGTGTGCCTTTCGCCGTGATTGAAAACTGCGGAAGGAACTTCCTTTTGGGACGGTCCTTCCTTTTATTAGCTCAAAAAAGTGCATACACGCTGCACACTCATATCGCTCCTCACTCGCGGAGCTCCTACCTGCGTCGAGGTCCTTTTTTCAACTCATACGATCGGGGATTTCAGATTCCCCGTCCATCCCATCCCCTCATCCGGTCGCATCCTGCCCCTTCTTGCCTGCGTGCGGCTGCATTTAGCACAGAATTTGCATTTCTGTCACCAGCGCACACACACACATACACACACGCAGGCACGCACACGCCCGTGAATGCAAAGGTATGGTGGATTTGAACAAAAAAAAAAAAACCAACCACTCACACACGCTCGCTTCACCTATGCAAACCACAATGTTTGGCTGCATTCGGCAGGGAGAATGGAGGAAGAGGAAGAAAAAAAACAAACCAGGTTCTCATCAAAATTTTAAACTAACACCAAGCCCTCGCCCCGCTCGAGACAAAAACGTGCGCCTCCTGCTCGGGGAATGGAGGGAACGTGTAAGGGACAGAGCACAAATACACACACACGCACACATACACCACTGTAACGGTAAGGTATCCTTCTGGCGGCAATATTCGTCGTCGTTGTGCCGTGGCGCGATTTTGTACCACCGCTCCGCTGCTCATTAGCCCGTCCGCTCCTGGCTTTGACGTTTCGTTTCCGATTTGGGCTTGGACCGTGCGCTCCCGATGCAGAAAAGTGCATCACCGCCTCCACCATGTGGCAAGTAACGATGGAAGGGGGTGGAAAATGCAGTTGGGTGGCGGACTGGCGAGCTCTGGCAGCGGATAAAACGTGGCGCACAACCAAAGGACGAATTGTCGTCGGCATCGTCGTCTTGCCGGTGGGGTACTCTTTTTTACCAACTCGTTTCAATCCACAAAAAAGTACCTTTCGTCCCGCGTAGCCACCCCTGTCCCTCTTTAACCCACCCGCTACAGTGAGCTACACAAAAGTTCCACACCCCGGGGGAAATTTCGAGAGTGTGCGTAAGTGTTGGTGATGTCTTTGAAAGGAGCGATTCGGTTTTGTTTTTATTTTTATTTTCGATGGCTGCATAAATTACACACTCCGCTCACGCTCGCCTCAACCTCCCCTCCCCCCCCACACCCCCATTCATTCTGCAGTCTCATTCCGATTCCCCCCCCCCCCCACTCATCCAGGGAAACGAGCCAGCGTTGTAGCGGAAACAGTGCTGCCGCAAAATGCATTCCCGAAAACGACACATCGGTCCCACCGCCGCAGCCGCCGCCATACAACATGGAAACACTCCGGTACACAACTGTGTGCACATGCATGTTAGAATGCATTTTTCGGTAGCACGAAAGAAGGCCCCCGCCTCGTCCCGCCGCGTGTCACCCCCACACACACACACAGTTGCCATTGCTCCAATGCACCGAAAATGCACCAACATGCTCATTACCGTCCTTCAACCCTCCGAGTGGTAAAACCGCAAACTGAAGGTTCGGTTTTGTGTATGCGTGTCAAGGGAAACCTTTTTTTCTGTTTTAGGAGTATTTTTTTCTCGCTCTCGGTGGATGGTTTTGATTTCCTGTGCAGGGTTTTCCCGATGGATGGTTTCGTTTTGTTGTTGATGTTAGTTTTTCTTTTCGGGTTCGCTGGTAAAAGCTAGTCCAACCAGGGCTGTCTGTGTTCCCCGATTCTCATCAATAGATTTTTTTAAGTCGCTCCTTAGGCAGCCAGAGCAGCGTACGGGAGAGAAATAACGTTAATTAATGATTTTGCTTAGCATTATTTACAATCTTTTGCGAAACAATTCAAAAGTGAATGTATCGAGGATCCTTCAATTTTTTCAAGCAAAAATGGATGATAGCTTTTGAAATCTTCTCAAGTAATAAAATGGCCATAATTACAACGTATTCGATGGAAAGATTATTTCGTACAGTAAAGAAGCCGAAGGATAATGCTTAACCTGCCTGGTTTTCGACTACAAGATGTTGTTTGGCCAGCGGGCTGAAGTCATAAATATACCAAATAAAACTTTTTCCAACCTCGTGCAGTATGGTCGGTCACATGTGAGATATGGTCGGTGCAAAAAAACTTCTTTGGCAATAAAAATAGAGAAAAAAGCCAACATCGCCACACACACATCTGTTACTGTGCCGCCAGTAGTTGTTCACCCGATTCGTAGGGCGAGCATTCAGAGTGCATTCGGTCGGCCCAAAGGAGACTTGGAAGTAGCATGCGCCCGCTAAAAGATGCCTCCATCGTAGTTGTAATCGTCGTCTTTGGCAAACACGCCGGAAGATGCGGTAGGCATGATAGGGCGCCAGAAGAGACTCCGTCCTGCTAGACTTGGTCAGCCGGTATTGTCAGTAGTCCGTCCGGCCGCGAGGGACTTCTGATGTTTGCGTCCGAGGGAAGGGAAACGCTGCCCAAATGCAACTTTGCATGCATGAGAGGGGAGGGGGGGAGGGGTATGCGGAGAGCGGCGGCGCTTCTGTTTCGCCTTCCACCGACGGCCTGCAGGGTTCGCATTATTTGTGCACTTTTTCCTGTTCGAATCGGTTGCAACACGCACGGGGAACGCGCTGGCCCCGAATGCACCGCGAGACCGAAGGGATGCACAAAAACTGCATGCAGAAAAATATACGACTTCGGCTACACATTAACACACACACATACGTTAGCATGGCATGCTTCTTGGTGCGATGGAACGGGGGGAAGGAGCCGATAGAGAGGGAATGCAAAACCCAACATTCGGCCTGGTGCATCGTGGAGAAAACTGCACCGAAAGATGCACTTTGGTGCTCCTTCGGGTTTTATCCTGCCTGCTCACCTCGCCTTGTCGTACCACTTTTTGCATCGTTTTGGCATTTTGTGTGTGTGTGTGTGTGTGTGTGTGTGTGTGTGTGTGTATGTGTGTGTGAGTATACCCTTTTCGTTTACAACATATGCACATGGAAGAAAACGTATTCCACCACGTTCAGCAGCGACGAGTGAAAACGTTGAAATAAAAGAAAGGGGCCAGAACGGAGCAAGGACAGTGACATACGGCCCAGCATTACCATTACTCCCGAGCTGTACCCTGTCCTCTGTCGAAATTGGCCATGGTTGTACGCGATTTCTCTCCCCCAATACACCCCCCTCCCCCCACCCCACCCAAAGCTGTTTTTGTGAAACAGTCGCGTGAATGTTGATTCCATTTTTCTAGGTATTGCACATTTTTGTAGAAGTGAAAAAGAAGTCATTTGACTGACTATTTATTTTAATGTATGTATTTAACCGCCATTCGAAATGGATACGCTCGAATTGTTGAGTGCACATCTGTACGAGCGGCGTCTCGAATACTGCCGCGATACTGACTGATAATAGAAATGTAAAACAAAAGAAAAAAAAAACCCCGAAGCAGGTTGCAAGTTAACCTGTTAGATTTCACAGATCGCCGGCAAAATTGCTCAACCCTGCACGTTCCGTGTGCGACACTATTGCATAAAGCTTATTCCTTTGGCAACGAAAAACAAACGACCCCGCACCCAGGGCCGGATATAATTCACTTCGTTCCTTTCCTTCCTAGTATCGACATGTTATGAGGCGCTCCCAAACGTTGCCTAGCTGCTAACTTCAATTAGCGTTGCCATCCAAATTATTTCAGCCATAGCGAGCGTCTTCTGTCTCCTGTTTTTGACAGGCCCTGCACGTGCAATGGCACCACACCGGGCCCAGTAGTACACGGACGAGTGTGAATTGTTCCTCTTTTCAAGGGCTCGTTCTAACGTGTTTCGTGTTTTTCGTTTCTATTGTGCAAATGATTGACTGCACTAGCGAACCGGTATTTCAAACGGCATTCCATGAAGTAACTTTTTAAAAACGCACCAACCAGATTATTCGCTTGTCTCTCATTGCAACATACAACGTGGAGAAAAAACCATCTATAATTTATTCACGACAACGGTTTGAATAATAACATTTGTAAATCGTACCATTAAATTTTTACTCATTCAGGCTTTGAAGAGTTTTTCATCAGAAAGTTTAAAATCTATTTCTAAATAAAATGTTTTGTTAAAAAAGAACATAAAACTCAGTATATATAGAAATTCACTACTCTTCGCACAATAATTATGTAGTCGTCAGTAAGCTTAACAATAATCAGTAAATACTTCGTCTTCCGCATCATTCATCCACCCTCCGGCCATCTTTGTGAGTATCCGTCTAAGCAATTTCTAATCAATCTTCAAATATGGCCTCCAAAATAAGCCACCTCTCGATAAGAAGGCGTGTTTCTAAAAATTCGGTTGTTTTCTTTTCGGCTCTGTTCGCCTTGCCTAAACAACGCGGCTGCCGTTCAAAACAGGGTACAAGAGGGAATCCAAACAACATTTGCCCCTCTCCAAAACACCGGCGGCCATCATGACGATCAAAACGTATTATTTCTCTCTCGCTTTCTCTCTTTTGTGGTATCGTATTTCTAAGCAGCTGATCGATACCATGCTGCCATCGAAATCTATCCAAAAAATATTAGGGCTATGGTGGTCTCTTTTACGCAGCGTTTGTCGTTTCCCTACCAGTCCTTTTCGGCACGTTACGTTTCAAATCTCAAAGCGAAATTTATTAATTAATCAACAACACCACTTTATGCAATAAAATCGACAAGTAATTTTATCATCATGTTTAATCGAACGAAATTCCATGACTCATTTGGCAAACCCCATGTGCTTGCCAACTAGTTGGCATTCTTCAATCGACAAAAAGAACAAGCCAAACTGGCACAGTTCGAGTGGGCTGCATTGCGACGCTTGCACTTTCTTCTCGTGTTTAACTCATGCACCTGCACCCGTGCAAATGACAACATGTTCGGCGTGTGTTTCGATTTTCTTTTCATTTTGTTAGCCCTTCACCATTTGTGCTCCCTTCCTTCTTTTATTCTTGCTTCCTTTGTTTGTTGCCCCATCATTCGCAACGCTTCATGCGGGTTCCGTTTCGTGGAAGAAAGGTGCCAAAAGTGTAAAAAGTGTTTGTCGATTATTGACAAACAAGATTTCGAGGAAATGTTTGCTCCACCGCAAGTCAACGCCATCGCGCGCGCCGTGTCGCGTCAACCTTTTTTTTTCGGTTCCCACCAAACGAGCCCAACCGAAAACTGCCTGCCGGAGTTTTCCCGGAATGACACGACCACTTGAACCCGATTTTGCACCCATCTATCCTCCAACTCCACCCTTTTTACACACCGAACGGCACCCTTACGCCTCGCTGCATCTCGCCCTTCCGACTCCATTGGCAGGCTTGTGTGTGGCATGACGCTGGAATTTGGGCCAACAGCCGAACAAGAGGCCTCACAAAAATCGACACGTCTAGACATGCCATCTCTCTAGCGCCTTCGCTCCCGTGGGCCCCTTCTTCCGGTTGGGTCGGGATTCTTCTCCAATGGCCTCTCAAAGGTGTCCCCTCGTCGTCTTCGGGCGCTTATCTTGGCAGCATATTCAACGGAAAAATCCTCCCGCTCTCCCTCGAGCGCAAAATGAACGGGGATGTTGTACGATTCGACGTCGTCTCTTTCTTGTTTTTTTTTTTTGTTTGTTTTCTTCGTTCCCTCATTCCCTCCCATGCAACCACGCCACTTGTTGTCTCAGACATGCACATATCCCTTTTTACGTCGCAATTCTCATCCAGTGTGTGTTTTTTGTCTGTTTCAAAACAACGCCACATGATCCTCCCAGCGGTCCACGCGTACTGTGACCGGGGAGATGAAAAGGAGAATAAAACCAAAATCTGTTCCCTCGCTCGATGCTTATGAGTCGGGAAGGAAGGCAACTGTTGGCCATGGACGTGTAACCTCCCCGTTGCAACGACATTATCAACACCATTGCCACGCTGCTATCGTGTTGGCTTCGTTAAAGGGAGAAGTGGCGCACAGGGGATGAAATCGACGGACGAATCGACGAGAGCGAAATGAACCGAACGAGACAAGGCAAGATAAGAAGATTCTTCGATCCGCCACATCCCACCACCGCAGGCCAGCCCTCGAGGCGAGAAGGTTTCACGTCGCCAAGTTGCGCTGGTCAGTAACCCGACGCGGGGCCATCCAGCTTTCGAGGGCCAGACCCGTCATCGATGGGAGTGGGAACGTTTTATGATGCAATTATCACCTCGTCGCCTTCGACTCCACAGACATCCGCTGCCAATGCCGCTGCCGCCGCCGCTGCCACACTAGCTAGTGTCACTGTTATTTGTGTGGTTTTTTTTTTGTGAGTGTGTTAGTTTTCTTTGCCTCAGTCCGAACGAGGACCGGACCAAACCGACGAACTCGCCGACCCGGTTGATTTAACGATGCATCTGTCAGTTCGCATTGGTTTCGGTACAATACGGTTGATTGCCTCCGCGCTCGATCCAACCAGAACGCTTGGTGGATCACTTCAAATCTCCACCACTGTTCAGACGACAAACGGACGCAGTAGACAGCTCTGAAGAGGAAAAGGCATTGTGGCTACATACCGTTGCTTCGAGTTCGTGTTCGCTGCGCGGATCGTGTTTCATTCGAACTTCCAAGCGGGCCCGTGGCCTGTATTTCTATTTGGAAGATGTTTATATTTCGCGCCCAAGCACATGGAATGCTTGAGGCACGGGACAAGTAGATGCCGGACATGCAATTCGCACTATCGCCTTTGCGCCACCGGAACCGGTTCGCCGGAAAAACAATTCGAAATGTTGTAATGACCAGCCGCGAACTGATGATGCGTTTCCAAACATCGATACACCGGTCCCGAAACGATGCACGTCGGCTGAACGTAGATTTTAGTTGGTTTTGAGGACCGAAATAGCGGAGCGCGTACGCCGGCACAAACACAACCCACGATGACGTGAGTTCGTATCCAGTTGGATCTCCCCCGGTACGAAGAGTTGAGTATCTTCGAACTACAAAGGGTAAATATCTCATAAGTCTTAAAATGGGTGGTTAGGTATAACCAAATTGGTCGATATGCCAGGTATGAAGCAGATTCTAGCAGGGAAAAACAACAGTTGTGAAATGATTGTTTTTTCGCATCTTCTTCGCGTAGATTTAAACCCACAACGCATAAGTTGAAAGTCGAAAACTCTGCCACCTGAGCTACGGAGTCCGTTTGATTGAAAACTTTTCGTTAAACGGTTTGATTTGAAGCGAACCTCTCTTACATCTCTAGAAACGGCTTGTTCCTCCCTTAAGTCCTCAAAAAGCTACGGAAGGTTTAAAATGCTTACAAAAAAACATCCACCTGTTTGGATGCAACGAAGAATCGGAATATTTTAAAATAAAATTTAGATTCCATTTTTGTTTTTATGAACCGTCGATCGAAACATTCTAACCCTTCTACCAAATTCATTGATTATGACGTATTCGTAAAAAAAAGTCGTTCCCTTGTCGGCGTGCGCTAGCTGACTGCTGCTGCTCGAATGGACCAATATAACATGCAGTTGTAATAGAATTGGGTGTGTGCATATCCGCGTCTGTGTGACGAAAAGAGCTGTACTCCACGGCCACCACGCTCGTTTTTGTTGCACCGAATTAGGGCAAGTGGGCGTCCAGAGTGGTTTCCTGGCTGCCATCAAGATGGCAGATTCTGCCAGTGTGAGGTTTCGAGTTTCGTGCTTCAGTTCCTTGCCCTTCCCTGCTCGTCTCACCATCCGCTCTTCGCCGGCGTTTAATTCACCACTTTTGTCACTTGGTCGTACCCGGTTCTATTTCTCGTTTTTCGCCGTCTTCGCGCTTTTGTGCCGCATACGACGCTCGTCGACGCTGCTCGTCCTTGTGCATCTCTGGCGCACGTGCACCCACACATCGAGGAGCGTATGTGCACCCACGAGCCGGTTCCTCTCCCTTCACACCGTGGTACTGTGCTTCGTCCTGAGTGGCACTTGTTTTCTGGCAGGCGAAAAAATTTCACCAAGCCACCTCACAAGAGCCATGAACCACTTGAGCTTCCCGAAAGATACCGAAGGGAGGATGGGGGGGGGGGGGTGAGTTAGAGGATGCTGGGTGTGGGCAAAGAATACAGTAGAGAGTCAAAAATGAAGGAAGAAATCCCAGAGTGGCCAGAAACGTAAGCTGCCTAACGTTAGCGACACCGCTGTTGGAGCTTCGAACCCAGAATAGTCCAACGAGAAAGGGACAAACACATAGACATGGCCGTGTAAAATGAGTGTGATATGTGAAGCACAAACGGTGAAATCTACGAAACCATCTATCCGAATCTGGGAAGAAGCAGGCATACGGAGCACCTTCTGTCCACGACGGCAAATTAATGAAAAATCACGTTTGCGTACGTTTGCCCTGGCAGTGGGCAGGAAAGGGAGGGTGGGAATGATGGAGCTTCTGGCGAGTAAAAGGACCAGAGGTGACTTTTCGGCTTTGCCATCATGTGTTATTGGTTTGACGTATTTTCCGTGAAACCTTCAAAAGCGAGCTGCTGGGGAAAGTGAGCCGCAGCGACAGGCGAGTTTAATATTGAGCCTTCAACAGATCGAACCCAACGTTTTTCGTTGCATCCCCCGTTAAAACTACACTTCCGTTTCCTTTACAGGGCAAAGCCGCGACTTTCGCCGATCGGTGGGCGGAAAACGTACACCGAGGACGGGCTGCGGAACGCACTGCAAGACATCTTGAGTGGGCGGCTCGGAACGCGACGGGCGGCCGTCCAGTACGGCATCCCTCGCTCCACGCTGCGCAACAAAGCGTACAAGATGGCGCTCGGATACGGCAAGCGCGCCGCCGGCCAACTGCTCGAGGACGACGACGACAAGGATTCGCAGGATGGACTGGACCTCAAGGATAACGATCTGCTGGAAAAGCTGCCCCAACACGTGCTGGCCGACATGATCGTGAAGATGTACGGCGGTGGCGGGGGCGCACCCACACCGCCTCGACCCCACGAGCCCAGTGCGACCCCAACGCCACCCGCCATCGCCATCGGCACCGGCACCCCACCCACGGCGCAACGCTCCACCCCCGAACCGGGCTCGATCGACATCTCGGCCCTGAGTTTGAAGTCGGCGCACCATCCCCGCAACTCCCTGCCCCTGCCACCGGCCACCCGCACGCATCCACCTGCCCCATCCACCACCCTGCCACCACAGTCTTCGCCACTTGCCGCTGCAGCGGCCTCCACGCTGCTCGATCCCTCCCTTCTGATGCAGGTGCAGCGTGTCATGCAGGTGACGGCCACGGCGCAGACGCAAGCCTCGGGCGAGACGCAGCAGGTGCTGGCCGAGCTGCCCGACCTGCTGCGCAAACTGATCGAGCAGCAGCAGCAGCTGGCCGACCAGATCAAAAAGGTTAGCGGTGGTGGCGGAACCGGAGCCAACAGTGCACCGCCCGCGGCAGCACCCATATCCAGCGTCGGCACGAGTCCCAGCCTGGCGACCGGAAGTAGTGCCCTCGACGCAGCCATGGCCAGATCGCCGTCCCTCAGTGCCGCCCTCAACGCCAACGGAGCCGCTTCGCAGGCGACCGCCCTCGACTCCTGCTATCTTCCCTTCCTCCAGCAGCTGCAGCAACAGCAACAGCAGCAGCAGCAGCAGCAGCAGCAGCACCATCAGCAACAGCAGCAGCAACTCGGCAAACTACGCACGATGTCGGGGGGTACGCCCGACACGCCCGCCTCCCTCTCGTCGGTCGAGCTGAACGAGTCGGCAATCGACGACCCGCAGGCAATCATACTGAAGATTCCGTCCTACGGGCGCGCCCCCGGTGCCTCCCCCGGAGTGGCCAGCAAAAACGGGGACCATTTGGAGCGCCACCTGCACCAGCACCAGCACCCAAACCTGGCGTCCCCGTCGCCCCCAACAGCCGCGGCTGCCGTCGTGCTAAGCAGTCTGGTGGGAGGCTCGGGTCGCGCTTCCGCCCATCCCTCCGCCGCAAGCCCCCTGCTGAACAGTGGTACGGGGATGGGAGCGGTCGGCGGCGTCGGTGCCTCGCAAGCATCCCTAGCCTCGTCCCTCTCGTCCTCGTCCCCGCTGTCGTCGCTGTCCGTGGCGTCCTCGTCGCAGCCGGACCGAGTGTCGCTGACGGGCGCCCAATCGAACCACCTGTCCGTCATCTCGCCGCCCCTCATCGGCCTGCGGAACAGCGTGAAGGGTGGCGATACGGGCGCATCACCGCCGGCGCCCCCAAGTGCAAGCACAGGCAAACCGATGCTATCGGTGAACGAGGTGATCGCGCGAAGCATCAGCAAAAACTTCCAGCAACAGCAGCAGCACCAGCACCAGCAGCAGCAGCAGCATCAGCAGCACCAACAACAGCAGCAACAGCAGCAGCACCAGCAACAGCAGCAAGCAGACAGCCTGCTGAAGCAGCAGATCGAGCACATGAAGCGACCGAGCATCTCCGTCATCAAGACGCTCGGCGACATCTCGCACTTTGGCAGTGGCAATGCGGCGATGGCGGCGGCTGCGGCGGCGGCAGCGGCGGGTCTCGGCCCGGTCGGCAATGCGGCACAGTACGCGGCGGCGGCGGCGGCTGCAGCGGCGGCTGCGGCAGCCAGCAACAACAACAACGGTGGCGGCGGCGTCGGCGGCGGCGGTACCGGCACGGGCGGCAAGGGAACGCGGCCGAAGCGCGGCAAGTACCGCAACTACGACCGCGACAGCCTGGTGGAGGCGGTGAAGGCGGTGCAGCGGGGCGAGATGTCCGTGCACCGGGCGGGCAGCTACTACGGCGTGCCGCATTCGACGCTCGAGTATAAGGTGAAGGAGCGGCACCTGATGCGGCCCCGCAAGCGCGAACCCAAGCCGCAGCCCGGCCTCGACGACCACCACCGGCTCGGCGGTCCTTCCTCCTCTTCGTCCTCCTCCGCCAAGGGTGTCGGGGACGGCGGCTCGTCGTCGCTGCGTGGCCTCGACAAGGCGCACAAGGGCGGGCTGGGCTCCGGCGCGGGCTCCAAGGGCTCGGCGCTGGCCGGGCTCGGCAAGAACCACCACCACCACCACCACCATCTGCAGGCGCAAGGGCCGAGCCAGGGGCAGCAGGGTCAGGCGCAGTTCGCGGCGGGCTCCCCGAACGGCGGGCTCGGCACGAAGATGCCCCTGCTCGACTCGGCCTCCTTCGCCTCCCAGCTGTCGTACGGGACGCCCTTCTTCTGGCCGCACGCCACTGGCGCGTACGGCAGCATGCCAGCGGTGGACTTCTCACGCGGCCAGCCCACCCCCGCCGACTCCCTGTTCGGCGGGTCCCCGGCGGGCCTGATGCAGCGGTTCCAGCAGGAGGCCGAGGCGCGCCTCCACTCCTCGGGTGGCAAGTCCTCGGGCAGCACCGTCGGTGGAGGAAGCGCTGGAAGTGCAGGAGTGGGCGCCGGACTGCCCAAGGGAAGCAGCGTGCGCGAGATGGCCGAGCAGCTGTACGACGGCAGCGGCACCAATGGCGGCTCCTTCCTCGACGACATCATCCGCCACAGTCTGGACAAGAAGACGGGCGACCTCGCCACCCACAGCGCCCTCTTCGACCAGCTGCTCAAGGGCAACCTGCGCTCCTCGGGCGGCTCCGCATCCACCGCCGACGATGGCCCCGCCGCGCACACCGCCGGCAGCAAGCGGGCCGCCACCAGCCCCCCGCTCGGCTTCCACCCCGAGGGCATCAAGCGCGAGCGGGCCAGTCCCGGCGCCTCGTCCACCTCGTCCACCGGCAGCAGCAGCATCAGCAAGCAGGCGGGCACGCTCGCCAACGACCACCACCATCCCCACCATCCGCTGCACCCGCTGCACCCGGGCGCCACCGACCAGCAGCTGCTGGCCAAGAACGTCGAGAGCCTGATGAAACTGCAAGAGAACCTTTCGTCGATGTCCGTGGCGCACCTTCAGCGGACCGCGATGGAAGAACTCAACGGTACGCAGGCGGTCGCGTCGCAGGGCGGCAGTGGCACACGCCACCTTGCCTCCCACCACGACTCGTCGGACGCGCACGGCTCCGATGGTGACGCGGACTCGGACTCGCCGCACCAGCACCAGCGCGCCCCGGCCCACACCAACCATCACGGTGGGCAGCGGCACCACCACCACCCCCACCAGCACCAGCGCGGCTTCGCGGACGACAGCTCATAGGGCCGGCTGCGCGGTGCATCGGCGACCATGCAACTACGCCGACCCATCTGCTAGAGGCAGCGCGGCACGTAAGTGAGGCAGCTACGGCAGGTGCCACCTCTGGGTCAGAGGTCGGCGAGACAAACAGAGAGAGAGAGAGAGAGAGAAAGAGAAAGAGAGTCGGTATAAACACACAAACACACACGGTTCAATGGAGAATCCATAGTTCAAATATTATTCTTATATTAACTCTATCAATGTAGTCAAAACGGAACGCAGGTCGGAGGTAGAGAAAGAGAACAGAAGAGATCGAGAGAGAGAGAGAGAGAGAGAGAGAGAGAGAAGGCGAGAAACGTCAAAGCAACAAGCAACCGTTAACAGAGAGGACGAAGTGTTAACAATTTTATCCATTTAGGCGGCACACGGGAGGCCGCTGTGCGTAAAGGGAAGATCTAACTAATCTTTATAGTGAAGCTAACGGCAGGCGAACGGACAACCACAATAAGAAGAAACAGCGTCATTGAGAGAGATAGAGAGAGAGGGAGGGAGAGTAAGAGAGCCAGAAAAAGCTATGAAGGAAAGAAACAAGAGCGCATAAGATCTTGAGAAATCTTTTCTATTTTTCCCCCGAAAACTCGACGACAACCGAACAGAAAACAACAAGGAATATAAATCAACATCGTCCTCCTCATCATCCCCATCGTCATCGTCTATACTGCACACACCAGCACACACACACACACGCAAAACACTAATGCGACACCATTTTCCAACATCCACCTTAAAAAATAAAATGTGAAAACTAAGTAAACCAGGAAACGGTAAACGAGAAAAGGAAAATCGCGTATCTGGAAACACGTGGCTGCCGGGGTTGTGGCACCCCGTGGAATCGACGGAAATCGTAAGCGTCTTCGATCATACACTCACACACACACACACGCGAAACTAATGTGTTTTTCTGACAATCGACAAGTAGGCTTCTGTGTCACGGCAACGGCACCTTCGCAACACATACCAGTGTGAGGTAGTTGATACAGACGCACACACAAGTCTTGGGAGGATTCAAATTCCATCACCCCCATCGCCACTCGGAGAATCTTTTTCACCCCTGTCCGTTGTGTGCAGTGAAACGGAAAAGGGAACAAACCGGACCGTTCAGGAAAATGGGAAACAGAAATCGCGCAAATCTAATTCCCATTCGAGGAACCACACCAACACCACCATCGCATCCACCATAGCAATAGTCGGGCATCAGTAGAAAACCTTAGAACCGTTTAAGCAACGCATCGGCGATTTAAACAAAATAACGGGCCATTTAATACAATTCGATCATTAAACGTCGCACTCCGCAATAGAAACCAATCGAACCGGACGAATAGAATCAGAACAAGAGATAATGGGAGAGCAAACACTGTCGTTGTGAAATTTCGGAAACTTTCTTTTGGCTTTCGAAAAGAACGGGAATGGGGAAGCGTTTCCATGCAGACACCAACCACCCCCCCCCCCCCCCCCATACCCCGGGTGGAAGTTGATTAAACACAACACGCACTATTCATGAGCTTGCCTGGACGTAAGTGTGCGCACTGTACCACCAGAGAGAGCGAAATAGACAGAGAGCGAGAGAACAGAAGAGAAAACTTTCGGAAAAATGGAACAATACTAGACGTTTACTGCTCGGTTCGACCGCCAATCCATGCCGCGGCGGGCGGAATATTATAATCTATCAAAAACGAAATCTAAAATTACCTAAATGTTGTGGCTATATCAAAATTTGCAAATTGTATTATCGTTTCGGCGAGTGATCGAACCAAAAAAAAAAAAACAACTCAAACAAATGACGTATTACTGAAGAGTAAAAAAGCATAGCGATATCATTAAACGTCTGGAGGAAGTGATAGCATGAAATCTATTTGGTGTTCAAAATTCTATCATTCTATCAACCGGGGGCAGCCTTCGTTGCCTGGCAAGAGAGAACGGATGGGTGGAGGCGAACGAGAGTGGGTGTGAAATATCAGAACTGAAACCCACATTTTCCCCCTCGTCACTCACCCACCGCTACCCTTGTCATCGCGACGATCATACGTATTTATATTCATCTTTAAAGAACAGCAGAGCTGTTTTCAAAATTATACGGACATGGACATATTACTGAGCATCGTATGAAAAAATTGAGGAGAAGAAAAAAACAAACCGAAAGTATATAATGAACAAAAAAACTCTATGTTTCGACGTTTTTACATCTAACTCTAAAAGGCAAAAGTATTGACGAATCGGTGGCGGCGATTGAATGATGTTGTGTAAAATCTTATCAAAATTTATCTATACAAACCAAAAACCTAACCCAAAAACTACTAAAATCTAACTCGGTGTTTTTAAACTAAGCGACACAGTGGAAATTTGCAGAGACAAAACAAAACATGAAACACATTGCGGATTAAACAAAAAAAAAAACGACAAAGTACGGCACATTGTGAATCTGTGGAATCAAAGCAAAACGAAAAAGATGAACAATATTGACGGAAACAACCAGAAACGGATGGTGAACAACGGTACCATAAACAGTCCACGATTATGGATGTAAATTCCATCGCCTTTTAACGGCGCAGTGTTGCTTACCGGGGACGGGAAAAAGAACCTTGCCCAAAGGAAAGGCGTTTGTAAAACAATGGTAGTCACACAATTCTGAAACCTAGCCCACCCAAAAACCCGCAAAGTCGTCTCCCGCTAATCATCCCGGCACTTCTCGGCATACCATTCCGGCACGCTAGGTGCCACCAACAAAGTGGAAGAGTCAAAATCCAACCGTAACCGAAAAGTCGGAAAATAAGTAAGAAAATATATTATATGTGTGTGTCTTCACGTCGCGTATACCTCAAACGATAAAGAAACAAAAAAATGAATGGGAAAGGATTGCGAGTGAAACTTTAGAAACCGGGCGCAGTTATCCAAATTGTCAGAATTAAGCAAACCCAGCAATTGACCAGCAGAGATGACAGCAAATGGGAAAACAACATCGGCAAAGCAATCCTGTGGCGCGGCAGAAAAGAAGATGGTGCTATCCCTCTCAAATGTTGTATGATTTTCAATTTCTTTCTTTTCGATCACGATTATCAAAAGTGTGATTCATTTCATCATAAATTTTGCAATTGTTTTCCTAAATTTTCTTCTAGTAGTAGTTTCAAGTCCGGTTTCACTTTTTTTTTTATATTTCTTTTTCAAATTCTAACCCAATTCGATGATTCTCAATAGTCCATCTTTACTGGCGCTGTTCACATGATTGAATTGCTTCCCGTTTGAGCGTGGGATGCGAATAACGGAGGAAAAACAAAATAACGAGGGTTGCATTTAGGAACACTCTACACGATGAATGTTTGATGGAATGACACGAGCAGAAAAGTGTAGGAGAGAGAAGAAGGACGAAAAAATATATATTTATACACTATCTGTGATTGATAATCCAAAATTTTGATGTATATTTTTCTCTAATAATGCAAAAAGAAGAAGAAGAAAATTTAAAATTTAGAAGCTAAAAAAAGAAAAACTAGGAGGAACCGTTTTTCGATGGATGGCAAACAATACGGGGACGGGTGGCAGGCAAAAAAGCTAAGGCGTAAAATTGTAGATTTTTATGGCGTAACGAATTGTTGAAATGAAAGGGTCAACAAACCACTCTTCGTGGCTTCTGGGGCTTGCATTTTCCCAAAAACAAGTCGGCCGGGAAGGGTTCGTTTTCTGACTTGCGTTGTTCGACCATTTATTTTGAGCCTTTCGACCAAACTAAGATTTCGTTATTGCTGATAAGGCAGATATGGGGTAGGGAAAAGTAAAACCAAAAGAAAAAGGAGCAGAAAAAGAGAAACAATATGCGAAACATGAAGAGAAGATGCAAGAGGAACTTATTTTAAGCGAAATTTTCCAACCTTTCGTATAGGACTAGGAGGCGTGCGGCACACTTCGAGTGCTCGAAGAACGGGGCGAACGGTGCAAGGTTTTTGTCCTTCGATTTTAGTGTTAGTGGAAACAGTTTAAGAAACATGTAGATACCCGAGAGACGGACGGGACGGAGCGTGCGCCACAGAGACTGAGAATGCGCATGGAATAGATGCATGGTGGTGTAAAGTTAAGGATTGAAACTTGTAATATTGAACGGGAGCGGGATGGCGAATCGGACGAGGCAGCCGGAGAGAGAATGTTGAGGTAACAAAAAGTGCAATTAGAACGAAATAAACGGTAACATATTCGTTATTTATATTGAAAACGAAAGGGAACGCAAAGTAAAAAAGGCAAGTAAACAAAAAATATTAAAGCGAAAACAATTGAAAACTGATGCTATGAAAATGACAACATAAACCCCGGAAGACGGGAAGACGAAGAGGAAGAAAAAAAACCATACAAACAACACACGCATACACGAAAACATTTACACGGACATGCGCGTCGAAGTGGTAGGTGAAATAAATTGAAATATATAGGGAAAAATTATTTAATTCTATATTTACAACTAAAACAAAAAGGGATAATAAATCAGGCAGCAACTGTCGCGAAAACAACGGAGCTGACCAATCCGGGATAGTGTACGACGAAGTGGAAGTCAAATGTGACTGCACACGATTGCAAACGGATAACTGCTAACACAAGATACCCATTTTTTGTGGTTTGAAGGAAAAACAAGAAGCTTAATGAGATCAAAAGTGTTTGTCAAAAGGATAGGCAACGTAAACCGACACCAGGGAGGCCGACTATTTGGGTTTATTTCTGTGTTAGCTTTAAGCAAAGCGCCATATCCTGGTCATTGAACATTGGTTCATTGAAAAAACAACCAACGATCGCTTTCCTACGCGGCGTACGGGGTTTGTAAAGTCGACAAAAACCCCCCACCATTCTATCAAATCCGTTTATGACGAACAAAAAAAAACGAAGAAGGTAAACCATGTGTCAGCTGCCGACAGCGGTGCGTCAGTCGAAAGCGAGGAATCTTTTGAACAGTTTTGGAGAGATACAAGATTGAACATTAAACGCGAAGCGCTCCTAAGTGGACGAACGACCTCTCTGTTAACAAAAGAAACAACCGTGCAGCGTCCTGTTAGAAAAACCTTTCTTTTCTCTTGATTTACGCCAGTTTTCAGTTTTCACTTAAGCTCACTCATTTCCTCCCCTCGTCCCCCTTGGCCTGGTGGGTCGAATCCTTCCCAAATATTTATATTTCCTTTAAACTGCTTCTCTTAAGAAAAAAAAAAGAAATGCGCCTTCCACGCGTGGGCGTTAGAGTAGAGACGGTGGTTCGATCGTTCGGCGATCGAGCTGCCCCTATCGGTGGAAGAACTCAAAACAAATAGCTAGTGCAATGTTTTTTTTTATATTGTTTTAATGATGCAAGACATGAACGAAACATCCATGTTTTCCTTTTATCTGTGCTTTAAGTGAACGAAATCAAAAATAACTTTTAAGAATGAACTATGCGTATGAAAGAATAATCAACGAGGTAGACGGAAGAAGCTAAAAGCGTTAGAAAGAAGTAACGAACGATCATTAGCGGAAAAGAGGAAAATTGATATAATTTCTTACAGGACAACACCATCAATGAAAATAATAAACGGCAGTGACAAGATTCGACATCTTGCAAGAAAAAAAGCGGCCAACAACAAGGAAGAAACCGATACTTGTGGAAAAGCATTAAAAAGACACACCTTTCGGATCGCATTCATGAAAAGCAACAGCTCGTTAGTATGCACCAGTTTCCTACCTATGATTTTGCCTTCACATTGATTCATTTATCAGTTTGCATGAGTTTACAAACACCCTCCGCATAACAGTTGACCCCACCGATGCGGCGAGCATCGAACAGGTTAAAACCAATAGACAGAAGCGTCCGAGGAGAACACAGCCCGGAGAATGTTTCGCACAGCAGGATTTCGGAAAACAGCCACCACTGAAACAACAGCAAATGCACAAACAACACTACTACTAAACAAACGTTATTTTTGCGTAACAAACAAACAAAAGTGCGACAAGCATAGCCAAGCAAACATAGAACACACAGCATACAGCTTAACAAGAGATATTCTGATTTTTTTGTTTCTTGTCATACTTTCGACGATATTTTACGATTGTTCACGATTGGAAATGTCACGCTTTGGCAAATGTATTCAACACAATTTCGGAAGATGCAAAACAATTACACATCACCGATACTATCTGCAGTGTAAAAGCAAGAAGAGAACAAAAAAACAGACAGCACGTATGCAACTACAAAAAAAAACAAAGAAAAGCAAAACTAACACACCGAACATCAAACATAACCAACTGGAATAAAGAAGAAGAGTAAAGTAAAGACCACATCAGGAAAACCACCTTTGAGAGGAAAAGTTACAAAAAAGCAAGAGGAAAAACAAACAGCACCACCATCATCACCATCACCATATACTACCAGCAGTATCCACCTCATACTATCTCACAACCTGCACATCAGAACCACCCACCCTACCTACTACAACCACCACTCTCACATCCACCACCCACAACAAAACACCCTCAAAACTACAAACATCCCTATAAACCAGCCTACGCCGACAGTCGATTGGCACTGGGATGCACCGCGACCGAACCGCACCTTTTTCCACCGGGTCGGACCATAAGTTCACAAATGGCGAATTTCGGGTTCGTGGTGCATCACAGTGCAGCCATAAACAACAACAACAAACTTACAAACAAACAGCAGCTCACTTTCAATAGTAACAGCGCCATAGCTACAATAGAACCGAAATCAAATCAGAAGAACAAACCCCCGCCGCAACGGGGAACAATAGCAGGTAAAATGGATAAAATTTCACTACAAACCAACACTTCAAACTCCCAGTTACGGTTATAATTATTATTGCTCCAGTGCCGTGGGGAACGCGTAAATCAGTAACCGGTACACAACCACACAGAACCACTAACAAACACACAGACACACAGCCACAGAAAGTTCAGCAACCAATAGACCGGAACAGGAGCTTTGGTGTGGCCCACCGTAAGCGGCAGCGAAGATCAACCTTCACGCTATTATTATTCAACACTTCAATCACTAATACAACTACATACAGCTAACAATACTTGTACAATAGCCAGGATTTCTCTAGGATAAGCTCAGTCTTATCCCTTGTTCACAACCCTTCACAACTACATAAACACAGCAGCGTGCGGGCGCATAGGTGCCCATGCACATTAATGTTTAAATTTTGTTACAGTTCTCTTACTAAGCAGTAATAATAACCGTAATCAACGCAACAGCAAATAATAATAGAAGAAAACACACACACAAAAATAATAATATCCCCTTCCTCCCGCATATCCTTGCAAACTGATGATGATCCTCTACAGTACAACAGGTAACAGTAACACAGCAAACTACAGTGATCACATTCAATTCAATACACCGCAGTTTTACAATAGTTACAATAGTAAACAGTAAGAGCAAAACAGATCTGTAAGCCCAATGTAAAGAAGAAGAAAACAACCCAAACAATATATCAAATCGGATGTTCCCCCGTGGGCATGAATGAAACAAACACACACCGAACAAACCAAGCTCCTTGAGGTGAGGCCAACCACCGCCGAACGAACGGACGGAGTAAAAGGAAAAGAAAACCGCGCTACTGTCTGCGGGAGACCATTCGATGCCATAGAAACAATAGACCTAACGCAAAACTGGATAGAAATAACTCACTCACCCAGCAAACACTTTATACAGCTGCGCCGATGCAGAGATGAATACTTAAATAGAGCAAACCATAGATTAACGAAAGAGGAATGAACAAAAAAAAAACGCAGATACAAATAGCAACCATCCTTTCATAATCACCTTTTTCAAACACACAAAAACACATACACATTCAGCTCCACACAGAAGTACACGATCTACAGTACTAAATGCAGAGTGGATCGAGCAGAGGATCAAATGCAATTCAAATAATAGCTCACGAGCTTAGGAAAGTTGGTGACAGGAAAATGCATAGCAAGAGCACGAGCTAATAAACACACATTAAAGAACAACCAGCAGCAGATAAGTATATTTGTCAACAACAGCTAAATGCAGAAAACACCGGTGGCAAAAGCCTTTTTTTTGTGACAGCATGTCGTTCATAGGTAAAGGAAATTGGCGATCGAGCATTTGTGATGGCAACAGCGAGCGCTACCATTGTCCAGCGAGATTCCGTAGACCAAAATCTGTTTCCGTTTTAACAATCCCTTTTTTCCCGATTTATTTTACATGAGTTCGCGCCTACCGTGTATAGAAAGAGCTTTCTTTTATGTTGAGGATCGCTTCGTTGTTCGCTTTCAAATCAACGAACACAGAATTTGAAAAGCGAAACAGAAATCAATTTGACAAAATCCGAAGATGATAATTTTCATTCCGTCTTTAGGCACGTTCTATTTTATCCTTCCTTTCGCTCCAATTCTTAGTGATAAATAATTACTACTAATGGACAGCGCTGGTGCGATCGTAAGACGTGCGAATTACTTTATATTGAATTTTATATTTCTGTTTAAGGGTTTACTCATCTGCAAGGATCGATTAAGAAGCGAACGAATCGTTGTGACAGGCCAGATAAAATAAGGCAAACATTAAGGGAAAAACATTTGCAAAGAGTGACGGGACAGCACTAAAAACATGTTTGTAGAGTAAGGCTAGTTGAATAGTGAATAACTAGAAAAGAAGGAAATATCCAAACATGCGAAACACGCCGGGCGAGTACCACCAGCAATTGATACGATGCTATTGCATACTGCCCACAGCACAGGGGGTACGTCTGGTGCAGCATGCACTTGTTGTATAGTGATTTACCTTAAATCTTTTTAGCACCCTATTGTTTTTACCCCCTACCACTTAACGCTTCTTGCTAACGAAACGTACCGTCACGAGTAAAATGGTTAAGTTGTATCTATCTCCATGGTAACGCTGAACGGGTTGGCATGGAGGCGCCTGGTCGGTCGAAGATCGAGCAAGCGCATCACCGGTTTTCTGTGCCCATCGGAACAATAAACAAGCAAACAATAACGTGAGAAACCATACACACATAATTACAAGTAAATAAGCAGAAATGAGCGAGATGCAAGAACGTATAAAAAATGGCTGCCTAGAACATAGAGATATACATTAGCGACTAGCAAAAACGTGTAAACCGCATCAACCCATTCGAGCAACATAGCATTAAGCAAACCGTGCGCATAATATACATGTTTTAAATTGGCACACTACAATAGTTTAGTTGAAAGTGAAGAATACAGCTGACACAAAATACGTTTCGAAACCATGACTAGACTTGTTTTTTTGTTCTCCAGTATCAGCAACCGTTCAGTGACCATTCATCGTCGAGGCATAAACCAAGAAATGATCACCCTTACGCATTCACACCGCATACTTGTCGCTTGACGATAAGTTCACTTATTCCATCTTTAGTTGCGTAATGTTTCGATGGAGCGCGGCGAGTTCATGGCGATTTAGGCGACGGATAAGTGATTTCATGTTGATTATTTAGGATTTCTCCCACTTCGGTACTCCAGTACTTTTTGATACATTTGTTTACTCACCAGAAAACGTATTTGAGGTGAAACTAAAACTCTAACAAACTCACAAGAAAAATAACCACAAAGAAATCTACAACAACCAAGTATTTACCACCAAAAATGTGCCAGAGAACGAGCGTACGAGGGGGACATGATGGCGCTGCTGTAAAGCGTCAAAGGAAATAATGACACACAATTTTTACATTTGTTAAATCTACCGCTTCACGTTTTCGCGGTATCTCACAAGAGTAGGATGAACTGGACAAGGCGAAGCAAAAAGCATATTATTTTAACCAATCAACCAACCAACCAACCTACACCTTGGCAGAAACTGATCAAAAAATGTTGTTATAAAAATGTCATAAGCTGTCGTTAACTGGCCGACTGTATCGACTTCTCTCGCGCACTGTTCAGTTCATTTCGGGCAACACTTCCGCGGTTCTCACGGCCAAGAGGACGGAACGCTGACCCTTGCCTAAGGGCGAAGAGTAATATTAATCCATCAACAGGTGAATCCCGCGTGTTAAGGTGTCGACGGACATCTAAGCATTTTTTAGCTAATACTGTAAAACCACAAGAGAAAGTAAACAAAATTTATCTTTGTATAAATGAAAATGAAAAATCAATGCCTTATAACGGAAGTAAACAGAATGGAAAAAAAATAAATTCATTATTATCACTTGCATTCAGCTAGAATTTTAGCGAACATTGAGTGAAGGAGAAAAACCACATCCTAGCTATTACATGACCGACCGATGGGGATCGAACTGATTTGGAATGGTACATATAACAGCAAAGATGATACGTGAATCGTCTACAGAAAAAAAAAATCTTTGTTTTCCTTTTATCTTTCCATTCAGGCTTAATACGACGAAAAACCTCGGTTTAGTTCTAGCATTATAAAATTCAACATTTCTTAGTATATATTGGCCATCTCAATCATGCATTTTTTTCTTGAATCTGGGATCATGTTGCAGCAATGTTGTTATGCATAATGCTTTAAAAAATCCATTCATGTAGCAAACAACTAAGCATGGTTTCAAACGCTTACATTCAATTAGCTTGCATGTTCTATAATTAAAATAAACATTTAAAGGAATTGATATAATACACTACATCTAAGCGAAGCTCGTAATACCATCCAAATCAGCCACCTTTGCCTAAAAATCAGATCAATTTTTCTTCATCGTTATATCTAGTGTCATAAAAATTTTGAATCTTTTGATTAATTGTTTTGTAGAAATGTACTGAATAAGTGATACGAAAAAACTGAAACCCCTACGCAATTGGCTGAGACTAAGTAAATTATTAATCAATATCGAAGGTAATAAGAATCCATTTTAAAATTTAAACAGAAACATTAACAGTGGCTTTACTATACTGGAAATTTTTCGGAAAGCGAAGAGCAACAAAATTGTGATTGAATTGTTACATCATTTGGAACTGATCGAAAATCAAAATTCAAAATAATTATAACTACGTTCACAAGTAGGGGTGCTAAATTTGTAGAAAATTTATAATGTATTAAAATGACCGATTGGATAGCTTTTAATGATATTTTTTCGACACTTAAACTAACGGAAGAATGGTTCGGACCCATCCGGCTCGGTCATAAAAGAACAATTATTAAGGATTTTACACCTGGAAAATAGTGTAATGAAGCATTTGAATGTAGTAGAAAAAAATGGTGCTTTGAGGTATGACCGATAGCGGTGTCAAACATGTGTTCCGCTGCAGAAAAAATTAGTTTAATTTTGCTTACCTTGTTGTCACTTTTTCGATGAAGCGCTTTGGTTTGTGTAAATAGTAGTCAAAGCAAAGGATCAACACACACCTTTTACCGAAATGGGAATTTGTTATTTTATTGTTATCACCTCTTCGGCCGAAAATGTCTATGTACACTAGGGTCTATGTCTGTACGGCTTAGTGGAACAGGGAAAAACACTGTCCACAATTAGGGAAAGTTGATAGATTTCTCTTTGTTTCATATACTTGTATTAACGATGCAGATGAAAAATCGCTTTTTATAGACCTTTTGAAGTGTAAACAAAAATGGAAAAGAGGTATTCTAAATCCATACAATGGGTGTGTTTTCGAGAAGCACCATGTAAATGTACTTTCTGTCCAAAATTACAAAAATTTTATTCAAAATTATACTAGGAATAAACATACACAAGTTTCAGTCGGCTCGTACATGTGCGTGCACTTGTCCTCAGAATGGATTACGTGCAGGATGCCGAGGAAAGTAATCAAAAAACCACACAAGCAGATGAACACTTTGGCCTCCAAATTAAACCGAACAGTAGTCAAGGCTGAAAAAATAAATATTTCATCTCGTGTCTAAATGTGATATGTAGGATATGTTGGCTAAACGAAAAATCGAAAAATAACAATTACTACCACGGATGTCGTTTACATTGCTAGAACTTGAAATCGAACGTTCTATACAAACTACTCAAATCGTGTGCAATGGCTTACCTATTAAAAAAAGAAGACGATCGTAATTCTGAAACGAATATTAATATTCAAAAAGAAAAACTCAAAACTCGATATGAAAAGCGAGTGAACGTTGTGGTCCAACAAAAATTTTTGCTTCTATCAAATCAAGCTATCAAAAACAAGCAAAACCGGAATGAAAGCTAAATGACAAAAACAAAATCATTTTAATATGATGAAAACGGCATCAAACACAAAAGAAATGCAAAACACTTCTATCAACAAAAATCCAAATCAACATCAACAGGAAAGCATAGTAAGGAAGCTCGAATTGCATCAAGTGGAGCCTGAAATTCTGCAAAATGAAAACTGCATATTTTGCTTCATTATTTAATTACATCTTCAATTATTCACAACGAGATCCTTGTTTTACTACATCATTCAAACAGTAAATACAATAGTACAGCAACAGCAAGAGTAAAACGAATGATTAAGCACTTGCACAGGAATACCTACAGTAAAACAACTACATACACACCACCCAATAGACATAGCAGCCGATTCTCGAAGCAGGATCATCAGAATCAATCGTAAATAATATTTGATTAGTTTTCCGCTTGTACGGTGCAACAAATGAACGCACTACAATAGCAGAAATCAACCAGCAGCAGTACGGTGAAATAAATCGTATCTTATCATAAAAAAAGCAAGGATAAAATATCGCGTTATCTCACACAAGAAAAACAGCATCCACCAACAACAGAAACCAGAAACCAGATACAACAATAGGCTACCAACAACAACAAGTACCACAACCAGATAGCAGAGGCGGTTACGTGAATTTTGTAACCATTAACGTATGAACCACAAATCTTTTTTTTTTAAGGAGTGGACCACTGCTAGACGCCACAGTGTGAATTTGCGATTCTCCTAACGTTAATTATATTTACTGCATTTGTTTTTCTCTGGTTAGCAGGATGCGCTATCACATCTCTAAAGCATTCCACTTTACTATTACTAGAAGAAGTATCCATCATCTCGAAGGAGACAAAAGTATCAGGTTTATTTATACATTCCGGAAACAAAATCATCCTGTGTGTATTATTTTATCCACTGTGGTCTGAGGTGTCTACTCCGCTAAAGCAATATAGTTCTCCTTTGTTGCTGTCTTAGATTTTTATTTCAAAGACAGTTTTATATTCACACAGCCTGGCATTACGCACCACATGGCGATTGCTACTCGGCGGCAGTGTACTTCTTATGATTTTGGATATATCATTCTCTGACAGTTATAACGATGGCAACAGCCGCTCTGTTGGTCAACCAAGTCACAAGCTTCTGCTCGACAAAAATGTTCGAAATATCAGCATACCAGGCTGAAATTATTATGAACATTCCAGTAGGATCTACATTATTTAGCAAGAAGACGCGAACAACACTGTCCAATTCACAGGCAAAATTCTAACGGAACCCGTGATTTAATTTTGTTTTATTGTTCTGCACATTTCCGCTTATGTTGTTTTGATTCTTTTTATTCATCTCTCTAAGAGAGAAATGAAGCGCATTGATATCTATTAGAGTTTTGTTATTGCATCTTTATTTTACCAATATTTTATCGTGCATTTTCATCTTATTCTATAGCTCTTTATACACAGTATCTACTATCTTTTCTTAGTTTAAGTGTTTAATCTGTTACGATATCTTTATCTAAACAAAAACTTTACATTTCTTATCGTATCGTCTCCACAGTTTCTTAAACTTTGGTTAAGTTTTTGGTTTTACTTAAACGCCTTTTTTGTGTGCATCTTTTTTTTCAAATTTACTTAATCTTTACTAAACTCTCCTACAAAAGGAATCGATGCAGATAATGTGAGGCACGCCGTCTAAGATGAAATCAGATTCTTTTTTTATTTATTACACCACTGTGTTGGGCAAAGCGCAAACCCATCGAGCATGGGGCTCCAGTATGCAGCGCGTGGCAAATAAGTCAACGAAGCTTCACACTCAATCAGTAGGTGACACTGACATATGCTAGCTAACAAACAAATAAATCAAGAAACAAATATGCAGTTGACCAACTGTTCTACTGCACCGCGAATGCAACATGAATAGAGCATACCAATACAGACAGATGCATCAGAGCTAATAGAAAAAGAAATCGCAAAAAGAAAACAAAACTAAATGTACATTAACAATAAGAAACACTCTGAAATAGAAAAAAAAACCATACACATAAACAAAACCGAACACTCCGCAATATCGATAAGTTATATGCGTATGCAGCAAAACGGATGTTGATGAAGAAGAGAATAATCCACAGCACACAAACACACATTGAACATGTATCCCTGAACAGCTTAAGCTACACGTGAGTCAGCGACGTCGAGTATGTGTTGCAACATCAGAATGGAACGACATAATTGCATTCGAGCACGATCACGTTCAAGATGTAATGGTAAAATGTAAAATGATTCTTAGTAACTTCTTGCGCCAACGCGAAGAAATGCAATCAGTGTGCTTTTCCACGAGTAAATCAAGTTGGTAGAACGTTTAACTTTAAAACAATGGTCGTAAACAGAGAAGAGTTCGAGATCGAAAGATCTCTTGCCCTGTGGGTGGAAGCAGCAGGCGTTATTGTGTAAATAGTACCAGAAACCAGAAAAATATCGAGCAAAGATCATCTTCTCTTCCGTAGGAGATCAGAAATCGCTTCAAATCTGCTGAGAGGACACAGCGACTAAACCATGTTTAGTAGCCAATGTAATGGCATTACACTTGTATTAAACAGAAAAAGAAATCGATATGCAAGTAAATACTGAACCATCTCAAACACGACACATACGGAGAGAGAAATAGAGAGAGAGAAAGAGATAGAGAGAGAGAGAAAGAGAGAGAGAGAGAGAGCAATGGAAAAACATCGAGCAAACGACGGTCACATGACGGGAATGCGTAGGCACCCGATCTGAGTACGAAAGCACGAGCTAAGCCAAAACCGAAATCTTCACACAATGCAAACAGGATCAGAATTGAGTTTTCCGGTTACAGCATGAACACAATAGATGTAGTGTTTAGTTTTAACTACTTTTTTTTCAACTAACAGTCCAACAGGTGTAATATGATTTTCAACAAGCTGCGATCCATAACGACGGGTGAATGGTGAAAGTGATTGCAATCGTGCAAACGCAACAGAGCGATCGGCTAGGATCGAAAGATGGAGATCTGAACTAAGTTTCATGATGTACCGCAGGGAAGGGACTTAACACTGTAAAACGTGGCCAAGAGGCTGTCGATACTTTTTTGCTATATTGTTGAACAACGGGAAGAAAACGTATGGGGCAAAGGACAACCGGCAAACATTGCCTTTGGCCAGCGGAGCAAGTCGCAAGGTAGAGTTTATTTTATAGTGCCAGTTTATATTAAATGTTGTCTTATCAACTCAGTTTTAACTATGTTGAGACTTTTGTTCACACTTTCTCTATCCTGGGGATAAAGTGGGTGGTGTTTATGTAGAATGTACGATTTAATTTTAGTTCACACTGGACGAAAAAACCACAGAACGAGTAAAGCTATGGTTATAGATTGGAATAATGCTATGCTTAGGATTATGGAAAACTTTTTTTATATAAACATTCATCCTTCAGGAAGCTAGAGATAAGGGTTCTTTGTTTTGATTTTTTTTATACAGATGTTAGATCTAAGCTTCATTAAGTACTACAGCTAGGCACTGGGTATTAGTGTAGCACAGTTGGGTTTTGTTCATTACGTTTAATTTTAGTCATTAACTTGTACAACCATGCTTGAAACAGAGCAGAATCAGCAGCAACAGCAGCAAAGCGTTTAGATTCTACCAAGGGATCCACCGGAACCGCACGCGTTGCCTCCGAGTGTGAGGTCCTTGTCATACAATACTATTTTTTAACTATCATTAGGCCGTAGTTCTAACAATTAGCAATAGCTCCCTCTTTTGAAGCCAATGGTTACGTTATAAGAATATTGTTTCAAGTTTGGTTCGACTATCGGTGCATCGTGCAATGCGTACTCTGCCGAGTGCACTCCTCTGGGAGAGGAATCTGGGACGAACGTTTATTTCAAATCACAAGTACAATGAGCGTTAACGATCGTAGAGAAAAGCGGTGCAACGAGTAGGGCTAAGCGACAGTCGGTCCAAGTGAATATCCTTGGTTAAGAATGATTTATGTTTTAAAACAGTTCATTACCATGTAAGTTTATTGAAGTTAGGCCCGTTAAGGCTAGCGTCTGGTGTTGGCTTATGATTAATGTAATTTTTATCATTATTTTACCACCAGATACCGAAAAAAATGGTACGCCCCACGTTCACTAGCATTAAGATTTGGCATGTCTTTCTCCCACACATGTCACGATTGCATGATCTTCCCATTCGTGTGTCGTTGTTCGCAGTTAAAATCAACAACAACAACAACAACAACAACTACAACAACAACAACAACAACAACAACAACAACAACAACAGCAGCAGCAGCAGCAGCAGCAGCAGCAACAAGAAAAACAACAACTACCACTACCACAACTATCGACACAGTAATAACATCAACAATAACAGGAAAAAAATGGATAACCCTAGCTACAAACGCAATAGAAACTGCAGCAAACAGAAGACAAAGTCAGAAGCATTTTCACCAGTGTTAAACATGTATAACAAAACAAAGAGAAAAAAAAACAGAACAGAACAACCTACAAACAAAAACGGCAAAAGCAATAGCCCCAACTCGAATCTTTAGTTTTAGTTTTTCATTTCACAACCATCGTTAAACCAAAACAGGAACAAACATGGCAAAACTACAGTACCGAAAAGTAAAAAAGACCAGGACAACTTTAGAAACCCGTTGGCTCGAATGTTCAGGCAAGGAAAAACGATCACACGCATGGAAGATGAAGCGAAACATGCGAAATCTTTTCAACAGCAAAACAAAAACTGAAACAAAATATTAAAACAAAGACTGACAAATCCATAAAATCAACCCTTAAAGACGATATGGAACGGGAAAATCATGTACGTATGTACTTAGAGAAATATTTTCTAGCCAGTAAATGGTTTATAGTATTACTCTTTCCATGCCATATCCGGTCATGATTTGGCGCAACAGGCCAACAACCTTTGTTTTTGATTTCTATTCTATTTCCTCAAAATGTGAACCTAAATCTGAATGGTTCACCAACGGGGAGCAGATCAATTGCGAGAAATTTGGCATCCCGAATTCACCCGAGCTTTGAACATCATAAAGGACAAGAAGAAAACAGAAGGCGAAGAAAAACTATAAGCGAGTAAACCTGTTTTGGGACCAAAAGCATCTCCAGGATCAGCTTTCCAAAAGTCCATATCCAAACTGAAACATAAAATTACAATCTAAAGCGAAACACGATGGAAACACGCATCTACAAAAGAAATTAAATGCATCATAAACTAGTTAATCAAAACGGAATATTGTTCGGACAGAAATTATCGCGGCGTCAAGGGGAGCTGCAAGCTTGCGGAGGCGAAATATTACAAGATAAGCTGAACGATATCAATGCCTTTTCGTTTTCGGAAGCAGAAACAGATAGATCTTTGGGTGACGTGATACACAAAGGTATTCTGATAAATATTGATGAAACTGAGAACAAAAAGAATTCCAGAAAGGAGTAAAACGCAGTTGTAATATAGTCATGAAAATATTTGGCAAACACTAAACCCATGGACCCAAAAAAGAAAACAAAACGGCTAGAAAAAATAACTCTACAATCGATCGCTTTGAGCGCCCCAGTTAGATAAACTGGGAATGAAAAAAGGAAAACCCTTAAAATTGATCAACTTGGCTAACTATCTCATCAAATCATAATTCGTCCGGTAGAGCTGAAAAGAATGATTCAAGAGGGAACTAGCCAAAACAAAATGTCGAAGGAGAAAAAAAACATGTTTAACTGTGGCACTAGGTGTCAAAGTTTAATGAGAAACTAGGAAACAAGCAAACAAGTCTGCTAACTCTAAACATAAAGGGGACACGAGTAAATCAAACAAAAAATGTTGAATACATATTAAACGTTGTGGGATTGTTATTGGAAAAAAAAATGAACAGAAACTTAAACATAGTGCAGCTGCATCGGATGCAGCACAGAGAATGCAGGCGAAGAAACAAGTAGAATAGCGAAAACGGATCGGGCTGATCCGCCGTTAGAACAATCGGTTAGCGTGCAGGAGTGCACCAGAAAACCGCTGACCGGACTGTGACCGGATGCACGCCAACACACGTGTGTGTCGGTGCACTGTTCTATGGATGTAAGAGAACAGAATCGAGCAGTAGCTCGAACGCTTTCAGTATCACCACTCACGCATGCGATCGGACATGCAAGTGCCGTTGACACAAACAAACAACCGTTCGTTGAAGGACTGGGGAAGTATATGGCTTCGAGATTAGCGGAGGAGCAGAGGAAGAAAGATTAATGAAGAAACCCACACACAAACACACACACACAAACATGCAAACCACACAGAGATGAGGAAATGTAATTCAAGAAAGTGGGCAAGAGAGGTGAAATTATATAATAAACAAGAAAAAAATAATTATTGTAATATATTTATAATGTGAATTTGGAATATAACCAGTATTTATTATACTGTAATAAAATATATTTAAAAAGTAAACCATCTCGAAAGAAGTTGAGCCTGGAATATACCACATTGAATTATTCCTCCATTTGCTACAAATTTTAAATGTTGTTCGATAGAAACGAAATCATTCAAAATTAAAATTGAATTACGATTAAATTTTCCAAATTTGTCTCGAACAAGATTCAAAGGGAAGCTTAACATAAAACATACAACATTTCTTTGGAATGATCGATGTGCCAAGCTGCAAATTTCCTTCTTCTATTAATCAACAAAGGAATCAAACGAAAGAAACAAATATTTCTTAACATTTACATATCACAAACACATGTACATCATCTCTGATGCTTTTGGTTTTTTCCTGCCACTCGCAAAGTTAAAAATATAGAATGCCGGCGAAAATCTCGTATCAGAGATGGCCCACATTCGCCACGAATTCCCGCGGTCGCGTAACAGCAAACACCCAAAACCGATCCGAAACTGACCTAAATCAACGCGCCATTCTTATCGCGCCCACCACCACCCGAGAGCAGATTTTTGCTGTTATTTTCCTTCTTCCCTCGCTCGTCTCAAATTGTTGTTCACTCTTTCTGCGAAATAACGTACATTGTGCGCCACGATCAACAAGGGTTGCCTTCCTCCGATAATACGGGGCGGAAAGGTTCGCATCTGGCCGTACGCGTGTGTCATTTACGCGAGGACCGGGTGCGTCCGGAGCGTCAAGTGGTCAAATATTGCGCAAACGTAAACGAGAGTGAAAGAGGGCCTTCGCAACACAGCAACAACAACAGAAATGAGGCCACAGTCGGGTGCACTTCCGAAATAAAATTTAAAAAAATCCGCACACACACACACACACACAAACTCACATGCACACGAATTCACACCCGCCCCGATTGCCGGATTGCAAGCATTCTTTTTTTTTTGTCTCCTCTCAATTCTTTTCCATCCCATCCGGAACACCCAATCCTAACCTCATTTCGGCGAACGCTGTCGGCTCCGTCAGACGGAACGATGGCCGTGTGTAAACAAACGCTCACGATAATGGTGAATCCAGACATGGTGGCCTTGAAATCGCACATCAGCACCCTCCCTGCGGGTCACTTCAACGGTCCGTCTGTCTGGAGAGCTTGCAAAATTCGCCATGACGTAGGCCGAATGGATGCGCAACGTAATAACCGGGGTTTTCTTTTCGAGACGTGGAAAATGAAATACAGTTTTGTTTTTTTTTTACACAAACACTTACCCACAGGCAAACACACACACAAGCCATCTACCGGAAGTACCAAAATTTCAACTAAATTTAATTTATGAGTACACAAAATAATAATCCATCCTATTGTAAGGTAGAAACATAAAAGGCGTTCTTGAAAATATGTGTTTTGCCCTGTTACTGTTGTTATTTTTGAAGATAAATAATGTTTAAATTAAATTTTTAAATTTTACTGTGTTTATGCTAGTTGATTGAGCGTCTAATTGCGAATTGATTGAGACAAAAGTTGGTGCGTTACAGGCAAAAATTGGTGGCAACGGATCCAAATCGTTTTTGGGTAGGCTCGAGCAAAGAAGTCTGAAACACAATGAACATCGTAAATCGTCAATTGTCATTAACAACCAGCCAGACGCACCCACAGCCACCCAGCGCCCGTACTGGTCTGCGCTCCGCCAGTTCAATGCTTCTAATTCGTTGAACCCGAAAGACGTCCTCCAGCCGCGGTCTCGCACGGAGCCGCCGAACCTCACTTCAGTACAGATTAGGCTAGGTCCGGGACAGGCGAACGTGGCGCGTTTGTGCGTTAGACGTGTGTGGCGTCTGTCTGTGTTTTATTTTTATTTTTTGCGCATACCCCAACCCAAATCCCCCCGTTTGCAACGGCCGCTATCGCTATCTCTCTGCGGTGCTGTTTGCTTTTCGTTTTTATTTTTCGCGTGTCAAGAAACTTTGCTCGCCTGATACACGTCGCCGGCATCGCCGTGGTGCGTCACCTCGTCGTGAAGATGGGCACAGCACAACGGGGAAGGGTTTTCTAACGGCCGTTCGTCGGCGTCTGGTCCGTCCGATCCGCGCCATCCAAGGACGCATGCATGGTACATCAACCGCAGGCGATAAGCTCTCTCCAGGCAGACGAGAGGTTGCACACTGATGGGAAGCGCGAAAAAACACTCTCCCCAATGCACCCGGGGCACCCCAATTGGTCACCTTCAATGGGTGGCAATTTGTTCGGTGAATGTTCGCGAATAAAGAACGTGAAGGATTCTTTCAACCGTAAAACCTCAAACATCTATTGACTCAGCAATCCTTCATCGTTTGCTCTGTGGAGGCTTAAAATTGTGTTTCGAAATGATGAAAGGCCAATTCAATCACATGCAATGTACGATCATGCTTTGTTCCAATAGCCACCAGCTCGCAACTTGTTCGTGGATTTTTCTTTCTTTCGTGACAAACACTTTTTTAAGCCCTCTTGCATTGTTTTTGGCTCTCACTATTGTTTCTAAGAACCGACCACTGAAGAAATAGTCAATACATAATTAATGGCAAATTTTTACGTTCTGCTTTTAACATAATTTTTTCCTTTTTTTTAAATAATGATCCGTCCTCACAAATATAGCGTTATGTAAATCTCAAATTGCTTCGCTCAAATTAAACTGGCATAATTCGCTCCGTCCCGTTTTGCGCTCTATTAGGCAGCGAATGAATAATGAATTATTTACTTTTCCATTCCGTCGGAAAGCCATTTCTTTTGTTGAAGGACATATAACTTCACCGTACGTCAATTATTGATTTGCGTTGTGTCCTGCAGCTTACCCAGTTACGTGCAATCTCGCTCTTTTTTCATCTTAAATGTAACCCATGAATAACTGTTTCTTTAATGCAACGCTGCAACATAATAACTTGTGTAAGTGAGGATCTGTTCGCTCAGAACACCATAATGGCGACTCACGATGCTATTAAGATATGCTAATGCTAAAGACAGCCGAACGAAACGCACCCTCTGGCCACAATTGCGGAGTAATTTTTAACTTGGCAGGTTTTTTTTTTTTTTTTTTGTTCATGACTTTTACGATCTTGGTCCTGAAGAAAAACCGCTACTCAAACCTTACCATCCGGTGCATTTCCAAAATTACCCTCCGAGCGCCAAGACAACGGTACTTTTCCCCCAAAAATATGGAATCCCTCAATTTGTTCTGCACTAATTGCGCACGAGCCCTGCCTGCGGTTCGTGGGTAAGCGAACGAACGCATCGTTCGGCCATTGTCCGGTTTCGGATCCGGTCCAAAAATAACTGCGTTCAAAGAATAAGAAATTTGAGGCACACATAAAAAGCAAACTGCTCCATCAAAAACTGCACATGCACATCCTGGCCCGGTGCCGACGACTGCGAATGCGAACAAAAAGTGAAACTGATCACGGAGCGTAACAATTTAATGACCATTCCCGGCTTCCCCTACGCTGGGCCACGGTATCGCTTCAGGGAGACCTCTGGCTGCGACGGGTTCTGCAAAAGATCGAGGCCACACGGACGCAAGCAGTGGGACACCAGCGTTGGCCAGACCCGTCGGAACCGAGGCGAACCGGTTTCTCCAGGCGGTGTCGTTGATGGCCAGAGTTCAAGCTTTTTTTTCCTTCTTGCCCAGCCCCAAACTCATGCTCATAATTTTTCCTTATTTTTGGTCAAACGCGGCATGTTTTACGTTTTCTTCCTCGTTCCCTGTCGGTCGGCCGTCATTCGCGCGCCGTCGTCCTCGCAGCGACCGCATCTTCCCGGTGCAGTGCAAAATGCATTACCACGCAAGCGTTGCATTACGTGTTGCGCATGCACTCGGAACGTGCTACCACTGGGCAGGGGCTGGCAGGTTGCGGCAGGAACGAACTGGCTGGCCTTGATCTTATTTTCACTCTCAATTTTTCGAGGGTTCGACCCGGTTTGTCTGGCTCAAGAAGCGCGTCTGTCGGAAGCGTGTGTTAGTGTGTATCGCCCTGCTTTCAACCGTCCTTTGCGTTCTTCTGGTAATCGTGGTTTTTCATTCTTTTTTTTTTCGTTCCGTTTTCCTTCCTCCTTTTGTTTACCATGCGATGCATTTTGGCGAAAGCGTTGCAGCCCCGCGAGAGTGGACGTGAACAAATAAATAAAAATAATGATGAGGTTTCCGTTTCGCCGGCCGAAAAGTGCCAGCGCAAATGCACTCGTCGGTGTCGCTCCTTCCACACTGGCAAACCCTTTGGAGTGGTATGGCAACTGCAGACGGCGAAGTGTGACCTCATTTTTCTCAATTTTTCGGCCGGCTGAAACCTTGAACATCCCAGACTCAAAAAGGAAAAGATAACCGGTGCGATCAACGTCTCGTTGCGACGAGACTCCCGAAAACGAACCTGTGCTTGTGGTCTCAAAGGCGAGTAATTTTGCGTCGTTTCGATCTCCCAGAAGGCTTGCGGGTGCCTCTTGAACATGCGTTTGCTCCTCAATGCCGAAACGATTATGTGTGCGTCCGTTTTGGAGGAGTTTCTGTCTGACTTCCCGCGAGCTCAACGCGTGTCGCTTAAAACCGGCAAAACTGGCTACCATAAAATGTTCCGAGATGAAGTTTCGACGAAGATTCCTTCTTTCTTTGCGTTTTCGTTGGAAACCTTACCCAAGAAGTAAAAAACGCACAGAGCCATTGACGTAATCGGGTCAAGGATTGTGTAACTGTTGCATTGCTTTTATTCGAAACGAGATTGATGCAGGAAGTAAATCTGGTTTGCTCCAGCACCCACCACAACTGAAACTCCTGCTTCTTTCTCCGGTTGATCCAACTGCCGGAAGCCGGCAAAAGTCGGTGCAACCACTGCTTGCTCGTAATCGAAGCGCTTCTTCAAATCCCAACCAACGACCAGCGCATTCCTAGCACCATCGAGCGTCGTCACTTCCACGACGGTGTGGCCGACGCCGCAGTGCACCTTCTCCACCGTTACTTCTTCTCCGTCCAGCATAGTGACCAGCTGTGGAAGAGACACCACACGTCCGTGATGCTTCTGATCCGACAAGCCTAGCTGACCCTGATTGTTCCAGCCCCACGTGTAGAGATCTCCGAACGAGGACACTGCCGCCGAGTGCCACCCTTCTGCAGAGATGTCCACAATCTTCACGCCCGCCAGTGCCGCGACGAGCTGCGGGTGATCCTGTGCCGCAACTATTTCGCCATTACCAAGTTGACCGCGTCTGCAAAGAGGAATAGCGGCTAAGTTAATGGTACAAATTCGAACCCGAACGCAAGTTATGATTTCCTTACAAACCACCACCCCAGCTGTAGACATCCCCGTTGGTGGTGAGCAAAAGGCAGTGCTCGAAGCCGGCCACTACCTTCAATATGCGAACATGTTTCGGGAGGGTTGCCGTTTTATTGGGAATGTTGTACACGCCATTCATCGAGGTACATGCTACACCAACGAATTCTCCACAGGCGATGTGAGTTATGGACTCATTTGAATGGTCGTCTTTCTCCACTTCAACTCCAAGAAAGACCAGAGACGACGAATGGTCCTCCAGAGGATCGTACTTCAGCAACCTTCCAGATGATAAAAGCACCAAACAGTACTTGCTATTGGCAGCCAGCGAAACGATGGCAGCATCGAAATGAAGTGTTTTCCGTTGTTCCATTAGAACACTGAAGGTGTACAAAGTCTTCTCGTGGGCGATAAAAGCATACAAAGGGCCGAACCAAACGAGGATCTCCGAGGATATTGCGTTCATGTTTAGCAATTTGGGCAGGTCGATTTCTATAAAAACAAAAAAGGCAGAAAAAAGTCAGCGAGATGCACGAAGAATGATCAACAACTAGAATGTTTAGCAAAGTAACTATACTATACAATTAATAAGAACCGATATGTTCCAATGATTTACAAACTTCGTTTTCGTTTTCTAAATACATTGTTTTATTTTCTAAACATCATTAAACTATACATACCTTTTAACAAAGCATTAGTATCTGCTTGGAAGGGATTCAAACCTGTTATCCACATGCGACAGGGCATCTTGCACGCCGTTTGAATATCTGTTTTATTACATTTGCATAACATTAAACCTAGGCTCCGCATCAAATGTTCAAAATTAAAATATTATTAGAATGGCATAGTAATCCCAAGAGTAGTTTATTAGTTAATTCATGTGTTTGCCATGTAATATTTAAATGCCATGTAATTTTTTAAATAAATGCCATGAAATATTTTTGATTTATTGTTGTTGATAAATTTAAAATATTTCCCGTTTGTAACGTCAAAATGAAAAAAAACATCGCCGACGCTCAGAAAGAGACGGAAACTGCAAATGTACCCGAACCACCTGGGTTCCTAAATCCGTTCCTTTTGAATAGCACCACGTTCGGGTTCGTCTCAAGAAAAAGATGCTTTCTTCGCATACTGCATTTCGACAAGGAAGAGAGAGCGAGAACGCAAAAACTCGGCCGTTCTGTTTAGACGAACCACGAATAATTTAGCAGTATGACAGAAACACATTCGTAACAAGTGTTGTGTGTTGTTATTTTCCATTCTTCTACTCCACACAATTCTCTCTACTTTGGCGAACTTCGAACACTTTACTTGCCAATCTCACATCACCACTGCATCGATAATGGTAAGCATTTACCAAACCGATTTGTTTTTTATCGAGAAAATGACTTGTCCCTATTGATATTTTCTCTGTCTTCTGGAACAACCCCCGAGAAAATTATCTATTTTGTTTGCGATCCGTTTCCCCGGCAACCAGTTTGTTTATGGAATCCACGCGAAACTGACAGCCACTTGCTTACAAGGTGTGAACCTCAATTTTGAGCTCGTATAGTTTGCTTTGTAAATGACGCCTCCGTGCCTGGTCCGTGCTGTCGTACTGATATTGCAAAAACAGCAATGAGATATAGTTAAAAACATGGCTAAAACAGCATTTAAAAAAAAACTCTCGCATGTTTATATTTTCCCAAGTTTGCCATTGAAATTCACGAGTTGATAATTCAAGAGCAAACTTTGTATCTCTACAATTCTTCACACAGACCAAAATGTCTAAATTTAGGCGTTGCGTTCTCTCGCTTTCGCTTGCTGAAACGATAATTTCAGTTACAAACGCTACGATTCAAATTTTCAACAAGAAACGGAAACTTGAAAGTTGTGCTGAAGATCTTGAAACGATTGGCACATAGAAAACGTTGGTTCCAAAAAACTCGTGTCTGTTGATCGGGTCGCAAAAATCATTCTGAAACCAGTATCTTATGGGATCCATCTGTAATGATTTTTTAGACGCATCTGTTATGATTTTTTTTTAGGGTTTGTGATAGGTTTGCATTTTTATAGATCTTTTGTATTATTTATAAGAGCATCATTCAATAACTTTTACAATATGTCGCCATTAGGGGCTTCTGTCTCTTTTGCGTAAGTTGCGGTCGGCACCGGAAAAGGAACTTCGCATTCTGTTGCTTGGATTGGACAATGCCGGCAAGACAACGTTGCTCAAACAGCTTGCCTCGGAAGAAGTGACCCAGGTGACGCCAACCGCTGGTTTCAACATCAAATCAGTCGTTTCGGAAGGTTTCAAGCTGAACGTGTGGGACATCGGAGGACAGAGTAAAATACGTCCATATTGGAAGAACTATTTCGAAAACACCGACGTCCTCATCTACGTGATCGACTCGAGCGACCGGAAGCGTCTGGAAGAAACCGGCGATGAGCTGACGGAGTTGCTGTTGGATGACAAATTGAAGTCCGTACCCCTGTTGGTTTTTGCCAACAAGCAGGACATCGTCGGCGCATTGAAGGCTTCAGAAATTGCAGAATGCCTGAAACTAGTCAAACTGGCGGACCGTACCTGGCAAATACAGGGCTGCTCGGCGTTGCAGAGCACTGGCGTTAAGGTGATAAACATATCCGCCCATAGTCTTTTTTTTAAATACTAAATCCGTATCCGTATCGTTTTTTGCCTATTTCTCTCCCAATATCGTTGCTGCTGGACCAATTTCAGGAGGGGATGGACTGGGTGTGTAAAAGCATAAAGAAATAGGCCCCATCATCCGATGCAGACATTCCAGTCGGGTCAAGCGCTCTTTCAATGTATTCCGTCCCACAGTTCTCGCAAGCCTTAATACCGAAGTGCAATACACACATAAAGTTTTAAAATTAATAATAATCCTTCGCAACATGCACACGAACGCATATAAGCAATCCTGTTTGTTTGTGTTACTTTTTCAGATGGATTTATTTTTATTTATTTATATTTTCTTTTTCTTTATTTTTGGCTGTGACTTCGTTCAAGACAACGTTATCGATCATCGGCATCGGTCGACTTGAGTGTTGGCGCGGTGGTTTAAAATCGACATTCGAATTCTGCCAGCCATAAAACCATTCATACATATCTGGGTGGCATTTGGCCACACTCAGTCGCACCTCAGGGATTCATAAGCACCCAAAGATTCTGCTGTCAGTCGTCGGCTTGTACGCCACACGTACAGTAATAAACTTATCTTAACCTACACCTTGCAGCGGGAACTCAAGTTTTGCTGTTGGCCGCCTGCATCGTACCAACGGCGAACTGTATATAGAATTGCAAAGAAAACAGCCCGAGCGGAAAGCATTGGATACACTGCTCAATACAACAATCCATCCGTAACCCGTTAGGTTAATGGATACATCACTCTTTTCCGTACTCAGCTCACATATATCGTCATCTATGCATACTCCACATTCACCGTTACGCTGACCTTATCCGATTTGCACAGCAGTCGGAGCAACCTCAATTCGTTTGTTATTTTTTTCCTTTCAAAAATATACCGTTTTTCTTTAATTGAGGCGTACTAAAAGCTGAAAGATAACCCTACAAATAAGCTAATGCTAATTCTAATGACACGTTCGTCCATCCGCTCCCTTCCATGCCGTGCACGGTCAGGCACTTCGAATGTGAATTGAAAACCTCCCACCAAAACCTCTTGCCATACACTGATCTCTGAACCGTCCGTTGACCAACGAAGATCACCTGATTTTCTGTACGTATTTTGTTTCAACAATCACGTTTGGGTGCGTGTTTTTATACGATTTCCATGCTTCCATGCTGGCGCGAACCAGACGAAACCACATGGAGCTAACAACGGAAGCGAGCATGACCGCTTCCCGACCAGGACGCAACCGCAACCTCTACAGCTCACTGTGCGGATACTCGGTCGTGACGCGGTCCTCACTCTCATGATAATCCGCACAGTCGACCGGATGCTTGATGTCGCAGTGGTTCGGATCATTGATGTTGGCGAAAAGCGTCCAGAAGGGGGTGTGTGTTTCCTGCGCGATGAACCAGGCCGCGGCCATGCTGCCGAAGCGGGTCACACCGTGCTTGAAGCCGCCGAGGCCGAGCTTCTCGTTCGGGTCGTGCGAGTTGATCTCGCACAGGATGTACTTGTCGCAGTGCGGGTTGGCTATTGCCTGCCGGTAGGCGCGATGCACCTTCAGCACCGGCTCGATCACCTGTAGTAGAGCAGCGGCGTGGTTAACATCAACGGCAAACAAATGCATGCAATTCAAGTTTACCTCCAAGTTGAGCGTATCCGTCAGCTTGTCGGTCATCTCCGTGACGTTGTACTGCTGCAGAAACTGTTTGGCCTTGCCGAGCTTCAGCAAGTCCTTCACATAGTTCACGGCGGGCTTCACGTACTGCACCGAGGAGATCTTCACCGCCAGGTGGCGCTTCGCCACGTGATCGATCAGATTGGAGATCGTTTCGCTCGGCCGGTTGATATCGAGGAACGTTTGCTTCGGGTAGCCCTGCGATTGCAGGAATCCGTTGGCCATCATCTGCCCGGTGGCCACGTATCTGACGACGCATGCCGTCGGGGAGAGAGTACGGAAAGGAGTTAGTGAGACACTGGTTGACCTACTTTTGTGCACAAAGCAGCGTTCACCACGTCATCCGGCGTAACGGGACTCGTGTCGGGTTTCCCCGACTGCGACGATCGTGCGTCGCGTGTGTCATGATCTGCGATTACTCACCTCTGGTACACGTCCGGGTTGGCGATGTAGTTGACCCACTCGGCCAGGTAGAGCGTGGCCGCCTTGATCCAGCGCCGTCGAAACGATTGGTTCTGCAGCGACTGGAACAGTTTGTCGTAGTCCAGCTTGCCGTCGCGACCCACGAAACCCTTGAAGACGGTGGGCAGGCCCAGTTTTGCCCAGAGCGCCCCAGCAAGCTCGGACTGCGTGAACTGGTCCCACATGACGTGGATGTTCTCGAGGAACGGCGGCAGTACCCACGAGTGGTCCTTGTGCTTCTCCTGGGTGCGCTCCATCTCGGGCCCGGAGAACGACTGAAACGCTTGCACGGCAAGCGGAAGCAGATTGACGAGTGCGTCTGCCCCGCCACCCTGCGCCGGCTGATCGTGGTCGTGGTCGGCACTGTTGTAGTTGGCCAGCCAGCTCGAGGCCATCGTCAGCATCGTGTCCACCAGCGGGTTCGAACCTTGCTCCGCCGAAGCCCTCCGTTTCTGGCGCTTTCCGCCGCTGGCCTGCTGTTGACGGCGGACAGGTTCCTCCGACCCCTCATCGCCTCCGCCAGCGGCGTTTGCTGCTCCGGCGAACATCTGGATCACGTTCCCGATCAGCGCTGGGTCGAATCCGGCGCCTCCACCACCACCGCCCCCGGCCCCTCCACCGTTCGCCCCAGCGGCCAACATACTGCCGATGCCGGACAGGATCGCACCCATGCCATCGTTTCCGTTCGCCTTGCCACCACCGTTGGCGTTGGCCATCAGCGGCAGCAGCATGGACGCTATGCCCGAGAGTCCAGCGGCACCCCCGAGCCCACCACCACCACCACCACCGGCGCCGCCGCTCGCTCCCTGCTGGTTACCCAGCGACGACAGGAACTCGGACGCCATGTCCAGGAACGGGCTGCCCTCGTCGGCGGCTGCAGCGTTCGTGCGCTGCGTCGTGTACGCGCTGCCACTGATCGAGAAGATCACCAACGACACAAGGCACACATATTTTCCGTTCACGATCACCATTTTCAAATCGAATTGATCGCAGAAACGCAACGCGAATTGTTTCGTTATCGTAAAAACGGTGGTAATTTTAGTGCATACTTAAACCACCGTTGACTTTACAGCAACAGCCTAAGGGGAACGAAGGGTACACACAGTGTATTCTCTTGTATTCCCTATTTCGCTCTTTCTTTCACTCGATCACTCGCGGGATCGCGCAACCGTGGACACACACAAGCGCTCAGCTTGAAATCCGGCACAGAACTGAATGGCCCCGGGATGGCCACGTTCCTCGAGAAGATCTCGGCCGCGATCGCTCGCTAGCGCAGGTATTAAGCTGTTTTTTGTTTCTTCTTTTTCGGACGGACGAACAGGCGCAAAAGAAGGGAAGCAATATAGTAATCGTCAGTCCGCGCCGCAGGAGAAAGGTGCTAATGCTAAAGAAGACGGAGTGAAAGAAACGCATGACGAAGAAAATTGTGAAGGAAGGGAACAGACCTACGCCGGTCATTGTCGGGCATCGAAACGAAACGGCAAGAAACGAAGCGAAGCACTAGAACAGGTTGTGTGCGTGTGTTAATGCAACCAGCCAGCCAGAAGGGGCGACCTCTGCCGTACCCGCCAGAGAAACCGATGATGATCGCATATGTATCCCCGCATGTAGCAAACGGATGCTTCTTAAGTTTGCTGCCCTGCGCGGCGATGCTGGGAGGAGGGCACCCGACCCAGGGAAAAGAAACACATATTTTTATAACAGTAATTCTTAACGCACGTTCGTGTCTTTTGTCTGCGCACTCCCGACTGGCTTCGACGGGTAGGATGCGATTAGGAGCAGTTTACCCCGATCCGTGGGAGAGGGGGGGGAGGGGTCGAAGGGGGTAGGGAACTCGGGAGAAGGTAGGCCAGGTACATCGAATCAGTTCCAGCAGGCAGCTTGCTGGCGCAGGCAGTGCGCTAGAACCGTGCGATTTTGCGTGCCTCTCCGAGCCCAACACACATTGCGAATCGTCATTGACCAGCAGACCGCGGGCGCAATAAACATCCGCTATTCACTCCATGTTTTCGCGGTCTGGACCGTGGCGATGATGATAATGCCACCGCCGTGGGTAAACCCGCAGCGCCGTTCCAAGCCAGCGGGCCAAAGAGGAACTGCCAAATCACTGTGCAACACAGAGTAACTTGAATGCTCGCCTAAGCGAGAAACGTGAGCAGCGCTGTGCAGACGAAACAGAACCCAGGGAGTGTTACGACGGGGATGGAGAGGGTAACACCCCCCTGAGAAGAAACGTACAAAACTGTCGTACTTTCACCGTCCAAAAAATGAAAACCCACCACCCGCCATTAAGATGAGACGAGCGTGCTGCATAATTCATGAGACTGTCATGCGCTCGGAAGTTGACAACGGGTAACTTTGCCGAGGGAAGAAACAGGCAACCCGTCGAGGTGTCAGAATCCGCAAAATGGGTCATAATAAACGGCCTTTGTGTGTCCCATACCAGGAGGAGAAGTTTCTTTGCGGACGCGGAATGGAGATCGTTGCAAAACGTAATCTGTGTTTCTTATAAAAATAGGACGCACGGTGAGAGGAAGAGTAAAGAAGATAGAAAGTGGAGGAAAAGAAAGAGAGGAAAGTTCCTTTTAAAAAGAGTCGTTAACCTCAAACTTGGAGAGCCTTAAACTTCACCTCAAGAGAATGTTCTTTCGCTGCGCAATGCGGCCATGGGGAATTGAAACTTTTACTCCCACCGCACATCGGGCACGGCGAATGGTAAAGTCACGACCGATCGGAGTGGATACCGCGAGGGAGTCTCTGCAGCCGATGGTGATGTTGTTCGAAGCTACGCCGATCCACCGAAAGAAGTGGGTCAAAAGCTGCACACATCGACAATCAAAACCAAACCGGGAACCACCGAACCAGCATTAAAGAGGCCAACAACGTTCAAACGATCATGGCAGGCCGCAACCTTTTGGCAGCACCTCGGGCTACTCAATAGGAATCGGGAGGCCCCGAGCTTGGAAGTTATAAACTTCGAACGAATTCGTTCGTCAGGGAAAAGGTGCGCACCTCGAGACGGATGAAAGAAAGTAACAAACGGGTGAAGGCAAAGGCAAAGAAAACAGCCGGTAGAAATGTAAGAATACTATGAATGACAAGTGAATGGGGACGCAACGAGATGATAAAAGGATTTAAAAGCGAGTCGAAGAATTTTATCTGACATTTTCCTTTTCATGGGCGCTTCGCTCTGGCGGCCAGCGGGGAAGGTCAACCCAAAGGATGAACAAAACCGGGTGGGATCAGTTTTTTATGTAGCATTTCATTTCGGGAAGGATAGACAACAAACCAAGTTTTGCAAGTCGAAACGAACACGATATCTTAATTTTAATTTTTTTTTCTTTATATTTCTTTCGGAGCACTAAAGGAAACTAAAACTTCGTTTGTTTTAATAGCAGATAACACATCAGTTGACATATTTCACAATAAATTCAATCGTATAGTTTTTTTTTTCAATGACATTTTTCAAAACTATTTTTAGGAATGTATAAAGATGATGTTTTCTTCAATAATTGTCAAAATTTCAAATCTGTTTGCTAGTTTCGTCGTCTTTTTTTTAGTGTATGTCGCTGATTTTACCGAGCCATTTTTTTATTTTATTTATTTATTTATTTATCTTTATTATTAAATGTTTGATCACAACAGGCCGAATACCTTGTAACGGTGCAGCTGGATGTAACGGGCTGAGCTTCAGGATGACTTTGCCAGTGAAACTCAATGGCGAAGGAATTTAAAAGGGGGCCACAGACGTGGCAGAATCTGTGGGAAAAATAAAAATAGCAGATAAAGGAATAATTTTTTAGTTTTCTCCCATCGTGGAACTCTCTAAAATTATTTATTCTTTACTCCCATTTCCTTTCTCACGTTGCAGTTGCAACACCAATCATTGACAGAATAATCAAATCATTTATCACTGTATTTTTTTTTTTCGTCATATCAGCTGCTTACCTGTTGCCAACGTGTTTGCTCACGTTTTACCAACAACCAATTTTGCTCTAGTAATGAATTTAAGGCGTCATAGAGGAATCTTGTATCATTTTCGGGAAAATTATAAACCATAACTGGAGTCAATTATTCCTAGGTTTAATGCGTGCTGATGGATTTACCTCGAAAAAAGCCTGTCTCAAGGCGGAGAACGGTCCTTTTTCTCCAGGACATTTCGGCGTCTCACACTCAGTGTTTGCAATGATAAAAAATCAATACTATATTTGAACTGTTGAGCCACCAACCTAATTCACCTGATCAAATCTATAATAACCTATTTTTGTCCTCAAAAACTCAGAAAATTATATTTTAAAATCCAAATACACTGTTGTTTTGAGGATATGGCAGACAAACCCTTTAGGAAGGGGATGAAGGGTTATTACCATCCCCTTAAGAAATATACCAAGGTAATAAAAGCAGCATATGTTACCAACTGCGTTCGAGGACAGGTAATTGTTTCAACGTTCAATTTACTCTTATCCTTATTCGAGTTAATTTGATCAATAAATTTTGTTGAAGTTCGATAAGTAGGACACATGAACGGAAATAACCTGCCAATTTTAAGCACTTGAGCGTAAAATTTGCATCGATTGCCTTTGTTACATCAAACGATTGAATCGCTGGCCAGTTACCGACGAGTAACGGTGTCTTTGCGATCACGTTAGATAATCTCGCTTGATGTCACTGTAGCCGCGTGTAGGTCCCTGAGGGTACAACCATCACGGCTGCAAACTCGACAGCACCACACTTCACCTCGACTGCTTCTTAATCTACGATCAACGAGGTTATTTGTGGTGATTGCAAAACTAGTGTCAATGGCTTGACCAGTGAAGCTGCAGCGTTAAATTATAGTCCCACTACGACAGCCATTTTTTATCCAGTGAGTGCGCATTTGGTTCTGGCCTAGCAGTTGCAAAAAGGCTTTCACCGAAGCGCCACAAATACGGAAATGCACCGAACTCCAGACCTAGCTGTGCAGTTGTTCGCCCCATTCAACTCCCCCCTTTTATCAGGCTTCACGACTGGCTACTTGCTTTCCAGGAACATGCAGTCCTGCGCCTACGGTTTGCAATAGAGAAGGGGTCCAACGCGTTGGCGATGGTTGGTACTTTATAAATTCCACCGTGCAGCCGATTTCCGGCCGCAGTAACGCCTGGTGGATGGCCAGTGGTGAAAGTGATTGCTGTTGAACGATCTGCTGGTGCTGTGTAAGAAAACGGTGTTTTGTGCACGAGTTAGACGCTTTGCAACTGAACCAATGGACATCGAATATCGACCCATCCCGGAGGATGGAAGAGAACAGTTGGATCGGTTTTTTGGCCGAAAGGACCACTTTGTCGAGGTGAACCCGGGACGTGTCGTTATGCCACGGAAGTTCAAGGACCTAGGTGATTCCATACGCGCGCTACCGATCCGTCTGGACGACGTCTGGCTGATGTCGTTCCCGAGGGCCGGATCCACCTGGGCGCAAGAGATGGTGTGGCTGCTGGGGAACAATCTCGACTACGAGGCAGCACGCAGCCAGCTGCAGCAGGTGCGGACGCCATTGCTCGAGTTGTCGGCCATCTTTTCCGACGATCGCAGCGTGGAAGAAACCGTCACGTAAGTTTTCATTCTGGTGCACCGAAGGCATAGAAGAGAATATATAATCTTCCACTTTTTTGGCACCTCTTGCCGGTAGTCGGCACGAACAGATCAATTCGGTGCAGTGTGTACGTCAGATGACCGGAAGACGCTTCATCAAATGCCACCTGCCCTGGCAGTTGCATCCCCGCGAGCTGGATACCGTGCGGCCAAAGATGATCTACGTCGTGCGGAACCCGAAAGACCTGTGCGTCTCATACTACTACTACTGCCAGCTAATCCATCGGTCCGAGGGAACCTTCCGGGAGTTGTGTGAAATCTTCCTCGCGGACCAGCTGCCCATTGGCCCGATGTGGGCCCACGCGCTCGCTTTCTGGAAACGGCGCAACCAGGACAACATCCTCTTCCTGAAGTACGAAGACATGAAGCGCAACCTGCCACAAGTGGTACGCCGTTGCGCGCAGTTCCTGGAGTTCGGCCGCGAGCTGACGGAAGACGAAGTGCAGCGGATGTGCGAGCACCTGCAGTTCGACCGCATGCAGCGTAATCCGGCAGTCAATCTGGAGCCCCTGATGAAGGAGTCGTCGATTGTTCAGCAGGACGCCGGGGTGAAGTTCATACGGAAGGGTGAGATTGGCGACTGGAAGAACCACATGGATGCAGCGATGTCCGCGCGATTCGACGCGTGGATCGAGCAGCATTTTGGAGGCAGCGGGTTAGAGTTTGAGTACGAATGAGTCTGAAATAAAAAAAAAAGTTATGTGTAACGGGAAATGCCGACTAGCTTAAACTTGTTAAAAGCTATCCGGGAAACGTTCATGCTTTCCGGATGGGGACACTTTCTGCAACAATAACAAAAAAACATGTACATATCCGTTATACTTTGGCACCACCAACGGGCCTAAGGGATACAGGAAGCGACTGCAAACCGGTGCACTAGCGGCGCACCAATTATGCTCGATGGGCCACACCAGTTCCCATCCTTCCGCGATTTGTTGCACCGTTCCGCAAGAGCTTACGCAATACGTCCCCACTGCGTGTAATTTCTTCCTACTTCAGCGATCTTAGCCTGCGATCGGAGCCTACCGGTTAAATCGAGTGAATTGAGGGGATCGAGTACAGCAGAAGTTGCGGTCATCACCTCCTTTTCCGGCCTAATTCTCCTGTATCGAGGAATCGGCCTTCCCTACCTCCGATGCAAATTCAAATAACAACCTACAATGTTCCTTCCCCTGCTTGTGGTGAACGGTGGAAGGAAAACTAGCCAGCTGATGATTAGATCAACTAACGAACCGGGCTGATCCACCAACGTCGCCGCGTCTTCTTGCTCCCTCTCTAAGACCAGCGGTATTGGTAACCGGTTCCAGCCGCCTGGTCGCAACCAACATGGACAAATCAGACGTAGGCACCGTTATAACCGCGTTAAGCTATTTACGCTGGTCTCCTGCGGGATCATGTGTACACTACTAATAAGTGTAACGGTAACATTTTATCTCCTTTGGGTCGATATAATTGTACGATCTCGACCACCACGGCCACGGCTGAGGGAAGATTGTTAGAACTACATTCCAGAACGACCGGGTAAAGTGTGACTTGATGATAATTCCAACACATCCATTTGCCGCAGGTTGCAGTGGCAGAAACTGATAGTGTACATGATGGCATGATCCACTTTTCAGCAATCGATCACTCCATCACATTCGAGATTCTTTTAAAAGCAGATTAAAAAAGTTTAAAAAAATTACACTGACCATAAGATGTTAAAGTCCCGATTAATATCAATTTTCGTAGCAAATCCGTAACTTTTTTTTTATTCTAGATACGGTACGCATAGTATCAAGTCAATTTTAAAATGAACCTTTCCTTGTCAAGACTCTATTGCTAGTCTTCCGAGAGTGTTGTACCCCATGCAACGTGAAAACAAATATTTTTAAATAGAATCAAAATTTTGTTGTTAAAATGTGAAGGAACTATTTTCATTTAGGGAGCACATGGATTTATTGTAAGATTTGCCGGGGTTTCTTCTTGCAAATTGGACCATGCTGTACTTATGTAAGTTGAGCCATAGTAATCAAATCTTTTGTGAATCTAAAGCATTTCTCGCATTCGTGCAGATTGAGTTCTGCTAAGGATCTGCTAGATGATCCGTAGTTAGCTCAGTTGGGGGTTCGCTGGGAAACACTTCGGATCGCAAAATACATTTATCAACTATACAACATAAACAATCTTCTATGTATAGCAAAATAATTTAAGTTTAGTCTTCAAGGTTTTAAAATTGTAGGAAAAGATGATCACGCAAAGAATATATTGTGTTTCTTTTCATCTTCGATGGTTTCTAGTAGTTTTTTTGTTTTTTGGACACAATATTTATCGATTCAATTGAGAAATTTATTGTTAATTCAATTACTCTTTTGTGAATATGTGAGATAATCTGACTTCAATTGCTGCATTTGCAATTGCAAGATTGTTCAATTACGAAACTGCTTAAAAATTATCAAACAATCTACACGTCTTTTAAAGTACCGAAGGCCATATCCAAATGCAAACGTTTTACAAAACCGCAATTCACTAAACCAAATGGAATTCCATTTGTCGAGGTGACCCCGGGAATGGAATGAAATGGAAGCTCAGAATCACCAAAAGCTTTATTTATCGTTTTCCTCGTTTGCCGGTGCACCGATTAGCGCAAATTCTGGTTGGAAACCCAATTTTGAGAAGCGATCAGCCGAAGTGGGATGTTTAGACAAACCCCCATATTTTACGTGTAAACATTTTCAAGTTTAACGACTATACTGTGATATATCGTTTTGGAGCTGGTAGCTACCGTACTACCTCATTTTCGTTATCCTTGAACATAAACTTCTTAGGTGCAGGTCGGAACTATTGACACTAGAGATGCATATCAGTTGGGAGTCGGATCGGATTCGTATAACTTACCAAGTGATTTTATGTCATCTTCTCCTCATAGTTTCCCTTTTACTGTAAAAGGCAAGCTACCGGATGTGATATGAACATGTCTTTAAAGGATGTTCATACAGAAAATATCGAAAGAAACTAATCTATAGAAACAATTTGCTGTAGCTAATGAATTACGGATTAAGAATGTCATGATTGGAATCAACTCCGAATCCTGAGTCCCACTTCGACGGCCCTACACTACACAACATCATCAATCGAAGAGATGAAAATAAGTTTGCTCGGTCAAAGATACAAATGTTAACATCATCGACAGTCGTCCATCGAAATGTAATTCATAACTACCAACAGCGGAGGTAAAAGATCGCTAAAAACGTCGTTAAAAAAGGAGCTGACTTTATGAGTCGCTTCGGAAGAACAAAAGGTGTCGCTTGTCGAGAGTTGTGCACAAAAATCGATCCAGTGGTACACTGCACGCGTGCAGGCTGAGAATAATCGTTTCAGTGTTCCTCTAACTTTTGCTGAGGATTATTCTATAAGGAAAAATCTTTCCTGCTAGGAAAAATCTGATTTGATTAGCGAGGGTAAACTAAAAATATCTGTAAAAGGAGCCTCGGGCTGAGGTCGGGATGGGGAAATACTCGTCAAATTCTACCCAATCGACGGCGTCGTCTTCGTCGAAGCAAGGGAACCAGCATAGAACCTTGGAACAAATTTCAAACGATCTGCTACAAGAATGCAAGACCTGCAACGAAAACAGCCGTCTATCAAGAGGCTTACGTGATCGACTGGAGCGGCTGTCCAGGAAAGTTCGCAAAGAAGTAGTCAAACGAACGCACGATGGCTGCTCACCCCTTTTCATCGCATGTCGCCGGGGTAACGTGGACATTACTGAGTATCTCATCAAAATGTGCGATGCAAACACCGAGCAGAAGGGACTTTACGAGGTTCCGGAGGACCGCTCGGTGCACTGTGTCACCCCGCTTTGGTGTGCCTGCGTTTCTGGCAAGCTGCCGGTGGTGAAATGTCTCGTTCTGCTCGGATCCAACATAAATGCTCTCTCCGACACTGGGTCAACACCGTTGCGTAGCGCCTGCTTCATGACACACATCGATATTGGTATGTAACCGCAGGAGGTAACCGCTGCAGGAAGGGGATTCATTTTAATTATTTTCCAGTGCAATTCTTGGTCGAACACGGGGCGGATATAAAGAAACCCAACTATAATGGAGGAACGTGTCTGATCAATTCGGTGCAATCGGTCACACTTTGCACCTACCTGATCAGCAAGGGAGCGGATGTGAACGCACGGGACATCCAGGACAAAACGGCCCTGCATTATGCGATTCAGGAGCATCGGCTCGAGACGGCCCAACTGCTGCTGGAGCATGGAGCCGATCCGTTTGCCAAGTCGCGCTACGGAGACGATGCATTGCAGACCGCCTGCCTAAAGGGCGCGTATCACATATTCGACTTCCTGAAAAAACGCATCAACTATTCCGCCGAGCGGTTGGCCGATGCGCACGAACTTTTCGGCTCTACGCTCATTGACGACCTGAACGTGACCCGTGGGGCCGTTCTCCACTGGCGCCTTGCCCACCAAATTCGCCTTCGGGGTGCCGAGTACATCTGCAAGCGACCTACCATCGAGCCGCGGCCTGCTTACGGATTTGCCACGGAATTTTCCACCATCTCCGAACTGGACAACATCGCCGCCGATGTGGACGCGATGCGTGTGCAAAGCTTGCTGATCTACGAGCGCATTCTCGGCATCGGCCACAAAGACACGCTCTTCCGCTTGATGTTCCGGGGAGCTTCGTACGCGGATGCGCACCGATTCCAGCGCTGCATCGACCTGTGGTTGCTTGCGTTGCAGGTGCGCGTGCAAAAGTACTCCATCCTTTACTCGGATACTTGCCTAACGGCGCAGGCCCTCGTGCGACTGATGCTGGACCTAATCGATCAGTGCGAGGAGCCGATGGCGCTCGAATTCGTCGAGGAAGGCGTCCCCCGATTCGAAGATGTCTACGCCGTTTTCAGCATCCTGACAGCCAACATTGCCGAGGCCCGCCAGCTCATCAGCATACGACCGGTGCACCGGAAGCAGCAGGAAAATTTCGACCGCGTCATGAAGTGCCTCACGCACCTTATGTTCCTGATGCTGGCGACGGCGAAAAAAAGCGACGATCGAGAACTGATCTACCGGTCGGTGTACACACTGGTGCACAGCAACATTCGCAGTGCCATCACTAACGACACCCTGCTGCATCTTTCGGTTTCGCGGTTGAACGTGATCAAGAGTGGATACTTCACCGATGATACCACATCGACGAAGATAGTTTTTCCGAATCTCAGTGTGGCGAAGCTGCTGCTCGACTGTGGGGCCGATGTGAACGCGAAAAATGAATGCAAATCACCGCCACTACTTGTAGCAGCCCTGCCTTACAACTACGATCGAGATGTACGTATATTTTTTGCATGTAATCTTTTATCACATTTTTTTCAATCCCACTCATCGGAGAAGATCCGCTTTGTTGTCTGATATGTTTGAAAAATTAAGATGGTTGAGTATTCCTTTTTGATATTGCTGGATATGGTTCTATTTTATTGTTATTTTTTAATTCAACGACGCTTCGACCACAGGCTATACCGTTTCGCTCGTGGGAGGGTTCTCCATTCCTGCGTTACCACGCATTGCCCGCCATGCTATTAAGATGGCCTTCTCTTGCCGGAACTGTCGTGTCTGCCGAGAACATAGCATCATAATTTGATTTTACAAAATTGTACAATGTGAAGCAAAACGAATAATTAAAAAACCTTCGTGTATTTTATTTAGGTCATCTATACACTGCTAGAACGCGGCGCGCATTTGGATGAGCCCAATCGGCTCGATGATCGGCCGTTGAATCTGATACGAGACAACCCCATCAACGACATTCCGACCGTGAGCTACCTACCGCTGAAGTGTCTCTGTTCGACGGTAATCGTGCGGTTTGGCATACCGTACCGCAATCAAATACCCCGCACACTGGAGGAATTCGTTAAACGGCATGAACCGTAATATGAAGAGGGCAACGACTTTCGCAAAACCAACCAGACGAGAGGGCGGGTGGAGTCCGCTGGATCGGGCCCACTTTCTCTAGTCAGTTTTAATTTGTTCGCTCGTTGTCAACATGGGTTCAATAATTTTGCTCATGCGTAATTTCTTCTGGGTACTTAAATGTAATCTTTGCTATCTAATGGGAACGAAATGTCACGTCTGAGACATCCGGATTTTTAAATTAGGTGTACAACTGAGTTTAAGGATCATTTAGTTGATATTTACTGATCTATGTTACCAAATATGACTAACCTAGCCATGAAGAATGAGAGACAAGTTGAGCAACTTGCCAGGGCTTTGCATGCTTTTGAATTATTGCTTTTTTGTTGAAATTATTTAGCATGAGGTTATGGAGACCAACGAAACTGTGGCTTTTTAAGGACACATTTTTTATTCAAAGCATGAAGCATGGGTATATAATTGAAGTGTCGTTGCTAAGCTTATTATAGATACTAATAATTCTTTTTTTTTTTTTTGCCGGTGTAGAGAATACAGAGCTCACATAAATAAACCCTCTCCATGGTCAACTTTTATTCCATCAGCATTGTTAAATAATGCTTTATTTATTTAAATTCCTTTTCACAATCAATTAATGCCCGTGAACCTAGTTGTACACCTAGTAGTAAATGTATGTCTCTAGGCGTTGAACCGTAACCAGAATGTAAACAATACTTCTTGAACACAATCTTCAAGGAGGCTCACAGCTATATTTGCCGCGCAACAAACGAAGTACAATAGAGGAACAAACAGTTACAATGATATTTACGAGCTGTGCTGTTAATGTGATCACGGAGACCTTCACGTCGTTAGTAAATCGAAATCAGCATGTCACAATAATAAAAGGTCATTCGAGGGTGGCTCGTCAAGCCGACTATTACCTGCAAAGGATGAAATACGCCCGATAGATCGAACTGCTCAGCTAATCAATATATGGAATATATCTGTCAATTTACATAGGTCTAAAACACCAGATGTTATAGGTTACGTAGAAACCTTTTGCAGCACAGTTCCTGAAAATAGAATCGGCGTGCATGATGCAAAATATGATAGACAACAAATATGAAACCTCAGTAGAATGGGAAGGTTTATAAAAAAAGAACCATACTGCAGTTCTGCTTCAATACCAAGTGTGTAGAATGAATCGGGCACAGTGAGTGTTGAAGGCACCGTATCATTTATCAACTGGCAGAGCATGTAGAGTCTCACATAAATATACTTCAACTTGCCGAAATATGTTATCAACCAATCCATAAGATTCTTATCTGTTGGCGTAACGTCTAAACAGTCATACACGTCCAGTCTGATTAAAAGCTATAGAGGCTTCACGAAAAATCCGAATATGTCCTCGCCTTTCCATTCTATCATCTGTGTTCGCGAGATTCAAACCAGTGTAAGTTCGCCATGCCAATTGAACGATAAACCAAACAAATATACAACGGCATATAGGACATACGTAAACGTACGTAAGAATTATGTGTTAACAAAGTCTTCTTTCTCTTACTAAATTCGAAAATTTGGTCCACTTTTAAGTCGTAATAGGGACAATAGGATTTTATGTAACAATGTACACTCGGCATAGAGCTTTTGATTTCATTATCAAAATTCATTATCATTATTATCCTGAACAAAAACGGCCGGATTTTTACACATAATTTCATTTATCCATATAATCTGAGACCAACTTTATACACACACAAATAAAAAAAACTAATGAAGACTTGTTCAATCTAACTCCTACTAAACGTGTAGTCTCCCAACGCGCTTAAAGTTGTTGAACTAAGCTAGTACAGCCCTTAAAAATCGCTGCAATACACAACGCTCAGGGCAGCAAAAGGTAAAGAAATATATCTTTCTCAGCACGGTTAACACTAATCACCGAAAAAAAACAGATACCATTACAATTATGATACACCATATTTACACACTAGCGTTCGAGCCAGAGCAACATCGGATTATGGTCAATTTCATATCCATGAAGAAATAAACGACACTCCCCAGCCTAAACCACGACAGAAGCGTTGCTACTCGAATTACACGATCTCCCGTTTATGGACAGCCCAACATAAGCAATATACTGCTCCATATTCAAATACAATACCTTGTTACAGACAAACGATGCCACGCTTGTGTATTGAGGTAGGCAATGCAATTATTTCTAGGGCCCTAATATATGCAAGTAATTATTGTGATGATCGAACAGATAAACGTAAGCTCGTTAGGAAGAGCCCCCCGGAAAAGGGGTTAGGACGCAACCACACCTTGGTGTTGGGATTCGAAAAGTAGACGAACACAGTTATTCACAATGCATCAAAATAAATAAAGGTAAACGGATAAATGTATGTTAATTGCTACGTGACGGAGTTTCAACGCTTTTTTTAAACATTTTGCACAAAATTTCGTTCTTCATTCCAGCTAAAGGCAGCTTACTAGAATAAACATGAACTAGAGGTCCGAAAAATGGAGGAATCGTTGCCTAAAGGCGCAACCAAATTTGCCGATATCGCCCCACGTTGCCTAGCGTAAACGCATGTTGCGCAGCCAACACACACCTCAATTCAACGACCTTGAAGTGCGTTCTTTATTCATGGTGCAACCGCGATTTACTTTTTTTTTAGCAAATTGTAACATTGAATTTTAAGTTGACTGTTGGACGGAAAAGATAATGCGCGTTCGAGCACAAGATTGAAAATATTGCTACAAATCAAATGTACTGTTCCTCTCGGCGGTTTAAGTGAAACACTCGCTTGTCAGGAATCGCGGCATGGCTGTTTGAGCGGAGAAAATATGACAGCTAGGGCTGCAAGCACCGCGGAACACGGCAACCACAGGTTGTATGCGTGCCAACCATACCGCGCTCGTATCGGTGTGAGTTTTTGTCCGTCTGTCCACCAAACTGCGACCGAGATCGGCCGATCCTCGTCGATCGACGCACAGAGTGACCAACTGCTGGTGGTGCTGCAGGAGGGAATGGTTTTCCTTCGTTCGCTGCCCAACGCTGTCCCTTGCTGCGATATGGCTGCTGATCGCGTGCAACAGTGACAGACACAGTATACTGCATGCGGTGCTCGATCGCGATCGTACGCCGGAGTACATACTCGCTCGGACGAGGTGGGTCTATCTCATTTTGGTGGTGCGTTTCCGCCATCGTATCGGGTGGTAGTTGTGTGTCGACGGTCGGTCGCTGGCTGCTGCTGATTTTGCAGCTGCTTGAAGTGCGCAAGAAACGGTGGCGGCTTCACCGGAGTGAATGTGTGTGACGGTCGCTTTTGTTGCCCGCCGTTGGCTACGTGTACATCGGTCCGATGCTGGCTGTGGTTCCACTTCCAAGTTAAGCCGACCGTTAATCTACTACGCACAGCCACGCACTCCAGCGCCGCGGAAGCCGAAAGAGTGCCAAAATTGACGGGAAACGTTTCCCCAGCGCGAAGTTCGCTAGTCAGCAACGAAAAGTGTATCGAACGATTTTTTTTTCTCTGCTACTCCACTGTCCACTTCACCACACACAGGCCAAATCCGGGGCAAGAGAGAAAGCAAACAACATTATCGCCGTGTTAGATCGGTTGGATAGACCCAACCGAGAGATCAGAAGCAGTACAACGAGATTCGCGTTAGCTGCGAACCCCAGCGCCCGTGGCTGTGGCTAAACCCGACTAAGAAAGGCTGTGACGGAATGCCAGGAATTCCATTCTTATACGGTTCCGCCGTCCGGTGGCTCAGAGTGCTGCTGCTCGGTGCGATCGTAGGACATTCGGGTACGTACAACCGGGCGCGTGAAGGAGAACGCAAACGAAAGACTTCGACGCTTTGCCGGAGAACAACGGCAAGCGAGCGACGAACCGTAAAAGAGGGCGATGCGAAAACTGAAGCGAGCAGGTACGCAAGTCACTGGACTGTGCGCGTAATCGGAAAGTTGTCTGCATGGGTTGCGGAAGTGTAGTGTTCACGCACGGTGATCAACCTTGAGTTTCAACGCCGTCCGCTAACTAGTCTTGAGGTGATGTTTCTGCACTCAGGGGCGTATGTACTTTCCTACAGTATTGACTGCAGGTTCCTGTTTTACTTGCGGCAGATTGGCACAAAGCGAATGGAGTCAAGATTCAACTTGTGAAATCGGTTTCTTGTATTTTGCCAGAAAAACTATCATAAATAATGCACATTTAGGCTTTGGATTTTTTAATCAGTTAACACTGAACAACAGATAACAGAATCCCAGAGGACAAAAAAAAATGTCCTTAGAAACCTGTACATCGGTGAGTCAAAGGCTATCGTCGATGAGTCATAGTTCGCGAAGAAAAAAGTTTTCTTCTGGCCCTGGGTTTATGTATGACTCAAAAACCAATTTTTACTAGTTATACCGCGGACTAGTTCAACCGCAGTAACTAAAAGAAAAATGTTATTTTGTTATCCTATTTAGAATAACTTGAATGATCTGATGTAAACTTGAAGATAAACTCCATCTTACTTCCACATACTTATTTATTTCACGATAAAGTACAGAAAAGTTTGTGTGATCTGCAATTGAAGCCCAAAATGAACCGCTGGTCAAAATTATGAAATAATTTAGAAAAATATAATACGATGACGAAGGGTACTAAAAGTTCTGAAGGATACTTTTCTCAAGGTTCCTTTTCGTATTTTTCATATATTACTTTGTTATATAATACAATTAATTTTTCAAACAAAATCAATGTACGTATGTAATGCGCTATGAACTTTATTCGGCGTATTATTCAAGAAGTCTATTCCTAAATCCCTTTTTAATTAAACCACGAACCACCGAATTTCCAACCCGTTTTTTGAAGAAAGCACAAAAATCCACCCATGGACCCAATAGGAATTATGAATAAAATGAATTTTGAACTGCACATTCTAGGGTTTTCGGCATATTCAGAATATGTCTAATTTCCTAAGGGTTATATGAAAAAAGTATTTCACGTAAGACGTTCCTTCTATATTATAATGTAATTACCCTAATAACAAGTTTGTTGTAATCATGCAGTGTACCCTATTACCTTCATCCATATCTAATATGTCAGCTGTTTGTTCTATCCAACAGTGTGTCAAAATCCGGAGGATGGCCCGTACCGTGGGAAGTACATTGGCAAGTTTAATTCATACCATCATCAAGCGTCGGGCGACGTATACGCGGTCGACGAGTACACCTTCCTGCTGACCGGGTTCAACTACGACGGTAATGGAGTGGACACCTTCTTCTGGTCCGGAGCCAGCAATCGTCCCGGGCCGCAAGGATTCATTGTGCCCGACGAGTACGGCAAGTAAGTGAGAAAGATTTCCGACAATCGGTCTTGATGCAAAAGCGATTTGTAATGCCTGAATTACTTTTTTTTTGCGATACCAGAACGAACATACTGGAGCGGTATTTCAACAAGGACTTCACGTTGCGCCTGCCGGACAACAAGAAAATCACCGAGGTGCAGTGGCTAGCTGTGTACGATCTCAACACGCAGAACAACTTTGCGGACGTGTACATCCCGGAGGACTTCGAGCCGCCGGTGCCACAGAAAGCGGGCAGCTTGACGTCCGTTGCCGGCGGCCCGATGGTGTCGAGTGACACCATCGACATTCTCGATTCGAAGACGATCCGTATCACCGATTTCAGCTACGACGGCAAGGGGGGCGAATCGGTGCACTTCTGGGTCGGCGTTGGCCCGTCGCCCTCGTCGAAGGGCAGCAAGGTGCCGGATGAGATGGGCTACCTCGATCCGATCCGGGCGTACGATCGCGAGACAATCACCCTCGAGCTGCCCGGCGACATGACGATCTTCGACATCGACTGGTTCAGCGTGTACGACGTCGATGCGCGCCGGGACTACGGCTCTATCCTGGTGTCGGACGACCTGAACGTGCCGCCCTCGCTAGTGCGCGTCACGCCACACACGGCTTCGCTGCCGAACTGTCGCCAGCTTCACAAGGACTACCGCATGTCGTGGGAGGTGTTTGGACCGCAGATCACGATCCAGCTGGCCGGCAATGTGCGGCCGGACGAGTACCTTTCGTTCGGGATTAGCGGATCGGATCAGCGGAGCCAGATGCTAGGCGCCGACGTGGTCGTCGCGTTCATCGATGGACACCGGGGGTACGCGGTGGACTACAACATCACATCGCTGGCGCCGTGCGTACAGGTTCTGGGCCAGAATAAGGGCGTCTGCCGGGATGACGCCGTCGGAGGGTTGGACAGCTTCCAGCTGCACACGTTCACGCGGGAGAATGACATCAACACAATCACCTTCCGCCGGACGCTCATCTCGTCCGACCCTGGCGACAAGGAGTTCCTGCTCGATCGTTCCATGTACGTGGTGTGGGCCATGGGCCGCCTGGACTCGAACAACGAGCCCACCTATCACGACGTCTACCCCAAGCGCAACGTGCAGATCCACTTTAATACCTCCGAGCCGGTCAACGATTGCTTCAGCTTCACGAGCCGCGAGGCCAACCTGAAGGACGTCTGGGAACGGCAGCAGATCTTCGATCGCTCGGTGCGCGCCTTCACAGCCACCCTCGGCCCGGCGGGAGGCAAGCGTGGCTACCAGGGCATCACGGGCCACGTCTCGAACGGGCTGGCCTGGTACATCAACGGCTTCCTCGTGCCGGAGCTGTGGCTGCGCCGAGGGCTCACCTACTCGTTTATGGTACGCGGCGGCAACAATCCGCATTCGCCCGAGTTCTACCATCCACTGGTGATCACCGACGAGCCGCACGGTGGCTTCGATCGACTGTCCGATGCGCGGCAGAGCGAGATTCGCGTCCTCGCCGGAGTCGAGTTTACGCGCCGTGGGCGCCCAAAGCCTACCGCGGCCGGGCCGCTCTGCCTGGCGCGGCATCCTGAGGGCCAGGACCGCCGGCTGGACGACAACTTCGCCACATTCAAAAAGTTCAACCGAACGCTCAAGTGGAGTTGCGACTCGGGCGACCCGGCCATCCTGCAGATCACACCGAACACCAGTTGGCCGGATGTGGTGTACTACAACAGCTTTACACACGCCAACATGGGCTGGAAAATACACATAGTCGACAGCTACAGCCAGTCGGCTCGTAGCGGCTGTGCAGGGGTCACCAGTGTCGGGCACACGTTCCGGATAGTTCTTATCGCGTTCGGGGGTATCATTTATTGGGCACAGTCAAAAAGATGAATAAAATGGACCAACTAGTAAATAGAACATTTTGTGTGTTTCTCTTCTGCTTTAGATGATTTCAATCATCCCACATTATAGCATGTTTTCGTTTCAACCTTAAAATATATTACAGCGTTTAAATAATGGAAATGCGACACATTGAGAGATTTGAATAGATAGAAAAATAATTTCCTAATGGTACAATATTACATGAACATTAATCTTTGTTTAAAAAAATCGGTTGATCGATCGGAATTCCTCGTTTCCAGGATTGATGTCCCAAAGCGTGCCATTTTTGGTTCGTAATCAATTAATTTATGATGCATAATTTTTCTGAGAACCAGGAAATTGGTACACGTCTTCCTTTCTATTTTCCTAAGCCAACGTTCCGAAAAGTCTAACGCGAGATATTCCCCCATCCGGCGCCATTGTGACACGCACCCGCGTCGCAGGTTTCGTTTGCGGCAGCAAATCTTTTCCCTCAAGAAACTCGTGCATCTGGTTCGGTCCAAGCTTGCGGGTCTCCATCAGAGGCACCCAGTGCATCTCATCGCCATCGTCTCCGACCGCAGCGTACTCTAGCCGCACGTTGTCCGGGTAGTTGCCCATAAAATGCTTCGTGTCGATGCAAACCCGCTCGATCCAGCAGCCCCGATTGAGGGGCGCACCCAACTGAAACGTAGCCCACTCGCTGCCAGGCACTAGCAGGATGCCGTTCGCGTCTGCCCGCAGTACTGGTGGCCGATCGAGCCGGCGTGCCGTTTCCCAACCGTCGCCCATGTTCCGTCCCTCGGTGGGCTTAATCAGATTGCGCGGGTGACCGTAGTGCGCGTTGGAATACCCGGTACATCGACCACCGTTAAGCATTGCAATCAGATCGATCGACTTTTTCACCGTCAGCAGTGCCGGATCAAGCTTTACCGTGCCGTAGACACGTAGCCGTGCGATCCCACCGTCCGGGAACATGTTCACGCGCAGGTGGCGCACCACGAGGGACCTTTTCCCCGAAGGAACGGAGAAATACTGACGTCGCGTCGCTTCGTAACCCGGCGCCAGCTCGACGCGGGGCAACAACTCATCCCACCGATCGGTGCCAATCAGGTTCACCATGCCAAGCTGCTCCTGTGTGCATCCTTGTCCGATCATTCCGTCGGGGCACTGATCGGTCACCGGTAGGCGCTTTATCGATGTCTGCAGCATCTGCTTAGTCGTTGCGTCGAGCGTCCCACCTTGGATGGAGACACGCGGTGCATTGTTGCCAGTAAAGAACGCCGTGTCAATCGCGAAACCGACAATCTGAGTCGGTGCACCGAGCTCCAACAAACACCAGTCGTGTCCGGGGATGCGCTTGCGGCGCGTTTCCCACCCATCCATCAGTTTGCCGAACGGGGTGTACTTACCGGGCTCGAACACCGGTTCGCAGTCTTTCAGCATCCAGTCGGCCGGTGCGAACCAATCGTCAGTCGCGAAGAGAATGGATCCATTACTCTATGAAAACATGTGAACAAATTGATGCAGATGCACGCAGACGGAAAAGTCACGTTGCGTTAATAACTTACTCCAATCGAAGCCACTTCGCACAGTTCCGTAAATGCGGGTACTTCCGGCAATCTTTTGCGATCTTCCTCTACCGGTTCCATCGTTTCCCTTCCGTATTCTATTCTTCGTTCAAATTTTTCTCAACACTTGACACTGATGAAACTGCAACCTATTTCTTCAAAGCACGTCAACCAATACACCTGTACTGCGCACGAATGATTCCCGGATAGCCTCGACTCGAAGACAACCCTACGGTCGAAGGAACTAATCCCTTGCGCACAAATAGGCGAGATTCGCTCGGGCGCATAGCGACCAAATGAGAAAACAATCAGAATGTTTGCCGTCACCTTCTTACCACCGGGCCCGACAAGGGGTTTGATAATTCTCTTCCATACATCGCCGTGGTTCTCGCTTGCCTTCCCTCCCGGCGGCCGATTATAAATTGACCACACTCGGCGAGACAGTCGAGATAAGAGATGGAACTGCGCTGCAATTCAAGAAACGGCGGTATTTGGGAATTGCCTGTCTTTTATAGCCCTTGTCTTCCGACAGTACGACGCACAGTTCGGATTACAACATTTGTTGATGTGCAACGTTCCTGCAAAACAGGCAAACGGACAAAACATCCGCGGTAGTGCGGCGTTGTGTTATTGAACGAACGAAAAACAAAAACATCTACTACGGTAAATAACGGACAAAAATTACTAAAAAAATTAGCGCATTTACCAAATACAGGTGGAACGAAAAATGCACAAATGCAACGAGTTACATTCTGCGCTGAAGCAAATAGAAACCTTTTACAGTATGATCTGCCTGAAGCAATCATTTTTTTTTTCTCATTATCATATACTCGTTATCATCTCTCGCGATTGAAGCTTTATGCTGTTTTTGCATTACTCCATTGTTTTATTTTATTTGATTTTTTTGTTTGTTTGTTTGTTTGTTTGTTTGTTTGTTTGTTTGTTTGTTGGATGTTGTTTCCGCGGACACTGCAATCCGTCACCCTTATTTCATTTTTTCCTTTCCTAACACATTCTCATTTTTTCCTGCTGCTACTGCTGCCTGCTATCGCATCTTCGTACTTTCTGCATTTTCTGAGCGTTTTGTTTCTATCTCCGTACCGCCATCCGTTGCGTAGAGACTCGACTGTTTCGTTCGTTCCTTCTTGGCGCTATAACTTCCCTCCTGCCCAGTAACTTTCCTCGATTACAATCGCTTCGAACTCCCTTACATTGTTATCTAGTCTTTTCGATCGCACACGACGAAGCAAACGCGAGTATCACATGCCACGCGTCATATCGAGCCCCGCGTCAGCACTAATAGTTCGTCGTATTATACACGCCTTTCTAACTTTTCTTTAACGTCCTAGCATGATCCAAGGCATCCATCCCCCTTCCTTCCAAGCAGCTTCCCGATGCCACGGAAGCGAAAATTGTTGATCGTTTCTGGAGATGTTAAAAACCAAATCTGAACAAACATGGGAACAAAAACACGGTGTTGCAGCAATAATGCGATAAAAATTAATCCTACAGCTATGATTAAAAAAAAAAATATCGGAAAGGAATAGTTTTAAAAACATAGCGACACAATCACTGCACTCAGATTGCAGCAGATGCGATGACGATCCTGTCCTCTCCACACATTACAAAGCCGAATATAATCTCTTCCTGCATGCAAAAAAAAAAGGAAACGATTTTTGTAACTGCTTACTGAACAGTTAAACGGCCCGCATGTAGGTAATGTTTCACTGGCTTCTATCACTGCAAACCCGATAGTCCTCCCATTATGTGTGCACGTCTGTGCTGTTTCAATTTTCTTTCAATCGATCTATTTGCATGATAGCTTAAAGTATTCTTCAATTAAGAAGTTTCTTTAGTTTGCATACGTTCAGCTTGTTATAATGTTCAGAGTTATACTTCGTTGAGTAATTTTTTCTTCTTTTTATCGCTTTCCGAGCGTTTCTTCCTCTACTAATTAAATGCAAAGAAATTATGTGTACTTTTTTACATTCCTTATTTTCCCTTATAGAATCAATCAAACAAATTCAATATCCCTCCCGCGCTCTCTTGCTCTCGTACAATCGTACTTCGCCTGACGAAATTTATTCTTACTCGTATGGCGCAACATGCTTACACGAGAAAGGATAATCCCATCTCGCTCCGAACAAATTTTAATGCACCATTTTGAATAAATTCAAAAAAATGCCCTGCTAAATGTTGTGTTATTTTTGTTATAAATGCTCTGTTTTCCTTATTCTTTGCATTTTTGTTGGACTGTTTTATCCCCCAAAAATGCCAAATTTAAAAAAAAGCATACACGGTGCATTCACGCGGTGCACGCGGAACGTTTTTTTCTTTTTAACGAAACGCTTGACAAAATATGTTTTGTAAAAACAGAATACAAAAGACAATCCACCGACAGTGCAGAACACGTTTGTCCTGGTTGCGTATCGTTTGACAATCAACACCATGCTTTAGAACCTGATAATGCGCGCGAAAGATTCATGCATTCATCGCTTCGAATGAATAAACCTTTAGCATTCACAAACTCCGCTATCCCATACGAGCTCTGTGGGTAACTGATCGCTCATTCAAGAACGGGTGCGTTGCAGCTAGGTATAAATATTTGAATCGACTGTCCACCGCAAAATAACAATAAAAAAATGTGACAATATTCTTTTAGTACGTCCACACTGCACAAACGTCAAAACGTCACTGCACGACGAAAAGAACGTCGATCGATCGATCATAGAACTGGTCGCTATAGCGACCCCTTCATCGCCTCTCAATCGCAAACGCGAAAAAAGACCCTTGAGAGTAGCGTTCAAAATACAGACATACATACATAAGTGGCGCTACAACCGCTGGGCGGTCTTGGCCTGACGAAGCTCCATCCGAAACCGCTCACGATCGCTCGCCACATTGGTCCAATTCCGTATCCCGGCTTTTCTGGCGGCTTCGTCTACGCCATCCTTCCACCTCAATTTAGGCCTACCACGCCTCCTCTGTCCTTGGGGACAGCCTAAAAGGACTTGACGGGCTGGGTTGTCCGGTGCCATTCGCATGACATGGCCAGCCCACCGGAGCCTGGCGAGTCTAATTCGCTGCAAAACAGTGATGTCTCCGTACAGCTCGTAGAGCTCGTCATTATATCGGCTCCTCCATTGTCCCTCCTCACATACGGGGCCAAAAATCCTCCTGAGTTCAAAATACTTTCGTCATTGTTGGACAATAATGAGTGGGAAAATTTCTTCAAACTAAAGTATGACCGTTTGACAGCAAGAACAGAAACAGAACCAACTAAAATAATAAAATTTAAAAAAAAACATAAATCAAAAGCTTAGGTGGATCCTAAACGCAGCACATATGTTATTAATATTCCCTTTTGTTAGAAAAGGTTTTGAAAGCGGAAGTGGGTGAGTAGTTATTGAGCAGTGGCGTAAAAGATGTCTTCATACTAGCGTATGTATGCATTTTGTTTACGTGTTTTTCACATGCGCCTGAATCTACCGTTCTGCGTAATTCTCATCGGATGTGTGTGACGGCCCTCTCATGTGTGAAAAAGATTTCACTTCGTCGTGTGCATTTTCCCATGCTCACTAATAAAACTCCCGCTAAAGTACGATACCGAAAAACCAAACAATCCCTGTCTGATGGGGTTGCAAACTGATTCCATAGATTGAATTTCAACATATCCGTCTGTTTGTAGTAAATGAGTGATTTTCGTACCATTCTGCAATTTTTATGCCAAATTATTATGCTCGCAGGCGATAGATTCTTAAGTAGGTGTAATATTCTTGAAATTGCTCAGTAACTCTACACTGCGCATTTGCCTTTATGCTTTCGTTGCGAAGGGATTATGATTGATTTTTTTTACTTTACAATGCTCTGCGTAACCCCCGCACTACCCTAACTGCCTTAATATTTTAGAATCCAGAATTAACGATCTACTGCCTTTCTTCTTACTTACTTTTCTCTTCCTAACTTTTCTCATTCACGCACATACTCAAACGCGTTGCTGCTCTCCACCTTCTCTTCTCTTTTCAACCGTCTCGCGCTTTCGCCCATCCTTAGAACCACGCAACCACACACACTGCCCATTCATGCATACCCGCGCTTAACCATACCGCATGGCGTTTCCGTAATTATTGTGCCTCCGCGATCATGCTTTCGCTAAGCTACTCCTGAAGCAATGGTTCCTGCCAGATGATGATACTTTTTATGTTTTGCTGCCGGTGTTGCTCCTGTGATGGATTACGTTCGCTTAAATTGTGCCACTCGTTTCCGGGAGGACAAGGCTTGCATTCGGCGTACTATTCATACAAGGAAGGAAAATGAACCAAATTGGGACACACATCTCCGCCGCATCTCGAGTCGGTGGAATAAACGACGAAAAGGAAAACAAGGATATCATCGGACAAGCGATATGAACAAAATTTGTTATGCTGAATGATTTCGTGATAAAAAAAGTGATTTCGCTTTGCGACTGTCAAAAATCACAGGAAAGGAAAAGGAAGACAGAATCCTTTTCCTTTCCTGTGATTTTTGACAGTCGCAAAGCGAAATTACTTATGTTATACCAGCAGCATTTGTAATAAACCCGACAGTTCATCTTCCTATTGTTTCACGCCCGTCCGTGCTTCCTCCGTGTTTGCTGCATGTCCCATACAATATTGCGCATCTTATTAACATGGCCAATGAATTACCAACGCAAGAACATCTCGCAATCGATTATAGAACGACTTTTGTTTTCACCGTTTGCTCCAAACAGTTTTCCTCTCAAATGCTTCATGTATGATTGTTTCCATCTCTTTTCTACGTTTCGTTTCCTCATTAACATCTTTACACATGCTTTTTTTTGCTAGCCCTACTTACCTAGACGTGAACTTTCCTTTCATATTCTCGAACAGGGCATTGTGCATTAACCGAGTGCAGCAACTTGACCACTACATCCGTTTTCCCGTGCATGAAACAACATTAGGCTTTTGTTTGCTTCGATTCTTGCACTTCGCTTGCCTTCCCAAGACCCATCTACAGACTTAACCTGCATCAGAACTATGCTTTTTTTTTCATCATACTCGCCTCATCATCCAACCATCCTTCCTCATCCTCAGGAAAATCTACCAATAATAATAATAATCATTATAATTATGATAATAATTAATTATCCTCACTACTACTATTACTATTAGCTAAAACTTATCCTGAAATATGAATAAATTATTGGTTGCGGCCACGGCGATGATGTTCTCGAGCGGATGCCAGGCAGTGTGGAGGATTCGCTTGTTGAAGGCCAAACAGTCAACGCTGATCTCGTCCTTTTTCCGTTTGCCGCCGGTGCACACCTTGCGCGGCTTCAGCACCGTCTTGGGTTTGATGATGTCGCGCGAAGCCTCCAGTGTAACGTCCTTGTTCGTGTTCCGATCAAAGATGCGGAAGAAGTTGTTGTAGCTGCCGGTCATGATGGCCGAATCGTTGCCGTTCCAGCAGCACTCGAACTTGTCGAAGATGCAATCGTTTTCATACAGCGAGCACAGCTTCGTGCGGAGGTATTCATGAACCTTCGAGGTGGAAGAACACAGGACGATTGGAAGTCGATTAGAAACAAGAACACACAACACGAACGCTTCACTTTCTCTGGTAGACAAACTTACCGGGTACGTCTCTATCGGTTTCGTTTCCATGTGCAAGTCCCACACCTTAATACTCAGATAGTCCCGCGAGATCATGTAGCGGCCCGAGTTGCTCAGCTTAACGTCGCTGATCGAGCTGATGATCTCGCGGAAGAAGCTCTTGTTCGTAATATCCACGTCCTCTGGTTCCTCGAACAGCTTCGCGTGGCGGTCGCAGAGCGCCGACGAGCGCATATCACATAACCTAATCGTACCCTTACTGCTCGAGTAGACAAACACGTTGCACTCGGTCGGGTGGAACTCGGCGGCCGTGATCACCTCCGTCAGCTCCTCCATGTTCGCCGGCTTGATGTCGACGATGTTGAAGCTCTGGTCGGTGATTTCCAGATGCCACAGGTTGATCCGCAGATCGTCCGCCGACAGGTACGTCTCCTGGTCCGAGTTGACCGAGATCGAGTTGATGTGGTAGGTATGCGCGTTCGCGAAGATGCGACGCGGTGACGCTTCCACCATCAAATCCATCGGTTTGATCGACGGGACGCGCAGCGCGTTAATCGACGCCGGGTCACGTATGCTCCCGTTGTCCTCCCGTGTGTTGTAGCCCTCGACCCGCTTGTCGCGCTCCGACACCTTCCACAGTTTGATCGTTTTATCGTTGGTCGAGAGCAGAAAGTGCGACTGGTTCTTGCGCTTGAGCCATCTGATTTTGTTGATCTTCTCTTCGATCTCCAACGATTTTAGGTAGTCGAACTCCGGCTCGTGCGACTGAAAGGTGGAGTAAACGTTGTACTCGCCGCGCCGAGGAGATGCCGCTTTCGATGCTGGATCCCTCTGTTCGTAGAAAGGTAGGAAATGAAAAAAGTTAAACGTTTGGCAATAGTTTTAAGATACATTGCGGAACCACTTCTAGCTGCCTGCCATTGTCGTCAGATTTTATACTCATCCATCTTCATGCAGCATTTTGTAACACGTCAATTTAAGCCTTATTTCTTTTTTGCCCCAGTATCTGTTCGTCTTAGTAGATAGTGGTGTAACACCAGGAGGTCCGAGATAGCTGAGTGCGTATGCCGAATGCAGATCGGACCTCCTTCCCTCGGACCTTACTAGCCACATACGTTAAAGGGGAAAAAGTATCGTAAACCCTAAACATGGGTAGGCATGACCAAAGTGGTCGTTACGCCATGAAAGAAGAAGTAACACCAGCTGTTTTTCTAGTAATTAACTTAGTGTATATGCATCGTCCCTATAATCTCACTCAGAATGACACCTGATCATTTTCAAATCTAAACCTAGTTTTAAGTCGTTAAATAACAGAAGGTTTTATTTTTATTATCACAAATGCAATGGAGTAAAGAAATGCAACATAAAGCTATCTTCGAATGGGTTCCAAATTGTTATTTTCAATTCATTAATGTTTGAAATATGTACATTACTCACTCACTCAAATTTGCAGATCCAAAATTCTGCAATTCAAGTAAACTAAATAATTGTTCATAAAAATCTATCGTTTTATTGTTGGACGAACGATAAAATGCAAAAAGACAGTCACAATATATTTTAAAGGGTTTTCGAAAATGTACGTCATAGTTGCCCCAAACGGTTAAAGCCTTTTCATCAAAATAATCTATCATGTTTTCAAGAGGATCTCCAGATGTGCTCCCTCTCTTGCTGTTCTTAAGTCGGAATAGCTTTGCGAATTCTAAATTAATCAGACATCAATTAGCAAGAGAAAAAACAAAAACTACACCTCAGGACAAGCAGTACACTTTCGGCCTCTTTCAAAACTTCGCGTACGCAGCCAATGAAAATGAAAAGGAACCCGACCGGTTCCACCAGACCGGTGTGTTACATAAAATGACACAAACCGAGCGTTGTGCCCTCTCCCAGCACTTGCTCTTCTACTTTTTTCCTCACTGGGGCAACTCTTAAGAGCGCAAAACCCCGCAGGCCAGCGAGAGTACTTTCATTTCTTGATCGATATCTGTCCTGTGTGCGCCCCTCCCTCCCCTCGCTGATGGACTGAACGTGCGCAAAAATAAATTAACGTCCGATATGATTTTCCTCCAAAGATCATTTTTCCCTGCCATGGTGCTGGATGCTGGAATACTCGGTTTGCAGATGCCTCGTCAGCTTACCTGGAAGATGACGACCCGTCCACCTTTGTCACCAGTGGCCAATAGTTCTCCATCGTGATTAAACTCGACGCATGAAATGATGTCGGCCTCGGTAACATCATCGTCCAGAGCACCCTTTATCTGTGAAAAGCACCACGATGTTTCGCCATTGCCTATGAACGGGGGGAGGAAAAAACAAACAGAAAATGGAAAGACACAATTAGAGAAGGTGATATGATGGCATTAGTGACTTGATTGCGTTGATCCGTTAAGAGATGTCTAGTACGTAGAATTTTTTTTTCTTTCGTAGAGTTTTCTCTCTTTATTATATGTAGTATGAAGAACCATCTCGACCATCTTTTAAACCCGTGTGCCCATGAATGCGTCAAAAACTAGCTGTGATGTTCTGCTTTTTTATCATGATCCCAGGCACCTTTCAACTTGTTTCCTTCTATTGTTAATATTGATTAGTGCGACTAGGAGCGGTGACAACTTTTAACTGGCTGTTGCAAACATCACCACGCCAATGGTAAAATGAAACGAAAGGTGACTTTGACATGGGGTTGTTCTTTTCCCACTCTTTTCACAATAACAGCACGTTCTCTAATCAACATTCGATTGCGACACCGCTCTACCCACCCAACGCCAGATTACAGCTGTTTCGCCGACACGCGAATGCATGGTCAAGGCAAGTGTAGCTCCTCATATGCACAGTCACAGGACCACTACACCCTTGTATCTTATCAGCTATGCAGCATTTTTGATATGACAAATTTCTGAAAACTTCATTGTGTGCTCTTCTTTTGCTCCGTGAACAACGCTCAGCTCTAATTTTTCCTCCGAATACATATTTTTTTCTCTTTGCTTTCGCACGGAACCCCTTCAGCAGGTGCAGCAGCCACGACGAGCAGCTGGTCACTTGTACAATCAGCGTATTATTTGTTGAATTTAAATATGTACTGAACTATGATGATAAAAGAAAACTCATTGATTATTGGCTGCAATTCGTCTGTACATACTATTGCTGGATTAATTGTTTGACCATTTTGCATCGTGGTACGACGCAATCAGAAAAGGATGCAACCAAGATTACAATGAAAGACAAACATCGAACAGGCTCGTTATAAACTTGTGAGACAATTTAATTACAATTGCTAGGCAAATCGCAACATAAGCTGTTATAAATATTCGTTACGCCTTTAGCATGGGTGCTGGAATAGAACTGAAATTCAATGCTTGAACACTTCCTTTATTTGGCTTTGAATTCAGTGGGTGCGATCCAGGTGTGCACCAACAATTACTCGGATATCGAGTTTCATATTAAAAACTTAATGAAGAATAAATTACTGCAAACTTACAATCACATTTCAGTTATTCAGTTATCCATTCTTCCAATAAAACTTTCGAACTCCTTTCATCTTAGTCTCGCCATTTGGAGATAATAAATTTTATAAAAGTAAGTGGAAAAATAGCTTTGAAGCTATTAGCTTTCAACAAAACAAAAACTGACACCTCATGCCTACCGATAAGTATTCCGCTAGAGACTAGAACCGAACCTGCAGTTGAAAATTAACCATACCCTGTCCTATGCGAACGTGAATTGTACCGTTTTACAAAACATAGTTCTGCCAATAACGTTTAAGCTTTACGCATACAATTATGTCATATAACCCTAATGCCGGAATGGCCCTACAATCCACCGCACTGTTGCATGGCTTTGCTGTCAAGATTTTCCAACACCGCATTCCCTCGAATAAACAACTATTGCGGTCACTACCATTACTCTCAATTATCAATGAATTAGTAAAGCCAATAGCGCATTTTCCGCAAAGACACTAGGCTGGCTTGTAGGTGAAGGTGTTTTGTCCCGGTTGGCTTCCAACAAACTTCATACCATAGCCCCTTTTCGACCCTTTGCCACATCGGGCAGATTAAAAATAACGACCAACCATTATCACATCCTGGCCCAGCGGCAGTAGAAGTACACCCAAAAGAAGGTGGAAGGAAACCAGAGTTTTGCCAAACGATGAACTGGATTACCGCTCAACACAACCGAATAACCGAATTTGCCTTGTCTCTGGTTAGGTTTCGGGCTAGAAATAGCAAAGTGCACAGCACGCTCCGGAGATGACGTTGTAACGACTGAACGCTGTTGGAATGGGTGATCTTGGCGAAAAAACACTTTTCCAATTTCCTGTTTCTATTGCTTCCGATGTCACGAAGGAGTTGACGCACGGGATAAAATGGCACGGCACTACTCCGTGAAAGCATCTTTTCCTTGCGGCAACGGAAGATGGTAATTTGCTGTGTGCATAATGGATAAAATGGGATACAGTGGATTGGAAATTAATGTCACCCCTCGTTAACAAGTTAATGTAAACGTTAAAAGGCTGCTTCTATCTTTAAGTTTTAGCATGAACAAACAATAAAAATGGTGTTACAGAAACCATCTTCAAGAATTCCACTCGCTGGGTAAAGTGGGATGAGCAATGTTCTTTCCGCATTCCCTCTCCACTCAACTGTTGGTAAGCCTGGTTTGAAACGTTGTTCATTCGTATCGATTTTTCAGTTCTGTTCAGTTCTGGACATTTTTAATGGTTTGTCATATTTGTTAAGATAATGTTTTACCAATTTAAAGTTATCATTATTTTAGATACCAAAGATTGAATAGTTGTATGGGTTGCATTCATGTAAAAATAATCTGCATCCAAGCCAAATTAGTCATTTTGTCCCTTCCAACAAAGATCTAGGGAGAGAAATTCAGAATAGTGCGCCAAACAGCGATATGATCATATACCCTTATGTGTGATGTTCCATTTTACAACCGAACAGTGCACAACGTCTGTCCACCATGGCTAGTCTATTAAATTCCAATCAAGCAAATCCAAGTATTGAATAAATGCCAAACCGAAAGAAAAAATACCCCGGGGACCGAGGACAACTACTGGCCACTTTTAAGTTTCTGGGAGCGAATACAGTTCTGCCCGAGTTGGAACTATCCAGCACGCCAAGGCTGACACAATCCTTGTCTTTTGGCACTTACGAATTGTGGAGTGTTTCATCCGCTTTCTAAGCCCCGTTCGTTCGTATTGATTATTCCGGTTGGACCATACCATATTGCACGGCGTTGATCAATTATTTGCTTGAGTCATGTTGTGCTTTTATTTTTTCGCACACTGGACCTAATTGTCACAGAGACTTATAACACGATTCTTAAAAGGGATACCTTAAACCCCAAATGGTGGTAAAAAAATGTTATAAAAAATATCTATTTATAATTGCTTTGAACTTTTTTGAAGATGGTATTTTTGTTTTCAATATTATGGAACTTTCTAACAGTATGTACATATACATCCTACCGCTCGTGGAAAAAAACCAGCTCCTGCTGTTGAATTGATTATTGTGTAACAAGTCGAAAATAACTGAAAAATGAAGGATAATGATTCATTCGTCTCAATTTTAGTAGAAAATGCGTGAGATTGCAACCAATGAAACTCCCCACTCTCTGACAACTTTCTCCTTCGATACTACTTCGAAAGGATGCGTAAGTATCAGATCATTGAGGAGGAACATTGCAGGGCACATGTCCCTACACAATTTTTACAGGAATGCGCGTGTACGAATTGTTGGTCTCGCGTACAAGCAAGACGGCATGAATCTTTGTATTGCGAAAGATGCCTGCCGTACTCTTCATGCTGCGTTGCGTGCCAGTGCTATACAGTGTTCTCTTTCGCGCTTCCAATCAGTTGCGTTAATCGCAGATCTCCCGTAAATGCTGCGTTTGCTTTTTCCACTGCACGAAATCAGCAGAAAACCGATTCATGATTTAAGCTGGAAAAATTCATAGAAGGCTTTTTCTTCAATACATCCCACGAATCGTCGAAAGGTTTGAAATAGATAAAAAGGTACCACACATACTGAAAGAGATGGGGTTATAAAACAGGACACTTACAGGAGAAAAACAACAGAGCGAACGAGAGGGAATCCTCGGAGTGAGGTTATGGTTATTTGTTGTCACAAAAGCTTGTCATTTCAACGCGGAATTTGGCGAAGCAAACTTTGCTGATTTCCTTTCATTTATATAAAATGTGCAAACGATTAAAAACACACTCACCGGCCATGTCAAATACTATCGCGACCACCACCGGAGTAGGACTTCATACAATTCACAACTCAGAACCACCGAGATCGGTGCAAGTGATAAATTGCTTCTTTTAGTCTTGTCTTCGTTGGATTGATTACGGGGCCACAGTAAACGGGTTGGAACACGGGAAGATGACACTTTTTATAAAGCACAAACGGGACAAGTTTGACTTCACCAAATAGCAAGTGTTGTTGATATCCGCAGGGAAACAATAGAAACGGAAACGAAGCAAAATTGTCAAACACTCACACCTTGCGCCTATGAACACTCATTCACTGGAGAGGATTGAATTAAACTTATGATTCTCGGTCAGCATATATATGTTTCATATCTCTCGTGCGCACCACGAATGAACGAGAACCAGAAAGAATAGCGAATTTTGGCATCGATTATGTTGAGGATTTCACCAAAGGATCTGTTCGTTGGGGGATAGTTATTCGTTTGTAAAACGCACTTTTCTTTCGCTTTTCAAAAGACACTTACAGAGGCGGCTCGAATTGGAACCACAAACGTTTGTGACTGGTTCGAGTGATGCCTCTATTTCATCCGCTCGTCTAAAGAAAGCTAATGGCAAACAACATCGTTAGCGAATTTCGTCGTTACTCTATTTTGCAGTAACCTGCATCAGCAGACCATCGAAAGGCCGGTGAAGAACGCGGATGATGTGAGATGCGAAACGTCATTCAACGAAAACATACAAACTATCCTGTGCACGCGCACCACTACATTCATACGCCAGCGATAATCAAACAAACTGCACACAAATGCTTCCTTTTCTGCGTTCCATGGCAGAGCGCGACTACCTGCGAGTCGCCTGTTAACGATTAACGAACAGCGAAATCAATTCAGGCACAATCGAGGAATTAAATTTTGCCAAAACACCTGCAAACATTCCGCATGAACACTTTCTCGGTCCAGCGATAAAAAATGGGAAATGTGACAGTTCACGTTTCCATACTCCCTGCTACTGCTACTACTGAACATACACGGGAGGTGCGCAAAACATTAAATGAAGCAAAAGAAATTCACAATTTCTTGCTTGCCCTTTCGCCAAGCTAACCAACATGTTCCAACAAGACGGGCCGAAAAATGCATGAAAGCGACCAGATCGGATCGCGCCTACAATCTTCCTTTGCGGAGACGGATCAAGGCTACTGCCTGGAGAAACCTGTACTACATTGATTCAAGGGCAGATGAAAAGTGTCATTGAAAGGGAAATCTTTGAAACCTAGAAGGTATGAAAGCAAGTGTTCGAAGAAATCTGCTTTACAGAAAGAGAAAAAGGATATATTTCTTTTCTATGCTAACCGCTGGTAATTTGCACTTATATAGCGTTCCGACCGTCCTACCAAAAACACTATTCTTTTTTTTAAACCTCCACACTACGTCACAGTCGCCCAGCCGAACACACTTGTACAACATACACACACACACAGCCACACTCGTGGATCCTATTCGCGATTTCTCGTCACACCACCAACACATGCGGACTCTTTCATTCAACTGCCTCGACAAACCACCGGATTCGCATGCAGTAGACACACTTCTTCCAAATCTTCCCTTCTTCGTATTCCCACATTCGCCGTTCGACGTCACGCCAGCGTTTTCTTCTTTTCCTGGCATAGCGAACTATAGTATCCTGCGGCTAGATTATGATGGTTAAATTTAATTTAACTGAACCTACACCAAATCACTAGCACAAATCGGACAACGATCGATGATAGTGCTGAAGCTAAATATCACTTTCCGAAGCTTCAAATTTACACATCGTCCTAAGCTTCTCTATCTCTAGCAAAAGGATGCGAATATTGTTACTTTTCTTGGATTGTTACGAGCGAAATCCTTTCCATATTTGCTTTGAAAGAAATCAAACTAAGATAGTAATATTTTTTTTTCAAAAGCAAAGATCCGCACTGGATAGCGTATAAAAAGAAACCGGAATGGCACAGCACCATACGGACGTATGTGTCCTTACAGAAATCATGGTGATCTCTTTTCTTCTCCTTCGAAATGCGTATTATCTTCTACATGTTCTAAAACTCCGACTCCCTCCCTCTTGATTTCTTTCTTGCTCACACGCCACAGCGCTATTTCCGACAGCGTTCTTTTCGCTACAAGCAGTTTGCACGACACCATTCCTGACATTCACACATGCTTAGCTGAATGGTGAGAAACACCAGCGAAAACCAAATTTGATCGAATCGGCTCGGGCAGCACCTTAAAATAACACAATTTCACACCTTTCCAGCTTTGCTTAGCCCCGTGACACATTCGCCTGCGGGAGGTACGCGCGACTTGCGTTCGTTGTATTGCGAAGGATCTAAAACTCTTTCGAATACACCAGAAAAACGCGGCTACCGACGACAGCGACAGATAACCAAGCAGCTCGGAAACGAACACTCGTGGAGTGAACTACAATTGACGGTTTTGTGCGGATGACTGCTGTCTGCTATCGCTACACACAGATTTGATACACAACTGTCGTACATCGGGCCGGAGCTACGGTGCGTTTATAGCTCCGAGTTCGTCAAGCGATTGCGTTGGAAGTGAAGCACAACATAATGGGTTTTCCGTGGACAAATCGTTCAGTAAAACAATTTTCCTACTGTCAGTAGTTACAAAACATGAGTTTTTAACCCAACAAATATCAGTTTTAGTGGGCTTCTGATGTTGCTGAAATCATAAAATGTGCCGCCAGATTTTTTAACGAATGCCCACAGCCTCAACCTTCTTGAACTGTGTAGTATAAACCTAAGGGGCAAGAATTGAGGATGTGTGAGTGTGCAATCTAAAGGCCTTTGCGAAAAGTGGCAATTTCGAACATCAGCGCATTTCGCAGAACCGATGATAATTTTCAGGAACGACTCGGACCTAGTGGGTTTGCATCGTTGAGGAACGATTGTAAGACGCTTGGTTAATTTCATCCCCTGCAAACGTCTTCCACGTTTCATCTCTTTCTATCCAACGATTTTCGAAACAGTGATTCCCGGCGACGTTTTTTTTTCTACCTTTTACGACAGGCGATCTTTTTGAGTTTGAATTCTCTAAGCACGCTCTTGATAACAATAAAACTAGATGTTGCTCGAGTGCCATCTTTTTTATGTGGATGACCTTATCGTATTGCCCTACTAAATTCCATTCCGACGAAAATAAAATAAATATTAAGCCAATTCATCTGTTGGAGCGAAATTTCCCTTTGAATATCAACGCAAATTGTTTGCTTCCGAAGAAATATTGTCAGCTGAACCACAAAAGAAATGTTTGTGCTTGTGCGGATTTTTTTATGCTAACCTTAACGATATATTGGCAAAGTATAACATAATAAATAGACGCAATACACACCTCGGATAAATTACAAGTACTTCAAATTTACTTACCACTATTGCTGCTACTACTGCTGCTGCTACTAAATTGCTTTTTAGTGCCATTGACGGCTGTGTTGATCATGTATCCGATCTTGGTGAAGCTTGACTGTCGTATCACAGGTCGAGGAGGTATGGGTGGAGGCATATTAATCGGCGGGCTGTGCGGTGGGCTCGGACTTCCGGTCAGCGTGTATCCGTATGTGTCGGACGTGCCACTCGCCGTACTGCCCGGGATGGTTACCGGATTTGTCGTCGACCGCCCCCATCGACCGATTGATGAAGCATTCTGCCGGAAGCTAGTTTGCACTTTAGCTATAAGATTCAGACAATTTGTTTGAAAAAAATGGAGTTAAATATTTTTCTTCTTGGTCAAACAATATGTTGCAGAAAGAGAGCCTCTGAATACTCATCATATACCAACGTTTCACGAACACGGGCATCTGGTTTGCAAAACGCCACACCATTCTGAAGAGCCCATTCACCGGTGGACAGTGAAATAATTAAAAAAGATAACAAACCATTTCGAAGCGACAAAGCGCCTCCATCGTTACGCTTCTGTATCGTCCATACCAGCAACGGGCGGCCACTTTCGAGGACAGCAATGCCTGCGTGTAATAAATGTTTTATCATGTCACTCCAGCGAGCGGACAGACGCAGACACTTGTTGTCACACTTAGGCGAATGTTTACGATTCCTATGCACACCCTCTTGCGTGAGTGAAGCGTTCGAAGTTAGGTGTGTTGATCATTTTATTTGAATTTGCAATAACTGACCCATATGCCGAGTGTTGGCTTAACGTGTAAGAGATCTTGGAAAAGCAAATTTAAAGGCTATTTAACGCGATGCAAAATTCATTATTCACTGTCCTGAAGCTTACTGCCTCTAAAATTCAATGTTAGCTTTCCATGTAAAACCACGCGTTGATTATGCAGCAATACATTCTACCCCAAATGAGCTGTTTTTAAGCGAATTTGATAACACCATATAAACCGGCAACCCTAGGAAAAACGATATGTGTCGGCCAGACATTCATTGCTCTGATGGTCAAAGAGGTATTCTAATTTGGATAAATTTAACTACTTCCGTTCAGACCTCTCTAAGCCGGCCTTAACTCGGCATCATCCTGTAGCAGTGCAACAAATTATTCTACTCCTTGCGAGCGACCTTTGCATTTCACGAAAAAAGTGATTATCTTGGTAACCTCTCGACAGTGTGGCCTATTAGTGGGCCAAACGTCCATCCCCGAAAGCGAGTTTGTTAAAAGCAAGTCCCTTATCGAGTTAAACCTTTATCTTACTGTCTATAATACTTACACTTCATCGATCGGTCGGAAGCTGCTGCCTCGGATGAGGATGCCGTAGCCGACTGGGCCGATGCCGGGGATTGGTTTGAACCATAAATCATACACTGCTGTTAGCCGCAGATTGGCGGCGAGGCACGCGCTTTCTCGAATGGCCGCTTCCTTTCCGTGGCAAGTAGGAAAGTGACTGCCGATAACGCGCTGAACCTCCTTCGGCTGTGGTCGGCGCTGGGTGACCTCTAATTGGTGGGTTCTGGTGGAAAGAAGAATGAGGACAGCAAGGACAATGAGTTGTAAATCCATGCTATGATTAAAGAAGTGCCAATGAAAAAATGAAAAGTATGAAGTACCGCTGCTCTGTGCGCTCGTGGAAAGATGGTTCCACAAATTGTTCATAACATCGTGCTGTTTCCAGCATATCCCAATACTATCGTCGCAACATAATACACTATACAAGTAACGCTGTGGGTGGTTTTGTCTGTTTGTTTGAAAAAGGTTTTATGAAGGTCTCTTGTGGCATTAATAATCAGACACAAAAGCTACCGACATTCAGGGATGTTCAAAGTGTACCAGAAAGTGTGGCTGTGAAAGATTAATTTGTCAGGCTCATAAATAAATGTTCCGAAAATATTTGCATTCCAAACACATTGGACTCACGTGACCGTAATGAAACGGTCAGCTGCAGGATAGGATTTTCACAAAAGTGCACTGTTGCGGAGTGAATAGTGGAATTTTGATTTTCTCAGCCGGTCAGTTTCTCAGCTGTGGCACGCCGAGTAAAGCTATACAAATCCACAGAGTGGTCATGGAAAAGACCAACAAACCCTGGATGAAATATGGTCAACAGACAATTGCTGAGAGTGAACAGCTGGAAATTAGCCAACATTATTCTTCTCTTTTTTGGCATGTTGTTTTTTTCTTAGCAGGGATTTGACCACAACAAAAGAAAGTGCATGTATTGCAAAAGGAAAAACTACACAACAGAAAAAGACACTTTTGTGTCTTATAGATTTTTTCTCTACACTATTATTTTGTCTCTCATTATTCATACAGTTAGCTTAACTGACATGCAAGTAAAATGAAAAGTATAAGATTTTATTAGGTCTGCAAATAAGTAACGACCGCTTGAAATCGATGGGGTCAGCGAAACTAGGCGCGCCGTTTTGATTTATCTTATAATTTTAGCTAGGGCGTTTTGTTAACAAAATGTATTGAATCATTCATGATATGATTATTGCATCACATAATTTTGGCCACATCTATATGGCCCATCATTTGCGGAGACTGCTGCTCCAGCGGCAAAACAGGAAAGAATTCCTTTATCGCAGCGTAAAGAATGATGAAAAATGATGTTAGATGATATTATCATCTGCTCCGTTCGATCGCACATGATCTGACTACCCAGCAATTCTGGCCATATGAGTAAGTCAAACAATGACGTGATTCGTTGAATCTTTCAAAAGAAAAAGATTTCTTAAAAAAATAATTATAAAATAGAGTTGTAGCTAGCAATGAGCAATACTTTGGATGATCCATTGCTACTAAAATAGTCACGATAAATCAAAATGCGCCTTAAAAAAACGGCCGTTGTTTAATTGCGCACCCAACAAGAAAATTATGAAGAAGTGGTAGAAGGTGGATTGGGCAGTTTCAGGATAATTGCATGTTCAAATTGCATGCCTTTTTCTTGCCCATATGTTTTTCCTGCTCCCAGACTTGTTTAATTGTTTTTAATTGTGTTGTGTATCACAGCCCACCTGTTTATCATCAAATTATTTCTGATGAAGATGGAATAAATTTTAAATAATTTTAATTTTTTTTTAATTTTAATAAATTTTTTTAAGAACCAACTTATTTGTTTCACCACTCAAACATACCAAGCGATTGGTTACCGTATGTAGCACATTTATCTTGATATATTTCGCGGCGCAGATGGATGAATCGGTGGATCTCGGATCGATCTGAAACTGGATCATGCTTTGGCGCAATGCGTTCCATGCTCGTTAGGACTAAGTGCCTCCACCATCGATGGTTCACAGTTCGCTGCCATTGTCGCTACTATTGGACTAGACGTGTCGTAGGTTACCTCACGTGAGCTCCCCTTTCAAGACCCATGTACTTGAAGTAGAGCGCATGGCGCGGGCAGATTGGAATCACTCCCCCATTCACCGCGGTGCATCGTAACCGGCAGCATCCACATCCCGCAACCCAACAATCGTCGGGCGTTGATGTTTGCTGCAGCTTCCGACGGTTGATTGTTATCACACGATTAGCGCAATCTCTAGCAGTTACGCCTCTTTCGTTACACCGATCGCGCCAATCGTTTCCTCCCACCCCCCTCCCCCCCCCCCCCTCCCCCAACGCAATCGCACCAGATGATCTCAGGGAGATTTCCTAGATCACTTCGATGTGCACGGGCGACTCGTGGATGCCAACACATACCTATTGCGCCATCCAATGTGGCGGCAAGTAGAAGACCTGCGCCGACAGTAATCCGCGGGCTGCCGCGCAGTTAGTTGGTTTGTTTAGCGCCCCAACGAGAAGTCTTGCGCCATACCAGCGCTTGCGACGCTTCTTTTTTTTACTCCTCACTTTCCACAATAAAACACCCGGCAATCTATCATCCTCTCTCTGTCTTGTCTCTTTTCTCTTTTTCACCCTTCCTGTTTTTACAAACAATCTTACGCTCCGAACAATTCCGTACAGTGCGCGTTTCAGGAAGACTTTATGATTGAATGATGTACAAAATCTTAGCCAAACACAACAGAAAAAAATTGATAATCCGGACCAAACAACAACACGAGCCCGATTGAATGTGATCGTGGGCGACAAATTTGGTTTAATTGCTCATGCAACTTCGCCGGAGGCAAAGGTTATGGGAAATGTTGTACAATGCTGTTTCTTTACAGAACAAAAGTATCAATCGGCGTAGTGACGTAGGCAGAACTAATCACTGTCAGGAAAAAAAAACGATGGGAAAAGCAACATTTGAATTGTATTTTGTTTCCTTTTAGTATTTTTTTTTGTAAAACTTGGAATTTCATTACTCCATTTGTTATATTTCTTGTACCGCCATTTTATCGAAGAATTACATATTTCTAAAATTACATTTAAAATACTAATATTTCTCATCAGACTTAATTCAAGAAAAGAAGAACAAAAATCCTTCATTACCGTTCTTTGATTGTGTAAAATGCTCTTATAGAGAATTGGTACGTTTCTTCCTATCATGCCGTAATATTGCAGTTTTGCTTAAAGTTTGGCAAATATCGCGCCAAACTACTAATGAGCTGAGTTTAAATCTTAGTATGCACTTACCCAGCATAGATGACCACCATAATAATGACAGTGTGATCTTCCACGTCGTCCCGTGCTAGCCATGTTCCGTATGCTTTTAAATTAGACGAGGGCCATTAACGCAACTCACCGTACTCGCACCCTAATCCATGGCCTGTTTTAGTACATACAGTGTTGCTGCTGTCGAGCCCAGCCATGTGTGGCAGGCAGCATTAATTAACAGTTTATTCAAACGCGCGCCTCAACCGTCGCAGCCAGCCAGGCGCGAAATCTTGGGAAGGTGAAACGAAGGCAAAAACAAACCGAGAAAAGCACAAAGAATGGGAGAGACATTGCACCGCGGGTCATAAATATCATCCTCAGGTGTAATTTACGCACATGCAAACAAACCAGTCGAAGATTTGGTTCTCAGTGACCCTGCCGTCGTCGTCTAGGCCAACGACAGCTGTCTCCCTAAGCACCCTCCGTGCTTTGTTCCCTGCGTTACATCCCGAAAGTGTCACAATCTGTCTCACGGTTTGATGATCGTCTTCGTGCTCGGGGTTATGGTGCTTGCTTTTGGTGGCGGTGTTGTTTTTCAACTCAAACACCATTCGTTGTGGTGGCGGGTGAGAGATAAAACGTCAACCACGAATCGAAGGCCATCGGCGTCATCGTCGAGCACGCCGTGGATAAAACGATGATCGATGGGTCGATTATCAGAAGGTCCGGTCGAGCGTCCAATTAGAATGCCAGCAAAAGATAGCGCTGCGCTAAACACATTTCATTGATCGCCCTGGGCGACGCACCTTCTCTGGTCGAAGTCCTTTCCAACAGTTCGCACGTTGCTCAGTGCGCTAATTACTGGCGTGGCAAAAATCTAGCTCTAGCGGTCGCCTAGTGGTGTGCGCTTGTGTCCATTCGATTAGCCTCGCTCGGACGACGCACTGCGCACCAGATCGGAATGCTTAAGTCTAAAAACTGCATCAAAACGACTACTGCATCCATCGTTTGGCATCGTGCAGCAGAAGGAAACGGAACGGTCGAAAAACAGGTAAAGTGAGAAGGATTGCTCGAGGAACGGCGGCACGGAGGTAAGAGAGTTAAAATAGTAAAAGGAGGGTTTGCTCGACGAAGCAAGCAACCGAAGAGACAAAACAACCTTCGCCTCAATTGCACGCCGCCGAAAGGCGCGCAGGCAGGCTAGTGAGTACCCATCGGGCGGGGTGGGACGGAGGTGGACAATATTACCAAACATGGCGGACCGGTTGGGTTCGGGTCAACCGGCCAGCCAGTTGGCGGTGGCCGTAACCTCGAGGAAACCGATACTGAGGCTCGATCTCTGAGATCGAAGGAGAGATCGATTCGATTGCATTGCGAATGCCATCGGGGAACGCGACACCAGGTCAAGGGGCAGCCGATCGTGAGGCCGAAAGGACCTTCCCTGCGCCGCCCCCGCCAATGCGTATCGCAACGCGACGCAGTTTGCACGCACGATCGCACACAGTTACGTTGACAGTCAGAGTGTGTTTTTGAGCTGGCTAGCCGTTTGATTTATGGTCGCGCACATTCCGAAATGGCTGGCGATGGCTATTTGCGGGTCTGGCATTGGGTGCGGATGATGGGGGAGCGGACAACTGTTGCTTACGTTTGTGATTGATGCGCGCCTCTTTCGTTGAAATCAGATCAGCGAAATGAAATCATTCATGGAGAATCATTTAAGCAGGAGTCGTTTAGAAAAAATTTGCTTGGGAGTATTTCGTATTTATAATGCTATAAAAAAAAGCAAACTGAATCCGCAACTTCAAACGTGTCATTCGAAGAAGGCCCTACCTGTAATTTGAACAAGAAAAATTGTTTAGTCTTAAAACCTAAAATACGATAAGAATTGATTTCGTCTTCATGCATAAATGAATGGCTCAACATGGTTTCCCAAGAAATTTTTTGTGCACCAAACAGTTGCATTTTTTCTGGCCATTCCTAAGCGAACATACATAAGTACGTTGCGAAAAAACTTGTGCATTAGCTAAGTGATGAATTGAAATTATGAATGATTGCAGTGGAGAGTGGCGCGATCAAATCGCTACCAATTTGCTCACACATTTTAAGCTATTGGCTGTTGGAATCAAAACATTACGACTGGAAGTGATGCATGATGATTTAGGCTAACATAATGGAATGTACGTATAGATCTCGACTTAGAACTGCAAGTCTATTTAACTGACCATGTTCGACGTCGACGTTGAGATTGACTAGTTTTGGAAATGGATGGCCATAATATATCTTTAATGAACAAAAAGACTATTTTAGATAACGTAAAGCTGTATCTGTATGTTGGTTTATGTTTATTTTACGTTGAAGAGTAACTATATTTAAATTGACGTTAATTAGATTCACCGGGCATTGAGAATCCCGAGGTATGGGTTCAGAGCTAGAAGGTAACGTAACATAAAAATGTGCAATTCACTTCAGATCTCTGAAGTCTGACACTGCAAATCCATAACTAAGCTTAATTTTTTTCAATTTCGAAGATGTTTCGAAAAGCCGAAAGCAAAAAAAAAGGCCTATGCACATGAGTTTGAAATTCTTAGAAGGAATGAACAAAATTTCGCAGTTACCCGCTATCTAAGATGTTCCTAGAAGCAACTCTGGCCGGATATTGACAACAGGCCCTGACTTGTATAGCTGGAATTGCTTCACCATGTAGCGGAAAGTCGCTAATTAGTGACCGAAGGTGATAAGAGATGTACGCCATCTCGGAATGATTTGACCACCCCAATAGATCGTGTGGTAGAGTGTTTCTTGTAAAACTATTACCCCTCTTCTTCTCAGCCAAGAAGCGAACAGTTAGCACAATTCTAACCTTCCCTTAGACCGTCGTTTTATCGGCACTTCCATTTCGGCGCCCGGCAATGATACTCTGTTACTCTGCGACACTCTGATCCGCTGATCAATGCCAAACGATGAAGGCTTACCGTGTTTTCCTCCCAGTCGCTGCTTTTCCAATTCGAACCCAGCCGCCAATCGGCAAGCGATGGTACACTTCCGCTTCACTCGCTGAGTCCTTCAACCCGCGACCACGGGACTAGGCTGGTCAGGAGTCGGTTCGAAATGATGGCGGTGCTGCCACTGCAGCAAGCCTTGAAGATGGACACTCCTTTCCAGCGACTCTTGATTGAGTAAATCGAGTTCGGTAGGGGCTCCCCGGCGATCGACCGTCGGATCGTTCCGGGAGGCATCCACAGCGGACAGGTCGTCCCAGCAATGTGCCGCCAATACGTCGCTGCGCCGATACTCACTGCAAACCGGACTCTTCCGGGTGCGTGCTCCAGGTCGGTCGGCCGAATCCAAAGCGTTGCCAAACTGCGTTTAATGCACTCACTTTTACACGCAACTGTATGTTGTTTGGTTCGTGTGGAAAACTATGTTTGCAGTGTTTAATCTCTTGCTTCTGTTTTTAACTTTCACTAGAAACGGTCACAGAGCTATCACGTACTGCATAGGAGCAACACCAAACTCAACCGCAGGAAGCAACACTTTATACATTTTAGTAAATATTTCTTTCTCTTCACAAGCAGGTCACTATTGTTTTAATTTCATTTCACTAATAAAATTGTACTTGAAGTTGGCTGAAGAAAACATCGCAGTTGTACTATCAAAAAGGGCAAAAATGTCTTCCGTTAAGCCAACCTATTCATAACCACAAGCATGAGGTAGGAATTAAAAAAAAAAACGACAACAGTACAACCAAACGTTGACCGAGAAGGTGTAAAACAATGCAAAGGATTAGTGAGGTCTAGAGGATGGGTATTCTTTTCTAAACTAACATCATAAACACTATCTTTCTTCTATCACAAACAATCTTCACCCAGTGAAAACACGTCCTCACAGGAAAGGGGGAGGAAAGTGACAAGCTGACCGCAGCTGCTGGACAAGAGTGGCTGGCAGTGACCGAAGGCCTACGGGCAGGTTGTTTGCGTGCTGCTCGTCCCTTGATTGTTGCGCTGGTTTAAGGGACCATGTGGCAAAACCGAATTCAAGATAAGAGCACAATCGAATACCATTCAGTCGTTCACGGCCGGTGGGAAAATACAAAACAAACTGTCTCTCACTCACACTGCCCAGCATGCCAGCATATCAAGTCACAGTTGTCAGCACAGGAAGCTTCCATGTTTTATTATATTTTTTTTTTGACGAGGAAAGTTGAACAACAACAAGGATTATAGCGCAGATTGCCCAAGAGCTATCAGGTGCCTCTTCTCACTGGACACGGAATCCGACGCAACTGAGTTGGTAGCATGGGTATAATATCCTGTAGCGCGAAACAGTCTCTTTCGCAACATTAAAAAATCGCCAACATTTGATCACTGTTTTTACTACACCAGAATGACGTTGACATTTTGTGTCACAATTTTTTTTTCACACTGTTTTAAACACGATAGGCCAGCTTCGTGAGCAGCACACGCGGTTTATTTTTATCCACCACATCGGTTGCCCTTGTCACCTCCAGAAGTAGAACGGTGCTTGGCACACGATGTACATTTTGAAAACGGAAGCACTCCCTTTCGATTATGCACACCGATCATCAACACGTCGCACGATCTTAAACTTACCACCAGTAGATTATTGTTGTTTTCATACAAGATGCCTGTGTGCGTATGGTGTTTTTTTTTTTGCCACGCAAACCGAATTCCTTTCTTTTAGCCTTCACGCACGCGGTGGATGCACGTTTCACTGGCTGAAGCACCGGATGTCGGCCGGACACAGAGGCGCACGGTCGGGTGTTGGTATCGTTCGGCGTTCATCAACCGAATGAAATAACACGCGCTCGAACGCAAGCATCCAACCGACCAAACCATCCGACCGACCGACCGACTAACCGATCGACCGAGTGAACGCAGCGGGCGCAGTTTGTCTGCCCTTTGCTCCACTTCCGCCAGCAAACAACCGCACGTAGCAAAAACAGGAGAGAGAGAGAGAGAGAGAGAGAGAGAGAGAGAGAGAGAGAGGGTGAAAGAGTGAGAGGGGGAGGAGGAGGGCAAGAGATAATGTGGGGAGGGAAAGGTAAGCGAGGGAGTGCGGAAAAGCGAAGCGAAGATGTTGTGCGAAATGTTTGCGCGTGTTGTTGGGTGGTAGGAGTTGAACGCATGAAAAACCACGACCATCCGGTTGGATGTACGGAAAAAGGGAGTGAAAAACGGAAATCCATGCCGGGGGAAAGAAAACCGGGCAGTTGACGTGAGCGAGAATGAGAGAACCACTTCCGAGCTGAAGCGTGTGTGCTTCTGAAGTCCCCGAAGGCGGAAGAAGGGATAAAACCGATGGAGACGCACGATTGTTGACTCAACGCGTGTGCAGGCGTGAGGGAGCGCACGCGTATGTGTTTGCGATTTTTTTTTCTTCCCTGCGCCTCACGGTTTGTCTTTCCGTGCCGTGATTGTTTTTTCGCGTGTGTGTGTGCTTTCGTGGTTTTTTATTCTTCTTTTTTTGGGTTCGTTTTTGCAACTCTCCGGGATGTTAACGGCACCGTTCAGCCGCCCACGGAGTGTGCCGGCATTCGATAAGATTGATTGTTGGTGGAATTCGACGAGTGTAATCGTATACGTTCAGCAATAGGAACGCCCTGGACTCGCGTGCGCTTTCCATTTCCCAATTCCTCCCGGACGACCGCATTAACCACAACCCAGTCCGTTGGCACAATAGAAACATAACCTGCTTCCTTGCTTGCGTTCCCCCGCACTCCAAACATGCGGTGCAACGCCGTGACAGTGTGATGTTCCACTTTATTTCATTCCACCGGCGTGTCGAAAATAATACTCGCCGCACATCGCGATGATACACGGTTCCCAATCATCGCCGACATTGACTCGTATACGTCAGAGAGGGGTTTGGTTTTGTTTTTTTTTTTTTGCATCAGCGCTTCAGCTCGTCTGTGCCGATTCAGGGTCGGAATGCGGCGAAGGAGTATCGCTTTCCTTATTTTTGACATCGTGATTTGAAGGGCGTAGCGCTGGGGTGTACGCTACGTCATGTCGTTTTGCGCGAATGTGCCATGGCAGCATACACGGGGAGGAGATGGGATAGCAGAGTGAGGCCAGCATGTTGGTCTCCAATCGATGACTGAAGGAGGGGATATGTTTCGTCCTGATGGTGGAAGAAGCTCATGAATTATTAACAGGTGCTTCTTTGCACTTTGCCAACTCGCAACCTAGGACTTTCAACCCAGGGCACTTTCGGGCTGCTAGTCGAAGCATCACCAATTCCGGATCATGCTGATAGAGGAATAAGTAATTTAACATCCACAAGCAGGATTTCTTTCGCTGCCTCACTGACACAACTCAACACTATCCAATCTAAATGTGAGCCCAAGGTGCGCGCACTGACCTCGTCGAAATGGATTGTATGTGTTTTGTATTATATTTGGAGTACCTTATCTTATCCCCAGAAACCCACGGATCAAACGTAACAACAATCTGAATCTGCTGCTGCAATTCTTATCAACATAGCATGTGCGTTAAAATGCTTGCGCATATTCGTAGCACAGAAGCAAGAAGCTGTTCTTTTTTCAGATTGATGCGTCTGCTTTTTGAGTTACAAATGTGATCATATTTTATGCATTAATGTGATCGATCTCCTGCACACTACCAATCTAGAAAGTCAATGGCAATGAATGTCTTACAGTCCTCCAGCAGCTAATTTTTTTTTCGAACGTTCAAATGAATCTTTCGCAATTGATGCCCAGCTAAAAGCAACACATCGCCAACCAGTTCTTGAAGTGAAAACTTGTATTCAAATGGATCGATGTTCTAATGTTATTTCTGAATATGTTTCGATCTTTTTTTTAAATATCATTTGGGACAACATTGACCCACACTGTTGTTGTTAATTATCTAGTGGTTGTTAATTTGCTACTGTATGGAATATTTTGGACTCCTCGATGTCTAGCACGTAGAAACACTGAACTTACTATTTTTCATTTTTCAATTACTCCCAAATAACGGGATTCTACGGGATACTAAAATAATTTGTGCCGTCATAGATTTCTTTGCAGTCATGCACGGAACCGACACACAAAAACATTGACAACAACTCCATTATCTACTTCAAGAGCATGATCAGGACCTACCGTCCCCTCTTTCTCTTTTCAGACTGGTACTACTGCACACCAATTAGCTCACTCAACTCATTCATTGCCTTCCGGCGGTACAAAAACATTCGAGCATTCCTGTGAGCGTTTCAAGTGTTCGAGCTAACCTGAACAGTAGTTGACGAATAGATGTCGATACATACAGTGTTAGTTAGATACACAAGCTGCATTTTTTACGGCAACTCTTGTTCACATTAGGAATTCACGCTAACGTGCGCACCATAAATCTCGATGGAGTTAAAGTGCATGCAGTACATGGAGCAACACGCCCGGATCGTAGTGGCACAGCCGATGAGTAACCTTGCGGTTCTGGTTGCCCTGGTGCGCCATTGCGTTACCTGTGTCGTGTCAGGTCGGCCGTGATCCGCTGCGCACGATCAGACGCGATGCATCTCGCGCGTTGCAGTTGATCGAAACTCGATGGAGAGGCTCCTGAGGAACAGCTCACGCACGGAAGCATGGATGTAGGATTTATGAGCATTGGTCACGGTGACGGTCACGTGATGCATGATCAGTGAAACCTTGGATCGTTCAGGAAAGGTTCCCCACACTTGAAATGGCTGTGAAGAATCAAGCACTGTAGGGAAATTGTTTGTAAGCTACTAAACGGAATGTATGATGCAAGTATGAGACGTATTATTCGATGTAACATCGATGGAGTACCATCTTGAATTGAAATAGCATTTTTAGAAGAGATAATTCCTTTGTAATTTGTTTCTATTACCCTTTATTCTTTGGACGATTTGACGGTTCGACAGCCTAAGAGGAAAATCTAGAAACATCCAAATAACAACAACAAAAAATCGTATAACGCAATCGTTTCGTTTTTGATGAAAATAAAAATTAGCACCAATGTACGGGGAAGAAAGGGCCAAAAAATGTGCCAGGAAGACGGATTTTGTGAATAAAAAAGAAGATGATGTCTGATCGTAACGAAGCCTGCGTCGAGCGACACAGATCGTTCCACCCGAAATGGCACGTTTGATGATAAATTGCGCTTTTTTTTTAACCGACGAGACGTCCACTGCGCTCGTTCAATTCACATGTAGCTGCAAAAGGTGTACAAACATTGAAACAATTATTTAAACAACGTTTGCTTAAGGCGACGAGCCACGTCTGGAAACAACATTTGTTTGCTACAGCGGATTACCGATCGACCATGGATAAACTACATCCATTTTATCATACTACGATATTGAAATACTTAAATTTCAATGCCAGCCAATGAAGGCAGGCTTTCATATTTTTAACACTTTACTAACCCAAAGCTATAAAAGTGTAGAAGGTTTTTTTTTCTATTTGACGGTCCCTTCTGGAACGCATACACTAGAAGTAATGGCCTTTACTGGTTTGTTGTAATGTCTGTTTATATAATTTAAACCATCAATCTTCAGCTAATCTGGCAAGCACCCTTCGTCTGATCCACTCCCCCATTTTGTTTTTAAATGATCCGTGAATAATCCTCGAGCAGTTTCAATCAATGTAGCAGATAATCTGTTTTGAAACAAATTTACACCTTGGACACCCACGGTATTCGGATACTGGCGGAAAGGACCTTGCAGGGAACTTGGATCGATAGGCTTTCCTCCCCAGCTCGGTCTTGTGGAAAGAAAGCAAAATACCAGAGCATGCACTATCTTTTTCTATCATTAACCCTCTCCAAAGGCTATCCCCCGGCATCGATGTCCTTTTCGCCAGCGGCCCGAAGGCAGTCGTATGTTTATTTTTAACTTTGATTAAAATACCTCGAAAGGGCGGGCCAGCCCTTATGTAGGAAAATCTCAATGGGCTGCGCATAACCAGATACAGTATCGTTGAATAAACATGGCAAAAAACATAGAAGGTAGGATAAAAATCATGACGATAAAGCAGTGGTCTAGAAGAGCGTGGACGGGCGCCCATGGCGAAGTGGCAAAGTGCTACCGCCAAGAGGTCCTGTGACAACACGTACGCAGGCACGCTGGCAGCGCGATTAACGGTGAAAAACTCCACACGATCCATGGACCTTACTTGGGTGGGCAAATTTTCACTCTCGCCTATCAAAAGAAGCAGAGCGTTTTGTGAAAATATGAAAACCCCTCCCTTTTAAGTTCGGTGCAGGGATACTCCTGGCAGGGCAGGAAACAGACACGGCTTGGAGTTAATTATCACCCAACCGTTCCACCGTAATCATTCAGGTAGGAAATATCACCCGCTGCCCCGCCCAGCCTACCGGAACAGCGTTCCATCGCTTCTGGATTTGCGAGCATGGCCTGAGATGTGCAGGATTGCATCAGTTGACAATATCTTTTCTTATACTTGGTTTAAGAAAACTTTGTACCAGAATGCGCGCGCAAAAGGACAAGTCGTGCTAAAATACGACGGTTCGTTAGCCACGTATCCTTGAGGAGCCACTTCAAGCCAACCAGCAGTATTCTTTTTCAAACTGGAAAGGCTTCACTCTCGTTCTGCTCCCTGCTTACAGCAGCATATACCAGGTGATATGAACAAAATATATTCTCTTATTCTCCGGTGATTATATAAAATAAACGATATAAACAACGTTTTATACGTGTTTCATTTCTGTGCCTTTTGCTGGCATTACATACTTGTTCAAATGTATTTTTTTTTTTTAATTAGTGTAATTAACCGTTGTGGACTTAAGCTTCCATATACTTTTCAGCACACACCGTAGCACATAGAATTCAATCATAATGGGCATCCACAACGCATAGTTGGAATGGCGTAAGTAAACGCAGAACCACGGAACACTTCCTCCCGGCTTCGTTACAATCGTCGATGATGCTGCTTCTGTTCAGTCCACACACAAGCTAAGAAGAGTCCTTGATGGTCGCCCGTCGGATCCATTGTCGCCATCGCCGGTATCTGGCCTGCATCGCTCTTCAGCTAGCACTCCTCTGTGCCTTATCGACAAAATGTGCCACTACATCGTCGCTGAAGCAGTCGGCCTGGCTGTGGCGTTGGCCACTGGCGTCAGTGCAATGCCATTCTCTCCGTTTCTTTGGCAGATTCCAGAAAAATATTCCATTCATTTGCTTTCTCCACGCCGTCTGCGCTCGGCAGCGGCACCAAATGGCAGTAGTTGTTTCATCAGCATCGCCATCAAACCAGCCTACATCATGAAGACCACCAACTAACCATGTTGGTTTACGAAAGAAGACCTACGCCCACCCTCCGTTGCCGCCGGCAGCGAATCTCTTTATGGATTATGGATCCCCGGGCCGGGTTTCCCGCAACCGGAGCAAAAGGAGAAAGGCAAGCTACTCCAATTTGCTTACCATTTTAACATGACACTTGCCTTCCATCTTTGCATAACCCATCTTTCCCACGTCACCCTCCCGCACATCACAGGATCATTTTTTACGCGTCCTCCTGTCAGCCTTGACCGGCTGCTTCTCGGCACATCCTCCCACGGAATCGTCGGAGGCTCCAGGTTGCTACACAGTCATTTGCATTCATCGATCGAATATGTTCCGTGCGCTCTGTTTCATTTCTACTCTGCTATTTCCTGTGCAATATGTGCACAATGAATTCAAACGTAGCCGATGAACGTCGTATTTCACTCTATCCTTCAGCGCGTTGAAGGATTACATCGCCATTTTGTTCACACAATTTACGGACACGTGCACGGTAGCAAGCGCGCGTTGGTGGTGAATTTTTTTTGTGGTTTTGTTTTTCCACAACTCCACTTTCCTTTCTCGCTTCAGCTGACCTTAGAATGTCATACTGTTTATAATTGGGAGAGAGATAATAGTTGCCGGAATAAACAAAATCAAATAATCCTTAATCTTTATTTTATATTCAAAAAACAACATAGAAAAAAAGAACAAACAATATTTTGCCTTTTAGACTTGATCTTGAATAACTAACACGTACATAAATATTGAAACCAAAATATTTTGCCCAAAAGGCAAAACGGTACTGAAATTAAAAAAATCCGTAACGTTTGGTTTACCTTCACCATCCGTGAAACTGCTGGTACATCCTGCTCAAATTTATCCTGGTAACAACAAACATCCCTCTATAGGAAACACCATTTGAATCCGTCAAATACAAATACTCATAGCGGATTTTATTAGTTTATCTTTTTATATTATATTTTCTTCGTGTTTTTCACGCATAAAAGCATGGTATCTCCTACCAAAAAACTCCCCCGTTCATCCTCTGAAAACCAGGAGAACATGCCTGCCAGAGAATAGAGAGCGAGATAAGCAGTTTGAAAATGACAGTGTACGAACCGGATGATAAGGTCGGTTCCTGCCAGATTTTCATCGATCGAACAAAGTGAAGGACATTAAATATTGACGAACAAAATTTGTTCTGTTATTTGCCAACGCTGCTGTAGCTGCTGTTCTGAAGAAAGTGTACCTTCTCGCTTTCTTTTTCGTTGCAATTCCGCAAACGGCACGACGCTCCCCACGTGGTCAGTACCGGGCTGCTCCATCACAAGCAGCCCAAGAGCGCTGCCAGCTGTTGCTATTTGTGTTTGTGTTTGGCCCGAGTGACTGTGCTTCTGTCAGCCGCAGAAGATGCCTGAGGATGTATTCCCCCGGGATGTTTTTGGAGCTTCCTGAAGAACGTTGACCAGATTGGCCACTGGGGGTAAAGCTGGATGATGCCTTTCCGGCACAACGAGCTATCGTTCCGAACCCACTCATCACATTCAATCGGCACGGCGGGCGTGTGAAGTAAGCTGGAAATATCTCACACACCGAACGCAGGTCACGTAATTGTCTGGAATTACGTTCTATTTTGTGTTGTTCACGTAATAGAAATTTTCCCAGAATCGCCTAAATTGGGAGTAATAGAACATCAATACATAACATGGCGTGTGCTTCTGGGTGCAAAAAACGGCGTCGTGGCCTGTGCAGATCGAAAGGAATTGAGATGAAATACATAAATGAGCTTGTTATTTCCAACGCGTCTATTAATATAATCGCCTGCTCACAGAAAGGATGCCTTTTGCCATAATGGAAGGGTACCACCGGGGATACCTATCGAAAAAAATGCCTGCGATTTGTTTTTTCACTTTCACTTGATTTACTTTTTGATCAGTCTGTTTTCGCTTTTCATTCTTGAACCTCTCGCATCTGTTTCTTTCCTGTTTTGACACAAACCTTGATTTACATGAAGATAGCCGCTGTTTTCATACTGGTGTTTTGCATTTGAAGATTTGTGAAGTTTACAGTATGGTTTTGCTACAGCATTTTTTTTTCCTCTGTGTATTGTTAACAATTGTGCTTTAAGCGGACATATTGCTGTTGTAATAAAATCTGCCAAGCTTGTTGCTGAAACCCTTTTCCATCCTAACAAAGCCTAACTAGAGTAAAACGATTCAACAAAACACTGCTTCAGCATCACTCTAGCAGAAACACCGCGAACTTTTGCCCGAAACATCGGTGAGCAATGCTCATCCACCAAGATAACAACCCGGACTGGAAGGTCCTTGCCACTATCAGTTCTCTTGAAGCAACGTAGGAATGACCAAACGTGGGAGCATTCATTCCTACGAACAGACGAGAGCACCGACGACCGATGACAATAAGAGTGAGAAGATTTTCGCGCGCAATATTTCCTTAGATAGCATTTCCCTCTACCATAATATAAACTCCAAACATGTCCCTCGCAGTAAATAAATTTACGTAGCTCATTTTACTAAGATATATCAGTAGAAAATGAAAAGTTTCAAAATCAAAAAGTTAAAGCAAATTCAAATACTGTTTTCTGCTCCACGTTTTCTATGACAAATTTTGCTTATTTTCATGAAAAGGATCTAGGAATGCGAAGGAAACAAGTAGGAGTGAGAAATTACAGTATTTCATCAATTTACATAGAATCCATGAAAAAACCATCATATTTTTTAAAGATTTTGTTGTCATCACGTCGTTGTATTTCATGCTACACGGTATATGCTATACGTTTGTAGAAAGGAGAACCTTGTATTCTTCAACATTGGTTTGTAAACGAACCGAATCGACACTGAAACGTCACCCCAGTGACGGCTGTTTTGCGGCAAAAACTCGTTTTGCGGAATTCTCGTAAACAAAAACATAGTTTTCTCAGCCTGTTTCGTACCGCGATGGCTGCTGTAAAGGATATTTGCGAAGTTTGCGGCTTAGATGAATTTACCATTGAGGCAGGATTCTACTTCTGCAGTGAATGTGGTACCAAACTACTTACCCAGAGGGAAGTAGTAGATGATATCGACAATCCGACGGATGTGATTCAACCGCAGCGTGTGAAGGGAGATCATGTGTCGGAAAATAGAATCACCAGCTGGGAGCAGATAAACCACATTTTGCACGGTCTGACCGAAAGGCTGATTGAGCTGGGAGCACCGGTTGAGATGAAACTTATAGTTTTGCAAATCTGGTGCTCTTATCTTCGTCACTCGGAAGTGGCTTTCTTCAGTAAGCGACATCGCACACGGCCACGTTTATCCCTGTACAATCAAAGAAGGTATGAACTTAGATCTTTTTTTTTTTTTGCCCCCTTGTTTCTATATGTTTTATTTGCTTATTCATTTCAGTGACTTAAAGTTGCTGTTCAACAGGAACGTTCCAAAGTCCTCTTATAAGAGCAAGAAGAAGGTTACCTCGACCAACATTTCTAATGAACGAGGGAAGCGAAAATTGATGCGACAACTCCTCCAGGAGGAGCACGAAGCATTGCAACTTAGCCAAAGCTCTGATCTGGAGTCAACATTAAGCACGCTGTCTTCCTCCCTGCACAACCCAAATGATCCCAATGCCCCGCTCGCCTTTCGTTTCAATAGCCGTGCTAGAAAAAGGCTTAGAGAAGAACTGAACATCGATGAGGAACATATTGAGTGGCACGAACACGAAGCCCCGATCGATGCTTCTTGCCATTCAATAACTGCTTTGTACCCCAAAAATCGAATGGCCAATGGGCAACCTGATGAGTGGTCGAATGTTTGCCGAAAGTCGGTGATTGTTTCTATTTTAGCTCTCGCACTGAATCAAGCTGGCAGTCCAATTCAGATTGGGGATATTTTACGGTGGATAAATGAAGGTCACCTGCCCTTCCATGACTTGGAACAATTGCTCCCGGACGAACTGGATCCCGCGTGCTATTCGGAGACGCTTATTCACCTGTCAACCCCTAATATGGCGGAAATGAGATCTGTAGCCTCTCTGCTGAGCAGAGATCTTGGTATAATAGCAGTGGAGCCAGATTTGAGGGACCTCTGCAGACGATATTTGGATGAATTGGCACTTCCGCAAGATTTGGATCCATACATTGTAAAGCTAATCGCCATTGGACCTACCATTAAACAGGATGGTACTTATACACATTTTCCAGCCTACGAACAACATGCCATGAAGTATATATTATTCGTAATGAAGCTTTTGTTTGGCCTAGACGGAGTGATAGAGACAAAAATGGATGCTTTGTCGGAAAAAGTGAACAATCGACTATCGGAGACGCCTGAGAAGCATCCAAAGTTATTCGTATGGCACGAGTGGCAACAATATGTTGCAATGCGGGGCACCATTCTCGAACAACTGCATTATCCAACGAATCAACAACGCGCAAACTACAGAAAACTAGGCAACACAGTAGATAGCGAACTTTTTCTGGATTTCTCAGCATCATATTTGATACCGGATGATGATAATACCACCGGCTACCGGGCACCTCTCATTCGAGCCAACCACGGACAAGCAGAAGAGCGTCGATTCAAGAACATCCATTCAATTATAGCAACTACAACGGACACACAGCTAAAAAAATCTAGTGAATCTTCAATGAAAAACATTTGCTTCGAACACAGCCTTCAGCCCCAGCGGTCTTATCTGGCAGAAGTGCTGAACATGCAAGAGTTTAACCAATTGGGAATTTACATCCCGGATTATATACGGACGGATCACAGCAAGCGAACAACCAGCCCTTTCGTAAATCCTATGCCGCTGAAACAGCACCTGCTAAAACATCACCGAGTGCGATTGAAAACGAAGGCAATAAAGCCACCGATTTCCCACATCCGTATGGAAAATGTTGGCCAACACATGACGAACTCTGGCATGTACTTGGACTGGAGAGAGTTTACCAGAGTCTTGCTGGTAGACGCTGCCACAACGAGTGATTCGGAGGATCTGTTTTATGAGACCAACATTTTAGATTACATTGATGCGCGTGTTGAAGCAAAAATGTCCAGCCATGAAGAGCTGCTGCACCAAGTCACCTGTAGGAACATTCTTGAAAATATTCAGTCCGATTTGAATGCTTCGATAAAACATGCCGAAAAGCTTATTGGAGGGGTGGATCAGGTGGACAACAAGAGCGATCCATTCAGAAATAACCAACCGATACATGCGAAGCTTCCAGACGAGGAATTCTGCAATGAAATTTTGCGGAGTCCACTGTCAAATTTCCACTACTGGGTAAGGAGCCTTCCTCATATAACCTCGGCTCGAAAATTCTTCGAATTTGGCTATTTTCAAAATTTTCCGAACAGTTTTAAATTTTTGCTAAGTGAAGCAGCATACGTGGCGCGCTGCTCTCCTTACGAGCTTTACTGTAAGTTGGATGCGCTGGAGAAACATTTCTTCAAACATTATGAACATCTCATATAATTTTGTATTGAAAGATCAATAAATTGCACATGATTTTAATTAAACATCAGATTAATTTTAATTTAATAGTTTTTAAGCGACAAATATCTTTGGCCATATAGATTTATTGAATTTAAATTAATTTTTTAAACAAGCTACGACGTTTATCTATTACATACAGCTTCTCCACAATCTCCACACGCTGGCTCTGCAGCCGCCGATGTTGCTAGCTGCTGCTGATTGTTCACATGCCGTAACTGCCGCGTGTTGCTTCGGTTGTTGGTTCTTCTCCCACGGATCGCCACTGCTACCGATAATGGGTTGGAGGCCCGGTCCAGGTTTGCCTACTCCGCTGGGTTCATAGCCGTACAACTATAGTTCTGCACGCTGCTGCTGTTCCCTGAAGCGATGTGATCATTTGCCGTTACTGACGTTACCGCACCCTGCTTTGCCAACGATTCTGCTGGATTCGTTGCCAATCAGAATACGTGTAACATGGTATCACTTCAGTTTTATGACCAACAGACCATGTGCAATATAGCTATACTAGTATTGAAAACGGTAAGCGGTTGCTATGCCAGATTTGTATATTTCGTCTTTTCCCTTTGGCGGCTGGAGAAACAGGTTTTGATACCGTTCCAAAAGGCCTGTACACCGCATTCGCTCGGAATGGGGAGCGTTATTTTTCTTGAAGGAACGGATCTCCCCGGGTAGGTCCTTCACGGAACTCGCAACACTAGTTGTGTGGCTAAACAACAGAAGTGAAGTTTCACCAGAGTGAAAAGAAACTGCAAGATTCCGTACCTTTTATTTTAGTTAACAAATTTCGGCTCGTAATCAGTTTTGGCTTGCAGGAATTACAGTTACGCGTGGCCACTTTGCGGTGACCAACCTGAAGTACGAATTGCAACACTCCTTTCCTTCCCCGAGCGCTCTCACCTGGCGGTCTGGTTACGATCGTTCCCCGTGGAAGATACCTGTACGACGTGGAATTGTGCGTTCTGTGTGGCAAGCGAGCGTAGTTACGTGTGACGTGATTCGGAACGCCACTCCACCAACACCTGAAGTGCGTGACCATCGGCACCGCGACCTTCTCGACATTCCATCGGAGTGTGGCACGTTCGGAATTCTTTCTAGGCAGTTTGGCTTTTCGCGGATGGGACCGCCGCGTAGGCAGGGTGTTATTGTTTTGCTAACGCCAATTGCCGTTCGGTTGTCTGCAAATCTTTAGTACATTATCGTTTGTCCATGTATCGGTGCAGGAAAGTGAGAAACGAGTGGTTGTGAATCGCGTTCGTAGGTAGAGTAGCAGGTTTGCCAAACAGCTATCGTTGCACTGTGAATTAAAAGAGCACCAGTCCGCAAAAACAACATCATCGTATTTCACCAAAAACCACCGTTAGGAGCAGTAAATCAACAAGCCTAAGTACACTTCCCATCCAGCATCTGTGACGGAATTTCTTTCAAGGAACGCATCACACAGCAACGCAATCATGGATAAATTTATCAGCATGTGGAAAGTGCGAGAACTAGCCGATAAAGTGTAAGTATAATTTGCTCTGGATTTCCCTTCACGGCCGCGGCTGACGCGAACGTGTGTTGGAGTGAAAGAACGACTCCATCATAAACGGCGCCCAAAGCGAAGACAATTCACAGTCGAAAACACGATAAGCAAAAACCAATCCAAGTCACCGTGGCATACATATGCGAAGGTGTTCGTTCAAATCGTCGACGAACACCGGCTGCCAGTGGTGTATGTGTGTGTGTATGTGTATGTATGTATTTGACGATGTTTGCATTGGCACAAACGTAACAATAAAAACGCAAAACACTCGGCACGGGGAACGTTGGCCCCCGGCGCTGTCCAGTGCAGGGAGCGGCTCGAGCGCCCTATCAGGTGGTTGATAATTTGTTACGAAGGATTTAGCGTTTCATTCTTGCGTCGTCGTTGCCTACTCCAAAGCCCTGGAGACGCGCAGTGTAGCATGCAAGAAGAGGGTGGGTTTTTGCACTCGGATACCTTTGCCTGATTAGCTGCTGTGCAGCGCGAGTGCGTAAACCACAACGTGTGTTTAAAACGATTGAACCGCAGTCGAGTAAAAGGCAATGGTCGTAGCTTATTGAAATTTAGACTTTGAGGGTGATGGTTTCGTTGTTAGCCATCGACTACTTCTAGCGTATACTTAACTTTCTAAACTATATTTAAAAATAGATTCATCAGGTAGAAGTAGCAATGCGGAATGCGAAAATGTTGGTGCTTATGATTTCTTCCCGAATCCATGCAGCACATGTTGCGCGATGACTCATTTTCAGCTCGATCTTCGCCGGTCACAGGGTTGTCTGGTAGAATCATTACGACTAGCCCGGCATCATGGACGTCCGAACAGCCGAACGAAGCAGGAAACGAGAAACAAACGTGAATGCAATTTGTGGAGACAAGATTCAATTTTCTTTAATTTGTTTTTCGATTGGCCACCGCCTCAAAGACTAGACTTAAAATGAACTGGGCAATTTGACTGCAAACGCAATACGAATCTGTGAAATATAGTCTCAAGAGCTGTTATAGAAAAAAAAATCAACCCCTATTCAATTTTTGCTGCTTAAAAGATTTTAAGACCATGCAATTCGAGACTGTACACTCAACTAATTCAGATACAATTTAATCAAACCATGTCCACAATTGTCTGCTCAAGAGACGCTATGGCGCCATTATTAGCTGATGTAAAAGGACCTAAAGGTATGGGTATGCCTGCTATTTTCCAAATACTTGCCTCAAAAACTGCTAACGCCCTTTCCGAATACCCTGTTCGAAAAAATGTCATAGAATAAGTCGTTAACTACTGGAACGACCACTTGATTTTGTGGTGATTTTGTGGGGATATCTTGATTTTGTCCAGAGTAGGATAATCATTCGAATGTTTATTACGGTCTCGGAGGTACATATGTGTTATCTTTTTGGAACCCACAACCGAAAAGGCGTAGGTATTTACTCGATCAATGCGGCATTGAATTATTAAGTGCATGAGCACCCAAAAGTTCGCTACAAAATGAAAGTAGCTATCCCTTGTTTTATCCATCCCCATTGAGCCGGTGGGGTTTTGGAATGAATTTTTCACCAGCCCGACCTACCTAATCGACAAAAGCCTTCCAACTCCCGCCGCGCTACTGCCTCTCGAACTACCAAATCGCACACCAAAGAGAACGAACAGTTTCTGTTCCTTCCGTTGGCCTTGCGCAACTTAGCTTCAGCAAATTTTGGGCCGAAGAAAAACTTATTTTAGACGAAAAATATTTGGTGTAGGCTTTGGAAAGTCGCTGAATCGCAGACACGCGTGTTGTAGCGGATCAACAGCACCGATCATAGTTGTTTTATCCAAGGCGATCGTTATGGCCTCCCCCTCCAAAAATGGGAACTGCCAACGGCAGGTCGCGACGGCCGTTGAAGGCGAACAGGGATGAAGGTAAGGGTTTCTGTTGTGGGGCGCAACCCTTGTTTCCACCAGACCCCAGGGCATATTTTGACGAGCTTTTTTATGTACGAGAGAGAAAGAAAGAGAGAGAGAGAGAGAGAGAGAGAAATCGTCCATTCCGTGCGAATATGTTATGTGAACCCACAAATTCAAAGGTCATTGAAACACTCAGACGAAAGGAAGATGCTAGCAATAGCAACATTTACAAACATGAATCACTTATCGCGCCGGACACTGAAAACTGAAACCGTACAAGAAAAATAAGTTTATCGATTTAAAAATATAGCCGCTTAATATCTGTTCGCTTTTGGTGAGAAGTTCAAACAAGCCTCCAGCCAACAGAATCTGTCAATAAATGGCCTCGCAAGCTTACGATTCTTCTGTATGTCTTCGTCCGTTTTGAAGTATCAGCTCGAAACGCTAAAGATAGTTGATATGTGTGTGCATCGAATGCCTACAAACTGATTAGATTATCTGATCTCGAAAAAATGCCTAGTTTGAAGAAGGAACAAGTTTTCTTCCACCAAGATGATACTCTGTGTCCCAAATTTCCACCCACACTTTTAAGTGTTTACTTTTAAATACTTGACTTTCAAAATTTTTCCCGAGAGTAGAGGTGATCACCGGAAAATATGTATAGAAATGTAGGAAAGGCCATTGAATAGGCCTTGAAGAAGTTTGGGTTGATAAATAAAGTCTAACGTTGCCAAAAAGTTGTTGTTCTTTCCAGTGATCTTTCTACGGACTTATCAGCCGACGGGTTACTGTTTTCTTTTTTTGTTTTTCATTATGTTTTACTGAATAGGACTATCTTCATGGTCGAATTAACAGTGTGTGCATTAATTCGCAGACAAGTGCATACAGCCCGTCGCTATGACTTTAAATTCCGTTTTGATGAAATGGAAAGCACAATTACCCCCTTCGTGACCCGGCAACATTATTCCATCCAGTCCAATGGCGCTTATAGCAATAATCGTCACCCGGTGTCATTCTACATTTCAACGAACGACGAATAATTGAATTCCATGGTCCACCACCACCCCAACCGATTGGCACAGTTTCGACCGCGGCACGCGGGGTTGACCTACAATCGATCGGAAAGCACGGGGAAAAACAAGCAAGGAATGGAAAGCTGGCACAGCCTGCTCACAGGCGGCATGGACAGTTTGTTTGGAAGTGTCGCGAGGACAATCGACAACATTGCGCGCCACTGAGCTCAGAAAGGGGCATGAATTTTTTCTATTGGACATACGCTTGGACCGTTTGGGATAGGCCAAATGAGGGCAGGTTGTAGGGGGTTGGGTTCCGTTTGTTGCTGTGCTGTTTGTCAAGGAGTGCAAACTTTCGCTAAAAATGTTGATAAACATATTTTTCAATTTTCTCACCCTTCCAGGACGAATGTCGTAATGAACTACACAGAAATCGAGGGCAAGGTGCGCGAGGCGACAAACGACGAACCGTGGGGCCCGACCGGTCCGCTGATGCAGGAGCTCGCGCACGCCACCTTCACCTACGAACATTTCCCGGAGGTGATGTCGATGCTGTGGAAGCGGATGCTGCAGGACAACAAAACGAATTGGCGCCGGACGTACAAAAGTCTGCTCCTGCTCAACTATCTCGTGCGCAACGGCTCCGAGCGGGTGGTCACGTCATCGCGCGAGCACATCTACGATCTGCGGTCACTGGAGAACTACACTTTCGTGGACGAGAACGGCAAGGACCAGGGCATCAACGTGCGGCACAAGGTGCGGGAGCTGATCGACTTCATCCAGGACGACGATCGGTTGCGCGAGGAGCGCAAGAAGGCAAAGAAGAACAAGGACAAGTACATCGGCATGAGCTCGGAGGCGATGGGCATGCGGTACGGTGGCAGCAGCGGTGGTGGCGGTGGCATGGACTACGGTGGCTACCGGGACAGCTACGACCGGAGAGGTGAGGATCGATGTGAGTTGTCTCACCAACACGGAACTGAACGAATAAAACCGATGTGTTCCTCCATTGCAGATAACGAATCAACAAGGGACCACCACGAGTACGACTACCAGTACGAAGGGGAACGGGAGGACTCGGACAACGAATCGAACGGTCCGTACGATCGCTCGAACCGCTACCAGGATCGCGAGCCGTCGAAAAGTCCCGCCACGCGGCAACCGTCCTCCACTCTGTCCACCGGCTCGACGAACGCATTCGGTGGAGGTGGAAACACCGGCGGAAGCGAACGGAAAATAAACCTCAACATCAAGCCAACAACCAGCACGGCGACGGTCGCCCTTCCCACCGCTCGGGCCGGTGCAAAACCGACCAAGAAAATCGATCTCGGTGCGGCCAGCGGTTTCGCCAAGACGGCCGCCGCCGCCGCCGTCAGCACCCCTGTCTCGGCCGGAGCACCCGATCAGCTGGGAATCAACTCACCGACGCATCGCAACACGCACGCGGAAGAGATCGTCGGTAGCGGGAACAGCAGCGGGAAGCAGCAGGAAATTCTCGATGATCTCTTCAAAACGTGTCCCACCAAGTCGGCGGGTGGTGGCGCTCTGGTCGACGAGGACGACTTCAACCCACGTGCCACGGAGGAGTTTGGTGATTTCGAGTCGGCCTTCGGTGGCTCTCCGACGAAGGCGGCACCCTCGGGCAAGCCTCCCTCGGTTGCCGCTGTAGGCACGGCCCCAGTAAAAGGGGACGATTTTGCCGACTTTGCTGCCTTCGGTTCGGAACCACGACAGGCGGCGCCGTCGGCTGCCAGCGCCGATCTTTTGTTTGGCCTGAGCGTTGGTGCGGGAACTGCAGCGATGGCACCGAGTGCTGCTGGTGCGCCGGTGGACATTCTGTCGGATCTTAGTGGCCTTTCACTGGGGACTGGAGGTGGCGGAGCTGCGAATGGTAAGCATTTTTTTTTTTTTATTGAAACAACCACTCTAAAAGAAGCAAGTCTTCTTTTTTGTTTTCGTACATTACTTTGCCTTTCGTGCCGCTCTCCCCTGTCTCTGGGTTTTGTTTTTGCTCTTCCCCCGAGTACGAACTATCCATTGATTCGGACCTCCAGCTAAACTAGTTCACAAAGGAGCATGTGGCTGAGGTTCGCCTGTATTCGCGTGTTATTTGTTCCGATCGTCCCGGTTCTCAATGGGGACGTTTTGGGGCAACTAAACACGTCCACTAGTTGCCAATTGCGGTGGAAACCTTTGCTGAGCTCGTAGTATAATTGTGGCTGCCTTTTTTTTCGTTTGCAGTGCCATTTGCGTACGTGCTTGTTTGTGCCTCTGCCTCTGCCTTCTCGTAGTCTCGCCCGGATTGCAAGTCTGGGCGGTCAGATGATGTGTGGTGCAGATGATGTTGTGTGCAACTATTTTGCCTTCTCCCCTTTCAGCATCCAGCATCGTGTGTGTCGGCGGGCCTGATATACGATCTTCGTCGACCCCGCTGCTGCAGCGCCGGTACAACGATCTGCTCAATAGTTTGGGCGAGCTTAATCAGCATCAGTCGTCGACAGCAGCAGGCGGTATTGAACGGGAATCGGAGCGGCAAGCATTGAACGAAAAACTCACCCAACTGTTGGAGTGCCTGCCAGGGCCCGTGCAGCCATCGGAGATCTTCTACGGGACGGCCCGTGACCGATGGGATCGGTACGCGCTGGAGATGTATCCGGGCCTGCTGGAGGCGCTGGTGCCGACGATGATACACCTGGACGCCGGTCTCCTTCGTCGCCTCGTACTTCTCGATGCGAGCGCCTTCTTTCCAATGGATGCGATCAATGTTCTCACGCAAACTGCCACTTTGAGACGCGACCGAACGGCTGAGGTGGCTCTAAACCTACTGGAAACCCTGCTGCAGGACGATACCGTGCTGCCGGCCTCCTTTCTTCACCTCTCTGCCGCGGAGGAAAGTGATCCGAAAAATAGTATCGACTCTCGACTGTTTCTCCAGCTGCTAGCCTCCGTCCCGAACCGGGTGGCAAATGTGATGCATGAGCGAACGCCTCCCAGCTTTCTACCGGCAACGTATAGTCGCCTCCTGTGTCGGCAGTTGCTCCGGACGCTCACATCTGTAGGTGAAGCGATCGATTTTTACGGCCCGCAAGAAGTGCTTTCCGCACAGGAAGGAAACTGCCGGATTGGGGGGAAGTTTATGACGTCGCTTCTGAGCAGAATTATTACCGATTTCCACCATGATCGGCAGTCACCGGTGGTACGAGCGCTACTGATCATTCTGCTGCACGGCATCAGCACCCAAAGCGAACCACTGGCAGACTTCATTCGCAGCCTGCTGATCGGACTCAGTCCATCCGCGGTGGAAACTGTGGCGATCATTGCACTCAACAATGGCATCGAGCTGCTTCCCCTGTTTCGCCTACCGCTACCGTCAAACTGGTCGTACGTGCTGCTCCAGAAGCTTCCGTTGTACAACTACTACTCGGGCGGGGAGACGATCAGCGAGGAATTGATTACACTTCTTGCTGGTCTCAGTCCTCCCACGGCGAACGAACGGGCCAAGGCTCCCTTGGGCCGACTTGCCGAACAGCTGTTGGTGGTTTGGTCTAGCCGTACCGCCATTCAGCGGACCAGCTTTGAACAACACCTGTACGTGACGAAGCTTTTGCTACGCGCCATGAAACGGTGGTTCGGCGCTCAGAGAGGGAACGCACATGAGCGTGAAAATGTCCGTCGTCTGCTGTTCGATGGGCTGCGGGCTCACCTCGAGTCGCCGATTAAGGAGATGCGCTGCACGGGTATGATCACGGCGGAGGTGATCATGGCTTGGATCGACGGTGAGCCGGCGAACGATGAAGAGAATCGGCTGCGCTTCGATTATGCCGGTTTCGACGAAGCCACCCTAGCTTTGATCGACAGTTTGAGGGCGATAGGATCGTCGGATGATAAGATGGGGAACCAACAGAAGCAGCAGGAAGCAGTCAACAATGCGGTTGAAGAGTTATCATTACAGGAGCAAAGAATCCCCTCGGTGCAACTTTCGGCCCTCCATGGAATAGAAAAGAACGCAATAACACGGCCCTCAAAGCGACCAGAACAAAAGCCGGTAGAATGCGACAGTGATGATGATGATGAGCGATCGGAGGAGCAAACTCCTCTCGACTCCGATGACGATGACCTTCCGGCGTACGATATGACGAACGATACCGATCTCGACGTCGAGCGCTACCGACCAAAGTACCTGCTGGATCTGCGCGACACCCTGCTCGAACCGGACGCAAATCAAGAGCCCAAACGCTTCGAGCTGGCCGTAGACACCGCCCCGGAGCTGATTGCAAAGCAGCTCCTACACAACGACGCCAAGCTGGCGCTCGATCTGCTGGACATCTTCCTATCGCTGGAGGCAAAAACGCACATGCCGACGTTCGCCGAGCGGAAGTTTGCTGCCATGGTGGAAATATGCGTCACCTTCCCGCGCGAATCCGCCGTTTGGCTTTGTGGCGCGTTCCATGCAGAAGTCAGCCGCCACTCCGTCAACCGACGCATACTGATGCTGGACGTGATGACCGAGGCGGCCAAGGTGCTGTCGAACAATCGGAAAATGTCAAATCGAACGGCTGCACCCCTAGTTCCTACCCCGGCTCTGGAAATGCCCACAGAGGGCAAACATCGGCTGCATTCCATGTTCCGCGACGAAGCGGACCGACGGGCCCGCCGTGAGGAAGCCGAGCGGATCGTACGCGAACGGATCGAGAGCAAAACGCGCCGCTACCGATCGGCTTACGTGACCCAACGGCGGGCGGAACAGAACGCAGCCCAATCGTCCACCGTCAATCGGTACGCCGATGCTGCCGGATGGTTTTTCTTTCCGCTGTTGCGCGGATTTGGGGGTAGCCGGTTCCTCTTCACCGCCGACCTGCGCTTCCCGTACGACGTCGAGAACCTGCTGCTCGTCAGCTTTCTGCAGGCCCTCGCGGTGCTTATGGTGTGCGCGGAAAACTGTCCCATCGGTGGCCGCATGGCGAGCCAGCTGTTAGCGCTGGCGAAGCTGCTGCGCTACAGCGACGAACCGAAGGTGCGGCTCTCGGTGCTGCAGTTGGTGGCGGCCGTGTTTCTCGCGGTGCGACCGGAGACACTCCGGGCGCAGTTCTACCAGGAGCTGCTCGAATTGCGCATGTGGCTCGAGGAGTGCACACAGCAAGACGTCGTCCGTCGCGGAGAAACGAACGAAGAGTGTCGCCAGCTGGCCCGGAACGTGCTGGCCATGTGCTACGGTGCGCTTGTCGAGGATGAGCCGGAACGACTGTAGAGGCCGTACACCGCCTACGGTAACAAAATGCAACGTTAGAACTATTAAAAGTGTCCCATGGAAAGTGAAGTTATACGACCACGAATTCCATCACAATAATAATAATGATGAATACACGCCAATCAAAGGCATTTGGCCTGCTTCCGCAGTTGCCGGGATAGCTACAACCTCAGACCGAGTTCATTCCGTGTTCTGATCTCGAAACCGAAAGTCAAAAGCTTAAGATACGATCAACGCCATATTGCATGCTATGGTCTCTTGGATGAATCATTCACAACACACAATTTCTCTATTGCTCCTCCCATTTATTTGTCTTTCGCTACCTTGCCAGCTTGGTAATTAGTTCAAAGAAAATTCTGTGCATTGCATAACTTTTAATTGCTTTATTTTATCATTGTTATTAGCGCTAGTGTGTGTTGGTACTGCCAGCTCCTTAGACAGCAGACAGCATCGGACGTATTTGTATCGATTGTGTTTCTTTCTTGGTGTTTTTCGACTCCAGTTAGTTTTTGAACGGAGTGCGATCTGAAGGGCAAACTCTTTATCTTTTTGTTGTGTGTGTTAGTGTGTGTATGTACTTGTAATCGGCCTTCGACGGGCGCGATTGTGATGGCCGCATTTAGCGTACCATCTCTCCGCACTTGAAGCACTTACAGTCGACCGGCTCCTTCAGCCGGATCTCCATCGTAGCCGACTCGTGGTCGGTCATCCGCACGCCATCCGGATCGTAGCAGTGCGTGAGCTGTAGCTGCCGTTCGCGCAGGAACGACTCCCGGCAGCAGTAGCACTCCTTCAGGAAGCCGGTCGCCGTGATGACCGACGGTTGTACCTGGCTGTTACATTTTCCCTCGCACTTGTTCACCGTGACGTCCCCGTTGCATGTGCGGTACAGCCGTCCCAGCTCGTCGTACTCCTCTGCGGGCGAGAAAAGTTTGCGCTGGTTACTATAGCGACCCAGACGCGGCTCACTCTAACTCACCTTTGATGAGATGTATCTCCGATGGGAGCGTCTCGCACGTCTCGTCGGCCTGGTTGTGCTGGGCGGACACGAAGCTGGCCGAGAGGAGTGCAACGGGCAGCACCAGCAGCATCACCCCGCACAGCACACCGGCGCTGTTCGTCGTCGTGAGCGTCGCTAGAGAACGGTGGTGGCTCATCGTTTACTGCGATCCTGACAAGTCCTTCTGTTCCGAGCAAACTACTGAACTGAACTAAATGGGAACCACCGTCAGTCGCGCTACCGACCGATACCGACTTGCACCGCCTGGACGGAGGCCAGTGCGTTTTATACCTTTGCACCGCTCAGCATCTAGCATCACCCCCTGACCCAACTGGCAACTTCCGTCGCGGGGATTGAAGCAAAATCCTTTTGCATGTTGCGTCTCACGTCACCCGCTGAGCGCGGACGTGTACAGTCTCGCCTTGGGTAGTCAAGGCGCTCTCACACATACCCACACATGCACGCACAGGGTGCACAGCGTAGGTCAGGATTGCATGTTATACGCCCCCTCCACCTGTCTTGTCCCTTTAAAAGCCAAAAGCACCAGGTGGCGCAACTACATGAAACATATGGCAACCCCATCGTGCTTCTGTGACCTTACCGGAGGACGAGTGAACGAACATAAGGAAGGAAGAAAGGGAAGAAAGACGTTCTGTACGCATTGATTTTTATTGTTGCACGTTTCTTCGTTCTTCACCTCGCTCTGGTCAAGGTTCGTCGAACATGAAAATTCGGAAACAAACAGGGGAGGAAGTAGAGGTCTGCGGGTTTCTTCAAACGAAGCTGCGTCGTTACGTGTCCTTTCATCAGCCCGCATTAATTGCGTCTTTTTCCACTATTTTTTTTTTCAGCGGTGCTGTTCTCTCAGATGGACAACGGCAGCATGTTGCAGCCAACGCCCCTTCTGGCGGCCAACGCCAACGCCAGCAATAACAATCAATCCCTCCTGTCGGGGCAGGCTGGTAAGCAGCAAGCGGAGGTAAACGTAGGAACGACCTGGAAGAACGCCGGTAGCATCAACATCGACCTGGACAATCTGCTCGGCAACGGGTCAAAGGGTGGGCGCGGCGGAACCGGGCCTGGCGGGGCCTCGAACGCCCCCACGATGAACCAGCTGAAGAGCATCCACTCGAGCCCGGTCCACGGACAGCAGCAGGGGCCGGCCCCGATGTCACCGCTCAGCCCGATGGGTCCCCCAATGGGTGCCGGTTTCATGATGAGCCCTGTGCCGCAGCCCCAACCGGCAGCTGGGCTGCCTCTGGGCGGAGGTGCTGTCCTCGGTGGACACGGTGCGTTCCTGAATGGCAACAGCAGCAGCACCGGCTCGTCCAACGGCGGAGGCGGTTTCGGAGGGTTTAACGCGTTTCAATGATCCCACGCCGCCACGCGCCCGGGGTTGATGGCGGTCGCTTCCTGCCACCAACTGGTCGCAGGGCCACACTAGCAGGGGCTCAAGGGAAAGTCCCCAAGACCTCCTCGAAAACGAACCATTTCCTCCACCAACTACCCGACAAAAAAACGTTCCCACCTTTTCCCTCGCATGAGGGCGGGAATAAGACGACGGATGGGCTGAATCAATTTCCAATTTCCCCCCTTGGTGAGGCCACTCTCGCCCGACTTGCTCGTGGTTCTGCTCCAGGGTCACCAGTTTGCCAAAACCGCCAAATGTTCCCACCACAAAATCATTCACCATCCACGCTTCCACCATTTTCCTTCACCAACCAGCTTCCCTCTCCACCCCAAAAACCACCAATGCGGCCTACGTGAGTGCGTGAAGGTGGGCGTGAAATAGATATTATTGTTAGCGGTTACTTCTCTCCCACATTTTGGAAAGGAGGAAGCAAACGAACACGTACGGAAAACGAAGAAACGCGAAGGCGAAACATTTATTAGTCATTTAGATAGCGAAAGGGTTTCCGGTGGGAGAAGAGGAAGCAACAAAAGCACCGTGCAATGGAACTGATCACCAGCAAAACATTTACCGAGCAATGCAGAACCCTTCAGTATTCGATTCTTCTGCCACGACGACCCACAAATCAACAAAAATCCACCAATGAGGGGGAGAGGGGGGGGGGGGGTTCCTAGGGAATTGGGAAGAGAACTAAAGTGTGACATTTGCGAATCGAAATGTCCTTCGTTCCCCGAACGCAAATGAACGCGGAAGCGATAGTTCCATTGGCCCCCGGTGGTGTTCTGTCGGTTTGAATCATTCCTTATATTTTTTTGTGTTTGTCTCTTTTCTAAATCTATGTTGTCAACACACAAGCCAATGGGTTTGTTGTTGTTGCGGCGAAACGTGATGGTGGTCTAAATTTACAGTCTTCTGTAAAAAACCGTCGTGGGTGAATTAAAAGCAAAACAAACAACATAAGCAGGGTATTGAAACAATTATAAAAAAGGACGAAAAATCAGTGTTGAGTTCCTCGCCGGCCGTGTGCGATTTTTCCTTCGCAAACAACGCAAAGATATCCTGCGTTCCATTCTGTGTTGGTCTGATCGTCTGTGTGTGTATGTGTGTTTGCGAGAGTGTCTAGTTGAAGTTTTGCACAAAACAACAAACACAGGTTAACGTATACGTATGATTCCGAAAGATTCCATGGGGACAACAGCAACAGACAGATAATTAGAGAAAACTAAAACCGCACGTTGCGAGGCGAAACTGAAAAAGATTTTTTTTAAACTGTACAAACATGACGAAGGAAAGAACTAAGGTGGAGTGTTTGGGGTATTGCTAATTGTACGGACCCTTATTCAACCACACACACATACACACAAACAAACACACACCCTTTTTGTACATACTATTCGGGATCGGAGTGTTAGGTATAGAGGAAATGAAGATGAAACAATGGTAGTTTTTTTCTCCTTTTTATATAAATTTTGTTCCAGCGCAACGGACAGGTCGCGAAAATGTGGGTTTTTGTGTGTGTCTACGCTCCGCGTTACTTGTTCCGTTCCATCTGAAATCTTTAGCAATACAATAGTAGTGGGATATTATTACTGGTGGCGGGGACCTAGGACTCAGTTAAACAAGTTAGCTATCTTCTTTCCTTATCTAGTTATGTCAGGCTTCGCCGTCCGTACTGTTTTACCTCTTCCTTAGGCTTTACCTTATTTCGCGCCTCCGTTAGGCACGCTGTACTGTCTTTATGTTTTGCATTAATGCCTTTCTTTCTCTACCACTATTTGTGGTCAACATTTTTTTTATTGTTTCAATCCTTTTTTGAGTGTTATTTCTTTTGTTTAATTTTTATTGTAGTAATCTGTTATCCCTTTCAGTGTGTAGCCATTACCAATGCTTTACCGAAAAGGGAAAAGCGAGGCGTAACAATCAGTTTTATAATTTTGTTGCAATACATTATGAAAAAAGAATTTAGAAACAGATTTACACATACGAGGCGTCTGCTGCTTCCGAACAGGTGAAGGTTGAGACGAAAAAAAAAACGTGTCACCAACCCTGTTAGATGTTTTTGTTTCACCTCTGTTAACATTTATCACGTTAGTTAGTTACGTTTTTCGTGCGCTGAAATACGAGTTTAAATTAGCTTAATATATGCAATCCTTTTGGAGCTTTCAGGGAAAAATGGAGAATGGATAAACATGGAGCATACCGGTTTGTTCCGACTGTTGCGTTCGTTCGTTCGTGCATTTTGTCGGGGAAAGTATTGCATAAAGAAGAAAAAAAGCTTATTTAAATCTTCTTAAAAGATCGAGTCGAGCAGCAAATGAAAGCGCAACGACAATAAGATGAAAGAGCAAATGAGGAAACGTTAATTAAAAGTAACATACTAAGAAGGATGAAAAGTGTGATAGCATCGGCCAGCAGAATAGCACACAGAGCAAAAGAAATAAAAAAAACTTTCAAGATGGAACTAACATATCCCAGAGGCGAGGAAACAACAAATTTAAGATAATCCAAAAGGACGAAAAGAGAGTGTCAAAACGAAGTAAACTGATGGGCAATGGAGTGAAGGACGGATAAAGAAAAATTGTGCCCGTACAGTTCTTTGAAGGAGGAGTTGTATTAAGAAGAAATTTTAAGGATGTGTGGCATAGAATGGAAAAGCTACACGGAACACAACACTCTATTGTGAAAGAGCTCCTGAATGCTAGCGAAAGGAAAAATGTGTAAAAATATACATTGTTTACAATTGTATTTAGTGATGTAGCACGTTAAAAACAAATTGGAGTAGTTAATGCAAAACGAAGGTACGCTGCAGACACTTACTGCTATTGGGTCAATCAACGTTGCAATACTATGCTATATTAATAGATTAAATATAAGACAAAAGTACGTTTTGAAAAGCCCCGGCTCCCTTTATTCGTTATGGTTCACTTGGCCATTATGGTTCAAGTTTTCAGTCAAACTAATTTGTTCATGTTGTTGGTCGAAGCTGAATTGTTACACCCGCACACGTTTCCGTAGCATGACGATTTCCTATTGCCGGCTGGCTGCCGAGACGGGCGGAACATTTTACCTTTTATTAATAAATTCATTTTGATAGAAGCCAAACAACGTTTCATTGATCAGTGCATAGCAAAGCAATGCAAAAGAAAAATAATTATTGAAGAAAAAAAAATCTAACAAATCATCACAGAGGGATCCGATTTTATGGCCGCGTTCTTCTGCGATTTGTTGCAACAAAACTATTCACCCTTTTGAGCCACTGTGTAAGTTGAACGAAACGGAGACACAAAAAATGCTATACAGCGCGATACAGGAAAACAGGAGAACGCAGGATGGAATAGAAAATCACAACATACCGAAAGGAAAGATAAACGAAGTACTAAACAAACGAAAATCATACGAAACAACACAAAACAGGAAAACTACGGAACCGTAGCAGTGAGAGAAATAAACGAAAATTAAAGTAACTGCAGATGTATTTTTGTTGAAATAAAAGAAACAGTGTAAACAAAAAAACGCATGTCAAATTGTCTTATTTTGCGGGTTCAGACAAATGCGGGAAAATGAAAATGAAAATGATACACGACTAAAAAGAGCAGGTAGGTATTGGACTTACGCCATCTTCTCCAAGACCGGCCAAAGAGATCTGTTCTGGGGCCTCTCTAATAGCACAGAGTGTGTGTTTTTCCGATGCGAAGCGTCTTTATAGCATAAGCCTTTCTACTGTTGGTGTTTGCATTTGAAAGATCCTCTGGCTGATTGCTGCCGTATTGCACTTTGTTTCGATGGTATGCACTTGCTTGGTAAAACTGTCTTCCGAGGAAGCTACTCACTCCGGTCCCTCCGAAACTAAAGCTGAAACAGTATTCGTGTATTTAAGTTTAGATGTATTTTCAACTTTAAAACGGAAGATTGTTTGGAAAACAATCTTATGAAAATGGAATAAAAAGAACTGTTTATTCAAATAAAACGCACAGCCAACCGCGCTGTTGGTAGACGTTGAAAGTAAAAATTCAAACCTTACTGGTTGCATCTAGTAGCCTTATTATGTTTGGGAAAAGTTCTATAAACATAACTCAGCACACATTTGCAAGCAGCAAGATAAGCTATAATGGGTTGCAGCTGCACAAAAAGCCGATCCGGCAAAAGGAACAAATTAATTGATAACATAATGTTTTTCTTTCGCAGGGCGAAGAATGGACCGAAAACAACCGCTCTAGCACCCGGATTTATTCAAGTAGAGTTGCCAGAGGAGGAACAGGACCTTTTTTTTTTTTTTTTTTTTTTTTTTTTTTTTTTTTTTTTTTTTTTTTTTTTTTGATAAGGGAGGATGAATCTTCCAGCGCCCTTGCGGGCACTGCGTGGGAAATTGAAGATTTCCCACCAAGATGGCTGGTCCCCACTTGGTCCCCAAAACCATGCCGGATTTTTACCGAGCTAAACATCCTCCCGGACTGCCCGCTGTGCCTCCTGGATCTGGGCTTCTCGCCATTACTACCAGAGGCACAACATAGGCAAGCCCACTACAGAAGTAGGGTTTCTCATTTCGTTACGGAGGAACAGGACCTTGAAATACTGTTCGTACATTCAGAGAGAAACAAGGTAAGGGAAGCCTCATGGTTGTATTAGGTCTTTTTTAATTAATAATAATTTCAGGTTCTCTCTACGCTACCGACCATCGAGGAGAAGACGACTGAGGAGTTATTTTTAGAAAAGTATGCTGAGCATCTGGTGAAACAGCTTTTGCCGAATGAAAACTTCTACACAATGACCTGGAGAAATAAGGTAAGATAACTTTTGTTTGTTCATTAAACAATAACTTGTGCTTTAAGTGAAGGTGATTTAAATTTTTTCTGTCATTAGCTCGAAACAATATTGGAAGAAACGGACGAAGAGCTGCTGGTGGAGAAGAATGACACACGAACTGTACAGCAGCGAACACTGTATAGGTTGAAATTCACATCTTTGGGACTATGTTGAATTATAAATAAATGTATTTGATATTTAAATTGTAACTGGAAAATCGAGAATATTCTTTTTGATCAACTAATGTCTTAATAAATTCTGTTGAAACTCCATCCTAATCAAAATGCATGTGTAAATGTGAAGTGTTTTTATTGTTTAGTCAGTTTAAATAAATGGATTTTCACAGAGCGCTTTTAAAGCCGTTTACAAGTGGGTATTTTTGTCTTCAAGTTGCAATTCTTTTACCATAATTGTTTTAATAATGTTTCTTCTTTTTATCTCCACAACATTCATAGTTATATTTTTTGCTCGATTGCAAGCAACGCCCTACGTCGAATTCATCATATTTGAAAAAGAACCTCTGCATTACAGTTTAAATCTTCTTACTTTCGTCGCGTGGTTCCGATGGCTTCAGACCCGAAATTGGCTTCCTAGAGTGCTGAAAAGAAATCCTGAAAAGAGAACTAACAGCAACGAGGCGGACGAAGCGCGGAGGATCCCCGGCGAATTTTCTTTTGGCACCCAACAATAACTTCAAACACCGCATTGTTGAGTTCTAAAATCCAACTGCCTGGTTTATTCTACCAGTTACAATAAAATCTAACTGAGCTAAGTTATTTCCCCGTTCGCTCCGAGCCACTATTTCCCCAACCGGTCATCTTCGCTTTCCCGCTCGGTACTCCTCCAACCCATTACTATTGCCTTTGCTTCTGTTCGTCGTGGATATATTCAATATCCGGGTGGTGAATATCTTCAATATCCGGTGGATCACGTGATCGCTTTGGAGGTGTCCGGCGGAATTGGATCCTTCGCCGTCCCCCAACCCCGACCGGGTGGCTGCACGCGCATTTTTGCTGACGTTGCGTCTTTGGTACGCATTCTTGAGGCTGATTTGAGCTGGCATCTGTTGGCTGCCGGGTTTCGGCTAGTTTGGCGACCGACGGCTAGCGGCCAGCGGAGACGCCGGCTGAGAAATGACCGTCAGGAAGGCGGGATAGCTGCAAAAAAACGTTAAACGTATTCTTCACGGTTAAAATCTGTGTTGATCTGCAGAAAACAATGCAACCAGTATTCATGTACAATATATCAATTTATTGTACGAACAGTTTATCGAGTATCTATCCGATCTATCGAGAAGTATACTTGAGCAGTTACGTTTCTGCGGATCTTTTAAGATAATTCTCCATTTCTTTCCGTAACTCTTCCACACATCTTCCAGTATAAAACTCAAACGATTATTTTCTTAATTTTGTTTTATTTAGATTATATATATCTGCTACTTACTGCCACTATTACTTAGGGTCCACGCGTTTGCGATCGCTGCGGTAAAGAGTTTTAATGTTTTTTTTTCTTTTGGAAGGAAAATTAGAGCTAGCGCATACGCCCACACATACACAAGCGTTGCACATAGACGCAATCATGTTCGAAATACCATCACCATATAGGTAAAGCTCACACGCAAGTACCCCTCCCCCCGGCCCCTCCCAACCAGACATACAAACGAAAAGATCTGTTCATTGCCATCGATTCTTGCATCCAGAGATTCCGGAAGTTCCGCACCTATGTATATTTCCGCCGCCAATCCTCATTCCCTGCGCTTTGGCCACGTAATGATGTTGCGGCATCTATCGTGTTTATCTTTTCCTCCACTGACTAGTTAGTTGCGGTTCCTTGTTTTTTTTTTTTTTTGTTTCTGCGAAATTTAGAATAGGGAAACAGGAGCAAATCAAATTGAGTCCATTAATAAGTCCGGGTTACGTAGAATGTTGCCTTCTTATTTTGGATTTTTGCATTGTTCTGTTCAAAACTGACTAACCACCCACTTTTCCACAGCCTCAACTCAATGGTTTTTTCGTTCCATTTGGTAATCTCATCTTGCTTGTTCCACATCACCGCTAAAAAGGTGTCGGATGCTTAAATTCCATTGACTGACGCTAAATCAACTGCCTACGCCGTACCCTTTTCCCGCACTTACGACCTATATATAGTATATGTGGGTAAAGTTATGCTAGAGTATATATTCCGTTTTATATTCGTGTGTTCGTTTCGTATTTATCTGCTTTTTGTTTCTTTTTGTTTGTTCCTCAACATTCATTTGGCTTTGCTTCGTTTCCATGTTCACACGTCCCATTTGGTGATGATGTTTTGGGTCACCGCATTTATCTAAACTCCTCAACCCACCTTCCTCTGCTCCACCAGCTTAATGATGGGTGATTCATTTAGTAAAATATTTGGCAAACAAATTTCACTCATAGATATATAGCTAAAACACATACGCCCATACGACCGCCCCTTATCGCACTGCCCCTTAGGCGCCTGTCGTAATTGATAGGTATCGCATCGTTGATTCTAGTTTACGTGTATGTGTTTTTGTTGTTTTGTTTTTTTTTTTTTTTGTATCGCTATCAGACAAAGAGTACATGCATAGAGGTATATTTTGTATGGAATTTGTTGCTGTCGCGAAAATATGCGCTTAGGTAATGTTTAATCATCATACGCCCCGATGGTGTGTGAGTGTGTGTACATTTAATGTAAATAGAGCAAATAGTATGTTAATAGTAATATAATAACTGTTGTGTTTTTGCCCCTCTGCGGAAACCCTCCGCTCGCTGCCCATTTGCATGCTTCAAAAGAACAACAAAAAACCATTCCTGAATGTAATTATCGTTGGTATGTAGTGTCGCAACGTTGTGTCTCCGTCCCTTCTTTCTCCTTTCTCTCACTAGATACACACATCCTCCGTTCCATCGAGCCAAACGACTCCACCGGGTGTCCTGGGGAGTGTTAGCTTCCCCTCAGCTGGATAAAGCCCGGGTTTAGTAGAATATTTCATCCTCATCGTCGCGCCGTAGCGAGATGATGGTCGTCGTCGTAGTGGTCGTCGTGATGGCGGCGCTCGTGATATCCAGCAGCTCCCCCCCGGACGATCCACTACCGCCGTTCAGCAGATTGAACCCACCGCCGACGCCGGCCGCCGATGTTCCGTGTCCGGGACTGTGGCCGCCTCCGTGTTTGGCCGCCGTCGGATTGTCACACTCGTCGCTGAACGAATCGCTGAAGTTGTCGTTGAACATCGGGGGCGGTGCAGGGCTGATGTCGTTCAAGCTCAGCTGCTCACCGTCGGATGAACTGTTCGTGCTCAGGTTCAGCGACTGATTGCGCTGGTGATGGTGCGGGTGCGGGTGCGGGTGCAGGTGAGGGTGAGAGTGCTGCGCCCCGTGGCCGGGGTAGAAATGCACCGAGGTGTTGTGATTGTTGTTGTTGTTGTTGTTGTGGTGCATTGCCGGCAGGGAGTGCTGATGGTGGAGCGATGCCGACTTCGGGGGGATCGGTGGCGGTGGGGCTTTGGCCGTGGGCGATCTGGTTTGTCCCATCGGGCTGATGCCCTGGTACGCCTCAGGGTTGGAGTTGGTCTTTTGATGTCCACGGAGGATCGGCGATTCGCGGGTCACGGTGTTCCCATTGGCGGAGATGTTGTAGTCGTCGTGGGGCGTGGTCGTGGACACCGTTGCGCTGGCTTCCGTCGGCGGAGGCAGTGTCACCGGGTGGTGGTAGTGGGCCGTTTGCTGGGCCGCTTCACCGCCACCGTTGAGATTGTTCAACTCCTGCGTGCTGGTGGAAATGCCAGAATCTCTGTAAAAGCCCTGCCTGAACTCACTGAGAGCCCTCGGGCTGCCGTAGTTGCCGCTATCGTTGAGCGAAATTTCGTAGAGCGAATATTTCTTCTGTCTGTTCTTTCCCGGCAGCGTTTGTCCCTGCTGCTGCTGCTGCTGTTGCTGCTGCTCGACATACTCGGTGAATGGCATCGGATTGGAGCTACGTTTGTCGGGTGTGTGACCTCGGGGTGGTAATGGGGGCGCCGTGGGGGAACACACCGCCGGCAGACCTCCGGTGCTATCGCGGGGAGGAATCTGTGGCACCGGGGACGGTGAGGTGAGTGCCGACAGTGGCACGATTCCTGACAGCGAGAGGGCTTTCTTATTGACCGACATGTACGTCCCGTCGTAATCCTCCGGGAAGTACGCCAACTCCTGGCCACCGTTCGTCGCCGTTCGACCCGCGCCATTGGACGGTCCCACCGATTGATAGTGCGACCCGGACGTGCCATGACCAGCCGTCATTGACTGCTGCCCGATCGGCAACGGGGGCAGCGGTTTCGTTGGAATGTTAATGTTTGTCTTCCACTCGGCGGTGCTCTTCTCCAGCTCGTGGAACGCCTCCGAGAGGCGATTGTGAAGCGGAAGCACCTGCTCCGAAGCGAGACTGCGGTGGAGCTCGAGCGCCTGGCGCAGGATCTGCATCTGCTCGTAGATCAGCCGCTTGAGGCGCTGCACGTGGACGCTCTGATCGCGCCCTTCGGCCGACTTCGCGAACCGCTCCGAGAAGAACGCGTCCTGGTATTTGCTGAAGCCACCATTGACGTTCGCGTCCACCGACCCCTGAATGCGCATGGTGAACGGGTTCAAATTTCGCTTCGGATCCAGCCGATACTGGACGATCAAATCGGACAACTCCTTGTTAACGTTGGCGATCGTTTCGCAGGCAAACTCTACCGGGGTCAGTTCGTGTTCGGAGCTATGATGTTGCGGAAACAGACGGAAAAACGAATATGAATAAATTTGCACCTGACAGAACCATGGACGGCTGCAAATACTCACGTTTTGCTCACTTCGAACCATCGCAAAATGCCCGGCAGCGGTTGCGCCGTTTCGTAGATCGTCCGCACGATCCACAGCGACTTGAACTCGTTGTCCTTGTCCACCGCACCCTTGTGCACTGGGCGGTCGTACTGGAAGCGGGTCACGTCGTTCACCTCGTAGTACTTGGAAATCTTCTCCGGGACGGTCACTTTGGCGCTCTTCAGGTGGTACGGGTCGGCGATGGGCCGGACGTTCACCACGTGGAAGCGCTGCTCGGGCGAATTCAGGATCGAGCTGTCCGGCGGGTACTGCTTCTTGTCCAGTATCTGAGCGGTGGGAAACTCTGTCTGTAGGCGCTGTATGAACGCGCCGATGCGTTCATACTCCAAGCCGCGGTAGATAAACTGTTTGTTCTGTTGGGGATTTATCAGGCGAAACCATCAAAAATCAATGTCAATCACTTGGACGTGTAAAACCATACATACCCGCACGAATGAAGGAAACCCGGTACCATAGTAACCGACACGGAAATACTCCGGCTCGGGACGAAGTTGGGTGAGAATGTTTTGGAAAAACTTGGCCTCCTGGACCAGCACGTCGCTGAGGCGGTTGTAGTCGAAACGCTTGCGCTCATAAAACATCGCCAACTCCTTGCACAGCGGAATTCCTTTCTCCCAGCATTTGCCCTTATCGAAGTAGCATATGATCTGGAAATCAATGACAACAACACCTCGTTTAATTTACAGAAGAGGGCTGCGACAGAAAAATACGCTCCCGCGGTAGTTACATTTTTATAGCTCTTTTCCTTCTGCTCCCATTCCCGCGGGCCGTTCGATTCGTCCGAAATGTGCTCGCTGTCCCAGGACAGCATATCCGCGTACAGCTTCAGCGTCAGGCCGGCCTCGACGTAGTTCTCGGCGCCCAGGTGCAGATCGAGCAACTTGTAGATGTACCGGACGTACATTTCCTTACGATTGATCTCGTCGTTGTAGAAGTTGAGCAGGTTGACCGTGCAGGTCATGCGTTTGTCCCGGTTTTCGTCGCCCTGCATCACACTTCTGTAGTCCAGCAGTCGCTCCAGCAGCCGCGTGACGGATGATATAAACGCAATACCAGACTCGCGCCACGAAGGGTTCTCCGTTTGCACGCGTTCCAGCAAACTGCACGTTTCAGCCCGTGGCAGCACAAAAATACAAGAACCAATTAGGCATTTCGTGGATGTTGAAGTGTGGTCAACAGCAAAAGAAGCAATTGCTTCCAGAATCGTTTAAGAGGGCACGGATGAAAACTTACGCTAAACACAGTTGCTCCCTACGGTTTTCGGGGTGCGCGAGTGTGTTCATGAGTAGTTTTTTTTTTTTTCAGTGTGGACATGCACAAACAGAGGAAGAAACACGACAAGGACGCATTTGTAGAATAACAGAGCAGCAGCGAACGACGGCGATGGTTCACGATGATGAAGGTGAAGATGATGATTAGTTTTATTAAAAGCATGTACCAAATGTTATAAAGTTAGTTGTGGTTTTTGAAAAAAGAAAAGAGACGAATTGTTAGATTTTTTGTTTTGCATATGTTAACAGAGGGAACTTAAAAAACCTATTACATAAATGTTACAATGGTGGATGATGCGATTAGTCACTTGTGTTTCTATCCCGCGATATACTGTTATTACTTACATAGTGCTAAATAGCTCTCGGTATTCATCGTCGCCCTTGTTTTCGCTTATGAGCAGATCCAACTTGTCGATCAGTTCGCTCTCAACCAGACGGAACGATCCGCGTGAAACCTGCAAAATGCAAAAAGGGGAAAAATCATTTATTACCTTAGCAGAATGTAATGGAGCTCTGTGGTTATGGATGCATATTTCATATTCCTATTTATTACACAACAACGCTTAGCTAGCATCTCCCATTTTTGTGGAGGAAAATGATATGTCCATCTAAAAGTGCGGTCCAAGGGTAATCCGTAATGTTTAAAGTCGTTGTTTTCCCCTTTTTTGCTGATCAATGGGTACAGATTAGTCACATTGATTATATGAGTCATAAACTCGTTATCGTTTTGACGCTGCAGGTAGCGCTATAATGCACAAGAGAACCCAACCCTACATTCGTCAAACCAAAATAATTGATAGTTTATGAAGCGATAAGAATGGCGGCGGGACGTTATCATTCCTATATAAGACTCTTTATCTACAATTTTCAATCACATTCCAACGATGGTGAATGCGATGATTTTGGTTTTTCGTTGCAGAATCTTCCCGCAAATATCGTAGGAACACATTTTAAAATTTATCACGTGCGTGTTCATCACTTTGCACCGGATGGCACAAATTTTTGTAAATGGTAGGTAACGACAAATTTGAACCAGCCATGACCGTATAACGACGAAATTGCTTTTTCGCCCCGTGCAATGTTGCCACAATTTCGCCGGCGCTGTGGAGCAGTGCGCATGCGGCGAGTTTGTCATTCGTTGAATTCGTTTCGAGTTTCTCTCTCACACGCGCGCATTTGCTAGCTCTTTCGCTCGTAGGGCTTTTTGAATGCGGAAAGATTCCATTCTACACTGGGTGCGTCGTTCCTCTATCTGGAGGAGTATGGGCCCTGCTGGGTGCAAATCGGATGCAAATAAAAAAAAAAACCCACGAAGGTACAAACATGAATGACTACGAAGACGACGAGGAGGCATAAATCATACCTCTCTGATCGACAAGCAAATCCGGAAGAGCGATTCACAGGCACAGATGCGAGAAACAAACAAGCAGCCAGCAGGAACGAGCGAAAACAAAGCAACACGACCATCCCACAAACCCGAGTGCAGTGCGCGATGTGATATGTACATACAAAAAAATATTGGTAGCGAAAGCGAAATGCGAGAAAAATCTCGCCCACTAGATAATTTGCCCTCACCATTGGATATGTAGTGTGATAAGTGTTTGTTTCTTTGCGGTAGTGACCACCATGAAAAAGCTGCGTAAAGGGTGCGTAAAGTTGCCTTGACTGTCGCCACCGTGCGACCTTCGTGAACCTGTGCGTCGAAAAAAAATAGAAACTATGCGTTTTGCTTTTGGACAAGGAAGGTTACACCAACACGCACTTGTGGCAATTGGCATTAGGTAGCTGCAGCAGAGGCAGATGACAATCGAACGTCCTAGAAGGCAGAATTTTAGGGGAAAAGAGAAGAGAAACCTAACGAAAAAAAAAAAAAAACACTGTGCCCCTTTAATGCATCTGTGTCAAATGATGCATCTGAAAAGGCCACCAACAACAAAAATCATCCACTGAAGGGGTGCGAAAAGTGCGTACCTCGATCGTTATTTCAATTATGCAGCCAGAGTCTAATTGATTTCTAACGATTGTAGGAAGAAAGTGCTTGGTAGGAGCAATAAATCCACCCAGAAGGTCTAGGAAGAAGGCAAGCGGCAAATGCAAGTTGCTCTTGCACTACCCATAAATTCCCGAAAAGAACCGCAGAATGTTAAGCGAAAGTATGGTATGGTAAAAAAGCACGCCTATAAAGCCGGCCTGTCGCAAACTCGAGTGTGTTATTCTCTCTAAATTGCCAGCACCACACTCGCACTCCACGAAGACATCATCCTACATGCAATCGAATTAATGGACCGATAGGAAGGGCGTCGTAATAGAAGGATTTGGAGATTGGAAGCATAGCGAGGGACGCAAAAATGAATCACCAGCAGCGCGATAATCAAAGCAATCGTAGCATCGACCGACAAGAGGAAGGAAAGGGGCGACAGTAACATTGGCTAGAGCAAGTCAGAGCAGGCATCCCGAAAGGCATATACACAGGTATGCTCCTCCTGCGCTGCAGCAGGTAAAAAATGCTGGCTTTCCCTGGGGAAAATTGTGAAGTGAAAAGCCCTAAGGCACGGTGGAGTCCAGTAATCGGCAACCTTGTCCAAGTCGGTGTGGTGTGAGACGCAGACGTCGCGCCGACAGACGAAAATTACGTTTGGGCAGGGCTGGCACCGGGCGTCGTGTGTTTGTGTGTGTGCGCTTGTGCCGAACATAAGGGGTGGTAGGTGCATTGTTGAGCGTGTGTGTCGTGGACGAACAATTATCGACAAAGTGGTAGCGAGGGTAGAATCCGCTTCGAATGGATTTACATGATACGGCACAAGCAGCAGCAGCAGCAGGGGCATCATCATCAGAGACCAGTTTATTGAAGGCAACAAGGGTCCGCGAAGGCAGTAATCAACGTTCTGGTTACCCGACAGACGGTGGCATCGATTGTGGCGACGGCAGTAGTGCTAATCGCAGTAGGCTGGAGCAGCAGCAGTACGAATCGAGCGAGTTCCACTATCGACGGATTCGCAGTCCGGCGCGTCATCAACAAAGGCAACAACGGCTGGGAAGCAGCGACAGCAGCGGTGGTGGTGGAAGCAGGAGAGATAAGCACTCGAGAGAAAGACCGCGAGAGGGCAGCACGACGGCGGCGGGGGAACCTCTGGAAATGACTTCGGCGACGATGGAAATGCTCACGACAACGACAACAACGGCCCCTGCGACGGGCAATTCTTCCTCTACCGCCAGTACGACGGTGGCCGGAGGCAGCGGTGGTAGTGGTGTAGGCTTCAGTGTAGGCAGCCTGGAGGAAATGATGCGGGGCACAATGTCGGTGGATTACAGCAACCTGTCCGGCGTAGGCCCACTGCTGGAGGAGTTGGACGGTAATTTGACCACGATTTCACAGCACAGCAACGATTCGATCGAGCGGACGATGATTCCGGCTGCGGCGGGCGGCAGCCAACCATCATCGCAAACACAACATCACAAGGGACACTCGCGGGGGAGCAGTGCACCGCTGGCCTACGATCGCATCACCACCAAAATTGCATGCACGAAAGAGATGATCCGCAAGGAGCAGGAAGCGCGCGATTCGAACGTGAACGAGTATCTGAAGCTAGCGGCAAACGCGGACAAGCAGCAGCTGCAGCGAATTAAAGCCGTCTTCGAGAAGAAAAATCAGAAGAGCGCCAACAACATCTCCCAGCTGCAGAAAAAACTGGAATCCTACAACAAACGCTACAAGGACATGCAGCAAACGCAGCAGAAGCAGCAGGCACAACAGGCGCAGCAAGCGCAGCAACAACAGCAATCCCAGCTGCAGCAGGCCGCGGCTGCGGTTGGTCTGTTACTACAGCAACAGCAGCAGCAGCAGCAGCAGCAGCAGCACCAGGCTGCACTGTCACAGCCCGGTGGAAGTCAAACGTTACCATCAAACATTCAGCATCTGGTGGCAGCGACTGGCCAGCAGCAGAGCTTTCTCCAGCCACGAGAAATGCTGCGCGACGTCGGCCAGGGTTTGCGGAACGTCGGGGGCAACATACGACACGGAGTGACTGGCCTGTCGGCAACTGTGATATCAAAACCGCGCAAATTTGCCCACCTAATACGGAACAAGTTCGGCAGCGCGGACAACATTAACCAGCTCACGTCTACCTGGTACACGGGCAGTGCGGCTGAAGGAGACATTTCCGGTATAGATGTTTCAGCGAGCACCGAGATGGGCCAGCAGACGACTCCCAACACATCCGGTCCAGGAACTGGTGGGCACCACAATCATCCACACAACGCCAGCATCAGCGACAGCGAAGGTCGCCGAGGGCAGGCACAGGGACAGCACCACCATCAGCAGGTGCAAGCAGTGGCATCGGGGCACCGGCACCATGCACCCGGTCCCGGTGGCAAGTACAGCGAGCATGACAGCGAGTGCAGCAGTGTCACGAGCGATAGTATACCGCTGGGATCGGAGAAGCACCGGCTCAATTGCAGCCAGCGCTGCGTCAATTACAAAGCCCTCAACGAGCTGCGCGAGGAGTACCAGAAGCTGAAGGAGCGCCTCGACCGGGTCGAGCTGATCCAGAAGGACGTGTCGGAGCTGTCGATTGCTCTCGAGAACGAGCGCTACCGTGCGGATCGGCTGGAGGAACAGATCAACGATCTCTCGGAGCTGCACCAGAACGAGCGGGAAAACCTGAAGCAAGCGATCGCCGACCTGGAGGAAAAGGTGCAATACCAGAGCGACGAGCGGTTGCGCGATGTCAACGAAATCCTGGAAAACTGCCAGACGCGCATCTCGAAGATGGAGCAACTCTCGCAGCAGCAATACGTGACGGTCGAGGGGATCTACAACTCGAACGCCCGGGCCGTGGTCGTGAAGCTGATTAACGTTGTCCTTACTGTACTGCAGGTGGTCCTGCTCCTTGTGGCGACGGTGGCCGGGATTATAGTGCCATTTCTCAAGACGCGCCTCAGGGTACTGACGACGCTATTCTGCACGCTGGTCTTGATCGCCATCGTGCGACAGTGGCCGGACGTGCGCGATACCGGCGTGCATTTGATACGGATCTTGCGCAGCCAGGTCGTCAATGATGCGGCTTAGGATCACTTTTTTTCAGGCTATTGTTATTTTTAGGCGCAAAGAATTAATCGACGAGGGGAAGTCACGCTTGATCCAGATGCTCACCAGTAGCGTACGAACCGGTCGCAAACAAGTAGCCACAAAAGTGGAAAGTTGCTCAAAGCGTAATAGACGAAAGCCTCCAACCAAGCAGCTGCGAGTTAAAACATATTGGCATTTGTTAGTAGAACGCGAATCCATCCACCACATACTCCACGCAAGTCATATAATCATATTGGAACATTTCAAAATGGTAGGATTAGGCTGATAATAGAAAGTTGAAGATACCAATAGCGCCAAGTTGGGCCAAATTGGTTGATTGGTTCCAAATACAAAAACATCGGCCATTGAAAGGAAAGGCTCTAGGTAGCGTATTCGTTGTAAGTAGTATCTGCCGATACTTTCATACTGTTAGACAGGGACACCTCTTTCGTAGACGGGCAAAATGTGAGAAATCTGCCGAACTAGTTCCGCAACATCTGTCCCACGTCTGTTTCTACTCGGGTTAGTTAATGGCAGCTTTTATTCTTGCAAACCGTAACGTATAGAAAAAAAATGACATGGAAGAGTAAAAGCATTTTCCATCTAAAATCCTTCTACAAAACTTTAATCTTTTCATATCGCTATCCCTTCGATATATATCGAGTGATCAGCAACGTTAATGCCCGGTTACTACAGTGGCATAGTAAAGTTTCTTTCCCTCTATCGTTCTGCTCTATCCTTGAAGTTTACACTATCGATTGAAACCTATTTCTAGTTGTGATCGAGAGATTTTTTGTGCAGGAAGACATCAAAAGCAATTGTTCATTAGAAACCATAGTTGACGTTTTAGAATAGGGCGGCTCCAAACAGCCAGACAGAGGGACACGCCGATATCCAACGTTTGCCGGTAGGAGTGATTTTTGAATGCACATAACATGCTTTTTAAACTAGATTTGCGCCAGCCGCAACAGTAGCAAACTCTGTCACATACCAAAACAAACAAAACACATTACACACCGAGTTTATGATTGGTAGGGTGAAAGCAGTGTTGAAAACGAAAAACGCCGCTTATCGGTCGTTGTTATACGATATACATATATGTTCTTCTAGTATTAGGCTTCATCTTTGAGTTCTTCTATCGATGGAAGCAATACTAAGTTATTGTTCGAACGAGCGCAATAAGGAAATTAAAAAAAGTAACGGAGAACAGCAGCAAAACGTGAACCATAAAGTGAAAAAAGTTATGGAACAAACGGACTGGGATTGCATAACTATAGGCATACATATTATCATGATTGGGTGGGATTATAACGAGAGGGACGATAACGGGCTGATTTAGTAACGGTGAAAAGAACACACAAATGGCAAACAGTTAAGAATGCTGGGATCATTAGGGCGCAATAGTAGATATTAGCAGCTGTAGGCACTGTTGTAGAGAAATTTAAATCCGTCAAATCCAGCCTTCTACTACCAGACGCAACCACGATTCACGATTGAAATACGACCGCGACGAAACGAAAGAAAATCTAACATACCTATCCAGAGGCAAACCGTAAACCCGTAACGTAACTAGAATCGAATTCTGCAAACGAAAACAATTCATGAAATATAAAACGGTATTTCAATTTCAATGTTCAACCAACAACAACCGTGTTAGTAATCAATCAATGGGTGATATTTCCGATTTAAGGCGAAACTCGGCCAGAGTGAGGGCATAATGTCGTTTGATAGGGCATAATTGACATAAATTAGACACAACACCAGCATTACCAAATGCCTCTCTCATTCTCTCTCTATACATATATAGATTTCTCGCTCTAGAGGTTCGAAAATAATAAAGGAAAGGGCAATAAAACGAAAACTCTGTGCGTTCTTTACGTGCTTAATATAGACTGAACTGAATATCACATTTTTGAAGGTGGCTGCCACGCATTTTCAGGCACCATTAATCACCAGAGTCAACTGAGAAAGAGAAACTGTTCCAGCTCCGTTAGATGGCGATTTACTCGTACACCTCATCGATATCCCTTCGTGCACTTGTCCTTAAACAATACATTGGAGCACACTCACTAGGTGACACGGAATGGGGGGGGGGTTCCGTCGTTACTTCGAGCGAAACGATGACGTCGATGGTGATTATGATAATAATAGGGAATTCGAAATTCACCGTCCGCCCAAGGTTGAACAAGTGGCCTATAAGATCGGTATCCCTGCCGGTTGCGTTCGCCTTATCGCATACGCTTTGAATGAAACAATCCGATTCCATGTGGTTTATTCGGTTTATTCTAGCTATTGCTTTCTCATTCAGGTACGTCCGCACTCGCACCCTCATTCTAAACCGCTGATGATGAAACGAACTAAAACTTTCGTTATCTTTTTCCATCATTGATCGAAGTTTTGAAGCAACGCAAACAGATATGGAAGGAAATTACCCTGGTTGAAGTTTTTATTTTTATTTTAGCTTGTTGCTTCGACTAGCCGAACCATCTCCGGTTCACCAAAGGCCAACCGAAATCAAACTCCGGCTTGGGAACCGATTGATGGTGCCGTCCCTCACAAACACAAAATGATCGCCTGTGCAAGGTCGTTGGCCTAGTAACATGTGCATGTAGCAAGGATTATGTACGTCATTTATAGGTCAAAGGTTCATTTTGACTCCAGTATAAGCATGATAGTGAGTTGTCGTTTTTACACGTATTGAAGGCACGCGGTACAGTTACAATAATAGATTCTCATTGTGTTAAACTTATCACCAAGGCGCCAGTAAGAACAACAAAAAACAACACGTGTTTAATCCGTTTGAAAAAAAAAATCAACAGACTATGCAGAATTTTACCCTGAGTTATAGCCACTTTTTCGTAAGCTTGTTGGAACCACCTGAACCACCAACCAGATCACATTCGCGGGACTTATCCTGTGAATCTATTTGCCGACAATAAGCAGCATAGGAACGCAGGCACACGAAGAATCAAGGTGCAAGACAAGCAAAATTGTAACATGAGACACATCACACATCTCCGGCCAACATTAGCATGTGTTATCAGTAACGAATGCAAGGTAAAGCATGATGAGATTCAAACTAGAAAAGACAGAAATGACAGAAACTTGTATTTGTAAATTTAAGCATGATTAGATTATCAGACAAATCTTTATCATACATGAAGTGGACTCCAAGCAAATGCACGCGCATTAGAATTGACCAATACAATTGAAGTAAACGTTTTGGATCAGTTGTAATCAGACGGTTATGATGGACGGACAAGTGAAAAAAAAAAATAAAATAAAAATTGTATTTTTTCAGGACTGACAGTCCTGGCAGTGAATCTGCGAATTACAGAAAAGGATTACAATGCAAAGGAAAAAGCAAGTGCATTCATTTAAGGTGGATAACCAACAAAACCGTAGCTCGATTAAACTAATCCTCCGTATATTAGGCCGCCATTAGACAGACCGCAACAAAGCTGCAACAGCCTTTCTGCAACATCAAATTCGCTGTCACATGGCCAGTCTTCTCATTTGTTGCCCTCAGTGTAATGGGGTAAAAATCTTTTGCAGTTGTTGCACATATCCAGTATTTTGATCTGGCAGTTTAGAATTGTTTTCATTCGGTGAAAAACGAATGTAAACAATCTTAGTGTTGTTTCTAACAACTTTAATCATTGTGCAATGGCTATGAGCTTGATTTTCAGTTATTTCTGCTAACCTACATTGATAGTGATAGTTAGAAATTATTTTCATTCCGTGCAAAAAGAAAGCAAACTACAGATTTAAGCACAGTGCATTGATTTTTGCTCAAACTTTTAAAAATCTAGTCATAGAAAGCATACAATCCAAATAACGATCCCGGCTTGTTGAATTTTCAAATTTGTTACAGCTTGTTTTCCGAATGGAATGGGTAACGGTTGCAACAGCCGAATGCTTCTTTTGATCACCATTCTGCCGTCAAATTTGATGTTACCGAAAGCTGTTGCAGATTTGATGCGCTCTGTGTAATGGCGGACTTTTTTAAATGGCGACCGTGACTCCGTATATTGCACTCGGATCAGTACAACGTTATAATTCTGGAACGGAACGAACCTCACAGGTGCAGGTCGGAGCACCCTACACTAGTCGAAAGCAATTTTGACACAAGCTGTCAGAAGCTAAACGTAAACGAAAGAAATGCTTGAGATATTTTCTTTCTAAATTTCCAATTTAACCAATATCAAGGCGTTTCTAGTGCGATTGACTACAGTTTATGATTTTATAAACAGTGTTCGAAGCAAACTATTTGAGACATCTACCAAAGAAGCCAGACAAACAGCCTCAAAATGGCGATGTCAAAAACAACAAACACGTACAATCGGCAAAATTGGGAAGATTCGGTAAGTTTCGTCAGTAGTACAATTATCAATTCATTTCTTTGGGTGTATAATGCTTCATCTTTTTCGGTATGTTTCTCATTGTAGGAGTTTCCTATATTATGCCAAACTTGTCTCGGGGACAATCCCTATGTGCGTATGGTATGTAATCACCCTTGGTTCAGTGTCTGCTAAATTTTCTTGTACCCGGATGTTGTAGCTCTTTTTTTTCCATTTCAAGATTAAAGAACGTTACGGGAAGGAATGCAAGATCTGCACACGCCCTTTCACGATCTTCCGCTGGTGCCCCGGTGCTCGGATGCGCTTCAAGAAGACGGAAATTTGCCAAACATGCAGTAAACTCAAAAACGTATGCCAAACCTGTCTGCTCGACCTGGAGTACGGACTCCCGACACAAGTGCGCGATGCCGCGCTTAAGATTCAGGACAAAATCCCCGAAAGTGACGTGAACAAGGAATTCTACATACAGAACATCGAGGCGCAGCTGAAAGCAGGTGCCGATAACACGGTCGCGGCGGGCGCCGTTGGTAAATCGTTGGCTGCCAGCGACATGCTGGCGAAGCTGGCACGCACAGCGCCATACTACAAACGCAACTTGCCCCACATTTGCTCGTTCTGGGTAAAGGGTGAGTGTAAACGAGGCGAAGAATGTCCTTACCGGCACGACAAACCGGTGGAACCCGATGACCCACTATCGGAGCAGAACATTCGTGACCGGTACTACGGTCGCAACGATCCCGTGGCGGATAAGTTGATGAAGCGAGCTGCTTCTATACCGACGCTTGACCCACCCGAGGACAAAACCATCACCACGTTGTACGTGGGCAACCTTGGCGAGCATATTACTGAAGTAGACATACGAGACAACTTCTATCACTACGGTGAAATTCGTTCCGTATCGCTGGTTCCACGCCAGCAATGCGCCTTCGTGCAGTACACTAAGCGAGCTGCGGCCGAATTGGCCGCGGAGAAAACCTTCAACAAGCTTGTGTTGGGCGGAAAGAAGCTTACGATCAAATGGGCACACTCTCAGGCCAAGTCGACCGCTTATGCACAAAATTCCGTACCTCGTGGGGCCGGTGGTGGAGGGAACCGAATCTTCGATCCCGTACCGGGTCTTCCCGGTCAGCTGCCGATGCCTCCGAATCCAACGGATTATTTCAACCTGCAAGCGTCCGAGATGGCCGTGCTGCCGCCGGGAATGAAAATACATCAGCTTCCACCGGGGCTGATACCGGGAGCACCGAGTTATGCGTCGATGTATCAACAGCAGCAGCAAGGAGGCCCGTCGGGTATGCCTCCACCTACGGGTCCAAGCACAAGTGGCGGTGGCTCTGGCAGCGGAAGTTCCCAGGCCATGATTCCTCCGGCTATGCAGCAGCATCAACTGCACTATCCTAGTCAGGATCCGGCTCGTTTAGGAGCTCTTAAGAAGTAGCGATAGCCGCAACATACTTGAAAATGTATTTTGTGTAAAATGCATTTGTATCCACAACATTTCATAAATAAATAAACCAATATGAAGGAAATACTAAAATAATATGTTTCGGTTTCTTCGAATTAACTTCTATCATCGACACGTCGATACGAAACTAGAGTGCCGTTGTCCATCGTAAAAAAACATTATATGCCATGTACAGCGTGGCTTTGCCGAAATATATCCCAGTCGTTTGCAGTATACTAATAAACATCTGCCTATGGCCTTTGGATTAGGATTCAGATTCCATATCATATAAGAAATAGCACACTCGTTTAGTAGTAAATTTATCTCCACCTACCTGCTCACACTGCATCATGTCGTAAAACACCGTAAAGGTGGCCTTTCGTAGGGCTGGCTCGGGCACAAGCGTTACCTCCAAGAACGGTCCCACCATCGACGGAATAAAGTGCAGCTTATGTTCACCCAGTTGTGCCCACATGCTTAATATCTGGAAGCCCATCATGACCCGCATATCGCCGTGGGTGCTCAGTATCTTCCGTCGCTTTGTTTCGTGATACTGTTCGATCTGCAGCGACGGTTGCGTGAGGAAAATGACGGCCACACTGAAGTACGACCACCAGAGTTGCGAGTCGAACGACTGCGGACCCAAGAATCGGTACACCAACGGTTTGGCCAGCTCTTCCAGCGTGCGACGCAGCACATCATTGGCGGCCATTTTCATCACCAGCCAATCCTTGGAGAAGATCATCCAGTCCTGCTCGAGCATATCCTTGAAAATGGCTAGACACTGCTGAATGAAATCCCGCAAATCCTTCCCGGCAACGACCGTCCCACCAGTGGCCGATGGGCTGCTGCCGCTCTGCTGTCGGTCCCACATGCGCTGATAGTGCAACTCATCGAGCAGCTGCAGGAGTCCTAGCTTTACCGCAAACAGCGAGCAGACAAGATTTTCGTTGCCTCCATTGCTCAGAACGGTGATCGTCTGTAGCAGTATCGGGAAGATGTTCGAGAAAAGCGTGTCCAGATCATGGTGGATGGCATTGGAGGGCTTCTCACCCGTCTTCGCCTTTGCCTCGTACAACTTGATCAGCACTTCTGCGAGAATTTCAGAACACAGCCGCAGCTCATCCCGGCGCGCGAGGTGCATGCGCAGATGCTTGCACGCGATGTTCAATATAACGGAACGAAGATCGTCGTCCTGAAACAGCTGACCGGAAACCATATCTTTGATCGTCTTCAGTTTCGCCTGTATCAACGGCGGCTGAGCGTCTTTGGGAACAGCATCCAGCATCGATTTGACTAGCGCCTCCAGCTCCGGACGTGTGATGATCGTACGCAGCTGCTCGAATACTACACCGGTGTTGCTAAGCAGTGCCTCCTGAGTGGCCAAGATCTGCGTCGTGCTCGGCACCGCTAGCATCGCGTTCAACGAGGTAAACACGGAGAAGAGATCGTTCTTGAACTTATCCTCATACTGTCCGCCCGATGCGTGAGCAAACAGTTTGCGCGATTGGATGATCAGCTTGAAGATGAATTCGAGAGAACTGAAACACTGCACGATCGGCTCCAAGTTGTCCGTAGTAGTGAGCCAGTCGGCAAGATGTTGCACCGACGACAGCAGCCCCTGGTAGACAAGCGGGGCCGCGAAATGGTCGCGAATGTACGCATCCATGACCGGTTTGAAGTGCTGAAACTTGCTGCTCTGCATCAGACTGAAAATGTTGACTAGCACGTGGAACACGAGCCCGGAGTGGGGCGTACTGTTCCCATCGTCGGTAGAAAACAGTGCAAACAAGGCGTCCAGCACGTCCTGCAGGAACTTGATCAGCTCCTCGTTGTGCAACCGCAGGACACGCTGCAACGAGTCTTGTATGCCCTCCGGACGGTTGCGCCACTGCAGCAGCGACAGCAGATCACCGTTCTGTGTGAGCTTCGTCGAGCACAGAATCGTGCGCACGTAGAAGGCTTCCTTCGAGCTGCGGTGGTATGGTGAAGGCGAATCCCCCAGCGCCTGTCGGTCACCGGCAGAGCAGGGAAGCCGTAGATAAACGTTCGCCTGCACCTTCAGATAGTCCTCGCACTTGTACACGTACAGCTCGTGTGCACCATCGGCGATCGTCGCGCCGCCCGGTTCCATCAGCCGGGCGAAACTAAATCCGAACAGCTTGGGGTCGGACTTGTCCCGTGTGGAGCAGCTCCGAAACTCGAAGCGCACATGCGCTTTGTTGAACTTATCGATCGGTACAAACATCCGGATCGTTTCGTTCCACGCCGGCGAGTTGTTGTGGTACAGCACCATCGATTTGTAGGACGCTTGCAGAGAACTACCGGATGCGATTGCTATACAATCCTGCACTACGCGGCCATTTTCGTCCAACACCAGCGCCGTTATTTCGATGTTCTTCGCAGTGCTGATACCGACCCGCTCGAACTCGCCCCGTTCAAGTGTGAGAAAGAGATCGTTTCGCACGTCGCCCGGCATGATCACATCGGGGAAGCCTACTTTCTTCGTGATAGCCGTTCCCTGGAATAGAATTGGTTGTTCTTGCTTCGCCTGACCGATCTCACCGTGCAGCAGCTTCATCGAAACCACCAGCCCATAGTGGCTCTGGGTGCTGGCGTTGATCGGCTGAAACTTGCCACTCGCCTTTTTGATGATCAGCTCGTGCAGCTGATGGTAGTCCTTCTCCTCGCACTGGAAGATCTTGAAGCTGAACTCCTTCTCTTCCGACTCCACGCTGTAATCGAACTGAGCGATTTCGTTGAGCGGGAGCACTCCAACACCGTACGGTCGCCGGTAAGCGTGTGTAGTAGCCGTCAGTTTATCGCCCTTCTTCACCGACTCGGAGTGAAGCATCTTGCCTACGCGCATCACGTTTGCAATCAGATATAAGTCCTGGTTCAGATCCGACGTCCCAAGGTCCGTGAATATCGTGCAGTTGTGGGACATCTCAACGTACGTGGAAAACCCATCCCGGGCAATGCGCACCAGAAAACGCTCAGAAAGTGCACGCATTCGATTCGCATTACCATCATACAGGTAGAAGTAGATTTCGGCATCGTCCCCTATCCTATGGCCAAAGTCGCGCATGCAAAAGTAGAGATGATGCGTGTGGATCTTTTTGTCGGCCTTTCTTCGCAGAGTTCCACGGTTCTGGAATTTGGCGGGAAACAAATTTTAATTTTTGATATGCTAGGCACGCATATGAATGCTATTCAGTTTGTATCTTACCGATGCTGCTTTGGCATTTTCTGCACTATTCACGTGTACCTGGTGGAGGGATACTATACCAATTTTTTGAGGATCAACGGCTAGCGTCCCTAAGCGTGGTACTAAATCCAGGCCAAGTTTTCTGCAAATAAATCAAACAAATATTGTTTTTTTTTATAATAATAAAATTAATGATGTGTACAGAATATTAAAGCCTAGGTATGTTTATTATCAATATAATATATTGTTTGGTGTTTTAACAAAAACAACTGAAATGATGAAAAAAATTAAAATAATTTATTCACTGTTGAGTAATGAGAAAAACCCTAAATGACAACGAACTCGGTACCAATTGAACTGTCAAGACCCTGAAATCTTTTAAATAAAATTTGAGCAGAGGAATAATTAAAACTTTTAACATCATCAAAAAACTATTTAACATGTTTGAGGTTATTAATGAATTATCTGTTGAGTTCCAGTATAGGAATAAATGAATAATGATGGAACATAAATACGCTTCCATTAACATCTAATTAAGGTTGTTGAGGTCGTGAACTACGAGGAACTCATTTTCAATTCTTCTGTTATACCCTTCTCTGTTAATGTTAGACTGTTTTCATTTCAATTCCCTCTTAATGCCAGTACTCCATCAAACCTCGATAATGGTACTCTAGAAAACTATCACCAGTCAGTATGAAGAGACGAATTTAACACCTATCGAAGAAATCACGATTTCCACATCATAATTTTTTTAAACTATGGAACATAATATAGTAAAAGGATGTAAAACATGTCAATGTCGATGCTATCTTAATGTTAGCAGTAACTTTCATCTTTGCTGGCCTTATCTAGAGGGAATTTGACAAGCAGTAGCAATTTACTATGCAAGAGTAGTAATACTAGTTTAATGATCTTTGTGAAACGATATTTTTTCCAACAGCGGGTCGACAGTGGGAGTATAGAAGAGAAGTTATTCTCAAGATCGATGTCAATTCGCCATCAACTCATGTGCATTGCATGTTCGCCTTGCTGGACCTCCTCGAATGCCAAGAACGACATGAACTTGGCAAGCGACGTTGCGTTACAACTTACCGAGGATTGGCCAGAAAACTGTACAACAGCCGGTTTGGTTAAAAGTCGTTAAAGGCTCGAAGAAGAGAAGCAAATAAATTCGAACCAGATTGATTGCCCTTACGCACACTAGCTAACGCAGAAAAAGGGTATGCGATCACGCCAGTCTAAAGGTAGCTAAACGCCAAAACACCGTCTTCCTGTGAGGGTTTGTGATGTCCGTACGTCGTCTCTGCAGGCACAAGGCAGACACGAGCAGACGCATCGGTGGGAACAGACGGGACTTAAAAATAAAGCGATTTAGAAGAACATGATCGTCACATGATCCTGTCGCCATGCCCTCCTCGTCTAGCATCATCTTTCACTTGAGTTTATCCCACAGCCATGTCCGCGCCGCCGTTGCAGTAACCTTTCTCCGCGCTGTGCCTTACAACATTAGTTTTTTTTATTATCTCGTACGCCAGGGACATGCTTTACATTGACAAGCCCCAATCGATCGAGTGGTTCATTCTCTTTTATTTTCCATCTTTCTCCCTCTCTCAGACGCAAAGTATAACGAGTACGTAAAAGCATAAGTTCCAATGCTTCCACACGCCTGGCGCAACGATGCTGGCGACTTGGCAACGTTGCCAAGAAAACGTACGCGCATGTTCGCCGCTGTTCTCCTGTAAGAGGCTTTAGATGTTTAACCCACAAAAAAGAAGCCCACAAAGCAAAGAAAATACCTCGGATGCAGGCGACAGAGGGGCGGCGACGGGTTGTAAACCTTCGATCAACGACCATGGAAGGGCAGGGACTACTTGGTGGTCCCCATCTGAGAAACGCACGATGTTCAACTGTGCAATGGTATTAGTGGTATGTGCACAGATGGAAGATGACGATGGTTCTTGTGGTGGTACGATGGCGTGCAGAAAAATCGCTCGTTCAAATGGTAAAGAAATCTCTTCTTAAATCTGATTTGATGTTTAGAGTATAGAAGACTATGGTAATAGAAGGTCAGCCAACATAATGAAAAGGATAACAATATAACGATTAAACGCGTTGAATTTCTACTTCAAACAAGTATTGAACAAATACAAATAAATTAAATGTAAATTTTTTGTTATGTAAAATTTATTTATGTTGTTTCACATACTATCTTGACCATAATAATATGAAAAAAATGCTCTACAGGTGTTGTTTTGTGATACATTGTTCTGACACGTAAACTATCGCGTCCACTGCTATTTAACTGAGCAGCATTGTATAGCTGGCTCTGCTCACAGCGAAAGTGCAGCTTGACGAATTTCCTCCAGTGGACTTTTAAAAAGTGGAATTAACCTGTTTCTGCCCACCGACGAGCCTTCCACTCTGGACGTTTTGCGTCGAACAAGCTGCCGATGGCAGCTTGGTAAGCTTTCCCGGGTAGCACAGGAGCAGGCGCACGGTCACGCACACCGCTGTCCCGTTGGAATGTGCACACACCGTGCGGCCACACCGGTACTCATCGTCGATCAGCCGCGCGAGGATCGACGCAGAGCTTAAGATGGCAAGAGATCAACAGCACAAGAAGCTTTCCAGTGAGAGCCACCGTCGCGAGATGATGATCGAGATTGCAGTTCAAACTCGTTTTGTATAACGTCCCGCGCGGTGGCTCTCTGCTTCTTCGCACTTTCTCTCGCACGATGATCGTACTCTCTTGGCTTTTCGGGCCGCCACTTTCGAACCGCACGGTTCACCATGGACCGGGCGAGCATTCCCGTGGCCACGAATTTGAACAGTTTTCTTCGCTGTCTCTTCGCTTGCCGCAGGCTCACTGCTATCGGGTTGAACATAACAGACAAATATTTATCCGAATGCATCATACCTACGCATACACAGGCAGACAAGGCAGGCAGAAAACCGGGCAGCCAACGGAAAACGCGTATGTGCACCAAGCACGTTGCCCTGGTCTTTCTTCCCCTCTTTTCAGCGGGTTCTTCCGTGGCCCGGCTGGGAACAAGTGCAGCATGCGCAGGGGTTGGAACGGCGGCCTATAATAACACAACCGAGACCCACGACTCCCACTTCATGAGCCCAAAAAATCAAGCCCAAAGAGCAAACGATTCAAGCAAAACCATCGCACGGATAAAAGAAAGAGGAAGATCACACCGGGAATAACGAGCGAAGCAATGAATGAAGAAACCAAGAACGACTGCGAAGATCCGCACAACCTCTGCTAGATGCCGATGAGCTTGCCGGGAACGAAAGGCAAGATGGGCCAGAATCGAAGCAACGAATCGTGCCCTCGAACATCCCGGGAAACGTTTGGGTTCCAGAGCTCGTTAGAAACCAATTTGATGGTTGTGCTGGGTTGCCCCTGATGCTGGCAGTGCGGAAAACCGGACATGTGAAACGAAACGAAAGCGAAAGAGGGCGGCGAACTCAAAACCAGAAGGCGAAACTGAGCGAACCTCCAGCAACGAACGATTTCCACCATCCATCCATGCGGAGAGTCAATCCCATGAGGAGCATAAATGATGGGGAACGAAATTAAAACTTTAATCTTAAACACCGCACCGTCTGCTACCTCATTCCGGCCTGTTCACCTTTCCCCAGCGGTCCGTGTAGGCAGTATGGTCTCTGTGCTTCTCTTCATGTTTGGTTTGGCGCATACTGGTGTCAAATCAGCATGCATCCAATCCACACCAGCGCCGATCATTCCGTTTGGATTACATCTGGATTTGTGCGTCACATTACGATGTCAATGTCAAGCGCAACAGCAGACGGAGGAAAATATGCGCCTGAAAAGAGACGGAGATTGGTAGAATCGCCGCTGGAAGAGATGGACGGAAAGTACCTTTCGCGACGATGTGCTGGAGCTCCAGACAGGGAAGCCTACACCGACAAATCTGTTAGTGCGTAAAGACAGTAGTCCCCGCCGGTGACGATGATTTTTTTAGGACTAGACCCCCGATTCCGGGGGCTTCATGGATGAAAGAGAGCCACAAATAAATCTCGCAGACTCGTTTTCTTTGTGGATGAGCCAGTCTTGAGAATGTGTGCCAAGTTTGTTAAGGGATACGAGTGCAAAATATGACTCACAACATGCGGAATGCACGCCCACAAACTTAGTTTAACAGGGAATTCCTATGATTTTGTAAATCCCAGATTTTGGGAACAAATCGATTGTATACACTCGTTGTTAAGTTTAAAACTAAAACTGCAATCATTGAGTGTAAAATTAAAACACAACCGACAATTGTACTTATAGAAATACAGACAAATAACATATTTTCATCATGGAATTACCTTTTATTCAAGCGAGGGTAATTAAACTGGGTACTTTCTGATTTATATCTAAACACAATTCCCTTTGTTTCCTTGCGGAATAAATTATACTATCCACAAAGCTATCAAAGTCGCCATAACATCTATATCGGATCAGCTTCCAAGTTTCAGAGAAACGAAAATGTGTAATTTGTAGGATCATTTTGAAGATCAACGACTTGATCAAGTAGTATCAACCGATTTTTGAGCGTACTTATGAGCGATTTTTGTTCACTCCATTCACACTCCGCGGATGTGAAGATGCCAACAGAACGCCAGAACAAACAGGAATCTCTTCCCATAAGAGCGACCCACGAGCCAGAGACGGATTGGGAGGGGGATGAATCAGACAGAAACACCGATGGATGCACCGCCGGCGGTTGGTGGGAGGCCGAATGATTTACATACAATACACGCCCGTGCGGCGTTCACACACATTGGCAGCCGCTTGTACACAATCCCTTCCGCAGATAGACACACATAATTGCCTTCTTTGTGTTTTCAAGAGGTAGTGTCGTTTGTTTCTTTGCCTTTCGAGGCGAAGACGATGCTGTGTTCTTTAACTTTTACTGCTTAAATAGCATTCCACGTCTTCTTGTTCACAGTTCTGCAAGTAGAGCTCACTCACGTGGAGCTTGAACTTGTTTAGCGCTGATGAAGCAGTTTTTTTTCTTTTTTTTTCACCTGTCTTGTTTCCATTATTTCAAACGTCTTCGTTTCTCAGTGTGCAGAGCCACTTTACGCATACCGGCTGGCTTTTGTCTGTGCTTCGGTACATTTTTTTCACTATAGCGTTGTCCAGGTAAGACTAAGATGTGAAAATGCAGCTTTTTAAAAAATTAAACATTAAAAAGGATTTTTAATTTTCTTTAAATAAATATGTAACAATTAAAAATCGTTTTACTTTACTATTAAATGTTTGAATTACTGCATATTTATTAGTTTTGTCCTACTTTTGTGGCTATTTGAAAACTTATTAAACAAGACAAGTGAAATGTTAACGTGTCTCACATTTACAATTTAACCTAGCACAACTTTAGATATTCGAACAAATTTTAGACGCCTCGACGATAGATGTTTAAATTCACTAAGACACAAAGAAAATTTACGAATTCTCTTAACAGCCAATGTTAGTGAATATTTTTGAAATTTTAATAAATTTGAACAGATAGTTAAAAATGCGAAAACAAATGCAAATAATTTTCATTTAAAGCAAAACTTCTTATTTTCAATGAACTGGGTTTCATTGAGAGGAAAAACGAACTACCATAAATTGAGGGGAAACCGGATAGCTACAATATATTGTAAACAAACTCTGTCTTGTAGAGCGCCAGTAACCAAGCAACGCACCCCAATATTCAGATCGCACGCTCCATACCGGCACACTTCACTAACCTTGTTGTTTTGATAAAAGACCGTATGACAAACCCTGTGCGGCTTGGCTCAGTGACTCACGTTCTGTATTATTATGTTATCAGTGTGTGTCGCTATCAGGGCGAACTACCTCTTCAAAACAGACATCATTAAACGACAGCCACCAATTCATAGTCACGAAACAATGATCTACCTGTTTCTAATTTTGCTGACATCCAGGCTGTCTCGGAGGCCAGCCCTTTGCTGTCGTTGTAGTGGCACATAAAACGTCATACTGGTAGACTGCAGCTAATTGCTGCAGGAGGACACACCTGCCAGCGCTTGCTAGGTGAACACCATCAAATTCTTCGTGTTGCAACTGGTGCACAGCTCTAGGGGGTTATTTAACAACTGAACAGAACCACATGAAATTTTCTGCTAAAACACTCAGCACAACAAAATACATCTTCGCTATGGTTCGTTGCGCCGATGTCCCGATGTCCCGACGCAGCAATCGACCACTAACCACCCTCTGCTGTTTGTGTATCGCTCAAAAAATCAAGTGATTGCGGAAACCAAGCAAAAATTCACTTCCGGTACGCTCCAAACAGGTCCGCGTCTGTTTGACATCAAATTTACCAGCGCAACCGAACTACGGCGCAAAACACGGGGGCTGATTTGTGGTAGTAACCTTCTGCTGCCGGTTGGATCACTTTTCCCTGCGGTCCTATCGAGTGGAAAGTGATAACTGGTGTTGCACACGGGTTGACGGAGGCACGCGACCATGCGCCAAGCGTACACTACCTTCGCCTCATTACTGACACACATCCGTCCGACACAACAACGTCGATGACAATATCCCTCCGACCCACCAACCGCCCCCCAATTGGAAGGTAGCTTTTCCAATGGCAAACCAAACTCACACGACCTTTCTCGGTGTGCTCCGGTCGTGGCGGAAGAAAACACCCGTAAAGACAGGTGAAGATAGGTGAAGGTGGCGATGAAAATTGGACTGGAAAATCCATGAACGGCAACAAGCGTGGTAACAGCCGACGTGGACCTAAATGCTGCTTCAAGTGACGGCAACATTTCGCTTATCTGCTCTCGAGCGTCCACGATGGTCCGTGGGGATGAGGAGGTCCGCTGTTAACCAAGCTGGGTATTGTCTCTACCGCAAATGATAAGATATCGATTTTAGAACACGATAAGATGATAGATGATTCAAAATTGCGATAACCGGTATTTTAAAAATATTTGTTTATGATGGGGCTTTTTCAAATCAAATAGTTCCATCCATCAAATAAAAATTTCGCTTGTTAGATGTAAGCTTCATTTTAATAACATTGCAAGAAAAATTTAAAAAAAAATGTTTGCGGTGGAAAGTTGTTTCCGGTAACCAACTTTTGATATTGGGCCTAAAATCGTTCACATAGAAATGATTCGTTCCAGTATTAGTTTGTGATGCGAAATCTCTCTTCTCTCTTTTTCTTGCCCCACAACAAATATAGAAATGAAATCGCGTTGCCACCTTTCTCCCAACGGATTAAAATATGACGGTAACGGCAGCGACACTAGTTTGTAACTACGCGAAGCAGACAATGCCACCCTGTCAATGTGTGTGTTAACGCTATCTTGTGGATTGCAACATCGTTCAAATGATTCTTCAAACATTGTGGGCCATGGCAAGGTATAAGGGCTACCACTTTCCACTTTCTTCTAAAATAAATAAATAAATTCGAAGGTTAACGGCATCGAATGTTGACTGCATGTTCCTTTTTTGCTATTTCTCCTTTGGCTTTATCATATCTCACCAATGGGTTTATATCACTCTTAATTAAATCAATTCAATCGTTAATTCAATCGCAATTTTTTTAACAAGCCTTACCAATTTAAATAATACGAACAATGTTCAGATAAGGAAACAGATGCATCGTGCCACATTTCGCACGCGAGCTGATCGTTAATCATTCCGACCTCTCTATTTGCCTTACGAATCGCAAAGTCACTGTCGTACTTCTAACGAGTCGTTGCCACATATTCAAACCCCCCGAGAGTGGGTTCGTTGCTCATGCTAATGTTGAAGTCTTTTGTTTGACTACCGAAATTCGTGGAACCGACTTGTACTCAATTTGGGTTGCAAGATCGGGGGTTTATGTTGTCTTTTTACCATTCGCGTTATTCCTGGACTCTGCATCATTATGCATGGAACAGACGCGACGCGACGGAAACGCTTAAAATAGTATCCAAAGTTCGATCCAAGCGAAGAAGCATAATTGTTATTGCTGGCATTCATCATCTAACAGCTATGTTTCTCTCTTTCGTGCGCGGGGACAACTGAGGTGTTGTGTCTTGTCACCAGCGATTGGTTTTAAACCATGCAGACAAAGTGTGTATCAAATTGAATTCAAGCATTCCCATTAATCTAACAGCAGCGCTTTAAAAAGCACGTAACAACTCGCTTTTCAGGCGCAGCTCCGGTTGATTTCCTTGATTAATAAATGATGAAAATGAATAGGTTTAAAGCCTTCCGAGAATTGTACTGTTTGAATTCGCTCTTACATAGTAAGTTTGTCGATACAAGAAAATAAATTAAAATATCAAAGGACCGTTGTCCTTCAAATGAGTATATCAAACCAAATGATTATTCTTTAAAAGTTCATTCTAATACATTTAATGGAAGCAACTTATGTGTTTATTCTCTTTCGAACGAATAGATACTCCATCCTCACCATCGAAGGATTTTTATCACAGAAATAAAAACATAAAAACATGAAAATGTCGTAAAAATCTTCCAATCTGTTTGCATCGTCTTTCAACACTCTCGAAATTTATTGCGCTCACATGCAACTGCTAAGTAACGATAATAGCATAATGAATGCACCGGCATAATTATTTAGCACCACCACCACACCTTTACCGATACCGCATCCTGTTGCCAGCTCGACTTAACCACCGCTAAGACTCCTGACTAGCCTTAAAATATAGATCACAGCTTAACCACCGTGCTGTCCGACACCGTGCGCATACATATAATGGACCACAAGCCAATTAGCGATCAACCGACGACAGATTACTAACGACGTGATTTTCCATGACATGCATTGGAGGAACTTTAAGAAATTGACACACGAAGGGAGGCTGGCTGGCCGGACGCGTGAAATGATCTAAAATATATGTTTCGAATCCACACCCCCTTCAGCCAAGGGGTGCAAAACGCTCTGATGCTAGAAAAGTGGGCGGACAAATTAGCACAATCAACGTCAGGGGACTGACTGACTGGCTGACCAATAAGAAATCGTTTTCAATGTGGAGCGCCCTGTGGATGCAACTGCACCGGATTGAGGCGGAAGGTCGAAAGGAAGACAATATCCAGTAGCCACACCAGTTTCACCAAGATTATCGTGGAGTACCCCGCTGATAATCTTCACTAGTTGCACCCCGTAGACCATACGACTCGGGTGCAGTTTCTCGGAGCATTGGTCCATCTAAAAGGCCGGTAGCGAAGCGACCAGACAAGCGCAAAAGTGTCGGAGTTGGTCAGCCCGCAAAATGAACCCCCATCACCACTTCGCGTTGCAGACTTCGCCAATGCAGACAATGATATCGAATGCAGTCCACCAAGCAATAGCCACGTTTAAAATCCCTCGACCACAAGGTAAAGTACCGAGCATGATCGCAGCAGCAGCTCCTTCCAGCCTGCTCGTTTGGGAAATTCCACTGAAATGCCCGAAAGCAATTATTGTGCCGAGATGGGCTACGTGACGTGTTGATTTATGACAGGTAAATTAATATTTCACCGGGTCCAAAGTCCACCGCGGAGCCGTTCGCAGCATTCGTGCCGTTGAAGACAGTAGCCTACCGTGTGGCATCGAGGCATCCCAGTGCACTGCAGCCCCGAGTGGACCAGAGGAAAACAGAGAGAGTTGGAAAAAGTCGACAAGTCGAGTGTCGTAGCGCAGTAGCGTATAAGCTGGTCATTATTTCGTTTCAGGATGGTGAAAAATGGACCGAAGACAGGGACGTGTGCGAAGGGTGCTTCTTCTTGCTTTCCTTTACGAACTGCATCCGCTATTCGTTGGGGATCTAAAGCAGCAGGCTGCTCGCGGGACCGAACGAGTTTAGCGGAACGTTCAGAACATGAAAACTGGTTTTTCGTAGTTCGACCTGAGAATGAACTTGAAGTCTTCGAGGAAGACACTCGACCGTACTGGGGCTCGATGCACGAGAGCTGGGCAACGGATCAACTCAAGCGATCTTCAGTTACTGTTGAGCAGATGGAAATTAGGCAGACTCAAGTTCAAGTTCTTCTTCTTCACGGCCTATCACCATCTTCATCGATATCGTTCGATCAAACGTTCTTTCCTCTTGCTGCCAGTAGACGCAAACCCCGTCTGTCTTGGTACGAAGCTTCGGAAACTGATCGGATCTCCCGGCAAAGCAGATGATGGTGTTCGGCGCTGCAATCAGCATCGCTGAAATGTTCCGTTGCCCACGCACCCAAGACGCGCGTCAGATGGGTTGCAGATCAAACGCTTCCCACCTCTGTCTTCTCGGTCGATCCTGTGTCCCTCCATTGGAAATACCACAAGCCGCCACAAGACCTACCAAAGACTCATACCATAAGAGGCACCATGTTATGATATGCAGGCTTCTCCAAGGCTATAGTGCCACGACGATACTCACTCTCCTGCCGCAAACATAGTCAATATAGCCGCAAACAACTTAATCAAAGTCAATAAACCTGGCCACGTCGAACGTGGCTCGCATCTAACGTCGACACCGAATATTCCCTGGCGGCGCGCAACTGACTTGACGTTTGATACTGTTTCACTCTTTCTAGCACACTCGCCACCCATTATTTCACCCTATTTTCGATCTCTTTTTTCCATGGAAAAGTCCTCACTCAAGCGCTTATAGCTTTCCCTATTCTCTGCCTCGTTTGTAAGAACATAAAACCATGTGCCATAAAACTACTCGAGCGACAAGCAAACAACAACGGACAAGTTAAATAAATGGACGGGATCGGGCCGCGACCCTTCGCTCGTGTTCTAAGAGGTTGGTGGGAACATGTTTCCACTTTCTCAACATTGGATACCATTACGCTGTAAAAAAAACTTAAAATCCTCGCCCAGCAGCCGGTTCATAAAAAATGAAGCCATTTTCTAGTCCAAATAAAGAACAAAGATTTTGAACGAGGCAAGGATGCGAAAGCTCTCGCATTTATGCATGCACTTAGCCATCTGCATTTCAAATCAGAAATCAAACAGAATTTAAACTGGTTATGCAAAACCAATGCTGAATGTAGGTCTGATTCTTTTTTTTAAATAAAGCTTTTACTCATACAAAGATCTGTATTGGTGAAATATTGCCCACAGAGTCAATAAATCAATCCATCTCTATGATAGAGAAGTAACATAAATTTGCATATATGTAATGTACACGATTAAACCTGTTTTGTAATCAGCAGTTCCATTTGTATATCGACATTGGCATGCAGTACAGTGCTACTCCGTTTAAATGGTGCATTGAATAATGAAGCTTTGAATAATTTGATTGATTGATGTCAAAATACGCCGAAATTCATTCTAACCGAATAACAAACGGACAGCGTTTACTAAATGAGATAGGATGTTCAAAATGCGTCACTTTTAAATAATTCAATGTATTCTATTCAAATAGTAATCTTGAAAACGGAATCGGAAACGGAAGACCTGAATAAATTTACACACAACATTTCACATTGCAGACTGCTTTGAGCTTTACTTTTACTACTACTACTACTTCTAATACTACTACTTTTACTAACTTTTATAGGTGATTAGGTAAACCTACACGGCAAATTCAACTCATCACTTGAAACATGTCTCAATAGCAATGGTTTGCGTGTCAAAGATCGAATGTTGCTTGAACGCTACACGAATACACTGGCAACTATCAAGTGGTAATACCTCATCAAGTGGCGGTCAAGTTTTTGCATAAACATTGTTCCCCCCGGGCGCCTTTTTGCTCTGCCTGCCCATTGTCGATGAGCTACGGGTATGCTGCGCTGATCGATTCGAGTTGCCTAGACGTGAGAAAATTAAGTCACGGACAACCACAATCGCCCGCGTGTCAGTTGATCTGGAAAACAGACGGAGGAGTATTGGCTTGCCCGGATTCGGTTGATTCACACCACTTTCGGTCGCAGCAGTCACGACGTAATGATTTTTGTTTCTAACCGGAAACAAGCAGCCGGTTCAAAACGATGACGAATATATATATTGAAATCGAATTAATCGGGAAGTGAAACTTTCATGTACAAGACTGTTTTGCTGCAATCTGCACCATACGCATAAAAAAATAGTTTCAACCATCATCATTGTATCGCGTGTGGAACGATCGCCATCCTCGTGATCGACAGCAAAGTGAAGGGCGCGTCAATTAAAGGACATGTCTCGCAGCGAAGCTTTTTGTTACCCACACCCCACAACCGTCGTCATGACGGCGTAGGTCAAAGCGATCACCAGATTCAATTCATCGCGCTAAAAAAGGCTTGAACGTGCTGAAAGAACCTGATCGGGCTTGATTTATTTGTGCCGCGCGTAAAATGTTGCACTGCACCACCATTTGGCCGGTAGTGGCCCGCCCATTCAGCCATCATGACAAAGTCGCACCGATCCCTTGTGGAATGGTCTAGAGCAGAGGACAAACAAAAACAAAGGAGTTAGGAAAAAAGAAACCCTCGACAAACAATCCACCGGTATTGGTCTGGTGGTCTGAGTGAAAAATCTTGTCTTTCCGAGGCACGTCCAAAAGAAGGTTTGCATGCTTAAACGTCTTAAAAGCGTTATTCCCCAAACCGAAATGATCCGAATATTTCAGCAACAATATTTATACTCCCAAATCGCGATCGATCTTCGCTGCCGATCGTTCGCATCTACGTTTCATTATTCATTTATGCCAGCTACATCCAACCGCGCTACTTCTTGCTAGGTTTAGCGATATTTCCCTCTTCTTCGGTATTCGGACAGTTTTCCGTTTCAGCCAGCAGCATCGAACACAGCAACTACCGTATTTAGCCACATGCTTGACCATACCCAGTCGGCCACGTTTGCTTTATAAGGCTGCCCTGCCCTCTGCTAAGGCTGTGCTGTAGTCTGGGCTTCTGCTTCTGTTGCTGCTGTCTTTTCCGCTACCATGTGGCCACTGACGTGCGCGGTTGCTATGCAGAAAGAGCAGCAGCAGCATAACAGCATTGCAATACCGGTGCCCCGCAGCAGCCAGAGGAAGCCCCTCGGCAACCGTGCAAATAATAGTCCAAACCAAAAGCAGCCCGAAAACAGCTCCAAGAAAGAGAGAAAGATAAGTGTGGAAGCGGCAAAGAGGAGTGGTTGATGGAGGCGCCCCTACACCTTCACCCTTTGCTAGACCACTGGTTTCATCGAACGCTGCCCTTCGATCGCCTTGCGATCGCCATCTTTCCTGCGGGCTGCTGCACGCCAATCCTTTTCCAAAGACTTGTTGTTGGCTGTTTAAAAATGGCTGCTAACGAAAAGTCCAACGCTCTCTCTCCCCTGCACCGATCTGCCCCGCAAGACAAGGGGAATGTTCGGGCGCCATCCTTTTCACTCTAGAGACTCGTCCTCGATGCGAAAGTCCCAGAGCAAACTGCCTCTCGTACAATCGACAAGCGATCGTCGCCAACAAAAAGCAGAAAAAGCGAGTGAAAAGATTCGCAAGAAAAAAAAATGCATGTTTCGCGCATACCATCCCATGGGAGCAGGCACCCTGACAAGGATGTGCCACGGGGTGGGACAACGGAAGAAACTTGTTCGCGAACTGGCTGGCCCCACTCGTCTCACAGACACCCAACCAACCTCCGGTACGTTCGTCTGTTTCCTGTCCTCCAGTTTTATTCCCATTTTATCTCGCGTTTCGCTCAGTATGCGACCGAGGCCACACAGACACATAGCCTCACATGCATATCAACTGAAGTTTGCTCCTTTCGGTGGCTGGAACCCACGTTCGTTTGACCTCTGCTGCTCTGCAGAACACGTTATCTCGCTGGACTTTTGCACGGGGAATGCGAAATGCGAATTCTCTTTTTCTCTGCCACATCCACACCCGTGCTGTGCTGGGCGCCGAAGGAGATTAGAGGGGAATGAAACAACGTCAAACCACTTAACAGCCATACCGCAACTCAGCTCACCAAAAGCCGAGAACGGATTGATCATGCCGAATTGAGCCCGGGATCCCCTTCCCGTGCTGCTTGATTTTGACGGGATGGCTTCCACGGTTGCATGTTCCTCTCCAGACCTCACTCAACCTTTGCACTGTCTTTTGCAAGTAAACAGCCTATTATAAATACGCAAATGCCAGCTACGCCAATGACTCTTCCACCGTCCATGTTGACTTTAGCGGTCGCGTACTACGGTTGATTGGACAAATTTTGCGAACGTCCATTCTCTTGCAGCCACTCACACACACGAAGCCATTATTCACCAATGCACTTACGACGTGACCGTGCATTTGCTTCGGGGCAGTAGTCAATCTTTTCAAACTCCAAACCCCAACCTCCGAGGACGCGAAGCAGACAGCTCTCGTAAAGCCGCAGCTAAAACGCACCGCGCCGTTACGAAGTTAAGAGAGGTAATTAAATTCAACACACACAGAGTCTGCCCTACAGTCCCTAGCCGACTTGGCTCTCTCCACCAACCCCATCAGTACCGGAGATCCGAGGATCATCGATCCGAGGTCTGCAAGAAACACGCGGTTGGCGCAAAAGTGGCCGGTGGAGAGGATGCGGAGAGGATTGAATAAAGAGACACACTTTTATGTCGCATGTTGACCAACTTATAGCCCAGCGGGGGGAAAGCCGGCGCGCCGTAAGTAAACATTTCTGAGAAATCGCAAAAATTCGATGCAAATGAACCGGCGGTGCTTTCGAGGCAGCGTTAAGGGAAGCAAACCATTCCCACTCCTAAAAAAAATCCATACCATTTTACCTATCTAACTATACCATTACAAATCAAATTGTTATTCTTCAATTTATTCAAAGTAAGTAAAAATACAAACCACTGATAAACACATAGAAGCGGAAATATCAAGTTTGTACAGAACTGTGTAAATGTACCTTTAGCCAAACTATTCACAGTTCAATCGATCAAGCTTCTTCCAAATTACTCGCGTGAGGGCACCATTGCACTCAAACCCTAATCAAAATTGTGGCGTCGAGTAACGCGTGGGTCAGCGTAAAACTAACACACGAAAATAAAAAAAAATAAACATGCAAAAACACGCAAATGGTTCGCGGCTCTAACCACGCTTGTCGGCGACACAGATACAACGAACGGGCGGACCATGAGCATAAAAACATAAACGGCAACGTCATCAAAATTAAATCGTTCGCTTCGGTCAATTTTGCAAATGGTATAAGCGAACAAAAAAAAAAATGCGACCCAAACTCGGGGGTCAGCAGCTCGGCATACCCTTCTAACGTTGAAAGGCTTGTTGTGAGCACAGGGGAGCAGCTTGAAGAGTACCAGAGGACGATGAACAGGCGATCCTCGCATAGCGGTGGGAAATAATTGCCACATTGGGGATTGGGGTCTTTTGCTTCTCGTTTTGTGCGCGTGGTTTTAAATTTTTTGCGTTGGCCTATCGTGAAGCTGACTGCGTCCGGTGCGGTGCTGTTAGTGCGAAGTAGCCTCGGATCTTTGATCATGATTTTGATGAATCCGACCGCAACTTTGCTTTTCAACCGTTCACAGGAGGACTTAGAGAGAGGACTGATAATAATCAAGAGGATAATAATAGGGGCTTTGTTTCTCGGTTTGGCGATCGAAGTCGCTATACAATAATCGACGTGATCGCTGCTAGACTCGGGGGAGACTTCAACGATCAAGGGATGCGATCGATGACGTGTCGCTCAACCAATCGACCCACCTAACGATCGTTGACCAGCCGAAACGTTGAACACAGAAGGAAACATATCGCGAGAATGCTCAACTGTTATTTGTGTGATGTTTTTTAAGCAACCACGGTGACTAATGCTAAAAGAATCAGCGTACGTTCGCACGAATTATGGTCCCAGGCAGCGGGAATCCTAAGAACATGATAACACGCGGCGCCAGCAGCCTTTTTACTTAGAAAGCATAGTTGCACAACGGAAACGTTACGATCAACTGTAGCAATACGCAATGCATGCCTTGTGAAGCCCCATAAATAAACTTCATCTTTGACGTTGTACTTATTCGACCGGTAAGGGTTAAATATGAGCTATTGCTTTAAAGGATAGAAGGCACATGACAAAAAAGCCTCACAAAACGGGAATTGTTTTCAACGCGTTTGTCCGCTCAGCTTTCCCAAATTTGTCACCGTCTCGAGTGGAGTCGAGCCCATTTGCATACTGGTAGGACAAAATAGCATCGTCGGGTCGGACACGAATTTCGTGAGGCAGTTAGACATGGAGGGGGATGATGAAATGTTTTCCAAAATGTGTCTCGCCAAACACCACCTTCCACCTTTGTTTCATCACGCGCGCACGCTTCACTGCTCACGACGCTACGCATTGTGGTGTATCGATGTACCTCATCGTACTTCTCGCCATTCGATCACCTCACCGCTTTGTCTTTCCCGCACCCGATTCGTCTTGGTTGACTCTAATCAACTAATCAAAAAAGATGAGAACTAAATTCCTTCAACTGCACCTCCTTAAAGCCGTGATTCAGCTGTTGACGATCGGGAGGCGTCCACCAACGGGCAGCAGAAAACTATACGCTGAGGAGCGAAAGAAAAAAAGACACACACGCACGCACACATTTCCAACCGAAATTCGATTCAAAGCTACCGGTGTTGCGGATAACCAGCGGACGTGCTGCCGTAAAGGAACGCATGATAGCGCCGCAACCAGTCGCTTTTATTAACGTTCTCTTCACCCATTCAAGCAGCAGCCCCCATCCTAGCGACAAAAGGGAGTGCGCGGGTGGAAGGACACCTGGTCTAGTGGAGACCCAATATCTGCTCCGCACGCACACGCGCATAGGCGCCCTTCTTTGACCCAAAACCTCCGAAAAAGCCAACACACAGTTGGCACGCTCGGCAGCGATCGACGCATCTACGCACGCTCCCGATGTGTCGAGGAGGATTTCGGGTTCTTCCTACGCGCGGCCGCACAGAAGCTTTTTAGCTCCGATAGAAACCTACCCTGCAGGCCATTCGCCACCAGTGTTGCCATCCGCTTGGATCACATCCGAAACCGGTCGCAGCAGCCGCAGCTCCGATCCTCGCGATCTCCGCTCAACTTTACACACACACACACACACACACACACACACACACACACACACACACACAGAGAGATGATCCGCGGTGCGTGGGAAACGCCACGATACACCATGTAGGAGACGGGCAAAGAGAAAGAGAGAACTCCTTGTGTGTATACACACGTAAAGAAAGCTAAGGAATTTCACGCGGCCCAACAACGACGCTGGTCGCCATGGACAACGCGACCGGGTAGCGTTGTGTCGCGTTCGTTGTGGTGGTGTGTGCGTGGCTCCACTAAGGGCTGCCGGGTGATGTGCGTGCGAGCGGGTAAACTGCGGCGTTCCGCTCTTCGCTGTGTGTGTGCCCTTTCCACCGCACAGCGCGCGCAGCGCGTCCCTGCCACCCTTTGCTACGTTGCATCCAGCAGCACGAACGGCGGAGGTTGGCTTCGGCGTGCTGCATTCTCGCTCGATGCCGTTTAGTCTTAACGAGTCCACCGTCCGGTGCGGAGTGGATGCCCGAATCTGCCCTGCGCGTCCTCGAATATGATCGAGTAGAGTCGACACATCTCCCCTGGCAATAATCGCGATCGAGTGGTGCTTGCCTGTGTGCTCGTGTATGTGTGCGCGTGCTATGTGTGTGTGTGTGTGTATTTGTGTTGAGCGCTTAGATGCCTCGATGTCGATGATCCGTTAATCCATCATCTTCGCACAAAAGCCAAGACAAAAGATCGGAACCGTCTTTCGCTGACATCTCTCGCTACTCCGCGGCGTCAGTAGTGTAGTATAACTGTTGCAGCAGTTCATTCGTTCAACCTCTCCCGTGTGTTTTGCATCCATTCTTTTCTCGTCCCGGGTACGTTTGCATCCAATATAATAATAGTAGGTACAAATTTCATCTTCCGTTCGTCAATCGTGCTCTTCCCTCACCGTGTTGTGTCTATCTATCCGTTGTCCGCCTGGCTCGGTTTGTTTGTCTTCCCCGACATGCGGGAAAAATATGTGCGACGCTACCCATCGTATTCAAGGAAGGATGCTCGAACAGAGCGAAGGAGAGCGGGAGCACAAAGTGTGGCCGTCACATGCGCATCCTCTGTCTTCCTCGGATAGACGGCGGGGGCGATGAAATTGTTGAAAACAAGAGAACATGAAAACATCCAACTGCCTAATGTGCGGCGCTTCTAGCATGAAACACGAAAAGAAAAAATAGGCGGTGTGCTCCGCCACTTACAGTGCCTTCGAATGATCTCGTGCTATTATTCCAGTTGTTTTGATTTCTCGTGCTATTATGGAAAGTTATTGGAAAAATTACAAATCCCTCGTATCTGGTGCTAAGTTGACCAAACAGCATACTGCAACGTGCGTAAAGTCTCGAACGCGTTGTGCGAGGCTAATGAAACAGCGTCACCATGCATATGATGCCCCATGCTGAGATGCTGCCTGTTGAAGAACGTGCATGTCCGTGTTTGTGAGAAAATGCAGCTGCCAAACCTCAAAATTGTGACCGGAAAAGTGCCACACTGTAAACCAAATGGAAGGAAAAAAAAAATGAAATGGTTACCTAGCAACACCAGGATGTGTGCAGTAGTGCGCTTCTTTTCTGTGCTTTTTTCTGGTTCAGCCGAATATTGTTCGTGAGCGGTTTTTGTATGTGCGAATGTGTTTGTGTAATGTATTGCATTCCTTCCTGTACCTTCTATTGCCTGCCGTAGACAGCTGTTGACTTAAAGAAAAAAAAATATTCGAAAGATGCTTCCGGTGCCACGCATGAATAGAAGTCATTCTGACAAATAAAAGCACTAGGAGTAAAGGAACATGTACATACACAGGCACAAAGAAATTGATTGATTTTTTCTCTCTCTCTCTCGCTCTCTCTTACTCTATTTTCTTACACACTCCTTTCACACAAAAAAAAATCATTCTCCAACATCTACATGGCTGATGTAACGAAACCTAACTCGAAGGTAGTGAAATCGCTGTCGGGAAAAGCAAATCACCTGAAAAGCAGACAAAACATTGATTCACCATTTTACCTGAACCTTAAACTATCGCTTCTCATCAACCTTACTATAACAGGACATCGTAGTGTGTACACTCACACAACGAACATATTTCATTGAATTTTCGACCCTCGTATTTACACGCACCTCCACCGCTCGCGCTTGAACGCTGCACCAGGACGAACGACGAACCAAAACTTAACCGAACCGAAAAGGACTCAAATGAAGGGGAAAGCGAGAAATTGATGCGTCGGTTTTATTATACACTACACTGCAAGGGATATATGGCGTTGTTAGGGTTTCTGATTTAGGGCTTCCAGCTATCAAGGGTTCTTGACAATTGGGGATAGGGATGGACTGGACGAACCAACGATACGTGACAGCGTGTGCGAAGTAATATAAAGATGACGAAATATATTGACGAAGTTGCAACGCTTTGTGAAATATACAGCTAACCAAACTTACATCAGCGGTAGGTCTGGCCCAGCAATATACCATGACTGTACAAGGGAGACTTCATTGTGGACATTATCATGCGGGTACCAATGAACATATCTCAGCGAGATGAATTTGAATGCAACTACAGTGCATTTGTAACGATGGAAAATGTATATGCAGGTCGTAACGATAGTTCTGGCTAGTGATAACAAAGTCCACGGGTTTCCTCCCTACAGTCAAATACACTTTGCGCGAAGATCCGCTGATTGTTGTTAACTGCTGGTACATTAAAAACGACCGGAGCTTCTCATTGACATTTTGCACCGTTCTTTGCATCGTTGCGGAGCCCTTTGGTTAGTCCCGCTTCAATACGGCTCGCGTCACGTACGAGTATGTTATTTCTATCCACTCTACCCAAGTGTTTGTCTCCCATTTGCCGCTCCCTTACGACCCACATAATCCACGTGATTTATCTTCGCTTCCACCGACACACAACATCGTTCAATGCTACAGGTTGCGAACGATTTATTTTCTCTTCACTAGCGGACGCACTAATGACTCCGGCTAGGTATCTTTCGACCCTTAGCATACATGCATAAAATTCACACGAGAAAGCAGCTTTATCTTGGAAATTATATACCTTCGTTAGACTATCCATCGCGTCGTCGCTGGTTATGGACGATTTATTAAATGTTGCCACAGAAGTAGAGTAGCTTTCGCATGCACTTTACCTGCCTTCCATACCAGGCGCCGTCAAGACAAGTCGAGGCAAGCAAAAAAAGCAACAACAAAATAATAATAAAAGCAAATGCAATCAACATAACAACCGTCCCCATCTTGTGACACTTGCGCTCGCCGTGCTAACACGCGCCTGAAGCGGTCGTTGACAAGGGAAAGTAGTCGCTGTAAGCAAAAAGTTGAAGCAAAAAGAAGAAGAATAAACGGACCGCAACGGTTTCCTTGGGCATGCGTCCAGGACAACGTTCGGTCAGGGGCTTTGTTCTCCCCGGTCTTTATGTTTCCTGTTGTTTTGATTTCGAACTTCAACAACCCGTCTGCTGATAAACATTGCCCCAACGCACAGATGGAAGATGCACTCAGTTTGCCCTTGCTACTTTAGAAAAGAGGGACAGACGCTTTTTCGATCGACAGACGACAGAAGAAAAGATCCGACGCAAAATCCAAAACAAGAACTAACGCTGGCCGACCCCGGGTGAGCCTTCTCAACGCGATCGTGCAGCCAGCTCACACATGGTAATATTAAGTTTGCTTTGTTTGTTGTCTTATGTTGCATCAAAACAGAGACGCCTCGCTCGTCTCTCTGCAAACCTCACGACCATGCCCAAACAGATGAAAACGGCCTGTTTTTCATATCTGGCAACTGCGATTCCTATCCAACGACATCTGACCGCAATTCTTCTTTGTGTGCGTGTGTTGTTCGGTGTGCAACACAACACAGAGTGCAGTCACCGAGCATAACAGCATAACGTCTCCACTTGTAACTTGGTATGATTCATTTAAAGAACGTCGGAAATCCCGCCCGCTCCATGTTCTGCACAAGGTACTTCTGTGATGCTACTGTTGCTATGACTAATGACGCTCGTCCGATCTAATTTGTCCCATGTGTTTGCTGATCCTCAGTCTGAACTGATCAATTCTTCGCTTTTAAGCAATCAAAAGTTACATTATCTGGTGAAAGATACATAGATCATTATCGAGCACTTTGGCACACTTCTAACATATCTTTCCATATTCGATTTAAATTATTCATCTTGGTAGGAGCAAACACATATGAATGATTCATCGACTTCTTGAACATGCCGAATCCACCCGTTAAAAAATGGGACCGACTAGCGAAGGAAAAGAATCTTCACCCCTACCCAGCAGCTTGAGCGGAAAGTCTTTTCCGGTTTATGCTCGGCGAACTCGTGGTGGAAGAAAGACCACGGCGTGCAGATTTATCAGCGTATACCAACAAAGAACGAGGCACCATGTTTGCGCTCCAGCGCTGCTGCCCTTTTCTGACCGTCCCACCATCCGTCTTTCGTCACCCTCGATTGCAACGCCGTAAAAGGAATGTGGTACGGGCTGGACCGAAAGCAGACATGATTTATCGCGCTGCAGCAGCACTCGATACACGGCCAAGAGGAGAGCGCGCAGGCTGGCTTGAGCTTCACGATCTCCCGGTCCGATATCGTGAGGTCGGACGGAACACATCGATACATTGAAAATGGAAGAACGATCGATAAACGGGGCGACTAAAGAGGAAGCCCGGTGAGCCGACGAACGGGGGTGGAAAGTTGGAGATGCATAGGAAATTCGGGAAGAAACATAAAGCATACATGAGGGAAATGTACGCGGCGTTCGGCAGTAAGAAAGACACGCCACGGCCCCGGGTCGATGGTAGCCATGTTGTTAGCTGTACGATGCGAACCTCCATGTTGTTCTTGCTTTTTTTACAGCAAAGTTCGAGCTCGAAAAGTGAGCTACAATTGATCGCCATAATTATACTGATTTTATGGAAGTCGTCAAATTCTCGCACATTTTTGCACGAGATGGTGAGTGGAAAAACAAATCACACTCTGGAGGAAATCAGAATATTATACCGTCCTACGCTCATTTAAAAGCTGACCAAGCGTTCATTGAATTGATGAACTTTTCAATCGAATTTTTCTAGGCGGTTCACATCTTATCATGTACAAACTCATTAATCCAATAAGGGGAAAGTGTGGCAATATGCACCGGTGGGGCAAAATGCACCGGCATGTTTTTGGCTGAATTATGCTATTTAAAAATAAATGAATCAATGAAATTTGTTCGTTAGCGTGTCCAATACATCCTTTGTGAATTTCATGGCTCTGCAATAACACTAACCAGAGAAAACGCGATAAAACAAATTGTGTCTGAAATCATGTGAGATTTCGATGTAGTGTCTTAAGATATTATAAGTGTAGGAATGAAATATTTAAAAAAAAGCAGACATTCATAAGGTACCTGAATATGTATTTTAACGAATGCTGAAGAAATTTTCGATACAAAATGCTTGAATTTTTTATTTGAGACAAAACTTGAACTTCTCTCAGTATGGGGTAATATGCCCCGGCTTGATTGGGGCAAAATGCACTGACGTTCAAAATGTAAACAAAGGGGCAAAATGCACCGTAAAAACAAAGTTACTCACGGGTTTGCATTTGCCACCTTCATAAGCCACACGTTATTGATTTTCATACGTTTTATATTGAACACGTATAAAAAATTAAAAAAAATCATATTTCTTTTAGTTTTGTACTTCATTTTACTAAATTTTATATTATGATCAACTGTGTTTTCATAACGTAGATCTACAGCAAGGTTGTCGTTCTTGCAAGTATTGCTTCCTTCCAACAACCTTTGTATACAGTATTGAAAAACGTCAAAGTTCGATTCTGCTAGCAGCGCAAGTTGACAGCTTTGTACACAAATAAAGATTTTGTCAAGATGATCTGTGTAAAAGGTCAAATTAATATAAATAATTATGTTCAATAATGGTTAATAATTCAGAAATGATGCACTAGCGTAGATATCTTTCATGTGCTACACTATAAAATATAAAAATATTTTTGTTTAATATCGGAAACAATAATGGTCTTGGCAACCTGGGTCTGTTTTGGATCGTATTGCCCCATGTTTACATCGGTGCATTCTGCCCCACCGTTCGGGCCATTTTGCCCCACATTGTTAAAGGCGCATAAAAAAGAATGAAAACCTTATCTAACTAAAAATGGATAGTTTTGATATTACTTTTGGCATTTTTAGTTGATAGAAAAGATGTTAAGGAATCGAACTGTGCTAAATTTAGATTTTTTGCCTGAATGGATAGCGAGGAATAATTTGTTTTGCTTAAGGGGTGCGTATTGCCTCACCTTACCCTACTCTTTAGGCGTCGGACAAATATTACTGAGGTTTTTTTACTTTGTTTGTAAAACTCTTTTGAAATAATCATATTCCTATGGGAATTGGGTACAATAATACAACATTTGTACATTTGATTTGTACAATAATACAACATTTGATAAATATGTCGCCGGATTATCTGTTCTTTTTCCAGTCCATTCCTATGCACGAACCTGGCCGTTTTTTTCAGTGGCCAGCTCATAAATATTGCATAAGTCAGTTGCTTATCAGCGCAAGTAGCAGATGCTGCTGTCGCTTCCGGATGGCAGAGCGCAGAGCTATATCTGGCAAGCTTTGTCTGCCGGAAGGACCATCTTTCTGCCGGCCCGAACTCGCTTATCAACGACTCTTTATTCAACGGAACCCCAAGTGATGAATATCGCTATTCATAGTCAAAACGGAAATTTCCGTTTCGGTTTCCGTTGCAAGCCTTAGAATATTTGCGAAGGAAAGGTTTAACACCTGGAAGGCAAGTCAATTAGACGGTGGCGTTTCTCGGTTTACTGCAACTAAATCGTACACACTGAAGGTATGAGATAAATTTTCTCCCTCCCTCCCTCCCTCCCTCCCTCCCTCTCTCTCTCTCTCTCTCTCTCTCTCTCTCTATCTCTCTTCCCCTTTCTTTTACTCACACTGTAGTATACTTACTCAGGCCATCTCTGTTCGCATCAGACACACAGCGATGTATCTTCCCTAGCTAATTAACGATGACACCATTGAGAAAACTGGCAAATGCTCGCAGATCATTACGGGGTGGGCCCGTTTTCCTCCTGGATGGATGTCCAGTGTAAATAATAAGCTAGGGCAAATTTATTACTTCCCTCATCCGTAGAACAACAGCACGTGCTTCCGCCCAGATAGCTCCATGGAGGTCTAGTAATTTTTTTTTTTTTTGCACTCATCTGCAAATAGTGTTGGGTGTCACACAAAGAGAGGGGCAGTCCTCCGTAATGGATGGGCGGCCACGACTTTAAAACCCAGGCTAAGCCGAACGAGCTTGCTAAGCTAAACTCTTCTTCAAAAGCATGCAAACCAATCGTGAGAGGGTCATTATTAAAAAAGGCTAACGTCAAGCTACGAGAAATGCGAGGCAGTGATAGAAAACCGACGAAACCCAGGTATTTCTAGGTGGCCTAGGAAAGGAAAAACGGGGCATCATGTGGGTTTGTTGGTTCATCAGCACGTACACTCTAATGGCTGACAGACCATGGCGATCGCAGAGCCTTCAGAAATGGATCATGCCGCAGTTTTCGACCACAATTTAGCCCAAAAGCGTTTGGATGTCATGCGTTTGTTATTGTATTACGCAATGTTGCTGTAGCGCTGTTCAAATTTGACTGGGACGACTATAGTCAACACAATCGATGGCAAATATTTGTGGCACAATACTGCTTTATGGAAACGGTACGTAAAGTAACAATATGCATATGTGACCGCACGACTGTGAGCGTGAGCAAATATTCACATGCTATTGGCGATCTTCACTTGTCGGGAAACCATGAGCACCGTTATGTATACCATGCAATGATAGAAAAGAAAAAACCCAGGAGCTGGATAAGAACAACCGGCAGTTTTCCGTGAAACAGACGTTGATATGTTCTACCCATTATGTTTAATACTACACGGCTAAACATAATCAGAACCATGAGAAATTCCACTCTAGAACATCATTTTGGATCCTTCTCTTACCGGAAGCGGATGTGGATCCGCCCTGTTTCTCTTGCTACTGATCCCACACAGGCCCAGATCGCTTCCGATTAATACTTGGTTAGATCCGACACATCTCCAGCTGCCTTCCTCGTTGTCGGCAGCTACTGAACTGGTTTGGTGGTAGCAATCCGGCAGCCATATGGTGCAACATCCACATCTTCGGGTTCGGGTTTCGATCAACGGCGTTGCGTTGATTCCGCAAAAAAGGGACTAACCGCAGCACCGGGACCAAAGCAAACAAGACAAAGACTTGCCAGTAGAGTGAGCTGCACCCTTTTTTTTGTTGCCCCCCAGCAGCAGCCATGTCGCGAGGGCCTGCCTTAGAGCAGGACGCGCGTTTTCCCTTTATTCGAACGAACCACAACGAGGGGCGCATATCAAATGAAGTTGATTATTTGCAAGCCGTGCGGTTTGTAGCGCTTTTTTATTGTTTCGAAACATTTTTTTCATCAATCGTACAAACCTGTTGCTAACGGGGGGTCAATAGTTAAAACAACGCATACTCTAAGAGCTGATTCAAGTTCAAAACTCAACACCACCACCATCGCCCCTTGGTTGCGTTATCAAATGGAACTTCGTAATGGACCTTCTGCCCACGTTGATGCCCACCAGGTGTGCGGAAACAATGTGTCACCGTGACACTGGAGTGTAGTAGCCGCGCAAACAACAACGATCGCCGAGCGCTACTGTCAAACGTGATTAGCCCTGATTCAACGAAACACGAGCGGGATTGGCGAAGTGCAATTGCACTGGACAGCGAATTGATCTTGTAAAACAATGGATTTGACATTGAAGGTGCCGTGTTTAGCGACGTCATATCTGATCTGATCGCGGTTAGGCCAAGCGCAACCGCGGTGGCCCCCAAATGCAATGTTTAATCAAACCGACGGCGTCCGACACAGTAGTGCCCCAGTAGTGACCGATCCACGCTGATAGATTGCGACAGGCAGCGGATTAGACGAACGGTGAACAGGGGAAGCCTGGACGGTTTGGAACTACCGTGCATATTCTACACCCTCATTGTCATTGTCGATCAAACGGTTGTCAGCTGGTTCTAATTAGATCCGATTGCCTGTACCTCCTCTCTTTCCAGGATTGCTGGTTAGCGGCGAGCAAGTTCTTGCTTTCCACAGAAGCATCACTGCTAACATCGGGTAATGGCTGTTTTCGGGCTCGTCTCGGCCGTTGCCGGGTTCGTGAAGGTCCGCTACTTGCACGATAAGGCCATCATCGACAACATAGTGTTTCGGTGTCACTATCGCATCACCAGTGCGATCCTGTTCGCTTGCTGCATCATCGTCACGGCGAACAACCTAATCGGCGATCCAATCTCCTGCATCAACGACGGTGCCATCCCTGGCCATGTGATCAACACATACTGCTGGATTACGTACACGTTTACGCTGCCGGGACAGCATGGCCGCAAGATGGGCACCGAGGTGGCCCATTCCGGCCTGGGCAACGACAATCAGGAGCGCACGTACCACAGCTACTACCAGTGGGTGCCGTTCATGCTGTTCTTCCAGGGACTGCTGTTCTACGTCCCGCACTGGATCTGGAAGAACTGGGAGGAGGGTCGCATGCGCATGATCACCGAGGGCATGCGTGGAGTGTCAGCGGCAAGTCCGGTCGAGCGCAAGGCACGTCACGAAAGATTGGCGCAGTATCTCGTCGATAGTGTCAATACTCACAACACCTACTCCTTTGGCTACTTCATCTGCGAGGCGCTTAATTTTATCAATGTGGTAGGTACACCCGATCAGAAAAGATAATCATCGATGAGCGATGGCGCAATCCTTTGACCAAGGGTTTTTTTTCTCCACTGCACACAGGTCGGTAATATCTTCTTCGTCGACAAGTTTCTCGGTGGCACTTTCCTGACGTATGGCTCGGATGTGTTGAAATTCTCCAACATGAACCAGGAAAACCGTTCGGACCCGATGATCGAGGTATGTTATAGAGCTAACGGAAAGCGTAAAAACCCCGGGGAACATTCCGAATCTTCTACGTTATATTTTCCACCACTCCAGATATTCCCTCGAGTGACCAAGTGTACATTCCACAAGTATGGTGCATCGGGTAGCATTCAAAAGCACGATGCGCTCTGTGTACTGGCCTTAAACATCCTTAACGAAAAGATCTACATCTTCCTTTGGTGAGTACAGCGATTTGCTATCCTGCAGACATCGGCCGAACATGAATGTACTTATGCGTACTTGTATCTTTCCCGTCAGGTTCTGGTTCATCGCATTGGCAGTCGCTTCCGGTCTGGCCATAATCTACTCTGCCGCCATTGTCATGATGCCAACAACTCGTGAAGCCGTGCTAAAACGCCGCTTCCGCAAGTCCGCCCCTGCCGACGTCTGCAACCTGATCCGCCGTGTGCAGATCGGTGACTTCCTCTTGTTGCACCTGCTCGGACAAAACCTGAACGTCACATCGTATGGTGAATTTATGCACACATTCATCAACTTGCTGGAAGAAGGCCAGCCGATGTCCGGTGATACGCCGTCTGCACCATCGACACTAGAAATGGCTCCGATGTACCCAGCAATCGAGAAATACGGTAAAGAAACTAAAACCTAAATTCCACGCACTGTCCGTGTTCTGGCTGATGGATTTCAGCAGCAGCATCCTGGCACCGTTATAATCACTACACCTCTCGAGACTCAAGTTTCCCCATGTAGCACTGAATGTGTGCTAAGTAACGTTTGTGGTAGCTTAGATTGTGCAACATCAACGAAGATCAACTGCTCGGCGTCGTTCGAAGACACAAAAGATCCGTTAAACTATAAAAAACACCTTTTAGTTTGATGCATGAGTAGCTGTTAGATGATTATGTGTCAGTGAACATGTAGTTTATTTTCTTGTCCGTACCCTAGTTGCTACAGCGTAAGATCCCTTACACCCCATACGAGCATGATTCCATTCAAAATTATTCCTTCCTATGTCCATGCGCTAATGATACACATACATACATTTATTTCCGATTTTTGGACCTCCACAAACGCGCGCGACCACCGGCAACATCATTGGAAAATTGGAAAACCGCGATCTTGTACTACTGATACTGATACTGATTGCCAACTACAATTACAGACAAGGAAAAGGAGGTAATGCATCAGGACTACGAAGCGTAAGAATGCCAGACACAGAGTGAGGATCGGAGATGCAAGTTGAATTCGATCTCAATTTGCGGGAAAAGGCACTCTGGAGGCAGGCAGGAGCGAGCAGTTAAGATTAGTGAAAATCTCAGCCACGAAACGTTTATAGATAAGTAGGGTTGATAGATAAGACACGAGCGAACTACTTCTCAAATTTTAACAAAGTAACACATTAAGGTGACGACAATTGCGCGAAAAAAACTGACTGGCACAGAAAACATTCCTAAAGCTCTTCGATCCACTAGCGACAAAAGTGGTTTAGAGAGTCAGGGAACAACAAATCATTTTAAGAAACTTCTTTACGAACGACCGGATGGATGAAATAGGAAACGCGACTATGGAGCCGTATTTTAAACGGTTTTGAACACAATGGAGCCAGAACCTCTTTCCGTTAGATAGCGAAGTAGAACAATCAACAGAAGACTGTCCAGTTTTGTACTTTTTTTTTTAATTCTATTCACTTTCGAAAATAAAATTCTATTGTATGATTCTTCTATGCACATCAGCGAGCAATGGCCAAAATTTTAAAACATCTTATTTTAAATTATCTTCTCATTATTTTAAAACTTGACACAACTCAAAAAAGAAATGCCACGGCACGATAGCTCGAAAACATTTATCAAAAAGGAAAAGATGCATTTTTGTTAGAGGAGAAACTAATGCACCATGTTATGCCCATGCTGTCATTTAATAGATTTTAGGCAACGTTTATCTCGTTTACAACAAATACTTTTAAAACAAACTGCCCTAGGGAAAAATTTTAAGCAACCAATTTAGATTGTAAAAAATGGAATATGTGTAGGTAAACAAGAAACTTTTATTTCTGACCCAGCAAAAAGTAAAGACGAAAAAAGGGAAACGAAACTCCTCGCGTAAGACCGCATTAAGAGGGAAGCAATGTATCCGCCAGATGAGTGTGTTTTTAATCCACTCTTCAACCCGATTTCGACAGTATACTCAACGATGTTTTTTTATGCACTAGCTTACATTAGTTAGGTAATACGATCGTCAGTACACTCAATTAAAAAATTGGAGCAATAGTGCGCATTGAGAAGGTATATCAAGATTGAAAAATTACAGTGACGCTGGGGTGTAGACAAAAATCGTGCTGTCGTTGTCATAAGTTTTGCATTTTGGACACTTGCCTCTCTGCAGTATTTGCCAAATTCACCTTCTTGGCTCACGTTATGATAAACATGCCAAAATGTGTGTTAGTGAAGAGGTGCAAAGAGGCAAGAGAAAAGAAACAGGTCGAGGAAATCGACAAGCAACAATGAGTGTAAACTCTAATTGTGATTACATTGATAAGATTAAGAGAAGGCTAATAAAGATGATCTAGATTTTGAGCAATGTTCTTTTTCCTTAATTTAGTAATTTAATATTTGGAATCCTTTTGAATGGAATCCACACCCAAACTGTACCCAATGGGCTACAATACAATCTATTTTGACAATTTCTTGTGCTGATTCTTCAAGAAAGCCTCGGACAGAATAACTGAGTGTTACAAAAATTACTTAAAGAACACAAAAGATATTTTCAGAATTAACAACAACGTTAGATATAAAATTGATGATCTGACTAATGACTAAATGCATATCAGGTCCGCAAGTAAATATTGGCCGTTTTGAAATCGATGCAGTCAGCAGATCCTAGCGCTCCATTTTTATGTATCCAAAACATTGTAATTTAGCTAGGGCGTTTGGTTAACAAAATGTATTGAGACATTCGTGATTTAGTTATTGCGTCACATACCTTTGGCCTCATTGATATGCCCGATTTTGTGCTGAAACACATCATTTGCAGGAACTGCTGATCCAGAATTCCGTTATCTCATCGTGACGGATGATGAAAAATTGATACATTACAGTAACCCAAAGCGAAAAAAATCATGGGGATCCCTGACCATGCCCCTGTTTCATCAGCTCGGTCGAACATTCATGCCTCGAAGGTTTTGCTCTACATCTGGTAGGACCAGATCGATATCATCTGCTATGAGTTGTTTCAACCGACCAAAACATCACTGGAATACAGCTTTGAACTCAATTGATCAGATTGAGCCGAGCACTGCGCGAAAAACTATCAGAATACCAGCGCAGGTATGACAACTAGTCAAACATGTACATGGACAACGACAAAACACTCGGCCCAAAGCTGCCAAACCGGTGATAACCTGCCTGGAATCGTTAAAATGGGAAATTCTACCCCACCCGCTGTATTCTCCAAATATTTCACAGTAATATTAACATCTGTTCCATTCCATTGCACATAATCTGGTTGACCAGCAGTCCTGAACAGATGAGGAACTTAAAAAATGATTTGATTCGTTGAATGCGTTGTAAAAGATAAAGATTTCTTCCGAAAAACAGATCGAAATTTGCCAGAAAAAAAGACAAAAAGTTGTAGCTAGTGATGGGCAATACTTTGGATGATCGAGCCATTGCTACTGAAACTGTCACGATGAATCAAAATGTTTCTTAAAAATACGGCCGTTATGTAATTGTGCACCTGACAGATGATCTGATTTCCGCACCATTTCAGTGCAGGCACTTTACTTGGCAAGAATTCAAGTGTGTGCATGTTGCATACTGACAGGCGTTACAAATGGCATAAACTGAATCCCCTACGCCACACGAACCGCGACGCGCAGCGTAGTGTCAAATTTTGACGACGCAAACACTGCTCGAAGAACTCGCTACCGGCGCGTTCTCCATGACTGGGGTACCTCTCGCTCTAGCTCTCCTATTTGTTGGTTTGCTTACCAGTATCAAACGGCTAGAGAACGTTCAAAATGATATAGGAGCTAGAACAATTGGCGTATACCGCAGCGTTAGGAACGATCCGTCTGCTAAAGAGAAGAATGAGGAATCAACGGAAGCGCGAATAACGGATGCGACCCATCTTTTTCCGAAGGGAAGAAGACGATAACATACTGTTGGACCCCCCGGAGATGAAGGAAAAGCCTCATCCGTATTACCACGGATGAGTTCAACATGCTTAGCAGATGTGGAGCAATGCATAATATGCGAACACGAATTCAAACTCGATCACAACCCACCATTACGATAGGTACGACGGTAGAAAAAGCTTCGAAGCGGTAGAGCTTCAGCTAGCGATGCGGGTCGCGGTTTGTGTGGCGTAGGGGAATCACACTAGAATAAAAGGTTGGATTCTCAGGAAATATTTGTGTATTAAAAAATGAAACACCTATTTAGTTACAGATTTTTTAAATACGATACAATGTGAAGTCAAGAGCTGAAAAATAGATTTTAAGAGTGTCCATGAACAATCTAGCGTAGATGTATTATTCCGAAGACTTCAAACAATCACATAAGTTAGAATGATTAACTTACCGGTTGCCCCAATCTATCTTGGATATCACTTTCATTTGCAGATCATAAGTCTGATCCTGTGTTAGGGTAGAGCTGAGCAGTTCCCGGCGGCTCTCGAGCAGCGCCAGCATTACTTTGCGAAGGGAGGTAAATTTGTATTCTTCACGTTCCTGAATAGCGAATGAATAAGAGTAAAAATATTGCAATTGATTGAAAAAATGCCAAGCTCTCAAAGGCATCTTCACAAATTTACATACAATCGGTTATGTCAATACTCACCACAAACAGTCGTTTCCAAATTTCGGACCATTCTCGAAGCACCAACGTACATTCGGCCACTACCGGTTCCACCTTCGACAGGTCCTTCAGGTAGATGTACGACTTGGGAAAGAGCCCAACTTTACGTGGCTTTCTCGGGCAGGTACCACGGAACCAGTAGGCTGTTTCTTCCAATATTTCCACGCAGTCTCCCACGTCCAACGCGAGTCCGTGCGTCACATCGCCGTGCCAGTTGTGGATCGCTGAGGAACAGACATACAGTTGACAGTCAATTTTTGCGTGCAAACGTTATTGCATGGATCTACAATCAAGTTGAAACCACGGTAATCTCTAGCATACTCATCGATCATTTCTGATACCAAGATCTGCCGCTGGAAAGCCCAAACAGATATACGCTGTTTTAAGATGCTCCAAAATAGTCGAGTTCGTGTCCAAGCACATGAGTATTCAGGTTCTCTAGCGCTGACCGAGCGATGAAAACATGTTGCACATGGCAGACTTGTGTGTGTCTGAATCCGTATTGCACAAAACCCGGTGCTTACTCATTCGTTGAAAAGGGTAAAATTGTAACCAGCATTGTAAAATTAACCGCAAAAAGAAATGAAGAAAATATGTGTTTCTAATGGACAAGTTGTGACCGACGGAGATCGTATGTGTTCAACACATTCGATATGGTATGTAAACAATACAAACACAGTATGAAATCAACGGCGTGATTTTGTTTGAAAGCGTGTTGTCTTTGTGCCAGTTGAGTCCTATGTAAACATGATCTTATACTTTGAACAAACTCGATCTACCATTTCTTATTAACAAAAATCATGTACGATTATGTTTGCATAATTTACAGTACCCACAGGTCAATTCAAACATTTATCAGAGGGAAACATCTTAAAAAATAAGGTAGTTCAAGTGTTGCGGGCACAACCCAGCCGGCAGTGTGCATCAAATCATATAACATTAGGGACAATCATCGGCGCTAAATATTGTATAGGCCGGTCCAGACGAAGAGCAAACACATGATATACCCAGAGCAAGGCGTTTGCAAAACGATCAAATCGGTCTTTTCTCTTTATCGGTCGGCTAGTGATAAAAGATTCTTGCAAAAGCCTCAGCGCGTGTATTGGTCCGGCTAGGGAGAAAGTCGAGCAAAGCATCATTTTATACCGGCTCAAAACTCGACCCATTAAAAAAAAGACACTTATACTCGTCTTTGCACGAATATTTTGACAGTTTGCGCTCCATTTAAACCGGCCTTATTGCATAGTAATTTTTGTAAAATATTAAAAAAATATGCAATGATCATAAGGCTATGAAACGCGTAAGATAAATGATTGTATGGTAAAACCATGAAAACTTCCCAGCGACTCTGACCTCATCTGGCTCATGAAATAACCAAAACGAAGTATTCTCTCATAGCCAAAATAATTCTGCGTTTTTATCAATTCAATTGACGTCCTGAAATAGTTATCAAATCCAACGTAACATTTTGATAGAGGACATCTCGGCTGGCCAGTCCAATGGGCTATTCCGGCAATAAACAGAGTGAAGCGCTGAGTTTCCAGCAAGAAAGCATTAATCATGCTTTACGGGATGAGTCAACTGGGGTATTGTATGCACTTCTTCGTTGGAAATAACGCCACAAGACACGATGACGGTGTCGAAACGTGCCTTTGGTTCTATTCTACAAACTCTGGTATTTACTACCTCTAAAGAAAATGTATGATAACAGGTAGCATGCAATGATGACTGGCATGAATTATATTTTCTAACAAAGATTGGTTGCCGGTGTCATGAAAGGCCTAAGACTTAATCTATGACAAGAATTAACATTTGGCTTGGATAGTTATCATTTAGCATTTTTAGCACAAACTTTCAATTTTAAAACAGTAAATGGCATTTGGTGTTTTGGCGTACTTAAGGATAAAGCTCGCGAATGGAATCAATATGAATTTGTTTATGTTCTCAGCTTAAACAACTTATTTTCTATTCCATGTTTAGAACATTTTCATAATGTTGCTTGCTATACTCAAAGTTGATTAGTTTAAGAGATCAATGTGTTATAAATTGGTAAAATATAGAACAAACATCTTCTCATTTAATGCAGAATACTTTGATATCAAAACATTAAAAATAATGTTAAAGTATGCCAATTGGTGTGGCATAGGATGTTTAATTAATAGGATGTTTATAAATAGAAGAAATGTTAATTTATTGTTGAAGTGTTGTAGTTAGATCGATATGAACATTATGATTTTCGCAGTTTGCGAGGTACGTTTAATAAACCATGTTTGACACCCAGACTTCTGGTCAAGCTTTCATGCACCAATCAGCTGAAATGATGATGGATCGTTTGTTCATTCTTTCGCTTATTTTAGTCCGGATCTTGTGTGCTGTATTTTATTAACCGTCGAGATGATTTTTTCACTTTATAGCGCAAGATAATTTTTGTTTCTCAGAACTAAAAACATTGAGGACGAGAAATGTTTTTAGTTCTGAGAAATAAAAATAATCTTCCATCTGAATAAATTGTGCTAATTACTTAAACTGAAACAAAAATCATTTGATCGCTGTCAAACTGACCTTACCATCATTCATGACGGCCACACACCATCCAAAATGAACTATTGTCGCCCACTACATACACATACACATACATTAGACACGCCAAAGCATGAGAATGACGTCATGTACAAAACAAAATATGATAATTAGCTCGTATTCCATCAATTAACATAAAATGTCTTAACGTGCATGCTCATGAGAAGGAGAAACAAGAGAACTTCGGAAAGGTAGAATAATGTTTACAGTTTTTTTGACACGTGACACGTGACAATTTGTGTAACTATTGGGAAAACGATTACGAAACGAGGCATAAGTTCAACGTTTCTTCGCCTTCCATCATCTTCTTTACTTATTTAAGCGCTTGCTTATTTAAGAAGAAACGAGACATCGTAAAGATAAATGCACTAATAACCCTACAAGAAAATTCGCACTTCACAGTCACAAAGTGTAGCTGTAGGGAACAGCAAAGGTTGTTCAGGATTCGTTTTAATCCGTTGCTTCTTACACAAGCGGCTTGGCTCCCCGCAACATAAGCCAGACGGAGTCGAATTTAATACTTAAAAAAAAGCTATCAACTCGGGACATATAAAATCATTACACATCTGCATCTGCCAAACCGGAAACGAGAACTCCATAATTCACATGACGAACGACGATTCGCTCCCCAACCCATCAGGTTCTACCAGCGGTGGCAATAGGATATTTATATATATACATGTGTGTGTCCATTCCCCGCGTTACAAAGAAAAAGATCAAGAAGTGCATGAGGGCATAGTTTTAGTTTTATTATGTTGTCTCGGTAGACACCGCAATTTCCCGAGTCCCATGATCTGTGCGTTTAGGAGCGCCGATTTTACTGGGGTGAGCTTACCGAGGTTCCAAAAGAATGCAGTCGAGACCAAGACCAACAAATGATTCCTCAAAAAAAAATCTGTCTGAAGAAAGGGCAAGCGGCTGAAGATGGAGCAACAGAAATGACACAACGAAGAAGCGAGAATAATGATGTATCACTGCCAGACATGCATCCGATTGCGCTTCCGCTCCATTCCATGCCATGACCTCCGATTCCCGACCTTCCTTCATTCACACGCACGCCCATCACGTCTCAGGGATTGTCGGTTGCACTGTGATAAGATGCACATGTAAACGAACCAACCAGTGCCACACGTTCCGGACATCGCGATTGCTACTCGTAGGATTATTCGATTACGAAAGAAGGATACATCTTGTCCTATTTATTGCATCCCAGCCAGGACACCACAGCATATTTCTTATGGTGGGAGTTGACGAATGCAATCTTTACCGTAAAGAACTGTCAAACGCGCATTTCATTGCGTTGCTATCGTGTTGCTTTCATTGCGCTACAAAATTTTCTTTACCGACCATGAAATATTGCAATCACCATGAGGTGAAATAGGCGTTAAATTCAGTGAGTAGTGAGTAGTGAGTAAATTCATGGAGGTGTTTATTTTCGTTATTTTTACGTGTATTACCTTTTCGTAATATTTTGCAGGTTATATTTTGTGGAAATCCAATGCCATGGAAAGTCGAGAATTCATAACATTACACTTTTATCGGTTGCAGATAGGTGCACAAGCACCGAAAGCGACTCGAAAAAGTAGCCGCATAATTGAATTGCTCACGGTGACTTCGGCTTGGTGGCACATGGCATTTGTGCTGGTTGCATTTTTCCTTATTTTCAATGCACATGTGCATAGCCAAAGTCTCCAGCGAGGCGCGAACTGACTGTAAACTAAAAGAAATACAAACAAACCAACAGGCGAAGTGAATGCGCCGAAAATCCGGTTTTGGAGAGCATATGCGTGGATTGATTTCATAATTTGTTTTGCTACTGACTTCCCCCAATGGTAAACCGTATGGACCTGATGCTACAAAATAATCTCGTATTATAATATTTCGTCTTTGTTACCCTTCACGTTGAACTGACTGGACGAAAATGATTTTTATTTGAAAAGTATCACTAACAGACAAATAACAAATGTTTACCAAAACCATTCGACCTAAAGCACAAACTTTAAGCTAAATGGGACACTAGAAAAAATTGACGTTCTTCTGACTGTTAGCGTCCCTAGAGATTTGGCAGAAACATTTGTTGGCTGTTAAAGTTAGTAATACTGTTGATTGTTGTTCGATGGTTTTGCGGGGATGTAAATCGCTCTAGTAGTTAACAAAAGTCACCCAAAACGTTGGCTACTACTTAATCTAGCTTTCCACAGAAAAATTAAGACTCAGACGTTCGACGTAATAATACTCGATGTTAAAATGAACCAAAAGAGCAAGGATAGCTTCCCAATGTAAAAACAAAAGATGAAGTATGCAAAAGTGTGCAAAAAATTAAACAAATGAACTTTCCCAGTGAACTGGTCACAGCTCGCCGCAGAGTAGTTAAATGATCGAGGATATTTAGAGTTGTTAAAAATATACCAGCATGAGTGAAGAACAACAACTTTATGGATATATGCTTGCTGGAACGAGCCTTGCATTACTTTCCATTCGGCTGAATTCCAAAATGCGATCCAGATACCCGACTAAATTGACATCGACGGAGAAGCATGTGATGATTTTTTTCTTTTCCAAAGGGACGAAGCGGAAATCAGAGACGTGAGGGATACAGGCTAAGCCAGCAAGTTTCCTTGAAAATCCATCGACGCAAGTGCAAAGCATAATAAAGGAACAGTTCAGCGACCAGCGGTAGGACTGTGTAGACGGAAAGGCATCATGGCAAAGATCCAGCCACGCGATATAGAAGGGGTTGAAAAGGAAGTATTGATGCCAGTTACCTTGAGGTTCCGCTTTTTTCCCGACAGGCCCTAGCAAGTTCAAGAAACAAGTCTCACAAAGCTTATATCTGCGGCTGATACTTCAACGACCTGAACGACGCGCACAGGTTGTAGCTATGCTGATATTAAATTACACACTTCCGAGTCCATATAGGGGAGGGGGCAATCATTTTTCATTCATAGATCGACTCCTGTATCTTGCTTCATGGACCAAGATATAATGTTGTAAGCATAAGTTAAGGATAGAACTAGTGCAATGCTGACCTTTTTCATATAACATAGCGGGTAAACAAAGCAAGGAGTACTGGAAATAGATTGAAATCTATAAAATATATACCTTTTTCTTTTTTATGCCTTAAAATCCTTAATTTTATCCTTAAAATGTGAAATATTTTTAATAATTTGTTCCGGAAACCATCATAACGGTATATGGTTTCCTTCAACTGACGATCTTGGTTAACGGAGCATTTGTCCACTGCAGAGTCCTGCAGGTGTCCCATATATTTCCTGCTCTGCATTTGACCCTCTATTCAACGACACAGACAATGGAAAACTGCTCGGTCTTTCCAAGTATTTATACTCAATCAACGGTACCCGAAGGATATCCAACAAACGCACGTCGAAGGTAGTGTGAGCGAAATAAAATCCGGTCGAAAATGTCGCATCTTTGGCACAACAGGTTTTGGCGAGCCATGGCGAGAAATGGCTGAAGAAGCCGAGCACCGGTGGCGCCGATCATCGATGCCGGAAAAGGTTGAATGACACCAAATTTCATCATATGCGACTTCCAAAGGCCAGGTCGTGCTGAACTTGGTGTGAATTTTCCACCAAACCGGTGCCAAGGCCACGAAAGCGAAAGCTATTTAAAAAGAAATGAATGATGTGTTGCTGGCCACAACAACTCTACTCTAGCTGGGAAAATTTATTCTGCTGCACTCCTCGTAACGTGCACGGATGGAAATAGATTTTCAGCTGATTCCCCTCCCGTCGAGACGGTTTTCATGGTTCGATGAAAGGCGTGAAATTATTTACGAAGACTTAAAAATTGGTGGACAGCACACAGTGACGCAATAGCCGTGCACTTTGACCGTCGTGGATTATAAACTTACAATTACGAATAAAAAAAAAATCAGCGCCCGATACGTCGTCACTCTCGTACTTCGCTTATATTCTTGAGAACGAAATTTAAAATCAATACATTTTAAAACTAATAATGTTAAAATTTCATCAACGTTGTACGGTAAAGCTGCTACGTGCTTTATTGAAGTGATAAGGAACTACCGAATACAGCCATCGAAAAAGGAAACCAAGATTAAAGAGTCAGGGCAACAGGCGGGTGGGTATAACCGTACCATCCATCGATAAATTCTCGTAACCAAAGAACAGTACTTCCAACATCGGATTGCCTCCACCGGAAGTCACGCATCCGCCAAACGGTTTCCGTTGTCAACGGAAGCACGCATTGCCACAATCGTAGCCCACCAATATGACGCCAACCGGCAGTTCCTTTCGAACGAAGAGTATTTATCCCGATGATAGCGCTGTGTCCAAAAATGCAAGAATGACTGGACTTTTCAAAGCGTGCGTTCGAGATATGCAAATCGTTATTGTGATCTTTTCACAATACCTGTTGTTCAGGATATCTTGATTTACCTTATCCATAGCCGTAACAAACAGGCAGCATCATATCATTTGTTGCAATTATGGCGCCAGTCCTGAAAGCATTTCATTTTAATTTCTGTTTATCACTTATTGTTTTTCTACAAATTCGCTGTGAATCAAAAGGATTTAAGCTTTTGAAAAACGAATTCTCATCGTTCCGCCACTCTTTGACTGTGCGACATCAACAAACAACGTTGGTGTCCACGAAATAATAACGATCTTGATTATTTTAGCCGTCTTCATATCGCCACATACATACACATACACACACACGCACCATCTTCACTAAAGAAGATATGCTTTGCCCTTCAACCTGTGGCTGACATTCTTCACGGTTGCACCTCCACTTCCTTCGTACCCCTACAGGCAGGGTGGTGTATTTGCTACCAAATTATTCAATTTCTTTCCCGGCATCTGCACTCCACGAAAACAGAACGCAAGGGGAGATAAAATTACGCTACCCGATCAGCATTATCAACAACGGTTTCGACAACTTGCACACTGAAGATGTTTGGGGTTAAGATTTTCAAAAACAACGGTTGTAAACATACCAAAATGATTTGAAAACCTATTCCTACGGTGCAAAGATTTGACTGCTTACGATCTTTCATAATATATAAATTAACCCTCAGTTTGTAGACTTTGCATGGAATTTAAACAAAAACGAGTACGTTGAACCCGCCAATCTCGAACAACATTTTTCAAGTTATTTTTATTATTCAAAGCACATACACCTTAAGTGATAACAGAATTGTCGTTTGCGATGTCTAACTTTATAGACTTTTTGTTCAAAGTGCTCGTTGGATTTGAAATAATTTCAACATAAGATATTTTACTGCAGCGTTACATACCATCGACTCAAAACAAATATGTACGCACACATATTCTCGGCATGTTTTCGTTGCAATTTTTATCCTTCTTTTTGTTTTTTGTATGGCAATAATTAAATGCTACCCGAGTTGTAGCTTTTCCTCACAAGGGATAATTATATACACCTGCTCTAATGAAGGCCTTTTGACTCCGAGTCTTACTGTTGACAAATGTTGTGCAAGCCTGACATTAAAACTGATTTTTTAAGTATCGCCGTTAAGAATATTTTTTGCTAAGATCATACATGTATCTTGCTTGTAAACAGCCCCAGACGGTAATGTACACGAGAAAGCGGATCGGAAAAACGAATATAGCATTATCGGATACATGAACCGTAGACAGCGTTACTCATAATTAGGTATTATGCTGCATAAACTTACCAACTCCATATTTGTTGCTTGTCGGTGTCCAAATCATGTTGACAAAGTTGTTGATATTCCTTTCTTTTCCAACCTTATTTCATCAATACCTTGCACTTTATGTTTCTCAATCACGGCTTTTTTCAAGAGATTGTTAACTGAGATTCTTAGTTAACTAGACCAACTAGGTCTGTCTGTCGATGGAGAGATTCGGAACACTTTAATTTATCACTTGGCAAAGAACAGGACCATTTGCTGTTGGAACGTAGACAACAGGAGTAAAAATCACATTACTGCAGCGTTGAAATGAACTTTTAGAAGATATAAAAAACAGACAGATTACTCAAACGGCAGCGACACTGCCAGGCACAACATACACACACAGGACCAACGGTGTCCGACTGCTCAAGGCGATGTAATCAAACACTTCCGGTATTTGCTCACTTTACTTTCTCCACCATGCTGCACCTTGGACGCAAACTGTGAACGGTGTAACAAAAGCTGTGTTGAAGCATGAATTTACTGCTTTTCCACTTTGGCAGAGCTAGCCATTTTGCAAACGATATGTTTCAGGAACGAAATACTGCCCTGATTAGGTAGGATGCGCATCTTTCCCAACGGGACGACGAAACATCTCTTCCGGATGCTTTGTCAGTAATGGAAGAAAAATCGATATCAAATGCACCAGAGGAACACACCTTTCTAGAGGCACAGAACACTGGACGTACACCGAATTACTAGCGTAGTTCTTTTTTTTTTGAATTCCGGCGTTGGTTGAACTTTATCGTAAACGCTCCGCATTTCCTGGCACCGTGTCCCACACCTCCACACGTTCTATATCCCCCACCTCCATTCTACGGGGATTCACTGAAAAACTTTCACGCCCACTCTCTCCATGCTTTTATCAAACTTTCTTTCTTCTTTGAACACTACAAAATTACCTATCAAAATGTGTTTTGTATATTTGTTCGACGAGTCTTGAACTTGCGGTCTCGTACTCATCCTCTATTGGCGTGGGAACATTTGGTCAGTTACTTCGATACTGCCAATGATGATTGAAGGAATATTCCTATCGTTTACTCTAGGAACAACATCTCCCGACTAACTACTAACGACAGTGACATTCTGACGTGCAACGACAAGAACTGCAAATGCTCACAAGCAGTAATGTACACACGAATCCCGACACACATACACACACTGTTGATTAGATTTGCGAATTTCGCAGTGCTGCTGTAATATTTTCTTCTGGGAATTTGGGCGGTGCGGTGCATAGAACAACTCCTATTCACCGCTTCCCGGACAACTTCTTTACACCGGCACACTCTGTTTCTACGTACGGCTAGTATGTTTCTAAACAATCGCTGAAAACCCAGCGAGGTGGTGTCGACAGTTTCAACCTGCACCCAACAAATTCATCCCGTTCCAAGCACTGGAACAGTGTACCCAGTTCCTAAAAATGACAATCGCCAAGTTTTTCGTGCCTGATACAAAGCGTTACATGGACCTGTTCGATGTGCACAGTGTTAAAGCCGCCGTTGTAACGCTTTTGTTTTATTTTCACACGGAAACCCTGCAGAAAGATACGTGAGTTTCACAAAGAATAAATGTAGCAGCATGTTCGTCTCAGGTTAGCTAGACGGCAGATTAATTTTGTATGCGAACAATTATCGTCGATGTTCTTTTAGTGTCAATATATTTGTGCATTGTGTCCCATCCGCTTTTTTATTCTATTATTATTGTAACTCTACTACTAGATTAAAATTAGAATTCCAGTGCTCCCTTTTACGTTTGACCCAATTGCAATGTTGTGATATTATAAATTCAAAAGTTTAGCTCAATTATGGAACAGTTAGACTCGGCTTTATATTGAACTCTCTAAAGCAATACAAGGTACACAGGAAATAGAACGAGGCAATTAAACAGCAATATTTCTCGCACCAGCTACGGCGGCACTTAACTGACCACCACCGCTGGTGGAATTGTTACTTATCGAAGCTTTCGCTCGTTCGTCACTATTCTGTTTGTACAGTGTCCCGAACACGATGCCAAGAAAAAGTATCAACCCTACCTGGTGGTTCGAAATGAATTTTGTAGCACAATCGGTTGGATTATGGATATTTAAAGAGTGAATCTGCGGAAGAAAAAGGTAGAGATTAGCAGGAAAATAGTATCTTTCAATTTGCTGTGAAGATTTACCTGGTGGGTTAGGTGGGCTGCTATCAGCCCAATCGAGGTATAGTATGGCCACGTTTGATCACATACCAGCCCAGCAGTTATTAGATTTCCTAGCATTGTAGCAGTAAATCCGGTGAGCCACAGCTTCGTGTTGTCTCCGAACCTCAGGGCGGTTGATTTGATTCCAATCAGCACATCGTCCACCTTGTCCTGATGGGCGTATATCGTGTCATACACTATCGTCCAGCAAACACCGGCGGCGTACAGAGGTAAACATGCAGCCCACTCGACTGATCCTTGCGTTGCACTCCAACCTAGCAGCGCACCCCAGTTGAAGGTGGCGCCGAGCATTAGCTGCGGCCAGTAGGTAATTCGTTTCATTAGCGGGTAAACGATGACTAGACCCAATGAACTGGCCCCCAGTAATATCGAGTACCAGTTCAACTGCAGCAAAACAAGTAGCCCAAGTCCCAACTGACCGGAAAGGAACACGAGCGCGTCAAAGGGTGCGATTTCCCCGGAGACGAGGGGTCGATTCCGTGTGCGCTCCACCTTCGCGTCTATGTCGCGATCCCAGAGATCGTTGATAGTACAACCAGCTCCTCGCATGATAAACGCTCCTACACCGAACAGTCCCAGCAACAGGGGATCGGGCCAGTAACCCGCTGGGGCACTGAGTGCAATACTCCAACCGCATGGCCAAAACAGAAGCCACGAACCGATTGGTCGATCGATACGCATGAGCCTCGCGTATGGCGAAATTCGATCCATCCAGGGGCGCGTTATTCGCGTTCGTTCCGGTAGAACATTCTTCTTATCGCTATTATCACTTGCAAAGCCCCTGGCAGGGAGTATGCCTATAGTTTTTGGTGTCGTTCGCAAAATGTTGGCATGAGCAGCCGGCCTCCTGCCGACGTTACCTATACTGCCAGATGTATGGCTTCGTCCAGTTAACGGCCATCCGGATGTTAGCAACGGCGCGACATACTTTGTGCAACGATTCGCCGGAAGACATATGTTTCGCTTTGGATGACACACTGTCACCGAGATGCTCGCTGCCTTCATCCATTTCCATCCTTGGTGAGGGACAACGATGGTAACTCCTCTGGACACTGCCCCTCGTATCATCGTTTATCGACGGATCGGCACAGCAACTCGTGGTCTGATGCAAACGATGGAGTAGGAGATTGACGTGTACACTTTGTAGCCTCACATCATTCCGGACATAACGCTCGAAGTACATTCAGAATAATCTTGTTACTGTTTCTAAAATAAAACGAGGTAAGAAAATGTTCCCCGGCAGCACGAGTACCGCGCAGTGGTTATTTAACACACGCTACCCCCCAACACAGAATTATTGCAATATTGAACGCAATAGTGTTGACAGTTCTGTGAAGCACCCACCTCGATTGATCCGTTCCAGCAAGTTTTCTAGAATGAACCCAGCGAACGGAACTACACTGACAATCGAGCTGTTTTTGCTTTTTTCTTTCGGATCCCCCGAATCCCGCTTGTCGGGGGATCGGATTACACGCACACAGCGATGAGTCTAGAGGTGGCACGCACACCATAATATATCCGACGCCGCTCGTTAGCAACGGGTGTGAAAGCAAAAAAAGAAAAATATATTGACGTTTTCCCGTCGAGCCATTCCAAGTAGAGAAGCACCATAAGTTATTAATTTCCACTACACTGCACGCGCCTAAAGATATGCAACCGAGGATGCTTTTGCGCGATAAGCTTTCATTCTGGATGTTCCCTTTCTTCAGCAGATGGCCTTTGTTCAAGAGCACAGTTTCGTTTCAGCAAACAATTGATTCCTTTTTTTAATCAAACAAATTTAGAAACCCACGGTTCAGATTCGATTCCCCCGAACGGTTCTACACGATTCAGTTCCGATACGTGCAAAAGATGATACACATATTCCCATCACTAATCCTCTGACAGTTCTGGTTGGTGTAGGGCTGTGCCAAAAAAAATCTGCTAGCAAATGCAAAATCTAAAAACAAGTTTCTAATTAAAATTCTAAACAATTTTCATTTTTCAAAATCATATAAGCGTTTATTGATCAAAAATGTTATAGCCTTTTAAATTATAGACCAGTCTTTAATATTTAAGTTTTTTTTCCTTAATTTATTTACCGGCAGCCTCGTGGTAGAACTGTCATCTTCACAGTGTGTCAAAATACCATGCCGGCGAAGGATCTCCAGAAGATAGAAAACGTGTTGTCGATTACCTATCGTGCCGAAAGCAGAAAAACTTGAATATCGTAGAAAATGGCATTGAAGGCGATGAAATGTAAGTTTATCGTGCATGTTTGCACACTCACGTGGCATCGTGTATTTATTTCTCGATCGTTACAGGTCGCCAGTCTAAAAGGCAAAAATCCTCGCTTCGATTCAAGGTGATCAAGAAGATTGCCGAAAGTAAGCGCAAGAAGGAAAAGATGGCGAAAAAACTGCCCAAGCTCAAAAGCAAAAAGCAGAAACTGATCCAGGTACCTAACATTTGCCCGTTCAAAAAGGAAGTACTCGAGGAGGTACAAGAGTACAAGCAGAAGCAGGAGGAACTGCGGTTGAAGCAGAGAGAGCAAGAGAAGAAGCAACGCCATGAATCCCTTCGCTCACGTACGCTGCAGACGATGGTAGCAGAGGCCGAGAAGCGGCACGATCAGTTCAACCCAGAAAAGCCGGAAGACGACCAGTACGCACATTTTAGCGCCGACAGCAAGGAAAGCTCACTGAAGGCATACTTTAAGGAGTTCAAAAAGGTAATTGATGCTGCTGACGTCGTGCTGGAAGTGGTTGATGCCCGCGATCCTCTCGGCACGCGTTGCGTAGAGGTGGCAAAGATTGTACGCGAAGCCCCAGGTCAGAAACGCCTGGTGTTGATCCTCAACAAAGCTGACCTGGTGCCTCGCGACAATCTGGAACGTTGGATGAAATATCTACGCCGCTCGGGGCCCGTGATTCCTTTCAAAGCGACGACACAAACACAGAAGCACAACATCGGCCACAAGAAATTCAAGTCTGCTAAAACGCTTGAATGCTCCCCGTGCATTGGTGCTGATCTGCTGAAGGAACTGCTGGCCAATTACTGCCGCAGCGATAGCATCCGCACATCCATCCGGGTCGGGGTTGTTGGACTGCCGAACGTCGGCAAAAGTTCGCTGGTAAATTCCCTAAAGCGGAAGCGAGCATGTATGGTAGGAGCCAAACCTGGCGTCACAAAACAGATGCAGGAGGTGCAGATCGATTCTCATGTGAAACTGCTGGACAGTCCCGGTATTGTGTTCCAGCGACCGAAGGAACAGGATTGTAACCGATACTTTGCGCTGAAGAATGCCCAGAAGGTGACCGAAATACAGGACCCGTTCCCCTTGGCATCGGACATTCTAAAGAGGGGAACAACGATGTACTTTTGCAAACTGTACGACATTAGTGAGTTTCATACGGTTGATGAATTTCTTGCAAAAAAAGCCATCCGTATGGGCGCGCTGGCGAAGAAGGGCGTTCCGGACGTGCGGAAGGCGGCCCGATCGCTGATCGAGGATTGGAACAGTGGAAAGATTAAATACTGCACCCAGCCACCAGAGGAGAACACTGATGAGGTGCATTTGGATGCGCAGCTGGTTGCATCCACGGACAACGTTCCCGAGTTTCAGCTCGATTTGGTGGTGGCACAGCTTGGCGATCAGTACGATGCAAGCTTCAAGGCGAAAGACGCGGACGGTATCCAGACGAGCATCAAGAAGGAGGACATTCTTACGATGGAAATCGACACCGGAGGTCCGGTAAACATGCAACTGGCCAAGGATGACCATCGTGAAGGGGCACTGAAGAAGATTCTTGCACCCGAAGGAAAGATCATCGAGCGTGATGATGCCATGGATGGCACCGGCGACGCCAGGGGTCGCAAGCGCAAAGTGAACGATTATGCGGAGGAAGAGAAACGTTATCGGAAGGATCCAATGTTCAAGTTGGAAGGAAATCAAACGACTAACCGAAACCTGAAGCAGGAGTTGAAGAAGCGTAAGAAACAGCTTAACAAGATGGAACAGCAAACGAATGAAACGAAGTTGAAGGTGGAAGAACAAACGAAGGATTCGAAGGCGCAGGTGGAGAAAGAAGATTACGATTTTGATGCTGATTATGCTATGGATGGCTAAATGATCAATCTTTTGGTTGCATTGCAAACATTTCTTTTTCGAAATAAAGCGTATGAAATGAAACAATTTATATAAGTTCTTTTACAATTAACTTTAAGAACAACCAATAAAAAGTTATACATTTAATATATCCACAAAACAGTTGTGCGGTCCACGAAAATGTTACAATAATAATATTTCAGTTTAATTTTTTTTTTATCCTAGAACAAAATTGATCGATATTCGGCTAGCATCCCTGCTGTACACAATTGATATCGTCAGGGCAGCTACTCGTTTCAAACAATCGCTTGCGGATAAGTTCTTTCACTGATATTTAAGTAGAATATCATTCGGCAGAGATGCTAGGTAGGATGATTCCTGCTGCTTGATGCGATCTAGTGCTTCTTGTCGACTCTCAAACTTATGCCGATCCATGAAAATACGTAGCGCCCATTCCATAATCAGGGTGGAGGTGAAAAATTCGGTGTACTGTAAAAGGCAAGAAAAATATTCAATTCTGCAGAATTCTTCTGGCTAACAGGGACATCTAAAGCTATATTTAAAATATTCTATACATATTTTACCTTGCCGCGATCCTCCTCTGGTACAAACGCTTCCTCGAGGTGATGCAGCATAATGAGTTTCTGTTCGTCGTTCATCACATTAGCCAAATCGGTGAAGTAGCAAAGTCCACTGGTGCTTTTCCATTGGCGCTCCGTGCAGTCCTTGTAGCGGACAAATATTTCCAGCAGCTCCCTTCGGTAGCGTCCAAACGTGTCAATGATTTCCTCCTTAGATAAACCAGTGCAGTCGCTGAAAGAAGCAGCGGATTAAAGGATTTGTTTTCTAGCGCTCTGGTGAATCTGTAGCTTACAGCACTTCTACTTTGCTGAGCTGCTTCGCCACCTTGGACAGTTTTTCCTTTTTCCCCTGCCCACGAAGTGAGCTGTCCTTCCGCTGATCAGTCTTTTTACGAATTCCGTTTTTCAGTCTTAGGTGATGTTTGTTTAAATTTTCATCCGACCGGGAAGCGACACATTTCTTGTTGATCTTTAGTTTTAGTTTTTCTTCCGGGCTGTCGGGCAGTAGAGCACGGGCGTTCACTTTGCTGTTCCGTGGCAGCACTTCCCGTTTCACTACCAGTGAACGCGTCGCAGCATTTTCCGACGATTCCTCCTCCAGCCTATGAGCAGCCCGACGTCCGGTCGGAGAGTCCGGTTCGTTGTCGGCAAACATATCTTTTTCACTGTCATACTTCGGGTGCGGCTTGTCGACACTTGTATTGCCAGGCACGTACTCATCGTCGTCGGATCCAAATAGATTTATATCCACTTTGCCACTTTTGTCGGGGCTTTTAGGCGAATTTGCAAGTTTTTTCAGGGGACTTGAGGCGGGAATGTAGGACACTTTCAGGGGTTTGTCCAACATTCCGGGCGTGTACGGATCTGGCTCGTGAAAGTCGACAGATTTGGCTACATCTATTATTTTCGACGGTTTATAGGTGCGCTTTGTGCCCGGGGAGAACCCGTTTCGAGTCAGCGGGACGTACTCCTCGATGGATCTTTTCTTGTCTTGCTTGCCCACCGGCTCGGGGCGATATTCTTCAAAGTCAGACGTATTACGCCTACTGCTGCTGCAGCTGCCGGATGCTGGTGAGGCGGATGTCCTTGTGCCGTTCGTCGAGCTGGCCGCCTTTAACTCATCGATTTCTTTTAACAAGCGCAGCACAGTTCTGTCGCGATCGTCCACCTTGTCGAATAGCAGACGACCCTGGTCGCTTATTTCCACGTAAATGCAACTTTCATGAAGGATGGTCTGCCTCTCTTTGAATAGTATGTTAAGGCTGTTACGAAAATGCTTGTCCCGAAACTCGTACTTCATCTGCAGATATGGCTGATCGGAAGAGTGCAGACGATACTCTTGGTTTAGTTGAAATGGACTGTCCTTTTCGCCATTGTTACCGTCTGTGGGAAGATGCTTGCGAAATAGATCGTACAGTTTGGAGTAGATGAACGTTTGCCAGATGTCGCGCGTTAGATATTTATTCCGTGCCGCATGCTCAGGTTCGTGGATGTCAGCATTTTCGCATGATTTTAATAGTGGCACGACAACGATGTTGGCAAGGATGTATTTGTCGCCAAACTGTAAAGACAATTAAAAATTGGGCGTTAGAAAATGCCCAAGACCTTGCGGATGAAAATCAACTAAACTGTCCCACCTTTAACTTTTCGATTAAATGTGATGAATGCATTTCGCTGTTAAAGGTAAAGCGTACATCACAAACAAGTATTCACACAGCACTTCCACGAGTTGGTTGAAGGGGAATGAGAAATCATGGGTAACTTTGCATTCAATATCAGCAAAAAGATTTCTTTTAATCACGAACAAAATAAAACTGTAGTGAAATTTTTAATTTGCCATGAAACACTTGATTGAACAAAATAAATTCTGCAGAAACGCAAGCAAAATAAATATTGACAAGAGTACGTAAACATTATTTTTCCGCCGCGAACACTGCTGTCAAAGGTTCCCACCGGCTAGTGTAGTTCACCTAATCAAATAGAATAATTGAACCCGCTGGCAGAATGACGTCCAAAGGGACGCGTTTCTAGGCTAGCTACCCGATGGTCGCAAAAGTGGTAATTCGTTGGCTTATTCGTTCGGGCTATCGAGGCTGCTGATAGACCGGACGTTTGACAGCGCTGTAAGCTGGAGTGTTATCACGCGTCCACACGGCGTTCGATGCTCTTCGAACAAAAGCTCCCTGGCTTAGAGCTTTCTGCATCGAACACGAGAAGTGAACACAGAAATGATGGGTTGTTACTTTTTGTATGGAGATGACAGCTCATCGAATAGCCATCGAGCCTCTGAACATCATATTTGAGCACTTTTTCCAATGCCGACTAGGCGAATCGAGCCAATTCAGGTAGTTTTGACAATGATAAAAAGTCAAAAAATTCATTGTCTTGCGAACAAAAGCTCCCGTGTGGACGCGCGGTTAGGCTACGTTTCTAGTTTTACGCAAACGCATGCGTCTGCGTTTTTTTTTAAATATATCTTCTTGCTCTTCTTGCTCAAACTGCGAACATTTGGATCCATCACCAACACAGGCTTAAATAGCGTGACTTACGAACGCATATGAGCGTTGCATTGGCGGTCACATTCGGATTTATAAAGAGTGAAAGAGTAAGGATATAATCGGTCTCTTTCTCGCACTTTATAAGGGTAGCTCTAGACTTCCTCTACTTACCCCTCGCCAACAAAATGTGTCAAAAACTACTCGATTTTCCTGGCTGGGTCGTGTCTCAGAATATCATATTCGAGCACTTTTTCCAACACGACTAAGCGAGTCGAGCAAATTCGGGTAGTTTTGACAATGATGTAACCGCGCGTCCACACGGAAGCTTTTGTTCGCAAGACACCGAATTTTTTAAATTTTTATCATTGTCAAAACTACCCGAATTTGCTCACTCGCCTAGTCGCCATTGGAAAAAGTGCTCAAATATGATGTTCAGAGGCTCGATGGCTATTCGATGAGCTGTCATCTCCATACAAAAAGTAACAACCCATCATTTCTGTGTTCACTTCTCGTGTTCGATGCCCGGGAGCTTTTGTTCGAAGAGCATCGAACGCCGTGTGGACGCGCGGCAAAGTAAAAAAAATCGTTGTCTTGCGAACCAAAGCTCCCGTGTTGACGCGCGGTTAAATAGAATCGATCCTATTTTCGCTTCTGCGCAGCTAGAGCCGTGCAACCCTCGTTCACTCGCGTGCAACCAGCGGGCAACCTGAGTTGCGGGGGTGTGGTTGCCTGAATGGGATGCGGCTTTACAGTATAGCTTTTTTCCAACAACCTTGGTCAAGGGATCGAATCTTCAAATCTACCGAATCCCGATTCTGCCAACCACAAAATCAGTTGCTTTTGCGCCGTTATCGGGATCGGTCGTTATTTTTCTATTAAAGGTGTGCAGTGAAAAAACGTGTCAAACCGACTACTCTCCTCAATTCGTGGTAAAAGCGCCATTTTCAGTTCAGCTCATTAAAGGCAAGTGATTTCGTTAGAATGGACGAAAGTAAATTGGAAATGCTTGTGGAGCCCTGCCAAGGAGAAGACGGAAATACAACGAACTGTGAAACTGTACAGGGTAGGTGGTAAAACGCTTGGAAGAGATTTACTCTTACTCATTGTTCTAATGAATATTCCAGAATTTGCCCCAGTTCTTGATAATTCAAACATGGCGAATGCGCATTGTTTGGTAGACGACCGCAGTGACTTCGATGAAGATCCGAGTTTGTCGTCAAGTTACAGTGATGATGATGGTTTCGATGACTATGAGGGAAACACGTTCCAAGAATGTCTGCGGACATGGGCAAAATCGACGAAAATTTCCGAGAATAGCCTGGATGAACTGCTTGCGATAATTCGTAAGAAATCATTTGCTGATGTACCTAAGGACGCCAACACTTTCTTGCAAGGGGACCTCGATGACGGACAGCTATGGTACGACGGAATAGAAAAGACCATTCGCCACTACTTTCGGTAAGTTAGTCTAATCGAATCATTTGCATCAGTTTGTATGCCCGGCATTGCTGAAATAAATCTCTTCTTTCGTTCTCGCCTTCAGAAATTATACGGAGCTTGTGGACGTGTTGGAAATAAATATCTCGCTGGAAGGCCGTTCCATCGTTTCCTACAAGACTACGCGAATTTGGCCAATTTTGATGGAGCTGAGAAATATACCCCAAAAGCCGGTATTGGTTGTTGGCCTATTTTGCGGTTCACCGCTGGCAGCCAACCGTGAGAACTATCTTCGGCCGTTAGTGATCGAGTTGAATCATCTTTGCAACACCAAGCTGAACATCAATCCGAATCATCTATATGGGAAAGTGATGGCCGTTCGTTTGAAGGCAATCATTGCTGATGCGCCTGCACGCGCATTTATGACCGGTAGGCGCGATCGCAAAGGACGGGCATTACATAAACTTGCACGTTTAACACACTGTCATCTCTTTTCAGGTCTTAACTACCACCAAGCGAACAGAACGTGCTATAAATGTATTTGCGATGGTACATACGACAGCGATGAATTGAAAGTGACCTTTCCGGGCGTTGCTGGAGTCCCCCGGACCGACGAAAAGTTCAGAAATGGGACATATGGGGAAGAGCACAGGCTCTCGAAACCGTTGCTAGAGCTTAACAGTTTCAATGCGATCCAAGACGTTGTAGTAGGCGATGGGATAGCAGTAATGCGTAAGTTACTGTTAGGATGGGCAGAGTCCGAGTTGGAACCATTCCCAAAATGGTCGTCCAAGCAGAAGCAGGAAATAGATAAGATGTTATTAAGAATGCGATTTCCTTCCGAAATTGAAAAGGAGTTGCGCGTGTTGCATTATGCACTGTGCTGGACAGGGTCGGAACTGCACACGTTCTTGCACTATGCAAGTATCGCAATTTTGAAAGATAAGATCGATAGTGCCGCTTATGAGCATTTCAAACTTTTTTATTGCGCAATGACAATCTTATCGTCAACCGCATACAAGCAGCGTTGGCAGTACGCGGGAGAGTGCTTGGTACGGTTTGTTGAACAGTTCGATACGTTTTACAAATCTCACCTCACCAGCGTCGTACACAATCTTTTGCACCTGACTGCCGAGGTGCTCCGATTCGGACCCATACCTTCCATTTTCAGATACTCTTTCGACGCCAAGCTTCGATTCATCAAAGGCTTAGTCAAGGAAGGGAACCATCCGTTAGGAAAGGTAGTTAGCAGTCTATCGGAGGTGAAGGAAACGTGCAGTGAAGAGTCCAAAAAATATCCCCTAATGATCCTAGATCAACAGGAGCTAGGTATAATTTTGCACCTGAATTCCAAATTCATGCTTAAGAGAGGGAAACGAGACGGTTGGTTTCTGACGAAAGAAAACATAATCGTTAAGTACACCACTGCGTCCTTGACGGAGGGAAAACCCTTAGAGGTTCACGGTCATCCGATATTCAAAAAATCTGCTACATTTTCGACTCCTTGCTCATCGGCAATTATTCATAACTTTAAAGCCAACATTTCGGATATGTCTTCTAGCGTGATAACTGTCACCATCTGGGACATAAAATGTAAGTTGGTCGCGGTTAAGCCGGATGAGCATTCTGGGGAAATTTATTTTACACCACTCTTGCATACGTTGGGTGTCATGAATTTTAATGAATATTTTAGGAAGAATCACATGTAATCAAATTAATATGTAAAATATGGAATCAACTTACAATTTATAATAATATCAAATGTGGTTTTTCAATAAAAAAAAAACAAACGAAACATACTACGCGCCTACGTATAGCCTGCCCAGCCAATGTACATCTGTGCGAGATTGTCCATATCGGCCGCTTCCTTGATAAGATGATTAACCTGGCCTTCGATGGACAACGGCATACGCGACTGTTTGCCGTTGATCTTTACGTATCCTTTGAGCCGCTCTTCGATGTTCTGCACGTTGTGCCACGCCTGGGGGTCGGTGCGTTCGGTGTTGCTATCGCGCGAGCTGAGGTCCCCGATTCCGCTCCCAATCTTACTCCACGAAACCATCGGATCGTAAACGAACGGCTTCAGCACGGACATAAACGTCGGCGCCTGGTTGTGTAGTATCCTCAGCACGATCTCACAACAGCGCCGGAACAGCCCCTCGACTCCCAGAGGGCCCATCGCGTGGACCATGTTGTGCGTAAGACGGAACGGTACCACCTCCGGAATTTTAAACGTTTCGCCCCGGTTGAAGAGACAGTTGAAGTCGACATGCACCGTGTCACCGTTGGTCGAATCGAACAGGATGTTCTCCCCGTGACGATCGCCCAACCCCAGAATGTACCCTACCATGGATATGACGGCCGTCGTTTTGATGTAGGACGAGCGGGCCTGGAACCAATTGTGCGGGTTGGGGAAGCAGTCGCGGAACCACTCGCCAAACACGGGCGGATGGCGGGGCAACAGGACGGACGTGAATGCGTCCCGCTTCTTCGCCAGTGGCTCCGTGCGATCAAAGTCGTAGTTCCGCAGCTGCTTGGCGGCCATTCCTAGGCCATGCTGCTTGTAGTACGTAAACACGATGCCGCGGAACGTGTTGAGGTTCGAGATCCACTCGATGATGCCACACTCTTCGTTCAGCGGCAGGACGGCGTACGTGCGAATGTGCAAGCGCCTATGCTTCGCGTCCGGGTCCTGGGCCAGATACTGCTTCACCACCGCGTTGAACTCCATCAGACGGAAGTCTTTGCGCAGGTCATCCTTCGGTTTCATCATCATCGTGTAAAGACGGCCGTTGTGGCCGCGAAGGTTAATTTTTCGAGGTTTTTGCAGCGAGTGAAGGATCGTCACTTCCTCCTCTATTCCCGCGATGTAGATGGCGTTGGTCGGGTACGGCTTAAATTCGGTTCCGGAGCTTTTGTTCAGCACCAACTGCATGCATCGCTCGATCGGCATCAGCACGTTGGAGAAACTCTTTTCCGCCAGCATCTTCGGAAGCGCCTTCACCAGCGAGGACACCGTCACTTTCACCGTGACCGATCGACTGCTGCTCGCACCGGGGATTTCCTTGTTCGTCAGCTCGATAAACCGATCCGCCAGTGCGTTGAAGTCCTTTATCAGCTTGTCCATGTCGCCGCTGCCCTGCGACAGATGACGATCGTTAAATATCTCGACGCACCGCCGCACGCGATTGGGGTACGACGATTTGTACACACTCAGCATCATCCAGAGCGTTTGCTGCGGATAGTTAAGAAGAAGCTTCACTATGATGCCCTTCAGCACCTGGTACGTCTCAACGGAGGGATGCGCTACGCGGCTGATGAGCTGCGAGAAGGACGTGAAGAAAAAGTACGGCGAGAGCGTGTCCCGCAGCTTGTGCGCCAGTTTGTTCATCCGCTGGGCCACCTTGCGGCTGGTGGCGACCTGCCCGGACGAGGAGCTCGACGCGTCCGGCTTCAGTAGTGCCTTCGCCGTGGAATCGAGCCAAATGCTCAGCACCCGCGGCATCGACTGGTAGATGTAGCTCGACCCGTACTGCATGGAGTCGCCGTACGAGATCATCACCTCGAGCATCAGCTCCCAGCCCTTCGGCGAGTCCTGCTCGGCGGTCGGGAACGACCCGTACAGTTTGTCCACGTACTGCGCCAACTGGACGAGCGCAATCTCACTCTCCGGGTTTGCCGTGACGGCCTCCTTGAAGTAGCGATAGTTCAGATTGGTCGAAATGTTCGAGGCTTCCGCGTTGTACGCCGCAATAAGCCGCTTCCCTTCAGCGTACACCAGCCGGACCTCCTTAGGGAGCGTTTTCAGCGTGTTCGCATCGGAGGAAATGGCAGAATCGCTGACGATTTCGTTCACCCCGCGCTCCAGCACCTTCAGCGCACCGGCCATGTCGCGCCGATCCCACAGCAGCTTGGCGTTTTTGATGAACAGATCCTGCGGACGGTAACTTTCCGCGTGCAGGATGTACAGCAACGCCTGCTGGTACATGTTGGCCTTCGACGCCAGCTCCGTGCTCTTCATCCACAGCTCGCCGATCAGCCGGTCGAACAGCGGTCGAAGCTGGTTCACCGTCCCAGCATCATTCTCCGGCCGGTGGGCCTCATCTACAGTTAGTTTCATTTCTTCCAACAGTATGCGCCTCAGGCTGATGATGGGTTCCAAAGTGACCGCGTTCGGTTGGAGCACTTCCAGCCGTGTGTTAAGGTTATCGACCAGCAGCCGCACGTCGTCGATCACATCCGTCCGCTTGATATCGCCATTCCGCAAACGGTGCATAATGCGGCCACATTTCTCAAACTCGCTTATCATGTGCAACCTTAGCACCTGCTCGTAGCGCTTCTCGTACGTGCCGAACTCGTCGAGCGTTCGCGAGCCACCATTGCGACCGGTACCGGGTCCCCCACCCCTAACAACCTCCTGCCGGGCGCTGACGATTTCCGCACAAAACTTCTCGTAGTCCGTCTGGCGATACTTGACGATCAGCGAGCCGCAGATGATGCCCCAGTGTCGATTTTCATCAGAGTTCACGACTTCGGCCTGCCGGAGTTCGAGCAGGTCCTGTAGTTCCTCGAATCGACCCAAGCGATACAGGGGCTCTGCCTGGAAGTCCAGGAGGGGATCGCGTAGCGACGTCTCGTGGTAGCGCGCGAGTAAACTTTCCGCCAGCAGTAGCGCAGTCTCCGGTTGATCGAGACGTAGGTAGCACTCGATCATGCTGTTCAGATCGTCCAGCTTCGGTGGTTCTCCCGGTCCCATCACCTGGAACAACCGCTCGTAGCACGCGACCGCCTCGTGCAGCCGGCCGGTGGTGTTGTGATAGAGTATTTGCTCGGTCAGGGTCGGTTCGGTCGCCTTCAGTGCCATCACCCCCTCGACGGAGTCGGTATCGCCGAGTCTTGAGTAAATCTCCAGGAGGAACGAAAGCTTCTCCTGTAGCCGTTTTCCCCGATCCTCGCCGATCGACCGATGCTCGAGCAATTGCAGGGCCCGCGCGTACTCGTGGCACTTAAAGTTGACCCTGGCCAGCAGATCCGGATCGAAGTGGTTGAGGAAGTCGTCGACCACGGTCGTGTTCTCGGTAGACTCCACTTCGTCCGCAGCCCGGCCCGCCTTCAGCCGCTGCCGTTTCCAACGTTCGAGAAAATCAAACAACCCGAACGCATACTTGGCACACTCGAGCGCGAGCTCCTTCCCGGTAGTATCCCGCTTGTCTTGATCGCACATCAACGATTCCGCTATGCTTCCGGCTGCCGTCCCCGTCATCGACACGGTATCGTTCACCGCCGAAACGAGCAACCCATCCGACTGGGTGCCGGAGACCGCAGCATCAAACACCGTCTGCAGTTCGTCAACTATGCGCTGCCTCTGCTCGACCTCCTTGCAGAGTTGCAGCGAGTGCAGCAGTATGTAGGGTAGCACCAGTGAGAGAGTTCCCGCGTCACAGCGCAGGCTTGGTTTGAACGCCCGCAACAGGTTGCGGGTGGCCTCCCGACTAATGCTCTCAATCATCTGGGACGCCCACTGGTAGGACCACTCGAAACTCGATCCCACACTGTTGAACACGGGATGCAGTACGTTCGGGGTGGCTTTCGAGACCGTCGTATAGCAGGACGTGAGCAGCGGTTCCATGATCGGGCGCAGTCGTTCCGGGATGGTCTCCCACACGTCCCGCTTCTTGTTCTCCGCTGGGGAAACACCGCGTTCGTTCAGTATTTCTTGGATCGCCAGCGAAAAGCTGTCGACAAATTTCGAATCCCGCTGGCGCTGGTACGCACGGCACAGTTCCCGGAGCGCGATGATGGCGAACGCGTCGGAATGGATGCTCAGGGCGAACCCGAGCCCCGATGGGGCATAGTTCGGGGGTAGATGGCTAGGTGTAAATGCACCCATCTCACCGAGACATTCGGCCGCGCGCAGCTGCAGGTTCGTGTCCTGCTCTCCAAGTGCGCGATTCAACATTTCCACCATCGAGGCAATCGTACCTATGCCGATGCGCTGGTGCTGACCTAAGATGGCTTCGTTCAGCTCCGTCCGGTTGGCCTCGAACAGCCGGCAGAGATGGGACAGCGCAAACGCTCGCACCGTGAGATTCTCGTGGTTGCAGTGCCGAATCAGTTCCTCCAGGCTATGCGCGAACAGATCGCTTACGTCACCACTGTGCACCGGTACGCGCAGCTTGATCGCTTTCCGTACGTCTTCCGGCATGCTTGGTGCGTCGGCAAGAAAGAACAAATCGCCAATGTAGTTCCCCAGCAGGCTGTTATTCTCCAGGACCAGGTAACGGAAGATGTAACCCACATCGTCCGGATAGGACTCGAGCAAGGGCACCAGGGTGACAAAAACCGTGCTAAGGAGCGGCGCAAGCACGCTCACCTCTACGGTGCAGACAAAAATGCGCCACGCGTTGACACAGTAACGCGTAAACGTGGCCCCTTCTGTCGCTGCCAGCGCTGTGCGCAGTAGTGCGATTATTTTAAAACGAAACGGCGTTATGTGTTCTCCACCGAGCAGCCTGATGATATCGCCCAAGCTTAGGAGCGCTTCGTGCTTCAGCACCTTCTCCCCGTCCGGATTGACCAGCGTGGACTCGAAGTTCGCCAGCACCCCAAGAAACTTCGCCGCAATGTATTCCGCTATGCGGGCAGTCGAGACCTCATCGGTGTCACTGTCTTGCGAGAGCAAGCTTCGAATTGCGTTTATTACGTATTCCGCATTGAAGTGATAGAATATTAATATTTCCGATACAGTGCGCTGCGAAAAGAAAAAAAAAATGAGGCGTTGGTATTAAAAGACTGGATCATCGGTTGACAATAAAACAGCCGGTTTTAGGAGTATTCCCATTTCCCAAAAAAAATATACCAAACCTAAATTGACCACTTTTTTGCTAAACACTATAACCGTGTCATTTTTACACATATTCACAATATGTAAACGGTGTTTGGAAAGTACGGTTTTGGTATTATTTTGATTTTGTTTCGTTTTTTTTTCGTTTGCTCTCTACCTCTTTCCACTCTTGCTCCTTCGGTAGAAGTGACGGTATAAGCGAGATTTTACACATTTTCTTTGCGAAAAAATAGGCATTGGCATTTTATTATAATGATTCTATGAAACAAAAACATGTTTCGATATTGAAAAAAAATGTTAGCATTTTAATTTTACTGTAAAATTATCGATAAGTCAGTTGCGTTTTGTTATTCAATTACAATTATTCACAACTATATAAACTATCGGCACACGAGGTGATGTTAGCGATTTTTTTTTCAAATTTCGGTTAACCGTCAAAAGTTTTATTTTTCAAGCATTGAATTGCAACAAAATCATTTACGAAAAGTGTGCAATGCACCTTTTACTTTATATTATAATTATAATAAAACATAGTTATAATAATTAAGTACATAATTTTTTTTAAATAATAAAACATGAAATTCATTAAGAAGACACAAAATGCGTCAAATCAAATTATGTAAAAAAGTATGTAGTATGTATGTAGTAGTATGTTCAATTTCAACGTTAAAAATTAAAAAAAAAACTCGTCCATACATGTTTTATTTTATAGACTTCCCGTAGCCTACAATATTTCGAACGAAAGTTATGCCACGTTTTCCTCAAACAAAATGTGTAAAATTCCGGGAGCGGAAGGAGGCAGAGAGGAAATATAAAAAAAAAAACGAAATCAAAAGAAAGCCAAAAACCGTACCTTCCCAACACCGTTTACATGAAAAAGTTATAGAGCTTTGAAAATAAGTGATCAAAAACACCACTTTTGAGTGAATGATTCCCTGTCCTACCTTTATGTCCGAATGAAGGAGCTGAAAAAAACTGTTGCCAGTTAACTTCATTATGTACTCGATGCATCGGTTCGTGACCTCCGGGGTTTCGCTGATGAACAGGTACGTGTAGATGGTCAAAAACGACGTGGACAGTATTGCTACTAGATCCCGTCGTATGATGGCAGCCAATTCCGTCAGCATATCTTCGCACTTCGGGAAACGTAGACACCAGGGTAACAGCATGGCCGTCATCGTTTTGTAATGCTTGCAGACAAAGTCGACCGCGTCTCGGCAAACGAACGTGTGGCTGACGATAGTCAACGATTGGGCCAGCGTAATATCAGAGAAACAATAATTGCTCACGGCAAGCGCCATCATCAGCTTCATGATGTCGTGCCGGTGCCAGCACAGAATGTTCCATGGGCTGACGTCCTGCCGGGCGCACATTTCCGATACTGCCTGTGACGCTTCGTGCGCTACTTCCGACTCAGGTTGCATCAGTAGAAACAACATCATTCGAACGCATTGTTTCAGTGTTTCCTCGCGCTTGTGCTCCGTTGGTTGTCGTTTCAAATTCGGTTGGTTCTGCCCTGAGCCGACGGCAATCTCCACAATCATTCGTACAATGGCACACTGGTTACCATAGGAAGGAGTTCCCGTGAAGCTAAGCTCGACGGCTGCTAGGGCTTGTTCTAGAACCAGATCAATATATTTTTCGTATAACTCCGGGGTCGCCACTAATCGATCGCCCAGAATACCCAGTATTGTACGGGCATGTTGAGAAATCTCTTGGCAGACTGTGACTGATCGGTCACTAAACAAACCTACCCAAAATGGCACAATTTCCTGATCGATCATGCAATATGTGTGCTTTAAGGCGGTCGGCAGAAATTTCACGCATGCCAAACGATCCCAGACGGTGTTACCCTTTGGCGTATTATCCTTTAGGCGAAATATTGCAGCTCGCACGTGTGTCTCCAATTCGAGCGATCGACCGTCCGCGATTAGGGTTTCGGTGACTGTTTTTAGATAAAATCCATCCAGCTGGGTTGAAGATTCTTTTGATTGGCCACAGTCGCCACAATAGAAGTTTCTACGATTTTCTGCGCATTGTTGCACTTGGAAATTTTCTCCATTAGCTGCGCGAATACAACACAGCATACTCAAGGCATGAACTATGTACTCGAGAGACACATCTTTCGATAAAGGGACAAACACCCGATCGAACATTTGGTTAAGGGGGATTTTTGATGACAAGATAAGTTGCTGGAATTGCTTAGCTACAACATTCTTCAAAGTTCCTCCTTCTTCCGATAAAATAGCGTCTAGTAGGCTCAGCAACCGCTCGCTCAAGTAGCTTTTTAACGATCCCGCATCCAAATGGTCGGCTTGCAAGACACACAATCTTTCCAAAGCGTGCTCCTTTTGTTCCAAAGTATATTCTGCCGGTTTGTTATGCTTTTTCTCTGAGCTTCGGAATTGGTGACTTATGTATTTCCCTTCGAATGGTGTGAATAAAACGTTCAGAAAGTCACGTTGTAATTCGCTCTTGAGAAGCCTACAATCCGCCAGTTGCACAATGTGGAAGCATAGATCGAGCACTACTGACTGAATTTGTCCATTTGAAAACCGAAACACGTTTTCGACATCCAATAGGGATAATTGCGAATCGAAAAACAAATAGCGTCGTTCTGTGGCATAATCGCTGGCTACCTTCTTATGGTGTAGTTTGAAGTTTAACATTTTAGCAAGCAACACGGTATATTCAAAAAGATTTGGCTTCCGTTCCACTCGCCCAAGCAACGTGGACCACATGTTGCTCGTTGCACTGACTGATATTACGATGCAGCTTCCATCCACACTTTCAATGCGATTATTCCGATCGTTTTCCTGCTCCTTGGTTAACTCCTCGAGGACGGCATTTTCTAATAACAACAGCGCTTCAGGGCAGTGGTCCAAAACAGCAAACACATTACCAGCATCAGTTTCAGATGGGTTGAGGTTGCGTATGAACAGTACAAGTTGATGTTTATATCTTTCCAGTAGGAGCTTCGTCTCTTCTTGTTGCATAAACCAGTCAAGTTCATGCATCTCCTTTGTATGACACAGCATGTTGCTTGCCGCGATTTTAAGCTTCTCTTTCCAAGCCGGATCTATAGCGGACAGTAGAGGCAGGCTGTTTAGTGTGCTGAACAAATCGGTAACCACAAGCAAATACTGCACAGCTTTGTTTGCTGATATCAATCCCCCAGTATGCCATGATTTCAGACGACACAGGGAGTTGGCTACCAAGTGCATTATGTCGATTACTGTTTGCAAAGAGTCGCCGAAAGTTACGGCTTGTTCGTAGTGCTTGAAGTATTGCGTGAAAAAAATCACACACAGCGCTTTTTCTTGAATACTGCCCACCGATAAAGTTCGCAATGTTGCGCGGACACTGCCACACATAAACTGCATGGATTGTTCGTCTTCATCCGTGGCCACGATCGATACTATATCCTTGAGAACATGCAAACAATGTACACGTATCTTGCGACAACATGCAACACTGCTAATATCTATTTCGGAAAATTGACAATCAGCGCCATAAGCCTCAGCGATGTTCAGTGATTCGTGAAATATGCTCAACGTTGATTTACACTCCGGTTGGTAATCGTTCATTTGCTCAAGAAGCTTGACAAAGTTTAGTGATATTTCCAGCGCCAACCATCGTTGTTTAACGAAACAGGCTGTTACCATTTCTTTCACAAGTTCAGTGCAGCTTGATCCAATGCTAGAGGAAGCGAAGGAACGTAAATCTTCATTAAAAGAGTTCTGCCATTTCACGGTGAAATCAAATCACCGTGATTCATTACCTGTTGTAAACTTCCATCGATGCGATTCTGAGCAGCTGATAGATAAGCCAAAAATTACAAGTTCGGCACTTGTGGCGTTCGTTCTCTGTTATGAGCAGTGTCGACGGAAACAGGCCTGGATCGTCATACGTAATATCGGTCCGTATCATATTGACTATCATTTCTATTCTGGTGCAGTTGTCCTTGTTTACGATACCGGACAGAGTTGTTATGAGTGTACGCCACATACTTTCCGTTCCTTCGGCTGTATGCTTTGACTCATCCTGTATGGTATCCATAATGCTTGCTCACTGTTTTATTGTGGATCGAACTGAATATTCGCTCACTAACGGCGGGGAATGTTTGCTATGTTTTTACTTTCAGATTTTGAGCGCGCCAATTTCCGTCACTGTCAAATAGCAAGGTGAATAGCGCGCATGATAGGATGCGTTCAAGATTATTATGTACATCGTTCACCAAGATCCGAACTTATGGAAGTAGGTGAACGTCGCTGGAATTTAGCCGAAAGTCGTACCTTTTTGCAATATGACGGCAGCAAATAAGCAACATGCTTCGCATAGATTAATTTGAACTTGTCTGTTTTAAATTGAGCTTCCCGCTTGCTTTGATGGCTGTTTTGGTATCGTTCCATGGATCCTTTATTTCTCGATTGGCCTAGTAAAAGGGATTCATTCTGGATGGTACTCCCAACTCTACATTATTTATGTTATCGCGGCTGATTTTGGCACGTCCATCATTTAGTGCGCAGTTATTTTGGTGTTTCAAATGATTTTTCCGTAATATTACTGTTGATATGTGAATTGAATATTTTCACGATGGTTAAAGCTGTGAGATACGAGGGCGCCAACGGTCCGCACATAGTCGTCACGGAGAGCGATTTGATAATTGGCCGAGATTTCTTGAAGGTATGACCGTACATTCTCAGCTGTTACAGCCGAGTGACTGGATGTTTCCTGAAAAAACATGTTTTTTCAAAATAAATTCTTGTATTTTTTCTAGATCGTTGATAAGAGAGTATCCAGACAGCATTGTATGATAAGAATCGATAACGGAACGGACGAGATATCAGTGTACATAAAATCCCTCCACCAAACAAACCATACATTTTACCGTAAAAAAGAAGCTACATGCGACTCTGTGCTGAGCAAAGATGAGAGTGTACTGCTAGTTACAGGCGATAAATTCCGATTAACACCTGATGGGGATTGGCTTGTTGTCGAAGACACAGAAGCAACAGCGCAAGCCGAAGCTAGAGAAGAAGATACACAAGAATTGAACGACCAGGGAGGAGTGGATGATAGCGCAATAGAAACTCCAACATCGACAAACGAAGTGGCTACAAAACGCGGGCACGAATGTGTTGATGCATCGGAAACGGAAGGTTGTAAACGCAGCCGGGTGGAGGAAGATGGCGCGGTGCCATCGACATCGGCGGTAACTCCCGCACCTTCAGCATTGTCCCATGTAGCTGATGAAGTCCCACCATCGATAAAAATTAAACCAGATCCTGACAGCCACATTTCAAACACTACATCCGTCACCAGTGCAGTAGCTATTAAACCTGATCCGGATGGCGCAAATCTAGCGTCAACATCCACCACACCCATGAATATAAAACCAGATCCCGATGGCATTGGTATCCCCTATGCCACCCCAGCAGTACCAGTGCTAATTCCGGCCGATTCTGGCACAATAAGACCATCCTGCGATTTTGGCATACGATGCTACCGTGGTGGAAAAGATCATCGATTGTCTTTCGCACACCCGGGTGATCTGGACTATCGGAGACCTAACTTTCCTCCAGCCCCGCCGAATGCACCACTATGCCCCTTCGGCGCCCGTTGTTATAGAAGAAATCCGTCTCATTTTCAAGATTACCAGCATCCCGATCCGAGTGAGTATACTTTCAACGTTACAAATACACCTCTACCTTCTTCTGACTCAAGTAGACGATCCCATCGGGTAACCAAAAGCCCAGCGAAGCTTAAGGATTATATAGTCAATCGTTAGTAATTTTTTATGCATGTGCCTAATCCATATCCTTAAGTACTATCCGGTGCAATGGAAATGTTTGGTTTCATTTTGGGGGTAATTTAAAAATTATAGCGTAGTCTTATTTATGTATGCAAAATAAATAAAAAAAAAACATATTAACCGTTCTAGAGAGATCCTTTTATTGTAGCGAATACGAAAGAACTTACGGAGGAGGTGAAATTTATGCAATGCTTGATTTGATCTTGAACAGATATATACTTCTAGGTGCTGCAACGTTGGGCAGACCAAGGCGTCGTGTTGCTCCTCCTGCGGATCCAAATGAATTCTACGATTATGACGATGACGATGAATACGATCTTCCGGATTTCGATTGGAGCTCTTCGGACGAATATAATCCAGGCTTGTACGATGAAGACGATGACGACAGTGTATCTGAAGATGAGGGCCTCGGTTGTATCGATAGCGGTTAACAGGAGAGATAGTTTGCAAGTTCACGTATGGTCCAGTGCAAGTCAATCTTATGTTCAAAAGCTGTTTCAATTACTGATTTGATTGAGAATCATGTGGTCGAGTTTAGACCCCCGCGCATTTCGTTGTTGAGTTATTACAAAAGCTAAAAATGTTGATACTGGAGCATTAGGTCTGCTGAATTTTAATCGTAATTCGTGCAGTTTACGAAAGTAAGAAACCACAAACTTAAAGCTGGGTATTTCTAGTGTTATAAAATTCGTGGCCAATTGTACCTCTCCGGTAAGCGATAAGCAGATAGATCCAGAACTCTTTTCATGCAACCCTAGCAAAATGTTCATGAAAAACAGATCCATTTTGCAAAACAAATGCCTTGGTGAACAAAATGTAAAACCTGTCGGAGAAATGCTTTTGCTAATGTACTAAACTGAAATAAAGAATGAATTATAAATATGAAATGAGAAAAGTGTTTTCTCAAAAGTTAGAAGATACAGCATCCAGGACAAGTAATCGATAAAAATAAGGTGTTTGCCTGTTGTGATCGTAACAGTTTGGAACTATTGCTGGGGGCTTAAGTGTCTTTATTCACTTATAAATTGAGATAACAGTTTGTTCCGCAATTTGAAATATTTGAAATTATCATTTCTGTTAGTACTCAGTGAGTGAATTGAAGCTGTTTGAGGTAACTTCAAACCTTTCAACCGTAAGGGTCTGCAGACTGCCTGACTGAGTGAAATATAAAGCAATTAATATGTAATCATTATTAACTTATGGATAGGCAAAAAAAAACTTACAACCGATCATGGAAGCTGACTCTACTAATAGTTCAGCTTGCAGCGATCTGGATAGAATAGAAGGCGAAAAAAAGCACGGAGCAAGAACCAAACCCAGGTGATCCAGGCGAGGGGGGGATTAAATTTTGCACGTGTTTTTTATTAAATTAATTGTGTTAGTGATGAGGGAGTACGGTGGGGAACTACCACTCAATCAGGCAGAGGGCAACATTGCAATATCTCCTGCCTGCACCTTATGCAGGGCCGAGCACCACAGCAATTGTACAGATCGGGAAAACACGATTCCCGTCCTTGGGGCGGGATATGGCGTGTCCATCTTGGCGGGGGCGCTGGAGGATCTCCTTAGAGTATTCTTTTACTCCGTAGATACCCCCGTCCTTTTCTCATACCGTCCAATAAAATTTGTTGCCTTCCCTTGGTTCCTCCAGATTTTAATGCTCCTCCAGTTGCATGCGATCTTGCATGCGATCGCTGTACCGAAAGAGTTGAACAATAAAACCACTTCAGGAGGAATCCAAAAAGTATGAAAGGCAGACGGTTTATAAAGGCACCAGTTGTAGTAGTAGTATTTCATTATATTCACTAGGCAGCTAAACTTAGTTTTTTTTTCTGCTTATCTTCTGCCGTACTTCTGACCACTGCAAACCTTTAAATTGCAATTTGAACGATAGTGCCTTCAGTCGAATGTGCTACGATGATTAATCTTGAGTCGAGTTAACGTGCTACGAATGAATGCACTCGCTGAGGGACGCAAGCCTGGAGGTTAAGTGTTTCCTTTTTTTTCATTTTTAGCTAGACCACACCTGCGATAGGGCTTTCTTCGAACTTTTTGATGTCAGCAGTATTGGTTCTCTCTCAAGAAGGGCTAAGTCATTCTTTATTGATTCCTTTACGTCAAATAAAGCATGCAGCTTCTTGAAAGGAAAATCCATTCATAGAACATGAAATATATCAGAAAAAGCACAACATTATCATTGTCGCAAATCCGGAAGAAGATGTCACATGTTGGCCTGGCTCAAACTATTTAAAGATCACATACCATTCGCCCGTGATGGACTGTACTTAAGTTTTTGGGCAATTGCTATAGAATTATTACAACACTCGTGTACTCCTATTCCCCTGCGACCGACTAAGTTTGTCCGTGTCGTGCTGGGAGGCTTCAATTTTGTATGAAGGTGCCCGTAATGCATCGAAGGCTGCGTTACGGAAATAACAACAGTTCAAACATTGAGGTTGCGTGCACCTACGGAAGTGAGATCAATTGTCCGTAGAAGTCAATCACACAAAACCAACCCAGCGGTGATAGTCCAGTGGAAATGAATAGGAAACGGTCTAATAGCGTGGCAGCTTTGTGCCCAGGAAGTGACAGAAGCCTGAGAAGGACGAGCCCGTCGAGATGTTAGGCGTTTTGAGGCCCAGGACCCTTAGAGCCCCCGGTGAGCACCGAGGATATAAAAGGATGGTGCCATCACCTTCCGTGTTTGTTTACCCTCGATCGTAGGGCTTTTTCGGTCGCCCAGGTATCCGGAAGAAATTGTTATTTTCATTACTTCCGTTCTGGGGTGGGCCGTTTGACGTCCTAGGTGCGCTTATCATTAAGGTCCAGAGAAAACCAATTACAACTGCGTTTTCCTACGATCTTTCCTTTCCTGATTTGTGTGTGTGTGTGTGTGTGTGTGTGTGTGTGTGTGTGTGTGTTCGAACATCTTGTATAATTAAATCATCAGATTCCATCGCACTGTTCCATGGTGCCAGTCCGTCTGGTATCGTCGTGCCTATTCCTCGGTTGACCTGGACCCGAAAAATAAACGACCCACTGTGGGAGGTTGCGAAATTGAACCGATCGCTCAATCTGCTCGACATTGGCTTTGTAATCGCAACAATTTTGTTATGTCTTTTCCGTTAGGAATCCTTGCCCATTTTGAAGCCTTCGTTCAGATGGTGTGGTCCGTATGACCGTTCAAAAGAAAAGTGCCATCCTTTTGATCTAGTGTCGAGTGCAAGACGCTCGAAGTCCACGATGAAGGTGAAAGTAGGTAGAAGGATCTGGCGATCGATATCGAGAAGAATTGTGGCAATTTCTACTTATTGTTTTTTTTCTTTCTGCTGTTTTTTCTTGAATTGAGTTTTTTTATTTTGGCAATCGATTTGGGAATCCTTCTCCTTCCACCGATGTGTCCAGCTCGTCATCAAAACGATGTTATACCGTAATTTTTCCGATATGAATCGGTTTTTATCTTCCTAGCGGACAACGTAATGCATTTCCCTTGAATTACCCAATTCAATCAGAGGACGATGTCCCACGCAAATAAAAGAAGAAACGCACACGTCGTTTGATTAGACCTGTGCGGTTTTCAAGTGAAAGGTTCTGCTAAACCCCAGAGTATAAGATCGATCGTATTTCAACCGATTTGAAGGGATTTTCACGATTCTTATCTGCCTGATTCGATCGACCCTATTGGGATGCGGCCGATGATCGTCGCTTGGGTGGTTGGCGGCGTTTACGAGAGGTTGCGTACAATATGCTTGATTCGGGATTTGTCCTCTTTTTTGCTTGCGTACCTTTCCCTTAGCTGAACGGCGTTAGTTCTTGTGAAATTAACCAATTCAACCGATGCCATTCCTTTATGCAACCCCGTCGCGTTAATTGCATTATTTGGCGGAAAAGGTACACAATATAGACGTATCCCATCTCAAAGTGACACACTTACAATGGCCCTGTGCCCTAACGTGTTCCTTTTCTTCTCTTTTGACTCGCAACTTAACACCTACACGCAACACCAACGCCCGTTTACGTTGTATTAACAACGCGCGATGATTTTCTTTTGGCCTCTAGTTCGCCAGGGCCAACATGTCCTGTGATCTTTAATCCATGTTAAACCGTGAAAAATTATTTTCTTTCACCCCCGAGGAATCGAGTTCTGTTCCAGAGATCGTGTACGGTATGAAATTAGAAAAAAAGAATTTAGCAAAAAGGAACAACGTGGAGTGTTTTATTTTGATCCTACTCTTTTCGCCTTGTACATGACACAATTTATGATAGCCCCGCGTAAACGGCGATAAGGCCAGCTGGATGCTTCCAAAATGCACGTCGTTCAACATCTCGTGAAGGTTGGCAAGATAAATGGCACGATTCTTGGAGAAGAAAATAACAGCTGGTAAGATGTCACAGCACGTGTTCCTGGTTGCTTATTGTGTGTTCCGAACGTTCTAACGTAAAACATGGCCAGAGCAGTTGTTCAACATTCTAGTGAGTGTGTTGAGGTTTGATTTAAATTATTTATTACAGTAAAAGTGTCAATGCAATTTTTAATTCTATTTCCTGGTGACGGTCACTGGCAACGCTCTATAGCAAACCCCATGGTATTTGGTATTTTACACTATTTATATATCTTAAAATTATAATTTGAATTATAGCCTATAGGCTCTAGAATCTAATATGGCCGTGCATTTAATGTGCAGATGTCGTAATGTTCGAATCGGATATACATTTATGTATTTCATTTGCATTTTCATTTTCTATGTTTACGAATATAATTTGTTTCGAATATAATATGTACGTTCAACGATATTATCTGTATGCACCCAGCTGATTAATTATCATTTTACTTTGCTTTAATTCGTTTTACTTTCCGTGAGTGTGATTCATGACCTTTTCTATTGATGCCTAAGGTGGAAAATGTATTTAGGTTTCAATCAAATTTAACATTTTAAGAGATTGTGCAGGATGAATTTTGTAGGTCCATTGCAATCTTTACATTTATAAATCTCAGTTACAAAGTCTTGTTTTGAAGTTTCAAACCTACCATTTCAAACTGCACGTGTATCATGTTTTTTATTAATTCACATGGGCTCTAGTATATGATAAATGCAAGATTTAAATTTTGGTTCACTTTACAACGCCATTACTAACAGTGTACAAGCCATGAGTCGTTTCTTACAGTCAGTGTACAAGCCATGAGTCGTCGTTCTCCATGAGTATTATGTTTACATTTTAATTCAAAGATATATCTCATCGTGGGATCTCGATCATCGAGATTTTCCATTTCACCATCAAAACTCTCCAAATGTTTGATTGAGTATACATCTGCCTCCTTATCAGATTAATTACTCTTTTTCTATCTCTTCTATTTATTATCGTTATAATTTTAAAATGATTTCGCACAAAGCAGTTGCATACTCGAAGTTTGAGCCATAGAAAGGGGTATACAATTTATTTAAAAAAACGGCTACGCTGGACAATGTTGAAATATCTGCCCATGCCTATGACTTCTGCAAATTAATAGATGAGATGATCTATCATTATGCAATGTGACGTGGATTTTGAAATACAACTATAAACAACAGGAAGATTATCATAGAAACATCTAATTCAATTTTGTACCGTCGGGATTGCGTTCTTACCAAATGGCGGGGTGCTAAATATCAATGTACGAGGCCGTATTTTCTCTCAATTTTTCCATGTTGCTCCATTTGTTCTGATGAAAATGGCGGCGGCTTAGGATCAACAACGCATAATCTAAAAAAATCGGGGTTCGCGATAGGTTTGGCCCGCGTAGAAAGGGCATGGAAAGGAAAAAAGAAAGAAGCAAAGCAAAAAAAAACATCGGATAACACGATTAGAAAACCCAACAAATGCAATTTATCATATCGTTACTGGATGCCCCCCGCTTGCCACCGCAATTGAATATGCACATTACGACGAACCCTCCGGATAAACCCCCATAACCATTTGTTTGCCTTTCCACGCTTCTTTCCACGCGTGACTCGACCGTGAGGAGGGAAACTCGACTCGCCCTCCGCCGACAGCACAGTCTGATTTTCCCTGCACGCCACCCCGATACCACCAGCCAGCCCTTTTGAGCGTGTGATAGTTTCCGTGCTAGTGAATAAGTGCAACTGCCATTTTTGTGCGACACACATCCCTTTATCTACCCTTGGACTCGAATGGAAGGAAGGTGACGACAAACCGCACTCGAAGTCCCCTCGGGCCGGGACACGGCGTGCACGTCGCACATTTGCTTATTATTTATTCGATCGAATCAAACTTGACCCTCTCTTTGCGGCAAGAGAATCGCGCGTCCATAGTCGGGGACGACTGTTCTAAAGGAGAAAAGAATAAAAGAATAATGGTTGACCGATAGGGGAAAACACTTTGCGATGCTGCGAATGGCAAGGGGACATGACCGAGGACGTTTGCGGTGTCGTCCTTACATGATGTACTGGATGCCCCGGGAGGGGTTGGGTGGTTGAAAAATGGCGTGCGTGCGTGCGTGCCCGATTCCCGCCTGGCAAACCACACTTCTAACCCAGCGACAATAGGGCCAACCGAAGAGCCAGGAAGTGATTGTCAGGGAAACAACCGCCGCTGGCTCCGCGTCTTCCACGTTTAGGAGCGATTTCTTGCCTTCGCCTACGGTTCGAAGATGGCATACCAAAAACCGAGGGGGTTCATAGCGCCGATTGCGATTTCTGTTCTCTTTAACGCACATTGTTTCTCTTTTCGACGACGTGTTTCTCCCGTAGTCCATCCCGCTTGTGACAGTTTTCCACACTGGTACACGCAAGCCCTCGGTGGGCCCTGCCAGCTTCTTGGGCGTTTCGTTGCGCCTCGGATGCGAAATGCCTCGTCACGATGCGCGACCAAACTGCCAAAGGTATTTAAAAACGTCCACTCAATTGAATTTCTAACCCCTCGAAAATAAGACCGAATGAAAGTAAAAATCGCGAGCGAGCCTCGTTATGGCCCCCTGTACGCTTTTGAAGCGAAAAGGATCGGCCGGTTCCAGTTAGCAGACAATTTAGGGAATGCCCTTTTTGTGGTCTCGGAGGTACAATAGACAATTGCGTTCTGTACTAGCATTCATTTTTATTTTCCCCGTCTACAAACTGTGATGAATTGAAAGGCCGATATTATCCTTCATTCTTACTCATTGTGATCGACGTTATTGAAGCAGGACTTAACGTTTACCCCAGAAGTTTTGTAGTCCATGTAAAATTATTTTTTCCAATTATTGGAAAGCTTTAAATTGGACATTGCCTTATATGTAATTTTCAAAAAGAAGGGACTTGGCGTCTCTTTAGTAAATTTGGTGCGAAACTATTTGGTATGTAAACTGTTTTTGCTCTAGTAGATATGTTTATACCCGCAACCTAGAGGCTAGTCAATAGAACCTTAGTTCTATTCTGTCGTTCGAATACTAGTAAAATATCAATCGATACTATCAATCGATGTATTCTTCATATGATTATCCTTCATACAAAAATAAAATAAATAAAGCAAACAAAATCCTTGGCAAAATATTTTTTCAACAAGAAACAATTTAATAATTTAAAAACAATACTTCTATTGCGTCAGAGTCGATAAAATAAATCAATTTTCCTATTACTTTTATCATCGAGCAAACAAATTTTTTCTTTTCTGTATAATTGAGAATCTAATCTTTTTTCGAAAAGATTAATAAAATCGGAAATTGCTGGTTTCAATGACTAAAAATGAGTTTGAATTAGAGGTTACTTTTCGGGCTTTCCAAGCTTAAGCCCCTTGTGATTTATCTATTTTATCCTATCTCCGATTATTTGTTAGTTTCACCACTAATATGAAGGTTGGTTTTAAAATTTGTTTCAATTTGCTCTTATGTCCTATACTTTCTGATGCAAACAAATCCTTGTTTATCTAACTATCTACGTAATAATCGTACAATTATGCAGTACCTCAACCAAAGGAGTCCTTGAACTAAAAAAAAAAACCTTACAAATAATGAAAAATAATAATGTAAATTCAAATATGCTCCTTTCTAGCATGATGCAACACTGGTGCAGGTATGAGGTGGTAAATAATGAAAAAAAGATTGGATTGCACCAATCTGACCGAAGGCATCTTGAAGGACTCAGGTTGCTTGTACAATGCGTACCGTCGTTGGAAACGCGATACAAATTTATCCAATAAATCTGCCCGACACCTGATCGCCCACGCGTTGGCCACTTCGCTCGCACAAAGGAGGAGAGCAGAGAGCGGACTGCCCTTCAGCGAGCGCAAGCAAATAAAAGAATTTTAAATCCGAAAGGTTTGCAGGTTTCCCAGACTGCTTTCTTCTCGGATCGAGCGAGGTGCAATGAAACCCTGGTAAATGAATGAAACCGCAATCTTAACCGATTGCCCAATTTTGTCAATCGGATTTAGTTGACCAAGATTACAAAAAAAGAGAGGTGAAGTGAAACGCTCTCGAAAAATGTCGAGCGCAAGGGGTGTAGAATTACCTGCCCCGAATTCCCACCATTCTCGCAGGGTGTCTGATTTATTTGCTTCTTCATTCATGCGGCCACCAACTCCAAAAAAAAACGCTGACACCTCCGCGCTGCGAAACATACCGAGAGACTGATTGGAGCGATAATCGGTGCGGAAAGTCACACGGGATCGTCTCGATCGATGGCGAAAGAATGTGGGCCAACATTCGCACGACTAGCGCTGCCGGAGAAAGGCTACAGGGAAGATTCACCATTCCGAACCTCCCGTATCGACAAAACGATGACGACAGACTGTCTGGGCCGGTCCGTCCGGATCCTTTGCCCATTCATCGTCAGTTTGAGCCCCTACAAGTGTCCGTTCCAGTGTCTTGGACTTGGGCTTCTATTCTGTCTTCCTTTGCTGGCTGTATGTCCCATTCATTCATAACTTCGGACACACTGGTCACAACTGGGCTGTTGAACAAGTTGAATTCCCCTTTGTGGGTCCTTTTTTTTTTACTCGCCGTCCGTTGCCTTCACCGAGCCTTAAACGGTTGTTCCTCGCCTTCCACCTACCGTTCCAACCTCCCCAGCAATCATTCACGGTCGTCCTAAACCTCTTCGGGCAGTGGGTGTTGTGTAGGACACCTCACTGAATACAGCATTTTTGTCTACCACCTTTTAGTCCTTTTCAGTCCACTCCAAGTACAAATAGTCCTACGGTGCGGATCCTCGCAGGCCGAGGGCTCGGGGTGTCATAAGTAATAGAATTAATGGTCATAAATAAAAACCAACATTTACGGGAGTCGAGCAGATTAGCCCGGTGACAGGAGCATTCGAGCGGGAGGATAAGGCCGCGGAACAGGACGGCCAGAGTCGGTGCGAACGAGAATGCGAAACGAGGTCTCGAGGACTGGGGCTCAAGTGACTTTCTCAGTCCCGGTGGGAAACCTGGTTAAAGTTTTGTCAGCCCACTACCGTCCATAGCTAATTTGTCCCTATCTCTTGCGCTCCCTAAACCCTAGCAGACGAACTATTCTCGGCAGTTTTTGCCGGGTTTTTTGTTTTCTTCTTCCAGGCTCCTTTTTCCCAGCTTCAACTGAAATGAAACGACAGGTAAATGGAATAATAGGATTCAGAGTGATAATAAAAAGGCGTGCAAGATCCGTTCCTTTTATGTCGACTTCGGTTACGGTTCTCGGTATGGCCCTGTTTCTCCCGTCCTCGTTGTCACAGCCACCTTTACGCTCGTCCCTGGACGCAATCGTCCTGCGGAGAGTCCTTTCTGACTTACGATTGATTAACCTCCTCCAGTGCAGCCCATTCGTAGGAGTAATTTTACCGGGCTGAAAACAAAGGACAACTCGACAGGTCCTGGCAGGAGCGCAGGGGACGATCGAGAAGTGATGATTATTTTACGACATTGGTCACGGTTTCGTTGGTTTTCCTTTCCGATTCGAGATGCGTTCGAGGCGACCGGTGAGGTCATAAATTTCAAAGAATAGCAACATTCTTTCGCCAAGACAGAGAAAGAGAGAGAGAGAGAGAGCCAAAAGAGAGAGATACTAATAATTTTTTAGAATTTGGCAAGCCAACAACAGTTTTTGCGTGTCGATGAGAAATTGACTTGTCATTGGTACCCTCGGCTGGGTAATTGGCCTGTGCCGTTTGAATGCTGAATGGCATCCCAACGAAAGAGGCTGGCGAAAAGTGACTTAAACAAGACATCAACATTCGTATCGCTAATTTTACGCCAAACAAGTGACATTTGCGTTTTTCCTTATTCCCGGTAGCAGTGACCCATGTTATAGGTTAGAAAGCACGATAAATGTTAGCAAAGTGAAGTTATTCGGTTGTTCCTGTGAAGCTGAAAATTACGTTCTCCTTTTTTATTTCCACCACATTGCATGGTCACAAAAAGAAGAAACAAAGAAGGTAATACAAAACGGCTGCTGTCAATATTAATGCTGAATGTTTAAAAAATATCACATTATTATCTAACTCATTAATCTATGAAACTTTGGAGAAAAGAAGCCATTTCTCAAAACAAACACAACGTTTTCTACAACCAATTCAAACCGTTAATAGTAACAACAGCCTTTTAATTTAGATGCACTTTTGCTAAGTTATTTATTTTTCATAGCTTCGTGTTCAACATGTGTTCACATTTGTTTTAAGATTCAAGGAAGCCAAATTTCAATTTTTATTTAGGCTTCCCGCAATCTATATTTTTCCCTGTAAAAAAATATCACCGTAATAAGTAGCCTGGTGGTTAGCATAAATAACTCAGCCAAAAACCATATGCGTCGTATTGTTAAAAAAGTAATTAATTTAATGATTCCTGATTCTTGAAGTTGATCTTTTTGATGAGCAGCTTTAGTTGCAATTTGACTAAATATTTAAAGATTAATTCCCTTGTTCAAATTTTAGTTCAAAATTATCTGGGAATAATTAATGTTTTTTTCGGTACAGCGGAACAGAACATCTAAAAGGAAATAAGTTTTTTATCTCAAGTAGTCATCACTTAGCGAACACATAAAATAAGCTACGAGTACACACACACACACCTTCGCAACATGGACGTTGTTCAAAAATAACGAAACCCGTTGCGAGGTATAAGCGAAGACAATGCTCATGAGAATTTCTTACCCCGTATGCGAAAAAGGACGATGGAGGAGCCTCGAATGACGAAAATTATGGGGTGTACGTCGATTTTCTAGACGAGCAGCAAAATGAGAGACTAGATAGGATCCAGGCTCCGTCGGGTCTCGTCACGTGACCGGCACTGTACGACAAGGCACGAAAAGTCTACTCAGCGTGTCTCGAAGGAAAGAGTAAGCGTGGTAGCATTACATTGAGATCTTGAGCGCGCCACCTAAGTAAACTTAGTTGTAGCGTCACCTAAGTAAACTTACTTAATAAGTCATCGTATACATGGGCCCATTTGTTTTATGAATCACCCATGTGAATTGGAGAATTGAACAAGAATGTACGTATGAATTTATAGTTTTGGTTTATTTTAACACTTTATAAACAGTGCGAAAATCGCTTGTATACAACTCGTTCAAAAAGTTATCTAAGACTTACGATCAAAATATAGTCTCTCCTTAATGCCTAACGGTTATACACTCTAAAATGACACCGACGAAACAATATTCCTATCAGGCCTTGTGCTCTTCTTCTATCACGATATCACGCCTCATGGCAACACTTATCGAAACGATCACTGGGGGGCTCGAAGGTGAGGTCTTCTTGTTGGCTTGTTGCTTCTTACACTAGCAGTGCTCATCTTTTCAGTAACCGAACACGTGCGTCGCGTACATGGGCATCAACATGGCGGCGGCCGCCGCCGCCGCGGCCGATGCCGGCATCAACCCGTAGGTGTACCGCTCCTGGGGCATGTGGGTTTTGGTGTGTTTTTTCAGGTGGTCCCGACGGCCGAACTTCTTGCCGCACGTCTGGCACGCGTAAGGGCGGATACCCGTGTGGATGCGCTTGTGGCGCGTCAGTTCCTCGTTGCGGGTGAAGGTTTTGCCACAGCTCGACTCGTCGCACTTGAAGGGCCGTTCTCCTATTGATGGATTGGACAGTGGTGGAATGAATGCGAACAATTAGTTTCCCTCGATTGTGCTAGTAAATTGATTTCGCAGCTAGTAGGTGAACGAGATGCCCACTGACACTTACCCGTATGAATGCGAACGTGTCCCTTGAGCTGCCCGTTGTTAGAGAACGCCACATCGCAGTGTGGGCACTTGAACTTCTTGGGTCGCTGCTTGCGGCTGGCCAGCAGCTTTGCCTTGGCGTCCTCGCTCAGCACACGCAGGTACTCCTGCTCCATCTGGTCGTACGTGAAGGCAAGCGACGGATCGATGGCACCGGGGACGGTGGGTCCTCCGAAGGGACCGAAGGCCGCTGGCGCATCCGGCAGTCCCTGCATGTGGGCCGGAAGTGGATGCTCGGCAAGCTGGTGCTGGTGCTGCTGGTAGCAGTATTGGTAGTACGCGGCCACTTCCGCCGACGGATAATGCATCGTTGACGGATTGAGGTTAGTGGGCGTTTGTGGCCCCAAGTCGAAGCTCGCGTTCGATTTCACCGGGCTGGCGTGGTAATCCGTGGTTGGTTCCGACTTGACGGTATGCTCACTCTCACTGTCACTGACGCAACACGAGTCCGATTCCGTTTCTTCTTGTCGAGCAGCTCGATGCAGTCCGCGGAAGGAGTCCGGCTCGCGTCGAGCTCCCGACGGAGATCCCGATGGAGATCCCGACGGTTTTCCCTCCTTGCCGTCCCACGGGCGAAAAAGCCGCGAGTAGGTTTGTGGTGGCGCAATCGTTTTGGCCGACATGTTGTACGCACTTCCAAGGCAAACACGAGCGATTTCAAAAACAATCGAAACTACCGAGAGGTGCCGGGTGAGGTGTAAACACTTGGAAAACCGTGCGCTGACTGAGATGTCCTAGCAGGGGTACTGACAAATTTAACCGAAAATCCAGTCCAAGTGCGACGGCAAGAATCCGGGTACGAGCGAGAAGGGAAATCGCAAGGTCGGAAAGATGTCCCTTCCTTCACTTTCAACCGTTTCATCCCTTCCCGTTCGGGGAATCGAACTACACAGACAGTCTGTCTGCGAAGGATCCGGGACGACGAGGAGGACATCGATTGGGCCTAGGAGGCTGCACGCCACCGAACGGTCCTTCACCAAACAGAGGGGTGCGCAAAGAGGCCTTTTCGGGTTTCCACCATCATCAAGGGTGCAGCTAGGTTCTGCTAGGATATCCTTGTTGCCTGTCCATAGCCTCCTCCCAGTTTTTTTTTCGCTTCTCGATTCCATACATTCTATTCAATCGTCCTCTCGGTCGCGCCGCTAGTTCCCCTTCCTCTAGGCTTGCGTGTAATGCTCCAAACCGCAAATATCAAGAGGAACAGAGGAGATTTCCTATCCTCCTTCCGTGCATATCTTATTGATGTAATAATTCCCTCCAGTTTCCTTCGTTGTAGGGAATCAGAATCAGTTCTTAGGTGACGACTTAGGCTGTTTTCCCCCTGAATTTGTGCAACATTCGAAAACTTTTACTTTGAATTTCTTGCATGCCAGCCTCTCCGCGTGAAACGATCAACCCACCGTGAAGAGGCCAACAACCGAGCGTGAAAGCAAGTCGTCATGGAAGGATTCCAATGTTATTGACTTAGCAAAAAACAGGAATGGAATTATTTCTATCCTACAAGTTGCTCCCGAAAAATGTGATCGATCAATTTTCCTACGGTCAAAAACGGACACGCGCGCTCTTTTTTCCCTTAGAACACTGTGAACCACGTCTCCAGGGTTTCGGATTGACATTTGAACTAATTTTGATGGATCACAGCTCGAAAAGCTGAGCGCTTCAAAAAAGGAGCATCCACCCTGCCTGATGCTGCCCCTTTCTTCTGGTAATATTTGTTTCCTTTTGTTGCCACCGAACTACAATGATCAGCACTCCACGATCACGGGCACACGGCCGGGTGCCTATTCGAAATTTATTAGTGGTTTTTATTGCACGATCCTAAGCCACGAACCCTAGATTCCCTTTTGTTGGCACTTCTATGGAACTGCATTCCAGGGAGAAGAAATGAAGAAGAAGAAAGAAGAGAAAAGAAATGTCACTGATTTGGCGGGCAATGCGAAAAGCGTTTTTTTACGTTCGAAAAAGGGCCAGATTTTTTGGAAAAAAAGAATCCGTAACACTGGCCCATACTAGCTATCGCCGTTTTGTCTGTCCAAGGTGGATGGTCCCACTTTTTTATGCAATATGAGAAAAAAAAACACGAACACAGAATTGAGCAGCGCCCGACAGACGAGCATTCCTCGTATTCCTGGATTGGTTTATTGTTCATCCTGACGTTGTGCATAAAAGCGGACACTTCACTCAAATGGGAATCGAATGATAGATAGCGTTGGACAACCCCGAATGTTGGAAATTGTGCAACCATGTCGGACGCAAAGAAGAAGGATCAATTGATTACTGTTGTGCAAGGATTTTTGTTTTAAAAATTTATCTCATGTTAGGCGTTACGTTCTTCCTGTATAGTGAAGTGTATCGTGCTTTTGTTTAGTAGTTACAGCACCAGAAGTGGGATTTTATTTGCTTGAAGTTTTTGAAAAGGAAAATAACTTTAATTTTCATTTTCCCATTGCTCACATCTTGCATTATTCATTTCATTCAAATTATTTATACTCTTTTGTACTTTGTATTTTCTTTTTTTTATCGCACTTTATTCCGTTCCAGGTTTTACAATAAAAACCTAAATCTCCACCTATCCACCTCCACCAACCAGAAAAGAAACGAATTTAGTCCACCTTTTTACATCTTGTTTGAACCTGTAATGTAGTAATTTCATGCCCACGTGTAATGAGTATATTAATTACGATTATCTATTTTTATTTCCATAGGTTTTCACTATTGAAACACTGTGTTTTTCATAGGTACCAGCATTTTTTTAATAATCCTTACTAGTTACTAACAAATTCTAAATCTTTCTGATAATTTTTCGAAAGAGTTAGAAATAATTACAAATGTTTTTTAGGCACCATCCACATACAACATATTCATGTTAGATGGATGCAATTAAATTTACCAGGTGTTAAAAGGCCAAAATGTCCTTGGAAGAAACAAGTCCAATCTCAGCGGCCGAAAGAAATTTTTTGTTGTTTGTAGTATAGAAGGTTTTAAATACAACAGAAAATCCAATTTCGCGTTGAGACATGCGTCTTCTGTATAAAATGCTCTAGAAAACGTTTCAGTCTGGACCGGCTGCTCAGGAGGCACGCTTACAAGATCCGCCTTAACCTACCACCTTTCCTTTGGCTTTGTACCGCTGCTACATGGTCCTCCCGACTGAACAGAGCACGAGGCAAACGTGTTTTACTATGCCATTGTTTTTCCCAGCTTTCCTCTCGGTCGCTCGCTCGCGGCCAAATTGTTCGATCGTAAAGACGCTGGTGTCGGGAAATGTGGAGGAATCGTGAAACGCAAACAAAGGCACCTCCACGAAACGCCATAAATAATGTGTCACACTTTGTCACCGGGCAGTTTGGTTCATCGGCGGCCCGTGGCCACGTTAGCGCGTATGTACCGGCGAGGCTCTAGATGATCCTCGATCCTTTTATCCTTGCGGTTTGCCGCTGCTGCGACCTCTGGTAGCTACAGTTGCTACGGCTCCTGCTTCAGTTGCCTTCCGTGGAACGGTTAGGTATTAATCGTTTTTCCCGGAAAGAGTACGCAGACCCGTGGATGCGTCGAACAATAGCGACGATGTGGCGGGTGCCTTCGAGACTGCCGGGTGTCCTGCAAAGCAGCGAACGATCCTCAATCCTCCTAATGGATTCCAAACGCTGTGGATTGGTACATGGCGAAGCAACCGCATCGTGGGCATCCTGTTTTAAACTACAACTAGCTCACCTTCTCGGGCATCATTCTCTTGTAACTGATCATATACGCTTACGATTGTGTCAAACGGCCTGTACAAACGCTCTCCTTAGTGTCGTAGCAGCCGCGATCATCATTTGTTTGATAATCGATACTTTTTTCTACTTTTCAACGGATAAGGGTGCTTGCTGGTCGTCCTGTTCTTAATGTTGGTTCTTCCGCAGTAAACAGGACGGAAAAGCTGTATGGCCTCAATCGACACCCCTCTTATTCGAGACCACTATGCGGTTGCCCACTGTGAGGGGTGATGGAGGGAGCGCAACAATAATGGTGGCTTGGTTAGCGATTTATGCTATCAAAATGGCGGAAGAATCGAAGCATTTGTTCGCGTGAAGATTTTGAGACTAGCGTCGTGGTGGGCGAAATTTATCACACATGTATTCTATTTGTCTGTGTTTCCTATCACATGGTAAAAACACATTAGAATGTTGTGTTTAACAATACGCCTAAATACAGCTTTTAGAACAACTCTCAAATTACAAAAGAATGGAATGCCTTTTCTACTTTGAACTATCAAGAGAATCGATAGCAAATAAAAGAAATAATCTAGGTATGCATAAAAATATTTCACTAAGCACATGGAAAGAGAAGTAGCAGATTAATTTTCTTACTTGTAAACCTTTCAGGCAAGAAATTAAATTATATCGGTAGGACACGGCTTGATTCGTAGTTTGATTCTGTACTTTTTTTCAATTCATTTCTCTAAGAGTTTTGTATCATAGGCCTTACTTTTAAAATTCATCCAATTATTTTCGTATGGTTGGCATGCTAGGAACGTTTAATGAATCACAAGGATAAAAAAGCGTGCTAGTAACCTCAATCAGTTTCGAAGGCTCTACAGTTCATGCTGGAAAATCTGGACGGGTTCTGATTCCGATAAATGATAACAAAATTGTGAATTTAATTATGTGTATTGTAGATAACACGCTGCCTCTTGTTAAACCAGCCGACGGATGCAATCCTTTAGATGTATTTATTTTTTATGTATTTTATTATTTATTTTTGCCGCGATTTTGCAGCTGTTTTGAACAAATGATTTTTTTTTCGTATTCTAAACTAAGCAGTTCTTTCGTTTAGGTATCTTGGTCATACAAGGTAGCTTAGATCAATGTTTTACCAAAATACGAATGAATTTAAGAATCTGTCCACAGTTTACTGAACAGTGAAATGTGAAATAATTAAGAACCTCATTTTGGTTTTTCGAGCAATTATGCTTTCAATAAAATTATTTGATTCACTATATTTGTTTAATACGTTTTCTAACAGTCATCGCAGATTCATACAAAATAAAATGAAAGTAATAAATCATAGAGTGAAACTGTTCATAAAATAGTATGACTAAAATTTAATCTATACATTTTCGTGTTCCTTCGTTAGTCCAAACGGTGCAAATATCTTTAGTAAATAGTTCGTATTTAAGATAATAATGGACATTATGCGGATAAACAATGACTTTCAATTGTCTAAATATACATAGATTCAGAAGCATTCGTTTCTGCAAGTTTTTTTATTCACCGTTACAGAGTATTTTTAGAATTCTTTGAATGTGTATTTGAATAGTAAAGTTGTCTTTTTGCTGTTTTAATGGTAAATCTACATACAATGTACCATACCTAAAATCCATTTGTATAGATGGTTTCAATAGACCTCACACAATTGAGCTTCTCTCAGAACGAACGGCCTGTTGGTGGCTCTATTTATAAAACTCGCCGGAAAACAAGTCAACCTAAATCAGAAACGGTGGCTCGGCGCAGTAATTGATCTCATCAGGATGGGCTTTGTTGCACTTGAACACTCCGTGCCGTTCGGTAAAACATTTCATCCGATGCTGGTCTGCTTCACCAACCACCGCATCACGGCACGAGCTCGAGGGACAAATTGAAACAAATATTAGCATAAATGCTTTCAAAACTTTTCCAACTGAACCAAATCGGAACACCCGACACGGATCTGTGCTGGCGAATGGAGAGAAGGCGGCAGGCGGCACACAATAGTCGAGAGTAATTTCTGGTGTTGGTATATTTTTGCACAAGGGTTCTCCCCGGACTCCTCCTCCTACTTCTCTGCCCCTTCTTTTTCGGCACAACGCTTTAGGCAGCAGATTAAGGGTTTCTTGTTTGGTTGCAAAATGGTTAATCCTATTCCTCTTCATTTGATCGCCCACCGGCCGGAACCGGGTGCACATGGGCGAGAGGTGTAAAATGGTTTTGACGTTGAAATTCCAATCCCGATGCACTTTTTGCTTTCTGCCAAGCGCTCCTCCGCACCAATCCGTCGCCAGCCTATCGAAATACAACCCGGATTAGGAACCGAGTGTTACGGCGGTGGTCCTTTTCGGCTGACGGAGGCAGCAGCAGGAATGAATGAATGTCCTCATCCTGAATACATTTAGAGCACCGTTCCGGTGTTTAGAAGGATGACGGGGTCTCAAAAGTCGGTCAAGGACCATATAAGTTAGCAGGATTATCGGGTGGCAATGTTATGTTAATTAACTCACCTAACCGGCCACTGTTGGAGATGATTAGCTATGGTTCGTTTTAGGCAGGTCCTGGCCGGCGATCCTCGAAGGATATAGCCCAGGGATTGCCATGACGAATGCTAGACACATCTCAATTCCTTCGCTATGAACTAGGGGCTGGGATGGTGTGTGCGGTTGTCGGAAAACAAACGTCGTCCCGCGTGTCCTGGCGTAACGAACACACTCAAAAAACTTCTCCGGAACGCCGAAGAATGCCGCGACAAGATATATTGCACTCCGATGCGTGCCTTTGCGGAAAAGGTATCGCAGGGGCAGCTACGACGCAGCATGCCCTACATAGGGCCGTCAAATGTCATCCCTGGTCTGTGCCGGAGAAAAGTGAGAGGCCTTAGCGAGGCTCCGCCGAGTATCATTTAGGGATAATAAATGTAATGAATGATGAAAATCCAACCAAAACGGAGAGATCAATTTTCCGTCTCGAGCGGGTCCCGTCTCTACCACGGAGAAGTCGCGGTCACGTGATCGGTACAAAACTGCGTAAGGACTCGTCGAAGTGGCAGGACAATGCATCTGGAGTGGAATGGCAAAGCCGTGAAGAATAAGGACACAATTGGCTGGAGCTGGAGCGGAATGGCACGGGAGGGGGAAGAAAGATAAATGCAGCCGGGTCCGTAGGATGATCATTGTCTTGGGTGAGGTTAGTTATGAAAGGAAAGAAGCCACATTGACAACATGGAGACATGGCTGAGTGGGAAAAGCGTCATCATCAGCGAAATGGCACGAGAGAGAAAGAGCAACGCCTCAGCGTCAGACTGTCTGGCATTAGGAATAAATCTTGACGCTTTACCTTTGGCCGTTTGCTTTCAGCACGGACAGAGGAAAACCCAACCAAGAAAAGGGTCGTTTTTTCAAAGCATTGTATAACGAGCGCAGAAATGTCATCGGCTCATGGCGGCTATAAAATGATGCTTAGTAGGAGTGTGAAAGGAGCACAAAGTTAACTTCAAAGGTTCGCAAGAGGTTTTGAATTTTTATGATGAATCGAAACTTGAGCCTCTTGAAGGGCGTTCAAGAAAAAAAAAACAAGAGGAAAGTTCTTCATCATTTATAAACACTAAACTACCAAACGATGATGCAAAGAAAAAACATGCTTTTGACATTGATTTTAAGTGAAGTTTGGAAGGCAAATTTGTTCTTTTATGCGTACCATTAAAGGTTATCAACATTGTAAATTGTATTTGCATTCCTTTAAATACATCATGTGTTGCAAACGATGCGTATTTACATTTACATTTGATTAAAAAAATCTTCCACAACCGAAAGCAAACATCCACCAATCACTTGAAACACAATCAAAGCAAAGCTCAACGCGTAAATATAATCGCTCGAAGCATCAACCGTTTGATAGCGTCAATGGGCGTTGGGATAGAGTGGTATTGCATTGCTCGGGAAAACGGTCGAAACGAAACGAATGAAAATGAGATTAACTACGCCGAAAAGTCAGCGGTTCACGCGCGCACCAACGCTAAGCAATTAACGTTACAAAGCAAACTCAACGACGCTTTGGTTCATCCTACGCTCGGTAACGCTTCTAAACATTGGCTCAACAGCGTAACATACGAAAAGATGTATAATGTAGAGAAAGAATGTAAAATCCTAACTAGGTTACGCATCTTGATCCTTTTTCGTGCTGTCCGCTTGAGACCCGTTTGATGTTATGCTTGTGAGCCAAGTTATACAAGGTACCCAACAATGGAAGCAACATTAAAAATATCTATTCTACTGTTGTTTCTACAAGCTTTTATATTTCATTACGTTAAGGGCATTCAAACATAACTGAAAAAAAAATTCATTGTGCTAGGTAAACCAGTCAGGCTATGGCATGCACGAAGTCGTAGTTCATATGATTCGCACGCCGCCAACTTGTTATTTTGAAATAAAAGTTAAGTTACCAGCTTTAATACCAGAAGCCGATTGGAATTCGCACTATCAATCGTTTGCTCTTTTCCATTTTTGCAACAAAATTTAAAAAAAACCATTAAAAGAAACATACACACAATAACCCTGCAGGAGTTTGAGTACCGTGTAAACGGGAACCACATCAAAGTCACAGCACCGGATGACCCGATCGATGGTTGTCAACTTTGGCTAATGGGCATGTAGCAAACAAACAGCGTGCAGGATAAAGGATACCCCCGCTGACATTGGCCCGGTTCGATTTCACACCCGCGGCCTCGGAGGCTTGGTCCCTCGCACCAATGAGTTATGAAGAGTTGCTCCGCGATGTCTCACTTGAGCTTCGAGAGGAAAAGTCATTCCGGGCTGCGAACCGTTGTCCGCCCCGGGGACGTTGGGTTCGTTGGCTTTGAATGGATCGGGTTGGTGGAGGGTTTTTTTTCGGCTTTTATTGTTTTCGATGCACCGGAATGATGGGCTGCCCTTTTGTGCGGCGAAGTGACGAAGACAAAACGCCAGCAAAACAACAAACGAAAGCTGCCGACCGTGTCGGCAAATGGCAAAGGTGACAACAAAGCGAGGTTTCGTCCGAAAATTGGAAATTTCGCTTGCAGTACCAGTCTATTTTTTTTTCTTCTTTCGTTGCTTTCATCCTCCGATGCGATGACAGTTTGCCGAAGAGCGACAGAAGGGCACACAATGCGGCACCACAACAACGGAGAAGGCGACCGGGCGGCTGAAAGGATATCGGGCGAAAGGAGTCCGCCGCCGGAGTATGTGCGAAAAGGTGCTCCGCCCATCCACCGAGTGCGACAAAGGTGTCGGCATGTCATCATCGTAAGTGTTACCGGCAGCCAGTAAGTGCGTTGTCAGCGGGCAATTTTTTGTGTTTTCCAGGAATGCTGCTGCGAGAAAATTGAACCATCTTTGCTACTGGTTATCCTTAAACGATTTTTATGTTCATGCCTTCTGCGCACCAGTTTTACGAATTTCCACGGAGAGATGGGACCATTGACAGCAAGGGGGACACAATCCAATGACATAACGCAAGATTCCGCCCTCAAAATTCCAAGGAACTTGCGCGAGGCCCAGCACAATCTTGTTATTATCTGTGTAGTCTTTCCTGCCAGCCGTCAATAGCAGGATGTCACTGGCATCGGCCAAAAAAGTATCGCAAAGGCTAACCCCACTTATGACACTACACGCGTCTGACATTGGCATGAATTCGTGTGAGAATTTGTCTGATCAAAAGATGCATTCGCAATTTCTCAGAAGATCGATTGCGAGATCATGTTTCCAAAGCCTTGATCGACAATGCAAACAATTCGATTTACTTCACTGTTGTGATTGGTTATCATCCTGCAGGAATTTATTCTCTGTTGCGATTTGTAGAATGCTCATTCAATCAAATGGTGTCCCAAAATCCCTATCATTCAATCCAGCTCTAGAACGATGCAACCCTTCTTTTTTCGTAACTTTTTATCAATCGTTCGAATCTGATCGATCATTGTTTGTCACATACTCTCAGTTTACTTGTAAACGGTTTAGAGTTTAAAAAAATGTCGGTCTATATCCTTAAAGGGTACGAACAAATACGAATTAATTTTACGCGTGAAATTGATTCAAAGACCAAACCGGGTTTGTTTTGATCAAATTAACGGCGTAATGATTGATGACCAGCCCTGGACCAGAAAGTGCGTTGTTGTGGTTAAAATTGTTGTATTAAATTATTTTGCTTCCGTCTTGTATCATTTTTTAATGTCTCTCAGTGCCTTTTTTTTTTTGTTCCTTGAACCATATATTATTGAAATTTCTACCATTGTACAACGAGAAAATCAACGAAGACAAACTAAATTCACGACAACGGGCAGCTATTTGTTGAGGTTTAAATGCAAAAACCAAAATGAAAGAAGGTTCAAGATCAAATTAAAAAGGAACTAAAAAACCATTGAGAAAACTAAATTATAATTATTAGTTTCCCTTAAATTAAGGACGACACGCTTTGTTTGCGCCCATTCCAACTCCTCTCTCTCTGAGGTCTCTCTGGAAATGTTTGTTTTTGCAAACAATGCTAATAATAAAAACTGGAACATCACATCGGTATAATTTTGCCTACATGTGAATTGAATACTTTGAAGATGAAGGTAGAGACATCCCGCTATTGAAAACAAAAAGGCGATGAATCAGTTTAAAAAATTGTATTAAAAAATTGTTATGATAAGATATCACTCGAAACTCGTTTAATATGCAAGTACTGTTGGTTCGAAACGTTTGTTTCAAAATGTGAATGTTCTAGTGTCAAAAAGTCCTTTTTCATACTTTAATTGTTGTGACAACGTGTTGTGCCTTTTTTATCTTTCTGCCACTACTAATACATGTTAAAATGCTCTAGCTTGTTTTGCTTTAGAAAAAGTCTACGATTTAAAGTATATATGGAAATACCATATTTTTGTTAAGCTCCAAATATTATTATAAGTAGCTGAAATTACATGAACTAGCGATTGTAGAACAATGTTTCAATTTTCATTGGCATTCCATCAGTAGAAACGTAACGCGTTTTTCTACAAGTAATCTTTAGTCTGTTATGGCATTATCTTTGTTGTTATGTTTAAAAGAATTATTTCGTTCAATACTATCTCAAACAACTTCTTGGTTGTTGTAGCAATAATATAAGAGTGTGCGAAAATATTCCAACAATTGCTTTCGCAAATTGCATAAACGCCTCCTAAGGAAAACAAATTTGTCCAACTCAAACCCTACTCTTGTGGGATGCTGCAATGTCTCCTTTTCGAATGGGAATTCTCCCACCGGCGGGTGGTTCTCTTTTACTGAACCCTGCTGATGGCGTTGAACCCGACATGGCCACCCTGCTGTTAAGATCGTGCTGTGTTTTCCTCCCAGCCCGAGAGTCCAGCTCCCCGTGGCGTATGTGAATGTGCTTTGCGTATATGAAATGTGCACATCCGGTCAAGGCTAAGACAGAAACGGGTAATTTGTATCTGCAATACCATTCATGAACCAAAGGCCCATCAAGCCGTTGCTTCGTGACACTCTCCGTAGCAAACGCTTCTTCACGAGCCTTTCCGAGCGTTCGTTCACTAACCGCAACCGTGGTTGAGTTTCGTACGCCATTAACCGTTGAGTTGCCGTTCAAGTAAGTAAAGGGCCGTGCCCCCCTGCTGCTGGTCCGTCGCTTCCCCGGGATGCTGTGGGAAGAAGGTGCCGGCCAAACAAATGATACAAACGGACTTCCGCCAGGAGGAAATCAATTTGCTCGGTGGGCAACGATGAGTTTTGCGGTGCCGAAACAATTTTGCATTCGGTTCGGAGAAAATGCTCCGCACAGAGAGGATGAAAAACAATCCCGCAGCGCTTGGACGGCTACAGTTCGATTGTGATTTATGGAAATGTTAGTTGTGCACATTGTACCATCGGTACGCTGCAGAGGAGTTTTTTCGTCTGTTTAAGGTTTTATTTTCGCCACGCTTTAAAATCTCCCCTCAAAAGCTGAAGCTTCTATTTCTACTTTGACAGGGCAACAGGTGCCGAAACAATTTTCAAAGCGACACACTTAATCGTTTTCCATTAGAAAATGGGAACGAGCTAAACAGGACGGTAAGTAAATAAATAAACAGTTCAAAGTGCAACCAACGACTTACCCAACATCTCGGCCCGGTGAGCAAACGTTACTCGTTCAGTCGTCGTCGTCCCGTGACTCGAGAACCGCTGTCAGGGATTAGCAGGCAGCCTGGAATGTCTAAGCCAGCGCCGAGTTGTCGACGCAACACTTAATCTCCAAATCCGACAACGAACGGATGTGTACCAACACGGGCCAAGCACTGTTCCGATCTAGTCCGGCTAGCTGCCCGCAGTGGAGTAACATGTGACAGCGGCAAGTAACGGCACGAGCTCCCTTGTTGTCTAAGCCTATACTCGAATGGAACGCGCGTTTCGAATGCAGTGCGCCGATGCGTACGCCGGAAACCCCCGAAGGCTCCACTCCTACGTAGCGAGCAGCACTCACGGAAAATTGTTTGGGGAAAACCTCCGAGTCGACCCGATCGGAAAGCGTTACCAGCGTTACGTGGTGGCCCTTTGGGGAGCTCGTGTGAACAGCAGCCGCAACACGAGTCCATGCAGCCATCGTGACGTCGGGCGCTCCTTGGTTAGGCCTGTCGCCAGCGAGCCATCGGCTTTCAGTAGTCCAGCAGCGTTTGTGACTCGCGCTAAAGCTCGTGTCCGGGCCGGTGTCACCATACGACTGGTTGGGGACGCTTTCCAGTGGAGCCAGCAAGTGAGTGTGCGGGTGGCGGCGTACGTGCGTGTGTGCTTGTGCGTGCATGTGTGGGTGAGGAAAGGCACAATAAAAACTGCGTCCGTGCGGGAGAAAGCAGTTACAGTAAAACCCAGTGGAGCCCCACGCGGCCAAGGTAGGCGAGCTGCCAGTAAAATACCTAATACGCAGTGTGGATAACCCTGTGCTTGACCGTGTGTGCGTGTGTGTGCGCGTGTTTGTGTGGCTGCGCATGTGTGCGTGTGTGTGTATGTGTGTACGCGAATGCTTGCGAGGCTTTGGGAAAATGTTGCCAATTGTTTAGATAACTAAGAGTAACGGTAAAACAGAACCTTATCTGATAGCCAAACCTCGTTCTCCAATTGGTTGATTTTCCTTTCAACGTGACACTTTGTACGTTTATATGCATCCCATTAGCACCGTACGGTATCCGCGCAGCTGTACAATCCGCGAATTGCTTCGATTTGCTGATTCGACGCCTTTAGGTAGGGAAAAATCGTCTGTAAAAATATCTTCCGTAAGCTGCTGCGATAGCTGGGGTTTTTGGGGGGTGATCATCGAGTGTGTCCAGTCGTTAGTATGGCACTTCCGGAGACCCTGGAACATCAGAAAACCGCTGGCAGGAGTTACACGTAAAGGAATCTACGCAAAAACACACACAAACAGCCCCAACATATTCGACCAACCAAACGGACCACTTTTTTCGTGAATCGCCTGTGACGCAAGTGAGCAAACGTCCGGAAAAGGAACACTGTAAAAACCGCAAGCTCGTCGCACATCTGCTAGACAAGCGTGTCGCCGGAGGCCCACTGGAGATGGTTATGCTCGGGGGGGTTTGTTCGGTTGATTGGTTTAATCTTGGGGTCGCTTACATCATAGGACATTGTGGACTTAAGAACACGGCCAAACATGGTTGGAAAAATAGAAACCAATAAACGCAAGCGTTTTGGCCGAACCGGTTGGTGACCACTTCCTACGCTTTGTAGGGCACCAGGAAAGGGGTTTTCAAAATAGAAAATCAATGAAACTTTGTTCTTTCTCCCCATCCCCGAAAGCTCCAGCGAGCGCTCGACCAGATGTGGTATATGATCTGATGATGAGCGCACCGAGGCCCGAGACAACTCGAAGCACATCGAAACAAGGGCAAGCATTCATTCGCCCGTTGTACAAGGAATAAGAATTTTTCCCACACACAAAAAAACACACATCTTTACTATATGTTCTGAAAAGGACGATGGATGAATGTTTTTTTCTCCCCCCTGAAATTCTTGTTCCTTTTAGTACGCGAACCGACCGTCCGCTGCGAGTGGCGCTGTGAGTGCCTGCTTCATCGTGCCGAAGCGTTACGCGAGCCCCGTCCTTCGCCATGGTTTCCCACCGGCACCCCGCTTCTGTACAAGCTACATTCCAGATTTAGAAATACGCGAGCAGCAGGGCACGATATCCGATTCCTGAAATGCACGTCCCACCGGCAGTTGTTTTTCCGACCAGCCGGGGCAGAATACTAACACCATCACCTACACACCCCACCCCCTCCCAAACAGGGTGTACATTTTTGAATGGAGCCGAGCACGACCCGAACGCCCGAAAGGCGTAGGGGGTAAGGGGTGTGGATTGGAACGGTGGGCGAGTGGCGACGAAAAATGTGCGGCGCTGCAAAGTGAGTGAATATTCCGAAATCGCCGTTTGCTGCGGATTTCGACGTGCGGGGTTCGTAGTACCGCGGCCTACACGGCGCGGTGCCCTACGTCACGCGCTCATAACGATTTTTCTCATATTCTCACCAACGCATCAGCGGCAGCCCGGTCGTCGTGCCCCGTTTCACAGGCGTTTTCATCAGTGAAGCCTAGCCGGGTCGGTCATCCTCGCGGCGTGTTCGACAGCAGCTTGCGAGGGGTTGTTAAAATTCATCGAAACTGGTTGGCGACTGTCACTGCCAGCCGCAGGCGGTACTCCGCGTACTGTCGTCGCCAAAAATTCGATCGAAGTCAGCTTTTCTTTCCGGTAGGGGAATGTGTCTCGTCGAGGTTTTGCCAGGAAGAAAGCAATAATCCATTAAATAAGACCAGAGCGGCATTCAATCTGGCAAAAGAAAGGTTTATCTTTAGGCAGTAAGTTGTTTTCTATATTTTGAAATCCTAGTGAACTCCAAAGGTGTATTCGAATACGTGAAATTAGCGCACAGTTCCTTGTGCTGTGTCATTCCCGTAACCACTTCCTACCACGTACAACGCTGTGTGTACCCTTTCGAAACGCGTTAAAAGCAATGGAGTTACTCGAAGAACCAACCTTCATAGCACGATAGCACGTTGGAAGCTACAATGCGAGCATCGGGAAACGGGACCAAATCGATATCCGGCTAACGACGGTGTCGATGGAAAACGGGACAGTAAAAGGAACCTCAAGCCTGCAAGCCAGTCGGTGACCAGTTGCACCAGTTTTATGGGATGCTCTGGCGCCACACGTCGCTGACGGGACAACCATCGGCTTTTATCTGTCTTGAAATAAAACACCTTAACGAGCACGAGATCCTGTCCCTGTGAGTCGGCAGATTGTAGGGTGTTATTGCAATGGATTTTTGTCGTGTCCTATTATTCCTCTCAGACTTCGCGATCGATCGATGACGGTAGGAGAGCCCCCATTAGAGCAGAGATATTTTGTGTCGTTGCACCCTGCCCCTCCCAATCCCCTTCGGCATGACGCTCGGATGTTGGCTCTATAGAAAAATTTCTTTCGGCAATTGTGATGTCGCTTCTTGGTATCTCCATAATTCTCCATCATTACCAGGCCGGAGCGGGTCCTGCTTATAGGCACGCGCACCATCGTAACATAAAAATGTATTATCGTTCTACTTTGCTGTCTCTTTTTCCCCTTGGGATCGAGGGCTTCACGCCGAGGGACCGGTATTGCTAGAAAAGGGGGGTTTTTCCGGCGATTTAGAAAGGATTTACTCCAGCGTGCCAATCGATGAAACGCTGCTCGGGCTCCCTGCTGGGCAGAAGTGGTGTTTGGGCGAGATGGTGTTTCGGCAGAATATTAGCAAACCTGGAACCAGACAAATTACCGACTGCTTATGGGGCACAAAACCGGTAGCCACCACAAAACATTGTATGCCCGATCTGCGCACTAATGGTCTTCTAGGAAATGAAGCTTAGTGAGGTGAATTATGGAGTTCCGACAAAAAATCGCTCCTACCTTGACACATACTCCTGCAGATACTCTGATTCCCACATTAATAGATGAAGTCAGCTGATACCTAATTTTCGTTGTAACTTCAATCTATGTGACATGTGCAAACGTCGGTGCACGTCACTAAAATCGTCCTTAATTGTTACCGCACCTTTTACTACTGTTCACATGTTGATCGATTACCGTCAGGTTAAGTGAGGCCGTGTTATACAAGGACACCTCCGTCTGTACTCGTTCATGGTTTCCAGTTACACACTGTGGTATGTATGGGATCTGAGTGACACTCTTGGCATTCCAATTGACCGATGTTTTTTGTTTCTTGGGTTAACTTATGCCTGCCGCACCCGGACTCATTAAAATAGTCTGTCCAGGACAGAAATATTTCGTTGGGTGTATACACATTTTCACAACGTGGATTTATAAAAATTTTCTTTTGCTTGTTCCTATTGCAATGACTTGGAACGCAATGAACGTAAAAACATTGAACAGTGAACAACTACTCAAACCTAGGAAAGAACAGCTCTAGCATAACATGGACATTACATAATTGCACTTCGGTCCACTGGACGCAAATCGGTGGATGGATTAATGGAGAGGTGCGAGGACACAAACACAAACGTCAAAGATGGCAACCGCAAGTTAACGCACCGACGCAAGCCCTGGTGCATGCTTGTGGTTATGGTATTTGTTTGAGTTGGGACGCACTCCATTCAGTCTTGGAAGTGGCATTCGGGGTTTGCGACGCAGAGGACGATAGCGTGGAAAACCCTGTGGAAGCATTTGTGTGGGTTTATACATTGTCCTTCGGGTGGTGAGAAATCTGCACCACCTCGACCATCTAGTGCCGGAAAGTATCCAGTGGTTCCGGAAATACCAGGACGTGCCGACGTAAGCGTTGGGGCTTCGCGTCGGTTCTCTTACTCGCCACCTGTTCTTCCTGGTCCAGCTACCGGTGAGGATGCGGGCACACCGTGCATTAATGAGTTATGTTCTTAATGAAGCGGCATAAATTAGGTTACGACTGCTTCCTGTTGCCCGCCGGAGGATCAAACCCTTTCGCGAACGCTTCGAAAATATTCTTCGCAATGGATAATTATCGGGTGAAAGAGTCGTTGGAAACGCAACGTACACGAGTAACAGAACAGCGAGCGCGCGAAATGCCGCAAGCTTGTTTGTCTTCAAAGTGAAATATTGTAAAATCCAGGACAGATTGTGCGGACTGTGTAGCTTTGTGTACCGGCGGCTTTCCCTTTTCTGGTTTAATTTCATCAGCATCATGTGAACGAAGGAGAGATGGCATCGTAATAGAACCAAAGCAGTTTCCACCCAGAGATAAGCCAGGAAAAGCTCCGTCGGAGACTGGAATGGTTTTTTGGTTACAGCCAGCGGAGAGTGCAAATTGAATTTCATCGTCCCTGGTAACGGAAGACGCGACACGCGTAGGCATCGTTTCATTTGAATTTGCCATCCTGAGGGCACCAACAGTCAACAGTGACAGTCTGCATGGACAAGCTGTGTTTCCGAACGTCTGCGTTTGCCTAATCTCATCAAACCTCAGCACAAATGATAACATCCGGGAAGGATGCTGCGATTGTCCTGACCTTTGATAAATGTGCATCTTGTACCATCCGACGGCAGGGATGAAGGTTTTCATGAAGCGTTTCCAGCCCAGGCAAACGGTGTCGCAAAAGGGTCCCACTTGACGCCACAATGTTGCACTTGGTCTCCTCCATCTATTTCTTGCTTCAACGCTAGATGACCAACGCAAGATGCAGAGAGATGCGAAAGCATGTCCTAAGGGTAATAGGATCGCAAAGGACCGTCAAGAATAGAAAAAGGCAAGAAGGGTGCCGGTGTAAATCAAGAAACAAACAACACAATATACAGATCCGCTTTGCTTTCCGCAAATGTAGCCACGCCGCCGTACGCCTTCATTCGCATGTCGCTCGATCGAACGAAATGGCAGCGATAGATGAACCGAATGGTAATCGAAGATGGAACAAACAAGAAGATAAAAAATATATTTTGGACTGGGGAAGGAGCTGGAAAATGTTCACACAATTTCAGGAGGCTTTAACCTCCTCATTTTTCTCTGCCGGAGAAAAGTGCGAAGCGGAAGTGGAGGCTTTCTCTAGCGTGCCCAGTACTGGCAGCGATGCGTAAGGAATCTATAAAATTTCCACGAAAGAAAAACGCTATCAGGGTTGCGCGGTTCGCAACACCACGTTCCCCGATTCAGGTTATTCCGCATTCCGTTCGTGCGTCCGACCGACAGAGTTTGTCCGAACTTGGCAAAAGCTGACGCCCGAACGCTCGACGACAGACGGCAAATAAAGCAATTGTTGGGTGCGAGGGCCCATATAACAAGCCCGGCCGATAATACGAGAACCCGTTTCATGGCCAAACTTTTTATGTTGGATCCTGGGACTGCTGGGAGGTTCTGGAATCGCCGGTGCCATGAAACCGCCGAAGACTGTCGCCCAGTGCGATAGGAATTTATTATTCATCACTGGTTAATTGAAATACTTGTGTGCGGGAGGGGTTCCCGGGGAAACACAACGGTATGCATTTTCCGACCACCTGTTCGGACGAGACGAGGCAAGTCCTAGCGCACCAAAGGCTTCAACTTGTGGAGCGGTTAACGCGGTAAAATTGTCGAGGCGGTAAGGGACGGTGCAAATTGCACAGGGTGCGATAAATCCTTTTAGATACGATGTTGCAAACAAAACGTATCCTACTTCAGAGGAAAGTGCAAAAGAAACTAGTAGAATGGCGAGAGTGCATGACGCAAGAAATGACACAAGGAGCTTCTCTCGGTGGCTCGGAGCGCGCGATGCCTTAATTGGAAAAATTACTTCTATGCCTGGGCTGTAACGTGGGTAGAGGTAGGAGAAATTGGAACCGCGATAGAGCGGCTTAAATTGAACTGATTGATGATTGGTTCAAGAGTGGGGTGGTCGGGCAAAAGCCCTCTTTGATTTTCCATTTGGTAGCGTTTGGACGATGAGGTGCATTGGAGTGACGGGAGGAGGGAGGATTTTATAATGCAAGAATTTTCCATCTTATCATGCCCGACTCAGCCCACCAGTCAGGGGTTTTATGATCTCGGTTCGTGAATTCGTTAAGGAAAATTGCGTTACATTGGCTGCAACGATTGGCATCTCTGCCACTGCCATGGTAGAGTATTTCCCTAATGTATGCACTTGCTGGTCAAGTCCTACACCAGCATGTCCTGTGTTTTTTAAACTACGGGTTGACGTATTTTTTTAGCTTATAAAAATATTATGCCATGCCAAGTTTTACTCAGTTTGTTTTTTTTCATTATTGAAAATTATATAAATAAAATAATTCGATACCATGCATTCTATTCCTTATCTACAGCAAGAAGATATCCTTTAATATTAATTTAACATATTTTAAAAGCATGGTATCCCTTCATTTTTTTTTTAAAGAAAGATCATTCCGATGCGTTCCATTTAACCCTGTTTGTTGGAATATTTTATATGATGCCAAAGTAGCTAATTTCTTTTTTATGGTTTTTCTATCATTCTTATGTGCATTGAGCTACTCCATGACGTTATTGCATTGTTACATCTTCTGTCATTTTAATTTGTTCCAATAATAAAATATCAAAAAAATAAGTTCTGCGGCAGAAAAAATCTTTGACGGAAAAATATTCTTCCGTGTTGTTACCCATGCTTTCCAGAAGAACGCAAAATCTTTATTGTCATTTGAAGGGGAAAAACTGGGAAATACAGAGCGCACGATTCCCCGGATTACAATCATACTGCCACTTGATATGTTCTCGAGTCAAATAAATCCCAACGCTCAATCTATCCAATCTCGCAGCCATCCATCGTCATTTTCCCGCGGTGTCGTTCGCCACAACCCAACACAGCTGCTTATCGCGGCAGTTTCTTCCAGTTACGCATCCTTCCGATTCCAGCCAAGTCAGGATGCCCATCAGGAAACCCACCCGAGGGGTAAAACGCTGCGACAGCGCTGGGACCGAGCGAACGTGGGAGCCATCAACTGGCCCTATAAAGGCCCGCTTCAGCAAAACTATCCGTGGGGAGCGGTTGGGACGTTTATTCAACGTTTTAATGAAATCAACACGAGTGCCAAACGACCCTTGAACGGCGAACAAGCGGATGCAAGGACGATGCGAACTGATTGCTGGATCGCTCTTCGCTTCCGAACCGTTCCCGGGTGACTTCTCGCTTCTTCCTCGGTACCATTTTCTCGCGTACCATTTTCCCAAGACACAAACCGATCAAATGAAAGCGCAAAGCGAACGGAGGAGCAGTGTGCATTGTGTGCTGAGCCACTTCGCGCTTCGCCGTTGCCAGCCACGGATAAAATGGAATCACGCCACTAGATGTCATATTAATGATTGTTTGATGAACCCATCATTCTTTAATAATAGGAATATGATTATTTTTTTTTTTAATTTTATCTCGCCTTTTCACCGTCTTTAGGTTTCGCCTGAACAGACGTTTCCTAGGAAGGTAGGGAAAGACGCTCCATTTCGAGCCACGTACGCACATCGCACCGGCCAACCTAGCCGACACCGTACGAGATGGTCATCGGAATGACGGGGCGCCGGAACGCCCGCAGGGGTCGCTACTGGCACATGGGCATCGTGTTCCTGGTGTACTCCAGCTTCCACGCGTACTCCGCGTCGATCGGTGGTGGAAGCGAGGAACGAGTAGGTGACGGCGAGCTGGGTGGTATCGACCTGTCCAACATCACACCGAATCCGGCCTTCTACGCGACCTCCGCGTCGTCCTCCGACGAGGGGTCTGGCGAGAACGACACAACCGCGCCGGATGACGCGAGCCCCACGGAGGAATCAAAACCAAAACCTCGCCATACGCATCCCACATGGAGGCCACTGCGGGATAACTGCACGCCGCCCGCCATCGAGCAGTTCCCACAGCCACTGATGGGGAAGAACGTGCGACAACACGGCGGCCTGATCTTGCACGTCCTCGTGGCGATCTTCACCTTCCTCGGGTTGGCCATCGTGTGCGACGACTACTTCGTGTCGAGTTTAGATAGAATTTGTGAAGGTACTTTCCCGCTTGATACTGTTGAATGTCTCCTAAACCTCTCCCTCTGGGATCAGTGATGCATGGATGATATATTTATTTTGTTTTTCTTCTGTTCCAGAGTTAAAACTTTCGCCGGATGTTGCCGGTGCGACGTTCATGGCCGCCGGAAGCTCGGCGCCAGAGCTGGCCACCGTTGTGATCGGTGTTTTCTTTGCCAAGGACGACATCGGCATCAGTGGTGTCATTGGGTCGGCCGTGTTCAACATCATGTTCGTAATCTCCGTGTGCGCGCTGTGCTCCGGCACGGTGCTACAGCTGAACTGGTGGCCACTGGTGCGCGACTGCACCTTCTACACCATCTCCATTCTGGTCATGCTGATGGTCATCATCAACGATGTGATTTCGTGGCCCGAGGCGCTGATCATGCTGCTGTTCTACGTGGTGTACTGTGTCGCCCTGCACTTCAACACGCCGCTGGAAAAGTGGGCCCACACCTGGAAGCTGCCGATTAAGCTGCCCACGAAAGAGGAACAATCCGCGCTGGTCACGTACAAAAACCTACCCGAGACAACCTACACCCAGGGTCAGCAGCCTGGACAGCCGGAGCCCCAGCAACCGCCGGCCGATCAACCGCCGGCGGCCGACCAGGGCTACGCGGCGTACATGGACCCGAACTCGAGCTGGGATCCGAACGCGGCCTGGGGAGAACAAGCGGCACCGGTGCCAAACTCGATGGCTCTGGGTAACGTCAATGATGCATGGAACAGCGGCGGCACGGGTCAGCAGAACTACGCCTACGAGGACCAGTACGGCCAGGATGGTTCGCAGAAATCGTCCCAGCAGCAGCAGCAGCAGCAACAGCAGACGGTCGTCCAACAGCAGACGACAGTGGTGTCCCAGGCGGCCGGTGAAGACTACTACAAACCCAAGGAACCGCGACCGCAAGACTCGCACAATCCGCTGGAGAAGCCCGTCGACGGGGGTATGTTGGCGCAGGTGTCGTGGGCGATCGTCTACCCGATCCACTACACCGCCCGCCTCACGATGCCCGACTGCAAGACGGAGAAGTACAAGAACTGGTACCCGTTCACGTTTCTCATTTCGATGATCTGGATTTCGTTTTACTCGTACTTCATGGTGTGGATGATAACGATCATCGGTTCGACCCTCGGCATCCCTGATACCGTCATGGGACTAACGTTCGTGGCCGCGGGAGTTTCCGTACCGGACGCGCTTAGTTCCATCGCGGTGATCAAGGAGGGCTACGGCGACATGGCCGTGTCGAACGCCGTTGGGTCGAACGTGTTCGATATACTCATCTGCCTCGGGCTGCCCTGGTTCATCCAGACCGCAATCATCAAGCCCGGCTCGCACGTCAACGTCATCTCGAAGGGTCTCACGTACTCCACGCTATCACTCCTGTCGACGGTGATGTTCCTGCTCTTCGCGACGCACCTGAACGGCTGGAAACTGGACAAGCGCCTCGGCATCGTGCTGATGTTCTGGTACCTGCTCTTCATCACCATCGCCTCTCTATACGAGCTGAACTTCTTCGGTCAGCTCAATCCTCCCGAATGTCCTAGTAAGTTTACCCACACCATGCGCCTCGGTGGTTCCGAATCCTGATCAATTTTATTTGATGCATCCTTCCAGGTGTCTACTAAATCCGCTGCTGGCGAGAAAAAAAAAACCACCGCAAACAATTTCGTTCATCTTCCGCAGTATTACTCTTCCGGAGAATGCACCAAAGCCGCAAGAACCACAGCAGCAAATATTCCTCCGACAAAGCCCTTGCTGCTTGCTGGTCTGTGCACCCATCTTCCATTGTTTTAATTACTAGTTTAGTTAATGAAATTTTGCAGGATGTTCTGCATCCGCAGTAGGCTACATGTAGGGCGCAGCCCTGTCACTCCTGTATACAGTAAAGTAATGTTTAAAACAATGCGGCGACACGAAGCTGCGCTGTTACTGTAGTACCACCTTATCGTGCACCGGGGCGTCCCCTGGCGTTCGGTGACGGTACCGGTTTTGCTTTCCTATTAGTAAACAGTTGTGCCATAATAGTTAGTTAACTGCAATGCGATAGTTTAATGTTCCGTTTAGCGTTCTGTTCACGTTTCCTTTGGCCTTGTTCGAACTTTAGCTTTCCTTTTCCTTCGTGACACACGCTCAATGCCAAGTAGCAACATTTACCCCACCCCACGCGTAGTGAACTTATGTATTCGATATCCATTCTAGTTCTAATCTAACTCAATGTAGCTATTGCAAGGGTACGGAAATTACCAAATGTACGTGTGTGCGTGTGCGTGTGTGTCATCGATTAGATGAAGGTGAAGGATGATAAGATTGGCAAATCTGGAAAGGAATGCATCAAATGAAAGCTGAGCTGTAGGACCAATAATGACGGCAACACGCAAAATCCGAGCACGAAAAAACGAATCGACCCTATATAATCGGTCATTAGAGTTGGCGCGTATGCCCCACAGATAGCCCGTTGATCGTTTCATCGGATTTGATAAAATTTCGCGACACACACGCACAACGAATCCAACGATTAAGAACAACAAACCATATTTCCACTATGTCGCAGCTTTAAAAGTGGCTAGGCGAGTCCGCATTTCGCATGTCATCACTCATCCGGCCAGCGCCCGGTAATCAGAATCCCAGCCGGACATGGGCTATTCTGTTAGGTGTAAATACACAGATCGCACCACTGTCCGCAGTGCTTCCGTTTGTGAAGGAAACAACAAAACGAGCAAACAAGCAAACATACAAACATATAATAATGACAGTTCTGTATAAAGCATCGACGCAATCCTGTATGAAAAGCTTCTGTTTTTTTTTTTTTCGTTCGCTACTCATGATAACACACAGCAATGGTGACGGAAAAGCGAGTGCAATGTGCCATTATAATATCTGACACACGCACCACTTTTATCCTTACCCATTATGATGCAAACCGCCGACTCAACGGTCCTATACCCACTAAACTAATAAGTATTAGAGACAATATAACATACATGTATCCATCAGCCACAAAACCGCCGCCAGAGGTCACGGATATTGGAAAGTAGCCGGGGGAGGACGTTTTCCACTATTCCAACTACCGAACTGTGGTGCTTGGCGAGATTTATTGCGTTTTTTTTTTTTCAATGTTCACGGTGTTCACGATGTGCGCTACTGTCGGCAAACTTTAAGGACGGGAAAAGTGGCTGCGAGCCTGGAGCGTTGCTCGCTGGTGGGTCCGATGCCGAAATGAGTATAAATTAGATAAGTGCGATAAAGTTATTTACATATTAGGATATAGTACAGCCCAGTGACCATTCCAGTAAACGGCCCGGAAAAAAGCGAACTAGCACACACTCAGCAGAGCTCTCTACTTATGCTACCCTCCGTCTCTCTATCCCTTTCTGCAATGTATGAAAAAAGTATCTATGCCTAACCTCTAATTAACGCTGTTGTTCGATGATTTCTCTCTTTTTATTTTATCGTTAGAACAGTTTATCTATAAACAGCTAGTACATTTACTGGCGAGCGCTAACCGCAAGCTACACAAACACACACACACACAAACAAAAGTGCGAAGAAGTCACGTTTTGTGACAAAACAGTAGCTTGTTTCAATCAGTATTTATGCTCTTTTCCTCATCCCAGCGACACTTATTCATTGTTCGTTATTGCTGGCGGGAGAAGCTTAATAGATTTGAAACTAAACTGTTTCGCCACAGTTCAAAGAGATGTTACAATTTTATGTTTTATTTTGCACCATCGTATTAGCAGTATTACCAAACTATTGCTACGGATTATGTACTTGAGTTAATATAGAAACCTCCTCTTTAGGATTATTTTATGAATTTTACATTTAAATGCATTGACAACACCTCTGCACTGTACAATTAACTGTAATCTAGATCAATTAGGACGCTTGATAATAACTATCGTTCCTCAGAGTATGAGGCGTAGAAAATGACGATGCAAATGAAGATTGAGAGAAATAGCGGAATCGTGCTGACGCAAATCGAACGCCAAAAGCGGAATTTCACCACAAACAAAATATCACGCTGCAAACGAGGAGAAATTGTTGCAGAAATACATCATGTACCAAATGGGCATGGCGAGCGGAACTGTGGAAGATAAAACGAAAAAACGTTTAGCTCCGCCTTTATTTTTTTCCACGGTTCCATTTCCGTTTCATATTTCGTTCTCATCCTGATCCTGCAATCCTCCGCTTCTTCCTTACGGATTGGTTTATGTTTGCCCTTCATTTAGCCGTTGGACGTTTCGAGGACACACGCACGTAGGGACTCAACCCGAGAAATTCGTAGATTCAGAAGCACCCTCCATGAAGCACGCGTAAAAGGCACCAACATAGGACAGCTACGAAAAAAAACCCCCCACGACACACGTGCTGATGCAGCCTAGGCAAAAGGTTGGTGGTTGTTGATTCTAGTAATCCGTCTAGCACGTGTCCTAGAATCAGCCGGATCCAACCGGGATGGTTAGTCTTCGTTCGGGGGCTCTTTGGAAAAACCGAGTGATCATTGTCATCTACAAAGCTGAATTTCTCCCTGGCTGCGTTTGGAATGGAAAGCGACACTTTCCCACCCGAAGAGCCTGTGGAATATCCACGCTCGAAGGGAACGCAAGAGCACGCCAAAAGCAGAAAGGAGAGGATCTCGACTGGGTCATTCGAAAGTGGTCTAACCGACAGAATTTTGAACGTGTCATAAGTTCTGCGCAAAGGTCAACGCAGTGCATCGTAATTGATTAGCTTCGTAGTGTAGCACCGAGCACAAAATGAAGCACCGTAGATTTTCACTGTATTTTACCATTATCTGTACCATTCACGGAACAGCAGAAAGGAGTAAAAAACGTTCCAAAACCTGTGCCTGGGACTGTCCAGCAAAAAAAAAAAAACCTAAAATGTGTTGATCCCTTGTTCCTTCGAAAGTGGATCGCTGGTGGTGAGATTTAGAACAAGCGTTGTGAAGTTTTGTTTTTAGCGTTTCCATGTTTCTAGGATGACGCTGCATCGAAACTCAAAGATGGAGGAAGGTTTACTCAGACTCATCCCCGCTCGGTAAGAAAACATTCGGCATCGAAAGACGGCAAATGGGCGGCATGGGTGTTAAAACATGATCAACTTATCGCCAACCCACCTTTCGGGGTTTGTTACCTTCGACATGTACCATGGACCACGTACCCCTTCATGCATTAGTGGATACAACGAATCTCGCGTCAATTTCATTGCTCCAAGTGATCCCAAGGATCGTGGAACGTTAAAATATTCGGATTGAATTAAATTTTCGGTTAAATTTTCTCCGAATGCAGGTGAATGCGCCAGGATACTTAAAGCGACTTATTTATGGGATACTATCGATCTACGTACGGCCTCATCGAGCTACAAACCTTCGACGTTGGCTTGAAAGGAATAAGGACAGAATATATTCCTACTGACACAGTAATGTAGACATTTTGCAATCATGTAACATCAGTATTTTTGTTTTGTTTATTGTAACGCAAGTTTCTTCTTATTTTATTGCTACACTTTTCCTTTTGACCCTAAGGAATCATCCAACGGAAGGGTAGTTTAATAATTTACGTAAATGGCAAAAATCAGATGGCTTGAAGAGTCAATCAATCGTTAAACTCAAATGTAGATGTAGTTTTCGGGAAAACGAGTATGGCAAGGCCTTTCACCGTAGCGATACCATCAGTTTAAATTATCAAATGCATAATAATGCATCATCGGTCCAGCCCAAATATCTATTGATTGTTCGTTCTCCCAGCACCACCCCGACCCATAATAACATCGCTCTGATACAGACAAGACACGGTGAGTGAGAGAGAAAGAGAAAGATAGAAAGATAAAAGTATCAATCCACGCCTTACACAGGCAAACGTATTCTTTTTATTTTCCATTCAATGGCTGTACTTCAAGGCATGACTCCAGTCAAATAAAAAAAAAAACTATCTCCAAACGGATGAACATCAAAGATCAAAGTTTGAATCCGTCTTGAATGGAGCGTATTGCAATAACAGCAAACATATTTCTTGTGTCTAAATCTGTATGCGATTTCAATTCCTCAAAATTCATACTCATATATAAGCCATATTCATCAATGGGTTTACCGGTTCAAAAAGATAAAATTTCACCCAGTGAAAAGTAGTTCTGGACCTCACTTATGAAATCGTTTGTAAATGGGTTGAAAGAGAAAGATAAAACGAAACAGCAAAGAAAAAAAAAATACAATATAAAACCAAAACAAATTTAAAACCAAACAAACTGCTCATGCTATGAGATGTTAATTGTTGAAAAAGTTAAATAAAAATGTAATGATAAAAGAAGATGATGGTGTTGTGTATTATTCTAGATAAACATTAAATAATTCCTGTTGAAGGTAAAAAGCGACTGGAAAACATAATTAAAAAATTAAAGTGTGATCATGGGAGTGCAATTAATGTCATGCTGCAAAAAATGTTTCATTTTCCTCAACGGTTGCATGTGGTTGCACTACCTTATTTTTTTTAGTGAGAAATAACTTTCATGACTTGTGTTGTCCATTGCACCCCGAACTCCCCTACACACACAATTCCCATCAGATTCCTTCATAACTCTAGTGTCGGGAATTGTTGAATTGAATTTGTCTATCATTTCTGTTATATTTCTGGGTAGTTGGCGCTTTAAGATTATTTTATTTGGGAAAAATTCATATTTTTCCAGTTGTATAATTGTAAGAAACAACATGTCTGCTTCTGCAGATTGAAGAATAATTTTTCATAAGATCCTTGACCAATTAAGTGTTCAACGAAGCATTAATTTGCGCCATTGTTTAGTCATAAACTCCGATTCTATTTCAACAAGTGATCTTCCAAATACGAAATCATTCGGAGCTGGAATGTTTGGCGTAGGCAATTTAAAACTGACCTTCGTCTTTTTCAGTCTTTTGTGTTACGACAAAATAGAAGATAGATCCTACACATAAGATATACCTTAGATATTCTGGTATTTTTAAGAAGATGCTTTTCCGAATATATATATGTTATAATTTGTTCCAATTAAAAACGAAAATATATTATTTCTTAATTGAGGATTAATAGACAAGAATAATTTGTGCAAGGTGGCCACGGACCATTCATTTTGCTCGAAGCTTTAATCAAACTGAAAAGTGTTCTTCGGCTGATAAGTACTTAGGAAGACCACTAAAACTGCACCGTATTGACAAAGTTTGTATTTATTTATTAGCAAAGTCTTTCTACAAACTTTTTACAATCAACTCTTGTACAGCATCTCGAAAAGTTTGAAACAAAAATATATCATTTTAATTGATCTTGATACAAGCGCCGAGCTCGATGACCGGATATATTGGACCAGGACGTACGGGGCATCGGAATATCACAGGGGTAGAGAGTGTGTTCATTCTCTCATTTTTGCATCATTCACAGATTACTCTTTACATCACACTCTCTCTCTGGGGGCTCGCCTGCAATCCTATAGGATTTTTTTTATCAAGTCGCACACACGTCAAACATGTAAGTCACTTCAAAGAAATGCGCTTATATTGTTCAACGTGCACGGGTCTCATACCGGTTGATTCAACACAAACATCTTCCAGTAAGTACCCCAGGGATCATGCTAAATACTTCTTTTTCTATTTTTTTTATTATGCAGTTGCCAGGCATCATGTGTCGAAGTTATTCCGGTTTTGTTCTCTCCTTGTTTCTTGCACGCTCTTCTACGCATTTTATAGGTTCTCTGAATGAGAGAGACCAAACAAACAAATGAGAATTCAATGGGATTTTTTTTGTGGCGTTTCTTTTCTGCTCATTATCTCTCCTAGGATCTGTCAAAACCATTCAGAAGCATCATAGCAACCTGTGTTTCGCCCGAACCGGACCGCAGTTGGCCACGAAGTGACTGATAGGACAAGCAATCGTCGTCACTATCCGCGTACGCAATCAAGAGCTGTCCATCCGCGGGTCGGCGATACGTTCACTGCTATTGAAACACGGCGAAGTGCTGCAGTCGCGGAGTTCGATCGCTCGCTCCCGGGATGCTAATTTAATGTTCTTTTTAACGTGCCAGCGGTGCTTGTGTGCGTAGTGGTCAAATTGAACGAATCCTCAAACACTCGCTTATCAGCGCGACAGGCACTTCAACAACAAATCCAGCATAGACATTGACGACGGGGACTGCGGTACAGTCTCTTTAGTCTCCCCCGGCCGTACAGTGGATGCGGATGGTTTAGAGTTCCGCCTTGGTACCGACACAGTGCAGTAAAGGGAAGTCGCGGTTGAAGAAGAAAAGGGAAGTTGGAAAACCAAACACTCGTCCGCCCACCCACCCTCCGTGCTTACATAATCGAATCTTATTCAGTGCCCCGTAACAACGGAACAAGCTACCATTATGGCTACCGTGCTACCTCGAGTGAACCTGGATGAGCCGCGCTACGACCAGAGTACCTACCTGAACCGTGCGAAGCACTTTCTTATCGTCACCAATCCGCTCAACGCGTTCGCCACCGAGGCGCAGCTGGATCGGGCCGCACGAATTGTGCGCGACTATCGGTACGCCATACTGCCTTCTGACCTCGCCCTTAGGTCACTGTTCTATTTGGTGCCCTTCAACATTATCATCTTTTCTTTTTTTTTTTGTCTGCTCCGTTTTTGTTCTTTCCTTCAGCGCCGGCAAACCCGTTCCGGATGTGCGTAGCGTCGACGAGCTATGGAGCGCGAAGTATCTGTACGACAGTGCGTTCCACCCGGACACGGGCGAGAAGATGCTGCTGGTGGGCCGCATGTCCGCCCAGGTGCCGATGAACATGACCATTACTGGGTGCATGATGACGTTCTACAAGTCAACGCCGGCCGTCATCTTTTGGCAGTGGTTCAACCAGTCGTTCAACGCGGTGGTCAACTACACGAACCGTTCCGGCGCGTCACCGATCAGCCAAGAGCAGCTGCTGACCTCGTACTGCATGGCAACAGGTGGCGCCCTGGTGACTGCACTTTCGCTCAATCGGCTCGTGCGGGTACGGTGTCGTCATCCGGAATCTCCCAAGCGTTGGCATCTGCTCAACAGATGGTAGCATTCTGTCTAGCAGTGGATTCTAAAAGTTTGTTTTTCCTCTTGCATTTTTTTTCAGAATGCGCCACCGCTTGTCGGTCGTCTGGTGCCGCTTGCAGCCGTTGCGGCGGCCAATTGCATTAACATTCCACTGATGCGCATACAGTAAGTAGTGCTCGTGAACCCACTGGCATCGAATAACGCTGAGTATGCCATTCATGCGTTCGTTTGGCTTCGGTTAGCGCACATTTGGCTACAAGGTGGTGCTTTGCATTCGCAACATTCTGGGAGTGAAGAGCGCGCCAAGGAATAAGGTCCGGCGAGAAGTGGGATGCGTACACGAAGCAAGGAAGGCTTAAAATAGAACGCCAAATGACGCGAATCTCGTAATGGCGTAATATGGAAACGCGTGGCGTGGTGACAATGCCTGTCGACATTGGCCTCAGGCTTCTCTCGGTCGACCGAGTCGAGTTATTTATGGATCGAAACAAACCAACTAGGCTCTCCATCCGATGGCCAGATGCTTTGGTTTCGCGTAAATAATGGAGTGCTAAAAAGAAGAAAAAATCGCTCATTTCTTTCTTGTGGCATTCGTTTTAAACATGCGACCTATCTTGTATCATTTGCAGAGAAATTAGAAACGGCGTCACCCTGCTGGACAAGGATGGCAAGGAATTGGGTCAGTCGGTGCGTGCCGCGAAGGAAGGCATTTCTGCTGTCACCTTCAGCCGTATCCTGATGGCAATGCCTGGAATGGGTAAATTTAATAATATTTAATATGTTCTGTAACGTAGTTACATTTTAAAACCCCTGCTTCGTATTTCGCAGTGTTTACGCCGGTGCTGATGAACACGCTGGAGAAGCGTGGTTTTCTCCGGCGCTTCCCTTGGGCCAACGCTCCCATTCAGACGCTGTTTTGCGGCCTGTGTCTCACATTCGCCACGCCACTGTGCTGCGCACTGTTCAGCCAGAAGGCGTCGATCAGTGTGGACAGCCTGGAGGAAGAGCTTCGCACGAAGCTGCGCAAGGAACAGCCCGACCTGGACGTAGTGTACTACAATAAGGGTCTGTAGAGCGTGCCACGCCGCAGGAAAGCTCCATGTTCAGAGGTTGTACCGATGGCAGATTTCCGCCGGACACGTTGCATTTACTGACGAGCTTGCATAGGTTGTTTTCGTTTCTGTGTAGTTTATACCCCGTGGTAAGGCTACCTATACCTCACGACAAAAATACGTTCTCCACTGGCCATATCTTATCCAAACTTTGTTGATATGTTTATAAGTTCATACGTTCATCTCCTTCCCCCACCCTTTGCTCCTCGTGTTGTGTCGTCGCAAACGGGGTACATACGTTAGACGCTCAATTAAGCTAGAAAGACAAATTAAACTAACGGACCACCACGTTGTCCATTATCGATGCGAGTGACAATAACTGAAGCATGTTTGTATAGATGCCCGCTCAGACGCTGGGGCTTATACTCCGCATACCTCAAATAAAAATATCATGCAGAACGAATGTCTCATTATAGACATCGTGTAGAAAACTATCGAGAAATGATAATGAATCTTAATTCAAAATTAACTTTCGCTTTTTGTATCATGCAGCATCCATTTAAAGTATGTACTGGCTTTATAATTTATTTCCTATTTTACGCAGAGAACTTTGCTGTAAAAACGCTAACAGTACAATCCACATAAATTGTATTATTTTTTCATTTCTCATGAAGGGGCATGAGTTTTGTTAAAATGGCGTAAATCAGATCGTAACTATTGACTGAACTCCGGTAGGGACTGCAGTCATTACTTATTTAAATTGATTTTTAATCTTTTCAACTGCATGCTTAATAATGCAGCAAGAAAGAAAAACTTTGTGGACATAGTAGCGAACGTGGGACTGGTACACTAAATCCATCTCATAATTATCCTGCTTCTTGGGAAATGGCCGCTTGAAATTATTCGCATAAAAAAACGGCTGAACACAACTGCGTTGTAACACGTCGGTACAATATTATAGAATCAGAATATCCTTTACTCTTAATATTCTTTTGTTTCTACGTTTCACTCTTGTTACGTTTTAATGCTTCAAATTTCTTATTCAAGCTCAATTTCCTATCATTTTATGCCGCAGGTTATCGCAGGCTACACAAATTTGTTGTTCACATAAATAAGCTGTAAAAGTTTTTTAGATTTGAGGAAAGAAAAAGGATCATCTGTGTGAGCCTTTACCGAAGAAAACAGGATCGAAAATATTTGCTTGATTTTTAGTGAATTCTATTTCTACCATAATTTTCACGCTTCGCAAGTTTACCTGGTCTATTAATTTATGCATGCAAATAATTTAATTTTCCTTTCTTTATTCTTGATCGAGATGGGAGATTTTATTTGATTGTTTTACAGAAACTACATTAAACGTTTGCCTTTAAACCACAATGAATCCATTAGTTTTATGCACTGTTTGTTCCAAATGTTTTTTCCCTTAATTTACGAATATTGATTGAATTTCCTTTTCATTTTTTTTTTTCACTGTTTAACTACTTCGCAAACCGATCTGACAACGACGGTCTGGACGTGCAAGGTAAAAAAGAAGATAAAGAAAAAACAGACTCATGAGCGCGGGGAACGATCGCTCACTTGGAATTACGAAATCGCTAAAATGATGATTATGACGGTGGTCGTCCCCGACCTGGAAAATGGAGAGGAACGGTCGCCAAAATGTGTTTGGACTTAACATTTAGGAGGACGGTGGCGACGATATGCTGTGGCGCTTCTTTGAACTAGGTTCGTCCGATTCCGTCGGCCCGTCGGTAGCGGGACACTCGGAAGTGTCCACCGGAACCGGCACTGTGGACCCGTCGTCCACACTCTCATCATCTACGGTGAGCGCTGGTACTGCTACCGACGGTTTGTTATCGTCCGTGTTCTCCTTCGCTGCCTCCTGTTCGGCCGTTTGCTTCGCCGTTTCTATGCGCTTCGACAGTTCTTTGTGAAGTTTCGTAATGACTTCCGGACGAGACTGCAATGAAACAAAAACGACAGCGTTTAGCAAACCAACTGTTAATTAAATGCACACTTCCAACATGCTTACCATCAAAAGAAACACTTTTATCTGACCGGTGCTATCGATTGCTGTCAGGCGTAAACTTTTTTGACTCGGTTGTTGTGCGACCATACCGGACCATACCTTCAAATATCAGAATGGGTGAGATAAGAGACCCGAATGAGATTCATATTTTAACAAACTGGTCAATTCGCTTGTTCGTTACCTTCGTATTGATCAGAACTCGTAGATTTCCCGACTGTCGGAACACGACACGGGACTCATTGTTATCCTTGTCGTTAAGTCGCAGCATGCCGTGACCTCTTTCTTCCCAGTTGGACTTTGCGAACGCAAATAGCTTGCAGTTAATCTCCACCACGTTTCGCTCGTCCTCTTCGCCCGTGATCGTTTCCACCTCCTCGTACTTGCGCTTCAAGGCGCCTCGGCTTTCCTCGTACTTCCGCGCAGCTTCCTCCAAGCTTTCGCGGTCCTTTGTTTCCCGGCTGTTGCCATCGGACGAATCCGATCCTTCCTTCCCGGGGGTACCGCCGGTTGCTGCCGGAGTGGAGTTAGTAGCGCTAGCCTTTCCCGTGCCAGTGCTTGCGTCGCCCGTGGCTGCAGCACCGAAAGAAAACCCGGTGGTGGGCAGAGTGTTGCCACCGGAGCAGTTCAGATTTTCCCCCGTCACACGCTCGTGCACGTTTTGACCGAAAACAAAGCCCGAAGAAGCTTCGCTGAATGTAGACTTCTTTACATTCGCAAACAGATTCGACTTGGGCAGGGAGGAACTCTTCAGTGTTGCCAGTGGATCGTTGTTGTTGCTGTTCGTGCTACTGTTGGCATCTTTCACCGTGTCCGCTTTGCTGCTCCCGGTCGTAGCATCGTTCGTGTCCGCCTCCGACGGTTCATCCTCGCTGAACTGAGTTTTCAAGAAAGGGTTCGAAGCGGCAGGCGCCGTTGTTTCGTTCCCGTTCTTTTCAGCGGCTCCGTTGCCATCCTTACCTCCACCAATGCCGCCAAAGCTGAGTTGCGAGGGTTTAAGCACACTTGGTTTTAGATTGAAAGCGTTGCCTAACCCACCACCAAACCCGGGCATGGAGGGAGATGATGAGATGCTGTTGCTGGAGGACGAACCGCCACCGCCGAGAAATGTTGATCCTCCAAAATTGGACTGGCGGATAAGGTTCGATTTGAGTGTTAAGCCGGAGGGTTGCACAATACCGCTCGAGCCATTGCTGCTGTTCGATTGGGAAGATTCTTGCTCCTCGTTCAACATGTTTTCTTCCCCTGTTCAAAAGTTGTTTGTAATGGAAGAAAAAGTACAATACAAAATACAATTTATGAAAACATTGCCGCCTTGGGAGCACCGCCGTATGCTTTCAAATGTATCCTTTGAAGGTACTGCCAAACAAACGACACACTCATAAAGATACCATCAGCCAGGCGAATGGCGCTTGGAAGCGTTCTGCACCTAATTCATATCGCAAAACATCCACGCGCGGGTAAATTTCATTGCGAATATATACTTTGCACTTACTTTCAACATTCGCCATTCAGCAGTAGCGTACTTCCACCTAGCGCTTCGCGGTAGAATTTTCCAGGATGTTATGGTTTCCTCAGCAAAACGATGATCGATGATTACACTTTGTGGTTTTCGTATGTTGAAAGCAAACACCAACCGAGTGAGAATGGAAACCACACCAGAACAATGATAACGATGCCTGTGAGTCTTTTTGTCAGCATCAACCTTTCGCACCAGCGACGATACGAACGCGGACACGAACTGGGAGCAGCGCAGTGCTTTTTTGCCTGTGCGTTAGTTGACGCGAATAGATCTCGGTCAGTATAACCGTTGAGATGCAAGCATGTTAGGGAGTGAATGATTGCGTTCAATAAATGTGCCCCGAAATGGCATGCAGGACTTACTGATTGTAGAACTAAACTTTCAGTCTTTAAACTAAAGAAAACCAAAACAGTCATATTGACAGCTGCTTTATACCGACACTTTTTTCTAGTGTTGAACATTTTACACTAGGCTTTCATGGTTCCGGAACAAAAAACTGCTGAACGTGCAACAAACCTGAGTCAAATACTTAAATCTAGATGCAATTCATTTCTAGTTTTATTGCAAATATAAATCAGTAACATGCAGTTCGGTTAAATAAAAGAAATGCTCCTAGTCGAGCTCCTGTGGTGAATATAAATAATTTTAAAAAAAACCAAATACAATGTTAGCAAGTTCAGCAAGTACGCGATAAGAAGCTCTTCATAGGTTATCGAATGAATAGCGTGTATCATTCGGTCATTTTTGGCTACGCTTCCTGCTTCCGCAAACCATGCTGTGCACAGCAATCCAATTTCAATTCCAATACTAGGAACGGTATGAACCTGCTGTAAGGTGCAGGACGGACCTCTCCACACTAGACATTTTCTCATTGTTGCATTCGCTAGTTGTGTTCCCATAGAAAATTTGTGCGTTGTAGAGAAAAGGGCATTTGTTTTCATCTCCCACTTGGAGAACAGCTTTATTCATTTACGTGCCGCTGTTGACGAATAGAATAGCGACAGAATCATGTCGCTTTCAAGTGTGCTACCCGCGCCGACGAATCCCGTGTGGGATCGAGACGATGAACGTAAAATGAAAACACCATCGATGGGAGCGTTGGTAAGTGCGAAGGTTGCAGCGCCTCCTTACGGCCAGCGGAAGGGATGGATTCCTCGTACCGAGGCCGATTTCGGCGATGGAGGGGCTTTTCCCGAAATTCATGTGGCACAATATCCGTTGGGTGAGTAGGAAAACTCGATTTCAGCTTGCCCCTGGACTTGGGAGGTGTGGTTAATGTGATTTCTTATGCGGCTACAGGTATGGGTGCTCCCGGGAATGCATCGAAGAAGTCGAATGCTCTCGCGGTCCAGCTGGATCAAACGGGAAAGGTGAAATACGATGCCATCGCTCGGCAGGGACATTCCAAGGACAAGATTGTTTATTCCAACATTAATCAACTGCTTCCTGCCGAAGTATTGGCAGAAGACGCCGAGGAGCTGCAAATGCCCGACGAGGAAACCATTAACGAGGTTACGGAAAATACCCGGAAGGCTTTAGAAAAACTGACCAACCAGAAGATTGTGTCCGCAATGCCGGTTCGAGCTGCAGAAAAGCAGGCACCAGCGCAGTACATTCGTTACACGCCGTCACAGCAAGGAGATGCGTTTAATTCCGGGGCCAAGCAGCGCATCATTCGCATGGTGGAAGCCCAAGTCGATCCCATGGAGCCGCCCCGTTTTCGAATCAACAAAAAAATCCCTCGCGGTCCACCGTCCCCGCCTGCGCCCGTGCTACACTCCCCTACGCGGAAAGTGACCGTTAAGGAGCAAAAGGAGTGGAAAGTTCCACCCTGCATATCGAACTGGAAAAACGCCAAGGGATACACTATTCCGCTTGACAAACGTTTGGCTGCCGATGGACGCGGATTGCAGCAGGTACACATCAACGAAAAGTTCGCCAAAATGGCCGAAGCGTTGTACATCGCTGATCGTAAGGCCCGCGAAGCGGTGGAAGCACGAGCACAGCTGGAGAAGAAATTGGCACAAAAGGAGAAGGAAAAGAAGGAGGACATGCTGCGACAGATGGCTCAGCGGGCGCGTGACGAACGTGCCGGCATTCGTCATCCGGATGCTGCGGGTGATGGCCCGGCAGGCGGAGCATCCTCTGCCGATCTACGCGAAAGAGACGAAATCCGTGCCGAACGTCACCGAGAGCGGGCTCGCGATCGTAATCTCGCCCGCGCCGCACCCGAAAAACGCTCCAAACTGCAGCGTGAACGCGAACGAGACATTTCGGAGCAGATTGCTTTGGGAATGCCTGCAAAAACGAATCTTGCCGGCGAATCACAGTTCGACCAGCGGTTGTTCAATACCTCGAAGGGTATGGATTCCGGATACGGTGACGATGAAGCTTACAACGTTTACGACAAACCTTGGCGTGAGTCTGGTACGCTTGGGCAGCATTTGTACCGACCAAGCAAGGCGCTGGACAACGATGCTTATGGTGCTGATCTAGACAAGATCGTCAGTACCAATCGCTTCGTACCGGACAAGGAGTTCAGTGGAACAGATCGCAGTGGACAGGCCGCACGGCAAGGACCGGTGCAGTTCGAAAAGGAAGAGGATCCCTTCGGTTTGGACCAGTTCTTGAGCATGGCTAAGAAAGCACCGAAACGCAAAGAAGATTCATCCGCTGGCCCGAGTGGCAGTGGGAGTGGTAGCAGCAATCGCGACAAGGACCGCAAGAAACGTAGGGATTAGGGAAATCTATAGATTTCTGAGGCTTTTTCAACAGAGTTTGCACCCGAATTATGAACTTGTGCGCTAGCGAATAACAAAACCGCATTGTAGCGATTGTACTCTACTGCACGAGTTCTAAGGTCAGGTCTAGGCCCTGTAACATATTTTAAATTGTCCCCATGCCCTGTTACTATAACTAAAACAAAATCATGTCAGATATACTTTCTTATTCATGCTTTGGTAAGTTTATAAATAACGATAAAAATGGAAAATAAATAGAACAATAAAGTGCATTTCTGCCTATTTCATTCATCTTGGCTGCGTACAAAATTTCAGTTCGGTATGCAAGAACGTATAGTAGTAGCGTATAGTCAATTGAGGTAGCAAACTATTCTGTTCAAAGGTCAAATAATACACTGCCTCGATGTGGAATCAATAAATCGTATTTCCACCACGTGAATTAAAAAGCGTTCTCTCTTGCAAACATGTTTTTTACGACATCGTTACCTTTTAGCCAACGATATGTTTACATCATATACTATACGAGTCCTTTGGAACGACTGAAGCTTACTGGATGTCTGTTCTAGGCCATTTAACCATATCGTATCTTCCAATGCGATATTGTAAACATGGAAATATCAACACTGTCAAATGACGAAGGAACTGCCAAATAATAAAAAAAGAAAACACAGATTTCGGTTGATCGGTGGATAAGTGTTGGAATTGTAGGATGGCGGTAGGGTGCCGAAACAATTTGCTGGGACAGTGATATTGTGTTGCGTTTTTAGTTTTATCGTTTCTCTCCAAAGCTGCAAAGGGAACGTTTGTGAACGAAGTAATTAAGGCGCAGCTTGAAAGGGCTGATGTAAAGGTTTTATTTTTAAAATTGTGGATCTTATTTATTTTTCCGGGTTCGTCCACGATTTAAGATAAATTAGGCATGGTGCCATCCTCCAATACCACACGGCAATGACCCAACCCCACGGATAGGCAGCTAAAGGCAAGCGAGCATAGAGGAAAACAGTGCGGTGTAACCAGTTACCGTTTTGTTCGCTTAATTAACTCCATCGTTGACATCGGTCTGCGTAGTAATTTCGATATAGTGAAAGCACACGGATTTTGTGACCACTAAAACAAGGACCATTTTCTTAATGCTCTGTTGTTTATCTTCGTGCGGAATCCATATTTGCGCGCATACAAACGAAGCGAATATTTAAAACACCTTTTCCGAGATTGTCCAGATTCGTCGTCCAACGCCGAGGGACGATAGTCGGTGGCGGTGGACATGAGTAGCAGTAGCGCCAGTACCAGCACGGGTGGTACCAGTACTACGGCTGATGGTACTGCTTCCTCTTCCTTTTGGCGCAACAACAGTCGCTCTATACCGGGCCGACCGACGACAGTCGCTAATCGCCCTGGTGGTGGTCGCCCGATTGGTTCGGGATCGTCCGGTGCGACCTCGTCCTTTCAAGACTACCAGGATTCGGTGAGCGATGCTTGGGATCTGGGAGACGACGAGTTCTGCATCATTTCCGGTGTTGTGGACACGCGCATATCGAAAAGAGCTTCGCACACTGCCGCTTTAAATGTGATTAAGACACATAAAAGTGGCGTAGGTGGAAAATCGTTTACCAACACCCGTTCGGACACGCAGGATTTAGGCGCCACCGGAGACTCGGAACCATGCCGGTTGGATCATAATCAGCCGGGCGATGGCAGGCCGGAAGATAAGGAATGCCTGCGTATAGAGAACCTGGACATACAGCAACCACCGCGCCAACAGCAGTACAACTCGAACGTACCGAACGATGGAGTGGTTTATGTGAATGATCATCGGTAAGTTGGTTTCGTCGAGCGAGGACAATGTTGCTTAAAAGGTTTAAAAAACGAGTTTGTTTTTCTGTCCTCAGTCTTCGGCAAAGGTTTCACGCGTACCCGGGGCGTCCGCAGCTGCTGAAGCTCTCCTCGAATGTAGCCTCGAAGGACGTAGAATGCGAGTCGAAATATGAAAAGTTCAGCAACATCCTCGAAGCACCGCTCCTGAACCTCATAGCCCTAAAGGAGCTCAGCTGGTCGGGCGTACCGCGAAAGATGCGCGCGGTCACCTGGCGTCTACTATCCGGCTATTTGCCTACCAGCCTCGAACGACGGCAGACCGTGTTGGAGCGCAAACGCGTTGACTACCGGAAGCTCGTGCAGCAGTATTTCGATGCGGACGCTCGTGACGAAAGTCAGCAGGACACTTACCGACAGATTCATATCGACGTGCCGCGAATGAATCCACACGTGTCGCTTTTTCAACAGCAGCTAGTGCAGGAAATGTTTGAGCGGATACTGTTCATTTGGGCCATCCGGCATCCGGCGTCCGGATATGTGCAGGGCATCAACGATTTAGTGACACCATTTTTCATCGTCTTCCTGCAAGAAGCCGTGGGGGCAGGTTAGTTTTATGGACAATTCTTCAAGCATTCCTTACGACACTGTTGCGCCGATTCGGTTGTTTCCCTTTTAGATAAAGATCTGGAGCAGTGCCAACTGAGTAATCTCAGTATCGAGCAGCGCGATATCATTGAATCTGATTCGTTTTGGTGTTTGTCCAAGTTTCTCGACTGCATTCAGGATAATTACATTTTTGCACAGCTCGGTATACAGGCGAAGGTGAATCAGCTGAAGGAACTTATCCAACGCATTGATGGTAAAACTATGATAGCAAAACTTTGATGCATCGCATCCTTCCTATTGCTGATACTTTTTTTATTTTACATTTAAAGGTACCTTACACCGTCATCTTCAAACGCACGGCGTCGATTATCTACAGTTTTCCTTCCGTTGGATGAACAATCTTCTCACTCGTGAACTGCCACTTTACTGTACCATCCGTCTGTGGGATACTTATTTGGCCGAATCGGATGGCTTTGCCGTGTTTCAGCTGTACGTCTGTGCTGCATTTTTGCTTCATTGGCGTGACCAACTGCTACAGGAAAAAGATTTCCAGGTTAGGATTTCTTTGCGTTTGTTGTTTGACAAATTACTTCTAGCAGCCATATGCACAAGTCGTACTGTTTCTGACCGAGTCGTTCATTTTCCTTCCGCCAGGGACTCATGCTGTTGCTGCAAAACCTGCCAACACACAACTGGATGGATTCGCATATCGGTGTCCTGGTGGCGGAAGCGTTTCGCTTAAAGTTCACCTACGCCGATGCGCCAAAGCACCTCGAGACCAAAAGTTGACCCGGAATGGCACCGGACGGTGGGTACTATCATAACTACTGTAGAAACTACCTGTATAAGTTTATCTAGAGACGAAAAGGCTTCTGCTGCTGCTGTTGCTGCTGACGCCGTTACGAATCGATAGTTGGACACCGGATGTATGCGTCGAAGGGTAAAGTGAGGTGACTGCTTAAGTCGATCGGCAATGAATGGACTGATGTTAAGAACAGAATGCACTGGTGATATCATACGGGGAAGGAAGGGAAACCATGATTTCTTGTAGAACAAGAGAGTATTTTTCCGACTCTGGTTAGAGGGAACAAAACACCACCTAGTGGGTGGATTTGAAGATATCTTTGTGCTAATAGAAAACGGCTTGAGGAATCTTTTCTTTCCAAATTGGTGTGCAACGAAGTATGGAACCGACGAACACGATTTATCAGTTGTAGCTTTGAAAAAGGGTGTATCTGGGAAGTATTGAAAACCATTTTTTCTTTGTATTGAGACTTCCAACCCTTCAATTCTTTTGATTCAACTGGTCCACTGGAAATCGTGAAAGCGGGAGTTGAAAACATAAGAACGTAAGATAACAACAACGTAAAGAAAACTAGAGTGAAACATCGAGCATCGGTAAATGACGAGACATCAGAGTGAGATAAGAAAAATATAATGGAAAACAAGGGTTGATCATGATGTGTCGGAACACAGCAGAAGAATATAATATACACCGATCGAAGAGTAACGAAAAAAAAAAAAAACAAACCAATTAGATAATTGTAAGAAAATGAATAAATAAATCAAACCAATACTGATAGCTTTACAATAAACAAATATGTTTTGTTGTAATTTATTTTCCCATTTAGAATAGGAGCAGGGTAAGGAGAGGACTTCGAATGACGAATCCTGGCACCGGTTCTAAAAATATCTTTTTTAAGCCTGGTGGAATTGGGTGAGATGCAAAACATTCAGTTACATCATTCCGGTATTTACTTAAGTACGACATAGCATCGTTTTGTATGCAAATTTTGCAAATGCGCAAACCAATCTTTCTTAGAAAAGAATATGTAGATAAATCTAAGAAAAAGGACCAAAAAGAACGAGCATACACCTTGTTCGTTCGATCGTTGAATACAAAATATTGCCTTCAGTAGCAATCGGCATCATTAACTTCGGCAGCGTAGTAAGAAAACAGGACATCGTCGAGCAACGAGCCAAAGCTTTCCGTGTTTTCCAACCATTGCTGCCGGCTAGCCACGATAGCGGCCAGGTCAAGCGTCTTTACACGACTCAGAAAGGCTTCCGCACTAACCGCGGCGTACTGGCTGAACAGACCGGCATGCCGGTGGGTTGCATCGCATCCGCAATCGTCGCTTTTCTGCTGCTGGCGCACGTACGTTGTGGCCACGGTCGTTACGTTCGGGTTGTACGTAACGGAAAGCAAATTCATGTCGTTAAGGTTAACGATCGAGTCGATGATTTCGTCCGCGTTGGCCGTACTGCAGGCCACGTTGCCGCTGTTGTAGTCGGCATCGTTTCTCCGTTGCGACAAGGATGGGCCTGAGCTTGCCCCTCCGCTGGTGGTGGAGATTTCTGACCCATCAGCGATCATCGGGGACGCAGTTGGCGTAACGCCACCGGCAAATGATGCGCGCTCCGGGGGTTTCACCTCGGCGTAGTTTGTATCGATCACTGATACGCGAGCGCTAGGCGCAGATACTTGCTGTGCAGATCCTACCAGCGAAGAGGAAGAGGAGGCAGTCCGCGCGAGCGGTGACGTCAAGGGCACCGTTGTGGGAGACCCGGCGAGATTTTGGTAGTAGTCTAGAAAGTTGTACTTGTTCAAGTACGACATCAGCTTGTTGATGACGATGATCGTTTCTCTGACCACACCTAGATCGCAGTCGTCGTCCAGGCAGGCAAGCAGCACCCCCAGGCACCCGCGGAGCGAAAGCTCGTTGAGCACCTTCATGAGGCGCGTTTGAATTTCGCGGTCCGTCAGCGTGACGATTTTCTTGTGCTCCTTCGAGAACGTGACCGACGGGAAGGTACCGTCGATCATGCCCTGGTGCTGAAACTGACGGCACATGACCAAGCGCCAGAACTGCAGGGCATTGATTTTGACCTCCCAATAGAGATCGTTGGCGGCTGCGTACGCCAGCACGGAGAACACGCTATCCAGGCACTGCGGTTGTATTTTGTGGTTGGCGTAGATCTCGCGAACCGTGTTGACCGCCTCGCGACGCACTACACCTTCGCTTTCGTTGTCGATGACGTCTATCAGATGGTTCTGATGATGAACAAGGAACAAGATGAGACGACCGTCTTCTGCCGTGCAACGCAATCGTTCAAGCTTACCATTAGCGACAGCTTCGATAGGGAGTGTTCCCACAGCAGCCGAATCTTTACCATCAGCGTCAGACAACGGAGGGCAGATGCACGGACGTACGCTTCAGTGTCGTTCTTTGCTGCGGCTTCCACAACCGGGATAATATCACAATCGAGAATATGCTTTTGAAAGGCGGGGAATTCTAAATAAGAGGAAGAAAGCGAAAGCGATGGGATGATTTATCAAAATGGAGAACAAGAATAATTTACAGCAACGGTAAATAAAATTCGAACGAGTGCCTTACTGATTTCCGAAATGATGACAATTGAGGCCAGTAGCTCGAGGGCCGAGTCCCGTGCCTCCCAGTTCAAATCATGAAGCCGTTTGTAGATGATATGGCCCACATGCTCCAATCCTGAGCCGGTTATATTGTCCATCAGCAGTGCCAAATTTGGTGCCAGGAAGTGTTCGATCGAGATTTGCGTCAGCTTCAGCGCAAGTACTACCAACTGAAAAAGGGAATGCACGAAGAAGAGAACAAAAGGGTATGTTTTTTTTTTAAATATTGCTCCTTAATATTCCTTCGCGCAACCACCGATCGTTCGCTTACCCTCGCGGGAAGATTGGGATTGGTGAGCAAATTCAGCATAAAGTTAACGACCGTCGTCGATTCGATGCACTCCTTCCAGGTTATCTTATAGTTCTCAATCAGTGACATCAGCCCGTTGATGATCGCAGACAGCAGGTTCGGTTTGCTGAGAATCAGGTCCGTATTTCCGCAGTCACTTTTCTGTCCCTCGACCGAGCAGCACATGTCGGGCAGGAACTCCTTCAGCAGGTACACGAACGCCTGGAAAGCGATTACGGCACGCGGACGCGGCAGTTTGTGGGTGGTCACAATGCCCTGGATTGATTTGCACGCCAGCTCCGTCACGTTCAGATTGTACGCCTGGAAAATGTCCCGGCAGGCGTAGATCAGCCGGATCGTAAACTCGCACGCGATGTCGTACAGCTTGGTGCAGAACTTTTCGATATAGTCGGGCAGGTCCTTCGAGCCCAAGCACTGCATCTCGTACACGACGGGAAACAGCTGCAGCAGGAGAATCTGATCGCCGAAGCGAATGCTTTGATTTTTCAACACCACCTCTTCCGGCGCCCGCTCGCCCAGGATGCGCCACAGCGAGTGGTGCGTTTCGGCCATCAGCATCACGTTCTGCACGTTGCCGCGGCGGATGGAGAAGTTTACGTAGTTGAGAAAGTTGATCGTGTACCGGTCGAACGTTAGGTCCACTGCCACCGTATCGTCCGGCGGGATCTCCATCGTGCACAGGCGGGCACAGTTGGCGAAGATGTGCGTCCGCCAGATTTTGGCTAGGTACGTGTGGTCGTGCATGGTGTCGGTGAACTTCCACAGGTTGCGCTCGAATTTGTACGTGTACAGGATGAAGTAGGCCACCCGTGTGCGTTGCTTCGACTCGATGATCTTTCGGAAGAGCGTTTGCATCAGATTCAGCAGCGGGGAAATGATCTTCTGCGAGTGATAATCGTTCACCAACACTGCGTCGTCCTGCTCGGGGCTTTTCCAGACGCAATCAATCAGCGGAGACAGGATGGTGCGAACGATTTCTTTCACCTCCTCGTAGTCACCCATCGCACAGAATCGCTCGAGCACTTCATAGATGAAAAGCGATGTCTCGCGGGTGATGTAGATTGTCTGGTAGCCATTATAGTAATCGAGACAGATCCTCCATGAGCCCGACTGCTTGATCCAAGCCATGCCCATCGCGTGGCTAGAAATTGCCTTTAGTACCAGTACGTGACCGAGCTTGATGGATGGGTTTTGCATTTTCCCATTGCTTTGGATGCATTGCTGGAATCGGTCGAGCATGCGGCTCCCGTTCTGAATGCGAGCAAAGTCCCACTCGTTCTCGACGATCATCGCCAGCAGTTGGAGTGTGAAGGCAGCGATGTCGGTGGCCGGAGGCCTATCACTTTCCCACTGCTTTAGGGTGGTCTCGAGCCATTGAAACACTTCGGCAGATCTTACAAACTTTCGATGCTCTTAAAAATGAACAAATCAAATGATTATCAATTAGTATTTCTTCCTTTCAATAGGGGCAATCAAAACCGAGGCCTTGACACCTGATAAAGCAGCTTCTATTTCGTAACTTTGCTCAAGCCACGAGTAACTTACCGCCGCAGTATTTTCCGGATAGATGGCTGATAATCATCTCCAGATAGACATCATTGTTGATCTTGAAGCCGCGGTTGAGGAACGCGGTTAGTACCTTGTGAAATTTATCCTGGCACGTATCATCTGGCTGTGGCTGCGGCCGCACCGCGTCCTGAGTAAAATCTGTAGACATCTCATCGTTACTGGCAGCTATCGGCGTCGAATTAATTTCGCTGGCCATGTCGTTGGCCGATCGCTGTTATTTGTTTTCGTTCGTGTATGTTGCGTGTTTTTTCAATCGCACTTCCGCGTCAAGAACAAAGTACACATTGTCCGCAAGGAATGCTATTCGATAGTCAGATAGTTTTCACCGTACAAACCGATCGTAGAAAGAAGAGGTTGCTAGATACGCAGTAAATACAGTTTTGCACGGAGAAAGGCATACGAACTGTTGTGCACTTGAAGCGCGAAACGTATCTGATGAGATTGTTCGAATGTTTTGACAGCTGGAAAGGAAGGAACGGGGTGATGATCATCCGACCAAGCGTCTTGACCCAGAGAACTAAACAGTTGGAAACGAGTAAAAAGCCTGCAATCGTCGGCATGCAATAGCCGGTTGGAAATTTTTACTTTCGCTGCAATGCTATAACACATTTTTAAGTAAATGCAGTACGTACGATAATCTCTCTTTTAGGCCGGTGTCATTGCTCCGTCGGACACTTTTTAAATCGGATGATATGTCAAATTTTTGTATGGGATTTGACAGATGGCAAAATCGGCCGATAAAAATCGGCCGATTTAATCAAAAAAAATTGATTCAAATCCCATATAAAATTTGACATATCGTCCGATTTAAAAAGTGTCCGACGGAGCAATGACACCGGCCTTACTCCCGGTTGCCATAAAATATTCCCAACCAGCCTTTTGAAATGTTCCTACTTCTCCTATCACTTATGCTATAATGGTGATGACCGAAACAATCATCGCAAAAATTTAAATACGATGAGAGTATCGTTCAGCTCGATACTCTCGTCGTATTTTCAATTTTGCCGGGTTTGGGGATGCAATGGTCCAATTGGGTGGCCGGCCCATATGGGCTGGCTAGTTGGGATGACAAAATATGAAACATTTTGACATTCGGGACATGCGAAGAAAAACGGAAAGCAAATTCGAGACTTTTTCTCGAATTGTATTGATGTAGTGGTACTATTCGAATTGGTTTCGAAAACACCAATCCTCTCTCACATCCGCGTCGGGCCTTCTCTGACGGTTGCGGTGCCCGTGCGTGCGAGAGAGGGCAGCCGATAGTTTGGGAGCGAGAAACAAAACCAACATTTGGTTGTTGGTCCGTGTCGCGCACAGCCGGTGTGAAAGAGTAGGGGATAAAATCGCGCGGTTGTTTGCTGTCGCGCATTCGATTCGCGACGGCAGTCTGTCGAGTGAAGGAAGCCACGACGGGAGTGATTGGCGAGTCGCTCGAGTGCAGCGTGAGTCTACATGGACTGCAAGAAATCTAGCAGGGAAAACACACAGCCATTAGAACGGTAGTTTTGTCCTGCTGCTACGGAGAAAAGTAACCGCTTTCGCGTTGACCTAAACTACCCTTGCGTATTCCACCAAAGGTGTACAGGCATAGTAGGCAGGAAAGTGTGACTGAAGTAGTCGGGAGTGTGTTGCAATAAATTCGATCGGTTTTGCTTCTTTTTTTCCCTCTACTTGAAGAGCGAGCAGCATTGTCGCATTGGCCTTCGCGCGATGGTGTTGAAAGTGTGTATGAGTTTCACCGTGAAAACTAACAGAACACCATTTGCATGACATATTTGGAATTAGCTAGTTTTTCCTGCAACCGGATACAGCGTTCGCATTCTGCAGTCGGCTGCTACGTTTCAGTCGCAGCTACTTTCGTCCCCGCTAGTGGTTGGAACTTGCGTGAAGAGAGGTGTAAAATGTAGCAAAATCTGCTTATTCTTCTTTCTTGTCCCTGTGCCGTGCCTGTTCCGTCCGCTCGCCTGCCCCTGGTTCTTATCGCTCGCGGTCGACCCGTTCGGTCGCGATTCACCTCAGCGCATCGCAGTGCGGCGGTTCACGGTGCTGCCTGCTGTCTGTCTGGCTGTCCATTTCCTTCCCAAAATCTTGCTCTTTTTCTTGTGTGCCGTAGTTCGTCGGCCCCGTGCATGTTCTCCATGTCCATCCCGTCGACGACGAGTACGACACTGCACAGGACGGCTACCCTACATACGAAAGCATAACCACGAGCACGCGCGACAACAGTGTGTGCGAGTGACAGAGAACAAGAGAGCGAGAGAGGGAGAGAAAGAGGTAAGGTTTAGCCAGCATACTAGCGTTAACAACCGCGGCGGCGATAGCACCAGCTTCAACTTCATTCGCGCTGGCCATCCTTCGGGCGAACGAGTGAGCTGGAAGTCGATAGAAATAGAAAGGGAAAAGAAGTGCGCGAGTGTAACATTTGTCATGGTAGTGTGCGGAGTTGTGCAGCGGGCGGCTGGTTCTGCCTAACCTTCCCTTCCTATTTTATTCCTTCGTCAACACTGTTTGCCGGCCGTCGACCCAAAAAAAAAAAAAATAAAGTGCGAAGTGCGACGGACGATACCACGACGAGTCGCGCGTGTTCCATCAACGCGCAAGAAGTATTCCGGAGAGTTTTAAACGGTGTGTGTGTGCGGCTTCTAATGGTTGGTGGAAAACGGCGATTTGCGGAAAAGCAGCACACTCTAGTGAAGGGAAGTTTCCTAAAGGCAACCTTCGAAGGAGAAATGTCGTTCTAATATGTCCATGTTTCTTCCGTCTGTGCTGATGAATAGCTTGTGGTAGAGTTTCTCATAAGATAGTGCGACTAGTGCGGTGTTGAGTGTGCAAGTTAGTGCGTTCGGCCGTGTCACCGACTATTTTGGGTATTCTCATTTACCCATTTAAGTGTGTATGTATGTGTGTGTATGGGGCGCGTGTGTACGCCAGTGCCGCTAAACGTGCTTGCGTACTTTGCTTGTGTTGTTGCATCCTGTAGCGGGTGAGCGAGGGCGCGGGGGTTATAGGTGTCATCGCTGTATTTGCAGCTTGCGGTCCACAATTCGTGGTAGAGATAACAACATGATGCGCAAAACTTCACGCTGATTCCGGTACTTCGTAGGAAAGGAAAATCTTCAGCGCTGCATACATTCGTTGGGTCATTTGAGAGTGAAGGAATAAGAAGAATAGAAAAAGAGAAATTTCATATTGGAAGTGTAGTTAAACCGCACGTCATTTCGATCATCGAAGGCTGGACTACAAACCGGGCAGCACAAAATGTCAACATCAGAAAGGTGCGTAGCTACTAGATGAAGGTTGAAAATCCGCCTCTCACGGTTAGTTTGTAGGTTTTCTGGCAGATATTAGTGAACCCGCACTGTTTCGCAAAAGGGACGCATCTTTGTGCGTGCGTATGTCCTATCCGATTGGGCTGCCTCGTTTCAGTCGTCCCATCGAAACGGTCGACGGGATGTCAAAATCGATACCACACGTCGCCGAGTTTTCCTTCGAAAAAGTCAGGCGTAGCAGGCTTTTCTTTGGATCCTGTGTGTTACTATGATGTTGACACCCGCCCAACATCGAGGCAGCAGCAGCAGCATCCAAAGAAACGCCACACACGGCGTTGCGGTACTGCGTTCTTTTCTTCCTGCTTTCATGCGGCTTCCCTTCATGCTGCTATACACATCATATGTTTTCGTTTGGGATTTGCTCATCCTTATCTGCCCTTTTTTAGATGCGTTTCTTCCACCGTCAAGGGCGTGACTGGAGGTGTTCTTGTTTACCAAACGCTTGCCTTGCGGAAGCTGTGACGGAATTCAGTATATGATGATTTTTTTTTTTTATTCTGCCGAAAGCGGTTTATCTGTCTCGCTAAAATCCCTTCATTTATTGATCGCACGTACCAGCAGTGGCAGCTTGGAGCGGTTCATAATGAATCTGATGTTTTATTTTCATGCGTTCTTTTCTATTTTTTTACTCCCAACAGGGTGGAATGGGTCGAGATCATCGAGCCCCGTACGAAGGAACACATGTACGCCAACTTAACCACCGGCGAATGTGTTTGGGACCCTCCAGAGGTGAGTGCTGAGCATAAGAAGAAGACCGTATCAATAACAGTGCAGCAACGCCCTACTTGTTTAACTCTTACTGCTAAAGCTTGGCCCTATATTAATGTGTAATATAGTCCACGATTGTTGAATCAACATTGAACTGCATAATTTCACCCGTGTATTAATCCAATGCGAAAGGAAACATGGCAAGCAGATGCACTGATAATAGAGTTTTCAAATGTGAATAAGCATCTATAGCCAGTTTGATGTATTATATACTACGACGATGTTCTTCGATTTTTTATTTCTAAAACATTTCACTGTTCACGAGGAAACGTTACTGTGGATGTTTTTTTCCCCGTGCTAGCCGTAGATGATGAATTCTACGCAAATATATATTTTTTCACCCTTAAACCTAACAACAATGTGTTAATGCAACATTAACGGTTTAGATGATACTCAGTCGTTTGCAGCTGGCTCGCTAGATGCTATTGAATTGGGGCACAGAAATCAACACGGTGTGATTCATCGTGGAGCAAACGGTCGGAAAGAGAGAATGAAAAAAAATAAGATTGATTATTTCTCGTCCCAAAAGTGCAAAAACGATCGAGATACACGCTATCGAGAGCCCGTGGAGAACGCGCATAGTATTTCGCGATCTGCTTTAAAATGGCAAGAGAGATCTTCTTTTTTACTTTTGTCGGTTCCGTGACGTGCCGTTGCGTGAAAAGACTGATGTGTAATGTTGTTTGAGTGTGTCAGACATACGCAAAAACAGATGCAAGGAAAACAAAGCGAGGCGACTACGGCAAAGGAATCCAGTATTTGAAAGTGAAAATTTTAAGTAAAAATAATAGAACGTTTGTCAACGATTTCCACCGACGTTGTATCAACCGTTTAGTGTACGAAAAGGATGATAGTTGCTGGCCGCATGCCAAACAATTGTCTACCGAGTCGTGTTAGAGCAGATATTTTTGCACCACTCCGCATGCACACGCTAACTAATGATCCACCATGCGTGCGTGACGCAAAAAAAGTGTCGGAAAAACGACTGATGTTCTAGGGTTGTAGAAAATACACCACTCCAACGAAGACGCTTTGGCAAAACGCATGAGGAGTACTTGCATTTTAAAACTGTAAACAACCGGGACTCTTGTCTTGTGCCGGGCGAACTGGCCCGAAACCCTCCATCCCTCTGCCAGATGGGTGTTTGTTTGCGTGTGTGTGCTTAATCGGTGCAGTTTTGGAAAGGGATCTCTGTCGTATAAGCACATCGTTGGCGCCACATCATGTCGGTCGTTTAAAAGGGGATTTGCACAGAGAGGAGACGTCAAGAAAGGATAAGCACAAAACACGCGCTCCATGTTTCGCAACAACATCGAAAGGGAAAGTAAGAAAAGGGTTTCAGTGTTTTGTTATATTGAATGAGCAAATGAAACAATTAATTTATCCATTAAGAATCTACAGTTTTGCAGTTTTTTGTAAACGTTAGTAATTTTTAAATAGAATAACTGCGTATTTTCCATGCTGATAAAACTGACAGCAAATGGTGCCACTTTTCGTAGGTAAATTGCATTCGTTCACTTATCGAAACCATTTGACCGATAACTGCAATGATTGTGCTTCAATAAATCGGCGCACCGCGTGCAGAGTGTTTTCGAGCTGAGAGTTATTGTTTCGTTTCACTTTTATTGTACTTTGCTCTGATAGCACTCTGTGTTATTTTTGCCTGCACTCGAAACTAGCCACAAGCAAGACGCATTCGCGGATAAAAAAATACGCTGCACTTAACCCGCTACACGGGTACAGCCGTTGCGGTGTTTTCGATTTTCCTCACTTTCGCCACCGGACACGATTTCTTCTGGGTTCGGTCCAGACCATATTCTTGCGTATCGTGTAATGGGGTTGGAAAGTTGCGTATGGAATATGTTTTCCGTTGGTGAAAATGGTAGGCCCTCCGCCCACCCGCGCTGGACAGATGGAAAGTGTGTTCGGTGCCGTTTAACGGTGCTTACTGGTGTGTTCGTATTGTTTAACGAATTATGATAATTTGGTGGAAGGAAAAGATTCATTATTGAACACTTTACTATCGTGTTGGTATAATTATAGACACAACAGTGAGTGAAGCTCATCACTTTGGTCGATACAGTAATATGAATGCACGGAAGAGCGGGAAAGAAAATGCGCATGATTGAATGTTGATAAAGCTGCCGGGAATTGAATGTTTGTCATTAGCGACGCGTTTCAAGCTATTCATTAGAGAACAGAGTAGTTTTAAATATAAACTGAACATACTGTTTCTCTGAAGAATTAAGTCTTCGTCATTTAATTTGTACGCAATCCACTGATAAACTCAAGTACAATTGTGCGCAGCGTGTAAAATCATTTTCCAATATGAATCACCCTTTCATCCCAACCTTTTTTTGGGCAGCCAAAGCAAATTAGTTGCTACAACGTTACATACAAATAGCGTTGTAAATGGCAAATGAAACTCTCCTCTCTTCAGTGCTTAGTGTTTGTTTTGTCCAGCGGAACAACGACGGAATAACCATGACGAGGGTGAAAATGTGTTTCTTTCTTCGTCAGCATCCACAGTATGCGAACCACGACCGTGTCACGGTCGCGAAAGTGGCCGCAAGGAAAGATTCACCTTCACGCTTCGTCTCTTGCTGCTTTTGTGGCAAACTATTTGCTAATACGCCCGATCCGTCGGCCAATCCAGCCACTTGGCGCGTTAGGGTTTGGCCGGCATGTGGATAGACGGAAGTAGTATTTTTCCGAACGCGACTGTATGTCCCCACCAGAAAGGTAATGGATTATTTTCCACCCGTGTACAATTGTGTCTGGTGCGATCAGTCGTATTTCTGTATTTAGGCTTAAAGACGATTGACTTCCACGAGAAGGTTTGGGTTAGTGTTCGAATGTGTAGCATATTGTGTTGTTTAACATGAACGTTGCTGAGGAAATGTGGGGAAAAAACACGAACAGTTTTAATGCTTTAATGTGGGGGAAAAAACACGAAGAGTTTTAATGCTTAGTTATAACAAGTGAAATATTTTAAGCTGAGGAAAAAACAAAACAAATCTTCTGCTCCAAAAGAATTACTGTAATAAACTTTCAAACCAAAAATCATTGAATAAATTTTTAGACAATGATAATTATGTAGCTCAAAGACGATAATAAACCTTTCAATACTTTAAGTTGTATTATTATTTGTGCGTCTTAATTGTCAGCATCTTTACAACTAACATGATTTCACCGACGCAGAAAAACTCAAACAGATAATAATCCGGAGCCGGATTTGTGAGGAAAGGAGAGTTACATGTCCGGTCTACGGGTGTGAACATCATAAACGAACAAGTCGCGCATTGCTCTCTTGCATGCTCGCTTGCGTCCATACGGGCCAATGCACCCGCCGACTAACCGTTATGCTGCATGTTATGCCATGGGCAAAGTGAAATGCGACGAAGAGATTCGGTAAAAAGTGAGCGGCAATAAAAAAAAAACGACGGCCGTCCACGACGTTTCCACACAAAGGAAGTGGCTCGTTAAACGGTTGAAAAGCCGATGGTCCAGGATGAAACGTGCATGTATCTATTGGGCAGCTTGTTGTAGAGCAGACTTATAGGCAGTCGAGCCAGCGAGTCCAGCCCAGTCAGTCGGTGCAACGTGCAAGGGTGCGATTGAATGTACATCGGGTAGCAGCGCAACTTCTACTCTGACATATGGCCTCTGGTGGTCGGAAAAGCGGAGCTTCCCCTTTCAACTCAACCACTCGACTGTGACCAGACAAGCGGTGGCAAGTTTAAGCTTTCGAATTCGAGATTCTATGACATGCCGGTGACGGCTGCTGTCCGTGACCGTGGTGTTTCGGTGGGCGATTGGTTTGTTATACTATTTATCACCGTTACGGTTGTTGCGGACAAGATTTCCTTCACCATTCGTTCGACTCTTTGTTCAGCTGTGGAACAATTTTTGGCTTTCGACAGTCGGCCGCATCGGAGGTCGTATGCCACATATCCCCATAAAAGAGAACCATCTTGGTGCCACTTTTCCAAAAATTAGTAGTATCCCCCGTGGTCCGTGATCAAAAAGGTCAATTTACCGTTAGACTCGAGCGAACATATGCACCCGGTTACATCGATAGGGGCGTGGCGCACATCACTCACGCATCGATGGGGAGGGCTGCTGGGGTGTTCAATCTGTATTCACTTTCTTTCGGATAAATGATCCATTCATTGCATGTTTCTCCTATGGGGCGGTGAATTCACCGGTGTATGTTCAATTGGAAAAATAAAATCTTTCGGTGGCGATCTTCTTCGGGTTAGCTCATTGTAATGAAATGGTTCACAATCGACAACGTCGTTATCCATCCTTATCGAAGATCGCTGGCCAATGCTGGATGGGAAGCTGCACTTTTCATTCCAGTTGTTTATATAAACATACCGCCAAAATAAACTTCATGGAGATGGTACAACAGCGCTTTTGCCATTGGGACGACGAATGAAGTGTGCCATTCGGCATGCTAGATGAGTTGGCCGGGGGGTGGAGGTGTTGGGGGGGGGGGGGGGGAAAGAAATGCTTCTGGGCGAAGCATATTTGGAAGTGGGCTAGCTATCAGGTGGGGAAAAAAGGAATACGGGATAAGCACTCACCCCACTAAGCCGTGGCATACGTTAATACACATCGGTACATCGGCAGGTCTGACTGGTTGGTCAGAGGCTGCAGACCGGCAGAGAGCGTGTTCTTCTTTTTTGCCTCTTCTCACCCGAGCCCCAGCCTCCGCCCCAGGCCGCCTCTAAGCAGCCTTAATTGATTGTTGTTATTAGCGCGCGTTTGCGGATTGGGGCGCACGCGTGATGGGTTTGGCCTCAAAATCGGCGGAAAATCGCTACGGTGTCCCGAACCCATTGCGCTCCTTGCGAGAGGAAACAGTTAGCGGCAGCTCATAATCGTCCCGGAGGAAGGAGGTTCATCCTTTAGTGCTTTGACGCAACTGAAGCACCGGTCCCGGGGGGCTGTTTTCTTCTTTTGGTTTTCGGCGCAAAAGGAAAAGAATTGCCGGCATCCGAAACATCACTGATGGATGGATGTTGTTTGTGCCGTTTTGTGTGCTGGCTTTGTGTGGATCGATTTATATTGTACTTTTGCGCGTCGCTGTACGACTGGACCGTTTTAATTTCCCGGGGCCATGAAAATTTGGACGCATAAAGAGGAAATTGAGGAAAAGGATTATTTCCGGCTCAACCCAAAGCCGAGAGCTGCATTTTTAGTATTATCTTCATTTGTTCACTCACCAAAATATGGGGGAAACTTGCATGGTTGGAAAATCCCGCATGATGGAGTATAATTCTATCGATTCGAATCATCCGGATGGGTGGGATCTGCTGCCTGGTTTTGGTTTGCCATGAAACTGTATGCCAGACAAGAGCCGTCGGGACATTCAAGGACACCCTGGCCGATGCCAAGTTCCTTGTCTGGCTCATACGGCTACGTGCTCCCTACCTTTACAGACAAATAGTAGAAAGAAAGAGGGATATAAATCCATCCCTTTTAGGAGGTGCACCACAACTATCTGTGTACATTTTGCTGCATTGTGGTGGGACGACGCGGGTTGTGCTACAGTGTTGCGCTCATATAGCCCCCTATTGGAAGTTATCTTTTCGCCTTTTTATCTTCCCTGGATCCCTCCGGTTTGCGAGAAGTCGTGCGGTCGCCGGATCATTGTGGTTTTGGTTGTTTCAAGAGCGGCATCATCATCATCGTCTTGACACGATGATAACTAACATCCAACATCGTGTTTTGTCCATGCGGCAACGAAACTCATCCGTTGGCAACTGCAGCAGGCATACAGAATTGATTTCTTGGAAAATCTTGGAGGAAAAAAATCCTCCACATCGTTCATCTACTCCTCGTTCTAAGTATTATGCTCAACGGGTGCCCCACGGAATTCGGTGCAAACATATGGGTCAGTGCCCCAGCGGTGGTAGCATGCATGATTCATGAGAATATAGCGCCATTTTCCCTGAAAACTGGCAACAGCCCCCAAGATGGGCAAGCGATGGACTTTGCCTTCATTTTCATGGCATTACTTTAGGCAGAACAGTTGCGCCCCACACTTTTGGTAACGATCGGCAAATGATCTGGTTTCTATTTCTATACAGCAGAATGTTTTATTCACGATCGACCACGTTTGCTGCTGTTTCTACTCGCTGTATGGAGAAACCCGCGGAGGGAGCCAGCTGGGTTGTGATGATCTCGGCTGGGGCATTTCGTAGCTGTGCGCCATATGGTACGGCACCGTGTTTGTGTTCGTTCCGTTCCGATGCAGTGTGTACGACAACGCAGTGTAAATAACTTTCGCCGTCCAAATCATCGGTGAAACAAGTCTAATTTGGTTACTGTGTGTGTTTGTTGTTTGCACAACCGCGCCTGCTCGTAAAATCGGAATCGCTCATCGCTAATGTTGCGCCATTGAATCATTGACCATAACTATGCCAAAGGGATCGTCATGTGGCAAAATTGTTTTTTGTGACTTAATTTGATGTACACATGGAAGTTTCGAATATGAAAATCATTAACTAGCAGTGAGGGCAGAAACGAATATTCGGGTATCATGCGAAGAATAAAGCGTCCAACTGGTGTTAATAGAGCTCCGCGATATTGCGCGGATCTTTATTGCGATAAAGAAGGTTCGTCCCACACTTCCGTTGCATGCGGTGGACTCGTTCCGTGCTCATATTTGACCAGTTCCAACGTAAGCGCCAACTATTTCATTTATCTTAACGATGGCTGGATGATTAGTTTAAATGTCCCACTTTATTGCTGCGTCCACCACTCAAATGAAGCGCATACGGCATTGAAAATTGAATTCCCACCACACTGCTCTGTGCTCTTCTAGCTTGGGCAGCTTGGAACATAGATCGTGCAAGTTACGTCATACTACGAGTGTGTAGCACAGTGTTTGCTTCATTAATCAGTCTAATCAGACAGGATAAATATGTTTTGTCTTGTTGGTGGTGCAGAGTATTCAGCTAATTGCTAAATGCGAATTTAAAATTGATGTTGAATTATTTGCAGCAAAAAAGCGTCAAAACATATACAGTAAACATCTTCCGTCTATGCAGCTGTATCGTGTTGAGTTTTACTGGAAAGGAAATATGAACGGGTGGTAATATGGGCGTTTCCTTCCTAAGCCAGAAAATTCGACTAGTTATTTATTGATTTACAGGAAAAAAAAGACTTTCTAAAACAAAATGGACTATGTTCTATTAGTCATACATTGAACTGGAGGGCAAAAGGTAACAACTAGCAAAGGAAATTGTATCCAAGCAAAATCTTAAATAATAAATTCCTTTTATAATTTGAATAGGTCAAAAATAAAAGAAAATTAACTTTGCGGCATAAAGATATTGCTATAATTATTCAAGGTTTTTAATATTTCTTATTATTGTTTTAAAGATATTGTTTTTCTTTAACAATTTGTTTGTTTATTTAGATTATAAAACTTTTAGTTTGCATAAAGGCTTAGTTTAGTAGGAGTGTTCGGAAAAAAAACTGAAGATGTTTCAAAGTGGTGAAGTGATCTATTATCGCTCTCCAGTTTCACTTTCCAAACGTTGTTTCAATGGTTTTGGAAAAAACATTTTTGCCCTGGTACCGTGTTTGGTCTATGATCTGTGTTTGTTGAACGAAATTGTCTAACCAACTGGTAGGCACCCTCGAACGATATTAAGGTCAACGGTCCATAATGTGCTCGCCAAAACGGTATACGTCTGCCAGTTATTCAAATGCTATGCGGTCCCATTCCATTTTCATCCTCCGACGTATGCACGCGGCTCTTGCGGTTGATCGGTTTCCATTCGCGATCACGCACGCGAAAGCCGTTACCGACATGCGCAAATTGATGAGGTGCATTCGCCAATCCAGCTCCGTGACGCGCTCGAGAACGGGAGGCGAAGTTATCGCGGTTGCCCCAAGCCGAATGCTAATGGACTCTTGGGGCGTCTGATGAACTGCGCAGCAGCAGCAGCAACAGCCGTGCAAATGAACCGCAAAATGACCGCTCAATCATTGCCGCTTTTAATTGGAGCAAATTCATCAGCTACGGTGTTTGCCTCCCGTTGCCTGGCGTTCCATCCGACGTGGCTCATCATCACAGGATGGTTGCTCGGAGGATAGTTCTGCATCCGTCTATTTGTGCCATCGTCGCTATCAGCATGCATGGGGAGAGAGACGCCCAGTCAGAAGATGCAGTTCTATATGCTGACAAGGTCGACCCATAGATGGAGATGCCGCGACGCGATATTTTTGCCCTCCGCTATCCAGTTTGTTCAACTCAAGCCGAAGGAAAGGCAACGCCGTGTTGTCATCTGTGCGTGCAGCAGCCCTCTATCTTCCTTTGTCGTCGTGGTGTGGAGTGAAGCAAACCGATAAGCGGTGCTTCCATAAGCTGTCTGATCGCATCAGAGTTTAATCGGAAATCCACTACCGCGCTCAGCCTGCGATGCAGGCAGGCCAAGGCCGTAGTGACCATACATCTTCTCCGTAGCCCTCTGTTTTATTCCCGCGTTCGTCGACGCGCAACTGGCGGCGTTCACATCGGTGTGCCTTCGTCTCTCATCGCTGGAGGACACGCGTAACGATGGGATTGACATCCACGCATCGCATATCTTGCCTAGGCCAAGCTTACCACAGCCGGACGGACATAAAGGAAGGGAAGCGTGGTTCCGTCGCAGCCGGAAATTAGTTTAAAAAAACATACTTGGTTGACTTTCGTATGATGAGATAAGTGCGTGACGGGGCGTTATTGTGGCGGGTAATCCAAGGATCTGATGCAACGATTAACATGCGCAGCGTTCTCCCGTCGGGGCGTAAATTGAAACTAACCTCCTACCACGGCCGAGAGGCCCAGTGGTACGTGTCAGTCCCGCAAGGCAATCTATTGCTAATGCAATCGCGAAATAGAACTGGTTTTACAAGTCTACTACTGCCACTACTGCCAGCCATGATGATAAGAAAGTGAAAGTGATAGTAAGACCTTGTGTTTACCTTGACTAATGTCACCGGTTGAAATACCCTACGGTCCAAATCGGTTCGGTTTCTGCCTTTTTATGGTAGCAATTAAGATCGAATAAGTTTATGCGAAGTTCCTGTTTAAAAATAATAAAAAAATAATTAAAAGCAATAGAAACGTTTCAACAAACAGATTAATAATAGTGAGGAAATTTTGAATCTATTCCGTTTTCCCTTTTTGGCTTTCGACGCGTCAGATGTAATGAGATCTTCAGTAAAATATGTTCTAAAACATTCAATCTTGATGCTTAGGTGAATAAATAATGTTTATGGAATCGATTTACCTTTGAATATGCGATATTTATGCGTGGCCCGTTTTGTATGTTTTCTTTTTTTTCTGAAACAATATGAGTCATCAGACCAGGGGCTTACAAGTTCTTTTCTCTATTATTTCAATTTGCTGATAAAACAGCCTATATAATTTTACGAAATCAATGTACCTTCTATCAGGACGTGTTTGAAGGTTCCGAGTTTTCATGCCAAAGAATTTGATTCTGAACTTTGGGGTTCTTCGTCATCGAGCTGATGATACCATAACATCAATGATGAAAACGAACATAAAGCATAATATTTGATTCGATGGATGATTCCAACAAATTCTTCAAAATTAAGCTTTTGATCTCAGTGGAAAATTGTCTTCTATTGCTAACTGTTGTTTACTAATTTTGGTGTTTCTTACAGGTTTTTTGTATGTATAGAGTAAGGCTAAAAGCGTTGAGCGCTGCTCTAAACTTGGGCCGCGTAAGTTGTAACCTGAACAGAGCATATGCTCAACGCGTTATTGCTTGCTCCATTCATAGAAAAACCTGCATCTTCTTTATGCGGACCAACTTAAGACGGGCCTTTATTTTACAATTTCATTTGCTTGGGTTAGACACTTTCCATGCAATGGTGCCAACTCGGTCTATCTGGGAAAAAAGTGTGGCGACTTCTGCAGTAAACACGAGCGAGACACCGTTTAGCAAAGCAACCATTCAAAGCCCCAACTGTAAAAGATGTGAAGTCCAAAGCTGAATCGAGTAAACAATACGTATCGAGGACAAGTCGTTGGGGTTTTAGTGCCCTGCGTAGACATGCTTGCTATTCGTCGCCGTTGTTTCGTCCAAAAGTTTTACAACTGTTTTACATCGTTCCCAACGGCCGAAACGGATCAGTCGGGTTTACCATGTGCAAGACGAAAGACATACGCACACGCATGAGCATAATCATGTTGCGTGCGATTGTTCGAGGCGTTAAATCGTTTTGGGGAGTTTTAATAGCTTTGCCACCGGCTCGTTCGCTCCGACGGGTGCATCAACGCTTGCGGCGGCACCGAAGTAGCACTCCATCCCTCCTTTTGGGAGGGAGGGATGGACCACTTAGACGTTGTATTTGGACAAATGGATTACCGTGTGTACATAGTAACACCGTGTTGGGTTCATGCTTTCAGTGACCATCGGTTTCGGACTCCCGTGACGAACGCCGTTGGAAAGGGAAGGGGAAATTGGCCTGTCCATGCATTCGCCTGAAAGACTGTGAACCGTAGACGTTTAACAGAACTGTAAATCGTTAAAGGAAGGTGAAGAGCGTGTGTGTTTACACGCACAACTGGGCGGTGGCAGCGATAATCTCTCCGTTCCGGTGACCCCCTTTTTTCGGCGATTCCACCTGGCTCCACCAGGCTCTCCTGTTGCGTATACCTTGGGCGCTCCACTGTCCGTTCGCGATACGCTCGTATCGTGCAAGAATGAAGACCAACCGAGTTCCTCGAGGCGTTCTACATTAACCCGGTTTTTCCCCCGTGCAATGGTCGTTTCGGACCCCGCCGGAATGGAAAAGTAGCGGTTCAAGGAGCTTTTTGTGCACTACAAAAGAAGAGTAAACCCGTTAGCGGGGCCAGTTGAAGCGAAGGCTGCTGGTTTCCCGAAGGGCATCTCCGTGTAGTGTTATGGAGATGGGTTGTGTTTCAAGTACCGAACCTGGAGCTGGATTATTTTTTCAATCCATCCGGGCCACTTCTCTTTGTTTTTCTCCGGACCGGGGAAAAAGTTGGCCGACCGTGCGCGCTCCATACTTATGAACCTTCGAACGGCGTAGGGCAATCCCGTTCGCTCGGAAAACAGGGACACGCATTGAAAAGCACAAGCGCCGCCCCGAACTAGGGAAGAGATTTATTGGTTTACTGTCGAATGGTGAGGCGACTGACCGGCTTTTTCTTCACCGTTTCCTGCGAGCTGCAACGCGATCACGGAACTCTGCCGAGCGTTTGTGGAGCGAAAAAAGCATAAGTTATGCGTATTAAGTCATCACCATCATTATTATTATCATCACCATGCGCCACGCGGGTCCTTTCGGGGCGCGGCAGGTATTGATTTATGGAGCGATGCATGCAAATAACTCCTGACTTTTGGTGGTGGTGATTGTTTAGTCCGCGATCAAATTGTTCGTGTCCAATTTCGTTTGGGCGTTCGTGAAACAGCAATGCCATAAAGACACCGATGAGCGATCTTTGCATGCATTCCTGCAATCGATAGGCATGGCATTTTTTTGTCCGGAAGACAGCTTACACAGTAATCGCAATTCTAAGTGTGTTGTTTTGAAAAGACGCAACAAGATTATACGCTGGGGATGGTGGAGCGTAAGCCAGCTGATAGGGAGGAATATGAACGGCTTCGATGAGAAGATGGCTTTGGGTCGCGTAGGGTTTGTAGTGTGAACGATTCTCCATTAATAGACTTTAGGCTTTGCCCGAGAAAAATTGAAACATTTAAGCAGCCCAATTTACTACTTGTCTACATTTATTATTATGTTCATTTTTCTATTCTTGAACTCGATTTTTTCCTTGCAATAAAATCTATTGGTGACAGTATTCGAATGCAATCTTTACCGTAAAGAACTGTCAACCGCGCATTTCATTGCGTTGCTAGCGTGTACGGGAAATCCAAGTACGCAATTCTTTCATTGCACTGCAAAATTTTTCTTTGCCGAGCCTGTTGGTAAAGACCATGAAATATTGCAATGACAGCACCGAATCTAACAGACGCATCAGTAGGTGAATTGGGATAATGCTTTTGTTTTCGTGGCGCACCATCGATTTGGAAAGTTGTAAATTCATAAAATTCCTAAAAAAAGCCAACACGAACAAGCTTCCATAACATGACCATGTGTAGCAATCTTGCAGTCGTGTATCCATGCAACGATGAAACAAATATTGCTTGCAGTCAACTGACAGATCGTGCAAGAAGACGTAAAGTTCTTGCTTTGTAATATTGCAATCATCCACCCTCACCATAAGCGTCCTTTTTAAATCCAAGCTCAATCGTGCAAACTCAAACAAACTCTAGCCATATCGCAGAAATTAAAATAAAAAAATATACAACAAATTTACAACGAAATTTATTAATTTTTCCTCCACCATTACTCAGTTATGCGTTTTGAAAAATATTCCTTTATATGAATAACAGTTAAACAATCTTATTACTGTTACTGCCCGGCGTTTCTTGTTGGCTCCAAAATCTAAAAAACGAATGACGTCTGTCAGCGGCACTATTATGGGTCAATATTTAGTTAGCAGATTAACAATATTACTCATAATTTTAAAGTTACGATGATTTCAATTTAAAAAAATCCGTAGGTATACAAACAAGCCATTTTCGATATCAATATTGGTGCAATCAATCTATTGCTTCAGAAAGTGTACTGTCATTAAGCCCATAAAAATTATTATAGTTCAAGCGCTTGTTATTTTCCCGACAAATTTTCTTTTAATTTTGAAAACGTCGGTGTTTAACAAGCCTTGTTCATGCTTCATGTGCAATATAGGATGTGACGAATGTGCCCCAAGTGCACTTAGCTTGCGATGCGAATGACGCACGGTCAACTTCTTGGAAAGAGCAGCCCTGTTTTGGATGGCTTCCCGTATTCGCGCACCTTTTATTTTGCGTTCCGCTTCAGCTCGGCAAAACCGATGCCAATCGAGGGAGGAAGTGGTGAGTTCTTTTCCGTTTCCACCGGATGCCTTAAGGAGGCCACCCACGGAACGGCGGTCCCGCCAACCGCAGCTCTATCGATGGGCAGGGGAGTGGCAGCGATGTGCGCGGTAACGTCCTTTATTAATATTTATAGCCAGCGCAGCGCGGCGGTCCATGGTCTGCCTGGGTCTGGGACGATCCAACGAAATACCGCGCACCGAAATGGTTGGCTGCACGTCGGCGTGTTGATGATACGCGCTGGCTTCTTGTGACCGTGCATCGCATGCACCGCAGCCACTCCACGGATGTGTTTGGAACGTCCTTCATTAACTATTTGGAAGTATTTAAACCATTGCTGGCGGCGGCGGCGGTAGTCGTTTCCAAGCCTTTTCACTTCCCGAAAATTATTCCGCCCGATTAGCCAGCAAGCCCCCGACATTGACTGTGTTTATGAGTATTTCTATTTCTTCGCCCCATCGCTCATCGAGGAAATGACATTGACCTGCCCTGCGTGCATGATATTTTCCGCGGCGCCAAGGCTTAACTGCGCATCTGTTCTGGTTGTGCCAAATGATCCTCAAGCATGAATCTGTTCAGAGCTCTGAAGCTTGCTTAATCGTACTGCTAATGTTGGGCATTTTAATAGCTTTATTGTATTCAACGTCCTTCTGTTTGTGGTTGCTTTGAAAACGAAATTCCTTGCCCTTCTAATGGAGCGTTCTAGGGGTAAAGGGAAACACAAACGCTTTCAAAACCGGAGCGGCTCCGTGGAGCCGTCAAGGTTCTGCTTAGGCCTGGGGGACTATGTTGCTCCAGTTTCGTTTCGCGATGGTCTTCTAGGCGACTGCCTGCATGATCGCTTGTACATTTGGATGTACTGCATGACATAGCATAAAGAAGTATGTTTAGCAAACATAATACATTTGTCAACGTTGCAACAATCGAATCGAAAATAAACGAATATAATGAATAGATAAAGTAGATTGGTAGGATGATCTGACTCTAGTGAGCATTTGGAAGTCTGCTTTGTAGAAACATTCCTCAAATATTGCTTACTAGCAGGCCCGGTAAACCTTGTTTTACCCTATCTTCTTCTTCTTCTCTTCTTCTTCTTCTTCTTCTATATATATAAAACAAAGTTCAAAATGTGTGCGACCGCGCATCACTGGAGAACGGCTGGACCGATTTGTGTCGTTTTTGGTTCATTCTGTTCGTCTTGACCCAGGGCAGGTTTATGTGACAGAAAAAGTCGGAAAAGTACCATAGTTTCCACAATATTCGCAATTTTCTGCGAAAAACTCGCGCCTACTATGGTCCCGAGAACTTTTTGACTTGAATTTTTCGCTTCGCCTCGCCTACTAAGGTTGAAGGGAATGAAGTTTTCAAATCACTACAAACCCAAGCCAGGAAAGAAGGAGACAAACCAAAGCCTTTCTGCCCAACGCTCTGTTATCAATTTTTAGTGGAAATCCTGAATATGTTGCCCAAAAAATGTTACAATATTTTGTTAAGAAATTCTCTTCTTCTTTCCTGTCGTAACGGCCAATTTTCAATAGCCATTTTTCGGGCTAACGAGACTTTTCCCCGTTTTAAGCCTTATTACACTCACAATGTTACTGTCACTCGATTTTGGAAAATAGTATCAAATCGCTTTTGGCAGAAATATTGTGCTCAGAAAATCGGAACCGAAAATCGATTTGCTTTCGGTTGAAACTTTTCTGTTAAAGTGACGCTCTTTCGACGGACCATTTGTTGTTTTCATCAGGGAGTGTTGTTAAAATGTTTGCAACATGGATTTCGACGATGAATTACGGGTTTGTTTGCAACTAAGCCACAAAGAACCCACTTTGCAAAACTTGCGTTATTACACGAGGCGATGGTAATTTTCTGTCCAACGTCCTTACCAGAGCCCAGTTTGACATGAAATCCCAAAATCGAATGACAGTAAAAACCCGTGTGTAATGAGGGTGTTAACGTTCGTGGATAGCCAATCCTTTGTGCCTTGGGAGATCTGGTCTAGATTCGAACCCACTGTGCTAATCAGGAGTCCCCGAGTTCACAGAACTCTACTCATAGAGAAACAAGAGATTTTAACGCAAGGGCCTAGGGTAGCTCAAACTCCCAGAAAGTCATTGTTGAGAATGACAGACATGCACGAGTCTGCGGCTGGAGGAGTTTAAAACAGCCACTAGGACCAAAGAACGAACGAAAAAAAAACCGGTTACAAGTGCGTCGGGTACGGAGGTGAGCTGGATAGCAAAAGTGAGAACGCCAATCAGACGGGGATTCGCAGGTCATGTTTTTATACTAGCCCACTAGCAACGAGCTACTAGCAACGAGCTACGCGCTAAGAACAAATAAAGCACTATTCAAAGAAGCACGTTAATTAAGAAAATAACCTGGTTTTGCTACTAAACAGTCGTAATTGCAACGTAATTATAGGGAACTTACGTCGAAAAATATAGGAAAGATGTGTAAAAAGTTGAGTAAATTTTCATCGCAAAAATCCCTTAGCTAAAATTTGCTTTTATTGAAAATCCCTCATCTCCCGAGCAAAGCCGGGTAAAACGCTAGTTGAGAATATTTGTTCTTTTAAGAAAAAAATTGTTGCTTTATCTGTTCAGAACAAAAACATAATTCAAACAAACAAAACAGAAATTAAAGAATTCAGTAAGTTTTCCAACAGAAAAAAACTTCTTGTGCAATTTCATCGATTCCCAGTTTATGATCGATATTTCATCGATTCCTTTTTACTGTATTCACCTTTCTCTGCTTTGATGTATACACCTTGACAGATATGCCACTGTCATTGGATTACAGTAGTGGCCAGCGCTGTATACATACGCGGAGTAACAGTTAAATTTATTAGAGTCATTTTTGACTCTAAATTAAGTTCAATGGTAACGTAAAATTCGATAATGCTGCGAATGATTATTGTTTAACCGTCAAACTACAGAAAGTTGCAGACAATCTTTGGTTTGTGCCACAAAAATATAAGTTAAAACATTTTCATGGTGTGATGTTATTTTGTCAACAACTGTAAGAGCGTTCATGGTTTTTTTGTTTGTGTTAGAAAAACTGAGTTTCAAATTTTAAATTTGGACGATATTATCAAAAAACATTAATCAAACAAATCTTCAACAACAATCTTCAAATCTGCAGTGCTTAAACTTAATGTGTGGAAGGTTTCAGAAGCAACGGTGCAGTATTGGTCGACTTTTTAGTGTACACAAAACTTCATACAAAAAAAAAAAAAGCTAAAATATGTTATAGATTTAATGTTTATTCCATCGTGCAATTGTGCATTTGGAAACAGGCGTATACAAGTTTTTCTCTGGATAGTGCAAGCATATACGAGTTGAGCAAAGCTGCAAATTTGGGGCCACCTAAGTTGAAACCTTAACAAGCCACATGTGAACCCATCGCACCAACTGTGAACTTTAATACCAGATCCGTAAACTACATTAGCAGAATGTCAGATTAGAGGCTAGTTTGTTTTGGTTTTTATAGTTTCATTCATTTTTAGAACGTTTACGGTTCTGGTATTCCTGTTTACAGTTTGCTCGATGGGTTCACAAATGGCTTCTTCAGGTTTCAACTTAGATGGCCCAAGTTTGCAGCTTTGCTCAACGCGTTTATGCTTGTTCTATCCAAAGAAAAAACGCGTAAGGATTGGCTATAATTTCGTTTTCTTTTGTTTGTTTGTTCGTTATACATATTTTAAAGGTCTATTTGCTTATTGAAGTTAATATGCTATCGAGTTTGCTCATAACTTATGGTACAAACTGAATTCGTGCGGTGTAAACAGACAAAATATTTACCAATATTATAACAATATTAACTTGTAACAAATACCATAATTGCTCATCAACTGATAGTACTTTCCCCGAAATTAATTCTTGTCAACTTATCTTCTGCTTGGCGATGGACCTTTTTAAAACGGGATGCTTCTCTCCTTCCTCCCCGGTATCTTCTGCTGGGCCGTAAACGTGCCGTATGTGCTCCTGCCGGCATTAGTCATCGCAATCGACCTCTTCCCCACGCGACCACGACCAACCGGTCTTTTGAATGGCCCGATTCACAACTACCTCAACCGGCATGTTCTCAGGACGTACTGCTCGGGGGAAGCATAATGCCAGTGGTGAAGAGGGGCGAGCAAAGTTTCGGTGCGGAAAAGAGGCAAAATAAGGTATTGGGGACGTGGAGATTGTGTGCGAGAATGGGAGAGGTTGATCATGACGATGAAGATGATGATGATGATGATGGAAACATGTGCCGGCAACAACAACAACGCCGCAGGCGCACCAGCACGTTTCTCACGCACACAAGCAAACAGCCCGCGTGCGTTTGTATGGCAAGGGCGCACCCCCGTTGGTTCCAAGTGCCCGGAAGGGGAAAAGGGCCCGAAAGGTGGCACGCGCACGCCCGGGTTGGATTGTTGTATTTATGTGGTTCTGTCTGTGGCACATCATGCTCTACCGTGCCCAATATGCTCCCGTTTGTCAACCACATGCACGCGGAAAATGTACGGCGAAGCTGGTTGTTTTGGTCGTTGGAAATCCGATCATCTGCAGAGCCGACGGGGGAATGGGTGCCGTCTTTTGGTAGATCGCGACAGTAGCGCATGAAAGCAAAAGCGAGAGACCCATCAACCGCCACCACCGTCATGGCGCCTTCCCGTTCCTCCCCTCTGCACACCAGAGGACAAGCGGTGTCGCCGTGGTCGTCACCGCGGGGAAAAGGAAATGGCAGATGCTCGTAACACTTCCGGCGGATAGGATATTATGCGCACGTACCACCGGCTTAATAACACCAGCCAGCCAAACAATAATACACACTTGGGTTGTTTGCTGCTTCTGCTGGCGGTTTTGTGATGCGTTTCCTTCAGAAATCCGAGACAAACTATCATGTTGAGCTAGTCTGTTGTGTTCTTTTTTTAATACATCCTAGTATGGGTACCATCTTCATGAAATTTGATTATAATTTATTCATCCATTGGTAACTAAACCTTTTCATTCAAATAGAAGCAGCCTGGTGCTACTTGAGGGATGCGCTCTTGTAGAATAAAGGTACCATAAGCGGAAACGGTTTTTTAAATATACCGAGCCAAATGTAACATGAACTTGGGTGGAGGTTTAAAAAAGCGTCATATGGTTATCTTACGATCAAAGTGTACAGGTGTACGGAGATACTATTTAAATGTCTGTGGTTTTCTATGATTTTAAGAGTTCTGCAACAGAGCATTTCGAGGTTTTATACATTATTTTGATGAGGCTGAAATGCTTGCTCTTACCTGTATGTTAAATCAAAATTGTGACCAAAAGTTATGGAAATCTGTTCATGTTAAGTTTTAATTCGTTGAAGAAAATAAGATGGGTGAGGTGACAAACTGAATAAATCAACATTAAAAAAGTGTCTGTCGTGCTAAGATTTTGCTCTATTTAGCTCTCTAAGGATCTAGTTTCTGTTATAAGGAATTATAAAAGGCTAACTGTGATGGTTGTGTACAATTGCTGTTAAACACTATTAAAAACTAAATTTTAATTGTTTTGAAACATAATTTATGTTACAATCCGTTTTCTTAATTCTACGTGTTTCGGAAGCGGCTTTCGGGAGCAAGAATACATTTCTCTCTTAGGATCCCTGCTACTACATACGTACTTTTATTGTGTGTTTTCACTTCTTATAAGTTTCCAGTCGCTAATCAAATTATGTTTTTACATCGAAAACTTGACCAGGTCAGTGGACTTACTGACCTCAATTTCCTTCAGACGTCTTTCCATGGAACGGCTTACAAGGAAGTGTAAGTCGCCGGGGAAACCTCACTCAAGCACAATCGACCATGCTATGCTGCATTGCCGTACTGCAGAAGACCAGTAATTTAAAAAAAAAAATGTCTTCTTTAGAAAGCGTACGAGTGGCTTTCCACTTGAAAATGAACAGACGTGGACGTCCTCGTTGGTGAGTTTGATGTTTTTGCGATTCTTCATTTGCCATCGGAGGTGCATGTGGATCTCTCCAAGCAACCGTGCCAAATCACTCTAGTGCTGTGCGAATGTACAAATGCATCCGAACCGTCGGTGCATTGCTGCGCCACGACCTTAGCAACTTTGAAACCCTGGTGAGGGTTGTGGCTGCAGTGAAATTATCCTACCTTATGCAAGATCTACTCTTTCTCCCTGCTTTATGCATGGATTAAACCTTCCAACGGAGCGTTGGTCTCGTCCGTTGCTCACGGCGGCTTGAACACGTGCCATTTTCCCATAGCTGACGACCAACATCCAAGGTGTAGTTTTGTCTGCATATTAGCCGATTGCACTGTGGACGAACGTCCATCTAAGGTCGATGAGTTCAGGTTGTGCAGACACAACACACACCACCTTGCGTTGATTTCACCTCTTTCGCGCGTACGATTCGCCAGACCATTAACATTATTTTCGTTCCAAGTCCTTCAACGCGGGGTTTTTTTAATTTTATTTTATTTGAAGCACCTACAGTAGAGCAATTGATTCACCGAACGATCGCTAGACGTTTGGTTGGAGGCATTACATGAGAGGTGGAAATCCCCTATACTACTGCCGGCAACTATCGAAATCGCATTACTTACGCGATCGCGACTGTCGATCGTCAGCGTTTGACCAATTTTGACACGCCAGCAGCTGCCGCTGAAGAAGTGGTAACAAACCAACAACAAAAACCAAGCACGGGTACGGCCGTTATTATGGTGGCCAAAATCAAAGGCACGAGAACTTTATGATCAGAGCTCCATTAATGTTACGAAGCAATATTCGAGTGATGCTTGGTTTATGAGCCAACCCATTAAATTGATTGCATTGCCTCATCGCTGCACATAGCTGCAATCGAGGGGAAGGAGATCAGACCGGCTGTTATTAAAATTATTCGTTCGTTGGTGTTCTAATTAGGGCGCGTTGTTTGTAACATATGGTTTATTAAGATGTTACACAACACCATTTGCTTCAAATCGAAGGCGGATTTTGCGAAATGAAATGTGACTGTGTTAAATGATTAAAAGACTTGTATTTCTGCTGTGACTCCTGCACGACTGTAGTGCATTACATGCGAGGCGGTTTCTTTTACTATACGGCAGTCGTCAACGCATGACCCAACCAAGGTTTACAGGGTTTCCCAGCGATACAATTGCGCTCCATATAACAGATCTCTGTTCTTCCTTAAGACTGCATTCTAATTCGTTCGCTTTCTTGTGATTCCAATCCCCAGGGTGTTAACATCAAACGGACCGACGCATCGCAGTGGTGGGAGCTGTTCGACACGAACACGCACCGCTTTTACTACTACAATGTCGCCTCACAGAAGACCGTCTGGCATCGGCCGCAGAACTGTGATATTATACCGCTGGCCAAGCTGCAAACGCTCAAGCAGAACACGGACCCGAGCGACCGCAAGGAGGCGACCCTGCCGCACCACCATCACCATCACCATCACCACCACGGCACTGGAAGCGGCGGGAGCGCAGGAAGCGGCAGCGGTGGTGGCCTAGGCACGATGGGCGCGTCGAAGCTGAGCGGCAGCGGCACGGTGGGGAAATCGTGCGGTCACCGGACGACAACGGGCGTCACGGACTATCGCGACCGGGATCCGCACCATCGGAGTTCCAGCTCGGGGCATCGGCGCGCGGGTGGTGGCGCTCTGGACCAGCGCAGCAACAGTGAACTACTGGCCAGCCCGCAGGGAAGACACAGCCTGCAGCATAGGTGAGTGTCGTCGGTCGGACTGTACGATCGTTTTACCTTTTGGCTAAAATTCTTGCGCACAAGAGATCGATCCGATTCGATCTGATCCGATCCGTTTGCGTTTTGCCTGCCGGTAGAAAAGTAACCGCCCACGCAACGTTGTTGTTGCTATCGGCCGCATATCGCCGCCTTCCCCCTTACTCTATTTGTCTTTTGCAATTCTCCCGTAAGCATTTTCACTTTTTACTCCGGAACGTTGATTTTTTTGTTTGCCTTGTGCTTTTAGCTTTACCATTGGGAAACGTAAAAAAAAAACAATACGAAGCTTAGTGTAATGTGATCGAATTACGTTACTTTAATTTTTAGGCCACTTTGTCCACTTCATGTTTTTCTATTTGTGTTCTTAAATGATCCTTTTTTCTTCTTCTTTCTTTCTCCCACTTTTGGTTTACTCTCGCACGTGATACATCTCTTCTTCGTCCTCGTCCTCGAATCTTCTTCTACGTTACGTCCTTGTCCCTCTTGATTTCGTCATCGCTGCCACCTTATCGTACCGCATTGCTGGGGTCTTTTCGCTTCTGTGATCTCCACCGTATTTTGTGTACTCTTTTTTGCCTCCTCCCCACCAAATTTTGCAATCCACAATTGTCGATTTAAAAAAAAACTCGATTGTATTGGTTTTTCGGTATCGTACGTATATTGTAACTCCTTTGTATTGTTGTGTGTGCTCGTTTCTATTGCTCTTCAATTATGATTGGCTATTGGCTGTTTGTGTATCATTTTGACATTTAAAAAAAACCCACCTTTTGGTTCACTTTCGTCAACCGCGGGACCATTTGACGCAATGCCATCTTGGCGTCCCTTTAACATTTTTACCACTCTACTTCCGCTGCTTGTTTTCCACCCGCGCCTGTGTGCGCATGTGTTTGTGTGTGTGTGTGTTTTTGCGTATACTTGCTGCTATTGGAATGGCATTTATTTTACTTGCTTCTGGTACTTGTGGCTCCCTCGACTTTGCGCTCCCTTGCTATACCACAATCTCCTATACGAATCGAAACACAAATATGTGTTGCCACCACTCCACATTTGCCCTCCCCTACACCCATCCCCCCACCCCACCTCCTCTGATCGATCGTTGTTCTCCGCGCTCGTCACGATCGGAACCGGTCCGACCATGTCGGGGCGGGCGTGGTTCGCGTCTGGATGGGCCTGCAGGTTGCCGCCGAAAACCATAACATCTCCACTGACTGATGTGAGCCATGCATCGATTGGGCGGCTGGATTCGCACACATTTTGCAGACACGGACATTCGGCGGGTGGTGGCGGTGGCGGTATATCGGTGCCTTCCACCACCGGATCGGTCCGTGGCAGCCAGCGTTACCCGGCCAGCTACAGCTACCATCACCAGCAACAGCAGCAGCGTTATCACCATCACCAACCAGAAGGGCTACTGAAGTCAACCGAGGGCAGCCTTTCGAGCAGCTACCGGCGGCTGCACGGAGGTGGCGGTGTGGCCGGCAGCGTCCCGGACACGGGCGGCAGTCTTCTCCGGTACGGCAGCGGCTCGAGTGGCTATGGGACGAATGGCGGCGGTACGGGTAGTAGAAAACACAATCCCGAGAGTAGTAGTGGGTAAGTGCATGCATCAGAAGGTAAAAAAATGCAGTGGAAGGGTCGGGCGAAGTGAGAGAGGTGGTGGTGGTGTACACGGTGTGTAGAATTGTATATGTTATGTGTGTAGCGCTGTAGCAACATTCATATCTTACATATTAAACATTTTATTCCCTCTCATTGTCACCCTTTTTGTAGTTTTCTGTAGTGTGTGTGTTCATTTTTTCGCGTCTCTATTGGCATCGAATTTAATTTGCTCGCAACAAAAAAAGAATATCATAAACATGCCTTTCCTTGCGCGGTAAGGAACCATCCCGAAATTTAATCCAAGCTTCATTCAAGCATCACAGCCAGAGGTGGGAGGTGGACACGGAACAGTGGTCCACTGGTTACTTAATTTTCCTTATTTTTACTCCTTTCACTTATCTTCCGCCATTGCAGCTACCGGATGCTGCAGGAAAGTTCCAGCTCGCACAACATTCCGCATTCGGTGGTAGTTCCTTCGCCCTCGTCCTCGACGGCGGCAGTGTCCGCGGTGAACAGCAGCGAAAAGCTGGCCTTGTCCGCGCTGCACCATTCTCCGGCCCTGCCCCCGCCGCACCAGATGCTCTCGTATTCAGTTTCGAACTCGTCGGACCTGGCCGCCGGAAGTCTCTCATCGCCGTCGCACTCACTCAGCACGCCACAGTTTAAGAAGAAGTTTATGCACGACGGCGGCGGCGGCGTTTCGTCGAAGTCGTCCTCCAAGGATGGCGGCGGTGGAGGGCTGGTGTCCAAGCACGAAAGCTTCGATTACGGAGGCAGTAAGTGATTGCCCTGGCAGCATCACTGAAATTCCGCTCATTGGATTATCCTTTTTAATTTTGTAGATCCAAACGCCTCATCGATCTCACTGACGCGCTCGGGTAGTTTTCTCTCGTCTGCCGGTATCACCAGCGGGGTCGGTGGGGGTATGGGTGCCCTCGGAACGCCCACCTCCGGGCGACCATACGGACCATCGGGAGGAAGCGGAGGTAGCCATCATTCGTCGGTCGGTTCGCATCGGAAGGGCAGCTTCGATGGAAACGGTGGTGGATCAGCTGCTGGTGGTGGAAGTGCTGCAGGAGGAACAGTAGGAGGAGGTGGCGGCGGAGGGGGCGCGGGTAGCGATGACTCGATGCACGAGAAATACTTCAAATCGGTGGAAAACACGCCGGTAACCCGGCGGCGCCACACGACGTCCTCCAAGGCGCCCCTTCAGCAGCAGAAGCAATCGAGCGATTCTAGTCCCCAGAGCCCAATCAGCCCGCAACAGCAGCAGCAGCAAGCGCAGGGAAAAGTGCAGCGACCATCGGCACTGTCGGTGGAGCTGTCTCCGGGCAGCAGTTACCAGAACAGCAGCAGCAAATCTTCTAGTCACAAAAACAGCAATACCAACAGCAACAGTGCCACCGCCGATCATCCGGCCGAGCAGTACAATCTGGATGGGGCAGGTGGTGGTGGTAAGCCGGACAAATATCTCGATAAGATGAAGCTCGACCGTGGGGGCAAAGTATCGCCGGGCGCAGTTTCCATGGGGGGTGGAGGTGGGAGTGGCGGCAAGCAGTCTCCCTATCCGCCCACCGTGCCAACTTCATCCTCTAGTCATCCGATGATGGAGCAGGCCAGCAGTGGACGGGGCAGTGGTGGAAAAGATCAGTTCTCTCTTAATCTCAACCAACCCAATCTCGACCGGCACAACAAGGAAATGCTCCAGCAGCAGCCGCCCCCAACGCTGGAGAAGAAGTCGTCCGGCTCATCGCAGACGGTCGCATCTAACAATTCGTCAACGCACAATGCCAAACATAGTAAAAAGTCGCGAAATTACAACAATCACGGTCCACCCGGTGCCGGCGGGACTGGGTTCGATTTTGACTATGATAATGGGAATACGTCGCCACTTTACTGCAACTGGGACAAGGTAAGCAGCTAGGACGAATCAGTCGATGTTTGAGGAAGGAACATGTGCTGTTCAATCCGCGTGCTCTTTTATACTCACCATCTTTGTGTCCGTTCACAGGAGATGCAGGAACATTTGCTCCCACTCCAGCACTACATACTGGAGCAAGCAAAACTTTCCGGTTCGTACGGGCTGGGCGATATGGATTCGGATTCGTTCCACTCGGACAGCCAGTCAGAGCATTCGTTTTCCGGGCACGAGCCGGACAATGAAGATTCGGATCACTCCGACGGGCCCGGTGACTACCTGGCGCATTTCCCGTACGAGGAGTACGGCGCACGGCACGCCCAGGACGGCGGTGTGTCGTACTATAATTTCGAATTTAATTTCGGTGATCGTGATGAAAAGGAGGACATGTAAGGGTCATTTGGCCACAATTGAGGGAGGGAGGTAATTGTTGGCAATGAATTCACGTCTCATTTGTTCTCCTTTCACCCAACAGCTCCGAAGAGGTAACGGCAAAGTTAGAGAGCATTCCAGATCAAATATATAGCCCGGTGAAGAATCATCCTCCGTTGCACAAATTTTCATCATCATCATTCCATGGTGCCAAGCCGGGCCTTGAGAGTGGCTTTGTTGGTGACTCTGTTGACCGTGGTTCGACAAACGACCCGCTGGCTGGTGGGAATGGAACGTTCGGAGGGAAAACATCCTACCTGCAGCAGATGGCAGCCGCTGGTCAGCATCAGCTTCAATTACAACAGCAGCAGCAACAGCAGCAGCAAATGCACCAGCAGCAGCTTCAGCAGCAGCAACCACAGAAGCTCAACAAGGCCACTCTGTTGCAGCGATTCCAGGAAAATCTCACCCTAGGCGTATCCAGCCCCGCACCGGGCAGCAATGGGAAGATTGCCGAAATGGCCCTGCTGAAGGAGTGCGACATCGAGAAGTTCGCTCAGGACAACCTGAATCTGCACTCGAAGGGTATCTTCCGCAAGAAGTCGTCCGTGAGAGACATGCTCAGCTGGACGCCGAACGCCATCAGTCGCCCGATGTTGTCACTGGCTCGGGACAAAGCGGGCAAAAAGATGGCGACCGATCTGTTCAAGCTGGTGCAAATCTACATGGGCGATCGGAAGGCCCGCGTTTGGATGAGCCTGATGTCGGTGGTGATCGACATTGTGACTATGGCTACGGAGCAGGCGCAGCTGCGCGACGAATTGTACATTCAAATATGTCGCCAAACGACGGAAAATCCCAGTCGCGACTCGCTGATTCGCGGCTGGGAGCTGATGGCTATCTGTCTGTCGTTTGTGCCGCCTTCACCGACGTTCCAGCCGGCCCTGCTTGGCTACATCAATCGACACCGGGACCCGACGTTTGCCACCAGCTTCCCAGATGTCAGCAAGTGGCCAATTCATGTGCAGATCTCGCACTACGCTACGATAGCGTGCCGGCGGCTGGACCGCATCGGTAGCTCCGGTAGAAGGCAGGCAAAGCGGCCGACCGCGGACGATATCAACAAAGCTCGTGAGCAAATCTTCCGCGATAGCATGTTCGGAAACAAGCTCGAGGAGGTGATGGCACTCCAGAAGGAACGCTTCCCGGATCGTCAACTACCATGGATTCAGACAACACTATCGGAACAAGTACGCGGTGCTAGATTTTAGCTTATTTAAATTTAAACACTGTAGTTTCTTCAAAACTTTTGCCTAAATATCTATTGTAATTCATTTTTTTCTCTATAAAGGTATTGCTACTGAATGGGAAGCAAACTGAAGGCATTTTTCGTGTGCCTGCTGATGTGGATGAAGTAAACATGCTTAAGAACCTGATTGATCGTTGGGAATTTCCCGAAGATAAGGGAACGATGGGTGAGAAATCGAATATTATTATTATGTGAGAATTTATATTAATTGTATCAATTTGGTCTGATTTTTTTTCTATTTTCGCAGACGCACATGCTCCAGCAAGTCTGTTGAAATTGTGGTATCGGGAACTGTACGATCCCTTGATTCCTGATGAGTTGTACGACGAGTGTGTTCAAACGGAGGACCCAGTCGAAGCGGCTGCTATTGTAGCAAAGTTACCAAAAATAAATAAACTGGTATGGCGATGCAAGGCCGTTTTTTGCTAAAACTTTTTTTTGACATGCAAAAAAAATTTCTATGTATAACAATGCTAACGTTTTCTTCTTTTCTGCTGTGCCACAGGTTCTTACGTATTTGATACACTTCCTGCAACAGTTTTCTTTACCAGACGTGGTTGCGAACACAAAAATGGACTCGTCGAACTTAGCGATGGTGTTTGCCCCAAATCTACTACGCTGCCAGTCGCAGGACCCGAAGGTGATACTCGAAAATGCTCGCAAGGAAATGACGTTCATGCGCACCCTTATACAGCACATGGACACGTCCAGTGTGGCGTATATGGTTTGAAAGTAACATAGAGAAGGCAAACGGAAGTACACGGTTCCGGGAGGAAGAAAGAAAAAGGTGCGTACTTCCGCGTTTCACTTATTTCCAAACAGAGCGGGAGTAGGATTATTATTCGGACAGGACAGGTACCTTATCAACTTACAGCTTCTCCAACGGGCACTCTGTTTACCATGGGAGCGATATCAATAGCATGTGGTAACTTCGCAGAAAACAAACCGTGCGTCGTCTCGGAAGCCAGAGCCAAAGCAGTGCCGTAGTAGCTTCTTTACTTTTCTGTTCGTGCACGTTGAGCAAGATGGTGAATCAGTCACACAAACGGTACAATATCAACTGGGACGACTAAGAAGAAAGCATTTTGCGTTGTGAGTTTGTCGACTAAAAGTTTCGATTTTCGAGAACAGAAGGAAATGTAGTGCATTGTAGAAGAGTTTTACGGTGAACCGGTGCAGAGACAGTAGTTGAGTCGTGTTTAATTGTAAACTTTTGAGATTTGCGCACAGTCACCTTGAAGAACAAAATAAGACACACTAAATTACCATATGTAAGAGTAAAAGATAACAGAATAACAATAACTCGCACTGTGAAGAAAAACAGTCAGTAATGAGCGCTTCTAATGATTGCTTATCACACAAATAAATTATTTACAGATATGGTAACCCTGAGGTATGACTATTGCACTACCATTTCATACTTCGCAACAAACCGAAAACAATTCTATAAGGTCACACACACACACACTCACATTCATTCAAGTAACAAGTCACACAACTAAATAATCATGCATGGTCCACAGCGACCCACGTGCAGGAGAAGAATATGACATATGGAGAGACGAATCGAACAAACAATGATAGCTTATTTGCAATGACAAAACAAAACGAGATGTTTCCCGGACTGGCATCCCGTAGATAGAAGCCATGTTTACAAAACTATACGAAGCAACAACGGCATGCATGTGTGAGGTGTAGGGTGAGGGGAAGTAAGCCATAAGCAATTGACATGGCTAAACCTCGGATTAAATTTGTGAAGCTTCTCGGGCTCTGTTATACCGAAGGATAGGAGTTTGAGGCTTGCAAATGATCAAACCGCAATATAACCAATGGGACTGTGAATATCATTATGTTTTTACTCGACGAAATGAGTTAAGTCTATACTAACAGATTTCCAATTTATTCACTTTCCATGTGATCACGAGTTGCATAGATTTCACTATATGTAGGCTCTAGACGGATTTTTTTCTTGTCATAGAAATGTTCCAGTAACTTCTTTTGACACCCTAAGGAGGAGAGGGGAAAAAGGAAGGGGGTTTTTTGAGCAAGAGACTTTTACTTTACCTTATGCCTGATCCGTAAACGAACGACTTCAGCATCAGGAGATGGTTTAATACCAAAATTATATCTATACGATTAAGGGGCGATTGATTTTGTGTTCTGTATGTTAGTTTTTGTATGTGCTAATATTGTTTTGTAAATTTCTTTCAATTTTGTTTATTCGAAACCATCGATATATATTATTTAAATGTAGGCATGCATTTTAAGAAATACTCCACGTTGAGGAATCAGTCAATCAAAGGGGATAAGTTTGTTAGTCCTAAGGTCGAGCACAAAAGGGAAAGGTTGTTTTTAAACGACATGTTTTTTTGCATCTGCGGCAGTTATCCTATCTGTATCGTAGAATCCACGTTACAATGAGTTTTGAAATCTCTTTGGCCTTTGCGACAAGTGCATAAGGTAACATAAACAGTTGCAAAATAGTTGCAAAAGAAGTTTCGTATCGGGTAGCTATACTTTATTAATTAAAAATGAAGAAGAAAGGCAAACGCATGACCTATGGCAGTGGACCCGCATGTTGTGAAAGTTGGCCGACCCGTAAACTATTTTATGCAAGCGAAATCCAGCAAACTAGTAAGCAAGCAAGCAGACAGACAAAAAAAAACTGAGATAAAAAGTATATATATTCTATATTGAGAGAAGTTTAACGAAAGAAAGCAAACAAAAACCAATTAATAATTTATTATGAGGAACCTAATGGATAGAAGTTGATTGAAAGTAAGCAAATAAACAGATGAAATTAACATGGCGCAGCATAATGCTAATAAAATCAGTATATACAAAAACACATCGATGGCGATGTTCGGATTTGTTATGCTTGTATTTGTTTTGGGATTCCACACCGTCGTCGTGAGTCTGCGTAGTTTGGTCGTGCTGGTTAGTGCGTGACATGATCGCCAATCAGTGTTAATTTTGTTCAATCTTCAACCAGTCCAGACGTCACGGATGAAGGATGATCCGCAGCATTTTTGTCACGATAGCTGTTCTAGTGAACCTCGATTTGGGCAGTGGGGTCAACCGTAATGCGTAAGTGTTTTTAATTTAATTTCAGTTTGATTTACGGTAATAGTGAAGATCGAAAGACGCAACTAGATTTGTATAATAAGTTTTCAAATTTCCACCACAGCGGTTCGCTGGTTGCCCTCATTCTGGCACGGGGAGGTTCGAAAGGAATCCCGTTGAAAAATATCGTTGAAATCCAGCCTAATCAGACGCTTCTCGGGCGAACGCTGGACACCGTGCGACGATCAGGGGTGTTCGAAACCGTGTGGGTTTCGACCGATCACGAACGGATCGCGCACGAGGCCGAGCTGCACGGTGCGCTGGTGTTTGCCCGCTCAGAAAAACACGCCCAGGATCACTCCAGTTCGTTGGATGCGACGCGCGAGTTTCTGGAAGCCCACCCGGAGATTCATCGTTTCGCACTGGTCCAGTGTACTTCACCGTTCCTGCGGGTGCACTACCTGGAGCAGGCCGCCGAACAAACGAGGTACACTAGTGAGAACGTCCCGTTGGCAAGTTCCTGCGCGTTCAGTGTCGTCCGAAGTCATAAATTGCGCTGGCGAAAAGACGACAGCAGTGGGAGGCTGGAACCGATTAATTTCGAGCTACGTGCCCGCCCTAGACGACAGGATTGGCCGGGGGAGCTGGTGGAAACGGGAATGTTCTACTTTACCGACCGGCAGCTCGTGATGGACGAAGAAAGTTTTCAAAGCGTTAGATGTACCGTGGTGGAAGTGGAAGAACTCGACGCACTAGAGATCGACAATGTAAAGCATCTCGAAATGGCGCGTTTGCTGATTACTTTGAATTAGCAATAGAATACTGTTTATTTTAAACTTCGTTCAGTCACAGTCAGAAAAATATCGCATTAACAATTGAAAATAGAATAATCGTTCATTATCGATCTGTAACTTCCCATCTGATCTGAGCTTCTGTGATGGGATGTGTGATCAAAAACTTGTTTGAAATCTAACACTTCACGAGCAAAAGAAAAAATATATGTTTACTACGTCTGCTTCATTGGTGCCATTTCGTTTCTGAACAATATCCTATGATTTCTATACAGATTTTGATTAAAAATATGTAAAAACGACTTCTACATATAGTGAATGAAGTAGTCAAGTGCTTCAAACTAAATAGCTTACGATGCGCAAAATGCCTAATAATAACTGTTGGACATAATATGTTAAAACCGAGCACGCACACATTAGCAATCACTGGAATCGCTTTGAAGGCGTTCAGTATTTGTTGAAGCTAGTCATGATCGTTGCTGTTAAGCTGCATGCTGTTAGTGTGAAACATTCGCTACGGAGCAGCGATTCAACAAATAGTTGTTGAATATTACTTCTAGTGTCTTTCATTCAAAATGAGCTATGACATAGGGTACAGGTGATTTAATATGTAACTTATTTTATTATTTTATCAGCCATTATTTTTATCTTAATTTAGATGTTTATTCAACACGTTTCGACATACATTTCACGTACTTTGTCGTAATGTTGGGGAAAACGAACCGTTCATCGATCTTACTCATTTCATCGTACGACACGACGTAGGTTTCCTCATAACCTGCCTTTGCCGCAGCCACCTGCGACCCAATGGCTGTGAAGCAAGTGGACGTCAACGGTATGCCGAGACCCTTGCAAAGCGGTATCCTTGCTCGCAGGATCTCGGTGGCAATGCCGCGTCCACGATATTTCGGTGCCACCGAGAGGCCCATGGCGCCCGCATATGTGCTTACGTTGTAATGTTCGAAGACGTTAGCTTTTTTCATGATGTGTTCTACCAGATCGTAGATGCACCGCCATATCTGTCCTTTGCACTGCGTATGGACGGAAAGAAGATAACAATGAATCCACTGGAAAGAGGCTAAGGGGGATCAGTATTCCAACGTGTAAGCTTACTTGATACTGTTCTTTATCATCCTGTTCGGCTATGTAGAGCATGTTCATGCCTGCGATCTCATCGTCGCCCTCCTTAAAGCAGACGATCACAAGCTTTTGTTTAACAAACTCCCGCCAAAGATCGGCTATTTCATCTACGCTTTGTTGTTCACCAACGATGTCTGGGAAGAATGATTGAAATAACAACATTTATAGTGACGTTCTTAGGGCATCCCCCTTTGACGGCACACAGGCGACGGGGGATGTTTTTTAAACTCACTTTTCGCCCGACATGTCGGTTCATCGAACACAAAGTGCTCCAGCATATGCGCGACTGCTTCCTCGAAGCGCGACTCCGGCAAATCCTGGACACGGTACGTCACCAGTCGATCGCTGTCGGTATCTTTGGCCTGGAACGTATGCCAGACCGCCGGATACGGGACGTTTTCCGGTCGTTTCCAAACCATTGTCTGACTAAGGGGCCTCGATGTGGAAACGAAGAATCCAACCGCTTTCTCACGCTGCTGTTACGACACTGTGACTCAAGTGCTAAAACCACACGCAAAGGGTGGATTTCGTTGCGCCGCTATCTGCCTGTCTCGGCTAACAGCACCCTCCACTTACTTTAGGAAGCGCTGCACGTGTGTTTGTGCAAATGACTTCTAATTCGCGCTACATAGTTTACAGAGGGCGCGCCGCCGCTGTGAGTGGCGGGAAGTTCTCTAGCATCGCTGATAGCGTGACCTCTGTGTGGATTGAGTTGGTCAATCCAAACGGGCATTGATATTGAACGCACACGTTCTTCGAACTAAATGCACCATCCCCGTTATACTGTCCGACCATCGAATCAGCACTGTTCGCCTAATCAAATAAGAACATGCAAGGCCCCAAATGACGGTCCAGAGCTAGAGATCCAAGACGGTGTACGTCACACCGAAACAGGCCGTAGTGGAAGACAAGGATGGTAATCATAAAAAGCCAAGATAACAGCAACAGCATGATAACGATCGTCTATATATCTGTATATCTTGCTTGTGTTGATCGCAGGGGATAGTTGTTATCAACGCTCTGTCAACTATCGTGCGCAGCGCAGTTAGCAGGGCCAGTGCTATATGACATAGAGGAAGTTCAACCGATTGACCATTAGTTGAACGGGCTTCGGTAATAGATGGGTGTGTTCGAAGAATAAGACAACTACAACAGGTAATTTGGCACGCGAATTGTGTTGTCATCTCGTCTATAACCAAGCGCTCGTTAGCCTCTCGAACAATTATTCCAAACATTGATGCAAGGAAAGCGTATTAGTTCATTTTTTTACGCTCAATACTTGCCATGGGATGCATTTGCTGTGTGAAAGATATGAAATGTTTTTTCTCCGAGCAGATAAACGTGTTGCCAGCGAATCGATTCGATGGGTTATAGCAGTATTTCGTTGCGAACAGTCAAGTGTTTGCCGTGTGGACGGTATTCGCTCAACCAACAAACCGGAATCAAGTATTAAAGTGACTGGTCATGGCAACGATCACGCTTATCGAATGTTGTTTTGACTGAACATATGGTCGATACGATTTGTTTTTTTCTCTTATCGCGTGAATCATTGCATCATCATCATTTCTGGTCGAGCGTAATAGAATAAGCTAAATTAAGAATGGACTCTATGACATCAATAAGTATATATTTTTTCCAAACATGTGCAAGATTTTGCACGTAATATATCAAAATAGATCATGCTCTACTCATAGTAATAAGTAACATAGTAACATTTTGGAGGACGACATTGTTACACCATAATACAAAACGAGTGCTGTTCTCATTTGTCTGCATGCATTTTTAAACTCATGTTTACCATACGTAGAACATATAAAATCAGAGAAGTCACTTCTTTTCGACTAAAGAGCTTAATGATTTTAAACTCATTTTTTATCAGTGATTTTTTGGTTTGAATTGGGATACCAAATCAAACATTGTTCTCGCGTTCACACCTTGTTCATGATTTGAAATTTCGGATCCAAAAATGGCGTCCATTTTCAAAATTATGAAAATTTTAATTGAAGCCTAGTGTCTTTGACCGTCTACCCGGGTAAGTTTTGCATCTTGGCTCTGTAATCATTTTGAATCGAACAATCGTATTGACCCAAATTTTCAAGAATGCCTCATTAATGTGTTTTTAATCGTTTTGTCAACAATTTTTTTTAAGTGAAGCTGCACAATATTGTTTTCTACCTTATTGGGATTGAATTATGCTTACATCTTTTGCTTCTTCCATTATACGAACTTGAAGCTTGACAGTTCTCTTTAAATTCAAAAGTCCAAAAAGTGGTTATGTTTTCCCTGCTTTATTCCACCTCCCTCCTTACAGTGGCAAAAAGATCGACCTGATAAAGAAATCCTTATCGGCAAAAAATCGTCTTCATTCATCGTTTTTATCGACCCGCCGCTGAACCATTGAGAATCGAACGTGTTGCACGTGTTGTTCGTGTTGCATAGTTTTTTTCAATAATTGCAGTATTTATTTATTATTATTATCATTATTATTATTATTATATTATATTTATTTATTATTGGAAACTCTTGTCAGCCTCCGTGGGCTCCAGACAGTAATACAGAACGACTTACGATAGTACGGGACATGATCGGGCATGAATTCATCTGCAGGCATAACGTAATTCCTCAAGCAGAGTTTGTGAGTTTCTATTCAAGTCTAGTCTATGGGACATTTGGTTGAAGCTCAATATCATGAATGACACTGGTTCGTTACTACTAGTGTACTGTGTATTGTGCCGTGTTGTCATCAGCAGAGAGTAATGCCTTGCGGTCGCGGAAATCGAGGGACGTGTATACATACTTTTTGAAGCAGATTTGGGGCGTCTATTCCTCCTATTAACAATTTCAACATAAACATCGCTTTGGCCTTATCTCGTCTTTTTTCAAGCGATTCGATACCTAGCAGCAACCAACGTGTATGATACGGTATTTCATTACTATTCGGCCATCCTAGAAGATTAATAGCGTATCTAGTCATTAGTTTTTGAATAGCCTCGAAGCGGTTTTTCCAGGATGTGAAACTTGGACACCACACTACAAAAGTATGTTTTGAAAGACTTGAATTGAAAGAGATCTAAATTCGAACCGCGCCTAAAGTTATGCAGCATGTTTAAACTTAGTTTTCGTTGAGCGATTTTGCTGGTCTTTTTCAATTTTCTTAATGATCAGTTTTTTTTGATGAATGATGATTTCATCAGTACACAGATGAACTATTGTTTCTTGACATACCACGAGTAATAAGCGTAGCAGGCAAATGTTAATAATAAAAAGATATGTTCTGTTTTCTGTGAAAAGTTTTAACTGACTTCTGATTCAGATCTTACGATTCTGGATGAAGGACTTGAGCCCAATATGAACTATCCGGATAATTCTCTGAACCAGCTGGAGTACAACAAGCAGTTATAGTTGAAAGTGATCCGCCGGTTTTCTATTCTGACAGCATGGACGTATGTATAGTGACGATGAGGATGTGGAATAGAGAAAAAGGGGACATAAAATCAAAGGCGCATGCGCGCATCAGCGCCTGCGCGAAAACCGACTATTCATAACGTCATGGAACGCATGGTACTCCTATCTAACCGGCTCTGATTTGTTTGTTGTTATCAACTGACTAAACTGTAATCGCTCTGAGGAACCTGCCTGCCGTTGTTATCATTAAACGCAACGATTGGAGTAGAAAAGAACAAGTACGGACCTTGTTTTGGATGGTAGTCGTCAACGAACCGTGGTGCTCGTATCATTCACAAAACCCGGCGTGAACTCCAATCTAAACGTAAAGATGCCTTGGGAGCGTCCTGCCTCAGTGCCGTATCCGAATGTTTGGTGGACGTTCGACGCGCCCGACCCGGACCGAGATGATGGTGGTTTGACGACGTACAGAGTGGAGGACCTAACCGAGGATCGGTACGACGATGCCGTTAAGCTGTACACGGAGAACTTCCTCGACGATGAGCCGCTTTGCCAGTACAACAGGATTCGGCACACTCCCGTTGCGTATGAGGAGGTTGTCGGATTCTGGATGCACTGCTTCAGCGAACGGATGACGGTCGTGTGCTATAAGGAGGGTTCAAAGGAAATGGTCGGTGCCAATCTGCTTGCCGTAAAGGAAATCAACAATTCGGTGGACATAAGTAAACTGGTAAGAAAGTCAAGCCACTATGGATTGAGGATCAACACCACATCAAATGAGCTAACATTATTCGTACGTTTAACAAATATTTATAGATACGTTCCGCAGGGATGCAAAAGCTAATTGCAGTCAACGAATACATGACCGAAACCGTCAACCTATTCGAGCGATACGGTGTGGACAAGTACTTGACGGCGTACGGTTTGAGCGTAAACAATCGCTATCGCGGCAGGGGGATTGCCACTGAGATTCTCAAAGCTCGCGTTCCCATTTGCCGGGCATTCGGACTCCGGCTGACCAGCACCAACTTTACGGCCATCGGTTCACAGATACCGGCGACAAAGATTGGCTTCAAAACGGACCTTGAAATGCGGTTCGTTGTACTCTGTACTATACCCTGAGAGTGTTGTGAAAATAACATATATGTATAAATTTTTACCATTTTAGATACGACGAATTTGTAAAGGTAAACCCCACATATACGTTCGACGGGATTAAGGGCACAAGTATCAAGCTGATGAGTTTAGTGATTGAATGATGAAACATTTTTTCGAGGCTAAGCATTGGTAGTGTGAGTGGTGTTAAGTGCGTGCAAAGATAAAACAGTGATGCAAAAAAAAAATGTTTATTATTTATTTTTGCTGTAAGATAAACCAACCCTTACCGCAATAACCTGCCGCGATAGCATTCTATTATCTTGCACTGCCCAAACTGTATGCTCCATAACGATGATTACCAGAAATCAGATGATCGCGTAGGTTGACAACAAAATTGCACACATAGCCAGGAACGGGCAATGCTTTAAATAGCCGTATGCGTTAATGAACTTGAACAAACCGTATCTTTTGATTATCAGTACTGGTGCATGAGTTCAAAAGTGCATTCGGTTTTAAATCCTCTTATGTCGATTGGACCGATTCCGTCAATTTGAGTTTTGGGAAATTAAAATCAAGTGAAATCGAATTCATTTTTTTATATTTTAAGTAAAGCCTGTGCGTTGTGAACAGAAAAACTTCACTCGCCTGATTCTTGCATTTGTTGTTCAGAATTTAATGATTCTATGACAATGATGGGCCTTTAGGAAAGAAACATGAGGAACAGTGCGTAAAAGACGCCCAAAGCACGTTCAATACACGGTTTTCGGGTCCATTTTAACAGCTGGCTGTTGCTTCTAGAAAACAACCAACTGTAGAACACATTCACCACTCAGTTAATCTTCTAGTGTTCAACTTAACATTCCCAAACTGTATCCAAGCTATCGTGCAATAAATGTCGAATATGTAATAATATAAAACATAATTTGTTTAAAAAAATCAATCTTGATCAACAAAGTCTACTGGTGACAAATATGTGGGACAAAAGCACAAGTGACGGTTGACATCAATGGCGGACACAGAAACGGAAACAGACGGAAAAAAGAATGAAGGTTAAACTGCATCGCAGCAATACGGTTCTGTTATTTATTATTACATGAAAGTTTATTTCATCTACTTTGTTTTAGTGTGGTGCAGTTTGTTTCCACTTTCATATCTGTATTGCCACGTTAACGTGCTTTTATTGTCCTTCCGTTCTCGCTGGGCGGGCGTACAGTTAAAATTCTTATAATCTACGTCTCGTCTGTAACACTTTAGCAACAATGCCAAAGCAGCCATTGCAACGGTAAATCCGTTGAAAAGTAAAGTAACTGACAAGAAGGACCTGCCATCGCCTCTGGTTTTCCCAAACGTTCTTTCTCGTTCACCATGGATTCCGATTTCCATCTTTTCGTCACGACACTGTAGCTACTTTGTAGACGGGTTGCATGTGCAGTAGAATATCGTATACTTGTAAACGACCAATAACCTGAGAGTTATGATAAAAAAGCAAAACAAAAACAAACAAAACACGTCGAAGAAAAGATGGACACAAAATCCGGAACGTACAGACGAAAAAGGAGGGACAAAAACAGAAGAAGTAATGCTCTTCTGAAGTCTTGTGCGAGTCCACGGAATGAAAGCCTCCTTTGCGATATTCGAGCAACGAAGAGTTTTCTTCGGTTTCGGTTTCACACACTTTCGCACAAACAGGTCCATTTGAGCGGATTATGCGTAAACGTGTTGTAAAAACGATGCTGCATGCCTGCTCCGCCGAGCATCTCTTTTCACGTTCGTTGCTGGATGCATCTATAGGTGATGGTCCACTCCATCAACGTCCTTCCCAATCCCCCCCCCCCCCCACCCCCCATCCCCATCGCTTTACTTTGACCAAACTAACATAGGAAAATAACCCTTTATAGTATTTTTTGTGCGGTTGATGTTGGTTTGAACGTTACTGTTTAACAGTTAATTTTATCGACCAACCGTTCAACCGATAGAATGGACTGAGTGGAGTTGGTTTGAATCTCCCTCCGTTTAAAATAGTTTCAAATCGCCCAGCTATGAGCGAGAGACCTCCAGTATAGTTCCTTCATAATTATTTATTCTCCATCACTCACAACATATTTCGCTCTCACATTTTCTCTGGTTTTCTCTTTTCCAGTTTTTGACATTCTTATGATTTTAACTATTCTGTTTGCGAATTTGCACAACGTGGGGAGTTTAACCTGCGATTTCTTCCACTATTTTACAACCGCGAGGAATACTTGTTAATACTTGAGGAATACTTAATTGATACTTGTTTATATAATACATTAACTCTTCTACCAACAAAAATCTACTAAAAACTACTACAAGTACAGCTCTTTTTCTTCAGCGATTGAAATCACGGTTTTATGTAACAAACACATGTTATCAAATGATAAAATATGGCAAAAAAAAAGAAACAACTTAAATGAAGTTAAGATTATCCTAAAGATTGATATCAAATTTAATATAATACATTATCCAATGGTATTCATGCTTCGATATAGCCTTCACCATAAAGCTAAACCAGGCTTCACAAAAATACAATTATTGGCATTCATCACTGCTTCTTAACTTCCCTTAAAAAAATCCAGGGAAGCAAGAATAGCTTTCGATCAATTTTTATCTTAATTCAAACTCTTGTGCCTAGGTCATCTACGTACGGGCAAAACGCCCGTAAGGGGGATGGGATAGAAATAGAATAGATAGAAAGGGATGTTTTGGTCACTATTTACACGAACCATCATTGTTATGTATGCTTTCATAAAGATAGAAGAATTGGACTTCATGATTTTTGTGTTGTCTCTTGGTTTTTCAGTTGCTGATTCATAAAAACAATATAAGTTCACCCTTAACTCTGGTACCAAGCAGGTTGGGTTTGAAGTAGACTACATTCATATTGAAAACAATTGTAACACATATAAACGAATAGTTTATATGAAATATAAAACCTATGTTTTGGACTTTCGTATGGATTGACGAATTTGTCCAATCTCAAATAAGACGAGTACAAGGCTATTTGGCGAATTCTTAGCTTCACAATTCAAGAACGCTACCCAACGGTTCCCTATCTTAGTTTTCATTAATAACATTATAAACCAATTTACTCCATCGGAGACAATGTACGGAAGAGAGCTGCATAACCTCCGAAAACAACTTTTTATAGTGTTATTAAAAGCATGTATAAACCTTACCAATTACTTCGCAAAACTTCGCTTTATTCCATGCTTTGCTTTGAGTTAGGAAATAAAAAATATGATGGATATGTTGATAGCAGGGTGGTCGTCTTAAAATTACGTACAAACAGACATTACAGAACACAGAACATTAAAATTTACGTCCGTCCATTTGCATGAAAACGGTTCATTGTTCAGTGGAGCTTGCTCGCGTATCCCTAAAACTCCATATACCTAGCACGGTTTCCGTTTCGCTTGCTTTCTCTTGCATTTCTCTCCGCTTCTCTCTTCCTCTCCCGATATGCGCTGATCGCTCTCTCGGTGGTAGATCGCGCGCGGTCCGAAAACAGCATCTCAGCATTCGCGGATCCGTTGATCGATGCCGTGTTTTAGTCGGACACTGTCTCTCGATCGCAGCGGTTGTGTCTTCTCCGGCCTTTTCTCACCCTTTTCCACCTGGCAGTGCGCACCAGCCAGGACCAACAAGGTACGCCACACTGGTGGTGTCGAGTCGTTTCTCCTTAACGTCGTTTTACCAATCGACGTTGAATTTTTTGGTGGTACAGTTCGCTTCAAGACTCCGTTGCATTGGTGCATGGTGAGGGTGTTTGAGTGTGTGTGTGTGTGTGTGTGTGCGGGAGCTGCTGCACCCTACTTCGACCGGTGTCTGCTTGCGTGCAGTCGCGCCAGTAAGGTTTCTTTCCTCGCCGTGCGCAGGTGGCCGGCAACATCGTGCGGAAATAATTGCTTCACCCTCGCGCTGGTGCTACAAACACACTCGATTGCGCAAGTGCCCAAGTGACCGGTGCCCATACTGGTTAGGGTTTTTGTTTTCAATTTGGTTTTTGTTTTTCTTTCGTTTTGTGAGTTGCTGTACACGAACTGTGAATTCCGCGCTAACGAGAGAACATTGGCTGCGGGTCGGCTACATCGTGTTATGCGGTTCCAGAAGCTGAGAATATCCGCAGGCTCGTGAGTGCAATTCGTTCGATTTCTGATGTGACCCATCCGGTCGATGCTCCACAAGAAGTGATCAAGTGAACGAAGCTGGATGGATATTTTAAAGGAATCCTTTGTGGGTTTCAGAGTGATGTTTGCTGGGCTTCAGTCGTTTGAATAGTTACGGTTTTTTAGTGTACTTTCGGTGAACATCGGACTTGCATGTGGAAATCCGACGTAACGTATCAATTTTAATTAAAAGTCAAAAGTAAATTATATTTAACCTTTCATTCCCCATATTCTCCACAACCGTTACATATTTGACGCGGTACTTTTAAACTCCCGGCGTCAACGGTCAACGAATCGTTCGAATCTGTTCGAAATAAGATTGAACACTGGTTCCCTAGGTTGGTAGGTTTTCTTGCTTGTAGTTTTTTCCGTTTATTTTCCGTTTTTTTTTTTTGTGCAACATTCATCCCACGAACTGATGCTCGTGTGAGGAACAAGCAAACGTTGTTAGAGAGAACGTCTCACGATAGTGCGGCGAACGCGTTTGCCAATTTAAGCGTCCGACACGGCCACAGGACAACGGGGCGGACCATTCTCGGTGCGGAGAGTCAAGCCGAGGGTTCAATTTGAATGGGACGTTTTTCTTTCCTTCGTTTTTGTTGTTGTTGACTGGTCGGTTGGCTGATTTTTCGTTTCTTCTCTCTCGCGCGGGGGCTTGGGCAAAGCTCCCCGGTCGCACAGGCGGCAGAAGTTGATCTGCTCGGGTTCGGTGCGCTTCTTGCTGCTTGTATTTTTGTTTTCTTGAACCGCGGGGCGACTTCCGAGCTCCGATCTGCCCTGCTGCCCGCGGAAATGAGATGCGCACCCGTTTGTGACGGGCACCGTTTTGGTCGCGGTTCGGTACGTTTGACCGGTGAGGAATATGAGCTACCAAGAAAGGGGAAAAAATTGTTACAAACTGGCCGAACCCTACCCTTGAACAAGCCACATGCGTAGCTTTCTTCGCGCTTTGCAACCGTTCGGTAAGGTGGTGAGCTTTGTTTTTACTAACGAAGGATACGAAGTATTCCGTGTATCGATTTTTCACACATTGCTCAACCGAAACTACTTGCCCAGTTGCTTCCCTTGCTCGTAATTTTCGGAACTAGACGTTCCCATGTGGTGCCCCTCCTGAACCAATATGTCAAAATGTCACCATTCGCTCAAAATGCTCCCATTGAAGGTGCGTTTGCTAAGAAACGTAGTCTCATTCGAAACATGAGAAGTACACTGTAAAACTGTAGGAATGCACAGCCAGGCATAATAATAATAAAAGCATAGTAATAATAATAATATAGTTAATAATAATAACAATAATAACATCACGTGCAGAGCGAGACAGTGGACAGTAAATCGCGCTCGCGTGGAAAATAAAACAGTGCTATAATTTACATTTAACCTCATCGGCTACGGCTGTCCAGAAGACGCTCGGTGTACTACGATTATTGGCCATTATATGCTGTCCGCCGCGACTGGCCTTTCTCGTGCTTTCAGCGCACTGGCTCCATTGGCGCTTTGTTTTTATTTGGACTCAAACCTGGTGCACGGTGGACATGAATGGTGAGGACCAAGAGCCAAAAAGAAAAGTTTCAAAATCTGTTTAGCTATACGTGTTTATTTCTTTTTATATGTTTGATTTTTTTTTCAATTAACATTATTTATGAAGTGAACGTGCAGATTATGGTTTGAAATGCAAATGAAATTTTTTAAAACGGTCATTTTATTACTTCTTCACTTGGCGATTGATGATCAAGCATGATTTGCGTTTCAAATTAGTTCCTTTTTTTTAAAATCAGTGTTCTTAATAAAATTATCAAAAACATTTGACCACTGCACACCTTGCAAAGAGATCATTGTAGTACAGTTGGCTAATGTGCCCGTGTGAATAATTACTGAATTCGAGCTCCCTTTTACTTCCTTCCAGGCCATGCCCAGCGCCGGCTGCGTTTTATTGCTCCTGAGCCTTCGGCTGGCTTTGGCTTGTTTGTTTATTGTTTGCAAAACCAATCATCCACCCCGCGTCGGGCGCAGGGATTGGTAGGAAGGGTGGGGGGGGGGGGGGGGGGGGCGGTTGTATCGATGCCAAGTGGCCCGGGAAAGCCAATCGGAGTTCGGCTTCATCGAACCCTTTCCCCCATGCTGGACGGTCAAACGGTGATTTAGTGGTTTGGTTTGTGGCTAAAATAATTGATTACATTATTCCACCACCACCACCACCACCACCACTAGGGCACACCATGGCAATTGTCGATTTCATTTTTGAGCCCTTCCAGTGTGACTAAATAGTGCCCGGACCGGTGGCATACTGCATAAATCAGTGGTTCGTGTCGCTCTTGTGAACTGATCGTCGAATGCGAAATGTCGATTCCTTCGAATCGGATGAAATTGGACTGAAAAAAAAAATAAACAAACAAACGATAGGTTCGGGCGGGGCGTGCAGCACACACAATAGCATCAGTTCTAAGCGATCGAGAAAGGATAAACAGAAATCGACTAATTTTTGCAAACCAGAACAAAAAGAAAACATAGAAATACAATGGACATTAAGGGATTATACACAGGAATACACGTATCCGTGATATTGTTTGCAAAAAACTAAATATTTTAATTGAAACATAGTGGTTACTTTAATTTTTTTTTAAATTTGTGGCTAATTTTTAGCAGCAGCAGGCGATGGTTAGTGATAATTGTCCAGTGAACTTTAGACGATAACTAGTGAAGTGTATTGTGCTTTGGTGCTGCTCAAGAAGAAGCAGATAAATACATTCGAAAACAGCCACACAAGCATTCACACAGCCTGCGGAATCCCCACAAATTCATGCATCATGATCCTGTAATGGTGAGTACTAATCCTCTTCATATCGACTAGTTTTTTTGGTTATGGACGGTAGCTCCAACTGCTTCCTTATAGTAAAGATTATCAAATATGTTCGTTATCAGTGGTAGGGAGCTTGTAATCAGTCGGAAAAATATTCAATGGTTCCAAAGTCCATCAACCAAGGAAAACAAGAAATGGATCGTCTTGAAATATTCGTGAGCCAGATGCTTACAAGCGCTGAAGCTCATGATGCACCATTTAAGATGATTAATGGTCTTCGGCGACGACCCCAAGCATAACTTTTCTTAGGACAAAAATGTCCATGGTAAGAATATGCTAGCTATAGCGAGACCCAAATTACATTTCAAAACTAATTGTTTCAAAAGGAAAGTTCTTTTCCTTTTGAATACCTTTGCCTTAACTCGTTTGAGCAATTCGATTCCATTTATGTCAAATAGGCTCCGGCAAAATGTCCCAGACAGCTCGCGAGCGTCCAAACAAAACACGCACTTACATAATAGAGTCTTAAGTAGACCCATCGAGCTCTCTGCATGCTCGAAAGAGAACAATCCGCGAGGTTGTAATGTTTTATCTTCCACGATCGGACGAACCCATCGGTCGCTTGTGGAACCGTCTCCCCAGACGGAGCGCGCGAGACTGGTTGCGGTTCCACGGGTGTGATTGATGACTGTCGAAGAATAATCTGATCGCCTCTGGGCCCCGCTGGCCCACACGACGGCAGTGCGTTGGCCAGAGGGCGACTTCCAGTGTCCCACGGTCCCGAAAAAGGAGGACCCGGATGGCCTGTTAGTGTGGCCATTTAACACGTCCGTGTGCCGTGTGGCAGCACCACCAGCTAAATTGGCCAAAAGCCATGTCCAGCCCGTGCCGGCCAAGGTGTAAGTCGGAGGGGTTGGGTATGAAAGCCCCTGAGAGTAAGTCGTTCGGTGGAGTCGTTAAAAGCTTTTCCGAATCCATCACGGGTCGCGTTGACGCCGTGTTGATGACGCTCAGCTCTTTTCCTTCCCACTGTTCCCGGTGATGGTAGCATGATGACTCGGTGCAAACGCAACAGCTGATTGAAAAGTGTGTGTGTGTGTGTGTGATGGTGTTTGATGATGCTGGAGGTTCGAAGGTAGCTTCCAGGTGTCGTGCAGCCCGGGGTTACAACTTTGATGTTCGAGCGAAGGTTCCACCCGGGCAGAAGGTGTCGAAACAACGTGACCCGGACACGGGTTTCCCATGAAACGGGAGACATCGTCGGAGGGCTGGAACACACCTTCTATGTTTCCGTATGTCTGTTTGCTGTTATGTGTCGGCTTCGTAGCAGATGATACAGTGCTCGCCCTTCGTTCGGAAACGGCTTGACGGATTAGGCGACGATCGCTGCTAAGGGGTGCGTCGATGACGAGGAACAATGCGGTTCCGGTCGTCTCATCTTACAGCTCGCCGTACCGTATTGCATGGGGCAGGAAACGAATGGGTCCCGATACATACACGGTACCTTCAAATTTCGAGTTTCCGATAACAATCGTTCCGTTTGTGGAGATTGAAAGGCAACACGCTGTGAGAGTTTTCATAAAATTGAGGTCATCTTTCTTCGGTGGGTTTGTTGGTGTGTGGTGCTTAATGTAACATGTGTCTGTCCGTGCGAGCAGGACCATAAATTGTTCCATCGCGATATTTCAAAAAGCTTTTCACCCTCTGCGATCGAGTCCTCAGGCTTATCATGGATAGTTGCAGGTTGTGGTACAGTTATTTGAGATTTAAAAAAAAAGAAATTTTATTTGTGAAATTATCGTTAAGTTTCACTCGACCAGTTTATTTTAACACAGATTGCTGCATTTGTAGAAACCACACTGGGGAAACACAAGATTAACTTGTCGCGGAACTGCACGAGCTGCCAAAAACCCTTCGCTCCTCCGCCGGGTGAGACTGCGCGCGTATGTGAAAGTTCTTGCCCTGCTCTCGTGCCACGCCGATGACCTTCGTGGTGTTGGCATGAGCGGACGGGCGAGCGGGTGGAGCTGGTAGTGGAGAAACTTTCGCGTCCGTTCGGCGACTTTCAAAACCACAACAAGCCAGCCGGAGTTGCCCCGGAGGGACATGGTAAACACTTTCACTAGCCTGTTTTTTTGCTTAAGCTTTTTTTATATGCTTGGTTGATTGTTCTCTCGTCAACGCTCAGGCTGCTGTTGGCCGAGAACCCTCTCTTGCTGTGCAGCATTGTCCCAGCGACGCTGGGCAAAGACTTCCGGCAGGTTCCTTTCCTGACGCACCGTTGAAGTCTTTCGATTTCGTCGTCGCCCAGCACGCGCACTGATGAAGAAAACAAAATACGGCGCTATCGTACAATGTTCGCCTCAGGAAATCGGACCAACCATCGTGTCCAATGTAAAATCGTAGGCGCACAGCGCGTTTCATCGTTCAGTGTGGCGACGTCATCGCGCGGTTCTTTGCTCAACAATTCTTCTTCGCCTTCCGCCGCTTCGAAATGGTCAGAAAAGTCAAAAACCGTAAAGTTTTCTGCTACATCGGTGGGTGGTCTGCTCGTACGCTGTTTTGTTGTTGGTGGTGATGATGATGATGATGATGATGATGATGATGATGATACGCATACCAATTCGATCGCTAAGAACACGGCGTGGTTGTGCCGATGGCGGGAAAGTGAATCGTTCGTTTATTTGATCTTTGATTGGGCGCCTGTCGACGTGGACGTTTTCGGGCGTTGAAGTTTCCGCCGCGGATCGGCAAGGCGATTGCTAATGTGACCATTTAGTGTCGTCGGCTTATCAGTTTGCTTGCGATCACCGCTCACGTAAACAAGCGACCAGAAGGGCCTCGGGGGAAAAACAAACAAAACGGAGAAAAAAGGCCAGCAGATGGCCCGCGTTGACGTGTGCGGTACAATATTGACCGTTGAGTTTGAGCAGCGAAATGTGCCGGTGGCGGCCACAACACCGGAAACAAATAGGCTGCGAGCCGACCCATATCGCCGGCCTCCTGGCACACCGTCGAGGTGCGGCATGTGAGGTTTGTATTTACTTTAACTGTGTAGATGTTCCTTTTTTTTTCTTTTGCTTTCGCCTTTGGCAGAACGCGAATGAGTCAGCAGACGGGATGCGAAGGAAAACGAAAAAACTGCGTTCTCCTGCCAAACTCCCGGCCGCCACCATCGCCAGGCCCCTCGCACCATCAACGGAAGATGGAAAACGGCCTGCAGGGCCCCGAGGGCCAACTCCTGGGCCCGTTCCTTCGTTCAACTGGATCAAATCGAACCGATTCGTCATGCAACGCGCGCGGACCGTTCCCAGGAGAGTGTTGCTTGGCTCCCGGAGTCTGGTGAGTTCTGGTTTGCGCGGCAAAATATACCGGGATCGTGGCGTTATTTCCCACGGTTTTGCAGCCCGCTGGTCCATCGACGAGTGTAGTGGAAATATTTATTTAGGACGGCTGAAGCGGGTCACTCTCGCAGTTCGCGATGCCGTTGACATTGGGAAGCCGATCGTCGGCGGTCGACCGGTGGACACAGCGGACAAGCGCAGCAGGCGAGAAGGTGTGGATTTATGATCGGTGTCGGTGTGCAGGACCGAAGCCCCGAAGCTGGGTCATGGCTAGGTGGCCTCGCCGGCGCAACGCATACAACGGATGCCGTTTTGCGCGCCCGAGCAGAGACAGATCGGCTGGGTCGGTTGGGTGAAATTACTAAACCAATAAAGATATATAGTAAAAGAGGCAATCGCAGGCAGCAGGGAACCGGGCACCGATGAACGAATGCACGGCGGTTGTGTTCCCCTGGGGGCACGGGACAGGCCCGAAACAGCTCATTTACTTCACGGCCAGCGCGTTCGGTGCGGCACTCCCATAGCCTTATTGGGGCGTAAATACCACATCCATCCATCCATCCGATCCGTCCGTCCGGGCGTCACACCACGTGGTTGTAGTTTTGCAGTCACTGGGGGCGATGGAAAGGTTAAGAACTGCACCATAAAAATCGCTGTAAAGCATGAATAATTTGTTGCACAACGGGTCGGCGTGAGAACGATAAGCATCTTTGGCAGGGGGTGGGACTGCACTTTTTTTTCTTGTGAAGAACATTGTGATATTCATAACATTTTAATTGATCGGTAGTTCGAATCCAAGGTAGCGGAAATGTACCCACACAAGTTTGTCCTTATTTGGTAAAACCAACCAACCAGCTTTTATTCTTAAAAAAAAAGGTAAAATATGAATATAATGTGTGCCAAAAGTTGGAAATGCGAATCTTTGCTGTATTTTTTTTATTGGAATCAATGATCCAAGTGTTAAAAATTAAATTAATTAACAAAAAAAATCGCAGTGGTGGAGGTTACCCGACAAGCAAAAATATTAACCCGATTACCGTTGAATTAGGTGTGAAGATGTACATGTATATTGATTTTGTGGATGTTAATTAAATACTTAACAAGTAATCCCGCGCAAGCAAATGATTTGTTTCGATGAAATGGAATAATTTTACCTCAAAACTTTAAATTTCTTAAATGAGTTTAAATTACAAGAGGGATTTATGATTGTTGCAATTAATATGCAATTAATCGTATCGATCTGTTTTACTTTAACAGTTGATAATCATCCCATGTCCTATCAATGTACCAGCAAAGATAGAAATAGAGTAACTTGTCCATTCTTTCTCTCTTTTTCAAGGTTGAATCTTGAAAACCCTTTGCGAGACTATTATGAGCCTATTCTGAAAAGGATATTTTCACCCAGTACAATGTTGCCAGCAGATACGCTCATTTAGCAAAGAAAGCAGCAGGGGTATCGCGAACGCAATTAATTTCCTTTCCATTTAAGGATCCTGGTGCACCTTGTTTCTTTTTGTTTTCAACCCACTTGAACCGGGACCGGGACTGGACGTTCACTTCCATACGATGAACTGTGGAGAGGTGGCCCGAACCCTGACGACGGAGTTTCTGGCGGCCGGATATCGATTGTGTTGATTAAAAGCTCCGCCCCGGGGAAACGGCGTGGGGTATAACGGTGGTGCGCATCGACGAAACAATATCGTGCACTCGTTCACTCACGATTTAACTGAGGGCGAAATTTTAGCAAATGGTTTTCCACCGACACCGACGGCCGTCTCGAAGTCCGGAAACCGAAGGGATCGATCGCTGACCAAAAAGGGCTTGGGCCCCTTAGCATGTCCTACAGTGCATTGACTCGCCAGAAATGTGTGTTTGTAGCCGGGCGCACCACGATTGGTACGTGTTTTTATTTTTTGTGCTTGGTCGCTTTCCTTCCTCGTCCGTGGCAGGCCGACGCGCGGATAACCGGGCGGCGACGGCGAAGTTCGACAAGATAAAAGGCATGTGACCATACACGTCGAAATACACGTTACCGCTTAGCCCAAGTCTTAAGCCGCCGCTGCTGCTGCCGGTGGTAGTGATGGGCACGCTGGGGAAAGCATCCACGTCTCGGGAAGAGCTGCCGCCTGCCGATCGTTTGGGGGAAAATAAAATGTAGGTCAACAACTCTCGAACGTCAGCCCGAACGTCACCTGCACCGTCGAGATCGTGTTCATCGTCCTCGTCGCCATCATTGTCTGCAAGACCAGTATGTGTGTGTGTGTATGCATGATTATTGGAGGAAGTGGGGAGATCGCGAGGCACAATCAGTCGTTACTTCCCGCGGGAATGGTTCGCGCGGGTCGTTTGTTCGAATTCGATGGATTTCTCCACCACCATCGTCCGCTCCGGCGCTCCATCGGGCGACTCAATTTATGTGCTCCATCTCATCGGGATGGCGACCGGTCTCCAACACTTCCACCCCTGCCCCCTTGTGGGATGGTGTGGGGTGGGTGGGGTGGCGTGCATTAAATTCAAATGTTCACTCCCGGTCTGAGCTGCGCCGCGACCCGGAGCTCTTGAGCAGCTGGTTAGGCACAGCCAAAGTAAGGGCAGAAAAAATCACACAAACCCACCGTGCATTGAGAATGGAACCGCAGCTTCCCTGGGTCTCGACCAGGGGACCAGACCAAAGCGACACACCGCACTCCAAACCTGCACCCCGGAGAAGAGACCTGTACACTAGTGCTTAAGCACTGTGAATCGTGACGGTGCGGGAATCATGCCGGAGCCGTTTGACAGGCCGACTCGCATCGCGCCACTTTCTGCCGGACAAGTTTTGCTCGCCACAGGGCAACGGGCCAAGGCAGGGGTAGGCAATCGGTCTCTAAGCGATACGAGCCCATTTGTAGAACAGGGCAGTGGATTCAATTGAGCAAAGTTTGCTCAACCAAAGCCATCTCGTTCGTGTTTGTGCAATATTATTTAAACTGTTTCATTTGTGTAGTGGACAAGTGAACATTCATCTAAACATTAGAATCGAACATTCGATCGAAACATTCATCTAAAAATAAAACTATTTGGACACTTTTGCATAACGTACATGAAGCACCGAGTTTTAGCGAAAAACCACAATCCTATGGAAATTTAAGGAGAAATCAGTAACAAGCCTGTTGTAACAAACGCATTCCTCCAAATAATCAAGAAGCGAAAACAGGCCAGATTTCGTATGCAACCATTCGGAACTCATATGTATTCAATTTCATCAATTCCCATGAACAATGCCCGATTCTGTTTGCCGACCACTGATCCAGCATCTCGGACGCTATGGGAGCTGCGAGAAGGGAAGAAATATCGTCGTCTACCACACCTGCTCTTGTAGCTACGACACGTGCATACACAAATACACGCTTCTCAACATCCTCAGTGCGATTGCTCAATGGACGCTCGGTTGCTTCCAGATTGGCACGGCTCGCCCTTAAAGAAAACCGGGCGCGCGCTGTTGAAAGAAAGCCGAAAGCCGGACACAAATCTTGTCATACATCTCTCCGGAGTGGACCGGGAATAGCGCACGAACTACGGACGGAAACATGCACTCCTCGGGCTGCACTAGAAGGCTGATAAAAATGGAAAAAGGGCGTCGGCAAATGTACAATCGACCGATCGATCGACGAGACCGTTGAGTGTTGGTGAATTCAATTACAATTTCAAAGGAAACGTTGCCGGTAACGGGTGCTCCAATGCGATAAACGTTGTCGACGAGGAGGTTGAGGCAGTGTCAATGGACTGGGAGCTAGAGTTCGAGTTCCGCGTAACCCTGTTGCGAATGACCACGGAGAAAGATAGCAAGAGAGAGAGAGAGAGAGAGAGAGAGAGAGAGAGAGAGAGAGAGAGACCGCGTGGAAACCAAACCCCAGAGGCCCTTTTTTTGTTTTGGGGTTGTGTTGTGGAGACCGGAAAGAGGTCAGCCCAGTGCACACATGGCCCCATTTCGCTGCAGTGGCTGCGATGAGGTGCATGCCACGAAACGGATGTGAGGAAGTCGATGTTCCCAGCCTGGTCGACCGAGTGATGGAGCGACAGGTTGGACCTAGTGGTTTCCTTTTTTTCCAAAAGTTTCAGTAGGTTTATTTGATGTTCTTAATGTCGCTGAAATGTAAACCTTTGGTGGCTTATCGCAGGTCGGATGGTAATGTGCTTAACCAAAAAGGTTGCAAGTCTAATCGAGTAGATCCGAACAATGGCATTTGACAAGATATTGCCCAAATCCCAACGATACTGAAAAATCGTTTATCTTTATCTGAAAGGAAGCAAAAAACCGTATTAGAGTGAGCTCAAATATGATTCAAAAAATTTCTTTCTCCATAACTGTGTTCATAAATGATAGCTTATAGCGGACCACAGAGCAATACTGGCGTCAATAACTATCAGAGAATTTATTTATTAAAACATACGGTCTAGAAGACCAAAGGTAAACTCACCAGACGATATCTGCAGGTGTACGTTGATCTCGCCGAACCTACTTGCACCAGAAAAGCCACCACCAGGCAAGAAACGTTTCCATGCAAAAACCTCGGCTTTCCCGTTCGCAACGACAGGCGCTTATCAAAGCACGAACATGGAGTGCCTCGTTCCGAAGACACAAGCTTTCACTCTCCGCCCGACCAGATAAACCAGTTTCGCTCCTGCGCCTGCTCCAGGGAAGTGACACAAGCTGGTTTGCATTTCCTGCGGTGGTAAGGATTTTATTGCATGGTCCAACGACACTACTTTGCAAGCTCCCATACCCCTTTTCAACAGCCGGTGTTTTAAGCAGCTTTCGAGTCCTATAACAAGGAACTTTATACAAACGACGAACAAGTGAAGGAAATATATCTTTTTTTAGTTTAAAGCTAAACATAATTTTATACTTCACAATCAATGAACAATGAACTGCTCATTGAAAGTTTGAGATTAGTTTTGATAATAAAAAATACAAATATTTAATCATTGTGTTTCCTCCTTTTCGGTTTGGGCCATTGGTTTGGTAGTAGTTTCGTAGGGTTTTGCACTGTCATACCGTAAAGAGCAAATCCTTGCTTCGAGAAAAAGGCTGAATAAAATTTCAGACATGCGAAACGCCAAAAATAATGGTGTAGAAAATCGCGAGTTTAAAAGAAATACTCATTAATTTACACCACCAATCGCCGACAACCCACGGAGTCAGATCAGTGGCGTGGCTCTTCGTGTCAAGATTATCGTGACGCGTGACGCACCGACTCGTGGACAGCTTTGGTCGCCCGTCCCTGCTTACGACGGAGGGCACGTACCGACGCCCGGAAGCAGGTGACACGATCGCATCTTAGTGGGCAACCGCCACGTCCATCCAGGTGGCGCTATCTAATCGCGACAGGAGCCGACACTGAAAGCACCATGGTCCATGGCGGTCGCAGCAACACACGTACACTTTTTCGCGTCCAGCAAGATTCGCCTTGCTCCGCTCCGGCAGGACTGGACCTGGAACGGCGGTGCGGTCAGTCAACTTTGAGCCGGCTTAAGATAGGCCACAAGTGTTCTGCTGGCCCGTTGTGTGGGCCCCGTGATCAAGGGAAGGGGGGCTGGTATGTAGACTTCCGCCGCGGTCGAGGGTGTGTGCGAAAGTGTTTATGTTTTGTTGCGTGCGGTTAAACTTCGACTAATTGATCGCGAAGAAATTCCAGATCCAAGATCCCGCTGTCCACTCGCTCCGAAGGGAAAGAACGGGTGAACGGCGGGGAGCGGATCCTCCTCGAGCTGAATAATTACGTGGTACATTAAATTAAAAAGAAACCATCCCTTCCTGGCAGCTGTTTCCCCTATATTTCTTGTACGCTTGGGTGGTTGTTTTTTTAGTGTTCAATTCTTGTGTTTTGTTCATCCACGTCCACGATTCCTTCCGCGTGACCGGCTAGAACTGTCGTTAGTTTTCATTCACCCTGTGCCACAGGTATACCTGTTTTTCACCTGCCGGAAAATGACAATTGTAGAAAACCGGCCGGAAGAGCGAAGCAAAGCGCCTGCCCTACTCTGTTCGCAAGGGAGTTTGCAGGGGAGAAGAAGATGAACTGTGTGGCGGCTCCTGGCAGCACGTAGGCGCACACAACTTTCCGCACGCTGCCGTCTAAGCATCTTAAGAAGTGTTCCGTGACGCCGAGGTATGGCGATCGAGTTAATAGTTGACGAGCGGAGCAAAGGGGCGCGAGGAGGGGAAGCGCACCGTGTGGCGGACGAAAATGATGGCAATGATCTCATCACAAATCCAGGCAAATCGGCCTCATCAATATCGACAGCTCTACCGTAGAGGGAAGCTCTTCCATTGAAGAAGAAAAGCCTTGGGTTAAGCCTGATTTGAACAGATTCGCTGTTGTTTTCTTTCTCTCCCATCGTCTTTCTTTTTCGCTTTCTGTGTATTTTCCCTCGCGATTTTGTTTGCGTGTGAAGCCTTGGCGGTGGGATTCACCACCTAACGGTTGGGGCGTGCGGGAGATTCTGCGCTCCCAGCAAGAACAAAGTGCACGCCCGTGGAGATCCGGCCGGACCGATCGAGCCTTCTTCTCACGCAACGGCACAAGATTTGAGCTGTGGCGACGTGTGGTAGAAACCTCCCGGGTCATCAGGTGCTTGTACGGAAGGCAACGTTAGGCTAGGTGTCGATTTCACAACGCCGTCGTTTTTACCGAGAATCACCGACCAACGGGCTCCCAGGAGTGATGATTGACACTTCGGCAGGCTGTGTGTGTGTGTCCAGCGGGGGTTGGCTGTTGACCTCGGTCGGTGGCCGGCAATATGGCGGTTCACACTTGGTGGTTTATAGCCGTCTGACCCCTTGGGCGTACATCTTAGGTAGCCACCTTACCGCTGGAAGTAGCCCTCCTAATCGTACGTTCCAGCTAAGCAACACTAAAAGACCAACACAAAAACCCCCCTGAACAGGAAACAGTGTGAGGTGAGTTTTGGAAAGTACCAAACTGCCCATAACCCAAATTTCACAGAACGAGGTTTATTTCTTTCGTGGATCACCTCCAGTTTCGCTCGAGCGCTTTCTTTTTACGACCTTTCCCGGGTGCCATCCGTCTCTCTACTCCGTTGGCCCTCTGCAGACCATTCCGCTGCTTGGATGGGGAGGTCTGGGGAATGGTGCGTACGTGTGAAGAGAACGTCTTCTCCTTTCCCGTGTCCGTGGTGACATCCGAACCTCGGCCCTGGGCCTTAGCTGACGACTTCGATCGCCTGAAAGGTGGCATCGCGCGGCGAGGATGTCTGGGCGCGAGACCGTTACATCTTCTCGAAAACCTATTCACCAACCGCTCGCTCCCGCCATCCCTTTTTCCACCCATGCCGTACACGCTTCGCCGGAGAAGATCGGGGGCGACAAAGGCGACATTCGACGACAGGCGACAGGGACCCCCGATAGCACCGGGCAGATTGAAAATATAAACGTCACTTTAAACGTTTAACAAATAAATTATCGTATCCCAGGGAGGCTTCACGTCTTCCCCTTTGCTTGTGAGGAATCTTTTGATTCCTTCCCCTACCCCTCCTTTTTCTCCATCACCCTCACCCAATAGGAGTCGCGCGGGGCTTTATTTGGGTTTTGCGGCCCATGGCCGACGTGATCTCCGGGGCTCGTAAAAGCTGCCTCTTAAAAACAGGCACACCAACGAGACGAGGTTTTGTTTTTCGGGCAATTCGTATCGACATTTTTTATCGTGTTCCAAGGCATGGGTTCGTCGCCTTCGGCCAACAGGCGTACTGAAATCGGCGGCAGGGGCATCCGTCAGTCTGGCAAATAGGGCGGTTGCCGTAATACTCGAATTGAACAACAAATCAAAAAATTGTATTGCTGTAGGATTAGCCCCGCCGTGGTATTTCGTTTTCGAAAGATTACATTTAAAGCACCTACAGGCTTAAAACAATGGTAGCGTATCGCACAAAAAAACTGCACAAAACACACCTTTTTTTTCGTTCAACCATATTTTTACGTAAACTTAGGCGCATATTCGTCAACATGATCGTTTAATCTATCTTATTGGACATCTAGCATATTGATGAATCACATGTTTGCGCTTCCGAAATAACTTCTCTAGCCTTTTGATCAATCTCGCGGTTGTTCTTCCGTAATATCATATTTCTTACAAGCTTTATTACCTTTTAAGTTAACCTTAGGGCAAGAACATCTTGTAGAGTGTCTGGGCTATAGCCACAGCCACTTCCTAATTTATACTTCTCTGAAAGAATTTGTTCAGCATTTAATTTCTGTTTAAAACAGATCTTTCATAAGTTTGAACAATCTACTTACTGAATTTGGAATATTTGATTTAAAAAAATGAATTAGCTTTTCAATAAGTAATAAGTTAAATAAGACATTTTTTACATGCTTATACACGGTATGGGAATGAGTAATGCACGCAATTTAACGTTTCTATTCCCATTTTGCGTACAGTGTGAGCTTTCTTTTTAGTAGTTCTATTTAATCCTTTTCAAACACAACATGGCAAACTCGCAACTCGCTTAAAAAAACTATGTTTGTAGTCAAAGATAATTTTCGAACTCTCGCATTGTGTGATCGTTTTGTTTGTACCCTTTCGGGTGGCCTTCTGCAAGACAGCGATGTGGCGTGTTTTCGGCGCGAAGGAATCTCCGTGGAATGATGGACGGCCACCGATGAGCTCCAGTCACTACGCTCCCGCGCACGACTGCAGTGCAATACAAGATGCCACCACAGCCAGTCCCCCGTGCCGGCATCATCATCACAGTGCGGCAGAAATGTCAAGCATGTTGCTCACTTTTGAATGCATATCACGCCGCCGACGTGTGACACGATTGGCAACAAATTGCATGCATGCCAAGCGCTGCTCCCTCCAAGGCCATTCTTCGGCGCGATGCTGCAATCGCCCGCATCCTTGCCACCAGAAAGTACCCATTTACGGTCATTACCGATTATTCTCCATACTGGCTCCTGCCGTTCGAGCGCTCGTCCAAAAATGGTACTTCCAAGGGAGACTGGCTTCAGGAAGCGGGGACACGTTGGGCTTATGGACGGAAACGGTAAAGAAATACTTCATAATTCACTTTGTCCCATCATTCCAAATCCCGCACTGGTCGCCCAAGCTGGAAGTTGCTTTTGTGCGCCTCTCGAGCAAGACATGAAAGGTGTCCCTTTTCTTCTGTCACCTTTCCATGTGTGTGTGATTTTTTTGCTTCTTAATTCTCCATTTTTCGGGCGCCTGCCAGACGACGGCGCACGTAACGTCTGTTATTGCATTATAATTGATTAATAACCAGCCGGCAAGGTAACCCATCAGGATCGCGTCCCAAGACGCTCGTTTCACTTTCATTTCACCTCGATTTGTGCGCTCTCTTGGCCACCCCACGCACCTTTCGAATTTGGAGCTAGCGCACACGTTGGCTTCCTTCGGTTTCGGATCATTTATCCGATTGTGCTCGGCACGGGTCGGAACGGTTTGCAGCCAGCCCGCGTAAATTTCACATCAATCCCTCCATAATTGGGCCGCGCGAGAATGTGCGCAATGGTGGGTGTTTTCTAACGCGAAGCGATGATAAACAAAAAATGAGCCAACCCGACCTTTTGCGTCGGACGAATCCCGGATGGGACGGAGCAGATCGCTCAGTCACGATCACGAGAGTTTTCCAGTTCGTTGCGGTCTGTAAAATTGCCAACCTTAAACGGAATCGGTGATAAACATTTGCTATTACTAATGCCAGCCAACTTTTTAAAAGAAGTACCTCTTGTTTAAATGGTCGCTTAAATGGAGGATTAAAAATGCTTCATGATGGTGATAGGTCGGAACGGGCCTATTTAAAAAAAAATCTAAATTTTATGTAGTTGCTCTTAAAAAAAATCGCTTGGAAATTAATTGAATTGAAAATCCGGTATAAATTGATACCCATCTTCTTGAAGCTATAGCTTGATCAATTTTATTATTTTCGTAACGGGTCCGTAATAGTTTCCATTTCATTTACACATTACAGTCCGATGCTGGGACTCAGATTAAGATGCTTGAAATACGCGAATATTTTACAAGTCTCTACTTTCAATCTCCTTGGTTAAGTTGTTTAATTTTTTGTCGATTTTTTATCAGAAAAGTTATGTTAGCTTATTTTATTAGTGTAATCTTACAGTCTAAAACTACCTACATCGTTTTGATATGGTTTCCACAATTTCAAATTCCTAGCATGATGGTACAAAATTAAGCTGCACGAAATCCATCGCAATAGGTTTGTCGTGCACCCCGGCAAGAGTACCGCGCAATGATTGTTCTAATTAAAACTTACATAACGATCGTTCCGCAGTTCGCGTCACATTGTCGCGCACCTCGCTTTGGCTTATATGTCGCTGTTCGGTTCACACTTGTGTGTGACTTTTCGTCTTCTTCCTGCTTCCTCTTGGACTTCGAAGTCGAAGTGCGAGGGCTGCGAGCCCGACTGCTTGGTGTGGCTTGTGTGTGTGTATGTGTGTGTGCAACTTCTCCGTACACATCCGCCATTCGCCACGAGATCGGCTGCGTCTAATACGAAACGGGAGCGAAGGTGTTCTTCGCGTGCTTTTTGTTGTGCCAAACGCCACGCGGGCAAGGCATATGTCAAAGGGAAGGGAAAAATATTTCCTCATTGTCTTCGGAAACCGTTTTTGGATCCGTTTCGTGAGATTAGTGACCAAAAGAAAGGTGCGGGGGAGGGGGGGGGGGGTGGGATCTGGGTACCGGCAGACCATTGCGCGCATTATTCTATCGTTCGGTGAGATCGGCAAATGGCAATAACAAGTCCACCGCTGTCCGTCCGCCGACTGTCCGCCGTCTAACAGGGGGCTCCTCCTCGGCCGGCCGGCGTCTTGCGCTGGCAGGTAGGAGAAAAAGGCATCCCCTCGCTGCCCACCCGGAACGCCTCGCAGTCGAACACGACTGATGACGTGGCGCGATAGGGGAGAAGGTTGTTAGCAGCCGGGGCCGTTAAACGGTTACTAAACCGTGCCCGTGCGGTGACCACGCCAGCTTTCGTCGATCGGATCCGACATTGAACTTGCCCCGGGAGTTCACGTCCCGCACGGCGCACCACCGGCCGTGCCAAATTAACATTCTTTTCCATGAATTATTTTCCGATTGATCGCCCAACAGCGTGGCCGTCGCGGAATGAGCGTGGAACCGGAGGTCGCACTGACAACGCGCTCTTATCAATGGCAAACGATCAGCTGCCGCGGTCCGTTGTGGTGTCGGTTGAGGCGTTTCCACTTTTCCCTCCCTGCTGCACTCCACTGCGCTCGGCTTCCCATTGCATTTTCTTCGTACACCGCAGTGCAATGCGGCTAGGGCAATGGCGATCACGAAGAAGCTGGAAAACTGCATTCGATCCCCGCGAAGGAAGGAAGCTGATGGTCCCGGCGAGGTTCCGAACGGTCGGAACGATTGTGCGCACCTCGACACGCTGCTCGCGCGTTGCCATTCGCAAAGTCCACCGAAATTTGCCACGTCTTGTGCGTCCAAGGCATCCCCGGGCTCACCATGAGTGAGGGCCACGAAGGACGGAGGGCATTGTCGCAGCGAGCAAATAAACAAATACAACAAACCCGTCTGCCCTGCGCCCCAGGGCTCCCGTTTTTTCCGCCTTTTTTCCTCTCTCCGCTCCAGGGCCCTTAGGCCGGTTGCCAGTCGAATCTGTGGCCCTCGGTTGCCAAACGAACAGGCAGGTTGCTGCCCCCACGGCCACGGCAACGCCCCCCACCAACATCTCTGCATCGCTGGGACATCGCGCACGGTCGTTTTGATAACCAGAGGTCGTCCGTTTTGGAGCGCACCGAAAACGCAGCGAAAATAAGCGAAGACGACGACGACGACGACCGGGAGAACCTGTTTGGCCAAAAGCCATTCCGGGCTTCCTCGGTATAATTTTGCACTGTTTTGCGTTACCGTACACTTGATTTTTCTTTCGTGTTTCTTTTTTTGCATTTCTTCTGTTTCTGCCTCGCCTGTTTGGCCTATCATTTCTTTGCAACACAGTTTGCGCAGCATCTCTCTCGCAGGGGATTTCGCGCTCCGGGTCACCGATTTCCTCGGTCGGCTGTGCCGAAACAAAACCAGTAACATACCAAATATCAACACACCCAAGCACACACACGCACACACACTTGTGCACAGATTGTTCGACGATTCGAAACAGAGCATAACGACAAGTTCAGGGCTGTTAGCATAAGTTGGCAGAAGGAGCATGGAGGCAAGTTGCGTTTGTACAATCCCAACCTGGGATCTGATGATCCTTTTCTCTTTTCGAAATCATTGTGGCATTTTCTACATTAATGTTTTACAGTATCAAATATTGATAAAAAGATTCGTTTCCAAGGAGTTAAACATTAATAAAAAGCACATATCTATGGAGAGATATGAACCTTCGACGTGCTTTATTGGAGGGACTTTTCCAATCGCAGTAGACCACGGACTCCACCCAGATTTGGTGCAGATTTTCTAAACAAACCATAATAATACTAGCTGGCCCGACGAACTTCGCCCCGTCTAATATCCATGATTGTATGCAATAAGGTTTTTCTTGAAGATTCCTAATTTTAATAAAAATAAGTATGAATTTATTACATTGGAAATCATTGATGCTGATTATATAACTGCTTTCAAATGTACAGAAAAGCCGGTTTTCCAAAGCGTTAATACGCTACATAGGATGATCATGTGAAAAACATGGCATTTAAGATTTATGCTACACACTTCCATCGACTGTTGAAAATTGAATACGCTTAAATTGAAATGGCATATCATTGGAACTTAAAGGAATTCTCGGAGTTAAACATGCTGTCCCCTTATAAGTTTCTATCACATTGTTCGAAAGCTGCGTGACAAACAGTCATGTTCCATTACATAATTTTGAGGCATGAAGGTTTCGAAGCGTAATAATAACACTTCCATTGCTATGTCGCAAATGATGCGGTGCCCAAGGATCCAAGAATCCAAATCCAAGAAGCTTAGAATTTGCACATATAATTTGTTCGCTGAAAAGTTTTCAATGATTCCCCGGCTGCACACTTTACAGCAATTGCTCATAGTTTGCTGTGAAAGAAGAGCACGATTGCTCTCATAGCCTCCTACGTTTTGGAAAACTCGAAATTAAGAATTTTCTAATTTTCCAGCTTTTCTTTCGGAATTTTCCAATTTTCTTTTTTCCTAAACCTTCGTTGGGCAAAAACGAACAAATCCTGCGAAGACATCATCTAGATTGGTCCAGCCGTTTTTGAGTGTTAGCGTTACAAACAACAATTTTTATACATCAATTTTTATATATATTTTTGACAGAATCTGTCAAATAAGTTCGATCGAAGTTATCTTCGAGTATCGTCCGTTTGTTTTGAAATGCCAATTTCCGTCCCCTTGTTTTAACAGTTTGAGAGACCAAAATTGGTACTTATGGAGAGTTGATAAACGAGTTGAAAACATAACCCATTTCTAGAAGCAACGCATCGCGAACCAAAAACCGTTTCTGCTTCCCATCTTCCCATCATTAACCAAATGACGTGTGGATCTTACGGCTCAGCCCCTTCCTTCCTTCTCCCAACTAGAAGGTTTGGGCGAATTTTCCAATTAGAAATGTTGTCTATCTGTTTTCAACGTCAACCAACCGACGTATTCTAGGGTAATGTTGAACATAACTTGGGTTGGCAGTCCGTCGGGGAAGTGAAATTTGGAACAGTTTCAAATTTATTTACGTCATCATCATCAGTCGCAGCCTCGCTGTCATGATCATGGCTGTGCGATACATAACTGGTATTCAGAATGCCCTATTCGAAGGGCGGCTTTTCTGGGGCTCCAGACGAGAGAGAGAGAGAGAGAGAGAGAGAGAGATAACCGAGGGAAGGAGGAGCACAAAGTGCGCTCGTTTGATTTATGATCACTAGCATCTATGTCCAAACGCCCGAGGGCAGTGACGGAAATCTACGTCAGTTCATATTGGCAAAATGAAGTTAGATTGCGTTTTATTCTGCAGAAGAGTTCACGTTGGCAGGAACTACATTACGCTGAACGGGACTGGGCAACGGTATGTGCAAAATATCCAACGGTTTGGGTAAACTTTCGAACGGTTTCTTTCGGTTAAGATTGAGCCCAAACCGTAGAGATCTTGGGCAACGGTTAGAAAATGCAATCTTACAAGGTTTGATCGATTTCACGGATACTTTAGAGAGGGGATATCGGTGGTACGAGATGGATGTTAGCCAGTACGCAAAAAAAAATCGAGTGAAGAGTAAAGGGAGCTCAGCTCACAGAAGGCGATTTCACGCTCCACATTGCCTTAAACTCGCAATAAAAGGTAGTCATCAGAGAGTAAGAAATTTCTTGTAGGAGCTGCCTGGTAGGTGCACTCCGGCCTTCAACCACATTTTGCGCGACGTCGAAATGGCCCATTTCCTGGACGATGATTTTCAACAAACAAATCGCTGTTGCTTTTTCCTACGCCGAATCGGGTGGATACAGACCTCTCAGTTTTGGCTCTTATCTTTTGTATCGATGAACGGAGGTAGGAAGACTAGCATGTAGCCATTGGTTCCAATCTTCACTTCAAAATTGTCTGCAGGCATCGCCAGGAAGCTCAGTTTGATACCATTCATTACAGGCTCTCGGGGAGGTGGAATGATTTGACCATTTCCTAAACATCGATCAGCCAAAATCAATCCCTTTGGCGTCCCTGGTATGGTCAGAATGTGGGTCAGAGCTCTCACCGACGGTGTACCTTTTCTTCCTTTATTCTTGTTGTTGATCGCGTCTCTGGTCTTCTGACCTTCCGACGATCGATCAAGTTGCCAAAGCGATCCACGGTCCAGCAACGGAATCAATCAGAAACTGCTACGTTGTTTCACCTTGCAGACCACGATCACTGCGGTCACACTTTCGCCATCATCCGGTGCACACGATCGCTCAGCCACCCTGCTCGTGAACTGGTGTCGGTCGCTAGGTCCGGTTTCATATAATTTTACTACGCGTTTTCTATCTTCCTTCACCATTGCTTCTCATGCCTTTTTGCCCACCCGTCCCCGACCATCCCGTGCACCAGCCGTAGGTACTCCAAGCCAGTTCAAGCGAGCCCACGGCTAGAGGAAAGTCCTGGACCGTTCACAACCGTACCAGCGAAAGGAAATCCATTTCATTGAGATAATTTATCATTATCAAACCATTAACGACTTGATTAGCCTACATCCTTGGGACACGCGGGGGATGGTCCGGGAAGTAAAATGATGGTAAAAAAGGGCAAGTAACGAAAGTTGTCGAGGCTGGCTGTCGACGAGTTGGAGGTATCCGGGTACTTAACTTTTTCCCCTTCGCTCGCGATTTCCTCAAACACGTTACGAAGCTCCATTCCAGTTGCTGTGAGTTAGCGAACAGAGATCAGAGTATGTACTTAGGAGTGCATGGGTGACAAGATATACCCGCGGGCCACACCCTGCACAATGATGGATCGCCATTGCCGTAGCGCAAGTCGCACTTATGAGCGTACGCGAACGAATGCCTGGAACGGCGGCGACTCCACCGGTAATTAATTGTGTCGCACAAGTAATACAAGACCAGCGCATGCACAGAAATGGCACACAGCGTAGTCTGCTTGCATCACTCTTTTCCGGGAAGACGTCGATCAAGCTGGGAGGCAGAGCCGAAAGCAGAGCATTAGTAGGAGCATGAAGCTTCACTCTCACTTTTCGCCAAGCATGCGATCGCCACGCGAGACCGTTGCTAGCTCGATCACTTTCCAGATCCCTTTTATTAGCAATTCTAATGTTGGCTACGCGCGAGCTGGGGTTTTATTTTGTATACATTATTCATCTTTTTCTAATTCGTGAAGACGTGAAGAGAACGATTGAGTCATCTTTCCATTCAAAAGGTTTGCAGCTGACAAGTTCAGGATACTCATATGAACACCTGACGAAGATAGTTTAATGTATTTTAAAACAGATTGTTAAAAAAACGGATGAAAACGATTTAGAACACAACAAAACATTATGTTATTTCGAATATTTTCTGTCAGAAAGAGGTTTATGGTTAAAGGTTAATCCTTTCCTAAATTTTTCTACAACATATGGTACACATTGTTACACACATACTAAGCAAAACGCTACTACACTAAGCTAATTATCATAATTCTTTATTATTGAATATATCGGACACAGCGGCCTATATGCATCTTGAAAGTAATTTTAAGAACTAGACGTATACAGTTTGAAATGCAGGGTAAAATCTAAAGACGGTACAATTATGCAAACATTGAAACACGAGAACAAACGATCCGGGAATGTTACAATGATTCGTTTGTTTTAGAAGCTGCTTGTTTTAAGCTAAGTTAATATACTTTTCTGCATCGCTTCTTCTTCCGTTAAACATTTATATTTAAATCCTTTGTTTTCATCTTTTTTGAAGATAAAAATCGATTACTAATATGCTACACAAAGCAACATAATCGTTCAGATTGTGAATCAGAGGATAAGAAGCATACTTTGCCTAAACCAATCGAAGCCAATCTACGATGCACGTAGATGGACAGAAATTTCAAATTATATCTTCACCACAGAAAGTTTTCTCGTGCGGGGTCCTTCCACTCGTTTGCGATGGCTATCGATGCGATGGATCATAATTTAAGTGCAAGGAGTAAAAGAAAACTCTAGCCATTCGTCGGCCGCCTCGAACGTGGTGCGATCGATAAGATCGACAAAAATCAAATACATCCCTCGCCCGTAAGTTTCCACTCCGTCGTGCGAATCTCTCCGGTGTCTACGAGCGGGCCTCCACACAACGGAGCCGAATCGTGAGATCTTTATCGTTGGGTCGCACGATCGTTTGGTTCATTCCTGCTCCCTCGCCCATCCCGGACCAAACGGCAGGGTGTAGAATATTCTTCAACATTTATGCCGTTCGTCGCCTTTCAGCCCCTAACTGTCTCTGTGCCTTGCGCGCGGAAGGGGTTTCGAAAAGACTGGCCCGTTTCGCAGCGAAATGCCGACCGCATCCATCATCACCGATTGGTCGCGGACGCACCAGTCATAGACGAAATAGTGAAGAATAGGGAACAGGCGGCCCGGTCGCGTCTGGGAGTATCGACACGCTCAACAACCTTTCCAACTGCGCTGGTTGCTCTTGCTTTTTTTTTTTTAGTATGCTGATGGTTGATGCCGTCCAAGAACCCGTGCGATAGGTATCGCGGCCGGAGCCTGTATAGATGGTCTGTAAAGATGGTCTAGCTGGCGGCAGGCGGAAGGGCGCACAGCACGAATCTGCGGTACTAGCTCGCCTGCGAGCCGACGAGCGAAAATCGTGCCACGGTAATAATAATGTTTTCGAAATCGGGCACTCATTTTTCTGTCGCCGTGTCTTCTGTGCGCCGTGTGCCACCCGCAAACTGGCAGACCCGACCCCGTCGTATCTGGTCGTTCCTGTGTGTGCGCCCGCCTAACGGTGACCTCCCGGAGTTTCGCTTCCATCCTAGCCCAAACCGGGCCCTCGCGAAGACGAACCCGTTCCGTTGTCAGGGTGGCAACCCGGGTAGATTCCAGGTCGCCCGCGAGGCCTCCGTCGTGATGGTTTCGGTTTTCTCCAGGCCCCTATCGGGTCGTTGCGATCTCGCTCGAGAAAGGCCCTCCATCCTAGCCACCGCAACAATTACTGCAATTGCCCACAATTGGATTCTATTGCCGCAACTTCCTGTCCCGACATGCTTTCTTTGTTTCCCCGAGTCACGCTTTTCTCGCTGCCCTGCAGCGACGCGTGTTTGCGGGAGGACGCTGGGCGAAAATCGTATCCAAACCCGAGCTCGTTACAAATACCAGCCGGCGGTAACTCTGCCAAAGTGCATCCGGAATTCACCACATGGGGGAGTGTTACTGCCATCGCCCGATATCGAGGTGGTTTTTGTTTTATTTTTCCCCGTCATTGGCCTTATTTCGCTAACAAGCTTGCAAGCAGTTCAGAAAAATTCACCGTCGTCGTTGTGAAAGGGAGGTAAAAGGAGCAGTCCTTTTACCCTTACCATCGTAGTGTTTATGATTTGTAATTTGGTCGCCAAAGCAATTAAAGTTTTATATGATTTCTAGGGCATTGATGTTTATGAAAGAGCCAGCGATAGATGGTACCTCCAAAGTTGGGTGGAACAGGTGCTATAACTTTTGCCAAACCCAGTTTATGGATCGAGAAAGCATGGAGGTAGGGTTAGAAGCGATGAGAAATGCAAGATGATTCCTGATAGATCGGTACGACCGATGTGATGGTAGATTGAAAGTTGACGACTCAATTAGTTATTAAAGGAATGGCGACGTTAGCTCAATCTCAATGAATGATTATCGTTTAACGATACTTGTATTTATTTAACTAAACTGGAAAAATGAAATTTATTTAACTAAAATTAAAACTGAATAAATTGAATGAAAATGTGTATACATCACATGTCAAAAAGGACGTGGACTTTATCATTCGAAATAAACTCTATCAACGACTTATCGAACGAGAACAATCCAATGATTGATTTTTGAGGCACTCTTTGAGACTTCTCCATATCATAATCAACCCCTACCGGGTTAGGGGGATCTTTTTTCGAATCGCTGCAATCGAGGCCTCATCGTGTCATGAATTGATCCACGTAAGCGCTCACAAACCCCCCCTTGGCAAACAGGAGGGCGGCCAGGTAACGAGCTTTCCGGCATGATCGTGCACATTCACCAGCAGCGGCTAACGGTGCCAGCCAGCCTCCATCGGATCTCCTCCCATCGAGAAACGGCATCAATCGCCTCAACCACCAAGGGCCAGAGAGGAGACCAGCGATCGGGTTTGCTGCTTGGATGTGCTGTTTTTAAAAGTCGGTCAATTATGGTTCATAGTTCAAGAAGATGGAGTGGTGTGTCTTTGACAACTGCGGTGCGCCTTGCCGGCCCGTGAAAGAGAAAGGACGACCACGATCCCGCACGATCGAGACGCGATCCTCACGTTTAGAAAGGGCTCTTCTATTGATCCCCCATTTCTGTTTGCTTCAGTGTACTATCCATGCTACACCACCTCCATCGTATCATCACCAGCCCTCGCCCGATGATTTTGTGCTGTTCAAGCACGGTCGATTTTCCAGTGTTAGTGCCGGGACGCCGTCTATGTGACGCCAGCAAAATAGCAAGCAATGTGCGTATAGTCTTTGTGTGGTGTAAATTGTTTTTCCCTTACGAACTCCAAACAAACCATCACAACTCGGGACCCCACAGTCTCGAGTGCACCCAGGTGGGAGATAGATAGTGTTTTGTTTTATGAATATTAATGCCAAACAAAAACATACGCTCCTCCGCGTGTGTGCATACGCATAGGCAGCCTGTGTAGACGCTCCATTGCGCTCGCGACAATGTTGTTGGCACATTTTCCCATTTCCTTATTGCACCGTTGTGTGGTCGGCCTGCCCAGATTTTCTCGCTCCGCTCACCATCGTTCACGCGCTCAAAACCCATCGCATCGTAAATCAAGCATCAACGGGCACATAATTTACCCGCGACCAAACTGCACCACGGCCCGGAGGCTGGACGGGGGTGCTTTTTCTTCCCCTGTCAATCGGGAGATTCAAATGCTGCTCTTTGTTCCACTGCATCGATTCGCACGTCGGCCCGGGGGCTCATTTTCTATCCATCGACCAAGAAGCCGTTCCTTCTGTTTCTCCTACGGTGCTTTTAAAACATGTTTACCTTACTAGGCCTGTTGACGGCCTACCGTTACTGAGACACACTTTCATTGCCACTCATTACAGTTGTCCTTAATAATACACTAATGTACTAATTTTCAAAAACGACATGTAGAAAGCAGAACGACACATTAAGAGTGTCTTTGGTACAGGTTCTTGAAACTGCAATGTCTTACAGGTGTTGGAGGTTACCGCAGGTCCATCCCAACCTTTCCTTCCCTAAAACTGCTGCCTGCCCACTCCTCCATTCCAGGTATCATAATCGGCATCAATTGCGGTTACCCAAAAGGGTAATTACACCGGTCCGACGAAACCATCGCCTTCCGGAGGACGAGACCGAACCTTTTGGCGTTTATCACGTTTGCTTCCCTTCCCGATGCCGTGATCCTTCGCCTTGGTAATCGATGGGACAGGATTTCAATTGCTACAGCCCGACCGCGCACCGCTGTTATTATCCATTTTTGGGCAGAACTATACTCCGCATTTCGTGCCCCGTGAGTTCGATTCCGGAGGCGAAAACTGCGCATGCACGTCCTCGTCCACCGGGCTCGAAACGGTTCGTCTTCCCAGCCACGAGAAGGACCACGGGCTGCAAACGGAGTAAATTACATTTAAATGAAGCACACAGTTAGCTGGGTGTACTGTTATTAAAAATAATCATCTTGTTTATTTCGCTTTAAGTTCGAGCTCCTGGCGAGGGGTGCCCATAAAACCCACGTCCAGCCAGGCTGCAAACCAGAACACAGTGTAGGTCAGGCTGCTCCAGCTCGCTGACCTGTTGCTGCATTTGGGCGGAGGTAGCAGCCCTGCCTCGCTCGGTCAGGATGTTCAGCACTGTTTTTTGTTTTGTTTTTTATTCAACTCCCCATGTAGGACCATTCCTGCATGTTCACATGAATTCTGGTCTGGTGGAGCTCGTTCCGCTTTTTCGTACCTCAGAAACCATAAATTTATCGACACTCACGCGAGAAAAGACGACGACGACGACGACGACGCAGACGACGATTGCAACGCTCGCTTCCAAACGTGGTGTTCCAACGTTCCCGTGCCTTCACAAACTATTAATTAACATATTACAACGGCGCGGAGCAGAAATCGGGAATGAATTAGTTGGCATCGACGGATGCGGCCAGCTTCCAGTGGCTAAACACATGGGGCTTCATCTCTCTTGCGGTCTCCTTTTCCCTCTCACGGTCGGGGTTCGTAATATTTATGGCAAAATTATGCACCACTCCAATATGCTGCTCCTCGGTGGGGTCGCCAGTGCACGGCCGTGTTTCTGGGTGGGTGAAAACAACGATAAAATCGAGCACGAGATTCCGCCCGGCCCGTCTTCTTCTGGGTGATCCGGGCGCACCGATCTGACAGCCACGGAACGCGCGCGGACTTGACGGGCGGCAGAGCGCTGGCGGAACTTATCGGCGATGTTTCCGGGAGCACGCTAATGACCTCGCCCCAGCGGGTGAAGAAGATACCGGTACTACCGCCCGGCTGGCAAACGTCAAACGCCGGGTTGCGTTTGGGGTTGACGAGAGTGGAACGCCACCACAGAGTTGGTGGTTGGGGGGCGGATTTGGCAGTTTACGCTTTTCCTGCGGCTAGGCAGCGTTGGACACCACACCGTGGCTCGATGAGGAGCCCGCGGCACGATCTGCAGTCACCCATCAATGTCAAATCACTGTCCTAACCTTCTGACCCACGTGCGCCAAGAACGACTGCAGAGACGTGCGCCTTCTCCGCGCCACGCGAAAGTATCGAAGGATTTCACCGCGAGAGCGGTCCATCAATTTCTACATCGCCTTCGCCGGACCGCACCTTCGGGGGACGGGCCGGCGGGCGAGCGCTTTCAGGCCGTGATTGCTTTGCCACCATTAAATAATGACCGTTATTTTCGGTTCAATTTCCGACATAATTATTTTCCCTCCACACACACACACACACACGCACACATACAGACACACGAGCGGCCACCACGGGTGAGTTTCATGCAAACACACTTCACCATTAAACCGTTGCCCGCCCGAACGACGAGCCGCGTGTGGCTTGAATCAAAAGCTCCGGTTCCAGGCAACCGCAACGCCGAGCGTTCCTGGCAACGCGTTTTCGGAGTAAACAAATTCGGAAATTGCCGTCTCAATTATGGGGCGAAGGTTTGTTCTCGCGAGGTGTTCAAGCGAGCAAACCAAACGAACGAGTCGGACTGTCGAAAAACATCTCGAAGATCACCCTCTCACCCCCGGGGTCCACTTTCGAGGAGCGCACGATCCTTCTCGCGTTGGGCAACCTTGCGAGTCGAGTACGGTTGCCCGTAGAGGATCGCCGAAGCGATCGCGGCGAACGGTGCTGGATGATGAATCACCTCGCCGTCATCCGATCGACGACGACTGATTGCGCAAGTTGCAGCTGCCTTGCAGGAGGCAAACAAAAAACAAGAAATGAACCACCGCGGCCGCCACTCGAAGCAACTTCACAGCTCGGATTGGAAACAAGAGCGACACCGCAGACCCACGGTAGAACTTCGCCGAGCCTGCCGATGATCGTGGTCAACCCGCTTCGATGTGCCAGCGAATCGATTCTAGCGGGTGCAATTATCTGGTGGCCCGATTGCGGTCTGCTCGGGCCCGGGATGATGGACTGGTTGAGAGGGCGGAGGGAGCGTGCGCCACTTGCCATAGCGTTTCTTACAAACTGCTCGCGTGGCTTGGACGATCATCCCCGGGAGCACGATCTATCCATCCGCGTCCCATTGATTGATGCGTCATCCTCGCGGGCGTGATGCGCACTATGCGGTTTGACATTTTGCACGCTATCGTACCTTGTTCCGAGTGAATGATTTATGGCCCCGTTTCGGTGATCGGCATCGAACGAAACCGGGTGTGCATTATTTGTCTTTGTCTTTTATTTTTTACCTTGCTGCTTCGCTTGCACACAGCAACCTGAACCGGAACAAGCAACTGTGGGAATATGCTTTACGAGCAAGGGACGGCAGCAGCAACACATAATCTTGAGATCAATCTGATGGCGAAAGGGGTATCCTCCTGTCCGTTCGCTGAGCGGTTGACGTCCCCCAGGTATCGATCGATTTTACCAGCTTTGTTCTTTGAATTTGTAACTGGCCCGCACGTTCAGCCGCCTCGTTTGTTTGGTCCTTGTGCTCGAGCCTTTACTACTTTATATCTATTAGGGAACTTGCCTAATTTAAGTGGAGAATGTAAGACTCCCTGTAATCAAACTAAACGGCGCTTGAACAGGTTTTTATGGTGGGAAATATTCTATACGTTACAAACGTTTGCTTGACCAAGAAAAGCAAAGAAAGAAAAAAAATCTCTAAGAATTTCAAAATCCATTTTTCTATGTTTAAATCACATTTCACATTTGTAGTTTCGGATACTTTGTGATTACCATGTTGGAAATCATTTCCTCGAACACATCTTGCTTGCTTACAACAATTAAAATGGTCTATATTGGAAAAGCTCAAGAGAAATCGGTATGCCATACAAAAAAACAAATATATATTGAAGTTAGGTGGTCTTTTTACTTTTTAGATAATTGAAAACTACCAAATAGCTCAAGACCACGTTGGTGGAAATACCCTCGCCGGATTTTGTAGGGACTGATTCCGACGCAACACATAGAAATTGAATAGATTAGTTTTGTTGCTGTTGTGTTGGGTTTTTTTTTTTTTTTTGTATGCTTGAATGTTTTCTCCGCGCGCAAACATATGGTTAAATTTGGGGTTGGTGGCCCATGACGATCCAGCTCACCAGATGGCGGGCTGGCTGGTTTGATAGTTGTGTGTTTTTTTTTTAATTTTTTATGCCGAAAGCAGCGAGGAGAAATGGATGAAGCGGCGAAACAGGCAATTTTTCCAAAACACACGACCCGTAGCGAATGGTCAGATGGTCTAGCGCACGCCGTCAGCCTCCAGATCGTCTTTCACCTTTCGCTGCGCCCGAAGAATGGATCGTCATAATATTCCGTTAACCGTGGAATTAGTGTTGCTCTGGCCGGCTCTGGTTGATGCTACGGCCGCATCCCGTTGCGCCAAGCCACCACCGCGTGGATCGATACCACCATCCGTACGATTGTGTCCAGAGAAAGGGGGAGTCCATGGAAATGCGGCCCATTCACAAATGATGATCTTCACGGGCCGCCCTCGTCGTCATGGTCAGCATTTTCCAGCCATACGAAGAGCACCGAAATACACACACACACACACACACACACACACACACACACACGCGAACGCCACACGTGGGGGATGAAGATGCCGAAACAAAAAACAGGGTACGTCTAATGGGATGAAAGTCTTTTGCATCTAATAATGAGCACACGTGGCCACCTTTCGATGCCGGGGGCAACATTGTGTGCCAGCGTCGTGAAGAGAATAAGTGTTAATGTGTTTAATGTGCCATGTGTAGAAACGTAGTCTGAAGAAAAAAGAATGTGTAGAAGGTGGAGGAAGCTCAAATTCATAAACATCAACATGTGCTGTATGACTATAGGAATTAAGCTTCTTGTTTGCATGATTGATGCCATAGCTGGGATGGAAGAGATGCTTTAATTCATCTGTGAGAATTCACAATTACATTTCCAAGGTCAAGCCTTTTTTCTGCTTTATTTTATTTTATTTTATTTTATTACTTTTACATTTTTAGTACATTTTTATTAGTTCTTTCTGCTCTACAAATTTATAAAAAATATTTGTTGCGATGAAGGCAACTATCTTGTTTGTATTCGTGTTTTAACATACGAAGTGTTAAAACAATCATGTGTCAAACGCATTGAGGTACGTGTTTAATAAAGATTCAGAATCTCCCGTGTCGATAGACACCTTTTTTCCCACAGCCTCCTCAAAAGAGGCCTGTAAACTCCCGCTGCCCGTTGCCCACACACCTTCAAGCCCAGTGACCATCGGGTTCCAAGCTGCATCGACGGGAGTGCATGACGGCATGCCCGGTTTAAGGTACGTCCTCTCGTCATCGTGCATTTCTACTTTCCACTCGCTGAAGCCACGAGCGTCGTCTAGAACTGACTTTCTCAAAGGCAGGGCAGGCAGTGTTTCGCGCCCTCCCTGAGCCCTCAGATGCCCCGCGGATACGCGTGCGCCAGTTCCATTCTCCATTTCCATTCGGCTTATGCAACATGGCAGTATTTCACAGCTGCACCCACCTTGCCTTTCTCCGGCCTCGGCCCCTTGGTCGGTAAGGCCAACGGTTTCTAACGTCCTTTTCGCACTCGTCTCGAAGCAATTACGGCAGGCCACGAAGTCAGGCTGGCAGGGAGAGGTTGGCAACTTCTCCAGTAACCTGGTGAGGGAGAAAAACAGTAAAGCAACCATCGCCCAGACAGTCCGTGAATGTTACTCTTTGTCAGAGCCGTTCCGAAACGATCGACTGTTGATGTGCGGGAAACGTAGGAGAGTCGACACCCGCTGGCCCGAATGATGCTGGAATGGGAGTGGGAGGAGGAGCGATAACTGGTGTCGACCAACGAACGCACCTCGCCACGCAGAGCTGCCGCACGGGAGACAACGGTGGGCCGCGGTAAAGTTCTCACGCTCGGATAAGAAAACATTAGAAAGAGAGCCTGCGCGTCAGAGCCAGAGCAGGAGCCGGAGGAGGAGGAGGAGCAGGAGAAGGTGGCGAATTGTAATTTATTTTATTGCTGCCAGCTATTTTGTTGTTTTACGCTACTCAAAGAGCCTTTCCACTTCAACTTCTGGTGTCTGGCCGAGCGCGGTCCGTGTCCTGCGGCGTGGCCCGCCCGGATTCGTGGCCTGGTGTGTCTTGCTTGCCCAGAATGCAACGCGGCTACCAAGTGAGTTCGATCCGCCGTCGAGAAGGTGGGCCCCGGGCAGGATGCTCAAGAAGTGGACCCTTGGTAAGGTTGCTTTCATTCAACAAACGTGCCTCATATGTTCTCCAGCGTTGCCCATCCCCGATCCAACCTAAAACCCACCCCGAGATCTTCGTCACGTTTCGTCAATGAGCTGTCTTCCGAGCCTAGGGTGCAAGGCTTCGCATTGGTCTCTCTTTTTGTTTTTCTAAAACGCACACGGATCCCCACTGCTGGTTCTCATGCTGTGTGTTGTGCGGTTGTAACAGTGTTGTAAGATGGAAAGACACACAACTTCGCGTCGAGCGTCGTAAAATGTAGCATACTGTAATCAAATGTAATGAATTTCCGTCACTCCCCACTCAGGACCGCACCGGGTGGGGTGGAGTAAAGAATCGGTGCGGAACGAAACGCCAGGATCTTGGCACACAAACACTCAACTCCACCAAGTGCGTTTAACATGCTTGCAGGGGCTCCTCCTGTCGACTGCACCATACTGCATTGCCTGAGTAGTGGGTTTGAAGTGGCCATATGAAGTCGGTCGAAGAAACAAATAAAGAATCAACTTTAGAAGTCAACAAATTTGTCGCACCATGGAAAATGATCCAGATACTTTGGTGCCTACCTTCACCCTTAACTGGAACGTGCCCGATGACTAATGCCACACGCTTCTTCCAAAGCTCCAATCGATCGCGTCTCGCCTGATCGGGTTGAAGAAAAATATTATATATCTGCTAACCTTGAACCACGATTGTTGGAGACTTGCCGCTTGACCCTGTCCCTCTGATCCCAGCGGGTCCAATGGGGAAGCACGGGGGTCTAATGTGATATTTACCGAATATTGTCATTTCGCCATCACTGGCGAGTTGCAAGCTTTACGACAAGTACAAGATTTAAGGTTTTTTTTTTTTTTGCATTCAATCTGGAGGGTTTGGCACAAACGGCACAGCTGCACCGCCACGAATCAGGTCAAACAGCTGTTTAATGTTGCCGTTGTGAATGGAGTAGCAAGGGGAAACCTGTTCCCAGCTGGTCCACACACTAACCGCCAGTTGGAGCTCTATCCATACTGGCACAATAGCGGCGCTTGGTGTATACAAATGAGGGCATTCGGAGAATCGCACCTTACAATATTCGAGTGTCAATCTATTCCAAAACCCGTCATCATGGGCAATGTCCCTTCAAACATGGTTTTAAAATTCATTTCGCCTTTGTTAAGTATAGTTTTCATTCACCATTTGCGTGAGTAGGAACTGTAAAGTCTCTATAGCGTATAAAGTAAGTACTCAACTATTAGAATTTTTGCGTATAGCTTTTGAACTGCTAGGTTCAAGATATGAACAATGCCTCGACAGCTTTGCGCGAGACAACTAGTTTCATGACATAAGGTAAAATAAACTAATATCTTATTCGATAGAGAAGAGATGCCGAAATTAAAATCAAAATCAATTTTTTATCGCATAGACCAATTGTATTTGTTTTTTATTTACGAATTTATTAATAAAATTTTTGCTAAGTAAGTACCGTGCCGCCGGTACCTTGACTTGTAGGACCATGTGCTGAGCAACATTGTTGTATCGATTAAACAAGGTTGGCTGTAATTATGTAGCAAACTGCTACAAGCTGTTCTTGTCGGAACACTCATTGGAGGTCGACCACAAAAGCCTGCTGAGATGTTGCTACTAGACTTCCCAAAGCAACATCACTTAAACAATATCCATACCCTCATGAACAAAAAAAAATCCTATCGTTCATACCTTGTTCTTTTTTTCACCTGATTTCACAGGAGAGTCATCAGTGCAATGGAATCTACAGAATCGAGTGGACCAGCCTCGCTGCTACTGCCAACCCCCTCGCCTCTCCTGGCACCGTACCCTTCCGTGGTAAAGAAAACGCCTCATGCGGCTGGTGCAGCTCTCTCGAACGCCCATGGAACGTCAGGAGGGCCCGGGTCTCTGCGCCCCAAGGGCCACTACCGCTCGTCTTCGCTCGAGAACAACCCGTTCCACCATCCGCATGCCGGCGGTAAACCGATGATTGGGCTTAGCATCGCGCAGGCCAGCTTCACGGGCACGCTCAAATCGCGCCGGGAGCAGAAGCGCATCTCCGACTTCCTCAACAGACAATCGACGTCGTCAGGGCTCGGGATCGGTTCTAGCGGCGCAAGCTCGTTAACACTGGTACCCGGCAGCACCAGGGAGCCCCCATCCGAGAGCAGCCTGCGGAAGGCACATTTTGAGAACATAAGGGAAATCTTCGAGAAAAACAATAGTAAAAATGTTGCCGCCCAACAGCAGCAGCAGCAACACCAGCAATACCCGAAGGTAAAGCATTCGACTCCTCAGCTGACCACGCCGTCTGCAGTCATGGCGACGAGCGTGCAGTCCAGCAGCGAATTCGGCAGCAACGGTGGCAGTGCTTCAACGCTAGGGATACCGTTCGACGATAAGCCACCTAAAATTCAAGCCTGCAGCGGTATCCTTGGAAAGGTAACATTTAATTTAACATAAAACGCATGTAGATTAAAGTATAGAGAAACATTTAAGTAAGCAAAAGTATAATATCTTTCCCTTTTTGGAAACATCCCTTTTATTACGGAACCTTTAACGTCAATGTTTCGCTTCCAGGGTAAACAAGTGATCCGGCCGATTGCCTTCAAACCAGTTCCTTACAAATGTAACACACCAAATTATGGCGCCCCGATCGGAGGACGCCTGACGGAACTAAGTGACCGGTACGGTTCGACCCCGTCGCTCGGTCCAACGATGAGCCTGCAGTACAAATTCGGCAGCACTACCGATCTGCACCACATGCAGCAGCAGCAGCAGCAGCAACAGGGCAGCAGTGGCAGCAACGGGGCAACCCCTATCGCTTCGGTCGGCCCGTGTCCGGGCGGTGCCTTGATGACCGCCTCGATCGGACCGGGCTGCAGTATGATGAGTAGCAGCTTCCACCAGCACTACCACCCACACCACCAATACAGTACCTTAACGCGCAAGGGCTCCTCGACAATACCCTTCAAGACGTACGATAGTTTAGAGTCGATCCTGAAGCTTCCGGATAGCATGATGGGGTCTTACACCAATCCTAACCATGGGTAAGTTGACACAAACCGATTCTGCATACATCGCAAATGTTTTTGAGTGCCACATTGGTACATCCAAAGCATCCATCTATCGGCATAAGAAATTCGGGCTTTTGTTTTCATTTCTGACCCGCTCATAGTTGAGCATGTAGTGCCGTAACGGCGTCGTTTGGTCACCAGATACTCTTTAGGACTTATGATTTTGTATATGCTGCATTTCATAGTATGACAACCATTGTACACCGGGTTCCTTTCCTACAGCCTCTACCACCAACAGGATGGCCTCGATATGGCACCGTCACCGTCGGACTCGGGTATTTCCGAGCTGGAGGCCGCCCTGCGCGACCGCGACTCCGAGCTGGCCTACCTGCGGCAAACGATGGAGCACAATGAACAAGTAATATTCAAAGTTCATCAGGTTGGTAGTGTGCTGTGATTTTGGATGCATTTAGTATTGAGAGAGGTGAACGCGGGATTGGTGTGCGTTTTGGGTTTGTCCTGGTGTTCAGAACTCTAACGGAAAGCTTTTAGGGGCTTGTATAAATGTAGACCACCGCTGGGAAGTCAAAAAAAGATAGCAAATCGCTTCGTCGTCTCCTAAGGCAACGACTAACGACGGTCGCTTCTTCATCTCCCTCCCCACCGCAGGATAAAGAGAAACACTGGGAGCAAGAGCTGAATCGCCTAAAAGCGATCCACGAGAGTCGACTGCGTGCCGGAGCACAGAAGGTACACAAACTCGAGCAGCTGCTCATGATGCAGACGTTCCAGCTGCGGCAGGACAAGAAGCGCCTGCAGGAGGATAACGCCCGGCTGCACACCGATGCGGCACTGGCGAAGGACCAAACCGAGCAGCAAAAGTCCGAGCTGAGCCAGCTGCGGCTAGGTGCGAAGGAGCTCAAGGACCAGAACGGGGACCTGCTGGACGAAATTCAAATGCTGCGGCGGGTGATCAGTGATCTGAAGGAGAGGCTTGAAGAGAGCGAGTGGAACCTGTGCCAAAAAAATGGAGAGATTGCACTCATGAAAACTCAACTGAAGGACGCGCAGGTTCGTCCCAAAAAAATTAAACATAGCACATACACATTACATTAGATGCCACTACCGTTCTAACGCATTATTTTTGTCCTTCTTTTTGTCTCCTCATTTCTATTCAGTCGGAACTGGCGGCTAAAGATCATGAAATTGTGCAGCTTAAAGCTGATATGAAGCTTCAGAACTACGATGATATCAGCTTGAAGAAATCTGAGGTAAGGAAATGAGACGTTACACGTTTTCGTAACGCGTGCATCGATTGACTTTCTTTCTTCCTTTTCCGTTGCAGATCAAAAAAGAACTGGATTTCGATCTGGAAATTTCCCAGCTCAATCGCATCGTCATCTTCAAGGATCAGATCATCGTGCTGATGAACAACGAAATACAGAAGTTACGCAAGGAACTGTCTGACATTTCGATCCTGCGAGGCTACGAGGGAGCACCGACCGGCCGATATGCCCGGTACAAGAAGAAGCTCGAGCTAGTGGCGCAAAAGTTCGAAGAGGCGGAGCACAGCGATAGCAATAATAATAACCAGACTAGCAATAGTGGCAGCAACAGACCAACAGATCCTCCTTCAAGCGAAAAGAAGGAAAGCAAATCGGCCTCCCAACCGGCCGTGATCTCCAGCAGTGACATCATACGGAACTACTTCAACAGCAAGCTGGAAATGGACAAGAAGCTGTTCCTGAGCTCGCAGATCTGCAACTACTCCGACGAGGACAAGTCGAACATCATCGACGCATACGGTGGTGGAAAGCAGGTGGACATGGCCGACATTACACTCGACCTCAGCAGTCTGCTGCCGGGCACGCTAGCCCTCCCAGTGGCAGCGAAGGATGCCGGCGCGGACGACGAGGGTCCCACAATTTCCACCCTGGAAAGCTACCACCACCAGAGCTCCTCGGATGATGACTACAAATCCATGACGCCGACGCAGGAGCTCGAGCACGAGGAGGAAGGTAGCTTGGCGCAATCCAACGAGATGCTGTCATCACCAGCGGTGGCCAAAGCGGTAGCCCAGGAAGCCCCACAACTTAACGATGTCGAAATCCATCGGTTGAACCGGGAGCTGGAGTCGTGCCGGGAGAACTTCGAGCAGGAAAAGGCGAAATGGGCCGACGAGAAGGAGAAAGTGCTCATCTACCAGCGCCAGCTGCAGAAGAACTACGTCGACATGTGCAAACGGACGCAGCAGCTCGAGCAACAGCTGAAGGTGCAGCAAGAGAAGCCAACCGGCGATTCGGCTGTTCGGGGTGCCTCTAACAGCTCTGGGTCCAAGTAAGATGCGTTTGTAGAAAATTAAACCTCCCGTCCGAAGGTGTTCTATTTAAGCATTAGATTTCTGTGAGTGTGAACTTAAAGCGTGTGTACTATGTTTTGTGTTGCGTTTGCCAAGATTCTTGCCCGCCTTAGCCTGTTTGAAGAAAATCGGTTCCTGGACCTGGAACATTATACTTCGGCACAACCCAAGGGCTAATCAATAAGGAGATTAAAATAATTGTCTTGAAATGTTACTCGAATAATCATCAAAATGAAGAGTTTTTTTTAATGTTACTTAGCATAAAGACAGTTATCGTAGAAAATTATCACAGAAAATCAGCTTGTTTCTATTCACTTGCATTTATTATTTTAATGATCTGCAATATCATTTTCTGGTTAGCTTACATTGATTAACGCAACCTAACGGAACAAGGGCAATCCGGTGACAACGTTCGCTTCGAATCCCAGGTGATCTTCGCCACGGACGAGCTTGAAAAAGCCACCATCACCCCACTCGGCACCCCACGAGTTCGCACACAACCAGAATTTGACGCCGTTCTCCACACCCCAACCCAGCACCTTGACGGCTTGAGTTCCGAACCGCACGCCGAACGCGTGACGGTAGACTCCGCTCTTGTACTGCAAAAAGTCGGTGAACACGGTGAAGGAGGTCTGCACCGGGCCAAAGTTGTACAGCTCGTACATGATGCGCTCCTCGTCCTTGGGCACGGCGTAGGCCACTCGTCCGTAGCGTTTGTCCTCCACATAGGTCGTGTTGTATCCCGGCTGGCAGGTGCGCAGGCAGCGCGGAGCATCACCTCCATCACCCTGCTTCTTACACACGTCGAACGGGTACGACTGGCAGCCATCGTGCGTTCCGTACGCTCCGCCACTAGTGATGCCACTTTCGACCCAATATTGCCAGACGGCACTGGGCGCACCTCCGTCACACCCGAAACCACAACGGTGGCAGCAGGACACGACGTCGTACGCGCCAAACGTGAACTGCGCCTTACCTTCCGAATGCACGCACCAACGGTCGGTCATGGCGGACACGGCGGAGACGGCGTAGCTCGAGCCACAGCATCCCTGGTTACGCACCACGTGCAAGCTCGGACAGTAGGTCCACTTCTGGCGAGCGTCAAACGACTCAGGCAGAGGCTCTTCGTCCTTCACAACAACGAAGCCCTGCGGAAGCTGATACTTGAACGACTGTTCCGGCAGCACCCCGGTCATGTAGTAATGGCTGGGCAAGCGGTTAACTCCCGCCTTCCAGGTCGAGGTGCGGTTGTTGATGGCTGCCACAAACGCCTCCTGCGATGGCATCACATTGCCGAAACCCGTGTGGAAGTGCTCCGGAGCCGCGGATCCGTAATAGGCGTAACGCGAACGGTACGAAGAATAATCGTGGTAGTTGGGCTGCTGCGCCTGCTGGGAGTTTTCACCACTGTTTTTTACAAACAACTTCAATGAAAGGTTGTTCTCGGCGCTACCTACCGCCAAGCTGCCCTGAAGGCAGAAAAGTCCGATAACGAACAGCGTTGTAAACGGTCCCATGATGCCTGTAGCGCTAAGCTCCGGTGGGCGACTGCCGTAATCAGTGTCAGGGACAAACTCTTTAAATACCCACACCCGATCGTTATCAATGAAGCTGCCAGTAGTTGGTCATCGTCCTTTAGATGGGATTGTTTATTAAGTAACATGCGATCAATCTCATCCCACGGGGCTCCAGCGTTGCATATTTGTTTTTATTTTAATGCATTTCAGCGAGTTTAGAATTTAGTCTACAGAAATTGCTATTGAGTAGTTCGCTTAAGCAGATCACCTTTGCTTGCTTTCGAATTAGATTTGGTTTTCCATTTTCGCTATTGCCATCCGGAATTCGATCTGGTCGTCTCCTTTTGGAAACCAAGCTCCCAGCGAGGATTGTAGAACCCTTTTCTGAGCGATATTTTTCTCCCTTTCTGCAGACACTACAGCCAGATCCTCCGAAGTCTTTCGTTTTAGCTGCGGAATCTTGCCAAAGCTCTCCACTCGTCCCCCGATAAATTTGACCCTTGTCTGCTTCCCTCCTCCTTTGCTATCGTTTGGCAGAACTATCGCATCGACGCGATTACGAATGTCTTGCGCAAGAGCGATAGCCTGATGACAACTAATACTTTCCGGGTGATCCAGTATACGATCACGGACGTGATCAATTTCGCTCAATAGAAAACCGGTCGGATCATTCGGAAGACACACCTTACAACCACCTGGTTTTCGCGAAGACGGTTGTGGGGCGCGTGGTCGGGTCGTATTCAAATGCTCGTTTCCACCGGTACCAGTGGTGGTCCGATGCTTCCTGGAAGGATCTTCCCAGACGACGCTTGTATTACTCTGTCGCTTTTTTATGTTTCGGGGAGGAGTTGATGGAGACGAACGTTCGGAATGAGTTTTTATTGAAGATATCCTATCTTCTCGTTCGAAGCGTACTACATTATTGACGACCACTGGGGATGTTCGATTAGGGAGAATACTTGGGGCTGTTTTAGGTCGATCATGGCGTAACTTCTTCGATAATGAATTTTGGGCGGACGTTTCACTTGATCTTAAAAGATATGCCTAAATAAGGACGATTTAATGGATTATTATGATTGTATTTAAACGGTATTTTATTAAGCTTACCATTCGACAGGGACTGTCCCTAAAAAATTCACGAAAGAATTTAGCACCCACGTTTGAAGCCATGTTCACGACAACACTTCGCTCAATCAGTTACCGAAATAAAATACCTGCATGCTAGTCTCATGTACAATGTGTACTTTGATCCCTCAAATTTTCGATTTTCATCAATCTATAGAAAATAGGATGTCGACTGTCGATCGTAAAGGACAGCTCCAGTAAGGCCTGGTGCTCACGTGAACCTCTTGGGAAAATTCGTGTCCTTTTGCAATCAAGCGTTGTTATTTTACAACTCGTTCGGTGGATCAACGAATGCGTTATTACCGTAAAATAATCATTTTCAGCGCTGAAGCAGCGAGCGTTTTCATTTCGGATTTCAAAATAACTCCGCAAATCTGTTTAAAAAGACGGAAAGGCAGGCTCACAGCCGGAGTTCATGTTCAAACCATGCCACGATTAGAACCGAATCTCGGGTGCAGGTTTTGGCGCAACACATGCAGGATTGTTTTAGACCATTCAAACCCACCGCCCATCACCCCCCCCCCCCCTTCTTCCCACCCCAACAACTTTACAGACATGTAAAGGGTATACCGTTTCAAATTGTTTGAACAAATCTGAAAATATCGTTTCTATCGCCTTTGAGTCCGATGAATTATTGCGCCTAAAGATATGCAATAAAGAAGCTATTTTTTAACTTTGTTTCCTGAAGCTGTGTTTCCGTTAGTTGTGGGCATTTTAATAGGAACTTTATTTGTTCTTCAATAATAACGGATCGGACTCGAATTCAGAAACGATAAGTTTCAGGACTTGCACTGGTTTACACGTTTAAAAGAGGGTTTGTCCAAAAAATCACGATCGATTCAACCGATTAGGAAAATTGGTTTTTTTTTTGAGACAGAAATCGGTTGACAATAAAAACCTATGTTTAATAAGGGTTTTAGGCCGGTGTCATTGCTCCGTCGGACACTTTTTAAATCGGACGATATGTCAAATTTTTGTATGGGATTTGACAGATGGCAAAATCGGCCGATAAAAATCGGCCGATTTAATCAAAAAAAATTGATTCAAATCCCATATAAAATTTGACATATCGTCCGATTTAAAAAGTGTCCGACGGAGCAATGACACCGGCCTAAAGGTACAGCGACTATCGATAGAAACGATAAATGAGCACTATCCGCTTTAGCCCGGAACTGCGTGCATCATTTTTCTGTTTGGAACGGATCAATCCGGGTAGGTCCTTCACAAAACGTGCAACACCAGATTAGTTTGTGTTGCATGAAAGTGAAAACATTGGAGCGTTCGTTGAACTTTATTCACTTCTCTTTTGATGCATTTTCGTATGCCAACACCCCTCTCCCCATTCCTACCGTTACTACGGGCACTTACTTGAGATGGCGTGCGTAAAAGTAAAGCTGTGCTTCGCATGTGGTCCTTCTTTTCAAGGTTAGTGGATCAAGTTCAATGAAAAACAGGAAAACTGTTTACGGTACGCTTCATTAGCAGAGTAATAGCAAACGACGCGGAGACGATAATTCACGATCGGTATGAGGTTATGTAAAACTAAATATAACGGGGAATCACGACATTGTAAATTGCATCTGGATTATTTTGTACTCTTATTTTCTTTGAAAGAATTCAAGATAGTCACCTTTTTTTTCAAAATTTAAATACTACACATCAATTTTCTCGTATGTCTCATTTCAAAAACAATCTTGAGTATTCCCGTTTTAAACTAAGAAAATCATTAAAAGCTTCCTTATTTTTGGGTCGTACAATTTTCAAGTTAGCACTTGAATTAATCTAACATAATATTGATTATATACGTTCTTATGTTTAACGAACTCACATTGGAAAATTCCGTTATCCCACAGTGTCAAAAATAACGGATATTTTGAAACTTTCATTTCACCACTTTCACCAACACCATCACGGACCGATGCGCGCGCGGTGTACTCTTTTTGACAGTTTGTTTGCACATATTTCTTGTCACTTATGTTCCACGACGCTGGATCCATTTCTCTTCTGGTGCACTGCAGGTCGCTTACGACGAAACAAAAGAAAACAAAACAAATATTCCGCAGCGGGACAACCACATAAATCATTTCGTTTCGGCGCCCTTCTCTTCCTTTTGCTTGGAAAGCGGAAATGAAGTAGGAGTGAAAGTGGACGCAGCTAAGACATCTACATATGTAATCATCGCCCATCTCGGAAATCAGTCGCCTACTGGGGCAAACCCCTCTCAAATTTCCTGCTCTTTGCTCCAACTGTAGACACAAGTGTTTTGTGACGAAACAGTAAAAAAAGAAGAAGAACATCGAAGCGCAAAAACAGGATCGATCACCATCGCTAGCAGCGGCAAGAAAAAAGAACTTGAAACATTTTAGCACCAGCACCTCACAGTTCAACACAGTCCGTCTGTCGTGCCTGATTTGAGCCGGTATCGAAGCTTATCAATATAAATTCCAGCTACCTTCCAGCACCAACACCACGACGAGCCTGAACGCCACCATAATCTCCCGGCACCGCAGTTTGTCGTCACGAAAACACACAACGTGCGCCGTTTCCAGGCGTTTGGCACGGCCCTCCGACTTTCTTGCTCCACGTTTATTCAACGCTTACAACTCGCGGCACACGGGTGGTTGGTTCGTAGCTCGTGACGGTCGATCTCCCTGTAGGTGTGCGTTCTCAACGGTACCGGAACTTTCCCGTGCATCCTCTTGGGGCGTGTGATTTCGTCGGGGCGACCAAGCAGTTCAACAGTACAGTACCTTCGGTGTGCGGAAGTGAGAAAGAAGGACGGCACGCTGCCAGTAACACAAGTGCGAGTGTTAAATTTGCATTTCCAACCCTCGAAGCTACTGAAATGGTCACCACTTCCGGCGTGCTTGGCGGCACTAGTGCCGTTTTGGTGTCACTGTTTATACTGCGAAAAGTTTTTCCCTGGATTTATCAGAACCTCATTGGCCCGAAGGTGTTCGGTTGTCGTATCAACCTGAAAAAGGTCGGCGAATGGGCACGTAAGTATCTTTGCTAGCCTAACTTCTTAGAATGTTGAAAGCACGTGTCCTTAGAGCATCCACGTTAATTGGAAGATATAAGTGACCGAACAGGTTTACTCATCTCCAACGTGTCCGAGTCATGGTTGGAATCAATGCTGTTTCCGGTGTTGTAAATAAGTTTAAATAACACTACAACTCTTACCTGGCCTATCAACTATTTATGTGTTCATACTTTAAAGCAACCAAAGATGTCATAAATGTCGATAACAAATATGTACAAATCGTTTTTAATGTTGTAAACTCGACAAACATTTCAGAGAGATTAATTGTGATGCCTAAGAGGGTTTGTGGAAATTGCAAATAATATATGGAACATTCAAAATGTGTTCAGCCCCAACAATAACATCATTGTAAAAGAACTAATGTAGCCATTGCGTGTTAGATAAGCCAATATTATCACCTTAATAACTACTGATAGCGCTTTTGTGTTCGTCCAGGTTTCAAATCTCGTTTCTTGTTCATTAATGATGTCTGGTGTGGGAACAGCTCGCAACTCACATGTGTATCTGGTAAAATCAGGTTTGAACCTAAGTCAGTTATTATAAAAATAATAATGATAGGCCATTGATTCCCTGAATTTCACAAGGTCAATCCAAGGGCTGCCAAAACTTTGCAAAAAAGCGTCACCTCAACGAATATCATAATATAATGCTGCAAATTTGTGACATACAGCAGAAATGAGAGAATTTTTAACCGGACTACACGGACCGACTATCCGGCCGGTTTCGTAGTATTTGGTATTCTAGAAAACCTTCAAAAACCGGATTAGCAAAATGTTGCTACACGGCTAACAGAGCATTCACAAAATATTAGAAGAGGCTGATATCGACGGATCGGTGCACCATATTGGTTCAGGCCAGATTAATCAGTGATAGTCCGTGAGGGTGGTTTCATAGGATTGCCCCAAAATTAACTTTGTTGGATTTTACAAGCGTCATATCGATATAAACCCACCATCTCCGGAGAAAAGTAATCAGCTTTGGCGGTCATGTAACATCCCGGTTTTCACCGTTCGGCATGCTTTCGCCCAAAAAAAACGGAAATTACGAGAGCGAAACTAATGAAATTCAATAAAAAAAAAAAAAAACCCCCAACCGGTTATAAAATCTTGCTAGCAACTACACTACTACGCCTCAAGATTGTTCGTTCCGTAACAGGTATTTTGAAAACTCTCCCATTGGCGCTTTGGTAAAATACTGCACGAGGAACGAGATGCTGGGAGTTTGTTTTTGGGGGAAAGGAAAGTTTCTTTTCTACTAGCAAAACCGGTTTCCCTACGGACAGCGGCTTCGTTAACATGTGGAGAACACAATGCGGTATAATATTGCATTTTCTGCCCGAGGCCGTGTGTGCCTGAGTGTTTGCATGGGGAAATGTCATCGATGAATTTAGAGACTTCTTTAAATTCCTATGGCATATCGAGAAATTGAATAAGCAGCTACTCAGCTAGGAAAAAGAGATTTAAAAAAAAATTAGGGGTAGAAAAGATCCAACACGATTTGCATGTCATGTTGACCATTTGGCGTACGACTGTAGACATGTTAACCGAACGGAGCTCTAAAAAATCTGTGTCTAGTAATTGGTTGGGTCTTCCCTACCTAACCCACTTGTGGGCCAGGGAACGTAGTTTGATGATTGCGTCAATTTGTCACTTTTTTTTTCTTCCATCCATCCTTTCCAACCCTCAATGCCCATCGGCGTTTTTCGAGGGAGAAAAGCCTCTCGATTTGAATATTTGAAAAGTCAACAACACTCGAGTTGCTCTTGCCAGGGCCTGGCGTCGTTTAAAGGAGTGATAAACAGAATCTGGCTGACAGAGTGGAAATTATATTCTTACCACTAACCCATGATTGTGCTCGAGGATGGAATACAAAAAAGCGTTCCCTTGCGCTGGCATTCTATTGGTAGAATCTTTTCAGTTCGAACGCAACTCACGATACATTACGTCAGTTGCTGCCCACAGCAGGTTCACAGGGTCCTAACAAGATGCCTTCATCGCGGTGTGTAGCACCCATGTTGTATTCTTTAAAATTCTAAACTGAAAAAAGTGTTTTAACTTCAAGGTGCTTGCTGCATACAGCGCCGGCCAAGTATCTACACGCTACTAAAAGTATCACTATCACTCGTTTGCTTCGCGAGGTGACCCTCGGGTGGGAGGGCGGAACTTGATGGCATTGAATCGATCAGATAATGTGCGAATCCACCTTCAAGCGTGCGCGCGCGCATGTTGAGAGATCGATGATCTGAATAGTAAGAACATTTCCCCTACGATGGCAAGATACAAGTATAGACAGCCTCAACCAAAGGCTAATGAGCACGATATGAGGCCCTTTATAGCAGTAATCTGCGCTTCCACACAACCCTGTACGTGATAGCCTTTGGCCAGTATATTGTTCTAATCATAAGGTGTTTCCTTGCTGCACTGCACATGATGAACGCGTTGAATGCCTCCCTAATGGATAGCCCAGAAGTGGAATGGGCAAGGGAAGCGATTATATTTCAATTGGCAAAGTAAAGTGTCTCTTTCAGAATTACGTGTTTAGCCTCTCATTTATTATCGTTACACCTGTTGTAACTTTCATTCATTCATTTCAGTTGTACTGAGCGGAGCTTACGCTTGTAATATTTCCGATGGTCGGGAAAGAAAGAATGGAGAATAGGGGATCTTAACACAACTATAATTGTCATGCAAGGTTCTTCCTAGAGCAACAGCAAACTGGAATATCCATATCGAGCCAACCGGATTACCGTTTGTCACGTTGTTTCTCTTGCCCTGTTTGCTACTTAACTTGTGCATCCTTGAAAGTTTCTACGAAGTTTACTTTCAGTTCTTCTCATATTTTAAATTACTTTTTCTTCTTGATTTTTTTTTTTACAGTAATTACCGGCGCAACCGATGGCATAGGCAAGGCGTACGCTCAGGCGGTAAGTTTAGTGAGGAAGATTAAAAAAGCAATACCGGCACTTAAAACTGCAACTGCAGGCTTGCACACAGTCAAGAAAAAAATGCACGATGAATGTGCAACGAGTTAAGGTTGGCGTAGAAGTCAAGTGCGCGAATATGATCACCAATCGTTCGCCGTAGCTTCGGTCACCGATCGAGGGAAGGGCGATCTCGTACATGCACACGCAAGTTTGCCGTCGGTGCCGGTTGTCATGCCGCAATCCAGGAAGCAAACTCATTTTGATCGCCCGAGCAACAATGCCGACCAGTGTTCTATATAATGTACATAAGAGTGACTGCAAAAGCACTGCACGTTGTTCGCTTTGAAATCGTCCCGGGATAGCGAGATATCTGCCTCATCGGCAGATGGAACTATTCCATTTTTCCGAACCGGTAGACCGATGGAGGAGCAATAGCCTCGAATCTGGTAGACAGTTCGTGAACCGATTACTAATCAGGTTTTGCCAAATTGCTTTGCTTTCTGACGGCTTCCCGTTGACATAATCCGTTGGCGGTGGACAACTTTTAATTCGCCATTTGAAGGATGAACATTAAGATATTTAATTTAACATTTATTTGGGACGTCAGTTAACCTTCTTCTTCTTCTTTTTTTTTCGGTTAACCTCCGTAATGTTAATAATGTGTGTGTGAAAATGATTCAGCATTTTACTTCAAACCAGGAAAACCAACGATCGCTTATCTTGCCACCACAAAACCTTCACCTGAATGTGTTCTGAAAAACCTCAAATTCAACAAGCAAAAATTGTTTATCTGCAACCCAGAAAGCGAACACATTGTATGACCTAAAAGCAGAACTATGTGGATTTAAAATCAACTTTCGTTCGGCATGGTAACCAAGAGCGAAAAACATGTCTTCACTTTCAATTTGCCTCACGTGTTTAAACTCATCGAGACAATGAGTTGCATAAAATACACCTAAGTTTTCTCTTTCGCTGGGCCAATTTTACCTTTACACTCGGTGCGGACGGACGTAGCCGTCTTCTACACACAGACGAAGGTTGGTATCGGTTGGCTCTCTGGCCATCTATTATGCGGGCTGGCTGTTCCGCATTGGAGAAACGGCGGTCAATCAGGGTGTTTTTGTGCACCATGCACGACAAATGACGAAGAAAAGTAATCATTTTACGCCATCCATCGCCAAGCCGGTCATTTGCAAGGAAAAAATTTCTTTTCACGCCCCATAGCATTCTTTTTGCTTACCCTATCTTTTTATGACGTTGTTATTTACTGACCATGCTTTATTGGTATTGGATAGAGGTGAAAGCTTTTTTTTTGTTTTAAATGCATTGCTTTTGCATATTACGTTAGCATAAACAAAATCCTCGCCTCATTATATTTTGCAAGTCATATTTATATTTCAATTTACCATTGCAGCTTGCCAAAAAAGGCCTGAATGTAATCCTGGTTAGTCGAACCCTTTCGAAACTGCAGGACGTCGCAAAAGAAATCGGTAAGTTTCGATAGCGGATTGCGTTTGCAATAAGTATTTGAATGTGTGAAACGAGTTTTAATGGCTTTTTTTTTCATTCCAGAGACGGAATATAAAGTACGCACCATGGTAATCGATGCAGACTTCACGGGTGGGGCGGAGATCTACGAGAAAATCCGTGCCCAAATAGAGAACTTGGAAATCGGGGTGGTCGTGAACAACGTCGGCATGAGCTACGCTAATCCGGAGTACTTCCTCGAGCTGCCGGACAACGAAAAGTTGATCAAGAATCTTATTAGCTGCAACATTCTCTCCGTGACGCGCATGTGTGAGCTCGTGATGCCGGGGATGGTTAAACGGCACGCAGGTGTCGTGATTAACATTTCCTCGCTGTCGGCCGTCATACCGGCTCCGATGCTAACGGTGTACTCGGCGTCCAAGGCGTACATGGATAAGTTCTCCGAAGATCTCGCGTCCGAGTATGCGAAGCATAACATTGTGGTGCAATCCGTGTTGCCGGGGCCCGTCGCTACCAATATGTCAAAGATCAGGAAAAGCACCTGGATGGCCTGTTCGCCTAAGGTGTTCGTAGCGAGCGCTATCAGTACCCTCGGCCACACACGTCAGACAACTGGCTACTTTCCGCACGCGCTGCTCGAGCTGGCTATCAATACCGTGCGCTTCATTTCGCCGCGACTGATGGAGAAGCTAACGCTCAACACGATGCAAAACATTCGTGCGAGAGCTATGAAGCGATCTACTGCACCCAAAGCGGCCTCTTCCACTGCCTCTGAAGCTTCCGAACTGGCCACACCTTCAACCACTTCGTAAAGAGCAATACGGAACACGTTTGTAGCGTCTAAAATCGCCAAATGCGGTGTGCGGTTCTTGTCTGGCTTATCGACGAAATCTGTAATCTGCGTTTGACGAAAAAAAAAAAAAAAGATCAAGCAGTTCGGGGTAACTGCTTTACTTGTAGCGTTTACAAATAATGATTCCCCCTGGGCATTTATTTTTTTTTTTGATTGGGATACGGATGGTGAATGTGGTCGACAAAAAGAGTAAATAGAAGAAGCGCGCATAGGCGAAACATTATTTGTTTAACGCCCCCCTAGTCCAAGGAGAGATATAAAGTTAGTATGGAAAGCGATAGAAAGGTATTTTTTCGCTTCATTACGATTTGTTGGTAAAAGACCAGAAGCAACAGGAAATGTAATACTCTAACAATTCCTTATTCGTTATTTGCAAAAAATAAAACAGGTTTAAATAAACATTCGTTTTCTATCAATTATGATTGACTGATTCTGCTGATCACAATAATTTAGCTCTGGTTGAGGGTGGATGGTTGCGAAGAAATGGGCAGGAGAGAAAACCTTGTCAGTTATGACTCTAGAAAGTAACAAAAATTGCTTTGAGATCAAAGGAGTATCGCCTATTTCGCAAACTAAATAACTTAATAAATAATTTAAAAAAATCATAACCAATATTTCCGCAAACACTTCACTTGACCATACCACCTTTTAAATTTGGGTGGCGGCGCTTTCAAGTTGAATACTATTCGAAGCCCTGTTTCATACTCTCAGTAATTTTTCAGTGTTTTTTGCTCTCATTTATTTTAATTACTCAATTCAAGCGTATTGAAAATTGAAAATAGTTTAAATTTCCCTATTCTTCCATTTTTTTTTTTCATTTGCATTACTTCGTTTAAAATGGTGTTTACAAAATTTTAAATCACGCGTTTCACAATCACGTTCAACCGAAAGGATTCACCGTTCCATAATAGGCAAAACACCTCTGGTTCCGGACCTCAACGTAGAAACGGATTGATCCTACTGAGCGGAGATTGAGATACAGCTAGGTGCTTCATGGAGTCCTCAACACTACAGCGTAGCACATCATCAGTGTCCTCCAAAGCAGTGTACTGTGTGGAGGTAAAGAAGTTCTATCATTTAATTATTGTACACTTTTGACTATTAGCGATTCTACCATCGGTAGCATCTCATTCGTAAGTAAAAGCAAATATTATAATATGTGATGGTGTTTCAGCCTCTAAGATAGGTTAAAGTGGGAAAAAACATTTTTCGTCTGCCATCGATTGTTGACCCCGCGAGTTGTTTGTTATTTTACTAGTCATTGCATTAGAAAATGGCAGCGGAAACGTACTTTCTTTTTTGTTCAACTTGAACGAAAAGACAAAGGCGTTTAAAAGCTCTTAATCCAATTGCGACTGTAGAACGATAGTCATTCGTCAATTCTATTGAATATATGGGACAGCAAGTAAAAAAAATAAAAAATTACGCAGCAACGCCAGATAAGCCAGAAGCTTATTTTCGCTGTATGAATAACCAGAACGTTTGCAGCACAAAGGGATGGAATTAAGCTCAAACTACTACAGTTGTGTTTTTTGTTTGCCCATCAGCTGATAGCACATGCCCTTTGCTGATTTGTTCGACGATAGGAATTGGTGGGACGAAGTAGGAACGCTTTTTAACTACCTCCTTTTCTCAGTAACGACCTCCATTTGTGTTGTACTCTATGCCCTCTTCTGAAATTCTATCGAATAAATTACAATAAAGTTTTTAATTTTAAAATAATTCAATTGTTTCAAATCGTTGCTTTTTCTTCAACATTCTAGAAAATGTTGCTTCATCTGGTGCTCGTAGCACTGGCCGTCGGTAGTAGCACCGCGGCAGTCGGAAGCAAAAAGTACGCCCTGTCGGCAAAGTTCATCGAAGAGATCAACGCGCGGGCTACTACATGGCGTGCTGGGCAAAACTTTCATCCCGAGACCTCGCTCACCTACATCCGTGGGCTGATGGGCGTCCATCCCGATGCGGACAAATTCCGTGAGCCGGAGCTCTTGCACGAACTGAACGACGAGGACGATCTGCCGGAGAACTTTGACTCGCGCGAGCAATGGCCCAACTGTCCAACGATCCGCGAAATCCGCGACCAGGGCTCCTGCGGCTCGTGCTGGGCGTTCGGGGCTGTCGAGGCGATGTCCGATCGCGTGTGCATTGCTTCCGGTGGAAAGGTACACTTCCGATTCTCGGCCGAAGATCTGGTTTCCTGCTGTCACACCTGCGGTTTCGGGTGCAACGGAGGGTTCCCGGGCGCTGCCTGGAGCTACTGGGTGCACAAGGGTCTGGTCAGCGGCGGCCCGTACGGTTCGAACCTGGGCTGCCAGCCTTACGCGATTTCTCCATGCGAGCACCACGTGAACGGTACGCGCCCGTCCTGCGAAGGTGAAGGCGGAAAGACACCGAAGTGCGTCAAAAAGTGCCAGGACAGCTACAACGTACCGTATCAGAAGGACAAGCGTTTCGGCGCCTCGTCCTACTCGGTCGGTCGTCACGAAGCGCAGATCCAGAAGGAAATCATGACCAACGGACCGGTCGAGGGTGCGTTCACCGTGTACGAGGATCTGCTGCACTACAAGGAAGGAGTGTACCAGCATGTTACCGGTAAAATGCTTGGCGGTCATGCCATCCGTATCCTCGGCTGGGGTGTGGAGAACAACACCAAGTACTGGCTGATTGCGAATTCGTGGAACAGCGACTGGGGAGATAATGGTTACTTCAAGATTCTGCGCGGCGAGGATCACCTCGGCATCGAAAGCTCCATTGCTGCTGGATTGCCGAAACTGTAAGAACAGTTGCGAAGAAGAATGCGTACATTCCGCTGTAGCTGCAGCCTTTGAATTCAAACTTGAAAAGGCTGTATTTCCCAAATGAAAGTGTTTGTTCTTTGGAGGCTCAATTAAATAAAACTTTCCTCGACTTATCCTTTACAACTCATGTTGTTTGCATTCGTGTCATCGTTGGAAAGAACAATTTATTGTCCCTCGTGACAAAGAGAATATGAGAACCGTCATCATCAAGCGAGCATGTACTTTGAATGCTTTATTTTCACAACTTCGGTAGTCCTGTTATAACATTCGATTCGATTCCCAAGTGATTTGAGCCACGGACAAACTTGAAATACCCATGGTCGCCCCACTCTTCACCGTACGAGTTCGCGATAAGCCAATATGGGAAACGCCCCTCTCTTCCCCAGCCAATTATTCGTACCGCATGCTTTCCGATCTGCTCCCCGTACACATGCCGATAGACGCCAGACTTGTAAAGCAGCATATCCTCGTACACGTCGAATCCGGCCTCCACCGGACCATTGGTCATGATCTCGTATCGTATCATCCGTTCGTCACGCGGCACACTGTACGCCACTTCGCCGTACAGTTTATCCTTGGTGTAACGTCTATCGGCTCCATCCTGGCAGTGGTGCGAACATTTGGGCGAGTGCTCCGGATGGCACTGACTGAAAGGGTACTCGCACGGCTTAAACGGGTACGGCTTGCAACCGTCCGTCGAATTGTACGCCCCACCACTCACCAGCCCCGCATCGACCCAATACTGGAAGCTGGTGCCGTCGAGAAATCCACCTTCGCACCCATTGCCACAGTCGACGCAGCAGCCCATCAGATCTTCGGCGGCCAGAGCGACATTGATGGTTCCGTTCGAGTGGATGCAGACGCGATCGGACATCACGCTGGCGGCTGCCACTGCCCAGCACGACCCGCACGTGCCCTGGTTGCGGATTTCCTGAAGCGAGGCACAAGTGGGCCATTGTTCGCGCGCATCGAACGATTCGGGGATTTCGATGTCGTAGACGTACTCGTACCGCTTCATCGGCACCTTGAAACCAGTTCTACTCTTACCAATACCCTTGAGCGAACGGAAAGTGTGATAGTGTACGTTAGAAGCGAAATTTAAATCAGGCTTCCAGCTGCGTGCTCGGGCCAACACAGCGCGCAAAAAATCGTCATTAAAAGGGTCCTGGCCATGCCGATCGGTTGCACAAGCAACCCCGGCGACACAAACGGCGACCAAACTCCATACTAAAAGACTGGAATTCATTTTCTTCGAGTCCTCACAATTCACTCGCGGTGCGACTATGATCTTACCACGTCGAACGACTAATCGCGTATGGTACAGATTAGTCAAGTTAAAAATCAAGTTACCCCAACCAGGACCATCTTTATCAATGATGATGATCTAACGAGGCAGGTCAAGAACCTACTTTTTTGATTACAGAAGTGCATCTTTAGCAATGGCAAAATATACATTGCTAGGAACCTTTGTCCCTCCCCGTCAAAAGCCGTTGCTTAGTCAAATGTTGTGAACGTCTGAGAGAAGTGTTTATGCGGAATCCAATGCATTGATTAGCAAATTAGGTCGGCCAAACGAACCTTTAGGGTTTCTTTAAAAAAAAAAAGTGGTAAGTGCGGTATCAGCAAGAGCTTACGCTAGTACAACTTTAAAACATGCTTTCGCTCGCTATTCGCTAACGAAAGCGAGAAGTTCTTTATAAAACATTTAGGGAACCTACCGTAGTTGCCCAAGAGGCTTTACCCACTGCCTTCAATTGCTGGGCTCGGGCCAGAGTTCACGCCTCAATAGACCAGATGCTTATTAATTGACGACGGGTCCCTTGTGGTCAGATTTTAGCTCTCCAACCAACCTGTTGAAATATTTATTAAACATCAACATCAATCAGTAATGTATGATTCCTTTCTATACTGAGCCTTAATCGCATGTGATGTCCGACCACTATAAAATACTTGCCAACAGAAAGCACAATACAGGCTACAGTACTACTGATGCCAGATTTCGAAAGCAACTAAACTATGCTGAAACATGCCCTTCAATCAATGGCGCTTTGCTGAAATTCTTTATGAAAGTATTCCGGAATTATAAGTGGAGGAGCAGGACGAATCACGTGTTCGCGGAGCTGTTGCGAAGGCCTGAAGCGCAGCATGTTAGACGGCTGGGCTAAGCGGAGGTCCTACGAAAATCTGATGTCACCGGGAATGCAGATCGGCATCCTCGGAACGATCGACCTGGACAACGATTGGTGACTCTTCTTCTTCTTCTTCTTCTTTTTCGGTTTATCCGTTGCGAGTCTTAAATATATAGCTTGATGGTGTAAAGTTACATTGCACAAATTTACAATTAGCTTAATCTTGTCGATAGTCTACGAGCAAAAAGGATCTCTATCTCTTATGAATTTCCAGCTTCAGTTGGCAATGGACTTTACAAATAGGAGAGCATTCACGAAATTGGTCTGTATACATTTAAAATCGTTGGTAAAAACGAGCGTTTTGAACATTCGAAAAAGTAACACATATATCGGGGTGTATGTGATAAACCAAAATTGCGGACGAAAACGAGCGAATAAAAACGACCAGGTTCGGACCTACTCGTCACATTTGTTCGTAAGGAACTGGGAAATTGATCCACCCAAGTTCTTTTCGAGTTTTAAAAACGCTCACGTGAGTTAACACAAAACACGAGATGGAATCTTTTTTTTATTGTATAGGCCATCAAAGTTGACGCTAACTTGGCCCATCTAAGTTGAAACCTGAACAAGCCAGATGTGAACCCATCGTGCCAACTGAAAACTTGAATATCAAAACCGTAAACTTCATTTGCAGAACGTCAGATTGGAGGCCGGTTTGTTGTGATGTGTCGAGAGACGGAGCAGTGACACCAGCCTTACTAGTGAGTAGAGGCTGTTTAGGCCGTTGTCATTGCTCCGTCGGACACTTTTTAAATCGGACGATATGTCAAATTTTATATGGGATTTGAATCAATTTTTTTTGATTAAATCGGCCGATTTTTATCGGCCGATTTTGCCATCTGTCAAATCCCATACAAAAATTTGACATATCGTCCGATTTAAAAAGTGTCCGACGGAGCAATGACACCGGCCTTATTCTCAAGCAAGGCGCAAACGTGACGAACTTGTTCGCGCAAACATTTTGACAGGACACTTTTTGGGCAAAATAACAGTGTACGCCATGTTTCCCGTGTTTCCCGATGTATGCGGGATACAGGCACGAACATCGCTGTCAAATCGAGAACCACCTAGCTTATGCGATACGGTTGTAGAGTTTAAAGAGATGAGTAAAGAGACAGGTAATTAGTTTTTATTTAAATTTTTAACGTTTTTGTTGTGTCGAAATCGTAAAAAAAAATCCGGAAGTCACTTCAGCGGCCAAAGCTGTCACAAGTTGATTTAGCTCCATTTTGCCTGCACAAATTGTTGATAAAAACAATATGATGGAAAACTCAGTCGTGAGTACTATAAACGCGACGAACCAACCAAATATAACTCCAATACGTCAACTGAACGTACAAGCAAAGCAGGGGTCGAAAACGATAGCAACTTGTTTCTAGCCCAGCTGAATGTCATTTCGGAAAGAACAAAGGAAAATGCATGGTTGTCAAAATGTTCGCGCGAACAAGTTCGTCGCGTTTGCGCTTAGCTTCACACAGCATAGTATTCCGAACATTGGGAGAGCAATTGTTTGGTCAGGCATGAGGCTGTTTTTTAAATCTCATCCTTCATGTTTTGCAGTAGTGGCTGTTGAGATAAAAGTTTTACCTTTGTTTCTAGGTCGATAGACCACAATACCCCAGAACTGGGTGCTGGGTCCCCTTTCTTGTAGGAACGGATCGATTCCAGTAGGTGCTCCACGGAACTCGCAACACTCATTTGACAGATTCTGATTACCGCTGCAAAGCGCTGGGTTGTGATGCGAGATCGAACAGAGCAAAACGAAAGGAAATTCGATCAAGAAACTTGAGAAAAGCAGGCAAAAGCAAGCCAGTGGTTAGAACAATAATATACTGAAGGCTCAGGACAAGTGTAAGCCGCGGCCGGAAAAGTTGCGTCCCTATTTCGTTCGATGGAGTAACGCCATTAAGTGTACGTGAACAAAAAACATAGCCGAAAAGTACCGATAACATTTTTTTCATCGGAAAAGAACACGGGAGTAGATGAATGTAAAGCGATGTTTCTCGTATGAACATGATCGTAGAGGAATATTTTACTGCTCCACACTTCAGTGGTCTATCGACAGCAGTGGTCGCAAAGTAACAGTAACTGTTCGATTCCTAACAAATCATCTTTTGATTGCTTTATTGCGTTATATTCTTTTTGGGCTAGTTTTCTACCTACCGGTACCATCGCTTGTCATCACGCTGGACACTGTCACAATAGCTGGTGGTCTTGATTGCAGCTTCCCCTGTAGCCCATGGGAATCTGTATCCCTTTTCACCGGTATGAAATGATGTTTTGTGATGTCGCCAGAAGCAGCGATTGCTGGGGTTGAGGTGCGTTAGTTCCCGGCGTTTGCTGAACCCTTTCCTCCAGCAGAAAGTTTATCATTTAGCAATTAGCATTTTGACGTAGTAAAAGAAAGCAGAAAGTTTTGTTTTCGTTTGCAATACGCCACAGTGGACGCGGTCTTCTGCAAACGCACATCATACCCACGATGCGCGCACATAATCACATGAAAGGCATTCGGTACATATTGGAAGAGTTATGTACGAAGAGGAAGACGAACTTGGAAAGAGTTCTAAACTACTTTGTTTATGCGCCGTTCGGGAAGTTTTTTTTCTCTTTATTCCCGGTACGATTGGGTGTGTTGGAAAAACTGGTCATATTACATACACCCTCCATCCTTCATTCTAATTCCGGGCAAATAAAGCCGGGAAGCTGAAAATGTTCCGCGTACATTGTGTATTGTTTACTAATATGAGTGAATTATTGTCTGGTGCGCAGGTCAAATACTACACCGGACAGGAAATCGAAAAGTTTAGTTGGTTATTGCTTTATCAACCCCATCCTTCGTCCCCATCACCGCTACAACGATGGTAAGTGTTGGGCCACAGGTGCAGAGGTGCATTCGACTGAAATCCGATGGTCAATAAAATAACAATGCATGTTTCTTTTGTACGCTTTTAATAGGAACCGGAACAGTTGGAGATACTGTGCAAGCAGTTCTACGAATCCCAGGACGGGCGATTACGTGCTGAAGCCGAAAAAGCGCTCTACCTGTTCCAGGAAGATCCGGACGCCCTCTCCAAATGTCAGACGCTGCTGGATCGCGCCGATTCGGGCTTCTCGCAGCTGTTCGCGACCACCATCCTCACAAAGCTGGTCACTAAGAACATACAGGTGCTGAGGATGCAGCAGCGCGTCGACATACGAAACTATGTGCTCACCTACCTGGCGACCCGTCCGAATCTGCAGTCGTTCGTTATCCAAGCCCTGGTGTCGCTCCTGGTGAAGATAACGAAGCTCTGCTGGCTCGATGTATACGAGCGAGAGTGGGTGTTCCAGAACATCCTGCAGGACGTGAAGGAGTTTCTGGGTGGCTCGGTGGAACACTGCATGATCGGCGTGCAGATACTGTCCCAGCTGACGGTGGAGATGAACCAGCAGTCGGAAACGGCCTGCAATCTGACCTTCCACAAGCACCGCCGCATTGCGAGCCTGTACCGAGACTCGAAGCTATACGACATCTTCATACTCGCCTGCTCGCTGCTGAGCCAGGCGAAGGATAATGTGTGCAAGAATCTGAATTATCTCGATGAAGCCCAGCAGGGTCTGTTTACGCATCTGCTCGAGTTGGCACGTAACTGCTTGAGCTTTGATTTCGTCGGAGCCACGGCCGACGAGTCGTCGGACGACATTTCGACCGTGCAGATTCCGACGAACTGGCGGCCCGCTTTTCTGGACTCCGAATCGGACTCGTTGAAGTTATTCTTCGACCTTTACCACGTGCTACCGACGCGGCTGTCCAGTCTGGCCCTTTCCTGCCTGGTTCAGATCACTTCCATCCGCCGTTCGATATTCAGCAACCCCGAGCGCATCAAGTTTCTCACGAAGCTGGTGAAGGGCGCCACCGACATCCTGAAAACGTCGCACGGGCTGAGCGACCCGGAGAACTACCACGAGTTCTGCCGGCTGCTGGCACGGCTGAAGTCCAACTATCAGCTCAGCGAGTTGGTGATGGTGGAGAACTACCCGGAGGCGATACAGTTGATCGCCAAGTTCACCGTACAATCGCTTCAGATGTGGCAATCGGCGGCCCCGAACAGTATCCACTATTTGCTGTCGCTCTGGCAGCGCCTCATCGCATCGCTGCCGTACGTGAAATCGCCAGAGCCGCACTTCCTGGAGACCTACACGCCAGAGGTGACGAAGGCGTTCGTCACCTCGAAGCTGGACGCGGTGCCAGTGATTGTGCGCGAGGGACTCGAAGACCCGGTGGAAGACACGGGAATGGTACAGCAACAGCTGGAGCAATTTTCCACCATCGGTCGCTGTGAGTACGACAAGACCTGCGCCCTGCTGGTGCAACTGTTCGATCAGACAGCCAACAGGTACCAGGAGGTGCTATCGAGCCCGTCGAACGCGAACCACATCGATCTGCAGATTTGCGAGGGGCAGCTGACGTGGCTGGTGTACATCATTGGCGCATCGATCGGTGGACGCATCGCGACACCGTCTTTCGACGAGCATGACGTGCTGGAGGGGGACATGATTATCCGCGTGCTGCAGTTGATGACACTGACCGACTCGCGATTACCGCAGTGTGGCTGCGAAAAGCTGGAACTGGCCTTCATGTACTTCCTGGCGCACGTACGCAAAATCTACATTACGGAGCACATGCAGAAGCTGAAGATGTTCCCGCGTCTTTCGGAGCTGCTCGGCGTGAGCGACGACGACACGACAATGCTGACGGTAACGAGCCGTAAGATGTAAGTTGTTATTCCCGCAGCAAGCTACGACATCTTCAATCGCCAACGATGCTAACTAGATATCTCTTTAATTCGTTTCAGCATTACTAACCTCAAATATTTAGGCAATTCCGAGCAGGTGTTACGCAAAACACTCGCGCTGCTAAATGATCTTACATTAATTTGCTCCTCCGTGCGCAAGCTGATCAAACTGGACGAAATACAGTTCATGTTGAACAATCGAACGGTAGGAAAAGGGATTTCTGTGGCTACACACTTACTTGCGAATATGTCACTTACATCAATTTCTTCCTTCATCCTTTTTCGACACTTTTCAGCGGGAGCATTTCTCGTTCCTTGGTTCCGGCACTGTCGCGGCCACGCGGTGTCGCAGCATGTTCTACTCCTGCCTTGGTCGGCTGTTGATGGTGGATCTCGGGGAAGATGTGGAGCGTTTTAACACGTTCATGATGCCGCTGACGAACACGATCGAGAATATCATCATGATGAACTTCCCGAGCGAGGAGGCGAAGAAGGAGCTGATCGGTTTGTCCCGCGATCTACGCGGACTAGCGTTGGCATTTAACGCAAAGATGCCGTACATGATGCTGTTTGATTGGATGTAAGTAATGCGATGATTTTTAACCAGAACCCTTTTAAAACGTCAAACAAAATCTTCTTTGCACGCAGATATCCGGACTATTCGCCAATTTTGATCCGTGCTGTGCAGATGTGGGCCCACGATCCGACCGTGACAACGCCTGTGTTGAAGCTCTTCACCGAACTAGTCTACAACCGGTCACAGCGATTGCAGTTCGATGTGTCTAGTCCAAACGGCATCCTGCTGTTCAGGGAAACGTCCAAATTGATCTGTTGTTACGGTAAGCGAAATTTGATCAATCACCCTCGAAAATGGCTTTTTTTACGTTGACATCTTTCTTTCTCGTCCTATATTCCCCTTATCTACCAGGCGAAAGTATGCTTTCGTTGAATGTTCCCAAGGAACAAATGTATCCGATGAAGTTAAAGGGCATTTCCGTTTGTTTTCAAATGTTGAAGCAAATTCTTAGCGGCTACTATGTGAATTTTGGCGTGTTTAAACTGTACGGTGACAATGCACTGGATAACGTGCTGAACATGACCGCCAAGTTGATCCTTACCATCCCACATGAGGACATTCTGGTATGTTTGGATATTTTTATTTATTTATTTCAACTCACTACGGTTTTTAACACGTGTTGCAACACGTTGTGTTTATCCTTTTTGCAGGTTTATCCGAAACTTTCCCTGTCGTACTACACGCTCATTCAGTGCTTGGCGCAGGATCACATCTCCTACCTGTCCACGCTAGAACCTCCCCTGTTTTTGTACATTCTGGAAAGTATATCTCAAGGATTGAATGCGTTAGGTAAGTGGATCCAATAGTGTGATTCTCGCTGGAAGGCATCACCGTTTCGTATTCATTTATTCTACGGTTTAAATTTGCAGAGCCTGTAGTTTGTTCCGGTTGCTGCCAAACTTTAGACCATATTGTGACGTACATCTTCAAACAACTGCAACTGAATGGTATGTTTCAGTGTAGCGTTTATTTGCTCTCGTGATGCGTTTTGTTTTTGCTGAAAATAATCCTAAATCTGAGTTTAATGTGCGAAAAGAGTGGAACAATGCATAAAAAAAGTTTTCCACAGGCAGGTTCCACCGAGATTTGAACTCGGATCGTTGGATTCAGAGTCCAAAGTGCTAACCATTACACCATGGAACCTTGTTAGGGAGGCAAGGTTTGACTCGATATAAGAAATTCGATACCGACATGTTGAGCTATTGAAATCAACAAAACTTGTCAGTATAAATTTAAAACAAAAAAAAAATCAAATTCTTCTAGCCTATTAACAGCATTATGGGTGGATTTGTCAGGGATTTTTTGTCCAGTAACTATTGGGAGTGATAGCGCGCAGTGTATACTTTCGGAAATTTTAGATTTCACAAATCAACAATTAACGCACATGTTTTCACGCATCGCTAGTGTCTACATTCCCAAACAAGAAGCTCCGGCAGGCGGTACCGCCGGAGAACAACATGTTCCTCAAGGTGATGGAACTGCATCCGGAAATTCTGCAGGGATTGCTCTCCACTATGATGAACATTGTCATGTTCGAAGACTGCAAACACCAGTGGTCCATGTCCCGACCCTTGTTGGTGTTAATTTTGCTGTACGAGGATTACTTCCGGTAAGCATGAAGAAAGTTGGTGTAGTTGGTTTTTACAATAATTTGTCATTGTTCTTGGCAGTCGAATCCGTGAAACGGTCATACAATCGCAACCAGTCGCTAAGCAACCAACCATGGCACGACTGTTCGATATTTTGATGGACGGAATTGAGCGCAACTTGCTCATTCGGAATCGTGACAAGTATGTCTATTTGCCATATTTGGCCTCTATGCTTAAGCTGCGAAAAAGAAGAAGAAGAAAAACACTGATGAATGCTTTTTCTCCTTTCCAGATTCACTCAAAGTTTGTCCCAGTTCCGTCGTGACATAAACGAATGTCTCAAGATCAGCCCTCAGGCAAATTCATCGGCGAACGAAATGGTAGTTTCTTAATATAACATATATTTTTGTTGTACCAATCGATGCAAATTTAACCAGCTTCTAGTAATGTTGCTTATGGAACTTAACTAATTTATTTTCTGTTTCTTCTCCTTAATTCTTCCTTCCTTCCTAACACTATCCACGGTAACACCTCAACTGGTAACTACCTGGCATTGTGACTGTAATGTGCGCGGTGTTGCTGTTTGTCTGTTTTCTTCCTTTTTAGGATGACTAAAATAAGGAAACGCAGGGTGGCGGTGCTGTGGCTGATCAGGCATACGCCGACACGACTGAAGCAGAGATGAACACAGGAAGCTTTGTGATCCTGTTCGATGTTTAGATGCCCTCGTAACGAAAAACGAATGGCCCTTGGCGAACCGGATGTGTCCAGCGAGAGTTGCAGACGTGTGCAGACATACATTTCACACTGGCACAATTGCGATGATCTTTATCCGTGGTGAATTTTGTTAGAAATCGAAAACAGAAACCACAGTTTAACAATAAGTGAAAACCCGTGTACGGCACCCCGAGAGCTTGGATATCGTCGTCAAGCATATGCCGATGCAAACAGTGGCTCGGTTAAAGAATAATTGTTGTGTTAGAAAGTGTGTGCTACATTGGATAAGCGTTCGTTTTTTTAAGAAACAGCCGCATTACTTTTAGGACAACCCCTGAGTGGCGGTGAATGATGAGGTGAGAGGAAAACATTTCTTTTTCATTTCTTGTGCGGTGTATGAAGGCGCGGCGCTCTATGAATTGTTTCAATGAATCTGGGACGGCGTTTCAAAACATGTTTTGTAAATGCGCTATCTTTAAACATGCATGCAGTACAGGGTAATGAGTTGCGGCATTGCGTGGTGCCCGGAAAAGTGTGTTTCTGAGTTCCGAAAAGATCGAAAGAGGACCACAATTTTTACACTAAGTAAAGTAGCTTGTCCATTATTCATAAATTTCTCGAAACTACAATAAATGGATTGGCTGTTGCTCTCAAAATCTTAAATTCATCCCCCAAAAATATCGCAAAAAACAAGAAAAAAATTGCCCGTTCTGGAAGGAATGGCATAAGATAATTTCCATAGTAGATACTTTCTAACCGCCCGAATGCAGCCTCACACCGGTTTGCGTATTTAATTTGGAACCGAAGTAGACATTTTCATACCCCTCCATTTTTTTGTCGCTTTATTCCAGTTTTTCACATAGCCTACCATGCAAAACTACCATGCAACGAAAATCATTTTTGTCCAAACGATTGCAGTTCGGTTACCTAAGAGGCAATTTTTCGTTTACAATAAGGTATTCTGGATGGAAATGTGGTTCGGATTTTTTTTTTTTAGTGGAGTGAATAGTATGTAAAGGCCTGCCTCGTAAAGGTATCGCATAACGAAAGCATTAGAACATACAAACTTATATAAAATGTTTTTTTTTTTCTTGAACTCATTATCTCCTATAAATATTTGAATTTTCTTTCTTCTGTTTCTACAAATTTGCGTGCATCACACCATCACGTATTCCGGGGTCACCATTAGTTAAGACAAACATACACACACGGGTACTGGTACAACTGCAACTTGCGTCAAATTGAATGAATGAACAAATCTTGGGATGTGAAAGGGTAGGAATAATTTTCCCTTAGTTTGGAGCGTAAATTAGCGACAAGGCGAGATATGCAGCCGATCAAGTAATGGAGGAGAAATTTAACGAAACAAATGTGACCAGATTTACGCAAATGGTAATAATCGGTGATTCAATCTATTCACTGCTTCTATGGTGTGTGCTGTTTTTGCATGATGATGTGTGTGTGTAACGGTCGCAGGAAAAGGACGCGGAGAAATCATGGAAATAGCTTCTGGGAGCGGCGATCATTTTGTATAGGAATTATGTAACCCGATAAGAAGTTTGAACAACATGAACATGAAGTAAGAGACTAGCTATTAAAACTGTTATAAGAAGAGGAAGAAAAGCATGGCTAGGATGAAACTCGGGGTTGTTCTAGACAACGAAAAATGAAAAAAAAAATACAGCCACACATAGACACACCACATGGACGTAAGAAAAAGAAGTATCGGATATTAGATTTTATAAACAAAACGCATAAAAAACACCATCTGAACTTTGTCTGGATTTGGGCTTTAATTTATTGATCCGTACGTGGGAAGGACAGCAGCGTCTCTAGACTCTAGGCTAGGAGGTATAATCTCCCGGTCCGTCATTCCTGGAGTGGTTTGGCAGTCTTTTCTTTGTCCTCCGTGAGGGCTCGGGCGTCGTGCAGGAAGACGGGCACCTCGAGCCCCTGCATCTTGGCGGCCCGCGTAAAGCCCTCGTTCGATGTCACCGTCACGGCGCGGTGGTAGAGACCGAAAGCAAACACCTGCAAGCTGCGGGGCCGTATTTTGCCACCCAGCTTCAACGACTGCAGTTCCTTTGGTGCCTGCTCAAGCGGTACGTCCGGTAAGATCTGTATGCGGCTGAATAGTTCCTTGGCGCGCTTCTTTTCCTGCTCTCCGCCCAGTATCGAGAGGATGTCGTTGAACGAATCGTACGCTGTTTGGCAGCAGATCAGTCGCCGGCCTTCGAACAGCTGCTCGAGCACGGGCTTCACCGGTTTGCCCCGCTCCCAGCGGGCCTGCTCCGAAAGGAGCGGTTGTTTGAACTCCCACGCGGCCGAACCGTTCGTCATTGCACTGCAGTACGCTATGAGCGTTGTTACGTCCACATTCAGTAGTCGAATCTCGTCCTTCGGGTTGTTGTAACCATCGACGGAAGAGGAACTGGAGGCGGCCTCCGTCGAACACTCGCTCCGCTCCTCTTCAGTCAGCATCACCCGGATGCCGATCCGTTGCAGCTCCTCGATCAACTCGTCGTCCAGTTTGCTCAGGAAGCGGAAGACCACCGTCGGCGGACGGAACATGTACGGGAAATTGTTGGCCGCCTGGATGTACTCCTCCGCCTGTTCCAGAATCGATTTCGAGCCGTAGCTCGTTCGGCCGTATACGGCGTCACTGAGCGATTTAGGGTTGCGTGCGATTACCTTTATCCAGGTTGCGCCTTCATCGCACACGATATCTACCCGCAGGGGGCAGGCGCGGTCTTCCACCGGGAGCGGATAGTCCACATGCTTCACTTCTGCACTCAGCAGCAAGCAGTCCACCAGACAGCCAAAGTGCGTCAGATTGCTGCAAAGGATGTGATTGATTGTGACCGTCCTGCTAGCCTTCACCCGGTTGAGGAACTTAAGCTCTTGGCTGATTTTTTTCTGGATTTTCTTCACTCCCTCTATCGAGTCGAGCTGCGACAGATCCTTGAGTAGCTTCTCGCCGAGATCAATTTTCTCCTGCGCCAGTTGCGTCAGCTCGTCGACCGTGTATTCATTACTTTGCATCGTTAGTCACCGAACAGGGAGCCGTGGTTGGCTGGAGGTGGTTCGCTCAATTCACTTTAACGAAGTTCTTCGATAAATTCATAAGCTAAAACGACTTGGCAGGCGATTATGCGTAAGATATAAACAATACTAAGACCCAGTAGCCAGTGATTTTCTATTTTGTTTTGTTTCCTGATTCTCGACAACTGTCAAATTTGACAGTGTTTGTCAGAGTATCTCTGTGATCAGCTGTTTGAGGCAACAAACATATTTCATCAATTTGTTTATTTTTTTTTTTTCTGTCGAGTCTGTCTGGCCGTTCAAACACGTTAGGAGGAAAGGGAACCTTTTTTTAAATACAAATATTCTACCATCATACAAAAGCTGAAATCAAAAGTAAGATCGGAGTGGATCCATTCTTTTCAAATAAAAAAAATCAGTTCGTCTTCTACTTGTGTTGATGCTTCTAAACAAAGTTGTTTGGTAAAAATTTCCTTACTTTAATCAATGAAGTGAGGTGTAAAATAAACGCTACCCGCCCCCGGGTGGGCTCGAACCACAAACCTATCGGTTAACAGCCGAACGCGCTAGCCAATTGCGGAGGCACATTTTGTGTAGGGTTAGCATGTTCAACGGCTGGCGCAATCAATAACACTATCACAATTAACAAACGTTTTATCAATATTCAACTTCGATTTTAAATTAAAATGATTTTAAATTAAAATTTTACGGACCTGGTCAAATTTACAATGTGCAATCACGAGGAATTTGGCATGATCAAAAGACACGAATCCATAACTTGTTAACTATGTTTTGTACAGGTGAGCAGAATGAGTCACAAAATCATAAAATGTTTGTTTGACCTTGGAAGTTCAGGGGATGCGAAGATGCTTCTGTGCTGCTTTCGTTGCACACCGCTGCAATGATGATGCCTTAAAAACGGATCCCTGAAGAGGCTTTAGCAGCTTGAGCTGTAAGGCTTTACACTTTCTCGTTGGTTTGAAACCCATAACGATTAAGTGGTGGCTTCATTATCAACCCACTGACCGAGTGTATGGGTTTATTCCTATCATATTCGTATCATAACAGTTTGTGTGTAAATTAGAGAAAATTAAAGTGAATATCATCCGTTAGTAAATGTTAGGAATTGAATCAATATAACCCTCAGCTACATAACACGCGTCGGTGGTGTAATGGTCAGCATAGTTGCCTTCCAAGCAGTTGATCCGGGTTCGATTCCCGGCCGACGCACTGAACTTTTTTGATGATTTTTCTTAACGTCAGAAATAGAAAACGTATGCCAAATAGCCAAACCCCACACCCACCACCACCCCAACGTTTTTTATAGCATTATTAATAATATCTTCGATTAACCACAAAAAACACAAATTTGAATTACTCCAAGATAATAAAAGGCATGAATAAAAAGGTATTTTTTCCGTTAAAGTTTAAGCTACGGTTGTCACGTCTACCCTCTATTTGCGAGTTTCTAGGATTTTGAACTACCCCAGAACCTTGCGTTGAAAGACCCAACATGAGTAAATTTTACGTGAAGTTTGTATGAGGGGTTCTCGAGAGAGGAGGGGTTGCTAACACCTCACCATGTTTCTCCCCGCCCCCAAAAACCCATGTTTATCAAAACTCCCGCCGATCGGTGTAATAGTTTCGGCTTGTATTAGGGGACAAATAGACACCAAGTACTTTATATATGTAACATGTCTCCTGATAAACCAAAAATATGTCACCATGCTGCTGATATATTTACAGTGATTTTTAGGTCCACAAAGAAACCGACGTTTATTTTTGATCATAACAGTTCCATCATTGTTCCATCTCTGACACAAGTTGTTGATGAGATACGTTTCATCTAATCTTAGCGATTAATTCTAAAACATTTGTTTTCCCTACAAATTATAGTGGTCGTTACTGTGATGAGTGAGGTGTGTCTCAATGTGTCCAAGCAAATTCATCAGACCAGACAGTGCTTGTCTTTAAAAATAAACTATTTCCTTTCTATCAGAGAAGAAAAAACAATCCTGTGGATCGAAAAAACTAACAGAACTTATTTCAAAATGTTCAATTTGTAGTTTTAAAAATGGCAAAAAATGCTTGCGGTTAGCCAAAGCCAAAAAAAAAAGCTCCTAAAGTTCCTAGTCATAAAGGCTAATGATCTCATTGACTCGCCTCTTTGTAGTCAAAGATACGACCGTGCTCTGTCGATCGCATGGTAGTATCGAACATGCTTGTCTATAAATATGTTTTTCTTATAACAATGGTATCGGTACGGTACCCTTTTACTTATTGTTATCGTTGCTGATGTTGCTACACGAAACTGAAATGAGCAGACATAATTTAAACATGAGTCGCGTTAAGTAATACCCTCAGCAGGATAAATGGTACTTACCGTCCTCGACGCTCTTGTCCGATGATTTACGAGCGTAGCTCTCATGCGGTTCAGCCGATACAACCAGCTCTTTGGTTCCGCCCTTTGAATGAGACTCCGATTCGTCATTAGACTCGTCTTCTTCGGTCATATGACTGTGTGGATGTGTGTCGACTTTGGCCTTATTGGATTCCGTGTCTTCAGCGTTGCAAGTCGTGGCGGCAGGAGTCGTCGTTCGAGTCCCTTCAACTTCTGTTTCCTCGTCATGGTCCGGCGGTATGTGGTTTGCTGCCGACGCCTTGTTCGAACCGGATCGACCATCTTCCTCGTTATCGTACGAGCTATCGATGATTTCCTCCTGCTCCACATCGAGCCAGGCGGAGCTGGATGGATCCTCTTCTTCCACGGTTTTCTGCTCATCGTCAGTCGCATCACCATTATCATCGGGGACATCCTCGCCTCGGGCAGCTACGTGCTCCTCCATTGGGTCCGGATGTAGTGTAAGCCGCAACCGTTTAGCATCGGGTAAGATGGGATCGTCGTCATCCATTCTAGTGTCGCTCGCCATGAAATCCTCAGGATCCTCAATTTCTCTCTCTTCCAGCGATGTTTTGCAGGGAAACACGAAGGAGTTGTCGCCGGCACGGGGTGTAATACTGGGAAGCTGCTCTACAACTCTTTCCGGACTCGTCCGCGTCGTCACTGTAGCCTCGATGTTCTCTTCGCAGATGTGCCTTCCGTGGGACAAGGAGATGAGTTTTCCACTGGCAAGGAGCAGCTTTTCGAACTGACATAATTTATTTTTACAGCAATACACCCGACCACCGCCGGTATGTTTGTTGGCTAAAGTGTACACAATGCCTTTTTGCTCGAGTAGTATTTCGCTGCTGTTATGCTGATCCAGAATTTTATAGTCGAATGTACCACCCTCCATCGCTGCTGGTTCCTCAACTTCTGGTTCCTCTTTCAAAGCCGATGGTTCCAGGTGCTGCTGCTCGGTCAACTGTACCTTGCGCTGCACTTTCTCCTCCAGTTCTCTGGCCTTACGTTTTATCTTCCTGACGCTGGTGCTCGAGTAGGCGCGTGTTTCTGCCAGGCTCGGAGGATTCGGTATCATGGGATCCGTTTGTCCCGGCATTTGGTCTGGGTGCGAATGGGGTTCGTTGTTGTGTGGGATGATCGTACCGTCGGACAGCCGGAGCAGACCGGCGCGGCACTTGCACTCGTTGGTTCGCGCACTGCACCGCCAGTACTGCTTGCCGTCGCTGCGCGTGTGATAAAAATAGTACCGATTGCCAAAGTACCAGAACGACCGGCGCCCGTGAGCCTTCTCAAACTGCGCCATCGAGATTGATTGGACGATGGTAGCGGGAGCAATAGACCCCCCCTTCGTCCCAGAAACCACGAGCTTGATTGGTGCAGCAGCAGCAGCAGCGGGGGGCGAAACCTTTGCTGCCATGGTGGTTCCGTTCAGTATCCTCAACCGCTGCGTAGGCACCACCTTCATCTTATTGCCGTGGCAGTGCGCGGGCTGAGGAGTCTGCACCTTACCATTCTCCAGGCGGTACACCATCGCGCTGCAGGAAGGAAACTCCACGCAGCGCCACAAGCTGGAGTTATTGGGAAGCGTACGCTTGAACTGATACCGGTGTCCGTCGACGACCATGTAAGCCGTCGGATCGTCCACCACGCGCCCCAGCGGATGGTCGTGCTTGCCCGGGCTACTGACGCGACCGTTCGGTAGCATCATCAGCGGAACGAAGCACCGCTTGCGAAACCGTCCGCCGTCGGCTTTCTTTTCATAGCCCACCGTCGACTGGCAGTACCAGCGCGAGGAACCGTCCTCGCGCGAGCGACTTATGTTGTTGTTGTAGTACCGATAGCCCTGGAAGGTCATCACCGCCGTTCCGGCGCTGGTTTCGACTATCCGAAAGTCCGTCGATCCGCGGCCCAGATCTTCCATCTGTTGCAGATCGTGTGGTATATGGCGCCTATGATTCTGTTCCACGGCATGCACGAGTCCGGATGGGAGTAGCTCCACCGATGCATCGCACTGCTCCAGGAAGCAGTTGTATATGGAACAGGTGCGACCGTCCGCCGTTTCCCTCTTGCCGGCGAATGTGTACAGCGAGCCAGCGTAGGATAGTGAAATCTTTCCGTCCCTCCTCCTTAGGAAGGTGTAATCTTCGGTGGTAATGCCCGTCTCCTCTGGTGATTCCGTGTCACCTGCTGCCGCTTGGTCCACTAATGGCTGCGGTTCGTTTTCCGCCTCGATAGACCTTTGGGGTTCCGTCCTTTCTTCCCGTTTCCGACCGCCTGCTGCCTGGACGGTGGGCACTGGGGCTGCATGATTATGGGTTACGTCCTGGCGGAGATGGAAATGTCTCTCGCGCGGGTTGTAGTACCCAGCGGCAAGGCACCTTAGCTTCTGCATACGACACCGGTAGACCATCCAGCCGCTCGACAGCTTATTATGCGACCAGTAATGGTAACCGCCATGGTACAGCGTTACACCCCTGCTGGAGCGCTCGAAGTGGAAGTCGGTGAGGGCAGGTCCCGCGTTCAGCATAAACATTAGCGATTTTTTTCTCGGCGTCAGTGATAGCGAAGGCACCTCCGGGGCATCCACCTTCTCGGGAATGTCGGGATCGTGGGTGTGCGGTACATTCGTGTATGCAAAGATCCTGGTTCGGCTCGGATTCAGCTTGATCATAACGGAGCAGTGTGAAGTTGTGTGGTGCACGCACCTGTAGAACGTGGAACCATCGCGATTCTCATTGGTCCAGTTGTAGCGGTGCCTCCGGAAAGCGATCGTTTTCGCGTTACGTCCGACGAACTTGAAATCCTCACTGCCTGCCGCGTTCAACCCCACCTGGGCGTCCGACCGATACAAAGCAACCGTGGTGGTGTTGTTTTTCTCCGGGCTGGCGGCTTTGGAACGGCTCGGCAACACCCGCGGCCCGATTGGCTTGTGCGTGTGGGGCAGTGAGTTGGTGTGCTCCACTATTTTGCCATTGTTGCGACAAAACAGGGCCGCCCGGCACGCTTTCGTCTGGAAGAGCGCACAGCGCCAGTGCTCTCGTCCGTTCGGTTTGACGGTCCGCATCGTGTACGTGTGTCCGCCATACTTGATCGTCTTGGCAACCTGGACGGACTGTTTCGCCTGCATCTCGCAGAAACACTGCTGCACCAGATCATCGAAGCTCGAAAAGTTTTCATCCTTCGCCCTAATCGGTTCGGCCCACCGCATCGTGTGCCCGTTTTGCTCGTGGTTGTGTGAAAGATGGTGTACCTCGGTTGGTAAAACGGTGCCCGCCTTGCTGATGTAGAACCGCGCAGTGCAGCGCTTGTTGGCGCGACACTTCCACGAGGTGGTACCATCCGTTTGCCGGGAACGAAACGAGTACCGGTAGTCCTTGTAGACGAGGGTCAGCTGTCCTCGAGCCGTTTTGTACAGCTGGAACGTTCCATCGTGGCCGGGGAATGAGTTGCGGCGCGATGCCGGACAAACCTTCTCTATGGCACCACCATGGTTGTGGGGCGTTTCGTGGAGTATTCTCGGCTTGTCCCCGTTTTGCTGCAGCCTGACCTTCACCACCGCTTGGCAACCAGTCGCCTCAGCACACTCAAACTGGGCAACAACACCGTCGGAATGCATTTTAGTTTTCTTCCATAGGTGCTGTTTGTAGAGCAGCGAGCTGTTCGTGATGATTACCTTTGGAGAAGAAACATTTTCCTTGCTCGAGGAAGGTGACCGGTCCCCATCGGGATAGCGCACCGCGTCCGGCAGCACCGACAGAGGCGGATGCTTGTGTCCCATGTCGCGGTAACTGATGCAGGAACCGTCTTGATGGACGATTGCACTGGCCGGGCACGTTCCTCCGGCCATCATGCATCGCCAAACGATCGATCCGTCGGCACGCGTACTCGATTTGCTGTATCGGCACTGCTGAAAGATCAAACACTCGCGGTTGTTCCGGTTCAAGGCGTAGTAATAACCGTGCGAGTTTGTAATCCCGTCTTGGGCAGTTCGAGAAGAATTGTCGGCAACCAGCTTACCCTTGACCGGTTTTCTTTCCAGGGTTGTGTTGTTATTTTCCGAAATATATCCGCTTGCACTAGCATCGTCGTCTTCCTCTTCATCTTCTTCCAGCCGGTCATGATTATGGATTATGTTTATTAAAACTAGTCTTCCATCCGACAATGTCTTGACGGAAGCTTTGCACGTTTTCTTGTTCATCAGACATATCCACTGGATGGACCCATCCTGACGCGGAGTGTGCCTACAGTACCGGTAGCCCCGGAACAGCAGACTTTTCGTGAAGCGCCGATTTTGGATAAACCGATAGCCGGCTTCCGCTCGCGATAGCACTTCCTTGCTACCCGCGACGCTATCGTCTGCGGAAACACCCAGCGTGAAATTAAGCAGCGTGCGCATATTGGCGTCCGGGTCATCCTCCTCCTCGAGCAGAACGCCACTTCCGACGGTGTCGTCAACGTCGTTACCGACCTCACTATTTAGCAAACTGTCGTCGATTATTGGCTCATCGGTTTCCGGCGGAGGAGAATGGCTGTGATCGACCTGATCCAACTTGGAGATGGTTTCGTTCGGGTACATCACTATACTCGCCCGACATCCCACTGATCCCCGGGAACACCGCCACAACGACGACATGTCGCTGCGAACGCTGTTCTTATTGTACCGATAGCCGGCGTGCATCAGGGTGGTTCCGTTCTTTTTGTTACGCACGAAGTACCACTCGCTGGAAGTGAACGTTTCCTCGTCGATGTGATATTTTGTTACGACGGCCTGTTCGGTTGCCGGGGCAGCCGGCACCTCGTCAACGTTGGTGGCCATATGATTATGACGCACGGAATTCATCCACTCTAGCCTTCCGTCGGGATACTGAAACAGTCCGGCGTGGCAGGTCTTGCGGTTCATCTTGCATACCCATTTAATGGAACCATCGGCACGCACCCGAACTTTGCAGTATCGATAGCCCTTGTACACCAGCGCCTGGAAACCTTTCTTGTTCGTGACAATACGATAGTCAGCATCTTTCCGTTTCTTCACTATAGCACCTTTTGTGGCACATTTGACCGGTACATTGACTGTTACACTGGCTCGTGGTTTATGCGAAGTCGTGGCTTCATCTGCTGCCTCTTCCCCTTTTATCGAACCATCGGTAATCATGTTCGAGGTGCTGTTTTTGACCTGCAATTGATTATGCTCCACGTCTTTCGGTGTAATCGGCAGCTCGGACTTTTCATGATTGTGCACATCGGCGTTTGGGATGTACACCTTCCCATCATCTTCCAGAGACGCTTTCGCCTTACACTGGGGAGCATTAGCGCAGCGCCACAATGTGCTGCGATCCGCTCTGGTGTAAAACTTCATGTACCGGTGACCACCAACGATGAGTGTTTTGTTCCCTCTTGCCGAAGGCATAAACTTGTAGGCAAATGTTCCGTTCGCATTGCGCCTTCGCTCCGTATGGCTGACGGTAACATGGTCATGCCTACCGAACACAGAAACCGTTCCATCCCGGTACTGCTCGGCATTCGCCCTACATCGGTCGTAGTTTTTCCGGCAGCGCCACGTTACCGTGCCATCGACACGGGTGGTTTCGCGTACGAAATTATGACCGTCCGCGTGCAGCCGGGTTCGATGCTTCGAATTTTTTACTATTTTGTAATCGAATCGTAAGTGCTTGACAACGTTATCTGACTTCGAATTACTGTACCGTTTAACCATTGTGTGACCGGACTCCCCAGCATCCAAGGAAGAAGCCGATATGTCTTGTTCCGTTGTGGCGGCATCCCTCCTTAAGGCTTTTTTGCTATCCTCCTCTTTCGGAGATCCGCGTTTAGGCGCTACCTCCGTGTTGATAACTGAGGTATCTTCAATCACTGGGATTAAGCCGGAGTTCATTGATGTCTCACCGTAGCTTCGATCGGGATCTTCCATGTCTGTCCAGCCGTAGGAATCGTCGATGTCCTCGGGCTCCTGCTTAATGTGCAATCGGAAGTCAGCGTCATTGTCCTGCGATAAAAATTATTAAAAAATGTTAAAAATAATTAAATTGCCTACTATCAATGGAATCTTACATCGTCATCACTTTTTTTGTCGTATTTTGAGATATTTCGTATCCCGATTGATTCAAACGAGTGTTCCGGTGACATAAGCTCCAACAAATTATGGTCCTCTTGCTCGGAGGGTCCTTGGTTCATCGTGGAGTGCTAAGAAATGAAAATAAACAATTAAATTCATTTTATCGATACAATGTATTGTGTGCCCTTATTATCGTTTATTCCATCTAACATCATTGGCGATGCCAATGCTTCGCGTGTAAGTTTCTCCGCTATGTCCAAATACCGTGGGTGAGAAATCAAGACTACAAGGCATAAGAAGAAACATGATGAAGTTTACGTTAAGGCAAGGCTGTGTATGGTATAACGTATCTACCGTATCCAGTTTTTTACATGGATATTTCTTAATAAGAGAATTAAAAAAAAAGGTTTCTAAGGAAATATGATAAAAAGTTCATAGTTGAAGGATAGAGAGTTTAGGAACTAGGTTATTCCTACTTGTTCTTCTATTAATTGAATTTTCCGTGCCAAGAAAAATCGTACGTCGCTGGCTGATATCGCCTTGAAGCATTTCCAAACTTCAAATAGTCCCCGAAAAGGAAAGACTTTCGAACTTTTCATCATCTAGAAGAATTGGACTGAGTCAGTTCAACAGATAGTGGCGTAAAACTAGCACATGCTATTCGCCTTCTCTTTCTCGCCAACACGGCAGAAGGCCCAATTCGGCATTGCTCTCTTGTTCCGACGACCCGTGAGTCGGTCGTGGTGATACAGCCAGCTTGCACACGTAGGTAGGCAACAAAATGGCGAATGAGACTCACACAACGCACACCATACTGCGCGGTGTAGAGGAACATAATCCGACTTCCAGAAAAATCTAAAGCTCGCCCGGATCCTTTGCTATTTTGTCCTCAAGAAGTTCAGACTTTCATATTTTACTACAATTTTGCTTTCTGGACCTTAGTCAAGGAAGTATTCCGTAAAGCGTACATGTAGAATTATTCGAAAGGAAATGGAAACATGTTGGTTGCTATTGTATAGAAACAAAGCAATCCAATTTTGCAAAGACCAGGTTTCCCTTTCGCATAGAAACAAGCGACAACTTATATCGGAACATGCGCACGATTGGCAGTAGACAAGAGGAAGCAAAACTTTTACCGCTCTATAGTATAACTCTAGCATTAACGTTACAGCGACAGCATTCGAAATTCCTACAGCAGTCGGTACTTACCTCGGGTTGGCCAAACGAATTATCAAACGACTCGTCGATGGCACTGGCATCGGCATGAACATCGCTGTGCGTATCCAGTGGCACCAGTTCGTGTGGTCCAAAATACTCGGAGTCGTCCGGTTCACACTTTACTGATACCACTGGAACCAACGACGATGGACGGGCTGGTGCACTTCGCTCCAGATACTGCCGCTTCCATTTCCGGTGCAGCACGTCATTGGTGCGGCACTGTTCCCGGTACTGGAAAAAATCTTCAATCTTTCCCTCGCAGGCAGAACATATCAGCGCATCGGAATCCTCGCCGTGGGAGATCTGTGGAGGTACCGGGTGTAATGCAATGGTGCAAGGTCGTAATCGAATCGGGGTTGGTGATACGAGAAACGGTCAGTATTTTTAGCAACAGACTTCCCTCACTGATGCACATCACAGTTAAGTTACGGTTAGCGTTATGCGAGGAGTTTTGGTAGTCATCTAGAGCAAAAGAACTCTCGCGAGTATGCCACATCACTGGCGATGATTCAATCGAATTAAGATGTTCATGGACTGCCAATGGAAACAGGGGGGGAACCAAAATAGCACTTACCTGAACTGTGGTGCAGTTGTATATCTTACGAAGAAGCAGCTCCTCTTTATATCCACCGGGGAAGAGCTCTCGAAGCTCCGAATCGTTACTGCAACACAAGCGGCACAGACCATCGGCGGTGTGGTCTTTGTAGGGTGGTTTCTCCGACTCAAAGGAACTATCTGGTTGCCTAAGTAAACTACGCCGAAAACTACCTTCCATCTTGATGTTAGGCACGCAAGTCTGTCGCCTGTCTGTTCTCCGCTTTGCTCCGCGACTGTAGCTAGTCTTTAGTCCAAGAAGAGTAAAGATACACGATTCACTATACAAGTTTAGTAGAACAGAATATCACTTGAATGTGTGCGAATAGAGACGAATTTAACGCTTTAAAGTCACAAAACATCACGCGAGGTCGCAAGTTTATTCCGCACTTGGTGTGCTCTCATTAGGTTTTCTCGTCGAAACTGGGCATTTCTTTTGAAACGTCAAACCATTCACTGTTCCATCACTACCACTACAACAACACGCTCTTTACAAATTGACGTCGAATGCTTGGTGGTATTGGAAGCGCGTTTGTCGGATGCGGTGATGCTTCCAAACCTTTTCCGCGGGAAATTAAACATTCTTCGGCAGCGTTCAGCAGTGCAAACCTGTTTCACTGGGGCCGGTTTCAAGGACTACGAGTGTGTCCTCAATTTTCTCATAGATCAAAGGACATGCCAAGAAATGTTAATGTGGTACTTGGAATGGTCAAATAATAATATTGTGTGACATACTCCTTACAATCCTAGTCTACTCTTAACAAATTAGCTATGGAAGGTATGCAGCTTCTTCGTTTATTAGCTGTTTTCAATTAATAATAGTTTTGGTACTAGCGAGAAATGTCTAGGCTACTGCCATCCAAACGCAGTGAGGATTTGATATAAGGAATTCCCAAATCCATACTACTTACACAACTAATGTGAACGTTTTATTCCTCAAGAATTGTTCTGCTGTGCCTGTTCTGTTTTCTTTGTGCTTGTGCCATTGGCAAGCTGATCGTTTAATGGTACTTACGTGATAACAGGTCAACTTAAAATGATTGGCAAACTTGCAGGATTCTTTGGAGTTGGCACTAAGCACAACATTAATCGTTATGAATACACATGCCGGCAATATCCAGGCTAGTCCAGGTTTGATACTGACAGAAACCGCTTGCTTACGCTTGGTCAAGGTATGTGTGCCTGGAGAAATGGGTAGTTTTTTCTTTCTTTTTCTATATATTCATCACAAACTACAACTGTCAATTCTCGTGATGTGTTTGTTTGCACCATTTTCTTGAATACTTGTATGTGCATCGAGAAGACTTGAAACATTTTATTCGTGACCCACTACATTTTTCCTGACATTGGTGAATTTCTTCGATTTATATTGATTAATGAAGTACGAATGCAAGGCACTATCATTTTTTTCCGCAAACCTCGTTTACAAAAGTCTGATACGTTATACGTTTATCGATTATTTGTTCGCATTTTTGTGTCGTAGAGCTAATAATCCGTCTGCTTAGCGTACTAGGGCTGGCAAACGGGATAGACTTAGCAACCTATCCCACGTTAGAGTCCACAAAGAAAGAAGCCAAGAACGAGGCGGCAGTGCCTGCTGCCATAGTCCATTACGGCGATCCTTGGCGAAACGTTCGGCTTGCGCCAGTGAGCGGTAGTACTGATACAAATGGACCTTATGGACATCTTTTCGGTTTCCTAACGGGGCCGGCACTGCTACTGTCAATTTTGCAAATCCAAGGCTTAGAAGAGCTTCACCGACGTTTATGTTCTTCTTCGAATCGTTTAGAAATACACGGCATTCCGCGTGTGCTTGGGTGGACGATGCAACCATGGGCACGAAACATATATCCTTCCCAGCTACCACCGACTGCAGCCAAGAGTACCCGTTGGCGTTGATTTCAATGCCATTCACCTTGATAGGTATGACTTTCTTTGACCAAAATATTATATTACCGGGTGGTCTATGCCTCACAACAAGCAGAGGACCGTGTTGCAAGGAAGGTTCGATTTTGGTCACTTTTCCATACTGCGGTATCTGCTCGCGGACAAAATGTTTCGGTATGTCTGATGCTTGTCCGAAACGAGTAAACTAGAAAAAACGAATATATTATTAAAATAGATTAACTTATTCCCCTAGATAAACAACACTGTACTCACTGGACGGATTTTTCTATAAGCCACAATGAAAAGTATGCCTGACACGGTGTAGCTCACAATCTGTAAAAATATTACCACACCACCGGCTAGTGAATCAACAGGTAGAGTAAAATCAATGGCGAAAATCTTACTTCCACGCCTTTCGTATCGGCATGCATGAAGTCCGAATACCGCTGGAACCAACTCGCACCAGCCGCTGCAGTCTTCTCTGCCATTCTTCCTTTCGAATTTTTGCGCAAATTCTTACAGACTGGTCAAAGTTGAAGGTCACAGACAAGGCAATTGACGTATTATCCGGGCGTCAGCCAAAAATGTATCCGAGGATTAGAAGTGGGACACCCACAGTTCTTTCAAAAAATGTTTTTTGCTGAATAAAATAAACAACACAAAAATGACGTATTGCAGTTTCATAACAAAAGTCTGTAGGGTGGCAAATCTTGCCTGCACCCATCACGATCGTACCGTTCCTGGACTATTGGCGTTTTTGTTAAGATTTTTCGTATTCATAATCTTGCTTCTTTTTAATCCTATCACCTGCTTCATCATGGCATATGAACTTAGAAGAAATGGTCATTAGTTTGCCAACTAAGCATCGCCGTTGTAAATCTGTTTTTGGCAACAGTTGGTTGAAACGGTTGAACGGGAAAAAGTTAGTCCAATTGTCGTATCCACTATGTTCTGGATCCAAATTTTTGGTACACCCTGTCCTACGATTCGTTGTTCGTTGCGATGTTTTGAAGTGCCTAGTGAAGATCTTCACTTCACTTCATCGACTCGAGTGTTGTCGGTGATTTCGAAATTAGACGATGGTTTCGAAATGTCATAGAAAACTAATTTGCTATTACCATGTGTGCACGTGAATTTGAATTTTACTCGAGATAACGGTAACAATAGTAAACTTTAAAGTTCCTGGGCAGTAAAACGTTTGAAACGTTTTTTTACACTTATTTATAATGAAAATTGTTGAAAAGAACCAACGCAAGTCAAGAAATGAACTTAGGATTAAATACTTATTTTATAGCAAAGCACGAAGCTACCAGAACTGTACGATAGGACACGAATTATGATCCGTTAATATAGAAAACTTCTATCACTGCACTCATAGCGACTGGACGTGTTTTATTCTAAGCTCCTCATACGCATAACAATAAAAATGTACTGGATTGTATGGAAAATTTGGTATTTATGGGTATTTTCTGGAACTTTCGAATAATTTAACATTCCTATTCCACTAGGTGAACAGTGGAAATGCTCTACCAACTTATGAAAATCAATCACCAATCTCAAGCATGGATCCTAAATCTCAGAAAAAATAAAATAAAGTAACATATAGTTGATATATCATCCATTTGTAGAGCGAAAGTTATATATCACAGTGCCATTGAAGACAGATTTGTTGAAAATTTGTTGGTTATATACTTACCACTAATTTCCTGCCCATATAACACAAAGCCCATATAGACAAAAAAGCCCATATAAGACTCGTGTACGTAGGAAATTTGCAACCTTGGTTTATCTGATTTCGATTCAAGCCGCCAAAATATCATTAGAGTATGTGCATGACTAATAGCTGGCTTGTTCAGCCTTGATTCGTTGTCTGCTCTGTTTTATTTTGTATAACTGTTACGAATGCATGGTCATTATAGTATCCGATTGAAAGTTGGCATTGACAAATACTAATAAACTCATGATAGATACATTGCGTCTGTAACGGTCTGTTATTCTTATCTATATCTCACTTTCGATTGCAACGTTGTTTTCCCAATCCTTGCAATCATTTTGGTTGATCGTACGATTTGTAACTAACATGGAAAATACTATCCAACAACACTCGTCCTTATCATGATGAGCGTTGCAGTAAATAGGCTTAAAATGTGTCAATTAAAGTGAACCGTAATTCTACACGTAATCACCAACAAATAGTTTCTATCATCGGGAACATCAATTCCGTATTGTAGGGTAAAACTCCTATACTCCTTACATGCGGGTGTTCTAAAAATGATTATCAACTATCCTAACGCACGGAATTTTTCCTGTGGGATACAGAACTATTATTGTTTAGTAGAAATGATTAACGGTATCTTTAGGTCGATCGATTTACGCTCTGCATGCCTCCTCGACATAAGACATGCTTTGAAAATAGCTGCCCAATGCAATCGACAGTAAAACCTTCTTAACCTGCTCGCGTTAACTCTTCTAAAATTGATTGTTAGCTTGGGAAGTGCGAAAACGGACTATTTTCTTGTTACCATCATCCTAACCGTCCGTGACCGTCTGGATACGTTTGGACAAAGTTGAAATCACATCGCAATTATCATCACTCAATTTTTTTTTACAGTTTTCTTGCATGATAGTATTTCATGATGTATTTAATAACAATAACATGCTGACAAGAGCAGTTTTATTAAAAGTTTTACCTACAGAAGGGGTTGGGTATTTCTTCTAAAGCTATCATGAACGTAAATGTGTTTGGTACATGTTTTGCAGTTTTCCCAATAATCCATTGCTTCATATTGACAAGTGAACCGAAGATATATGTAAGAGCTGGCGATGATTATAACAACTAAAGTGCTACTATCATGTGAGTTTCACTAGATCTTGTAGAAGAGTATTTTGCATAAAACGCAGTGTGTTTCTGAGTGTGTACAAAAACAAATGTTAGTACATAAATACTATCGCATCATCTACCGATTGTCTGTGAGCTATCTGTGGATGTTGGCATTGTTCGCATCATTCGACCGACCTCCCTCATTCCAGCGAACCGTACGAACTGCTGCGTCCATTCATCGATGGATAGCGATGGCCGGACGAGGCTGCTAGTGAGTTGGTGCTACTTTCGGCGCACAGGCCCGGCCCGAGACCGATCGAGCCCGGCTTGCGGATGAAGTTGGTCGTCATTTCGGTCAGCGAATAGTGGCGCAGCTTCGCGTGCGGGTTCAGATTAAGAAAATCGTTGCCACTGTCATTGCGAAGGATGTGCTGCAGATGTTGTAGGCTTTGCTGGTGGTGTAGTTGGTGCTGCTGGTCGGTCATCTCACCCGGCCAGAGGGAGAGCGAAGATGCGATCGAATGTAGCCCGTCCGATAGTCGATGACGTCGCGATGCTGCGATGGAGTTCCGCTTCGAGGATGACGACCCCATCTGCAATAAAAATACGGACGATCGAGAGAGAGAGAGAGCGAAAAGGAGGGTGGGATGAGGGGAAGGGGAATTCGGTCATGAGCAGATAAGAGAAAAGAAAAAAAGATGGGCGACAGGTAGCGAGGAAACGAAAGGATTAGTAAAAGTTCTCAAATACGCCAATTTCAAAGCCGGTGTAAAAGCGGTGGTATCGATTTAGTTCTGGAAAAACTAAAACAGTGGGAACAGATAAAGAGAGGCAGACAGTCTGAACAGATAGACGAATCGAAAAAAAAAAAAACAAACAAACAAACTGATAGCACAGGCACAGAGAAGCCAGCAGTTCCAACCAAATTGCAGTTTTATTTGCTTGGTTCGTTGCTCTTAGGTGTTCTAATCGAAAGGAAGCAAACAAATAACAGCATTGCGACAGGCAGTGGAAATTCACTATGCCGTTCTTTGGGGGTCTAACCTATCATGGCAAACAGAATAGAATTGGATAACCGGTGGTTATATAGTGTCCATAAAGCATCTCTTTCTCTCAGCAAAGTCTTTCGTGCGCGGGTTTCGTATTGTTTGCTCAAACTTGCACAAGGGTTCCAATTTGAGAAGAGTTAAAATGAATTTCCTTTCAGGCACAACATGAACAGTACTTCAACATTTTAGGTCCAAGAGAAAAACCAGTTCACACATGTAAACGTGTCAAGGATCTTACTGTTACTGTTACAACTAGCGTTGAGCTAACAAGTCGAAAGAGATTAGAAGAAAAAAAAAAAGGTATAGAAAAGAAGAAGTTGGGAACTAACTAGAAATAGAGCAACAGAAACAAATGTTGGGGGAAGAGGAAAAAATGTGTGGACCAGAAAACAACTACTAGAAAGCAAAGTACATACGGAGAGAAAAAGAATTTTTCGTTTGTCTACCCAAGAATGGGTAGAATTTTGGGTAATTTTGTAGATTAAGGATATAGCATTGCGTGAGACGTAAGCGGCAAAAGACAAAAGCAAGGCTCCTTTTCTGATTTGTGGGTAATGTGCGATCGTGAATCATAGACTATATGCATCTTAAGCTACAGAATGATGTATATGGGCAGAGGCGCAGGACAAGCGAATATCTAGTCATTGGAGTGAGAGAAAAAGGATCACTTTACCTTAGTACATGCTGTTTCGCTCGGTCCTTGTGAATACACACGAAAGTATTGATTTGGGGATGTTTTAATATGCTTGGATTGTAACATTTTGTACAATATATCAATCTTCTACGGCTGGACCGGTCAAGGGGGAAGAGTACTGTACGATTCTATGGGTGTACGAATTTCCGCATTCGTGGATATGCATTTGTGATACACATATAACCGATTAAACAACCAACAACACCGAAGCACGCATTGCTCTCACCGTGATGCGAGACAAGACGAAGAACAGACAACCAAAGACGACCGTCGTTCACACCCAACAGAGTAGCATTTAGTGTTAGAAGTTAGAAGTGCGTGTAATAATAGCGGCAGTAGCAATAGTTTTGTTTTGTGCCCCAGCAACGTGGTAGTCGTTGTTGAAAAGTGATAATAGTAGCATAGATAGTAGTAGTATCAGCCATGGTAGTGATAATATTATAGTAGTAGTTCAGTAGTAGCAGTACAAGAAGAAGAGCAGTAGATTTGGCGTTGGTGTGATGGCATGTTCATCATAGAATGAAAAGTTCGAGAAAGAGAAAAACGAGACAGAGAAAGAGAGAAAGAGAGAAAGAAAGAGAAAAAAGACATTGATAGGAAAAAGTGGTGTTAAAGTTCGAGGTGAAGAATGATCTTGTGATGGTGATCTATATATTATATAGTACAGCTTGTGACGTAAGGCACTCAAAGGGTAAGTGCATGTGGATGAAGATGGCACGGCTGAAGATTGGTGTACTACGCAATGTGTACTTACTTACCTGTCTGTTAGCACAGTTACAGCTTCCTCCAAGGTATGTATTTTACTGAGCATTGGTTGATTTTTGGCTTGGTTTTGTGTTAGTCTATGGTGAGAGCGATGCATAGGAAGAACTAGTACTACATTCTGCAACTGGACACTTGGTAATCACGCTCTATCGGACAGTAGATGTGGGTGATGCAACGACAATATCCCTTCTACAAAAGGCTGGCCGACTGTGCGCTCAACAATTGCATAAAATGTGTAGATGTGTTCGTGTAGTACGAGTTGTAGAAATGTGGATTAGAGAAACATATAAAAAAATCATGTTTTAGTTCATGGCAGAAAATGGTTATATAACGAAATGAAACGCCCCGATAAGGTTCTGGAGATCGTTCCATCGTGGATCCTTAACGTTTCAACTAAAAGATTAAACGCAAAGTATGCATTAGATGATTTTTGTGGCTGTGGGTGTAAAATGATATTACGCAATGAAAACACAGCATCAAAAGTAATCGAAGCCTGCCCCTTCGCTGTTAAAGTTAAATAACTCCAATATATGAAAAAAAATGGTATAACAGCTTAGAACACTGCCAATGTGTTTTAACAATCAGGAGTGTAGGACTGTTTTGTTAAAAAAAAAAAATCTTGTGACGGTTACGGTGAACAGCTCTCCGTTTTAATCGTGGGACGTTTTTTTTTTTTTTAGTTTTTAATCGTAGCATAAAAGCTGGTGAAAGCAATCCGTTTGCTTCACTCAATAATCTGTATAAAGCATGATTGCATAGTCTGTACAATTGGTGCACAAATGGTGCATTTCTAACCCACACGTACAAGTAAATCTAATATGAATAACAAAAAAAGGGGAAAAAACGCACAGTCTGCGTGCAAATGCATAGCTTTGGAAACGGGCATGAATATACAGGGTGGAGGCTGTACATGATGGTGTCTCTTGATTCGCACGGACCACGGCAAACTGTCAGTTTGTTGCTGATCGGGGGAATGTTAGAATGGTAGATACGGAGCGGTGAGCGTGGGTTTGGTGGCAATGGGTTGGAAGACTTTCATTTTCATGGCACTGGCATAATACGATGGCGGTCAGCCGAGAGAAGGGCGGCCTAAACAGGAGCTAGAAGTATACTTTGGCATACACACACAATGAACTCAGCAAACGGCTGGACACTACTATACGCAGCAGTTCTACGGAGCAGAAATCGCAACCTACTTCGAAATCTCACCTGGCCATGGCCTGAACTTGATTGCAGTACTCTTGTACTGGCGGTCTTGTGACTGTTCGGTTTGATGTGAGTGAGATTGGTATTTGTATTTGGTCTGATCTTGATCAATTGTTTAGACATTTCTTTGCTCTGAACTGATGCTAAATAGCTTGAAAAATTCGCTTTATTCGAGTATGCATTCGCATAGACTTGCAGTGGCTTGAGCAGTATAAGGATCAGCAATTGAGAGACTCTGTTAAACGTTTACCTCTTTTGTGGTATATCTGGAACGAGTAGTGGAGGAATTAGTTCATTGATTACAGGAAACGCTACGACAAAACATTATAAAACAGTGTGGATGTGATGAGTGGATGAGCATGAGGTCGGCTGTAATAGCTTCATTTTATCGAAAACGGTTCTGGTTCGAGCGTTTCGATTCAATCTAGAGGAGCAGATTCGGTGCGCACATTTTCTTAAAGATAAAATCATCACAAGCATTTGTCCCAAAGACCGGGGCTAAAGCAGACGCAAGGCTTCGCTATACAATTTCCCTGCCTATACGGAACTATTTCCCAAAACCATAACCGTCGACGTGCCAGAACGTAACGCTTCTCATTAGTATGGATTTTTCAAGCTACATGTGGAATCCTTCCTCATGATACTTTTGGCCAACTTTTCGACCAGACTAATCAAACCCGTTTTCCTTTTGCCGATCCGCACGGTCACGAACAGGAGTGTATCTGTCGCCGTACCACGGCAAATAAATTATGAAATTTAATTAAATTTATCATCAACCTCCGCTGAAACGGTGCTGTTGAGTTGGTTAAAGGAAGTTTTAAGAGTGCCCCTGATAACTGGAGGGTTTTCTCTAAATGAGAAGGTATTGAGATCGAGAAAACAGTTTTGTTTTGTTTTGTTCGCTTAAATCTCTCAAGCGTTTGTCTGAATGAACTTTTGCCTAATTCTTACAAAATTTGATTAACTTAATCGTTTAGTGAAGCTTTATAAACTTTGGGAGGCATGAAATGGAGATGGTTTATTTCTTAACCTTACTTGTCTAATAACCGGTTGTCATATAAAATAACTTCCTGTTTTACATTAAGAATGTGGACAGACACAATTAAAAAAAAAAGAAGGAATAGAATGACTGAAGAAGTAAGAAGATGGAACGATGCAGAAATCACACTCCCAAGTCCATGGGCCCTGGAGAGACGCAACAAATACAACATGACAAGCCGGTTCATGGGACCATTAAACATCGATCATTAATGAAACAAAAAGCCCGCCACCATCAATCACGATTAGTAAGTACTAATTCATGAGAGGAAACCCGTATGCTGGACGTCATAGGCATACCCGAAACATGGATCATTAGCTACTGCTGCCGCTGCATTCGACGGTCGGTGCTTGTTGCAGCGGTAACGCAATATCGAACGCAAGTAGGTTTCACGCTCGCGAATTTGCGGACGAATCAATTATGAACGATACTAAATTTGACTGTGCCGCGAAACTGGGCTAGCACAGATAAAATATGGCGACAGTCATGCTGTAGCAACAAAGCCCTCTTACGCTCGTTTCGGGGCGGCATTACCGGCAATTTTTATACAATGTGCAAAGTACAATGAGAAAACATGTTTCGTGGATTTTCCAGATGCGCATCAAGAAGTGAGGCTGATTAAATACAAAACATTACATCAAACAGGACATTGGCAAAGACAAAAAGTTGAACAAGAAAAAAAAACCGCAAACGGTAAAGGGGCTGAGAGGGGGAGATGATGCTTTGACGTGTTGAAAACGTTTATAAGGTAAAAGAATGAATGGAAATATAGAGTTTGCTCTTAGGTTGCTGTTGACAAAGTCGAAGAGAATTTGAGCGTCAGTCAAACAAATCAAACACAGACATGGACACAAACGCGCAGGCAACAACGAACACACCGAGTGGCGCACGCAAAATTGAAAAACATAAAATAAGTTGTTAACACGAAAACCATCAACGAAATCTGCCCCCTAGGGTAAAAGGGTCAAAGAAAGTAACATCGTGTTGGGGTGTTTGGCTCGGGGAACGGGGAAGTTTCGTCCGTCGTACGCGATAGCGCGTACGGTAAGGATCAAACACAGAGTACCGAAACGAAAAGATGCAGATAGAAATAGAAACAGAATGGAACGTAAATTCTTATTCTGTTAGTACGTTATAACGGACACTCACCTCGCGTTGTGACCCAACAAGATGATATTTCTGGAAAACAATTGAAATATATGGTTCGTTTTTTTTTTTAACTTGAGAATGAAGAAGAACTTAAAAATCCACTGACAAAACAGAACAACAAACCGGTTGTGTGGGGATGGGACAAAAGATGAACAAATTTATTTTATTTTTTTTTTTATTTGGCGAGGAATTTTTGTGATACGTGTAGCAATGGTCTGCTCCATATAAAAAAAAAAGAAAAAGAAAACAAAGAACCGAAACCGGTGGGAGCCTGGAAGAAACGACCCGAAAGAGAAGAACAGAGGCAACGCATCACTAAAGTGGATTGAATCACCGTGACCGAAAAAATAACAATCATCTGCCGAGAGCAAACACGTGCCGACACGTTTTGGTCAGCCGTAGTTTTTAGATGAACAAAATATTCTGGTGGCTGATAAACATGGTTGAAATCACCAAACCATGGTGTTGTTAATCGGTACGATTCGAATTTGGATTTTGTTTTCGCTCTGCTTTTAACAAACTAGCCCCCACCAGCCTCGAGAGAGGGAGTAGGTCAATTTTGAGCTTTCTACTAGGTTGTGGCTTAGTGACAATTACAATCCCATTTCAGGAATTTGGTGTAAAATTTTCTGTGAACACTGAGAATACATCTAATTGTAATGTAATGGCTAGGGAAAGTACTCGGTACGAAATGAAAAACAATTACAACATTATTCATACTTCGTGGTGAAAGGAAGAGCAATTGTATTAACCTTGTTTTTTTAATTTATAATAGTAAGGTAGTTTAAACTAAAACAAGGTAAAGATCAAGGAAAGTACAGTGGGAAAGCTAACGAGAAAGACAGTTTGAAGGAGAGAAAAAAAGAGTATGAATAAGAGAAAGGAAGAGAGAGAGAGAGAGAGAGAGAGAGAGAGAGAGAGAGAGAGAGCGATACAGAGGGAAAGGGAACAAGAAAGAGAAGAATAAAGAGAGATAGACAGAACGAGAGAGGGCGTAACTAAGTTTGCCAAACCAATAGGTCGACACACAACTAACGATGGAAAGGATGAATCCTTAGGCGAATACGAGGTCCAGGTGGTTAGTTCTCTAGGGCAGTCGAAAGGAATGGCATCAGATGAATTTTAAAGCTATAGATGAAATGAAGTACCAAATGTGCCTTAAATAGGAAAACGCGATCAATTTAAAGAAGGAAGCCAATAAGTACGGAGTCAAATGATGTTTGTTTTATCCCAAACTAAAAACCTACAATTAACCAAACTAAAACCTACGAAGAAAGAAGAAAAGTGCTAATGTAATTGAAACTTTACTATGAAATCCCATGTAGCTACACGGATATAAGGATTATCTAGTGCCGAAAGGATTTTAAAGCAAAGGCTCTAGACTAATGAAGTATACAACCCTTAGGTGAAAAGATAAACCTTAGATAAATTACATTATCCAAATACTCAAAGCATACAAAATTGGAGCATATGCAGACAAATGTTTGAAATGGATCACAAGCAAATGGAAAACTTTATAGAATAATCTATCAGTAAAAAGCTGTTCCATAGAACCTCAAATTTGCTAGTAAAATCTTAGGCTCTTAAAATATATCACCTGCACGGAATGGTTAGAAAATGGAGAATTTATAGCGCTAAACTTGATAGGTTGCCAGAAAACAATATTTGAAAAAATCAGTAACTTTGAATGCTGATAAACTAATAGACAAAATTACAGAAAAAGAGGCTATTGTTTATTTTCTAACTACTTAGAACACAAATGATAAGTTACGGCCGAAAATGACTGCATCTTGGGCAGGGAGTACGATCACAGCCATTTTGTTTTACCCGTCCTCGACCGTTTCGGGACCTTAAAGACGATCTTCTAACTATAGCGCCAAAAACAAAGACAAGTAGCACCTAATGATTGCAATGTTGCCATTTATTGCACTAGCCGTTCAGAGACAACCCGAGGAATTACATGTAAACGAAAACTACTTGCACCAAAGTTACGGTAGTTACTGGATACGGAGTGCAACTTTCAAACTGCACGATTGTAAACTGTTAAAATGCTACGTTTAAAACAATACAAAATTATGGGTTTTTATAGAACGTAGCAGAATTAAAATTGGCCAACTGGAAAGACTAAAGTACAGATGAAAATTGAAGTGCCTCACTCGTGAGAAAGTTTCGGGTGGAAATGAACGCTTCCATGTGAGCTACTACGGTATGGTTAGCCGAGGGAAACCGAACAGAAGGAAATGAAAGAAGAAAAACTAGAACCAGGAGATCTTTTTGCTTGCGTTGCGCTTATGTCTCAGCGAGCATTAAAAGAACGTCGCTAGAGACGCTAAACAAAAGTCGATAACAGAAATAGAGAAGAGTAAAATTTTTCCCCAAGCATGACCGTTTTCAATGTATGCTTTTTTTAATAGAGGAAAATATAATTGAGGGAAATGTAAGTTTATCGAACGGAATTGGATTTATGCAGTTGTTTTGTATACATTGGTTGGTAGTGGTGTAATATTTGGCAGATTAGGTTTTTAATTATATTTGATTGATTTCCTACCGAATTTTCGTAATCATTATCAGCAGTTTCACAACAACATTGGTTTCTTAGTAATGCGCGACCGGTTTTTCTGTAATTTTCGAATACAAACAATTTTAGTTGTAATCATGGCTGTTACAGCAATTAGACACAAAAACAGAAACGCACTCGCACAGGAAACATACAAGCTGCTCGTTGTTCGCAGATAGGCGAACAAGGATTCGCACAGCTCACACACACACACACACATACACAAACACACGCCCACGCATACGAGGAATAGGAGCGAGCAGGGACTAGATCTAGCGTGGAGAAGTTTTTCTTTGAGATGAGAAAAACCGAGTGTTGCAATAAAAGGGGAAAAAAGAGAGAAGAAGAGAGAGAGAGAGAGAGAGACAGAGCGAGAGAAAGGAAGAAGAAATGCACACCACATGTGAAAAGAAAATTTGTTGAACGATAGTAAAACCGAAGATTACTACTTTCTGATAAACATGCGGCGTTTGTAGACCGGATACCGATGGGGAATAGATGGCTGATAACAGCGAGCGATAGCTACTTTGGCAAAACGGAGTACAGAGGGGGTTAATCGGGGTCATACCTCGCTTAACAAGCAGAGTTGCATCAAGACGTTAGTTTTCAAAAAGATCACTGAACATGGGATCAACCACTGCATATCGTAAGATGTAAGCAACTCTTAAAGCCTTATTATTTAGCAAACAAAAATGCACATAAATCAAATACATGTCAAAATTCAACAATGTAACAACATTCATCCAGTGGTTAGATTTGTTCTCTGGAATTGGAATACCCCGAGCACCGTTTTGTCTCTCTCTGTTGGTAATAAAGTATGAACAACTTTGTGGCTTGTAATGCAAGATATGTCCGTGATTAAGATAATATTGAAATGAAATTAACGAGTTGGGGGATCCGGGATGGATGACTCAGTCAACGAACTTGCAATCTATTCAGCGGGGATGCCATACACTCACATTATCAATACACGTGCAAAGACAGTGGATAGAATGGAGAAGGTAAATGGAAATCAGGACATGAAGAGAAAAAGTTGGAAAGTCTGAAATCCGGGAGATAGCCGTAGCGAAACCGGAAGAACGAATGACAAGGAAAGATTCTAGAACTGAAATGTCGCATGAGAAATGAGCAGGTTCCGGTATGTGCCCGGCGATGGATGATAGCTTCAGTTTGCTGTTCTGAAAGTTGTCTACACGGCTGACGAGACCTTACGCAAAAAGGCAGGGCTGTTTTTTTTCCCATGTGAAAGATGAGGTGGACGTACACATTTTAAACAATGTTTTGTGGAGGGCAAGCTGTTCATTGCGATTTGTTTTATTTTTTCGGAGAGAGAGAGAGAAGCAATTTTAAAATTAAGACTTTTAAGAAATTCATTTTTAATGTTGGAGCCACTTTGGAAGCTCTGTCTATCAGGAACATTTATGACAAGGAATAATAGAAAGGCAAGATTAAAATCATCTGAAGAGACTGGAAAAGTTGTAACACGGGAGATATTATGCAACAAAGAGAAGGTAAGAAAGAGGACCAGAGCCAGAAAGATTGAGAAAGAGAAAGGATAGTTGGTAGAGTGACGAAGAAGGGAGAAGAGGGCTGGACACAAATAGGAAGAATGAACGATATGGTGGTGATGGTGGGAACATCGAGAAGAATACATCCGCCGAATAGAGAATAGACTGGGAAAAGGAAGAAGAAGAACAAGATAGTAGAGAAAGAAAACGCTCGGGAAACGGTTGTATAGAAAGACAAAATCAACATATAACACAAAAGGAACAACAAAACAAGTAGTGAAGAGAAGTGATCGGTTGAGTGGGTGGGATGGGGCAGGTGAAATGGCGACACTTACCGCAGCAACCGGGTGATGTAATCCGGCCAATTGTCTGGAAACATTACGAGAAAGAAGCCGACTGCTATCAATATGATACCGGCCAGCTTCATGCCTGCGAATTGGGCCCCATATAGTACGATGTCGAGCGCTGGGAAGGATACAGAAGAGCATGGCGGGTGTGCCCGACGGAATTCACTACTACTGCTGGACTACTTCCACCCCGCAGGAAACAGAGACAAGAACGCAACACTTACCGGCAGAGACGGGCACCGCCGTTATGAGGCCCAGGGTGACGAACATGTTGTACGTAACGGCGCTGCTGAATTGTGTCAGGATGTGAAACACTACATAAACGATAGATATAGGATACGTGTAACCGTTAGTTGTTATATTCAGTACACTACAGTTTGAGTTTTTTAATCTCGCAAGACGGAAGCTCCGCTAGTTTAAAAAAATGATTCATATCAACGATATTTTTCTTCTTTCTTGTTTCTTCTTTATCTTTCTATTCTATATTATCTTATCTTATCTTATCTTATCTTATCTTATCTATCTCCTTCTTCTTCTTCTTCTTCTTCTTCTTCTTCTTCTTCTTCTTCTATATATATAAAACAAAGTTTGGAATATGTGCGACCACGCATCACTAGAGAACGGCTGGACCGATTTGTGTCGTTTTTGTTTCATTGTGTTCGTCTTGACACAAGGCAGGTGGCTAAAAAAGTTCCAGAAAGCCAATGTTGAGAATGACAGACGAGCATGAGCCTGCGGCTGGAGGAATTTACTAGGAGTTTTAAACAGCCACAAGGACCAAAGAACGCACGAAGAAAAGTACGCTTTAAAGTACGTCCAGAACGGAGGTGAGGAGGATAACAAAAGTGAGAACGCCAGTCAGTAGCAAATGAACCACCGGGATTCGCAGATCATTTTTTTATACTAGCCAACTAGCATCGAGCTACGAGCTAAGAACAAATAAACCTGTATTCAAACAGAAACACGTGAATTGATAAATTAACCTGGTTTTGCTACTCAATATTCAACGTAATTGCAGGGAACTTACGTCGAAAAATATAGGAAAGTCGTGTAAAAAGCGGAGTAAATTTTCATCGAAAAAATCCCTTAGTCAAAATTCGCTAGTATTGAAAAATCCCTCATTTCCCTAGCAAAGCCTAGCTAGTAAACAATTATTTTAACGTAAATCGTTCGAATCCAGACCGGATCTACTGGGGATGAATTGACTATCGTGTGTTAAATGGGAAAAAGTCTCGTAAACACCAAAAATGGGTAGGCATGTGGCAAAATGTTTCCAAAACAAATAAAAACATTAATTCAAATGGGATTTTGTAGAACGGGCCAGAACTGAGAAAGAGGTTTAAATGTAATAAATGTATCAATCGCGCTTTGCACAACTTGAGAAGTGAACAAATTCTCGTTACCCTTTGAACATACTTCAATTAACATTTTCTATGAACGAAACACCAGACACCAGAAAAGTAAATAAGAACGGTGAGGGTATTATACAGAGTTTTACGATGGAACTCAAAACTTTTGCCATTGATACCAAAATAAGCGTTATTCGGTTGAGAGCAACGAGAACTCACAAAGCAACGAGAACGTTTCCAAGGGCTGAGTAGCAAAGGTAGGGTGATTGTGGGAAGGGCTGAGGTGAGCTTACCAAGCAGTAAGACGCTGGCCATCAGCAGCACCACCCAGGGGAGCGTTTCCCAGGGCATGATTTCGGCACCGGTGAAGTAGAGCGCAATGCAGACGGGCCACAGGATGGCCGCATTCAGGAAGCCGATGATCGAGAAGGTGAACGCAATCTGGCCGACTGGCGGGTCGCCCATAACCTTGCGAAACATCACCTTGAAGACGGCGTATCCGGCGGCAGCCAAGGCCGCCAGTACTACCCCGCCAAGCGTTGGGCTACCCGTAATTCCGTCCATGTAAGCCAGCAGTGCGATGCCCGTGTCGCATAAGATCACTGCCACGATCTGCGGGTAAAATTGGGAAGATTGGATGGTCAAATGGAGGCGCATGGGGTGAATGGGGAGACGGATCGGTCTCACCCGCACGCCGACGAACTGCTCCTGCAGTATCACCCAGGCCAGAAGGTAAACGCAGGCGACGTTGGTCGCAAACAGCGCCATCACGTCCGTGGCGAGCAGCGCCTTGAGCGAGAGCGCGTACAGGTAGGTGGTCAGCAGCCACAGAATGCAGAAGGTGAGGCAGCGATTGAGGAAGCGCCCGATGGTGAAGCCCCGGTCGCGGAAGCCGCGCAAGATCTCGCCCAGTACCTCGCCGGTGCCGTCGCACTTCTTGATCGCCACCCGGCCCAGGATGTAGATGGGAAAGAAGAGGATGGCGAAGTTGGTGCAGAACCAGGAGGCGAAGAAGGGTGCGTTGAAGACGTGGGTCGTCATCGGGGGCTGCACGCGGTCCGACGTGACGAGCGGCTTGGCCGTCGAGGGCAGGAAGGAGGCCGTCGGTCCGAACCCGTGCACGATCATCGCCGAGGTGGAGTTCTGATCGTGCGGGCTGATGCCTGACGCCGGGTCAGTGGTACCGTCGGTGATAAACGCGGTTAGGTGCGGCGGCAGCGTGGAGGCGTACGTGTTCCGCCGCAGGTACAGGAACTTGATGCAGTGCGTCGCGCCCACCCAGGACGCCGTCACCAGGACCGTCACGCATACGCCGAAGTACATCTTCTGCGCCAGCTCGGAGCAGCACGAGTCCCGGCAGACTCTGAGCTTCGAGGTGGAGGGCGGGCTCGAGGGTGCAGACGGACCAGTCGCCGGACCCAGCCCGACCAAGCCACCCCCACCGCTGCCGAGCAAGGCGTGCGGCTGCGAGGTGGGAGTGTCGCAGCCGCCGGTCACCGTGATGCCGATCAGGCTGTCCTGGCCATCGTGCTGGCTCGAGGTCACCGAATCCGAATGCGTAATCTGTGGCACGTTGTTGGTGAATCCACCGAAGGGTCCATTTGGGGAGTCTCCTGGGAGAAGCAAGAGGAAAGCAAGGCCAGGCCAATTACAATCTGGGCAGGAGTGTTCCCGCAGCGAAAGCAAAACCAACCTGTTACCACAACCGAGGGAGCACGCACGCGTTTCGGGTTGAAGATGGCCGGTATTTCGCTGTCCCGTGTCATGGCGTTCTCTACCATGTCCGCAGTCCCTTGTTGCTCGACTTGTTGTTTCTCGTCTCGATGCTCCTGTTGTACATTTTAACGAACTGAAACGGGTCGAGATGGAAATGGATATTGTTTGTTAATCGAATTGTCAGGTCCAACCGGTAAATCTGGACCGGACCAGACATTTCAATGAATAATATGCACGACAAATGAAATACAAATGGTAAGTGAATACGAGGACAAATTATTACATTGATCGACTCAGTAAGCCTAAGCAGCGCACTGGTTGTGAGTGTTTGTTTGTATTTTTTTTTTAGAATTACTTTACTTTATGCCTTATTTCCAACGTACCAACATTTTCATCCATTTTAAAAAGAATGAAAGACGCCTTTCATCATTTTTATTTGTAAAGAATTATACATTTCGTTTCAAACGAACTCAAAATATAACGGAGCTGATTTTTGGGTCAAATAAATAATGAACGATAATTTTGCTTAACTTATTATAATATTACTAGCTGGCCCAACGAACTTCGCCCCGTCCAATATCTCTGATTGTATGCAAAAAGGGTTTTTCTTGAAGGTTTCTAATTTTAATGAAAATAAGTTTGAATTTCATTCTGCCTTCAGCTCTCGCCCTGAACGGACGTTTATCGGTCAGAGCGCAACGTGGCTGCAAAGTGTAATTTCAGTTCCCGAACCTGCATACAGCCTCACAGTGGATCACACAAAGCCGCTATTGTAACCCAGCATCCCAAGTGTGAGTGTACCCCGAGTGTCTGGCATCTCGCCTTGATCGGACACCTATCGATCAGCGCGTAACAAGAGCAAAAGGAAAGACACGAGAGTTGTACCAGCCTTGTCCACCAGCCTACTGACGCATCGTTGAGCCCACGTGTGTGGAGGGGACGCATACCACGCGACTGTGATACACTGCAGTGTTTGTGATTCGGACCCATCAGGACTACAAACTACTAACACCACTGGTTCCTTTCTGTGGCGCCCTGACTCTACGTACGTTGAGCACCTGCTCATCGATCGTAGTAGTGCAGGGTGACCCTTGTCCTCTCCTCCTACCCTCCCTGCCCTACCGTTGCAATGGAGGTCGACGCCGGAGCCGAAAGTGGCCTGGCGGACGACTTCATTGAAGTAAAAAAAAAAAAAAGAACTTCAGTAGCCGGAGAATCTACCGCAGTCAAGAGACCCCCGCTGCCAGCCAGGCCCCGCGCATACCCGCAGGGATGGGAGGGACCGTTCTCGGTCTTTTTCATGCCCAGGGAAAAGCCGCTTGATCAAGTATCCATTAACCGCTCCCTAAGAGCAAAGTATAATAAAATCGACGACGTCCTACGTGTGCGACCGAATAAGCTTGTCGTAACCGTTGCAGATCGGGTCCAAGCGAACCAGATCGCCGCCGACCCATTGTTTACGGAGCACTATCGGGTATACATACCCGATAGCAGAGTGGAGGTATCCGGGGTCGTGGAGGATTGCGGAATCCCCTGCCACGAACTTCTGCAGTTCGCTGTGGGTGGATCTAGCAAGTCCTCGCCTGCGACGAGGGTACTAGAGGTGCGCCCGTTATACGCCGCATCAGTAACCGCAGAGGGGCAGAAGGTCTTCCACGAGACGTCCTCGCTTCGTGTTGTTTTCGAGGGAACCGAGCTCCCGAAGTTTATCGTCTACGAGGGGCTGCGGATCCCTATTCGCAGGCCGTATGTCCCTCGCACGTCAACGTGTGCGCGCTGCAATCAGATCGGGCACTCGGAGGGCTACTGCTCGAACAAGCAGGCTTGTGGCAAATGTCGGGGCTCTCACAGCACGGCGGAATGCCCGGCGACAGCCTCTAAATGTGGTCACTGCCGTCAACCGTGGCACGAAATTACCGAGTGCCCTGTATACCGCAAAATTCGAGCAGAAAACCGAAAGGCGGTCGTTGCACGTGCACGTGGGTCTTTTGCAGAGGTGCTGAGAGCACCGCAGACCAACCCGTTCGCCCCGTTGTGCTTCCCCGCTCTAGAAAACGAAACGGTTTACGAACCGATTGTTACCTCGCGAGGGAGAGGAAATGGTAACAATGGAAAGCCCGTAATAAAACACACAAATGAGAAACCTGCTCCTGATCGTGCTAGCGAACCGAAATCTGCGTCTCCCCCTAATGCCGCGCCTCAAGGCGACATGATTCTCCCGTCCCCTTCCTCTCCGTCTGTTAAACGTCAGAGAACCCAGTCTCCTCCGTCAGTTCCCCACCAACCCTCCCCTGGAAACCCAATTCTGTCGGATATGTTTGACGCGATCCTCCAATCCTTTGCACTTCCTGAAGGCCTTATAAGCCTGATCTCCCTGGCTAAGCCTTTGATTCTGTCATGGATCAAGAATCTTTTAGGAAAGTGGCCAGCCTTGGAATGCCTGATCCGTGACAACAACTAAAATTTTCTTTCGCGAACATCATTCAATGGAATTGCAGAAGCCTACTAGGCAAATTAAATCCCTTCAAGGTTTTAATTAGTGAGCACCATTGTGACGCGTTTGCCGTCTGTGAAACCTGGCTTTCCCCAGATATATCTCTTTCCCTTCATGGATATAACGTTATTCGTCAAGACAGAGCCAGCTTAGGTGGAGGAGTATTATTAGGCATAAAAAGAAACCACTCTTTCTACCGAGTTACTATCCCTCACCTAGACCTAGTGGAAGCAGTGGCAGCAAGGGCCAAACTAGGCTCACTTGACGTCACAATCGTTTCCATATACATACCGCCCAAACCGAAGACCCCAGAAATGGTCTCAATAGTTTCTCAGGACCTGAATATCCTCTCTACCGTCCTAACCTCTCCAGTCCTAATCTTGGGAGATTTCAACTCCCATGGTTATGAATGGGGTGGGCAGACGGAAGACGCTCTGGCCCCAGTGATAGTAAATTTTTGTACCAGCCATAGTATAGCAATATTGAATACAGGTGAAGCCACACGGGTTAGTCGCACAAGTACCAGCGTGCTTGATCTGTCCCTGTGCTCTAATTCTCTCGCCTCGGACATTCGATGGAAAGTGATCCAAGATCCCCTAGGCAGCGACCACCTTCCAATAAAAACCATGATCGCCACAGGACATCTCTTAGAGAGTAATACTCCCCTCAAAAGGGACATTACCAAGTATATCGACTGGGCAAAATATGGAGACGAAATATTGACATCCTTCTCCCGCCTCGCCACAAATATACACCCTATGGAGGAGTACACCTTACTGGTCTCTTGCATTCAAGACTCGGCCCAAATTGCCCAAACAACTTCGCCAGGCAGATCGCGTACACCCGGCAAGCCCCCCAATCCCTGGTGGGACAAAGACTGCCAAAACATGTTTCAGGCAAAGAAAAGAGCTTTTCGGGTCTTCCGAATTTACGGCTCCGACACTCTATATAACGAGTATAAAGTGCTGGAGAAGAAATGTAAAAACCTGTTGAAGGCAAAAAAGAAAGGCTTCTGGCGTAATTATGTTCAGAACCTGTCGCCGTCTACCTCGCTTGCTTCTCTTTGGAAAATGGCAAAAAAAATGCGAAATGGCAAAGAGACCAACGAGAGTGAATCTTACTCCGACGACTGGCTAGAGCAATTTGCACTGAAAGTATGTCCTCCCTTTGCGGCCACCAACAGCTTCACCCAAGAGACGCGGGAAGTAGAACCAATGGAACTCGACGCCCCCTATACTATGGTAGAGTTATCACTAGCCCTCCTCTCGGCTAATAACTCGTCACCCGGTAGAGACCAAGTTCGGTACAAACTGCTACAAAACTTGCCCGCGTTGGCAAAGAAACGTCTGCTCATACTCTTCAACAACTTGATACAGCAAAACATGGTCCCACCGGAGTGGAGAGAGGTCAATGTTATTGCCATCCAGAAGCCCGGCAAACCCCCCTCATCCCACGACTCCTACCGACCCATCTCAATGTTGTCATGTCTGAGAAAAATACTGGAAAGAATGATTCTTCTGCGCCTGGATAGATGGGTTGAATCGAAGGGGCTTCTATCTAGCACCCAGTATGGTTTCCGCAAGGGCAAGGGTACTAACGATTGTTTAGCCCTTCTTGTATCTGAGATCGAATTGGCTCACGCTCGTCGGGAAATGATGACCTCGGTCTTCTTAGATATAAGGGGTGCTTTCGATTCAGTACTCATTGACATTCTATGTCATAAGCTACAATCGGCGGGAATAAGCCCTAAAATGAATAACTTTCTTTTTAACCTCCTCTCAGAAAAAGTGATGTTTTTCACACATGGTACTCGTCATGAGGTGCGGACCAGTTTTAGCGGACTTCCACAAGGATCCTGCTTGAGTCCCCTCTTATATAATTTTTATGTCAGTGACATTGACGCCTGTCTGGCCCCTAAGTGCACACTAAGGCAATTGGCGGACGATGGGGTTGTATCGGTAGCCAGCAACAACATTCCGGACATGCAACGTCCATTACAAGTCACTCTGGATAACTTATCAGAATGGGCCCGAAAACTAGGGATCGAGTTTTCCCCGGTAAAAACAGAAATGGTCATCTTCTCTTTTTTCTCCAACACAACGTCAAATGTGTCGAAAGGATTATACGAGCCTAAATTCGATCTTATTCTGTATGGTTCGAAAATAAAAGTATCTAAAGAATTCAGGTATCTCGGCGTGTGGTTCGACAATAGGCTCAAATGGAATACCCATGTGAAGCATATTATTCAAAAATGCTCAAGACGTATAAACTTCCTCAGGACGATAACAGGATTCTGGTGGGGTGCACACCCATCAGATTTAATCAGATTATATAAAACAACAATCCGCTCCGTTCTAGAGTACGGGAGCTTCTGTTTCCACTGGGCAGCTAAGGCCCATTTAATAAAATTGGAGAGGATACAGTACGCCAGCCTAAGAATTGCGTTGGGCGCTATGAAATCCACACACACCATGTCTCTGGAGGTACTGACGGGGGTGATGCCCCTCAAACTACGCTACCAACAACTTGCCCTGCGCATACTGATCCGATCCCTCGCAACCAATCCTACAATAATACTCAATTTCAAGGCACTAGCTGAGGCTGGGTCCAGATCAAAAATCATGAAAACTTTTCAGGACTTCGAAGGCCTTCAAGTCAACCCGAGTACACTGGTAGATCAAGTAATATCACTCCCAGACTCATTCAGCTCCCTTGCTAGCATTGACTCGTCTTTGCTCGAGGAAGTTAGGAATATCCCGGAAAATAATCGCCCGAGGGAAATTCCTAACATATTCAGAAATAAGTTTGGTCACATACAACCAATCAATGCCTTCTATACCGATGGATCCTTAGTAGAAGACCGGGCAGGGTTTGGAATCTATAACATCTCTTTTGAAGCCTGCTTTAAGCTAGAGCAGCCGTGTAATATATACACAGCTGAGCTAGCAGCAATCTATTACGCCCTGATGAATATTTGTGCAAGACCCCCCGGCCACTTTTACATCTTCACAGATAGTTATAGCGCGGTCGAAGCACTTAGCTCCGTTAGCTCACTAAAGAGCCAAGAATACTTTATGCGTAAAATAATTAGTACCCTAAGCTCGTTATTCGACCAAGCCTTCCGCATATCACTCGTATGGATTCCATCCCACTGTGGCATTTTAGGTAATGAGCGGGCTGACCATCTTGCCAAACAGGGTTTCGACTCAGGAGCACTCATCGATAGACCAATTCTATCTCACGAGTTCCTTCACACACCACAGCGACTCTGTCTCGAAAAATGGCAGAGGGACTGGGTTGCGGGTGAGCTTGGGAGATTCCATTTTTCCATTTCTCCCCGGGTATCTCTACGTCCCTGGTATAGCGGTCTAACAGTGGGTCGGGGCTTCATCCGTATGATGTCCAGACTCCGGTCAAATCACTTCGCGATGAACGCCCATCTGCAGCGGATAGGTCTGGCTGGCTCAAAACAGTGCACTTGCGGCATCGGTTACCACGACATCGATCATATTTTGTGGTCATGCTCGGAGTTTGATTCGGTTCGTCCCACCCTGACCAACGCAATCAGAGCCGTTGGTAAACAGAGTGAGGTCCCCATCCGGGACATCCTGGCTGGTCGCGACGTAGTCTACTTGAAGATCATCTACAGATTCGTTTGCGAGAACGACATCTCCATATAGCTACTAATTCCTTCCTCTCCTTTCCCTTACTTCCAATCCCCCTCCCAACCTCAGTGCAATGTTATGTTTGTCCCTCGGCAGAACACGAATTCACGCATAACACTAAAATCTGAAGGCAGAAGACCACCGCTTAGGAGTGCATTCGAGCGGTGGATGAAACGGTTCTTCTTTAAATTTCTTGACCATCCGACACTAGAACCCGCAAGAACCATACAAAAAATCACACAACTACACACAAACACACTCCATAAACCCATACAGCTCATCACATGAACAATATTCCAAGAAAAAAAAAACACCAACAACCCACACAAAACTGGAAATACCTACTGTAATAACCGAGCAAAACCCGGGATATGGTTTCTTATCGGGAGGAAATGCCCATCACTATGATTATTGTAAACCTAGAATAAGTCAATTAGTTTTAAGCAATACGGCACGGTCCGTTCTTCACGAAATAAAAAAAAAAAAAAGTTTGAATTTATTATACTGGGAATCATTAATGCTGATTGTATAATGTTTTCAAATGTACAGAGAAGCCGGTTTACAGAAGCGTTAACATGCCACACATTTCATGGTCATGTGAAAAACATGGCCTTTAAGATATATGCTACACACTTCCATCGACTGTTGAAAATTGAATACGCTTAAATTGAAATGGCATATCGTTGGAACTTAAGGGAAATCTCGGAGTTAAACATGCTCCCTCTTTATAAGTCTCTATCACATTGTTCGAAAGCTCCGTCACAAACAGTCATGTTCCATTACCTAATTTTGGGGCATGAAGGTTTCGGAGCATAATAATAACACTTCCATTTTTATGTCGCAAATGATGCGGTGGCATCCAGGCAAATCCATTAAGTTTAGAATTTGCACATATAATTTGTTCGCTGAAAAGTTTTTAATTTTTCCCTGGCTGCACACTTTAAAGCAATTGCTTATAGTATGCTGCGAATGAAGAACACGATTGCTCTCATAGCCTCCTATGTTTTGGAAAACTCGAAATTAAGAATTTTCTAATTTTCCAGCTTTTTTCCTAAACCTTCGTTGGGCACAAAAGAACAAATCATCCGAAGACATCATCAAGATTGGTTCAGCCGTTTTTGAGTTTTAGGGTTACAAACAAACATACATCCTTTTATATATATATAGATTTTATAGATTTTATATATATAGACTAGCGTTTTACCCGGCTTTGCTCGGGAGATGAAGGATTTTTCAATAAAAGCGAATTTTGACTAAGGGATTTCTTCGATTCAAATTTAATCTTTTTCCTATTTTATTGTACGTAAGTTCGCTGCAATTAGGTTGACTTTTGAGTAGCAAAACCAAGTTAATTTCTTAATTTACGTGCTTCTTTGAATTTGAGATGGCTAGAATAAATACATGACATACGACATATGCAGCATACGAATCCCCGTGGTTCATTTGCTACTGACTGGCGTTCTCACTTTTGCTATCCACCTCACCTCCGTACCGGACGTACTTTTCTTCGTACGTTCTTTGGTTCATGGGCTGTTTAAAATTCCTAGTTTCTCAAGTCATTCTCAACATTGACTTTCTTGGAGTTTGAGCTACCCTAAGCCCTTGCGTTAAAATCCCCTGTTTCTCTATGAGTAGAGATCTGTGAGCTCGGGGACTCCTAATCAGCACATTGGGCACAGATTATCGTCTCAAGGCACAACAATTGTGGATTGGCTATCCACGTACGTTAACACCCTTATTACACACGGGGTTTTACTGTCATTCTATTTTTGGATTTTATGTCAAACTGGGCTATGGTAGGGACGTTTAACAGAAAAATAACCATCGGCTCGTGTAATAACGCGTGCCGTCAATTCATCGTCGAAATCCATATTGCAAATATTTAACAACACTCCCTGACAACAATAAATCGTCCATCCGTAGTTCGAAAGACAGTCACTTTGACAGAAAAATTCCAACTTAAAGCAGCTACGCCAGGATAGAAGAAGAGAATTTCTAAACAAAATAAATGTAACATTTCTTGGGCAACATATTCAGTATTTCCACTAAACATTGATAACAGAGCGTTGGTCAGAAAGGCTTTGGTTTGTCTTCTTCTTTCCTGGCTTTGGTTTGTAGAGATTTGAAAACTTAATTCCCTTCAACCATAGTAGGCGAGGCGTAGCGAAAAAGTCAAGTCAAAAAGTTCTCGGAACCATAGTAGGCGCGAGTTTTTTGGAGAAAATTGCGAAAATTGTGGAATCTATGGGATTTTTCCAACTTTTTAGGCCGCATAAACCTGCCTTGAGTCAAGACGAACAGAATGCACCAAAAACGACACAAATTGGTCCAGCCGTTTTCCAGTGATGCGCGGTCGCACACATTCCAAACTTTGTTTTATATATATAGAAGAAGAAGAAGAAGAAGATAATATATATATATATAGATTTTGAAGCATTTTGAAATAATTCATGAGGGGCTTTTCAGCTGATTTTGCTTAGGGCCTCTGCAATCATAGATCCACCACTGCATGACATACAGGCAAAACGAGAAATGACATTTTTGTACATGCAAGTTGTTCTCTTTCGTCGATTAATGTTCCAGAAGCGACTTTAAAGGATTGCCGTTTAGGTTTATCTTTTCTTAAATTGTATAAGAGAAGTATTGCCCTCAGGAACAGCTCATTGCTTCAAAGATTGATCTAGGATATGAAACAAAACACAAAACATTAAATATTTAGAAATCATTCATCCATTCGATCCAGCTCTGATGCAATATGCCTCAAGTTCGTTCCCATTGGTATTCCATCGCTAATGGATTTTTCAACGAATCGTCAGGAACAGCTGAGTTAGTGCATTCGTTTGCTCATGAGAAATCGTGAACAGATACGAGCGGGAAATTTTTTTCTTGCCACAAAACATTCAACGAAACAATGGCAGATGTCCGTGGTGTTCCGTCGGTGCCTCGTTCTATCCCTAAAGATTAGCTATGATTTATGAATTGAATTTTGGATTGAAGGGGTAGTGCAAAGTAGAGTTTTTAGCTTTCATTCTCTGAAAAGCGTTCCCTCCGAAGCTTCCCATTGATCCCGTTAGTTTTGCATCCGTTAGAGGATGGACAAAGCATGTCTACGAGATGACGACTGCAGAAAGGTCCGCATCCCTGCGCCATCCTGTTCATCTATTATTTGCCTATAAATTCAAGTTCCACCCACGTCTTCAGTTATGCTTCGTTTCCGATGTTGTTCCGTGCACTGCAACAGAGATTGTGCATCTTCATGCGGGCGCAACTAGCACAGTGGAGCCATATACTCATAAATCCTTTTGCAAGCCATGAAGCTAGAGCACCCACCCCCAAAGGCACATCACACGGCAACGCCGCACCTGTCAAACGCGCTTCAATGCTTTCCCCCAAAAGCCTCGCAAGCAAAACACACCTCGGCGACAGCGGGGACAGCCGTTCGATGGGGTGCGCCACGGTCAGTCTTGCAATGTCGTGCCTACGGCAGAAATTTCTCACTTTACGAGGTCCATTAATTCGGACGTCCTTGTCAAACGGGCTTGCTTGCGTCTGTTTGCCGCGGTGGACCGATCTGTCACGGCTTTCTGTGTCGGCCCTACGGATCGCGACATGACCAATGCTCGATGATGGAGAACTGTTTGCTTCCCTGACCATTATTTCTTTTCTTTTTGGTTTTTTTTTTGCTGCTATTGTTGCCGTGGTGGATCAACCATAAATCATAACTTGGCCAATGACTCGGACGGTGTACTTTTTGTTTTATATTTTATATAATATTTTTTCGGACTTTGTTAAAACATATTCAACCTGGGAGACAGCGGAGTGTCGAGTTGGCGAAGATTGCGGGAAGGAAGAAGGGCACCCGCCAAACTAGGGAACACAAAAGTGAACGGATATTTGGATGTCGAACTGGTCGAACTCCTAGATGCCGAAAATAGTTTAAAAAAAAAGAGAGGTAAAACAAGGGAAACACAAACACACTACTAGCAGGTGCTAGCTAAAAACTTAAAAAATGCAAATGTAATGCTCCAAAAAACTGGGGCTGTTGAAAACTTCCTTTCGAAAAGTTCGTGCACTGGCCGCGCAGGTGAATGACATAATGTAAGCCATAGGCCAGCCAGGCCAGCGGCTGAGAACCGCCAACGGATTCGATTCCGCTTGAACGGACCTTTTTAGTCGGAGCGTTCGGCGACTCCTGACCACGACCAACAATCCCCACGTGCGAGACACTTTTCACGTTCAGCGGGCCCGTTCAACCGTTTCCGAGAGGGAGCGAAAGAGCGTCGAACGGACGGAGAGATACAGAGCAGGAAAGAAGTGAAACAAAAAAAAAACTACAATCATTTGAAATCACGTCGGAGCGCGCCGGCTCCGAGGTGTTTGGGGAAGGTTCGTAGCGCGCTTCGGCCGTCCGCGAGCTCAGTTTCTTACGAACGGCGCACGCATGCGCAGGTGCTTAACAGGTGGCCACGTCTCAAACGGTCCTCGGTCGGTTTCTCGCGGACTACTTGACTACTATACTAGCTGTGTATCTTGAACAGTTCGCGTCGGTCCGGTGTCAGCGATCCTTTGCCTGCGAATCAACGTTGGACGAGGTTCCCTGTATGCTGTCCATTTAAGTCACTCGCGACGTGGTGCCTGTTGATACGAACGATAGTAACGAAATCGACAGCCGCGTCGCGCCAAAGGGAGCCCGCCGGCCAACTAACGGTGAACACAATCGTCTAAATTGGCACCGCAGTGTGCACACCCATTGCGTCACACACTGGCGAGCGCATTGTGTCGAATCGAGTGTCGAATCGAAAACCGAAACGACCAACGTGCCCGAAAGCATCGGAAACATCAGACCCTTCATTGGCTCGTAAAGCCAACGGACCCCCGTGGCGTTCCTGCGGGAATCCTAAAGCACGACACAGCAGCACGATGGTCAACCTAAGCCAAGGTGGCGTCTTTGGGTGGCTTCTTGTGACGGTAAGCATCAGTGGGACGCCGCGCTTCCTCAAGCACAGTGTCCACGCAATCGGGTGCATCTCTTCGGATCGATCGATATGGGACGCTGTGTACCTGCCTTGCCGGCATGCCACGGGAGGTTCGGCTCTTCCTCATCGCTGACGTAACAGTCGTACGAAACCATTTGCAAGAAGGATTAATCTCGATAAGCTTCCTGAGCGAATATTTTTTAACGTTGTTGTTGCCGCGCTGCTGTTGTTTCTTATTACCGCTTCACGCCGACCGCCTTGCTATTGGGTATTTCCTGCCGCGTGCCGCGTACTGTGCCGGTGAGACGTAATTAAAGTAATTACGGCTACAATGCGTGCGGGCAGATTTTTGGCCCACATTCGTAATCTGCACTTCACAGTGCTCCGCGGAACCAGCTTCGGTGAAAGTGGTTCAAAATAAACTCGTTTATCCAAACATAACAAGCGGTGTTCTCAGTAAAGACAGAATGTGAAATATCCGCTTTCAGGGAATGGAATTTGTCCAAGGCCTCATAAAATAAAAACAGAAAAATTGAAATGTGCCCAAATTTCGCAAAACTCATCTCATACGTGGCGTTTAGGGACTACTTTCTTTCGAGTAGTAGTAAGTAAAGTAAAGTAGTAAGAGACTTTCCAATAGAAATTTAGGACTGTTATAACATCCGTGACGTACGGGACGCATTCGCCAATCTGAGTAACACACCCCTGACAGCCCATTCGGCGTTAAAAAGTAGGTTTCCTCGGCATGCCAGCAAACCAAGCTCGATGCACATTCGAATGCATAAACGCTCGTTGGGTGAGATTATGCCCCACGATGCATACTCCGTCCATAACCGCTCGCAGTCCACACAACATGCAACAAATGCAACGCATCATGCAACATGACTCCGAGCAACAGGTGCGCAAGAGTATGTGTGGCCCTTGGCACTGGCCGGCGGAGGTCAGATAGAGTGCAGTTCGGTTTTCCACGCTTGCAGCTCCCTGTTTCTTATTTGCTAATTGGTTAACGAATGGCCAACACTGTACCGCAATGTCACCGAAGGGAGTGGACCAGCTGCAATTACATGCAGCAGAGTTCAGTAGGGGAGGGGGGAGGTCTCAGTTGATGGACATCCTGTCCGTGGCAACCCACCCTACCGGAGACCAGAACACGGAGCGAACGGCTGATGAAATGGAGCGCCAGGCATTCAGCGCTCGGTTCAGCGAAAGCGAAGGCGTTTCATAAAATACACCCTGCCTGGACTTGACAATGCCGGCAGACGAATTTTCGAATGCATTCACGAGGTACATGGCGGTGAGTTTTTCCCGTTATGAATATTTATGAACGGTTCCGTTCGACGGCTGGTCGATGAGCTTTACTTTTTGAGCGGAACTCCGCTGAAACGGAAGCACGTTTGCACACATTTTAATACCATCAATACCCAATGTCGGAAGTACATTCTATGGGCGTTTAAATGTGATAAACGATGTGCATAAACATTGCTAACAGCTTTTTACAACGGTATTAAGACACAAAAGTAATTGCCACACAATTAAATTATAGATAACTAGCGTTTTACCCGGCTTTGCACGGGAAATGAAGGATTTTACAATGAAAGTGAATTTTGACGAAGGGGTTTCTTCGATTAAATTTTAATCAATTTTTACCTATATTATTCGACGTAAGTTCTCAGCAATTAGGTTGACTGTTGAGTAGCAAAACCAAGTAAATTTCTTAATTTACGTGAGATTCTTTGAATTTGAATTGGCTAGAATAAACACATGACATACGACAGCCGCCGGCTCGTACACGTCTGTCATTCTCAACATTGACTTTCTGGGAGGTTGAGCTACCCTAAGCCCTTGCGTTAAAATTCCCTGTTTCTCTATGAGTAGAGATCTGTGAACTCCGGAACTCCTGATTAGCACAGTTGGCACATATAAGCCTCCCATGACACAAAAGTTGTGGATTGGATATCCACGTACGTTAATGCCCTTATTACACACGGATTTTTACCGTCATTCGATTTTGGGATTTTATGTCAAACCGGGCTAATGTAGTGACGTTTAACAAAAAAATATTGTTGGCTCGTGTAATAACGCGCGCCGTCAATGTATCTTCGAAATCTATATTGCAAACATTTTAACAACACTCCCTGATGACAACAATAAATCGACCGTCCGTAGTTTGAAAGACCGTCACTTTGACGGAAAAATTCCAACCGAAAACAAATCGATTTCCGGTTCCAATTTTCTGACCACAATATTTCTGTCAAACGCGATTTGATTCTATTTTTCAAAATCCAGTAACAGTAAAATTTTGTTTGTAATAAGGCTTAAAAGGGGAAAAAGTCTCGTAAGCCCAAAAAATGTGCAGGCATGATCGAAAATTGGTCGCTACGACAGGAAAGAAGAAGAGGATTTCTAAAAAAAATAAATGTAACATTTTTTGGGTAACATATTCAGGATTTCCACTTAAAATTGATAACAGAGCGTTTTGCAGAAAGGCTTTGGTTTGTCTCCTTCCTTCCTGGCTTTGGTTTGTAGAGATTTGAAAACTTAATTCCCTTCAACCATAGTAGGCGAGGCGTAGCGAAAAAGTCAAGTCAAAAAGTTCTCGGGACCATAGTAGGCGCGAGTTTTTCGAAGAAAATTGCGAATATTGTGGAAACTATGGTACTTTTCCGACTTTTTCTGTCACATAAACCTGCCCTGGGTCAAGACGAACAGAATGCATCAAAAACGACACAAATCGGTCCAGCCGTTCTCCAGTGATGCGCGGTCGCACACATTTTGAACTTTGTTTTATATATATAGATATTAAAAGAACTCTTCCAAGTTGGATGGTTAAAAATCAACGATTATTGTATAATAATATTTCATTCCAAAGGCGCATAAATAGAACCTCCAGTAAAAGGGTTTGGCCCATTTATCACTTATGAAACATTAATCACGTTGATCTACATTAATCTGTGACTTTTTATCAATTTGGTAACACTTTGATCGCCAATTTCCCTCCAAGACAATGCCAGCGGAAAACGTTGCGCGGGAAAATTTCTTCCCGTCACCCGGCCAGCCGAACCCTTTGGTTGCCTCACACCACGCCAACGCTTTGGACTGAAAATGAGCGTGAACATATGGTAAATTAAGTTCCACCAGCCGGTTCGCATCATTGATCGGAGGAACATTTCGTGCCGCTTATGCAAACGACGATCGACAGCAATTGGTGGTCATGCGGCTGTCGGTAGGCAGTCTAACCGCTAAAGCTAACCCTCACGCCAAGCGTGTATCGTTTAATACCGTTGGCACACCGATAAAATTAAATCGTCAGAAATGAAGCGTGCCTAAGATGTATCCGTGTGAAAAAAAAAATCTAAATTGAACAATATCTGATACAATTGGTGGTGCGGAACAAAACCCTGGTAGATAGGGTTCCACGAGCGGTTTATTTCTTCTCTTTTTATTGAATGAAGAGGCTTCCTTATACCTTTCGTTAATTTGAGTTAGGATTTGCTGTTGATCTTTTCAGTTTCATCCGCTCGAGACAAAGGCCCCGCGAATCTTACTTGTCCAACCTATTGAGATATATCTAGCAACGATTGTAGCAACGCAATACCAAGCTACACGTGGCCATTCCTTAATTGTGTATGCGGAGAGTCGTCATTTTAGAACTGAAAGGTTCAAATTTCCAACAGCATAAGGCCCATGGCATCGACATATGGAGGAATATGAATGTAATCTGTCAGCACGCGAAGCAGGAAACAATCAGCCGATCGGTGTGGGTCAGTTACGACGCATAATGACAGATCTTACAGTCTATTAGTCAAGGTAAATCAAACGTGTCGTGTAACGGCCCCAAGCGGAATGTAATGCTACGAGATACGTTTGCTTGTTGGCCTCTTTAGCACACCCATTTGCTGGAAACAAATAAAAACGGAGTAAAACCAAAGCCCTAATGGAACAAGTCCAACACATGCTGGGCCTGCTAAACTACTAAATTGCGATTAGCCTCCGCGCTCGGACTAGCGCCGAACTTGTTGATTGGGCAGTTAATCCGAGTGCGTGGTCTAAATTGAATTCATGGCGATCGGGTATCCATGTCTTTGCCGTTTAGATTCCAGCCTCACCAGCAAACACATGATCATGTGTAGTTTTTTCTCTGTCCTTTGGATTTGTTTCTTTTTTTGTTGCTATCTCTACTTGTTTGGTGGGCAAAAATATGTGGCCAAGCCTGTTCTCCAAACAGCGTAAGGAACGTCACTCGAAGGATATTTGCGATGCCGTGCTGCTGGTGGACCTCATTTTTTCTCGTTTGTCCCAAGGTCGTACGAAAAAAAAGCATGCATGGTTCAAAGAAAGGCTACAGATACACTGTTTGCCATTTCGTGACAGTTTTCGGCGAATGAGTCTGAGAAAGATGATGATGCGAATGTTTGCTCTCTGCTGGTTTGTGATGGTCCGAGAAAAAGTGAAAGTCAAACCAAACTGATTGCGAACCGTGTCACGGAGAACCCATTCGCCGGGTCGAAAGGCCGGCGACTAGGGAAAGAAAAGAGTCTGTCATCCCAAGGCAGGGCACTTTTACTTCGCACGAGTCACAAAAGTAGGAAAGGCTCTTGCGCCCATGACGTAAACATTGCCAGCTTTCGTTGTGGATATTTTTTGGTTGTTGTAACATTCAAACTCTTCTTCGATCTTATTGAACAGTCGATTGGGAAGAAAAATGGATTTATGTAACAATGTTCTTCACGTGGAAAGGCGCTTTGCGAGACTCACAATCCGACAGTGCATAGTGGTTTCGCTTGTCTTGGGCATCAACCTCCATGGTCCGCTGCGTTTCTGCTAGGACTCGGGCAGGTGCGAACGTTCATGATATCCCGGCGTACATGAACAAGCAACACCAGGGTCGAATATTTTGCGGTAAGATACGCGCTTCCTTGTTGGAAGGAAGAAATAAACGAGGCACCTTTTGGAAGGCACTTGGAGGTTGGCCATGTGCTGCTACGATTTTCATGGATCACTGGTTTTTTTTTTAAATTAGTTTCCTTGCACACGATCATGATAACGATGCTTTGCTAATTTTGCCGATACCGGCCGCAATCAGTCGTTTCGATGTGGTACTCGGAAATCCGTGGAATCATCACCTAATCTTCATTCTCGGTTCCCGATGCATGATCAAGGTCAAATGGAACATCGAGAATGAAGCGAAAAAAGTTCCAATAAAACAAGCATAAAACTCTTCTGACCCGCTCACCACCCGTGCGCACTGTTGGACATGACGAGCCGATGCCAAATTGATTTTTCTTTCTAAGCTGCTAGCATTGTTGGGTTGGTCCGTCTTCGGGCCAAGCAATATGGCAATGCTCACGACGAAAATGTAGACTGGAATGTGGATGTTTGTTTTCTGGGCCGCTTATGACCGGCTTCATGGTGGTGAGCTTTTCTTTTTTTCGCGTTTTTCGTTTTTTTTGCTCCTTTCAACGAATGCCTCTTTGTACGTTCGGTCTGTCGATGGTAGCGCACTTTTTCGCGCTCGTTGGATTCGATAATTGGATTTGTGCTGATACGGAATGGCTGTTTTAGCCGCAAATGTCTCTATCTGCTTCAAGAGTTAAAGAAAGAGCATGCCGTTCACAACCGGCTGGAACCGCTGTAGAGCTGAGAAGGAAGTTAGGCTCCTGACAAACCGGATAAACGAACTCCCACTCCATCGGTGAGCTGCAGGTCGGTGTCATTTATCGATCTTGATCGTTTGTCACAAACTTTATAACCTTCGTGTACAGCTTCATCCGAAGCCGGTTCGACGATCCAGCATCGGAATTATAATTAGATTTAACCAAAACCGCCAACGGCCACCGCAGCACGCCGGCTAATCGGCGTATTAATTTAGACAATGCCAGCGCACTGTTCTGTGTTCCAGTCCAGTCGCGGCGACCATGGACCATTCGTGGTTGTCTTTGCGGCATTTAGAAAGTGGTATGGTAAGTATGTGGTACCCATTTCGTGCCTACGGAGGTCCATGGATCTCTGCTGGCTGTGTTTTCGGAGTCGAGTCGAGGCAATGTCACTACTAATTCGCTTAGAAACACCCTATGGGCCCTCAAGTGCAGTTAGCCGGTGGCAGGTTTACTCCAATTTTCATTCGGTCACATTTCATAGATACACCTTGAAGAATTACAGCGCGCGTGCGTTACTGTGCTGTGCTGTTCGTGACTTTATTCACGAAATGTAGCCACACACCACATCGTGCGTTACCGAGCGCGTTATGATAGACGGGGCCGACACCCAACAATTGCGCAAATCGCAAAACGTAACTTATGACGTCGGTGTAATCACTTTTTTTTTCCTTCTTTGAGCCATCATGGAGTACAAATCGAAGGTTTCACATTCGACGTGTCAGAGGGAAACAACATCTTTGGCTTGCCCTAAATATGTTTGGACACACTGGGAGTCATACAAGAAATGCGAAGATATACTCATGTGATTTCGCGCAGTGTGATGTGTTTGGCAGCTCTGCCCACTAAACCAGACACGTCACGTGCTTATTCATGGAGAAAATAGTCGTTGAAGTTGCCACAGTAAAAAAAAATGGTCCTGCTAGCGTAGCCCCATAATCGAAATGCTGCGCTGACGTCGAGCTATGTGTTTTCCGGCCAAATGTGCGTACCTAATTCAATAAGTCACGGCTTGATGCGTTCATCTCTGGGCCGTGTTCGACTGTTTGTCTGATCAAGCGTTGGGTTTTGCCACCGGATTTCGTCAAATTCCAGCGACGCCCGCAATTCGGGGACTTGCGGGCTTCGGTCACCACGTGCTCCACGCGCGCTATTGAGGCGATGCAACTCGGTAGCCTATATTGCGTACCAGCGAACAGGGCATCAGAGCGACGGCGGGGTTGGAGCTTTTCGTCAACGGAGAGAAGCGGTCAACTTCCTGCTAGCTCACGGCGGCTCTTTTTTGGCCACGCACTGTTTGCTGTGCCTTTTAGTCGTCGTCGGCCGTCGCTTTCAACACCTCCACTCCGTAGTCGCTTATTGCCCGATTAAAAGCCTACGTTTGTTTTGGGATGTTTGAAGTTTCTGATTAATTTTGAAAAGCTTTCCGTCTCGGCCGATGGCGATGCCCTTGACTGCTTTATGAAACCAATAAAACAATTACCAGTACGTGGTGACGGATTGGAGATTGTCGTCCACTATTAAAAGCAGATTAGGATACTGTTTCGCGCCAGGAAACCGTTAAAAAATGTTGTCAGACGAAACAGTGTGACACTCAGAGAATCAAGTGATGGCGGTGAAGTTTCACTCCAGATGATTGCTATTCAATGTCCTTGATATCATGTGATATTTTGAACTCTGTTCCGCCATTATAACAATACTCAAGGGTTTTATTATTCTGACCGAAATGTGTCCGGTCCAGTCCATTTTCTAAAAAAATATTTTGTCCGTTTTGGCCTGAGTTGCAGGAGAAAATAATCTTTAGTCAATTATAAATCGCAACTAATTCACATTCTATTCTTTTACACAAACCAATCGAGACGAATATACTTCGCTGTTCTAATACTACGCGTAAATAAAAGAGCGAAATATCAATTGCAAAAATGACTTTATGCTAATTATAATGGTCGTCATTATTACGATATCATCTATGTCGCAACCGTCGTTTTTCCGAGAGATTTCCAACACACTCCTTTAAGGCTGTTACTTTTTGTTTGGGGAGCTTGTCTTTAGCTGGGGGAAGAACCAGAAATCATTAGTACCTAATTCAGTGCAATAAGTTGAACTTTGCAACATGTTTTGCTTTAGTTCACTAAATGTAGGACCAATTTGTGCACTGTGCGATAGCTCACTTATTATGCCAGGAAAATGTATTTCTTCAATTATTAATTGTTTTTATTAATTTTATGTATTTTTTCGGTACGGGAAAAATGGCCTGTTATCCTTAAAAACTAATGCCGACTCTTTGTTGGTCGATTCATGAACACGAACTTGCTCAGAAGCTTCAGTGCACATAACCCATAATTTTGATTAAGGATCATGTTAGTAGTTCTTAGTGTCATGTATAGTGATTGAGTACTATATGATAAACGCAGAGTTTGAACTAAATCTCTCATGATTATTTGACGTGCTTGCAAAATTATACCTGGTAATTTTACATGAAGCAATTTTTTAACGTCCATCTAATGGATTGATCCGCCAATTGTCTTTAGGGTGCCCTTCTACCACTTTTATACAAGCGAGTTTTCTCAAACTTCATTAATTTGAAGAGAAAGAAACACTCAACACATCTATAATTTTATTAGAAATTTCCTGACAATTTTAAACAGTTTTTACAAGAAATTTAAACAATTAATTCCATGGATTATTCAACATACCTAGCGGCTTGAGATCTTATGAGCGTTCATAAAAATATTAATAACTAGCGTTTTACCCGGTTTTGCTCGGGAGATGAGGGATTTTCAATAAAAGCAAATTTTAGCTAAGGGATTTTTGCGATGAAAATTTACTCAACTTAAGTTCCCTATAATTACGTTGCAATTACGACTGTTTAGTAGCAAAACCAGGTTATTTTCTTAATTTACGTGCTTCTTTGAATAGAGCTTTATTTGTTCTTAGCGCGTAGCTCGTTGGTATTAGCTCGTTGCTAGTGGGCTAGTATAAAAACATGACCTGCGAATCCCCGTCTGACTAGCGTTCTCACTTTTGCTATCCAGCTCACCTCCGTACCCGACGCACTTTTAACCGTTTTTTTTTCGTGCGTTCTGTTTTAAACTCCTAGTAAATTCCTCCAGCCGCAGACTCGTGGATGTCTGTCATTCTCAACAATGACTTTCTGGGAGTTTGAGCTACCCTAGGCCCTTGCGTTAAAATCTCTTGTTTCTCTATGAGTAGAGTTCTGTGAACTCGGGGACTCCTGATTAGCACAGTGGGTTCGAATCTAGACCAGATCTCCCAAGGCACAAAGGATTGGCTATTCACGAACGCCCTCATTACACACGGGTTTTTACCGTCATTCGATTTTGGGATGTCATGTCAAACTGGGCTCTGGTAAGGACGTTTGACAGAAAATTACCATCGGCTCGTGTAATAACGCAAGTTTTGCAAAGTGGGTTCTTTGTGGCTTAGTTGCAAACAAATCCGTAATTCATCGTCGAAATCCATGTTGCAAACATTTTAACAACAATCCCTGATGAAAACAACAAATGGTCCGTCGAAAGAGCGTCACTTTAACAGAAAAGTTCCAACCGAAAGCAAATCCATTTTCGCTTCCGATTTTCTTAGCACAATATTGCTGTCAAACGCGATTTGATACTATTTTCCAAAATCGAGTGACAGTAACATTGTGAGTGTAATAAGGCTTAAAAATTGAAAGGTCTCGTTAGCCCTAAAAATGGCTTTTGAAAATTGGCCGTTACGACAGGAAAGAAGAAGAGAATTTCTCAACAAATATTGTAACATTTTTTGGGCAACATATTCATGATTTCCACTAAAAATTGATAACAGAGCGTTGGTCAGAAAGGCTTTGGTTTGTCTTCTTCTTTCCTGGCTTTGGTTTGTAGTGATTTGAAAACTTCATTCCTTTCAACCTTAGTAGGCGAGGCGAAGCGAAAAATTCAAGTCAAAAAGTTCTCTGGACCACAGTAGGCGCGAGTTTTTCGTATTGAATATTGTGGAAACTATGGCAGTTTTCCGACTTTTTCTGCCACATAAACATGCCCTGGGTCAAGTCGAACAGAATGAAACAAAAACGACACAAATCGGTCCAGCCGTTCTCCAGTGATGCGCGGTCGCACCCATTTTGAACTTCGTTTTATATATATAGATAGAATAGATAAAGCTTATTGTTGGGAAGTTGCAAGTGCGTCAATTTTTAAACAGCCTAGAAGTTAATTAACTATTGTAAACGAATTCGAGTCGAGTTAGGTACAATAGGAACGATGATCAGTTTGATATAGATCATGCTGGAAAAATAATGTAATTCCTCTTGCTATAATCTTCTAAAATAACGATTTGCTTTTTAATGCCACATTGAGAATGACATTCCTAAAATCTAATGATATAAGTCCAATAACAAATTCGTCGTAGTACTGCATTTGATAACTAAAGCATAACTTAATTTTATCTTCAATTCTTCGCAGGTAACGATTGTCGGCTGGTACCAGCCGTTGGTAGCATCGTACAATGTAGCGGAACACAGACTGGACTACATTAAACTGGGCGAAGGTCGTGAGTATAACTATCAGTAAGTGCAGCAACGAAACACTAAATGAAGTGGCCATAAAATGTTTTACCGTTTACAATGTTACATCTCCGTCTCTCCGACAGCTACAACGACGGCGTATCGTCCGGCTTTGATAAGCGTAAATTCTACAAACGCCCGCAGGCATTCAAGCAAGCATACATGTTTAAAAACTTCCCATCCCCGGTCGAGCAGATCGCGACAAACGAGTTCCAGTCGCACGTCGTCCCCGAGCAGGCATCCTACGTGAAGCAGGAGAGTTTACTGCCGGTGTACGAGTCGCACGAGAAGAGCGTCCACTACGTACCGGTGGACTTTCCGTCGCCCAAGACCACCGGTGCCGTCACCTCTGCCCGTGGATCCGGCGAGCCACGGCCATCACCGTCGTACACGGGCAATCTGGCGGAGCGAGTCATCCAGATGATCCATGTGCGCCATCCGACCAGTGCACACAACGCCAGTGGGCCGGGCGGGTCCTCCGGCAGTGTGGTGCACTTCCCGCCCACGGGTCTGCAGTACCATCACCACCACCAGCAGCACCCGGGTAGCTATCAGTATTTCAACGCACACCCTGCGCCAGCTAGCTACGAACTCGTGCGCCCAATCAGCAACTTTCCTCCGCCACGACCTTACCTTGCGCCGGCATTAACGACTACCAAAGCACCGTACGTCGCCCCTTTCCTGCTCAAGACGACCACGACAACGACGACGACGACTCCTGCTCCGGCCGTGGCCCCGGGCAAAAGGCCACTGCAGGCACCGACCGTGCGACCCCCGTACGTTGCGCCAGCGGTCACGACCGATCCCCTGCTCAACTCGGTATCCCTCGCCAACCAGCTCAAATATACGTCCAGCCGACCGGTGGCTGCCAACGCTGGCGGTGCAAACCCACAGCAGCCGTACGAGCCCGAGTTCGACATTGACATACGGATCGATCTGCGCGACGACTCCGCGTAGGGCTGTTCGTAAAATCGCTAGCGTAATTTAAGCTAACATATTTTCATTTTATTTCATAAACAAAAACTACAAATACAACCGTTCAGTGCCGAAATCGAAACGTGCCTTTGCGCTGAGGAATGCGAAGAAATGGGTCAATGCTCATGGCAGCCCGCCCCGAACTCCTGCCATCCCGGCCAACGCAATTTTATTCCTTTCTGCTCCAAATGCTTTCCACTTCTTGTTTCCAGCTGAATATATTTTTTTACTTCTGTCTTGCCACTGAAACCGCCAAGGCTTGATTCAAGGACTATTCTAGGGACGATATGATTCGAGATGCTATTCCACATAGTGTGAATGGTGAGGCGTGTAAAAATCTTACATTGCATTCGAATCCACTTGATTGAAACACATTCAGTTTTTTTTGTATTTCGTAAAGTAATAGTTTTGTAGTCATACACATTACATTAGTCATGTAGATGTTTACGTTGCATTAATGCGGGTATTGCCGAACCCTGTAAACAGTAAATTGGATACGGTGGGTTGGAAAAAGGGTCTTGTAATAAGAGATCACGCGCATCGCGGCAAATGGATACCATTACGAACCAGCTTTCTCCATGCCAGCTCAGCAACGAAGCAGTAACGCCTGGCAAATAAAAAGAACAAACTCACATTGATCTGCTCTGTTCGAGCGCAATGAGCACGGATCAGATACGGTTCGCGTGCTGACGTGGGCTGGAGCTACAGAGAGTTAGCAAAAGTAATAGTGGTATCATTATTACCTTCGCGCGATAATGTGCACACAGAGTATCCACCGAATGCCGAGGACGTGAGTGAGCCCTCCCGAGGATGGGTTAGAGGAATGACTTTGCTTGTTTTGTAGGATTGACTTTTTTCTTAAATGAATTTGGACGAAACCCATTGGGATGCTAAGCAAGGTTTACCGGACACATATTTGATGTTTTGCGAGAAACCAGACACCGCGGAGGTAATATGTTTGATTCTGAGGAACGTGATTACGTTGTCAACGTGGGAACAGCGTTGTTCATCGAGCTCACTCAAATTCATGTATTGAGATTTGATGTGAAACAGTAACAGCTAGATGATGGAGAGTATTGAATGAAGTAGAAAGTTCACCTGGTTTTCTCTGTTAAAGACATCTCTTTTTTGGAAGCAGTACGAGTATGACTTAATGAGTTTTGCAATGTTTGGTCTTTGTTTAACTATTGAAATTATTAAACTGCAGCATCTACGAACGTTAAACCCCAAAGAGCATTGCTACACGTTCTTGTTTGTACCAGAGCCGTAGAATTCAGTAAATATAACTGCGAAGTACCACCGTAGGCAATGAGTTTACACTTCCTAAGGAATATGCTTCCGCCACAACGAATTTTACCCTTCATTTGCTTACGGGGAGTGATGGTTTCGTTCGACATGTTTTCTGTATTTTACTGTACTGTACTGTATTTAACCATTTGAAAAGGGAGTCCACTGATGTTCCAAAGGGCTTCGCGGGAAGCCTGGATTCAAATTGGTACATTTGCATAAATTTCCAAGACGTGGCTTCGGGGCCAGTAGTGTTGATTAAATTTTTAATAACAACAACACAAATAGTAATCAGCAAAAGAAGAGAAAGAGTAAAAAAACCACACAAATGATCAAAAGACTATAAACAAAAACCTAAGATCCTAGAACGCGCAGCATCACAGGGCCAGTTGCCTCGGTGGAGAAAATCGATACTGTACCCCGGAAGGGTCTTTGTAAAACTAACCAGGAAAAATGTTGAGGCCTGTTTCAACCTCGTGTTCCACCGGTGGAATAAATGGAGAAAAAGAAAAGGGCGTACTTTTTTTTAAACAAATTTCAGACTTTTCAGGTAGGTTAAGCTTGCAACAGGGGAGTTGGAATTTGATGATTTGAACATTTTCAACAAACAAAAACACTGGCATGTGAGGCTGAGGAGGGATAGAGAAAAAACGTGAAAGAAGAGAGACGTAAATGTTAGGAGAGAAGGCCCAAACCCGTTAGATGAGTTTAGAAGAGGTGAATGGAGCTTGGACAAAACATACATCGTTAAAGGATGGAATCCGGGATTGGCCCTTTTCACGAGGTCTTTTTCGCAGGGATTGCCGACTGCTGACCAGAGCATAAGGTTGGCACTAAAATAAAAGGTTGTGCATCGCTCGCAGAAATAAATTGAAAAATAACAACCGTCCGACCCAGTACAAACATGTAAAGCCCGCAGTGTGCGGGTTGTTCCCCGTAGGGAGCTGCTTCCTTCATCAAACCAATGTTCAGCGTGCTGGTAGCGACGGTAGGTATGTTCTCAACGTGCTTAGAGCTCTTGTTGCGGCTTGGCGGAGAAATCGATCATTTCATCGACCATTGCCGTTTCCACAGTCGTTCTTTTTTAATACATAATCGGTTTGTGCGATGAAAAAAGCACTATACGGAACAAAGGTAGCTATACTTAGCCGCTTAATGCTCCATCACCTTTCTTACTCCACATTACTTTACTTTACCGGTCTGTACTGTATCCATCGCGTCCCTCTGCACCACGCTCGCTTTTCACTCAGGCGAAATACACGCAAATTGTGACGAAAGCAGCTGGACGTCAAGCGGCAGGCAAATGAAATCAAATACGTTAATGACACACGCAACATGCTGTGGCAGGGTAACGATTACAACTTGGATGAAACCTTCCCCCTGCGGTACTCGTGCGTGCTGCTAAAAGCTAGTGTAGATCAAGGGGAAAAAAAGTATAGAGCGGAAACGGAAGAATGGCAGTGTGACGTCATCAAACATGCGCGACATCGTCGTGTCTGCTTCGAGTTCCCTCAATAGTCCGGTCGTTTTTGCGCGGTGTCTTCAGCATAAAAGAGCTGTCGACTCGCTGCGGCCGGCAACATGCTCCATTCCGTCGCATACGGCTAGTAAAACCTGTTACGACGCTCGCTGTGTCTATAAGATTATTTAAAATCGATACGACCACATCGCTTTCTCATGCCGGCACACGCCGGATATACAGCTAGCGCGGCTTACGATTACTTTTCGCGCTGACGGCTTCACTCGTGCTGGAGAATATGGCCGGAAGGCTAACGAGCCACAGCTGCAACATGGGAGGACGCTGCAGGCTTCCACTCGAAAATGCTAACTTCAACATCGCCTGACAGTGCAAACAAATCTTGTGAATTGCGAAAGGAACGAAATAGACGAGACGATCCTTTACCCCTTCGCCTACAGCGGACAACAGGTAGTGGGTTGCTTGCAACCCGGATAAAGCTTATTTGAACAATAAAGCACACATTTGTTTTAAGTCCCGCTCATCATCCCTTCATGCCATCATTAACGCCGGTTCTCCTATATCCTACGAAGATTTTGCCTCGTCCTTCTGTTGATGAAGGTAAGTGGTATGTTTTAGAAAAACAATTTCATGCAGCTCTACATTTTCGACCCCGGTGCGAAGTTACTGTCTTCTTTTTCAAGCCTTTGCTTGCTGTACACTTTTAGTGACAAAATTAAACGAAGCGGTGTGTTATTGATTTTTGATCGTTAAAAATTTGAACAATCGCCAGCGTAATACTCGCTGGTGAGGTCAAGTTTCACTTCGATTGGTCGATGTTCGCTCCCGTTCAAAGGACCTGTGAATAATTCATCGTGAATCAGGAAAGTGGTTTATTTTTAAACAAAATTACCCTCATATTCATTATATCCGCCAAGACTCCAGCAAAAAGGTTTACCAGGTGAAGTTCTTTAAAGGATTTTCTGTTTCCTAGTCTTGCTTTCTGTTTATATAAACTAAGTGTTTTAGGAAAAGCGAGGTCCCAAAATTGTAAAGCTCTCAAAAGCCGAACCTTGTTAATTCACTTTATGATCTCAAAATATAAACTCTTTAACTTGGAAACGATTAAATTTGAACGACCACTACTGATGGGAAGTGTATCTGTACATTTTATGGTTTTTCGTGATGAATGTTTTTTTTTTTCTCTTAATGCACACCGCTACTGAAAGATGTTCAAAGGTTTAAGATAAATCATAAATGAAACGAAACGACATTCAGAACAGCCCTCTGGCAACCAATATGTCTGTTAACAAACTGCCTCGCTAAGGCCGTTAAAATAATGTGAGAACTTACGATTAATGTACCCCCGGAGACATTGGCATGCGGGCCTCTTTCTTTCATTCCAGGCCATCCACTTGAGTGGCCGAACAAGGGCAGAAGGATACATTGTGATGGCTTACCCGAGCCAAAGCGGTAGTAAAAAAACCCCTCAAAATAACCAACGGAATAGAATGCTAATCACTTACATAAATTGTCTTCTACTGGTACTCCATTTCACTCCGTCGTGAAGTAATGGCATAAGCTGGAAGTGTCGCCGAAGGAGAGAAATCCATTTGGAGGTGGGATTTAATCGTCTCCCCTTCCTTTTTTCCCACAGCAATCACACTTTTGCACTGTAAACACTCTAGTTGAAACAGGGAAGGATCGGGTGAATTAATGGATTGATTTTATAACGCACACAATCGAGGAAAATTTCACTGCGAAGGTAATGTACTACTACTACACTGTTGATATTTCTGTCAGCACTTGGACGGCCACAACAACCCTCTCGGTGAACACTCGTATCCAACGTACTAGGTTATAACAATGCTACGTCTCTTGAAGGCGCGAAATTTCGAACGACCAGGACCTGCCTTGCGGACGGTATGACACTGTGCGCGAAACCCGAAGTCTGTTGGAGCCCGAACACGGTCAAAACACTCGAACCATCAGCAACAGTAGCGGTCGGAACCGTCGTGCGCAGTAAACGGCCACAACGTTGAGGAAAAATCTCATAGCAGCACCACCGTGCTCCCCTATGTGCTTCCAGGCTGCCCCATGCGGATACTTGTCATCACTCGTGTCTTACAAAATGTTATCTCCAACGCAGCAACAAATATACGCCCTTTTCCAGTATAATTTTACGCAAACCCTTCCCACCGTGACTGTAAGGTTTCTTAACATCTACACTCGCATATGGTAACACTAGAAAGGGTCAAACTCTTCGGGGAGATTATATCCTGGTGGTTTGCAACGAGCGACTGTCGTCGATGAGTGGCGCTACCATTGGACCTTAAAGATTACATACACACATATTTTTTTCGTGAATTTTACATATATCTGAAAATCACTAACAATTCCCGTAACACATCCTATTTTCATTTCATCATGCATCGTACACTTCGGAAAATAGAATTCACTTGCGAAATTGTTGCCTTTCTTTCAGGCGCAGAGTATCACTAAAACAACAGTGCTGCTCACATAAGGCGATCGAAAAAAGCTTGCAATATACATTTTCTACAAGTGAATGCTGAATCCTTTTCACACATTCATCTGGCAGCTTTTGATCACTTGACCCTGTGAAACGTACCCACGACCGTCGCTTGAAAACAGCGGCTTACTGCCTTGGTCAAGAACTTCTCACCAACTGGAGAAAATTCCTTCGGAGGACATCGGTTTTTATGTAATCCCGTCCACGCCACTCCTCCAGTTGCAGGCATATAGCCGCTACGTGTGCCAAACACCAACACAGGCAACGCATGCAGGCCGAGTTTTCCCGAGAGAAAACCGAGTACGGAGCACGCCGCAGTCATGGACACGCATTGTGGAAAACTTCGGTATTGGTGCAGGCAATGTCTATTGTGAACGGCCAAAGCATTACTTGGTAGTAACTCCAAAAATAGTGTACGGGCAGGAAAGTACCGGGACCCGTGTGTATCGTTTTACAAGCGTGGCATTACAATGCTTAACAGTAAGCAAATGAATTAGCAGACAGGTGAAGTGTAGACAAAATTACCTAAGGAAGATGTTGGTCAAATGTAAGTACATCGTGATAATTGCTCAGTTAATTTATTTTATTTAAACTTTGCATCAACAAGTTAGATAAGCAAATTCTGTATGTTACGGAAAAAAGAAAGAGGGTGTAAGAATATTTAAGTACAAGACCAAATTTGTTTACAAAACATTATGTATAATCAATTTGAAACTATTTTGAGTACGTTAATTTCTCCTTTGACTACGATGATTATCCACTAACTATACATAGTTTTTGTCCTTTTTGGCTTTTCGCCATTCTACCCTGCTGCTCATACCAAAATTATTAGTGATATTATAAAATTATATTCGTGAGATGCACATATTTATAATTGCTTTTATTTTAGTTTTCACAATGAAAAGTTTTAACAATATTAGTATTGTAAGACCAAACACACAAAATAAAAGCCCAATAAAATGAGCCCACTGATGGTGACCACTGATGGCATCGAACATTATCGAACAATGTTTTTGACTTGTTACTACTTAAATGATTGTCGGATGTTAGCATGTTGTGTTAATTTTATGCTTATTTTTTTATGCTATTGATGCAAAATACATTTGCAATCCGTGCCAATCTATTTACAGCTATTTCATGTGTCACAAACATACAAGGGTATTTATTGCTCTAGCTTAATCGTTAGTACGTTATCTTTTAAATATAATGCAATAGGGCAAATCCGTGTATTATAATCCTTCTAGAGTTAGTATTTCCATACCACAACCATAAACGAGAATTTGGTTATCTTCCTGTATAAATGATAATCCTTTCACATCTGACACGCACGTGTTAGTGCAACTGATCGTTTCAAGTCGCGAATAACCGCTGAAACTGGTCACATAAATGCGCTGGTCCACTCCAACACTGATCATCATGTCGTTATCAATCAACTTTATTCCAGTCACCTGGGCAGTGTGAAGATATTTCTCGCAAAAACTATGGATTAATCTCACTTGCAGTGTATCTTCCACCATTGTTATTTCAAACAGCGAAACGGTGACCGATTGATCATCTCCTCCAGTGGCTAGCAGAAGCTTATCAGAGCCCACATGTTTATAATCCACCGAATTTACGCCACTGTCATGAAGACGATGTCGATGGAATGGTTCACCGATGTGTGAAGGATCCCAGAAACATAGAGTGCCATCCGTAGCCATTGTGATGAAAAATGACTTACCATCCATAACTATACCGACCACCTTCAATATGCACCTTCCGTAGAATGATTCACATACCAACGCGACGGACCACTGACCGTCGGAGCAGAGTAGACTGTAGATCCTTACAAACCCGTCCGAGCAACCGAAAACTATACGTCCACTTCCGACAAGGGCGGCGCACATGAATTTCGTTTCCGGATCAATGTTCGATCGGCGGTTCATCTTCCACCGACTGCGCTCAGAGTCGGTCGCCAGAAGCATGTACGTACACTCCTCTTTTACGAGGAAACTCTTCAAGTGGAGACTTGTTACGCAGATTTGGGCACGCCCACCAGCAGACACAATTATCAAACGATCATGTTCGGTTTGCTCTTCGAACACGATGGCCTTGATGCTGGAGATGTGATTAAAAATGTATTTGCGTCGTTCTTCCAACATTTCGCCGCCGACAATTGTGTTTATTCGTAAAATGTTATCTTCGCCTCCGGAAACGACCAACCGGGCGTCTCCATGGCGTGCAACGTGCAATGCATTGCAGGCTCGCGCATGCCAATTTGGACGAGGTAGACTAAGTGCACTTCCAACGTCTGGCTGAGCAGTATATTCCATTTTCTTCATTTTTTTATGTTGAATGAACACATACGTGAATGTGTCCGATTGCTCATCGTAATAGTAATCCCAGCACCGGTGTCCACCACCGCAGTCAAATTGTATGTGAACTTCATTGCGTTCGTCGGCCATTAGAAAATGGGTATCGTTAAACCCGAGATAAAATCGTCCGCCGCGAAGGAGAGCTGTACGATCGATCCAACTAACAACAGTTTTAGAAGAATTTAGAATCGTTAATTTTTTCCCGGCCTTGTCTAGGTAAATTTCGCAGGTACGACTATCATGCCCCGTTGTATGGATTCGATAGCCTGTGGTTTGTTCCGGATTCTCGGCGATAGTAATTGAAGTTATACCAAGCTTTCCATGAACGTTTGATAGTTTGTACAAAGCATCCACCATGCTCCGATCGAAAAGATATAGATGACCCGATCGATCAGCCTGCAATAAAAATGTCTCATCCAATATGAGGAAGGCGGTCAGCCAACGTTCAGCCGAACTTGGAATTCGATGACACGAAAGGATAACAGTAAGCTTGTCATTAAACACTAAGCAGTGGCCGTTAGCATCACACACTGCCACAGTTTTCGATCGTTCACAATAGTTCAACGATCGTATTACCCCCTCTGGAGAATTTTCAACACCATCATCGCGGAATGCTTTGTCTATAAAGCTAACCACTTTGCCTGTGCTGAAGCTAGTGAACCCCCGTGTGGTTATCTCATACAGGTAAATGTGACGCCCACCTGCTAAATAGAGGAAGCATCCTCCAACCTCTATTATGCTACATTTAAATTGCTCAAAGCATTCGAGTGTATACATAAGCGTACCATTGCTTTCGACCATCAGCACATGGTTTTTGTTCGTTACGGCTATTATAGATCCATTCGGTGCGAAACGAATTTTTGCCAGGTGCTCGTTTGTTGGCAGATGAGGGCTAATGTCCTGCAAGCCTGATTGGCCTAAGGCATCCGAGATACTGGTTGCTTCCATCCAACGCTGAATGCAGTATTTGTGCAAGTTCCCATTGCTTGCGGTGATGAAAATGGTCGACGTTTCCACATCGTAGTCCATGCCCCACAGCGTCGGACCATCGTCTAAACGTTTTTTCAATAGAAGATCTCCGTCGGTATTCCACAGGCAAAGCTGAGCGTCCTCCCCAATCGATGCAACTAATGTTTGATACGCTATAATACAGGACGTCAGATTAGGTTGATGTAAATCATGTTCTTCAACCTATCTTTGAATAAGTTGTGTTGTTAAATTTCTAATGATCTCACCATTTTTGATGATGCGACACTGAAACACCCTTGCTGTGTGCGCGAAACAGTATCGTTCTTCTCGCAGCGTAACAGTTGTGTCATCGTTCTTTAGGCTCTGCGTTAAATCGAGCTTCCAAAATTTGACCGATCGATCGTCCGAAGTGGTCGTTAACAAACCGAGAGCAAGGTCGCATGCTATTGAAAAGATTACTCCATTGTGTGCCGAGATACTTTTCAACACTTTGCCACGATTCTCCTCGCTGCCAGAAACGCGCCAAACTAATAACAGGCCAAGTGCCGTCCCTGAAAAGCACACAACTTGTTCCCACTCCTGACCGATGAGGGAAGAGCAGTAAAGGGTTGAGCCATCCTCGCAGGCACATTTTTCCGCTAGATTCCATACTAGAGATCCGCGTTCTTCGCTGCGTTCAAGTCGCACAGCGACCCCATGACTAGAAACGATGCATAGTTCCAAGGGTGATAGAAGAGAAATGCTACTGATCCAATCGTTCGCCCGACGGCGGACATAAGGCACAGGATGTAGGCTCGTTTCTTCCGGAATAACTATTCGTAGGCATTCGGCGGAGAACGTATGCGTTTTGCAGTTTACCGTCAAGCTGTACGCTTCGCGGCCAGCGTGAAACACAATCAAATATTTATCATCTCCGATAGAACATCTTTCTATTCCATGTATTTTGTCTCTCAGCCGCGGTAAAGGAGCAAATATTTGTTCAGTATTTCCGTCAGCGGTCAGATACACCAGTAGCAGCTGATTTCCGATTGCTACAATAGTTAAGATAGTAAATTAAATTGATAAAGCGCGCATCCGAGCTGTACAAGAATTTGGGTATCATACCAACAAGAAGTTTTTCTTTGCATAATACTCGAATGCAAACGGCATCAACAAGAACACGCATGATGAATACACCGGGTGCTAAGATTTTTCTAATGGCGTCCAGACTAGAGTCGAGAGATTCCACCTGAACCCAGCTGAGAAGTTGCAGTGTTGGAACAGCGCATTCTGATCCTTGAAATGTAATTCGATCTTCCGCGGACTCATTAGATTCATTTCCCGAATACGACATCCGTTATTAAATGCATAGCTTGATAGAATAAATCAAATAACCACACCACAATTTATATTGAAAATATAAATTCCAGTGGAACATGATACATGGTATCATCATGGGGAAATAAATAATAGAATGAAATGCATACGGATGTAGTGTGGAGAATATATTTTTTTAAAAGTTCGTCATAGGATTCATGGAAAATTTCACCTTGTATAAAGTACCAAATTTAAATCGTCTTTACATTTTTTGTGGGCTTCTGAGGCATCATTCCGGCAGGAGATAAATCAGTTTTTGTCAAACCTATGTAAGTTTGTTGGTTCGGAACTGAGTGCTTCGTTCCTGTATTGTAAATTGTACGGACTTGTTGGGTGCAGTTCGAAATGCTCGACACTAGTTGACAGGCAAAGCGTTTTCCCGATTACACACACGCGAATTTGAGCTGTCGTCCTATCTTTTTGCACTTTTGGTCAATAAAGAGAAGCAGGGAGTCCAATTTGTCGTTATTCGTACTAGCTAGTAAAAGTTGTGAAAAAGGCTAGCTTGGCGCATAAGTGTATTGTGGAAGCTCCTCGGCGGTTCCCTCGGAAACAGTAGCCACTGCAATGTCTTTCCACCCTCGACCCCCGGGAACCACGATAGTGTCCGCCGGGATGCCGTACATCGCACCACCGATTGTTCAAGTAGCTATTCATAGACAATCGCCTAGTAGAAACGTAAGATTAAGTTGAAGTTTGCTTCATTCACAGCAACCAATGATACCAGCAATGAACCAGCCACCTCCATCGAGCAGAGGCGGGAGCTTCCGGTCTGGTGCTACCATTGGATCGCGCCCACAGATGTACAACAACAAGCCACCGCCACAACCAGAACCGGTGTACGACGGGCCGATAGTAACCGTGTTTGTTGGCAACATCAGCGAGAAGGTTCCGGACCCGATGATCAAGCAGATACTGGCAACCTGCGGCACCGTCGTAAACTGGAAGCGGGTGTCAACGTTTGGGTTTTGCGAGTATGAGTAAGTATCTGTCGAATATGGCACATCGTTTCGGATTCAGTGAGTAATTTTTTTTTTCTTCCTTAGTCCTGCCGGAGGAGCTAGAGCCGTCCGTTTAGTGCACGATTTGGAAGTTGGTGGCAAAAAGTTGGTAGCGAAGGTGGACGCCAAGAACAAAGCTCTGCTAGATTCGTTCCGTGAGGACGAAAACAATGCGGAAACTACCAACGAAGCGTCCGAAAAGCGTGGCGATGACGACGCAATGAAATCGATCAATCGCATTCTGGAAGATTTCCGGGAAGAGCTGGCGGCGGTCGAGCAGCAGCAAGAAGAAACGCAAGCAAAGCAGAAAAAAATGCTTCAAACAGTAGACATCGAAGATGGCAAACGGGAAATTATTAACAAAGAGATTGGAAAGTTCCGCAAGTACACCGAGGAGGAAGAGTTGAAGAAGGAGAAGGAAAAGGAACGCAAAAAACGGGAGGAAAAGCGGACGGAAGAAAAGCCGCGCCGTTCCGCCTCACCCAAAAAGGATAAGAAACCCGCGACCGCAACGTCGACCTCATCGCGACGCCGTAGCCGATCGCGGTCCCGTGATCGCGAGCGCGACCGTGAGAGGGAACGTGAGCGCGAGCAACGCGAACGGGATAAGGAGCGCGAACGTGAGCGTGAACGGGAGCAGCGCGAAAGGGAACGGGAAAGGGAGCGTGAGCGTGAACGCGACCTGGAGCGCCAGCGGGAACGTGAACGTGAACGGGAGCGTGATCGGGAGCGGGAGCGCGAACGGGAGGACTCGAAGGTGAACCGCAATCCGCGCGACGTTCAGAGGGAGAAAGAGATAGAAGAGGAAGCCCGGGAGCGGAAGAAGGTCGAGAAAAAGGCACGCGATAAGGAAGCGGCTTATCAGGAGCGACTCCGGAATTGGGAAGCACGCGAACGGCGGAAGGCGAAAGACTACGAGAAGGAGCGGGAGAAGGACCGCTGCAAGGATGAGGAGCGCGAGAAGGAGGCGAAGCGCTTGAAGGAATTCCTCGAGGACTACGACGACGATCGTGACGATCCCAAGTATTACAAGTAAGTTTAATGCAGAAAAATGCTTGTGTTACAGGTGCGTTTAACTCCCAACATTTATAACGGAACCTTTATTTCTCACCAGGGGACGTGAACTGCAGCGAAGGCTTGCCGAGAGGGTTCGCGAGGCAGATGCCGATTCGAAGGATCGCAACAAGGAGCAGGAGGAGTTGGATGAGCTGAAAAACAAAATATTCAGCGGAGAGTACGACAACCCAACGCTGGAGTTTGAGAAAGCCAAAAAAGAGCGGGAGGACTTGTACAAGCCGAAGATTCTGATCGACGTGAATCTGGAGCAGTCGCAGCAGCGCGAAAGGGAACTGGAGCGGGAGCGTTTGCGGGAGATAGAACGGCAACGCGCCAAGGAACGTGAACGCATGAACAAGGAGCGCTACGTGCTCGCACAGGCCTCCCGGGAGCTGGCGTCGGTCGACGCGGAACCGATCGAGTCCGATTCCAGCGGGCAGGGCAATTTCAATTCGCCCGCTGGAAGTGTCCTACAGGCCACCAGTGGTGCATCGAATGGGCCGGGCTCGGGATCGGCGAGCATGACGGACGGGCTGGGCAACAGCAATCATCACCAGCACCATCACCATCATCAACCGCACCATCACGCACATCATCATCATCACCACCATTCGCACCATAGTGCGTCGGAGCAACGAGTCGCGTCGGCTGGACAGCATCCGCCACACGCAGGTTCCGAAACACGGGACTCGTTCGGGCTGATGGGACACGGCGGTGGTACCGCCAATGCCGCTGGTGGTTCATCATCTGCCATGGGGATGCTGGATGATGAAAACTCGCGGCAATCGGTGCGGTCCAACTCGCAGCATGGGGTGCCTGAAAGTCCGGAAGCCGACACCAACAGTGGCATGAACTCTTTGTCGGATAAATCTTCGCACCACCACCAGCAGCCTCAACCGCAGCAGTCGACGGTAGGACCGACGATTAGTTTGAACCTGAACGTGAACGCGAAGAAGAAAAAGTTGGAAGTGAAGGACGTCTTCAACAGCCTGGACGACGATACGGAGGAATCAAATGGGCCGAAAAAACGCAAGCTGGTTCCGCTAGGTATGGATGGCAGTATTCGGAAGGAAACCTCCGGCGTGTGCTCGTGTTTTTTTTTTTAATCAATATTTTTTCATCCCGCAGAGTATGAAGACGGTCGGGGTCAGACGGATACCCCGACCGGTACGGCCAACAGCACACCGGCGGGATCGAACCCGAAGTCCTCGAAGGGTAGAAAGGACGAACCTAGCAGCAGGGAGTCGCAAAAGTCGCAGGAGGAAAAGCGTAAAAATATCAAGAGTATTATAGACAAAATACCGACGGAGAAGAATGATCTGTTCAACTATCCACTCGACTGGAATGAAATCGATAGCACGATCGAGAAGAAGATTCGACCATGGATCAATAAAAAGATCATCGAATACATCGGCGAACCGGAGCCGACGTTGGTGGATTTTATCTGCTCGAAGGTGCTGGCGGGGAGCACTCCGCAGGGCATCCTGGATGATGTACAGATGGTAAGTCGAGCCCCTACTGCTGCCCTTCATCTGGCAATAGGAGATGGATTAACAACGCATTATCGACCATCTTTGCAGGTCCTCGACGAGGAGGCAGAAGTTTTTGTCGTGAAAATGTGGCGTTTGCTGATATACGAAGTGGAAGCTAAAAAGGTTGGCCTAGCGAAGTAAGTGCAGTCGAACGGGCACCATGACCATGATGCGAAAAGGGGAATTACCGTACGGTGGAGATTAGAATGGAAGCAAAGGAACCGTAGTAGGAGTATGGCAACATGGTGTATTCCATTATGGAGTCCTGCCCGGTGGGCGTCAGTCAGCGAAAGCTGGAATACTGATGGACATTGCAGTAGGTTAATTTTCTTTAGATAAAACCACCATCCATGTGGTGGAGGATGAAGAGGAATGAGGAGGAGAGAAAGTTTCCCTTAAACATGGCAAAAACGCGCGTGTCCCTCAAAACTGGTTCGTTTTAATTTATGGAGATTGGCGTCTAACAACAATTTATTTGCATCTCAAAGCGACTTCTTTTCATCCGTATCCACCCCAACCCTGTTGGACGTTATGTTTATTTTTTAAATATTTTTGAAGCCATTGGAGCTGGAGCGGGTTGTTTTATCGTACAGTACACATAATTGTTTCGATGATTTATGTGAGCCCCTATAAACAGATACAGTTCAACACCAAAAGTTGTTCTTTTAAAGGGGAGCTAAGCGCGCCGTGTGAGACCATTTTGCTGACTATTTCCTTTGCCATATTTAGCTCGTTCCGTCTTAAATGAGCGGGAGCTATGCTAGGCGTCGAATAACGAATGATTGGTGTTTCTTCCCTACATACTGTTTGTAAGTATAGGAGAGAACCAGCAACAGCTAATAATGAGATGGGAAATAATGAAGTATGGTTCAATTTAGCAGTATAGTGCAACTGATTCTTAAATCAAACAAAACCATATTTTGCGTACCGGATAAGGATTATGCCTACGTAGTTCGCCGAGGTCGGTCAGCAAATGTTAAACGAAATAATCCACAAAGCTACAAGAAAGAAATATGAAGAAGAACGACTACAATACTTGTCACGCAAATTCTCACAACAAAGATGAATTCGGACAGGAAACATTAGAAATGAGGGCATTCGTCGGCAATCGGGAATAAAGAACAATTACCACAAACAGCGAAAAGCATACAAATACATACCGAATCAAGTGCGTCGGCCTGGCCCAAAATGTTGCACTATTGTTTTCACGTTTGCTCTCCCCATAGTGCTTTTACCTCCTTTTAACGATTCTTCCGTGCTATCACTGTTCGACCTAATTCCAATCCTCTTTTTCAGTGTGTGAGTGTGTTGTTTGTCGAGGACATCAGCTATGAAGAGTGATTTGGACTCTTTTGGCGGATGACCAGGCGGGAAACTGCTTCAATGTAAGTAACGTAGTATATAGTATTTTTGTTCCATTGAAATTGTTTGAGAAATATTTAACAGTCACGATGAATGAAAATCATTGAATGTAAATAGCAAATGTTGTGATAAATTGTTGTGTAGCGTGCCGGTTTTCCGAGGGAGCCAGTGTGTGGTTTATTTGCACTCACTTTACGAACGGATTTGGCGGGTTGCTTGGTTGCTAACTCGAAGTCCACCGCGTGCACCTCCGCGCGGCCGAAATGCGATGCAAGCGCTTCAGTAGGTTAGTGTTTGGGAATTTTCTCAAAAACAGAGAAAAGCGTTCAAATAGTTTTGAAATGTGGGTATCTATCCTCTTTTCCCGCAACTCGGTTATTTTCGTTGTTGCTCTTCCCACGGTCCTTGGTTTTGAATTTATTTATTTTTTACATTTATAAAACAAGGACATTTATGACATTATTTTAGTTTCTTCACGAAGATCCTCAAAGACGGTGCAGGGATATATTACTCGCATTTGTGCATTGAGTAATTTTAATGGCTTATTCGCTCCTTCTGTGCGTGAACAAATTTCAGAATAACAATGATGTTGCTGTGGATAAACATGATTTTATCATTTACCGAGTTTATTGACGTTTTCATTGTTTTTATTACTACTTTCCTTCATTGTAGCTGTAAAATGTATAAATCGTTTTCTCAATAATAAGTTTAAAAATGTACCAGTATACTATGTGTGAAGTAAGCAAATATCCTTCGTTTTTATTCTGTAATCGCAATGGCATAGTTTAGGCCAAAGTAAATGCAAATAATGCAACTATTGCAAGATCCCATCAGACGTCTTTTCCATAATAGTAACCTCTAATTCCATTGTATAGATTAAATTTTTGTATTAAATTTAAATACGCTTAGTTTTCTCCTCTACTGTAATGCACGCACATCAACATTTAGCGGAATGTTATTAGTATTATTACGGGTCCCTTACGAAACCCATGCGTCTGAGGATTTTCAGAGCATTGCATGAATAAGTTTTCGCAGTCCGGTCGAGCAACGCGATACGGCAGCGAAAGTCATCGCTTATATCAAATGCGCCAACATTTTAAGATTAATATTGACCACTTGCAACCTCTCCTCAAGCACTATGACCGATACGGACCAAGAGTGTTTGAAGGATTTAGTATGCCTACTAAAACTGGAAGACGGGAGTAAGTGGCAACATGTTCGATGAAAAAAATTAACGATGAACTGAATTCTTTTCATATTCAGCTAAAAAAAAAGGATAGTACATAATCTATACCATTACCGGAAGCTGCTTCCCAATTCGAATAACTTAGCCCATGTATTGGTAGGTGGCTGAAACTGGCTCAATAATGCGACCGCGCATGTCCTGTATCGATATCTTTTGTATATGGCAAGAGCGACACATCAGCCGACCTTCGTACGGGTAGCATCGTTTGTCCGGCTCATCGGTCAGCTGCATGCCGCACTCCTCGCAGATGTAGCAATCGACATGGAAATCTTTGTCCATCGCAACAACACGCACCGTCTCTTCGGTGCCTTCCACTGGTGTTATGCCTGAAATGGGACGGGAAAAAAGGGAAACTCCTTGAAGTCATTCTGCGAACTTAAATTAATACTCCTGTCTGTACCTTTACCACAGCTCGCACATTTCGGTGCAAACATGCTGTGATAATCGTTGACGCAGTAGATCTTGTTGTCCACGTCCACCGTGAACGGAACACCGTCGAGGCATTCGTTGCAAACGCAGCATCGGAAACATCCTGGATGGTAAGATTTACCCATTGCTTGAAGAATCTGAATAGAAATAGATAACGACGACGCACGCGTAAGCGATAAGGAGCAGAAACACATTGCTTTGTTTTGGGAGTCTTACCATTTCCATAATTAAATGTCCACAAATTGCACATTTCTCGGCGGTCTGTTGGAAGCCGGAGTACTGCAAGGTAAAAGTGTCTAGTTAGAGAATGACCACGTGATGCCTGTGTAAACTAAAATTCCGTCGCCTGTACTTTTACCATGTAGTCTTCCTCGCAGTACACGCGTCCATGCACGTTATAGAACGCCTTCCCCCGCAGGGCACGACCACAGGAACAGCAGATGAAGCAGTTGGTGTGGTAAAGGTTCCCCATCGCCTGACAGGCGGCTCCGGCGCCCGTCACCTTTTCCTTGCAGGTGTGGCAAATGCCAAAATATTCACCCTGCTCTTCGTTTTTCTCCATCTCCTCCTCCAGCTGGCGGGTCAGCTCTTCGATCTTCCGCTCCGCCTCGGTCGGCCCGGTCGGTCTTGGTGGCGTCACGTTGTATGGGAGTAGATTTTTGGTTAATCCTTTTGCTGTAAAAGAGCAGATATGATCATAATATACTCGTTTCGGACGAATGCCCATGCCACGCCTTTAGTTGATGCTTACGTTTTCCCGAACCGGACCCGGTGCTCAACTGTGACGGGGTAGGAGAAACGGCTCCTCGAAGTCCCATTGCACTATTTCCTCCCGCAGCGTTCTGCCCAACAGTCAACCCCCCGTTAGCAGTTAACTTACTGTTGTGCGTCGCCACAGTAGGCTGTGCTGCTGATTTAGCATGGCTACTAGATAGCTGGTTTTTTGCCACCTCCATCTCCTGCAGAGTCGCATACTGGCGTTCCTGGACCAGCAACTGTGCCTGCATGGGGGCAGATGCGTTGGTACCACCGTTGGTGGGCGTCGTGGTGCTCGGTGGAGATGCATGGGAGGCCAATTTCTGGTTGGGCAAAGTGTTGCTACCGCCGGCGGCATTGGTGTATTTGGTTCCGCTGGTCATACAAACGTAGTCAGAACCATTGATGTCCTCTACGAAGCTTTTGTTCAGCGAGCTCGAACCGGAAATGGAGCTTGTGCGCGATGGAGAGTTGTTGTTTTTCTGCTGTGTCTTGAGCGCTTCCGATGATTTGGGCGGCTGTAGAGACAGGAAACAAGGATTTACTTTTTTTTCAATCACACCCAATCCGATGGGTCACTTACCAGCGAAGGGGCGTTTGGCTGGGAGATTTTGGATGATTTTTGTAACTCGTACGGCAGAGCGGCGGACGCCGGCACCCCGGTAGCGTGATATTTCACATTCGGCAACTGCACTGGCTGCGGTTGTTGAGCAATTTTCACCGCTATACTGCTGTTGGTCGGTGAGTGGTGATATTGCTGTTGCTGCTGGTGGTACATGCTCGTTGGAGGATGGATCACTCCACCCGCAGCACCGGCAACGTGCGTCCGATATGCGTTCGGGTTGGCGTTGGTCGTCTCGTAGATGGGCTGCTGTAGTTGATCCGTCATGCCGTAGTACTGTGGATGATGCTGTTGTTGCTGTTGCTGGGGGGTAGCGCTTGGACTAGGGGTCATACCATCGGTGCGGTGGTGGTAGTACACCTGCGTGGAGCCCTTCGTGGCCTGCGGTTGCGCCTGTTGTCCGGCAGACGGTGGGGACTGCAAGTTTTCGTAGATTGGTGGCTGCTCAGCGGACAACTCAGGAGGTTGCGGAGTGTGGGCGTACCGTCCAGCAATGTTCATCATTCCGTGGAGCTGGCTGGGTAGTGGGCTGCCGTTGGCCGCATGATGGGCCGCGGCTTGTGCGTGACTCAGCGCCCCGACCGCTACCTGAGGCTGCGCCTTGGTGTTGTGTGATTCGAACTTCCGATGGTCGTACATGAGCGCATCGACCGATTGTTGTTGTTGCTGTTGCAGCTGCGACGCTGGTGGGTAGTAGTCAATGTTCTCGTACAAGGTTTGATACCGCGAGTCGTAGTATTGCTGCGGCTGGGGCATTGCTCCTCCCGAAGCGTTGCTGGCCATGCTTGCCCTAGGACTGGTGCCACCACCACCACCGGAATGAAGTGATGAACTGCTCATCGAATGGGTGGGGCTGTTATTGACCCTGTACTGATAACTACCGCCACTGGTGCTGACACTGTTGACGCTTCCGCCACCCATCGACGTAGCAGCTGCCGATGCCGTAGCATGCGCACTGCTGCCATGAAATTTGTTCCCGGCCGCAGCTGCAGCGAGCATCTGATTCTGGTATCGATCATACATCCGGTAATCGTTCATGTTGACCATGGTCGCCATCGATGCGGCCGCGGTAGCCCCATTACTTCCAGCTGATGCTCCCATTGCGCCCGTCGTACCCGTTGTGGAGGCGTATTGACCACCACCGGAATGGTGACCCCGAGGAAGCGAGCCGATCGTTTTCCCACCTGTCCCGCCACCTGCGCCATCCGCTGCGTCCAGCCGCATCTGATGCATTCGAGCGATCAGGGCAGAATCTGAGTTTTGTGTATGCATTGGGTTTGACGACATCTCTACCAATAGGAATCGCAACAAGCGCAACGAACGAGATAACGAAATAATAACAATCAAGCACAATTCCTTATGCTTGGTTACAGCGCAGACCTGGTATCCGTATATTAGCCTCCTAAGGTGTGCGTAGATGTTGTTGTTTCACCTTTATCTTAATACTGATTATTTAACGATTGAGTCTCTAGTCCCTGAACCACATCACCAAGCAAAGCTATCTGCGATTGAGTCACATATTTTTCCTTCCGTCAAGCGCACTACTTGAATCCCTTATTTTACTCATCAATGATAGCTTCACCTTTGCTTGCAGCGAATCACATTCACCGACACCTTGCGAACATTGCGAAAGGAAATGTTTCACATTCCAGTCGCAAGCGCCGATCGGAACGATTTGGTTTTGCACAGAGGAGAACGGTTACAATACGCGGCGTATAAGATGTACATTTTAATTTTCCATTTTTGTATATTTCTCAAAGGGAGGAAACTACGGTTCGCTCTTTGTGGGACTGCTGAACCCCTCCTCGGCTTCTACGGCAGCAACACACACGATCATCCACAACGGTACCAACTTGTGCGTCTCTGTCAAAGATTTATCCTGTTGTTCCATTGGGGTGTGTGTCTTCTGAGGGGGCAGCACATCTCTACCACTTCTTCAGGAATTTCAGACAGGTGTTTAGAGATCCGTCCTGCACTCACTAGGTTCGTACCGCTCTGACCCGAAAACGATGTAGTTGGGTCCAAAAAATCACGAACTCCAGACAATTATATGAAATGAAAAATAGTTCAAAGACAATTTCTGGCATTATATAATATTTTATGGAAACCATTATAACTTAATAGATAACTCGAGCATCAAAAGAAGCAGAATTCGATTTATCTATACGAATAAGATAAGTTTGATTTCCCCTTGGCGACTCATATGGATCCGATCTAATCCCTGAAAAGTAACGATTTTTATGGTAAACTGAAGGTGTGCATAAACGGATGCAACTTTTGTTGCACAGACTTACAAGACTGATAAAACTTTCTAGACAAGCGTTTGTTAATCGCAAATTTCATTGTGTTGGATAATTACAACTGCTGCGATGCAAATAAAAAATCATTTCATTGCATTGCGAAACTTCTTATATTCATCCAAGTTATAGAGGCGTTTCAACTGCCTGCAATATGGCGTAGACAATTCTGAATTTGATTAATTAAAAGTAATTACATAGTCGGTGAATTTCTGATACAACCCAAGGTTGTTTGAAGGCAGCAATACTTGCGATACAAGCTTGTACTGGAATTCCTTCCAAAAATCTTGATATAGCCGTTAAGATGTGAAGGAGCTATTAAGGGCGCGGGAAACGAAGCGTAATCGCTAGTGTAATGTTGAAATATATCTCTCAATCTGTCAAGAATTGTTTTGCCTTTCTCGCGATAGACCCGCGTTATTCAATATTGCACTGTAGATTACGCTTCGTTTCTCGCGCCCTATATACTTGGTGATGCTTGTTAAAACCAACAATCTGTGAAGATTTAATCTACAATTGATAGTGATTAATAGAAGTAGAATCAGTTTAATGTGTTTTCTATCTAGTTAAAAAAAAAAATATTTTGAAAACAAGCAATACGAATCTGCAGGACAGTCAGTTGAGTAAATTGAACACTTTTTTTCTTTGACGAACAAACAGCAGAGCGTACGATTTGCGATGAAATATGTGAAAAAAATTGTGAAATACTGACAAACCTATTTGATGAGACAAAAATTGTCCCCTTTGTTCCGATGGCCGGCAAATAGTTTGAGGAAGGCCAAAAACTTAATATATAAAAGGAAACTTTGTACGAATAACGTAGGATTCCATTGCGCCTAAGGAGATAGGAATTTGGAGCTTATCACCACAATCAAGTAAGCTAGATTGCAGCATTAAAAGAACAAAGAAACTATCAACAGTGTAATGATTCGAAATATACGTTAACATTTCTACAGAAATAACTGTTGCTTGGTTGGGAAATTGTCGAAAAGTCCGGACAGAATCTAGACCTCAAGTGTGGTTAAATGACGATATAGGGCGATACCTTCTGCTTTGCAATTTAATTTAAAAGGCATATTGTCCATTCCCCAATCCTTGGAAACACATTTTTGTCAGGGATTGTGTTAGGCGTGATAATTGTACGTGATTTTTTTTAATAATCGTACATCTTTAGATTACGACAAATAATTAATTTATAAATAAAAAGAAAAACTAATCTACTTACCATGGTGGCATAGGTTGCGTGACATAGAACAAATATATAAATAAGGCAGAAGCAAATGCCTTTCTTAAGGGCACGGGAAACGAAGCGTAATCGCAAGTGTAAGCTTGAAATATTTCGGTCTTTCGTGTATCGCGTAAGGCCGCCATTAGACAGACCGCAACAAAGCTGCAACAGCTTTTCTGCAACATCAAATTAGCTGTCAAATGGCCAGTTTTCCTGTCATTTGTTGCGCTCAGTGTAATGGGGTCAGGGGCCCATTACACAGACCGCAACAAAGCTGCAACAGCTTTTCTGCAACATCAAATTAGCTGTCAAATGGCCAGCTTTCCTGTCATTTGTTGCGCTCAGTGTAATGGGGTCAAAATCTTTTGCACTTGTTGCAGCTAACCGGCATTTGATTTTGATCTGGCAGTTTAGAATTATTTTCATTCCGTGAAAAAAGAAAGCAAACAACAGATTTAAGCATAGTGCATTGATTTTTGCTAAAAACGTTTTATAATCTACTCATAGAAAGCATACAATCCAAATAACGATCCCGGCTTGTTGGATTTTCGAATTTGTTGCACCTTGTTTTCCGAATGAAATGGGTAAAAGCAGCAACATTCGAAAGCCATAGTTGATCAACATTCTGCCGTCAAATTTGATGTTGCCGAAAGCTGTTGCAGATTTGTTGTGTTATGTGTAATTACGGACTCAAAATCTTTTTCCAATTTATTGCAGCTTGTTTTCCGAATGACATGGGCCACAGTTGATCACCATTCTGCCGTCAAATTTGATGTTGCCAAAAGCTGTTGCATTTTTGTTGCGGTCTGTCTAATGGTGTACTAAAATTAATGGGTTAGAGAGCGAAAATTCTTTTGACCGATTGAGTGAAATGTGAAATGATTACGCTTTGTTTCCCATACCCTGTAAAAAAAAAAAAAAAAAACGCTTGTGTGTATGTAAATTGGTAAACTCAATCGATTCAAAATACATAATTATATCTTCTCAGGAATTTCAATAAGTATTTTATATCATATTGTTGATGTACCCCTACGATTTCGCTGCATGCCGTATGTTTTGAGATGAATGATGAGGATTTTTCCCCGAGCAATATTCAAACAAGGTTCTGTTGTAGCAAGAACGAGCAATTTAATTGGACAACCGTACGTTAATGTAATGTTTCGTAGGAACTTCCTTATTGCTCTCGTTCTCTAACGATTATACAAGTGAAGTGAATGCGTTTCACTTGTGTAAATTACCTCAATTTTGCACCATAAGCAGTTCCATTTATTCGCTTGCTTGCCCGTTTAATGATGAACACAAACCATTATCGAATTAGAATGTTGAACATGTTGAACGCGGTTGTTTATATATAGTTGAAATAGTAGTTATAGTATGTTGTCAGTTTTTTATAGTCCAAATCTTTCATGATTTTAAATGTTTACCCTACCTTGGTTGCGTACATGATATGTTGGTTTAAAATGCGTTTTAAGATACTTTGAACTTTGATTTGAATTTTTAATTAGATGCTGCAAAAAGCTGGTATAGATTTATCCCCTTGTTTTGCGAACAGACCACATCGTGTTAGTTTTTGTTGTGAATGAAAGCGGATTTGTTGCTGGAAGCAACACAATTTAAAAGGCAACTCGAGCTGGACTGAAGAAACACATAACATCAATCGCAACAAAGTGACGCATCAATTTACAAAGGTTATTGTATCCGATTCTTTGTTAGTTTATTTTTGGCTCTCTCGTTAGAAGGTAGCATTGAGTAAAAAAATATGTCTCAAGTTAAAAAAAAATCCATTTGCCGTTTTGAGTTTGGAGAGCTTTTTCGCTTTCTGCTCGCACTTGTACATCCGGTATGTCTTCAGCTGATTTATTATGATTGTTATAACTTGATGTGTGACGAGAGTTCTTAATGTGGCATGTTTTTTTTTTGCAAAAAAAAAACAGTAAAAACTGAACCATCAATCACATCTTGCAGGTAGATCGGTCATCTGGTAGAATTTTTAACAGGCTCTCAGTAAAACACGGGTGCGAAGAGAATCAGGCAAAAGAAACGTTTTTATATGTTTCGCTAAGGTGTTCGGTTTACATAGAAGTTTTTCGTCTTGTTGCTCTGGGAGCAGTGTGTTGATAAATTTTTAGTTTTTTGACAATGACTTACTGTTTGGACTGAGATCACCACGAAGCTCTCGTGCATTTTCTGATAGATCGACAGCGCCAGTGTTCCCTCATTGCTATCGATCCCCTCTGGTTGCGCGAAAGGGTTGCACTACTTATCAAGTTCGATCATGACTTGTCAAAACATCGATCATGTGCCGGCATTGAGTGGCGCTTCAACGTGTAGACTAGAAAAGTATGCCGGCTGATCTTATGGGAGTAATAAAGTGGCAGTGCCTTTCATAGCAAGCAGGTCGGTCATCTTACAGCCAAACAGGTCGGCCGAAAATGGCTAATTTTGCAACTTGCAACAATAGTGAGGAGGTGTACGCCTGCTTGCGGAGACATGACGCCGCTGGGCATGCGCTTTCGTTGAATTATTAGGGCTCAGTCTGTTATAAACCATTTGAAAATCCTTCAACGAAAAATAATAACCTCTATGCCCTCGAAGAAAAAAAAAACAACAAAAAGGTAGAGCAGTAGAGAGTAGATCAGACGAGAGATTTATATGATGTTTTCAGTTGTGTAATCGTTATCAATTTGTACGATGAACGTCCCATTGTGTGTAGTTGATCAATATCCATTTCTCCTGAAGAAATCCGACGATGGAGCACATCCGTACCACGATTGGTGCGTAGCGTACTCAACCATGTCGTCTTGCCCATCGCACAAGCACAAGGTTGTGTCTTGTGAGGATTAATTTATAGCACAGGAAATCGATGAAACGAACTGTGAAGGCGATCGTAACGGTGTATGTGTTTGAATTATCTTAATATGGGATGTGATGAATCTGTCCAGCTTACACCACAGTTGTCAGGCCATTTGATCACAAGAGGAAGAGTTTGAAGGTTTTGTCCGTTTGATGAGCCTTAAAGGGGGTAGCAATTGAATAAGCAATTATATTAGAAACTCTTGAATAACCTCGAACACAATCTGTTTCTGTTGTGCCAGCGAATATTATTCAAAGTGGCAAGTGTGCCAAAGGGGCACCGTAAGCATTCGAATATACACATGACAAATAAAGGTTTTCTATGTTTCCAGCACGCTCGGGGATCCACAAAAGCATTATTTGAAGCCAAATATTTATCATTCATAACGGTCATGAATATTGGGAATGCTTTGCGTCAGTGGAACTGCTGAAAATGGTATTGGTGGTTTAATTCAATCAACACTAAGTGTTACTAAGAGAAGTGTTTGAATTGTTTGAAAATGTTTAACATTTTGAGCAATGCTTATAAGCTCCACAAAGTGAAATACAAAGCCACTGCATTTCGCATCGCTGGCGCTGTACTATACTGTCGCTGATGTGAAACCTGCTTTTCCGTCGGAAAAAATCCCCAATGCGAGTTGGATTACATGTTTAATCAGCCATGACGTCATAGTTTTAAGGCGCGCGGCGGCTGGCTGCAGATTCGCAACATCGTTCTCGTTCTTTCCCAAACGGGTGGAGGGACGCGATCGTGCATCCCTTTGTTGGTTTCGTTTGCTGTTTTTCACACTCTCTTATCCCATCTTCTCCGATTTTGCACCCCATTTTCGCTTATTTCAAGTCTACTTCTTCCGGTGCCGGATCGGCCATGCTTTCCAAAACCGGACAGAGAACGGAAAGATGATCAGATTGGCCCGACGACGTCGCTTGTAGTGGTTTGATGGTCGTGTGTGGCTGTGCACGTACAATTGTTGTCCGCGTGGTTCCTTGTGCGGTTCGTAGTGGCCGGCGACTCGTGCTGGAGCTCAGTTACGATCGGATTGCGCAGAGAACAACAGCTCCAGATCGGCACTGGTTGTCGCGGCTTTTTGGCCTTTACTTTGAAAATTGTGCGTTTTCCACTTTTGGCATTTCGGAGTTCGGTCTGTCTCGGTCGCTATCGGCGGTGTGGAAACGTTCCACATTTAAACCTCGAACGGAATTCAACTGCCGCAACTAAAGGACGCCGTGGCCCATATGGTGGTATCCCAGCGTTTTATGTGAGTGTCAATGTGACTGCGTCGTTGTTCATGAAAGTGCTGACTCGGTCGGTTTGCTGTTGTTATTTGTTGGTTTGTGTTTTGTTGTTGTTGTTTTTAATTGACGAAATCCAAATCTACTGCAGTACGCTACCATCGGTGACCGTCAAATCGGACCGAAGGGAAAGTAGCTGGAAGGACACATCGTACGCTCCGTTAGGCCGCCGCTCGGAGGCAGCGTCAGTTGCACGCGATACCGATTTCTGTTCCGGCTGGAGTTATTGTGACTTATTGCGCGTGCAGTAAATATTGGACTCCCAGTTTTCGCCATTGCCACATGAGGTGACCAACCGGATTCGGAGTTTTCCTCCGACGCAATATCGGCATAGGCAGACCATCATGCACAAGGAAGCGGACAGACACATGACAGGAAATAAGTAGGAGAGAGATTGCATTCTCAGCCCGTTGCTGTCAAAGTAAAAGTGTGAGGTGGACCAAGGCAGAATATTGAGCAGATTGAAACGAGTTTCTTACCGCATGTCGTGTGATCGCGATCTGATCGACGTTCATACGATGCGTTGATGCAACACGACAGTCAGAACCGTTTAGATTCGCAAAAATAAAAACCGGTTCTTTGGGACTTAAAAATGTTAATTTGTGCACGAACAAAGATTTGCCTGCAGACACCTTGAGTAAACAGCCCTGATCTGGGGTGCTGTGCGGTAGGTGAAAACTGCAAACAAAACTGGGACGACAAACAAGATATTTGGAACACCGCGTGCCACCAACACGGTATCTTCGAGACCGATGTTTGAGTAAATATGGCTGAAAAGATGAATTCAACTGTACTATCTAGACAACCTGAGCAAACCGATGCAGGGTCCAGGAAAAATCCAACCAACACCGACCTTTATCACACTTTTACGCACTATAAGAAATCGACCGAAAGTCTGTTGACTAATTCTAATTAACATCCGACAAGGTAACCTAACACATACCCGCACATCTCTCTCAACAATTTCTGCAGCTTCAGATGGCGATCGCTGTCCAAAGGAATTGCAATTATGCACGTGTTCATGCACCCATCAACGCGTGTTGGTTGTACTTGTAGTTAATGGTCGTTGATTGAAGTGCGTGGTGGAGAGGCGCCATTGGTTTGCGTGGAGGCGTTGGTAGAAGGTGCTGTGGGTGGTAGTTGTTGCTATTGTTGTTTTCCCATAGACGATGATCGCAACATGCATTACTTTGTTCGAATAAATTCAGTGCTGCCGGCATGGGACAGCCAGGTGTGGAGGTGTGTTATTGTTGTTTTCCCTTTGCACTTCTTGTTTTTTGTGGTGGCCGGTTGTGCAGAGAACATATTATGACTTCTCACTTTTGCTGGTACGTGTTTACAAGATCTTTTTGATGCGAAAAGCGAGTGGGCTTGCAGTAATCTTTGAGTGCATCAAGAACCTGTGAGGGCATGTAAATTCATTTTTTATTATTATTTTTAAATATGTACATTCAAGACCTTGAAGTGCACCAATAACACACGGGTCCAATGATAAATTTTGTTTGTGGTACGTTCAACTGTCTAAATTAATTTTTCGATCTACGTTTTGAATATTAATGACTAGCTGGCCCGACAAACTTCGCCCTGTCCAATATTAATGATTGCATGAAATAAGGTTTTCTTGTAATTTACTAATTTAAAAAAAAGTTTGAATATATGATATTGGAAATCATTGATGCTGATCATATTACTGCCTTCAAATGTACAGAAAAGTCGGTTTTCCAAAGCGTTAACACGCCACCTATAGCATGGTCGTTTGAAAGACCTAGTATTTCAAAATTTATCCTACACACTCCAGCGACTGTTGAAAATTGAATTCGCTTAAATTGAAATGGCATATCGTTGGAACTTAAGGGAATTGTCGGAGTTAAACATGCTGCCTTTATAAGTCTCTATCACATTATTCGAAAGCTGCGTCACTTTTGATAAAATATTTTTTCGATAAAATATTAATGTGTTGTACGAAACTAGCACTAATGAAAATCTAGCATTTTTGAACGAAGAATTTTCAAACCAAAAATTCCCTTTTAAATAAAATTGAAGGCTATTTGTTCAATTAGACAATGTGTAGAGATATACTTTTAGCAAAAAAAAAAAATAATAACATAAAATCAAAAAGAATCCTTATGATACAAGTATACGCGTTTATGTTAATATGCGTTTAACATTAAAACAAAAAAAATATTATCTCAAATTTCCACCTATTAATTTGGATTGCCTCTTGAGATGCATAAAAAAGCTTTTAATTAAAGCCGCTGGGAAACCCATATTTCATGATATTTTATGGATATTACCTTGTTATGGCGTCGGTGAAAGTGTCCCGTTCAGGTGTTTGCATAAAGAGTGGTATAAATTGTGTGTCTATCTTCTGCACCGAACGGGTAAAAGAAGCCCATACTTGCACGCATTTATTTCATCCGTGCCTTGAGCATTTCGTGGAAATTACTATGACTCTTCCTTAAAAGTTCAACGCACTCCTAGAAGCAAATGAACTTCAAAGGTTCCTACACTTACTCTTATCACGCGCTGTTGTACTCGCTCCAATTCACTTGTGATGTCCGCAGGTTAGCTGCAGCTGATGGCAGTGGCACTTAGATAATTGACGCCCCCGCTTGATAGTGTGCTAGAATTCGAAGTAAACAGTTTTTTTACGGAAACGGCACATACTTTGCCAGGCTTGGCTCAACCAAGCGCATCCAGTTTTGCGTGCCTTGCTGGGCGTATTATCGTCTTCCACCGCACGCACTGCAGCTTTTACACACCCTGATGCACACCTTTTCGGTTCTGGCCGAGTAGGTGCTAATGAAGTGACCGATCGCACCTTGCTAGTCGCATCACTCGAGGTATCGCACGGGACAGTCCGTTGTAATTTATTTTTAAACATTCGTTATTCTAGTTGGATTAACCTGCTTTGGCAACCACGCTTGCACTCTGCATGAATGGCTCATATCATATGATATTCAGTTGAATGAACGATTGATCGACAGGACGACGGCAACGCCCGAGGGCAACCTGGCAGCATTCAAGCTCAAGGGCGACGTGCGCAATGATAAATTATCTCACAACAACTCGCGTGACGAGTGGCGCGTGGCGCGTGGCAGGCATTAGTAAAACGTGTTACAAAACGCGACACAAGGACGGCCCAAACTGACTTCTTTTGCACTGAAAAGGCTTAACCTTGAATCGAAGCAACGTATTAAATTGCTGCGAACACGAATTACGCAATATAGGCTAACCATCCCCCTGCAAGCAGGTTCCTTTTTCCCTTTTTATTGTTTTAATATTTTGTTTTCCGTATACTGGTTCCATCGCTTGCCCCACGCTGAGCCGGTTTGCAAAGCATCAGTGTCGGAGCACTGCAGAAAGTATAAGTCTGTTTGTGCCGGCCTGAGATTGCCCCAGTTTTAATTCAACGCCCCTTAGTGATACACATATCGATTGTCTATCAATTGTTCAATTTTTTTCAAATTTGTATCTAGTACCTTATGAAAATGGCGTCCCGATCACCTTTGGCACTATCGTTGATCCTGCTACTCCTGCCAATTCACCTGCTTGACGCACAGTATTTCGGGCAACAGATGAAGAGTGTGATCCAGTGGAAGGCAGCCGATTTCGTATTCCCGTCCCCCCAGGAACGTCAGGCGGCGCTGGCCTCCGGGCGATACGTGCCAGAGAACTGCATTCCGTTGGACATGGATGTCGATTATTCCAGTGAGTGTTTCTGCCCTTCGCTGAAAATGCGATATTTTTTGTTCGTGCTTTCACCTTTAACTTTTTTAAATTTTTGCTATTTCACTTCTTTAGATCCTGCTCAATCGCGCTTGTTTGTCACAATACCGAGATTTGTGAGCGGTATTCCGTACACTTTGGGCCGTGTCAGCCGCACGCAGGGGCCTTCTGGACCATTGATCGAGCCATACCCCAATGCGGCCATTCAGGAGCGTCCAGAGAACAACAATTGTCAAGGAATAGTGTCCGTGTTCAGAGTGAAGGTAACTGTTGACTTTTGAAATCACATTTGCTCCATCACTATATTGCTTACTGTTTCCTTTAACCAGATCGATGAATGCAATCGTTTGTGGGTACTGGACACTGGAAAGATTGGCGAAAATCGTATCTGCCTACCGCAACTGGTAGTGTTCGATATGAAAACCGACAAAATAATCCATCGCTACCAAATTCCGGCCGATCAGCTGGTATGCGAACTTTCGCTGTTGGTGAACCTGGTAATGTGACGCATCTTACAGTCGCCGGTTGTTTGTTTTCTCTCCGTCTAATGCTCTCCTATTCATATATTTTGTAGCTTGTAGACGTCCAAGACCCTTCGCCACTCGGGTCCTGCCAGAACACAAAGGTGTACATGGCGGATGTTACGGCGTCCGCTATGATAGTGTACGATATGGCGCGACGTAAATCGTGGCGCGTAACGAACAAGCAAATGTACCCGAATCCAGATTACGGTACGTTCACCATTTCCAACGAGAGTTTCGACCTAATGGACGGCATCGTTGCCATGGCACTGTCCCCACGCATTGCGTCTGACAATGTGGTGTTTTCTGGCTACGGAACGAACGCAAACTGGCGCCCTTCCAGCGATCGTCTGTTGTACTTCCACGCACTAGCGTCGGTGACGGAGAATGCAGTCCGCACCTCCGTGCTGCTCAACGATACGATCTGGGAGGAGGATGTCGAGGCGCAACCACGTGCCTTCCGACCTATAGGCATCCGCCCTTCGCAGTCCGCGGCGGAAGCGATGGATAGCAATGGGAATTTGTTCTTCGGGCTTCTCGGACAGAATGCGATTGCGTGCTGGGACTCAACAACGCCATACAACCCGGCGAATATGCGTATCGTTTCGCAAAACAGTGAAACGTTGCAGTTCCCTAGCGGCGTGAAGATCGTCCGCAATCGCAAAGGCGCTGAAGAACTGTGGGTGTTAACGTGTCGCTTCCAAAAGGTGATGACGGGTTCGTTAAATACAAATGAGACCAATTTCAGAATACAGGCCATACAAATTCCGGAGGTGTTAGGATTCAAAAGTTCCTGTAGAGTATAACAACCTTTGCAGAAGAGAAGAATCAAGTGCAAAATAAACATATCAATGATACGAAAGGCACACGTTATTTCGTTCCGAAATTTCACTATTCAAGTTGTTTATTAATCAATCCTATCCTTATTAAAACTTTTTTTTCAAATTGGATATAATAATTCTTCGCTTTTGTAATTTTATAGATATTTGGAATAGAAAATAGAATAGGAAATTATTTTATCCAGACATTAGTTTGCGCGTGCTATATCTCAGAAAAACACTCAGGTGAAAAAATTATAATTTTTATGGTCATCTATGAAAATCCGAAAAAAAATCCTAACAGTGTGCTTGTTGTTATGGTGCGCTATGTGAACTGCCCATTTAAAAGAATGGTTTTTTCGCTCAATCCCGCCGCTATGGTTTATTAAATGCTCATGCCATCTAGCGGAAATGAAAGAAAACATTTGACAGACACGTCACACAAATTTCGTCTTCACAATCCGCGTAGCAATCTTCGATGATTGTAAACAAAACAAATATTTCCGACCAGGCATTCCTCTTTAGCGCAAGTGTATGATAATAACGATTAATATTACAAGCTTCATACCCGATCAAAATGACGAAACTGTTTGAATGGTTCATGGCAGCAGCCTGTTTCCTGAGTGTGTACTTTGCAATTATAATGCGACAAGTGAAACACGAAGTGTTGGAACAGTACATGTTTGAAATACAGCTTTCTCCAATATTCCTTTTGGCGTTGTTTGGTGTAAGTTTGAACAAACTAGCTTTCTATTTAAGGCAATTCTGTTACCAGTACTTATTGGTTGCTAATCCTTTCAGGCATATTCAGCAACGGTGGTCTTATACAGGACTTTCACATTCAACAATTGCGAGGCAGCTGCGAAGGAACTGATGGAACAAATAAAAGAAGCCAAGGCAGATTTACGAAGCAAAGGTCTGGTGTTAGGTGATTAGCAATCGAAGGTGCATTTATCAAATGTGTAAATAAAGAGTATGCATTCTGTTATCGATTAAATCAAGGTCCTTCAACTAACACAATTTTATTACCTTGATTTACTTTAGTACTAAGCGTTGAATTCGTGAATCAAAAAATTATGTTGATATGCTCATGCTAGCAAAAACCTTTTATACTCAGTATCAATTTCATGTTTCTTGACTTTATGGGAATGAATAAAAATGGTAATTAATGACGACGATCTTTCAAATGAAATCTTTCTCCAGTTTCATTTCAAGGCTTCAGAGTTAAAGTCGAGAGTTTTGTGTTATATTACCACTTTTGGGTTGATGTAAACCATCATTTAACATTCATAATACATTGGAATAGGTATTATGAATGTTAAATGGTTGTTAACATCGAGTACGGCAATATTCTTTGTATCACTTTGTTTCTAAGGCCCCATCCTATTTCAATCGTGCAATTATAAGACGTGCTTAAATTTCATAGAACAACGGTTGTGAATGAAATTTGCCTTTATGTTGTTATGTGTAGTTTCCACCAATAATCGAATTAAATGATTAATTCAAAAACACGCAAAACACGAGCTCAATTCACATGCATTAAATGTTGTTAAATATACCCTTTACGTGTCGTAAATTCCTAAAAGATTCAACAACTTGGTAACTCATTGCTTGTAGAAAATTCAAAAATAATCGTTCAGATGAAGGAAAAACACATATGGCTGAGAAAGCAAAAGCAAAGTGTAGTTTCTTTCATTTTGATTTTAAGGGAAAGCAAAACTTTGTTTCACAGTATTAGGACGGTCATAATCAAGCTGCAAGGCTGCAAACGCATCAACTCCATTACGTTTTTGATAGGGTTGACATGCAACAGCCAAAATACCGGTTCCGTTGGACCGGAATTTTGAGATAAAGGGAGCCACATATTACCGTGGATATCTCCAGCAATGACTCACACACGTAAGCGACATATGCAGGGGATAGAATAAAAATACACGTGGTGTGAAGGAAAAAAAACTCCACATCGTTGAACAGTTTCAAGTGTTGCTAAAATGATGAAATTAGGATACTGGGTAATTGTTCCTTTATGAAACCTTGAAGCTGCACGTGATAGGAATAGAACCAAATTATGACTAACCTTAGCAGATGTAGAAAGGTTCCTTCTAGCTTCCCTGCTGTGGTCTATTACTATCTGTATGTCTATTATTGGCACCTGCAGGCTAATGAATAATTGGAGAAGTAAATATAAGACAATCTTCAAGAGCAAAGAGCAGCGCATACAGCCTGCTGCAAATTGCCACATAACATGGTCAATATTTTCAAACTATAATTTAATAGTTAGTTTTTTAAGCTTTAGTCAGTATTCGCCTAGTTTTGTTTTTAAAAAAACAAGCGAAAAGAAATGTGTTTTCGTCCCTGGAAGCAGGTATGAGGAAAAGCTGTTTCTTTATATCTTTAAATTCCTCTAAGTTCAAGCAGAAATGTGTCACTATCGAAAGTAACACATATTTTAAATGTTAACGGAGGCTGTTAAAAAGTGTCTAAAGTCGTTTGTTCAGCAAATTGCTGTGAATTCCTTTCCAATGTTTCTTGCGCACTTTCATCGTTCTAACGCTAAACTTCTTGTATGTGCTCGCAGCGAATGAGTAATGGAAAACAAAGAGTAAAACGAAACAAGAAAAACTATAAAAACGCAAATAACAAGCCCCCGGTCACCCGTACTGCGGAATGTGCCGAGTCGAGAAGGGTAAAGAGCCGCGGGGAATCATAAATGTAGTGAAACCGAGAAGGGCTACGGGCTTTTGCGCCTGCTCTCGCATACGTAAATCAATCGGCACAAGGGGGTCCGGTTCACCGGCGTGCTTACAGCTTGCGTTGCACTTACACACGCTGTCCGCTTTAACGCTCCGCGTTCCGACGATATGGCCAGGAAAGTTGAAACAAGCTCCGGTGCGCTCAGTCTATTGCGGCGTTTCCAGCGTAAAGGTGCACCATCTTCACGTCCACAGAGGACTTGGCTTGATCTCGAAGATCGTCGTGAATTGGAAGGTAACCGACCGGGTAACAAACGCTCGTTGGCGTTGCAATAATCCGACGCTCGATCATAACCTGTTTGGACCGGAGAAGCTTTCGGATCGTCTAAGCCGTTTGCTGCTAAGCTTGTGTGAGTGACGTGTTTTCGTGTACCTGTCGTACACAGCGGTTCCATTACTCGCCAAGATGCTGTACAAGAGCTTTCTTCTGCTGAGCGTGTTCGCTGTCGTCTGCTACGGACAATCGCGGGTAAGTCCATTAACGCGTTCATTAGCGCCACCATTTCGAACGATCGTGAACGATCGCGGCCGAAGCGAATCGTAGCCACAATCACCTCTCTTTACTTCTAAAGAAAGAGGTCATACTGCGTGTACAATAAAAAAAAAAAAAAGGAAAAGGTTCAACGAGGCGCGGTCAAATAGTGTGAACCGTGAGTACTTTACATGCGCCACGCCGTTTAAGGTGTGGCCGGAGGGATCGCAAACGGCGTGGAAATATGTTATGTGTCGTGTTTGTAGTTGTTTATGCTGGCCGCGTTTGAACGAATTGGAACCGTCTGCCAACCGGAAAACTGTGGAAACCGGGGTCAGGTTTTATTTCAAACCGAGCGGCTCAACACTACCAACTCAAAAGTCTATCCGGACAATTTTTCTTCCTCTTCTTTGGTCGAAGCGTATCATAATGATTGTGACGATTTTTTTTAAATGTTCAAGAACACGAACAAACTATGTCGGTTTGAGCGGAAATCATCCAAACCGCATCACTGAACGCTAATTTGCATGAACGCACTCGGTATAATTTAGGGGAGAATGTAGAATTTGAAGTGCTTTTCCTTTTTTCATTCTACCGCTACTCAATAAAAAAGCATGTTTTTTCTTCTCCTGGTTGAAAAAGCTACCCTAATGGGGCAATCATTAAAAACATCATGCCACAAAAGCAAATATTTTAATGCTGACTCGTAGCTGGAAATATCATGCTTTGAGTCGACGACTTACTCTCTGTACCTGTTGAGGAATTTGCATTCACTATTTTTGCATACTCTCTATCGGAAAACATACGTGATAAACAAAAATCAAAAACAACCTCCGCTCGTTTTTAGGGTACAGCTATTGATTTTTTCATGTTTGATGAGTCAATTGTTGCACAAAGGCGCACTAGTTTTAAGAGTCAAATAGTGGTCAACGTTGTTTTCTTTCCTCATTCCTCGAGAACCCCCATTTCGGTTCGCTCGTAAGCAGAAGGTTGTGCATATTTCTCCCACGACAACAGGTCATTGCGGGAAAAGCGTGAGAAAAGTGCATTAGTCATCCGCCGGTCACATTTTGAAGGTCACCATCCGTGGCTTCGGGCTGTTCTACTTACTCGTGATATTTTCACGACTGGAGTGCCGTGAAACGAATAGCAAAAAACTAGTTCTGGGCCTCGTTTGCAACATACTCCAAACGGAACAGCTGTTAGTGTGTATCTTTTTTTCTTGCTTGGTACCAATCAATAAAACACGTCTTCTGTTTAGGACCTGAAATGCAGTTAAGGTTGAAATTTCACCATGGAAACACCGTAGCAAGGGTTGTTTTACAAATATATAATGATGTAGAATTTAGAATTCCACAATTATATGGATACAAAAAGAAAACGATAAAATACTTATATCTGGCAGTGTTAGTACATCATTCCTTTTCCTTTTTTTTCCGAAACGAGGTCATTTAATTTTGGAACATTCTTTTGGAATAACTCATCTGAAGATGTTGTGCTTCCGAACTTCCAAAGGCAGAGAAAAAAAAACTTTTGCGACCGACTTATTGAAACGTTTTGATTTTACTGACATCCTTTAAAAATTGATCATTATAGCAAACCCGCGGTATTACCTCTTTCAATTTTTTTCGGTATTTAATTTCAATGGCTTTAAAATGGGATCTGAATTGATTTTCTCCATATAGCTTATTCGTAGATTGCCTGTTCGCTTGTTGTAAATAACTAGCTTTTAGTAATTACATTGAGGGAGTTTTGCTGCGGAACGCCAGCGTCGTAAGAAAGATTTGTGCGCTTTGAAAAAAGGCTCCAGCGAATAAAGGTTAAGAAAGGCTTCAAATGAATATTAGAATTAATTATAGTTTTGTTCTTGTAAATTCTACACATGCAACTAATAACGATCTTTAGCTGGTATGGAAGTTAGTGGCATTCAAGCACCGTGCATGTTGTTGATGATGATCATTAATTGTGGCTTTGTTACTATTCTCTAATCCATCGAGTGCGGTTGAAAAGGTGACATTCTTAACCGACATCCGGTGTGAGCGTGCCGGATCAAGACGTTAAACATTTGATTAAGTAAATATTTAGAGAAGAAATGACATCAGGCACTCAGTCAGAGCTCTATAGTGTCTGTGTAAGCGATGCTTCTCCGAATGTCGTAGCAAGGCCATCGACATGATGCACTGCAAGCACGTTGCAGCCCGACCTTCATAGAATGTCAATGAAGTAGTTGAATCTATCATCTTTTATGGAGTAACAACGTAAAAGGAAGTTAAACGGTAGGGCTGTGGGGGAACGGAATGATGATCATCGAAGAAAAGTGCGACCAACCTAGCACGCGGTACGTGACTTGCTCGAATGTCGCACTAGAGGATGATCGAATGTACATGCGATCGATTGCGCAACGTGCCCGTGGACAGCGATATTGACGGAGACGGCTATGCTAATGATATGTTACCATTGTTTGTTCAACTTGCAGGTGCCTGTCTACGTGTACTACGAATCGCTCTGCCCGGATAGTGCACGGTTTGTGAACGAGCAGCTGTATCCGGTGGCCTCGTCGAAAGAGTTCAAAAAATATCTGGACCTTAATCTGGTGCCATTCGGAAAATCGTCCTACACGACCCAGGGTTCGGATGTTATGTTCACCTGCCATCATGGCGAGAACGAATGCTACGGCAACAAGGTGCACGCCTGTGCCATCCAGCACATCCAGGGCAACTCGTACCAGCCGGAATTGACTCGTGAAAACCTCACCCTTGAGTACGTTAACTGCCTGATGAGTCGCGCCCAGCTGAAGGACGGCGCTTTCCCGGGCAGGCTTTGTGCCGAGGATGTGAAAATCGAGCAGTGGGAGCAGATCAAGGAGTGTGCTAACAGCACTGAGGGCAGCGTGTTGCTGAAGAAGCACGGCGATACGACCAACAGGCTGCAGCTACCCCTGAAGAGCGTACCAACCGTCGCCTTTAAGCAGGTATGTGTAGTATGTCCGCGAAGGCAAGATGTGTCGAATTTCTGGCAGATATGATAACCGAAAAGAGGGTCAAAATCAACTGTGTCCTAATGTCCTTTTTTTCCTTCCAGACGTACGACGAAGAATTGCAGAAGCTGTCGGTGAGCAGCTTCCGCCACGCGCTGTGCAAGAACCTTACCCCGCAGCCGGTCGAATGTCTTGACCTGCCAGGATCCGCGTCGACAACCAGCGCATTCGGCGCGATGGTCACTGCAGCCGTTTTCCTCATTACTAGACTGTTTTAAGAGTCCGTTCGTCCAGCGGGCAAATACTTAAAATGCGCATTTGAGGTGCAAAAAATAATGCGTTGCTCCAACTAAATAAGTGGTTTTTAATATGCGTACTTTATTGCCACAACGGAAAGCTGAACCCACATTGAATATGTAGGCACTGCCGCTTCCTTATCCGTCCGGACGTAGTTTTGAGTAGAACATGGTCAATGATGTTTTAAATAAACGAAGTCAAAAAGCCGCCCAAATCGGGCTTTGATCCTAACTGCAGAGGCACGAATCCTTAATGTTACGGCTGATCCAATTCAAGTATTGATTCACGCGGGTATACACACCCGGGAAGTTTTTTTGGGCGCAAGCACGGCCCCACGACACCAAACCAACAATTTCGTAACGTTTCGTCTTGTCGTTCAGCACTTGCAGCGGGCCACCGCTGTCTCCCTGAGGATGAAGAAAGGATGCGATCAGTAGAGCTCATTCGCCCTGGAGTTCAATTCGACCTGCGGTTCGATTTACCTGACACGAGTCTTTGCCACCCTCGAGGTAGCCAGCGCAAATCATTTTGTTTGTTATCTGAAATGCCCAGTATCCTGCTCGGCGACACTCTCGATTCGAGAGGATCGGAACCTCGGTTTGCTGCAGCGTGCCCGAAAGCCCTCCGCCCGTCTTCGTCCTGCCCCAACCGGTGACGATGCCACGGATTCCTTCGTACGTTGTCGTGGCCTGCGGCAGGCAGATAGGAGAAATGCGATTGTTGATCGCAACCGGAAAGGTGAGCTCCAGCAGTGCGATATCGTTGTTGTTATTGAACGCATTGTACCAGGAGGTAAGGATTCGCTTGACGCTTCGCTCCACTGATGTCCCCGTTGGTTTGGTGCGTTCGTGTATGCCAAACTGCACGCGGAAAAGTGCTCGCTCTGGTTTGGTCGTACAGTGCGCTGCGGTTAAAACGTATCGATCGGTTATCAAGGATCCGCCACAGCTGAACCGGTTGTTGTAGTAAATAGCAGACATCCAGGGGAACCGATCGTCCTCCACGGGCGTACCACCAACTATTCGTTCATTCACCGGTTCGGGAGAACCACATTCTGCAATAAAATTGTTCAACTTTAATCTTTGTTAATTGTTCATAACAACATTTCTTTGCAGGTTTATAATTTGTTGCACATCAATTGCAATTTTCTCATAGCACAAGTTGATTCGTTTGATTAATTGCGTTTTATATAATACAAGTGTACACTTTTTGCGCATTTTCCTTTTAAATTAAACTTTAATGCTATTAATTCCTAATACTGATTTAACCGATTGTATTGCATATTGGCCTTACTCATATAGTTCATATTAGCCTTATTTTTCCTGCGATGGTTTATTCATTTTTTATATAATATGTTTTATGCAAATCGGGTAATACATGTCGAGAATCGCTATGATGGGTGAAATATCCCTTCCAGGTGTTACAAGAAGTATTCCATGACTAGCCGAGTAAGAGAGGGTACAGATTTTGCGTGCCTGGACATTGACAGAGTATTCTAAGCAACGAATAAAATTTTGTTTTAGTTTAATGTCGCTATTCTATATTGATGGCACTTGCAAGCACTTTCAATCAAACGTAGCCTCGTTATGAGCTTCAATTGAATGACGTTGATGTTGGTTCACAATTTGCAATTTTGCAAATGGTTGAAGGATAGAACTTACTACACACTGTACAGTTTTTCGATGGGCCTGGAGTATCATTAGCGAAGACCGGCGCACCGATGACTCCCGTTATCCAATCGATAATTGGTCGGGCCCGATTTATCTCAAAGTATTCGGGGCGCACCGTCACAAAATTTAGGAAACGTTCTTCTTCGGGCTCGAAGTCTTCCGATAGAAAATTATCCTGTTGTGGCGCTAGTGTTCTAACTTCATATCGTTGAGTATATTTGTTTTTTGAACAAGCGGTTGTAGGCAAAACTAATGCTATAACTATAAAAATAAGATAATTCTTATTCATGGTGGAGGAATGTATGAATGTATCACTCGCACTAATCAAGAATCAAAGAGTTGCTATCTGGACGCTGAAATTACGTTTCTCACGATCGTTTGTAAAACAGGTAATTTTTCACTTCACGAACACGTTTTATCTAAACCAAAAATGGTTTGTTTGGTGGTTTGAAGCCAAGAACAAAATTCTTCATGAACATTTCAGTCACGGTCAAAAACGTCTCTCAGATTCGACTATCGAACGATCACTAATACGCTCGGCAAGATATTGTATGCTCACAAGATGCCAGGCTGGCTAACGGGATCGAAGCGAGTGCCTGTCGTTGGGCAGACAGAAAAGTCTGACGTCGACATTTTTTACGACTAATTCTATTTTATTTTCCCATCTCTTTCGATGAATCTAATTCAACCCGGTTTTATCAACCCGGTGCCACGATTAGCGCGTCAAAAACTTTCACTGCTGGCTCAGCTGGCCCAGAAGAACATGTCGAGAGCTTTATGTTAATTTTGCCTCTTGCAAAGCTCGCGTTGTTCGTTTTGCCAAGTCGATACGGGATACAGGTTTTGCGCGTCGCAAAAAAAAAAAACGCAACGAAGAATTTAACCATCCCAATTCACACTTAGCACAGCTCGCTTGTTCAAGGTCTCACCCATTTCTCAAACACCGAATGGAGCATGGAATATTAGAAAGAAAATTTGAAGAATATCAAATTTTTCTAGTCGAACTGAACACAAAAATGTTCTTCTTTTAATGCTCAATTCCACTATAGATTGAATGTATTTAGTAAATATTCAAGCTTTTATTGGAGATAGAAAACAGAAAATATGTCAAAAAGATATATAAATATAGTAAAACAATACTTAGCAAAATTTCACTGTGTTTGTGTTGGTGGTTTTGTTCCCTATTCCCTTGTATACCCATTCACAGCGAAAGTGGTCGGATCGACTCGAATTTACATTGTTTTTTTTTTTTGTAGAAAAATATCATATGTTTTGAACAAACCAGAATAGCAATTCAAATGCCAATAAAAAACACTACAAAATTTGAAGGTATAAATTTCGTATCACTACTTAAGATGCGCCATTGAATTGATCACATTAAGCAAATCCATATGTCATTTAAATATCATTCTTTAAAAACATTTCGAACTTGATCCACGCCTCCACAGTCAACCCACCAACTATTCGTTTATGGCATTTATTCTCTTAATGTCTGATTTGAATATTATGGTATAGGCGGGAGCTACAGGTATAGGCAATGCACTTTTCGCATATCAATTTTCAACATTCAGAGCAAGTAGTGCAAGTTTTATTCTTATTACAGATATATCTAACCGTTTCTGAAGTGATATACACACACTGCATAAATTCTAATGGGAAATAATCAAACATTATCAAAATAAGCTGTATAACCGACCGTTTCTGGGTGATACTTTAGTACAAATTTGTCTCTGAATGGTCTGAACAAACATATTGAGGAAATTTTAAGCACAGGTACATACTTCATGGTACAAGTTAATTTTTTTTTAATTTTTAATCAATTAAATTTTGTTGCCAGAGTATAAACACAGTATAGAATGACGATTTATTAGTTCGTATCGTGCTAATGATTTTTTTTATTGTAGTGCATATTATGCAATTTAAACAAAAATCACATTATGCACGTAATATTTTGGAGGGTTATTATACATTTTATTTTACCTTTTTTAGGTGACAAAAAGTCACACACGACACCGGCATTGTTTAAGGATTTGCTACAATATCGGCTGATTTCTCCTGAATTCACTAGCGCCCTTGTGCGTTAACATGGAACCGTGACCGCAGAAACGGCACCATCTTCGTGGGCTGGAGATCCAGGAATATGAAATATAATACTTCACGGTTCGTGCAATGCAGCACAATCGTCCCAACTGGGCCAATCTAAAGCGATTCCTTTGCCATGGTGCGTATCGGTGCACACAATCAGCAGCAGTGCCCGCATTGTTGGTCCTCCGTGCGGTTTAATGTTCCCACCTTACGTACTTGGGTCGCACTGTCTTGTCTATTTTCAAACAATAAAACAACGCCCACCCCTACCTGGGGGAAATGATAAATACCCAGCTCAGTTTTCCAATCCCACACGGCTTCCAGGAGATTGTTGCAAAACGGAGCCACTTGCATATTTTCCCTGCAACTGTTGACCCATTGTTCCTCACCAAAAACCCGAAGACAGCACCTCCTGGCCAACGTTGGCCTAAGAAAACGGATGCAGATTCAACCTCCGAAATTGTGGACTCTTTGTGCCGGCAAGTGCTGAGGATTGAAGCGTTTCTCGCAATACAGCTTCAGTGGGAAAAGGATAGCCCCATTTATCGACGCAGCCCAGTTCCATCGATCAAACGTCATCACTATCAGCAGCTCCTCACCTAGTAACGACCCACCGACAACGCAGTCAACCACTATTTTCCTCGTGCGACGTCACGTTCCAAAGTTTAATAATGCCTGACCACGTTGCTTGCGACGCGCTGCTGCTACTGCTGCTCCTGCTTCGGCCGTGGGGAGCTTCAAGCATAGAAGAAAAAAGAAAACACCACCACCACCGTTGGGGTACGTTGGCGTAGGGAAAAAAGTTAATCAAATGCTTGTTATATTTCCCAAAAATAACGCAAGCACATGAGCGCTCCGATGGGTCCATTCACGTATTTCGTACATGTGACGTTGTTGGATGCGCTCGAATTAAGTGATTCTATGCGCGCACGAATGTTGCCCACCAACCCACAACCACCGACCGTGGGGTTGTTAATTTTCCTCTGAATATGGTAGAACCATCGTTACAAGCGGCAAAGCCAGGGGTAGCAGATGACGGTGGAAGGAGTCATTTTTTCGAGTGGTTTGTTGTTTTGTCGTCGATGGCAAATGAATGTGACTTTTTCGCACCGGAAGTTACGCGCCTCCGCTTCCTGTTGACAGTGTTGTTGGAAAATTTCTACGCAGGGTGGTACTTTTTTTTATTTATCCCTTAACAAGTTACCTACGAAGAGAATAACCTGATACAAAGGAGATTTCAATAAAACGCAAATGAAAATAAATCTGAGATAAACTACACCAAGCTTATCTCTGCATAAACTTATTCCCTAACTAATACAAGTGGAGCAGCATCGGGGAACTGGGATGTGCCAGTCGTGGCTTGCCATAAAATCGCTCAACATGCCAACACACATTGTTTAGCTCCATATGGAATTAATCTTCAAGCGATCATTACGCACACACCAAGTTTTCTTCCGTGTGTTTAACGTGGCTTCGTAAAATTAGCCATTTGTCGGATGTTAAACTTTAAAATTACATGATGTTCGCCAGCAGTTTGCTGTGTATCTTTCATTAGTACTATGTGTTTGCATGTTTTTTTTAACTTACTAAGGGTTTGCAAATTACATTCGCGTGCTATGCATATCCACGTTTGGCTGCGTTTTGCTCAAAACACCGTTTTTAAGAACATTTTGGGTTGGAAAATATCTCACTTCGTGTTTTTCGTATTTTTTTTTTTGTTATAGTTTTGAACAGAATAAAATGGAAAATTTAACAAACTCAATACATTTCTTTTCTTTTAAACTATAAACTTTCAAACTGCTCAAGCAAAGATAGAATCACGCTGATGCAATCATAGAATAATAAATATATGTGATTTAAAATCATGCTTATTTCATGTGATGATAAAAAAAAATATATCAAATCACCGTGCGTTGCTTGTAGTACGACCCAGGGGCGAGAAAAGCGCATGGTATCGTTTATTGATTAGTTTTTATAACTATCTTACGATTAGAGGTCAACCGGAGCCGTCACTGTTGGAAAAGTGCATAGTATACTTGGTACACATCGTGCAAAGTTAATCGCAGGTCATCGTGAAGGATCGTGCTGCCGTTAAACGTGCAGACGGTGAAGGGAACGGTTATAAATTTATCATAATTGCCCCGCGACCGATTTATAGATGGCTCACGATATCGGTTCATGATCCGTGTGCACTTCCTGATTTTAACCGCCCAATGCTAGGGTTACGGTCATTGCGAGGGCGATACGGACGCGAAGACGAGATAAACGAAAGCGCATGATGCAGTGCATGCAGCACGTGAAATACTCCCAACCCGCAGTGCATTGTTGGTTGAAAGTATATCACCGGTTAGGAGCAGAGCTGAGTTACACAATAACGGCGATTTCTTGATGAACCAGTGGAAGGAAAGTTCAATGGTACTGGCTTATGCCTCCTCCCAAAGGGTCTGCTACTGCGGAAATGATGCTTCAGGGAACAGTATCATTTGAAATCAACTTTGTGTGTAAAAATGAACTAAGGTGTATGAAAACAAGAACTAAGCAGTCGGCATGGTAAAGGAAGTAAGTTCACTTCGTCATTATTCCCTACAAGGCTACAAAAGCAGATGCATGATTTTCTTCCATTTTATGATCAAAATAACAGTCAGGGCAAAATTGCCAAAATGGACTAGTATTGGCAAAATTAGAACCAACATATCGTTTAAACAATTCAAAATGTGTTTATTTTGAATTTGAATCAAAAGAATGCTTACTAAGGTTATACGAATGATCTAAAACTACCAATGAGAAACAACATTGTATGGTGTAGTTAAAAGTTCACCTTAACTAACGTTCAGTGGCGTTGGTTTTGATGGCTACATAAATTGAATTATTTTTAAGATCAAAAACAATCGATCCATGTATAAAGTCCATGTTATTATTACTGAATAAATGATTTTTATAATTTTAAACAAAGTTTATTGTTTTCAAAGAACATTAAATTATTGACAAATATTGCTTTGATTACACGGATTAAAATTATCATCCAAACCAAATCCAAATAATATAGCAACCCCCAAATGCAAATTTATACACCGTTTGCAAATAAAACATTTTGTTTCAATTTAAACAAAATTTTCTTCATCGATTCTCCTTGTACAAGCCAAATTCATATATCATATTGAAGGCACAGTTGTATCCCTTCCAATGATACTCCTATAGGTACATTAATTTCAGTTTTATACTACAGATTTCAAAAGAATCCGAAAAATCACCCAAAATAAGTCTCGAAACTATCAGAATTTGACGTTCTCATTGGTATGTGCAGAATCTTCATCACTTTAGTACTCAGGATGTATTTCTTTAGCCACCAAATGGCTCAAAAATCTGAGGACATAATGGAGGTTTAATTCTCGATGCATCTTCAATATTTTTTAAAATTCAAATGAATAGACATTAATTTTGTATACTATCGTTCTTCTAAGTTGATCTAAACTTCTTCTAAAATACTTAAGATGCTTAATTCAGGTGACAATGCTTTCAATATTGTGTTTGCTTTTTTATCTATTATTGTGACTAGTACAAATAGTGTATTGAGTAATTGAGTAACTTTAAATTTATTTTTTTTTACTAAATTTTGACTAGCACTGAAGTGTAAATGTTTTCTAAACAATATTGGCAACGTTGCTTATTGTTCCGATGTATTTTAATCGCTTTTCTAGTAAATCTTAAAGATCTATCATACTTATGTTGCTTCATGAAATTTCAAGGTTTATTGTTTTGTCGATATTATGAACACATTTGATCGAATCACTTAAATCTTAATCCGAGCGAATGTTCTCTCAAGGAATTATTTTATTGAACGGGTATCTATTTATTAAATTGAACACAAGAATAAAAATGAAATATTTTTCACAATCTTATTCACTCCTCCGAAGAAGTATCTAGTGTTCGTTCTACCCCAAACAGTTTTAAATGAGCATCTTATTAACAGTACAGCGGCAAACCATATAATTAGAAAAAATTAAATAGGTCACAATTTAAAGATCAGAATTTTGTTATGCAGATGTCACATTAAAGTTTGCAATCGCTTTTAGTCTTTACTTTCCCAAATGAGTCACTGTAACGCGAAATGATAAATGGAGACCATTTTTTTGTTTTGCAGCCTTTCTTGTCCAACCACTGCTTGTGTTTTGGGCTATTTTGATGCTGCCTGAGACTATTTTTACACCTTAATGCATCCACTAATTCTGCACTAGCCGAGCGCCCGCCGAGCGTAAAGCATCCTGCTCCGGGCAAGGGAGCCAGAGCCTCGGTAGAACTCCATTACAACGCACAGCGCCCAGTTGTGTCCTAGCGGTTGCTACCGATCCAACGGTTGGGCCCCGTTTGGGCTGCTGGTTTGGAGCACCGAGGCGCTGATAAGACAGATGGCAGGCGCAATGGCAGAGCACTGCCAGCACGCGACGAGGCTATATCCATCTTGCTCACTCACTCACTCGCGGTGCCAAGCATGAGCGGACTTCGGCAGCAGGCGAGATAGGACGCGGGTGGGGCCACAAGGGTGCCGGCTACTCGGTTGTATAAAAGGTAAGCCGTTGTCTTCGGCAGCAACCATTTGTTGCTCCAGCGTGTCCGCGTACGGAGTGCTGAACAGTAGATAGACCGTCAAGAAGTTCCGATCTTCCCCGAGTCCTGAGTCCCGAGTCGGTGCATCAGAGACCGAGAGTGAGCCCAGGAGGAACAGATTGACCGCGGGTGTCACGAGAAAAGTGTGCAAGTGCGGTGTGAACTTAGTGCGAAGAACGGCTCCCCCGAGAAACCTCCCGTTCTGGACGGTGTGAAGTGACCAGCGATCCGTCGGAGATTTGGTGTAACCAAATTTGGACGAAGGGACGCACTGCAAGCCACAGCGACTCGTCGTACTTTGCAGGCGGAAATTAAATTATGTATGTAAGTTCGATTACGATCCGACGGGTAGGCGATGGGCTCGGACACGTGTGACCCAATCGACGCCTTGATCGGCCCGCCATGGCGATGCTTGTGTTTTTAAGGGACCCTTGCCGTCGCTTCGGATTAATCCTTAATCTAGCTGCATGTTTTATGTTGTATTCGTCAAATATTTAAATCGACTCCCGAAAACGGTTCCACGCGGTTGAAATGGCACTCGGAGGGGAGAATATTTATACCCTGAACCGGCGGGGTGAGAGGGGGGTGCCGGGCGAAAAGTTTCGTGTGTCAAAAAACCATTCCACAGCTTCTTGGCACCGATGGCCCGCTCGACGTGCACCGTTGGGTATGTGGTGGGCAAAATTAAGTTAGCCATCCTCATCCCAGGCTCATAATTGGAATAGTACGCTTCCAGATACAATTTACAACACCACCTGGACCGACCCGAAATTTCCACCCGTGTGCGCACGAGATAGTTTCGTTATTTTAGCTTTCGAGCTTCAAGTCAAATATTTATCCTGCAAGCGCAATATTGCAGGGGCTACGAAGCCACTTCCGCTCCGTTGATCGCCGGACGAGACGGGGGAGGCAGCAGTAAGAAGCAACATATGCAATCCGGATCCGTTGCAGCCGGAACGAAAAAAAAAAAAAAACAAACACTTGTTGGTTTTTCGGTCCAACGGGAAGCCTTACAAAACCACCGTCGGTCACCAGACAGGTGTTTTGGTGGAGCTTCAGGACTTGGGGATCCTTGGGAGGCACTTTGGAATTAAAGCCAAAAAAAATGGTTGGAGCCTTTTTGCCAACCCGTTATCTCGGAAGCTGGTGATTAGCTTCTCACGATTTGCACACGCAAGATCATTAATCTCCTTCCCTCGAGCCTTCACTGGAGAAGCGCTTGGTTTTTACTCCCGAGAAGTTGGCACCACGCCGGAAATCGGAACCGCCATGCCGTGGGTGGAAAGTGTGTATCAAATAATGTTTCTGTTAATAATTAAACAGGCTTTTAACGCGCCCAGCTCGTGGTGCATGGAGAATGCTGTACGAAGGCGCCAGGGAACGGCCCTCATCAGTGCCTTTTGGCTTTCCAAATGGATTGGGGTGTTTTTTGGCTCTTCTACTCGTGAATCCCATCCTAAGACTTTAACCAACCGTGTGTGCGTGTCGGGGCCGCCTACGAGCATAAGACGGGTAATTAAGTGCTTTAGTACGGTAGATTCTATCGAAAAGAGTGAACCCGGGTGAAGATGAAAAGATTTCCCTGTTTGCTGTTTGGGTGACATTTAAGCATTCACATTCGGAGAAAAGGAATCAGTGCTAACTCCCGTGAAGTAGGGAAAAAGAAATGGATTTAATTCAATAAGAATCTGCTGAGAATAACATTATTTGCCACAATTGAACATGGAAAAAGCGGATGCCATGGCGTTCACAAACTACTAGAATATAATTGAGATTGTGATTCATATTTGTGCATTTTGGTGCTACACTTTTCGCGTTTTCGACAACTTTAATTTCCCTGATATATAACCTACTGTTCAAAAATTGCCTTTTTTCACGTAATATAAGTTCATCAACATCATTATCTGATTTAAAACTAGTAAGCTTGAAACACCTTTTTTTTTAAATAGAAGCAATCAACTTCCATCGTTCTGCTGCATTTCCCATTTCAAAGGTGCATAATGCATAGTAGTGTGGTTTACAGAGAGAGAGAGAGAGAGAGAGAGCGAGATAAAAAGCAAATACGTTGGACTTTTAGCATGCCGGTGGTGCAGCCACTTGCGATTCCGTTTTTATGTTTCCTTGGGGGGCCATGTTTTGGAAGCCATCTGCAGCGTACTGTATCATCCCTGGCGTTTGACTTATGCTTTCTTCGTCACCACGAAAGATCTTTTTCTTTTGTGAGTGCCGCAACCACGGAATCCAATTTAAATGTCCAGGAGAGTTGAGCAGGGCTCAAGGAGCGATAGAATGGATTAGTTTTACTATAGATAACGCCAGCAGCCAGTGTCAATTCCCATCGCCGGCGAATCATTGCCCCACTGAAGTGTTTGTTTAGCCGCCAGTGTTGGGTTGGCATTAATTATTTTTGCGATAAACCATTACTTGTCGAGTGATTGCAATGCGCCACTTATGCAGCGATGTGCACGTATTGGCAGCGGTTCATATGGAAAAAAAATGAAAATGTTGATCGTTATTAATAAAGAAAAATACTATCATTTATCATTGCAGCGATTGAGTAACCAAAGTAAAATGCATCATCTTTCAACAATCTGCCTCACCCTGGTGGTCGTTTCCGTGCTAGTCCAGAGTGCCAACGGAAAAAGTAAGTGCAAGCCTCACCGTCTAATTTCTTTCTTATGAAAGGACCAAATCGTAGATCAAGTGAACGTAATTTTATAAAACATTTGTTGATGTATTTTAAAATAATTTAAATCCGTTTAGAACAGCAACGTCTTCACTTAAATAATAAAGGGTTAATGCAATCAGGTGGAAAACCAATAGCAATGAAACTCAAAGGCGTTTTGGGAAAGGCTACCGCTTTTCTTATGACTCTCTAACCAAACGATCATAAATTATGACACCACCCAAACTTGGATTTCACCTTTCCGGTAATGTCGATGCAACGTCTGTTGATTTCCCATCGTTGAAAAGGAAATTGGACTGTCTGTGTCCGTGAACAAAAGCAACTACACTGTGAGGCGAACATAATTAGAATTCCAAAAAGGTCTAGTATAGTAAGAAGGATTTTAAAAACGACGTATTGACGTGATTTTGTAAAATTGCATTACCTAGTTTATGTATCATGCTTTCTAGTGCCTATAATACTCCTGCTCTTGCTCTTCTAAACAAGAAAGAGATGCGTTGCTCATGGACGCTCATTACTACCCTCAATATCATTATCATATTGCCACCGATGTCGCTTTGTTGTGCGGCTTCCGACGTATTACACAACATTCATCTTGTGCCCTATATATTCCTCCATGGCATTGCAGCTTCCTCCTCTTGCAACGGCAGTAAATTGCATTGCAATCAAAACTGTTGGTGGAACCGCGCACGTATTGTTTTCGTTTTGAAGACGTTGCCGACAAGATGCTATGCCTCCGATGCCGGGATCCGCGCACAATTTCCCATATAATAATGCTATCAGCTTCGTCCGTTTGGCAACTGAGCAAAAATAAAACATAACCTGTGCACACTTTGTCTCGGGAGGGTTACACTTCTACGAGCACGAGCACTTCCACACGTCTGCCGTCCCCAAACAGCGTCGAATGCAAGGTGTCTTTCTGGTGCGCCGCTCGGGCATACATTTATTGTATTTGCTACGTCTCATCAGCCGCGTGCTACTCTACAGTAACAAAATATACCTCCTAGCTGTAGGACTGACGAGGGACTGATAGTCACTACCTTTGTATTAAGCTGGAAATTCCGTCTCGGTACTAGAAGCGAGAAGCGTGCGTTATTGATTGAACAATTAATTATCATAGATGTGGTTCTTTCATATCAATGAATCAACAGTAGAAGAATTATCATTTAAAAGGCACTCATAATCGCCTCATGAACAACGGTGGACGGGTTCTTTTGTTTATTTCTTGGCATCATAATCCATTGCTCAATAGTTGCGTTATCCAAATCATTTTATCAGCCAATCTGTGACTTTAATGATTTTCGAAATCTATCACAGGCACATCATTTTTCCGACCATTAAATGCGGTGATGAATTACAATATGAAACAATTGCAGTGTATTGTTTCCGTCTGTATATTGTTTCATAAAGATTTCTTTAATTGTTTATCCAAAGTACGAAAGAAGTTTCTTTGATAAAAGTTACCATGTAACAAGCGTTTGCAACAGAAGTTGAAGGTTTATTGGTTAATGAATGGCAAGTGTTAACAACATAAGCTTTTTTTTGTGGTACATGCTTTCATACCTTCTTTCGTTTCATTGAAAGCTACGTACAGCCAAGCCTATTGAGTCCACCATCGTAGCAGCTACCTTCAGGCTGAATATGCATAAACTTTTTCAATAAAAAAGCTCACTTCCTTGAGTATGATAAATTATATATTTCATAACTTACCATATCTAGCAAACATAAGGTATACCCGCAACGGATGACGCATATCGTGTTTTATTTCTTCACGAAAAATGAGCCACCATGCGCCTCCATTCTTTTAAATCGAAGGAAGTGGTTATGTTTGAAAATCAAACACTGTCGTCCCGTTTTACAGAACATACATCACGTTATTAAACTGTTTTTGTCATCTTCGATTCTCTTAGAATTGATTAAAAATCTTCATGTTTGCCGTTTTATGTGTTTGTCGTTTATGTTTGTCGGTTTTGTTCACCCACAATTACAGCCGTTACCAATTTCTACCGTCGTTTGATCCACATAGTTTGTCGTTTGAGCAAACACGTTTAGCGTCTTTGCAAGCAGGTTTGTCTTTCGCCTTTCTATTCCTTTTCACAATAAAGGAACTTTCTTCCAAATTTAAAATGAAGCTGACGTAAACGAAAGACGCTTATGAAACATCGAACGAAGCAATCATTTCTGTTACTTTTGGAATTTATTTTTATGTGAAATTTTTATCTGCTTATCGGAACTTTTCAATTTGTTTTTCTAGGAGGATGTGCTGCATTTGGCCATGCGTGCTATGGTGGTCATGGGAAGCGATCGTCAACTTCCGGGTCGCCCGCCTATCCGGACGGTCTTGACCCATCGATGATGTCACTAGAGGTTCTTCCCATTCCATATTCGAAGCTGGTTCTCGACAAACCAAGGACCATGGACCCCTCCGTGGATGGGCTGCGCTCAAGCGATGCGTACGGTGTTGACGCGCCACTATTAGGCCACCACGCGGACGCGAAAACGAGAGAACTGAAATATGCTATCTATACGATGCTCCGACAAATGGTAGGTCAGCTGATGTCGCGTATAGCTTCAAACTGTCCATACAATTGCAATGTTTTGTAGATGGAGGAGTCTGCCACGAACAGACAAGAGCAACAGACGCACGTGCAGCAATCTCAATCAGGACATCAGCAACCACCGCGATCCTTTCAACGCGATCTCTCCGAGGTGGTGGAGGTTGAGCGGAAGTAAATCATGCCGAAGGAAGAAGTTCCCCCCGTCTGTCACTGCTTAGTCGCCTCTTCACCCTTTTGCTCTCGGGACTGAACAAAGCTAGTGCCAGTGAGCAGCAACAACATACAATTACAAATGTTAGGTGTGTGGGTTTACTCACAGCATTATTTTAAGTTTTGTTTGCATCCTACTTTTCCGAAGCAACAAAGTTTCTCGGAGGAACACAGGACCACACCAGATCTTCACAAGTTGAGTAATAAAAGGTGTATGTACATAAGTTACCTATAAGAAGACGTACAACACGATGCACGTCGGCCCTAACTGTCTGGAACGTTCGTCACAGAAATAAATTGATCCTACAACGGATGCAGGATATTGGAAGCAAAGCAGCAAGGCAAAGAGTAAACATGTAAAACAAACAAAAAACTTTCAATGAAGCAGAACAGAATTTATTGAATAATTACAAAAACAAATGAAATTGCAATTGATGATACAATAAAACAAATAGTTAGACGAAACCCGTCATGGCTGGGACAGTTTCGTTTAACTATTTCCAAAAAAATAACAAACAAATACGTTCAGTTACGCAATTCTTCTTTTTCACAATAAATTTCTTATTTTGGAGTATTTCTTCATCTTGGCGTAACGACCTAATTCGGTGATCCCTATACCAGTTATGTGCTTAAGAAACTTTGTCCCCTTTAACGTAAGTGGATAGTTAAACCTTCGTACCGGGGGCCGCACGGACATGATTCGAACCCACGCCGCAGTAGTGCATATCACAAAACGACTTGGTTAAAAACAAATGTATGTAGGCAATGTAAGTAATATGTAAAAATGTATATCATGAAAGAAGTAACATTTAATTTTACCACAGAAATATGCAACAGACATAGCTTCTTTTCGTTAAATGAATAATGAAATAAAATAAGATTATGAACTCTGCAACAAATTTATTTATTTATTTTTTTATTTTATTTTTTATCATGATAATAACATGAATACCGCTTTATGAAAAATCTAATCCATCGATTGCTTTCAAACAAACGCCATTTGTTTGATTTATTATTTATTGTTTGACCTACAATGTTTGCATCATTTTTCAATCGCGAAGATAGGTTTTATGGGTTATTTCAAAATTCTGCTCTACAAGTAGAGGTGACAACATTTTTTGTACATAATTTATTAAAGAACTGATACACGCAAATCCTCATAGAGAAAGTATAATGTTGTAACTGGAGAAGAGGATAATAATTTAATGCTCATGAAGATATTTTAAATATTTGCCATCATAGTTGAATGTCCTATTGCAACAAACCAAAACAAAGAAATGACATAAAATCAAAGAATTTTACTTCAAAAGCGAACATACACTCCAATTTGAAGTAATCAAAACGGGGGTTTTAAGCTTTAATATTTCCTATATTGCTATATTGCCGAAAGGTGTCGCCAGCAGCTCCGGAAAATATGTGCTATTTCACACGGAGCTTCGGCCGGATAGATTACTTTATTTTCTTGCATTCAAGAAGCTTCCAAGTTATTTTCGCATTTCAGTCCATAGTCCAAAAAGATTTTCTGGCATGCAACTTGGTTGGATGATCTCTTGGGGGAGGTAGCATTTTTGGTATATGCGCAAATGAGGGTTTCTCCTTTACACTTTCTTTTCTAATTATAAATTTTTAAGATTATTTCAAAAAATATTTCGCTCAGATGTAGCTTGTGTTAGTTTTTCTTTTATTTTTGATAGCACTCTGCGTTAGAGTTTGGTTCATAAAATATGTACCAGTCATCGGTTAACGATTTCAATCAACCATTATCAACATTCTGTTCGTTGATGGTGTCCCCACTTGTTGAATTTCTCAAGGAGGATTGCCCATGCGAGCGTCTTCCCTCCCGAAAGCGTCGGTAAAATTCCGCGGGGCGGGTTGATTGTCGCGTTTCCAGGGTGCGCATGAAACGCGTGGGCTCACGAAAAGTGTCATCAATCAAAACTGTTTATGCGTTTGCTGCCCGCCCCTCCCCCTCCATTGCTGACCAACGCTAATGAACGACGCATTCGAACAAGCCTGGACGAGCACGGAGATAGCAAGTTTAGCGAACCGTGAAATATTCATCCTGATGAGCCAGCGGACAACCTGTTAAGCTCTCCTGCAAACTCCTGTTCTACGCCATTCGTGGAAAGGACTTTTTTTGCTAGAAAAAACCTAAAATGATGCCATCGCTAACCGCTCGAGTCTCCCGATAATAAGCTGATTAGATAAATCGTTGCAACGTAACATGTTCCCTAAATGATGCCAACGATTTAGGTTTTTGTGTGTCTATTATTAAATAAACTTTCCAACCATTACTGTCCTCTGGCAGATCATCATCCAAGCGCTAAAGCATATTCACAGCGGTTGGATCGAATGTAGGGTTAGCGGCCGAAACATTGGTGCCGGAGCTTAGCTCTCCCGACGCTTCTGGTTACGCAAGTGGAAGCGATTCGGTTTGACTTGGAGCACCTGTTGCATGTGGTCTACGGTTTCGTATGTGTGTGCATGTGTGTGTGTGTGTTTGTGCTGGCCAGACGGTTCACGGTTCACTCGTTAAAGCACTCCCATATCGGCGGCAAGTCGGATCGATCCCGATCCGAACTGCCGGACGGTGCAAACCGGGAAAAGGAGCGAGCGCCATCGGGAAACTGGCGCCACCGGAATGACGGAAGGACTCTGCCCGACATGTGTCCAACCGAGAACACCGACCAAGCTGGTGTCAGCTTGCCGCAGTTTCAACCGATTGCGGTGTGTATCCGAGTGAAATGTATAATACAAACAAAAACATTCCATTCCGCAACACGGCACGCAGTTTTGTAGCAAAGACAACCGCAACTGGTCCACTGATTTGCATTCGCCAGGATTCCTAGTGTGGCTTCGCAATCGCTTTCGCTGCGTTGGCGAGCTCGGCCTGGGGCGCAGGAGGAGGCAGATCGCTCGGTGATAAATCATCACCCGAAGCCAGAAGGATTACCGAAGGGCATCGTGGGCACACGTGCTATGATTTATGGGTTTCTTCTCGGGTGATAGGCGAGCAGTGTGATATGTTCGAGCTGCCTTCATGCACTGGCCCTGTGCCGTGGCCAGCCAGGCGTCCGAGCAGGTGACGCAATACAAGAGCGTGCTGTGACAAGTGCGACAAAATAAAAAAAACAGGCTCAGCTAGACAAAACAACTCAGCTTCGGTCGAGTTTGGGCGGTACGCCGGAATGGGTTAATTATTTCCATCCTCACCGTGGCCGTGCATAGATACAGTTTGTCAATTAATGATACTCAATCTCAAGTGATGCAATACGACACGAAGCGGACATTACAAAAAAAAACCCCCACGAGCCGGAGCTTTGGTCAATTTATCGACTGGCTGGTGCGGTTAGCGAGCTGTATGATTTGTGCAATAATTTAATGTGTCGGTGGATCAGCCACCCGGACAGAGATTCAGTTCGCATAATCTGGCAGCATAAAATAACTTTTTGCTATGACAATAAGGAGAATTTCCAGTATATTCCGTTGTACTTGGACTACAGATCACACAATACGAATGCTCTTTTGAACATCATTAGGCGGGCATTTAAGGCCATTTCCTCCGTTCTCAAACTCCCTGAGTTTCCGGGAAAAATTGTTAGGTTACTGGTGATTCATTTGATAAGACATTCATTTGATAAGACAAACATTTGGCTTGGCTTCTGAAGCTCTTTCTAGAATCGCACCTCCGAACCAGTAATCCAGTTTTTTTGTGATTTCAGCAGCGCTATCTCTTCATCTTAATCTTGGCCTACCACGCCTTCTGTGACTCTTGGGTCAGCCCATGTATGACGTTCGATGTTATTCGACCGACGTCACCATAGTGAATCTGCCCCATCGTCAACTGTCTATTTTGGAACACTATGTGTTAAGCCGACGGCAAATTAACTTCCCTGGATGATATGTCGACTGCACGTAAACTCAACGCACTTCCGAGGTAGAGCACGATCACATTTTTAGAAAAGCTGCGATGTGAAAATGGCTATATGCGTTGGTCGATTTAAAATCAATGGCGTTTGTTCGAGAAGGTATCTCTAAATTGTAATGAAGATAGCGAAACGTTTTTGAAAACCATAAAATATTTGTTTTTTCAGCTAACAACTACGTTTCTCAGTTAAATACATTTTTGCCCACAACAATCTGAAGAAACACAAACACTTTCTCCGAATAATTGTATCGCTTGAGAAACGATTGAAAAAGGATCCAATACACAACATCTCTACTGGAATTAAAAAGCGTGACACTTCGAAATTGACGTATCAAAATATGCTTTTCTTTACCTGAGCACATGTATTACAACAAAACTTACATCTTCCGTTCTTTCTACTTTCAAGAAGCATACAAAATGAACGAAAGAAAAAGATTAAAATGGACTAAGCCAAAGGCAGCCATCGTAGATATGATAGATTCTCACTAAAACGGAGATGATGCTGCACTAAACCTCCAGCGTTCCATCATGACGATCTATGTATCTGGTAAAAGACATGTTCACTTAGAATCCGGATACATAAAACGAAGCGTTGCTCGGGACTGGTTCAACGCAAGAGAAATGTAATTCAGTCAAAATGAAGATATTTTATCGTATTTTCGAAAACATATTTTGTAAAATTATTCCCATGACTATCGATTGAACTAGCGGAGTTTTTTTTTTGACCCCCCTATAAGATTTCGCACTGGACTGGTCAATCTCACCGACCATTTGTTCTACTATTGGGTCATTTGTCCATCGTCGTATTTCTTGTATTCTTCAGGTTCCACTCGAAAATTGGAGAGTACTTTTGGATTGGCCCGAATGGTGGACAGTTTATGACGAATGGTGGCAGAGTTTATATCGTTACCAAAGAATTCGACCTGATTATCTCGGAGCCACTGTAGCACCTACCGTCTGTAGTGACAGCTTGCCAAATGTGGCCTGCATTATTCTGGACCTTTGTGAACAGAAATAAAAGGAAGTACTTCTTCCTTGGGCACTCTTGATTAAACAGCTTCGAATCAATTGTTTTAACCGTGCTGAAATGCCTCGTTTTGAGAACGTGGTGACTAATTTTTCCCAGATCATAAGTTTTTGAGTGAATTTATCGCTTAAATTAACTATGGATATTACCTCGTGATGGTAACATACATTTATTTTGCACGGTGCTAACTGAAATCCGTTTTCAACGCCCATGACATTCCATCCTTTGCACCTCGTCAGTTCTTGCCACTAAATCCTGCCTAACGTGTATTATGCAGTTTGATTGCTTACTGGCACGAAATAGCACAAACTTGCACACAAACCAGTCTTTTAACAGTATTATATTTAACATTGTTGACGGGCCTTTTGTTCCGGGTCGGCCTTAATTGAAGTTAACACCTGTAATCATTTGCCGGGCCACAGTTCCAGCAGGACCATTGCTTTGAACCATGTTGTTCGAACCACGAGATTTTTTTTTTAAATTGACCACGTCCGGGAAACTGATCACGTCGACAAAAGTGTGCAGAATTATTTTATTTTCACCTTTTGCATTCTATCTAGGATAACTTTTAAAATACTGCATGTATCGAGATGAAATTGTTATCACTAAAACATGTGTATTTTAAGAATAATCGCTGCAACAAAGTTCCATATCCGCCCACTAGGAGCGCTGCTATATAAAACGTAAAATGTCCGGACTTTAAATGAAGAGGTCCTTATGCCTTATTTGATATTTATCTGTTATTTGTTTTATCTCTTTGTTACAAGTAGCTACCAGGTGACACCGGTTTTTTTTTTTGTTTCCTGTTAGGAAATGACACTGAAGCGAATTCAGAATGTAATATACAACAATGTCAGCCTACGGGAGTCTCCCTTACCACCGATTGGCCGTGTACCGCGGCAAGACTGTACATAGCCCTGGTAATTTTATGTCAATATTGTCTGATAAAATATAACTGGCAAGCTTTTTTTTATTCAACTCTTCCAAAATCGATTTATAATGCTCTCAAATTATCGAGGCCAGCGATGCCGCGAAAAAACATTTGCACTGATTTTCGCTCTGATTTTTCGTGTCAATTTTTTTTCCTTCACAGGAATACAAGGTTTGACGTGTTGCGCCGTTCATGTGAAACAGCGGAAGCGCCAAAATGCAACCGGCTTCCGATGACAGTGCGTGGGTGCCAACACAACTTCACTTATCGGGGGGGAGAGTTGAATGGCTGCTGTTCCTCCCCACTTCTCCTCCTCCCTTCCCTTGCAATTGAGCACCAGCATAGCGCCCCTTTATGGCGGTGCGGAAAATGAGAAATGGGCGAAATGAGAAAAATAGGATCCTCTACAAATATGGCAACTATAACCGGTATTGACTAGCGCTAGTATAACCACAACGCACTACTGTGGGGCCCCAGTCGTTGTCCTCTGGCGGGCTGATGAATTTGTTTTTCCTACTGACACTCTATTCCTACCCCTCCCACCGCACCCCCTCCCTCCTGTTCATCTACTCGTCGCCTCCACCCCGTGTCCTTAGTCGCGCGCGTCACATAGGAGAGGGTCCTTTCCCTGCACCACGACAACGGTAAGGACCGTTTCGATATCGCCTACCACCGCCGCCGGTCAACCCATCCTCGGCCCATATCCTTTCGTCCTAGGTCGTGGACGTCCCAGGTCCTACCGGGCCGGCGCGACTATCGACGACGATGGGTGTGTGCGTGTGCGTCGGTCCGTAACGCCTATATAGCCCGCGGCCCGAGGGATGCTCAACTGGTGGTCCGGGCTTCGGGTTGCGCTAGTTTGGCGTGTCGGTGACGCGGTGGTCCTTACTATCTTCGCCGCGACGCGACGCTTTGGGATGAAGATGTCTTGCATTGCTGGTCGGATTTCCGTGGCGCGAGTCAGTCGTCTGTTGGCGTAGTCAGTCGTCCACACGCGTCCGTTCGAGTCGGTTCGCTCTCTTCCGTCGCCGTGGTTCGTGGTTCGCCGTGCTCGATGGCCGCTTGGCTTGCCGTTTTTTCCCCCCATCGCGTAGCTACCGTGGTGCAATGTCGTTCCGTCTAATCTAATTTCAGTCCCATTTAGATTCCTCCCGTTGGAAACGTTGAAGTCGGAGTCGGAGTGAGTGATCGCGAGTGAGTGATGTTGCCAGAGCCGTCTGCCCAGTGGTGAAGTACTGCACTATACCGAGGAATATGTAATACGTTCTGACAAAACTACCCCACTGAAAGTTCCACTAGACCACCACCGAAGGATTACCTCCCGAAACGCCAATCCACCCTCCCAAACCTTCGTTATTCGGCCATTGGGACGCAAGGCACGACCACGTAACGGTACCGTTATCAATTGGATGATATCGTTGCCATAAAGTTGGTTCATCGGTAAATCTACTTTCGCCAGGAAATAGAGAGCGGGTGGATAGTTCGCTCGGTTGTTTTTATTCTTTTCCATGATGTACGCATGTGTTTCCACATTCTCCTTTCCCTATATCTGGCCCAGAATGGATGTACTGTCGGGACGAGCTAAGTTTTCGGGAAGTTGGCTTGTTTATTGAAGTGGTTTCCGCAACACATGAGATTATTGAACTTATGGATTGTGTTTTGTTTCATTTTTAACATATTTGTCCATTTTTGCTCTTTGGAATTGAGTTCCCAGTTTTCCCGCCACAGCTTTCAACGAAGCAAAACATGAAAAAAGCGAAAACCGCAAAACAAATAATTCCCAAGTTTCTGTTTCCTAAAGAACCACAATGCCAAAAGAAAAATTTCCTTCAATATTGTTCTCCTCACGCAGAAACGGTTATGTGATGTATCATTTTCTCCATCTTGGCCAACCAACTTAATGTGTCCTCCCTTCGTTTCGATTATTGAAGTTTACTCGCAAAGCTTTGACCCATCTCACCCCAGATAATTAAATTGTTTGTGACGATGTATCAGCATCGCACATAATTTCTAATAGCGTAAATTATAAAGTCAACAGTGTAGGAAAATCTAGCAGGAACATTTTAAAGCAGTTATCTAGCAATAGTTAAATTTTTCGGAAACCGGATTTGTTGAAACGAAGCCTCAATCACTTCTGGGACAATCAAACATGCACCATTAAATAGGAGAATCAGTAAATGCACAATAGATAGCAATGGTAAAAGCATGGTTTTACGTAATTGTTAGCAGCGCTTTTGATCCATCAGAAATATAATAACGCTCATACTTCCTTTCCAATAAATTTGCGCTTGATTTTTGAGTTTTTTTTTTGTTTATTTAATTTTAAGACTAGACTATTATTATTTAGATGGATTTTACCTTGGTTTGCTGCACCAGTTTTACTTTAAAGTCTAAAGAAGTATTTATATGCACCCAAAGAGCAAATACAACTCTGGCTTTGGCTTTAAAATGCGTTATTCTTAGTAAAGGTTTCCAGTTTATAAGCCGCTTTAAATGAACTGACTGAAACTCGGTTGGAGCAAAACTAAAAAAAAAAATGTTCACCAAGCAACTAATACCCTACATTGAGCTTGTACCATTTATGTAGCTGTTTTGGAGGTAAAATGTTTAGGATAAATCTGAGTAGATTTATAAAACAAGGTAAAAACTATAATTTGCACATACATTTATATTTTGGCATTAGTTTTTGGACATCCTACGGTCGTTGCAATAGCAGTCTAGGTAATAAAACAGTTTCGCAGGTTTGAAGGAAGTAGAATATGATTGCACTTCAAAATACCTTTTTCCCGTAACAGCGTACCGTATTTGTGCGAGGCAATATTATTATAAGATAATTTGTCATGTGTTTGCCATGTTGTACACTAATCCATAAAACCTTATTGCGACAGGACGAGTCGTAATATCAATGTAGATTTTTATTCGTCTTCCGGACTCGTCACCCCGTCTTCGTGGCCCGGCTGCAGATAATTATTATTTACGCTGTTTCAAACACATCCCTTCACACTGTTCTTGCACTGTCGCAAAGTTATTGGTGCAAATGTGCAGTTTGTCAGCAGGCACGTCTTGGTCGAAGCGGTACTTCATTTGTATCCTACTCCTACTACACCTTATCGCCTTTATCATCATCATCATCATCATCACCACGGTCGCCTGTGACCACACTAGCGCTCTGGTGCATTTTGCTCCTACCGGCGGACTCCGGGCTTGCACTACGGCGTCTATCAGATCGCACTCTCCATCGACGCTTATTACCTGTGGAGTGTAAAATTGATAGGGACTTTGCGCGTGTCGTTCATGGTGCACTTCTCTCATGAACCTTTCGATCCAGTAAATTTCCTTACGCTTGCCGTGCGATCGATTCGCTAGCTTAGTGGACAGGACGCAGGTCGTAGAATCTTAATTTTATTCGAATTCCAACCAATGAAAACTTAGGCACTAAAAAGTCGAAACGACAATGAATTAATTAAGTTTATCTCTTCCGTTTGCTTTCCAAACAGCGACATTTCACGATTATCTTTGCAATCCGCCTTCCCGCGGCTTTTCTCAGTTTGTTTTCTTCTCATAGCAGAAGAACTTAAATGTTTTAATTTTTTCTTGTCTTCCGAAGGTTAAAGGAAGTGAAGTTCACGATGTTTTGTGGTTTTCCCCCTCCGGTTTAGGATGCGTAAGGCCAAGGATTACGATTCTGAAGTGAGATTGATGGAGGTCTGCAACACAAACCCAAGAACGCAACTGTTTGCTGTGAAGGTTTTTTGACAGCCTTTTGCAAGTCATTTACAAAAAAAAAGATTTGTCCTCCACAGCACTTTGACCTTTGCGAAGGGTGCCTTCGAGTTGTTTTCTTTTTTGTTTAAATGATGTCCATTATAACCATAATCTATGTTTCCTATCAACGTTTATTTTAAAACGACACGTTTCATCAGAAAACATTCAAAGAACAAAAGATGAAACTAATGCGGTACCAGGAATATGTTTAGAATATACTAAGATCCAAGCAACATGCATATTTGCTTTTGGCAAAACATGTTTCTCAAGCGAAAATGGTTGGATTTTTTAATGTAATTCAGATTGGTTTATATTTTCCATCTATGCACTATTCTGTTTCCAAGGCAAGATTTGCTTAAATCGGGCCAATTACCATGCTTATTCTTACTATAAGGAGGATTAAATTGATTTCTCAAAATTTGGATCGTAGAATTGTCTCTAGATAGTTTACAAAAATCACAATTTTCCTAATTGCTACCAAATTGAAGTTTTGATTTGCCTTATATTTTTCTTATCATAATTGCAATGAATTTCTAATAATAAAAAAAATGTTGATATGATTGATAAAACAATTTTTCATTGTCAACATTCAATGTGTCTAAGTCATTGATTGTGTAAATTCTTGTTTTAGATAGTCTGAAGGTGTACCATATAATCTAAAATATTCATAAATTTTTTTATAATTTACGAATCAGGCAAATTTACTTTTTAATATGGATGCACAGTGTTATGTAACTACCATCATATGGGTTTGGTGTTTGCAACATCTGCTTAAAAACAAAATATACAAAAAAACGATTTCAGGGGCGTTTGAAACGATATCGAGGCCTTTATTATTGGAAGAACTGTTTTCATGACATGCAAGGTACAATAGCAAAAGTGGCAAAAAAATGTGGAGTGATATGTAGATTGAACACCAATCTGAAGTTTTCGGACATGTTCATTTATACAAGTCACTTATTTCGCCACACTTCGATTTTTGCGCCTCCATTCTGTTTCTCGGCAATCATGCACTGCTCCAAAGGTCCGTAACTCCTTAGTTTTAAAAGGAATACAATGGTACAATAGCATGCCGAGAAAAATAACTCCAGCAGACAGCCTCAGCGAGTTCAAGCGTCAGTGTGCCATACACATCAAAAGGGTTGTTTGACATGATGCAAGATTAAGTGTTATATGTTTTATGTTGTATTCCAAAATGTTGTGGTTCTGTGGAGCTTACAAAAACTAGCTTATGTAGACACTGCACGGTCAGCATAGCTTTGATAAAGATGATGATGATAAGTAAAAAAGAATTGCCTCCTTTGGATCCTCTTTATTCCGGACGGTTCGACCACAGTATCAATCCATGGTTAATGGCGGTGTGCACTACAAAATGGGTGAATGTTCCTCTGCACTCCGGAGAGTGGTTCCTCGTCGTCAGAGTAATTGGTCCGAGGTTGGTTGTAAGCAAGGAGAGTAGTTGGCTATGAGCATTCTGCAGATAATTATCCCCATGCTACCTCTCGTTTATTTTTTAAAATAATATCAATAGGCCATTTTACCAGACGAACTTATTAATATTTTGAAGAATCCTGGACACCGCTAAGTCTCAACTTTCATAGATCAGTCACTCGCGTGCTCGGGAAGTTGGGTGATGCAGACATAGCGATGTCTCGCTCACTCCGATGGCATTGGTATGGGCTGCGACCAACGGTAGAGCCCGTTGTAGAGACAAAGCGTCATACCGCTCTCTCCAGTATACCAGCGGTGTTTGCTCACTTCATTGCATTGGTAAAGGCTATGACGGCGACGAAACCCCCTTGCGCTAAACATCGTTCCACTGCGTTTGTATTATAATGTGTAGGAGATGAAATAAGGTTTTTCTTGAAAGTTTCTAATGTAAAAGAAAATAAGTTAGAATTTTAATTTTGGAAACCTTTAATGGTGATTTTATTACTGCTTTCAATGCAATGCTGGCATATAGCTGGCAAATGTGGTTATTCGAAATTGTTATATTTTTTAAGAAAAACTTTTTCGAAGAATGTTCGAGCAAATGTTTATTAACTACACAACATTTATAAATTGTCTTAATTTTCCTTGCTTTCTTTTTACTTTTCCATCCGATCCGCTCCTTTTCATTTTCTTCATCTGAAGACGGTTGCTTTGCCACGCAATTGAAGGAAAAAGAAGCCGTTCAAATCGGTCAATTGTGCTTCCATGTGGGTCTCCCGATAATATTGTGAGGACTAAGGCATTAGACGCTGCTATATTCTACTACCAACTTCTAAACCTTCAACAGTTTTATTTACGTTTGCTCCGTGCTCCGTTTGCAAATATGTGCAATATCAGTGTTGTGGCCAAACATCCAGGGCCTTTTTTTGCTTTTTATTCATTACATTATCATTCCTGTTTTAATGCATCCCTTTTATTACCTTATTTGCTCTGGAATGTGAAACAAATTAGAACACACGTTTTTATCTTTTCTTTTTTCTTTTTTTGGGCTTTACACAAGTTTTGAGCATGCCACAGTTAAAAAAAAATGTGCTGGCTCTAAGTATTTTAATTTCAAATTTCCAACGTCAGCATAACTGTACCGTTGACCTGCGACGAAAAACAACTTTCCCTCAAATGCTCGCGATCGGACAAAACAATGTGTGGGAAATATATTGTTATGTTGTTGACAGCTTCCGAGAGCAGCTACATGAGCTCATAAGGATTCCGCAGAAACCGAGTTGCACGGAGCCTATACAATAAAAATCAATCATAAACCTATTGCTGACCTATCGTTTCCTAGGGTGACCTTCCTAGGCCCGGGTCACGAAAGCGCCGATTGATCATTTAGTGCTTTCCTCACTCGCTGCTGGTTCTTCCTCCCAGACCGATGACAAAAGGTGCTTAATCAAGCTGGATTACGAGCGTCGTATTGCGTTTGCTGTGTGGTTTGCTTCGGCTTATTGTCAGGGCCAGCAAAGGATGGAATTTCTCCGAGTCTACTGAAATCGTGCATATTTCCTCCGATAAGGTGTACTTAAGATGCAATTTGTGTGACTGGAATTAATAATGACATAGACTAAGTGTGCTCCGGCGTGAACACCATGAAAGGCAAATAAATAAATACTTGAGAAGAAAGGAATGTGATAAGTATTTTTTCCTTATTCCTATCAATGCATCTTATTGTCAGATGTGCCTAATCCTATGCTGAGTTCTATGTTTTAGCTTTTAACCGAACAACGTTTTAAAAATTTCCTGACCAAAATATTCTCTGGAAAAGGAAGGAAAAGGAAAATAAGGTCGATGCTTGGTTAACGTCACGCTGTCGGGTTTCGCCGCTTTTTCGCGATGAGGTCAGAGATAAAACGATACGTGGCGACTGAACAGGATTCAGAGATAGGCTTCTCCATAGCATCCACCGTCCGGGTCATATAATATCAGAAACCTCACGTTTGCCTTTTCTGCTTGGTCGCGAGAAAATTGAAACCAAATCACATCATTAACCCCAAAAAAAGGAAGCAATTTGATGGCGGTCGATAAAATTTCTGTTCCACCACAGGATAGCTTTTTGGCTGTGGAAATATATGAAGCCGTTTTTTGCTCATAGCGTTCATCTATGTATGTTTACGCTGTTGTCTAGCGTTTCACTCGAGGCGTTTGCTTTCCCTTAGAAAAACACCATTAATGCCACACGAACAACGGCGACCATGTAAGGACAATTTTAATACAGCATCCTGATACAAACGCAGATATCGTGCTGATCTACTGAATGCATCCGTTCCGTTACTAACAGCGCAAATCTGTTGTGAAAAAGCAGACATATTGGACAAACCAATTATTTTACCAAACACGGTAGACTGATTGCCAGCCAAGCACAGCATTGGCATAATTAATGTCCTCCTGATACTAACGATATTTTTGTACTTAAATGACTGCAATTCAACACACATTAATTTTACTTTAATCAACTAACTGTGGAGTTTAATTTCTAAATTTGCGTTGTGTGAAGCTTCATCTAATTCCAAGAATAGCTTTTTCTAAATTGTACCGTTTGTTTGCTTGGCTAAATTATGAGCCACTAGTAGGAAAGGTAAGACAGAAAAGGGAGTGACATATAATTATACTGCGAAACACATAAATCGTGTCACATATAAACAACGATTAGATCTGACTGGGGCAATTTATGAGACGGCGAAGATTTATTGACTATAACTTTAAATTATTCACTGTTCATTGCATTATTTTAAGTATTCTCATTTTTTATTCTGTAGGTAACCCAAACAAGTATATGTTGCGTATTACTAAAGCCAAAAACAAAATGCTCCTTTATTACAATTTCTTCACAGAAGCGATTGATTTTAGATAAATGCACTTACCTTTAATAAACTTTTTTATTTTAGTACATTTCAATCAAAACAGGTTTTCTTATGAAAATGGAAGGAAAAGGGAAATTATATTCTAAGGAAGAGCGCCAAAGAGAATACTTTCAGCCTCGTGAATTTATGCAAGATTCTAATCGTTACATTTGCATCCTTTTTTCTATTTTAGAGCAATGAGATCTCGGGCCAACCAAACCGACAGCTCATCGATCAAATCGATCAGTTCCGAAGATGTCAGCACGCAGCAGCACTACCATGGAAACATGTGCTGCAGTGCGGAAGCTAAGAACCCAGCGTTCAAACGTGGCCGCCAGTTGCAGCAGATGCAGATGATCATCCTGCCCTTCATACCGATACTGGCGCTGATCGCACAAACCTCGTACGAGATGATTGAGATCGTTAGCTACCGGATGGAGGTGACGGAGATCGAAAACCAAGTCACGATGGCAACGGACCTCGGTAAAGTAGTCACGCGGCTGCAGCAGGAACGGTCCGACGTAGCCTTCTACATCTACACGAACGGCATCACGCTGCGTCGGAATCTGAATGACACCTTCCTGGAGACGGACCTCGCACTAGACAACATGTCTTCCTGGCCGGACATCTCCATCCGCACCATCCAACCGAACAATGGCGAGGTGACGTGGCTCAACATGAGCGAGTTCCGCGAGACGCTGCAAGCGTTCCGGGCGAACATCAGCACCGAGGACAGCACGGTGCCGGACATTTTACGCTGGTATACCACCGCGAACGCCGCCCTGCTGGAGCACCTCACCAATCAGATCAAGGACGCCAACAAGAGTGGCGTGTGGCGGTTTCTGTTGAGCTTCAAAAATCTGCTGCGGAGCATCGAGAGCCTGGACATCTCCTCGGTCTACGGGATCAACTACTACGGCCGCGGTTACCTCAAGCCTGACTCGTACATCAAGTACGTCCAGCACGACATCCTCGGCAGGGACCTGTTGAACGGGTCACTCCATTTCGTGCCCTCACTGAAGACGATCTACAGGAACATCACGCTCACGATGAAAAGCTACGGCAACATCACGCAGTGGAGCAAAACCATTCAGAAGAACCTGCGCCGGGTGGGAAATGTTGCCGACGCGCGATCCTATTACGAATCTATGGCCTACTATATTGACGAGTTGCGCAAGCTGCAGCGAGCTCTACGATCGATCATACGGTAGGTATTGGAGTAAATTCTGAGGCTTTTGAGGGCATTATTGAGTCAACAGAACAGTCTTAACGCGCGTAAATATCGATTAAAGGAAACTTTAGTGAAAGGAAGATTGTAGAGCTCATTTTTCTGTCACTTAAGGAACGGTATCATTTCATTTCATTTCATTTTTATTTTATACAATCTTATATGCTAGTGCTGTATCGGCGTTGTTTCGTAAAATGAAGACAAAATCCTTGCGGCAAGCTTGCTGCAAGACAAAAACAGTTATCGTGTCACTTTGATTGCTTATCTGAAATAGCATAACGCAATTTGATGCACTCAAACTAACTTTTGCCTTCATTTCATTTGACAATTTCTTTTATGTTAGACGGTCTGTTATATGTTCTCTTATGAAGGTATTGGCTTTGCTTTTGTAATACCCCCTTTTGATAGGATATTAAGAGACGGTCATATCATAAAAACTTATGTGCATTCCATGTAGAAGGTACCAGCTATGAGCTCGCGAAGAGTGATTAAAGAAAATAACACAATTCACGCTATGCGTTTCTTTCGTACATCTGTTTTCTCTCCACACGGAGTGATTTCCCAGAGTGCCTTTAAAACGGTGTGACATACCTGACTTGTTTCTTTTTCCTACTTTCTTTTCTTTCTTTCTTTACCCGTAGCAACGAAGTTCAGAAAGTTCTCCAGTCGGCAGATAATATGGAAACATTCGGTATCGCCATCCTGGTGGTGGTGCTCATTGTGTCCCCGATCATCATCATACTGGTACGGAATGCGGCCGCCACCATCCAGCTGTACGCCATTAATCTGGCTCACAAGGCGAAGGAGCTGAAGCGCGAGAAGCGCAAATCCGACTCGCTCCTGTTTCAAATGCTTCCGCCGACGGTCGCCACCCAGCTGAAGCAAGCCCAGACGGTCCCGGCGGAGTACTACTCGGCCGTGACAATATTTTTCAGCGACATCGTGGGCTTTACCGAAATCGCTGCAGAGTGTACGCCGCTCGAGGTACGCACTGCCACGCCTCACTGGTTGCGGTTGATGAAAACTAATCCAGTACCCGGTTGGCTTGTTTTCGTTGCATGTGCGGACCTTCGCTGACCACCGTCGGCGGTCAGGTGGTCTCGTTCCTAAACGCCATCTACCGGATGTTCGACGAGCGCATCGAATGCTACGACGTGTACAAGATCGAAACCATCGGCGACTCATACATGGTGGCTTCCGGACTGCCGGTGAAAAACGGTGGTATCTTCTGCTCCAAAACGCCCCGAAGCGGCGCAAGCCTTTCGCCAACGAAACGTTATCTCCGTCTCTATTTCTTTCCCGTTTTCTTTCCCTTTTCTTTTTCGGTGCCTTTTTCCCGGATGGAATCGGTTGCGCGGCCTGCCACTCGCTGCCTCATTCCCGGTCACATTTTCCGACATAATTTGGACGACGGCAGGCAACAAACACGTAACGGAAATCGCAACGATGGCACTGGATTTACTAGATGCTTCCGGATATTTCAGTATTCCTCACAAGTAAGCCCTTTTTAACGGAAGTTTGACCTGAGCGCTAAAAAAAAAAAACGAATCAAGTTTGAATCACACGGATGCTGAAGTTCGTTCATTATGTGCTGACGATGTAACAATTTCGAAAATTTCGTTCGCTATGTCAGAACAACATAAAACGCCTATACGTAACACAACTGAATGCCAGAGAAAAGGTTTCCAGTGAGCCGCCAAAAATAAACTCCCATCGTTGGAGATGCCCATTGTTTGCACATTTAATTCAAGCTTACGTAGTCGTGTGCCTCGGAAAGCAGAATCCCTTTCTTGGACGTTTCGTTCCTAGAGTTAACCCAATCGTACCCGCAACCTCGTTTCACATTTACTGCATCCTTCAATTGTCGTACATTTTTAATTTATTTTTTGAACGATGCATATTTGAAATTGAGAACTCTTTTCACCCTGCATTTTATCTGGTATTTTCTAATTTAATCTACCAGCCAACAAAGAGTCACTTGGAATTTTTCAGAAGAAAACTTCATACCTTTCAGCCATGAAGGAAACGTAGCACAGCACACGGAGAAGGTCTCTGCCTCTTGGGCGTTAGTTTAAGCTCATGCTGTAGGCAAACATTTCATAGATTCAACCAAGTCAAACATAAGCTTGAACTCATATTTCATTCTTCAAGCCGTACGAAGTTTGGAAGATATTTCCTCCCGCGTTAGTATTAGGCTACGGTGTGCTTTGGCGCAATCGATGGAAGGCAATTGCGCCATCATGGAGGCGCCTGGTACCTTGTGGCCTGCAAGCCACACAAAACAAGGCGAACGTCAAACGGACGCAATACAGAATCTGTTTGCCGATGCCGTAGTGCACAATTCATTAGGCGTCCTCGTGCGTCCATTCCGCATCTACCTCCTTTCGCAGGGCCAACGAGCCGGTGCAAATACGCTGCGGCATCCACACCGGGCCGGTCGTGGCCGGTATCGTCGGTACGAAGATGCCAAGATACTGCCTGTTCGGTGACACGGTGAACACCGCCTCCCGGATGGAATCGACCGGCGAAGGTAAGATTGTGGTGCACGCAAACCGACCCAATGGTCAGCTTGTTTGTGCCCGATGTTTCCTCCGATCGTCCCGTGCCTGCAGGCCTGATTTACGTACCCTGATTCTGTTCCCTCGTTTCGAACCGCAGCGTTGAAGATTCACATTTCCGCCGAGATGAATGACGCGCTGGTCAAGGTGGGAGGCTTTAAAACGGAGCACCGTGGATTGATCGATGTGAAGGTAAGCATGCCGGGGCGCTGTATGACAAAATAGCTCCCCTGGTGTTTCTGCCACAACTCGCAAATCACGCCGTTTGTACACACCTATTCCCCGGCGAACGTCTGTGTCTTTCGCAGGGCAAGGGCCTGATGGACACCTACTGGCTGACGTGCAAGGAGGGTGCCACCCCGAACAACAATCACGGCGAGGTAGCTTGGTTTGCGGACATGAAGCCGGTGTACTTAAAAATAGTTTAATACTGCACAATCGAATCCGATCGCTCCGGGCAGGAAGGCGCCAACTGGAGGGAGCAGCTGGACAGAGAATCGGAGAGGATGAAAGCAACATTTTATCGCAACTGCTTGACCGCCATTACTTGCTCTATCTATGTTTTCCTCAATGTGTGTCTATGTTCGCTGTGTATATGGTTCAGTAACTCATCGAAGAATCATAAAAATCGTTAGGATTAACAAAAGGGTTTAAAAATTGCAGTTGAAAAGTTTCTCGGTATGGTACACATTGCACATTGGCTGCATGTAATCTTGGTTGAAAAGCTTCACGGGCGAATTGTGTAGCGGCTTTTGTAGTATCGATGTTAATCGGCGCGATGTATAACGACAAAACTGTGTCTAAAAATTGTTATTAAAATTATCACAAAGCTTACCCGGTTCAGTAAAGTAAAACCCCATTGGTCATTGTAAGGTTTCACGCCAGAAGTGCGAATAAACAAAACTGTTCTAAAATCCTGTTGTCCTATTTCTTGCCACACCAGCTGAAATCCAACGATTCGTCCGTCCTCTTCCGGTACCGCACAATCGAAAGGAAGCAACTAGGTCAGACCCTAGACACTGCACCGTAAATTGCCTTTTCGACGTCAAAACAAAGTGACGATCCGATAAGCGATGCTGTGGCGCAAATAATATGCTATTGAATGCCATCACCGCCCCATAGGTAAGGGAGGGGGGGGGGGGGGGTAGAATGCCCAGAGAGTCCAGGCCCGGGTCGGTGGGTGGTCGAACCGATGACAAGGGCAGTGAAAGTTGTAGGCAATTATAGTTGTCGTAGGCAGAGATCGAACGAGAGAACACGTTCCGGAACCGGATGGAGCATGACCACCCCCTCCCCCGCCTCCAGACCACCTGCCGGGATGCTGATGTAGCGCTGGATGAATGAAACACGGCCACTTTCATACCAGAAGGAGCACAGAGCGCGCAGGCATGCGAAGGATGTTTGCTATTAAGGACCATGCCATGACAAAACACCTCATTAGCCAAATGACAATATTATGGTTTACGGTTACATTTTATTTTCGTCCTTGCGGGCTGCATGCTGCCGCCCGTCAGTGTGCTGGCTAAACGTTTTCCCTCGGCGTGCTCCATCCGAGCGGAGGCACGACTGCGGTTATCTTTTTTCCCCGTCGCAGCCATTATCCAGATCTCGGTTTTCCGTTCCACCCGGGGCCCACGCCAGCGTCACCCCATCGATTGCCACGCAACGTCTGCCGCCACCGGGTTATCTTTGCTCCTCCGAAGGGTGACTGTTAATTGCGCGTGAAGCACCAATTATACGACTGTATTCGGTTACGTGTTTGCCAATTTCGCGCCGGAGTTGCGCCGGTGTACGGTACTGTGGCAACTGCGGGAGCGCGTGCTGCATTTCACCATGGCAGTGAAATGGCCGGAGCATCGCCGGAAAGCGGAAAAGGCGCGGGCGATCCGGGCCCGGTGACGAAATGATTCACGTGCGCCATCCGACACTCCGCAAACCGCGGCATGGTACGGCATCACGGTAATCCGATAGCGACGTAGGGACACACCGGGTATGGGAGGGTCCTGAAACCGCGCCACGGCTTCTGCTCGGACTCGGGTGAAGCGAAACCCGCGGGCGGCCAGCGGCCCAAGCGAGTGACACACGCGGGCTCCAATGATAACATTATCTAGCCGTGCCGCCCGGCGGCGAGATCGGCAGGGCCCTCTGTCGGGCTAGGACACCCGTTTGGCAACCTAATTAGTGACGTCCCGGCATGCCGGCATCCGATGCCGGCTCCGACCCGACTCAGCCTTCGTCGGCCGGCGAGTTTCGTTCGCGCGCGCTCATCGCCGCCGCTTCCTTCGGGGACGAGAGCATGCAGCGAGATGGCGCGAGCGAGTGTATAAAAGTACGCCGTCGTGTCCTGCGGAGATGTAGTTTCCGTTCGTACGCTCGATAGTGCGGTGGTTCGGCTTTTTGGCAGCACCAGCAGCAGCATCTTCCGACGCCGCGGCAGTCAGTCGGTCGGTTGGCTCCGTGCGCTCGGAATTGATTATTCGCTGCCGGTTAATCTCAGTGCGAGTGCGGATCCAATGTGTGCGTGCGTGTGTGTGCGTTTGCCGATGTAGGCGTGCGAGTGTCCGCGTATTGCTACATGTGGGATGTGCGCCTTCTTTTTTTGTTTGTTTGTTTGCTTCTGTTATTCGTCTTCCGGTCCGTTCGTTCCGTTTACCCACGTGGCGGGGCGGAATTTGCAATTCGCAATAAATAATCGATGCTAACAGTCAAATCGAAGGCAAACACTAAATGCTATTGAAGGAGGAGAAGGGAGGAAAATTGGAAGACGAAAGAAAAAAGCACACGGAAAACCAATATTGTTCCACAATCGTGCGGCACGCGACGGCTGTGCGGTAAAAAGGGCGGACAAAGGCATGCGAACAGGAGCTGAAAACACACAAGCATCCTTAGCCAGGCTGTTGGCGATGCTACTGCCAACAACGCGGAAAAGTCCGATTGATTCGATGTTTTGAATGCTGCGGATATTTTTGGCGCACGAATCGATTTGCAGCGCTTGTTTTTGGACCACTAGAGCGCCTGGATCCATCACCCCATTGTTCCTCCACGCGGAACCTCATTTTTCGGGTAAAGCTGGAGCGGACGCAAGTGACTGTCCATCCGCCACCGGACGAGCCCGTGCCGGTGCGAAGCCCGCAAGCCGGTAGCCAGCGAGCTGCTGGAGCAGGAAGAACGCCCGTCCAGCGCAGATGTCCCTTCGTGCTGGACCGTCTCTCCGTTGGAGTAGCGGGCGGGCCCGGCGAGCTGTCCCGGATGCGGGACCTCTCGCTCAAATCATCCCCATCGGTCGCGACGTCCACCTCGCGCCAATCGACCTCCTGCTCGGACGTGGCCCTCGAGCGGGAGGTGACGATGTACGGATGCTTCAAATTCAACCCCAGTTCAAGGTGAGTCGAAACAAATGACGAAAACAACAACTGAAACAAAGCCGTCAAACGTGACGGCCACATGCTGTTTTATGCAGCGTTGCATTCCAATACATACTTTCCGTTCGGAATCGCGTTGGCGCGTTCTATAAACAGTTTTCCCGCGCTTTTATCGACCACGTTCACGTGGGAGCTTTGGGCGCTCATCCGGAGTCGGAACCTAATTATGCCTCAATTTTATTTTTTATTTTTTTCGATTGGCAAATGCCGCCCTGAGCTGCATGAGTTATGAGCACTTCAATAGCGCTCGTGTAAATCCGGGCGTGATTTCCGGCTGAAGTGGCAAATCCAGGCAGAATTGTGCCCTTGGACATGTAGGACGGCCCGCTTACACCCGCGCTCACGTGTTAATTGCGGTTGATTTCTGCTGGATTCGAAAAATCATTAAAATGCATCGACACGTTGGTCATGCTGATACAAATCAAAGCTGCTCAATGTTTCCAAATTTATTGGATGGAAACGTTTCGCAGTAAAAACAACGTAACTTTTCAACGAAGACTGTAGTTTGTTCACCATATAATTAACATAAGTTTATAGGAGATAATCGAAAAAAAAAAACATTCAAATCGGAGAATGGAATACAAATTATAAACCATCTTTGTTATCGCAAATCTCGATTTTAAATTAATTTTATGTACTCTTGGTGTGCAAATGTCGCTTGCAAATTTATCGGCAGTGTTTGGTGATCGAAATCAGCTATAATAAGAAAAATAAGCTCCTGAGCTGGTTAAGTTAAAGCCTTTTCGATTGAAATGAAACATACTCCTTAAAGACTTGATGTTCTTTAAAATACCATAATCGCTTCAACAAAATTCGATTTTGTTCCTAATGAGTAAATTAACTTTTCTTTTATTTTGTTTTGTGTTTCAACAAAGAAATGTCATAACGAAAAATAAATGCACGCCAGAAACATGGTAAAGCATTTAAAAAAAAATTTCGCCGTATTCGCCGAATTTTCGATTTAAAAATTTAATTTAAATAAAATTTATTCTTACGACTAGTGCAGAACTTTTTTTTACCATAAATCTATTCAATTTGTTGTTATTCTTTAGTCAACCCAGATTTTGTCGCCAATACGATTTTCAAATTCTGATTAAGAATTTATTTGTGTGAGAGTTTTTCGAAGAAGAAGAATGAAAATGAACGAATTAGATTCTTGGACTTCCCTTCTGTTCCTGTCTGTGGAAAAGAGAGGAAAAACGCAGGCATTGCAATTGATATGACATGATTGATTTTCCCTTGAAATGAATGGTAAAGGAAGGAATTAAATGAACAATGAAGATACCATTTCTATGGTGAAAGGAAATTTATTCGTGTAACAACATTGTTTCTTTAAACATCAGCACTGTATTCAAATTTCAATTAGAATTTTTAACCGATGAAATTCACACTGTTCAAAGAAGTAATGGCATTAAAGTTCGTTTGGCCGTGCCGTAATATATCTAAAAGATAATATTTATGAAACGACTTATCAATTATTTTATTTGTTGATTCATTCTCGCATTCATTCATCGATAACATGGCAATGTTTTTTAAGCATACACACATACGCATGACTGCGCACTGAAATACATTGCTTTCAGTTTTGTCATGCATACTAATTAGTTGGAGAATACTGAACATATTTTTTACTTGTTTTGCGGCCAACGAAGTAAAATAACATATCAACAGAAAAATCTATTGCTAGAGAGAGCATAGTAATAATTGCATAGTAATCATAATTAATGTAAAAATTAAGGGTTAGCAGGATTGTCGCTATTTTTTTTACTAAATCAGTAATCCTACATCACTTAGGTTTTTCTTCAAACTTGTTTAAGTAGGTGTCACTAATTTTGTCTATACCAATTAGTTTTCTTTAACATCGTAAGTTTCTTTAAAAAGATTTTTCAAGAATACTCAAAAGCATTAAAAAGTGTTTATCAACATTTGAAAAAATTGCAAACCTTGATAATTAAATTGTAATGCAAATAATATACAATAACGGATTGATTCCACTGCATGCTTACGGAATATGTGTTTTCAATAAAGCTAGGCTGAAAGAATGCTGGTCAATATTGTCGCGATGGTCTATTATGTCTTGTCAACCCTCATTATCGATCGAAACGTGTTTTGATATCGCTGTATGGATTTTCTCTTCTACTCCTATCACTTAGAAACGCCCGACGACTGTTTATGACGCACATGTTGATAGTGCTACTCATACCAATAGCATCCGTCGTAATACAAAACATGATACTGCTCCAACAGCATGTGCAATCGTACAGCGAAACCAAACTGGCCGAAGAAGAGGTATGTGCCCAAGTCGGAGCCATCGAAGAGATGGATTTTTGATCCGATGCTTTTTTTTTTACTGCGTGTCTTCTAGATGGGACTAACGATTAACATAACGAGGCTCCTGAACGTGATCCAAAACGAGCGAATGAGCTTGGTGTTCTACATGCTTACCGGTAAAAATCGATCGCAAGTTGAGCAGTCCATCGTCAACACCGACGATGCCCTGGACCACCTGAGCGAGGATCTCAGCTACCTTCTGCAATCGGAAGCAACCAATCAAACACTTATCACAGCCATGAGGTAATGCATCATCGGGAAATGTAGCCCGCTGTAGGGAAAGCTTTCTGATATTAGAACAACATACAACAAACTCATTTACTAAACGATGTTACGAAAAATTTTCAAGCAAAGCAAGGGATGTTATGCTTGGGTAATTTTTTGAATGTAGCTTGCGAACTGGGTAATGTTTTGCTTGTGTGATGTTTCCGTGTTTTTATTTGCCGTTCTAGAACCAGCAGCCCGGAAAACGAAACGTTCAGTGGGCTGATGTACTTTGAGCCGTACAATGCCCTCAACCGGTATGTTATACACCAGATCGTGCGCAGTACGGGAACGGCGATCAGCTCAACGGTGTGGCGGCAGTTTGTGGTGTACAAAAACCTAATCGAAGCAATCGAGAATATTAACATTGCGGCGATCCTCGTGCTGCAGTTCATCCGCGACGGCTTCCTCGATCTGTCCGATTTCGCTCAATTTATTCGACGGGACGCGGCGGCACTCGACTACATTGCTTCGGCGCAAAACTTCATGACTTCGCTTAATATCATGTCGCGGTCGGAGTTCAAGGTAATGCAGTACTGGCGTAGCCAGGTGCTCATCAACTCGTCCACGGCCGATCGGAAGGACGCCCTGACTGAATACTACCACTCGGTAACGACGATACTTGGCAACTTGCAAACGGTGCAGGACCGGATCCAGGCGAACGTCCAGGCGACGATCCTCGCAGAGATACACAGCGCACGGTGGTACCAGTCGATCTCGATCACACTGGTCGTGGTGATATTTGTCATCAGTCCCATTTTGGTGCTCATGATCCGAGTTGCCACTAGCACGATCCAGAACTACTCGACCAAGCTGATGGCCCGGACGATGGAGCTGCGGATGGAGAAGAGCAAATCCGACCGACTGCTCTACCAGATGCTGCCACCAGCCGTGGTGAAGCAGCTGAAGCAGCAGCGGCAAGTTCCGGCGGAAACATTCGATGCCGTGACGATCTTTTTCAGCGACATCGTGGGCTTCACAGACATATCGGCCAGCAGTAGCGCGATGGAGGTGGTGATCATGCTGAACACTCTATATCGGCTGTTCGACTCGATCATACTCAAGTACGACGTGTACAAGGTGGAGACGATCGGCGATGCGTACATGGTGGTGTCAGGCTTGCCGCAGCGCAACGGGGATCGCCACGCCGGAGAAATAGCCATGATGTCGCTGGACTTGATATGCGGCATATCGGGCTTCAGCATACCGCACATGAATAATCGAACACTAGAAATACGCGTCGGCATCAACACCGGCGCGTGCGTTGCAGGAGTTGTAGGTACCACCATGCCAAGATACTGTTTGTTCGGAGATACCATCAACACTGCGTCGCGAATGGAGTCGACCGGAGAACGTGAGTAACAATTGATCCGGTACGGTACTTTTGTCCAGGCTGTCCTAACTGTGTTCTACTCCACCGCGTCATATAGCGATGAAAATTCACATCTCGGAAAGCACCAAAGAAGTTCTAGACAAACTGGGAGGCTTTAAGATTGCGCGTCGAGGTACAGTGGACGTTAAAGGCAAAGGCACGATGGAAACATTCTGGCTGACGGGGCATTCGCTGTACGAGCATCTTACGCCGGAAATGCTGATTCCAATGTACAAACAAAACGTTGTTACGGAGCCAGATTTTCTTCAAATAATTTGATTAGTTTTACCGTTGTATCACGCACCAAAAGCAATCATTTATGTGTGGAACATTGTAGAAATAACGAAACGTGCATGTTACGATAAAATGTGTTTTTATTCATCCGTTCCTATTTAGACGTGCATGGTTCTTACACGGGGTGCGAGTAGATATCTGGAGCACTTTTTCTAGTCAATGAGTTAGTCCCGCGCTACAGTTTAAGAAAGAATCGCACAGCTTGCGTTTTAAACCGTTATGGTTAGTTTCAAAAATGTTCAAGCTAGCTTATAATCTTTGTACTCTAATATCGTAATGCAACATTGCGTTATGCAGTGGTAGAATTTTGCAGCAATAACTTAATGATGGATACGGTGGATTCCGCGAAAGAGTGAAACAACCGAAAAAGGAACCGCCGATTTGTCAATTTCGTCTGAGATAGAATCACGAATAAACGGTGTACATACATTGGTTATTTCGATTTTCTTTTCTGCCCGACTGATAATCGTCGAACAATCTCGCTGTTATTTTTAGTTTTTTCGCTTGGTTATAAATTTAAAACGGAAGGTGATTCAAAATTCTGCTTTCCGTAGGTGCTTTGTGAGCATGCTCCAACTGTATGCGGCGAGACTCTACGGGCGAACGTATTGTCATCAACCATTAGGCAAAACTGTCAACACAGGTAAACAAGAATCAGACGCACGTGTTTTGTCTGCCGGTAGTACACGGGTTAAGTTGTGTTTTGTGTCTTTATTATGAAGAAAAGAAGCCGAAATACTCGCAAGAAAAATATTGGTCCTAAGTTGGACGCTAAAATTGAAGAGGAACCGGCAGCGATTAAAAATGCTCCCCACACGTTCGTCATTCGTCGCGGGGAACGATGCACTTCGGTTGGCAAGCTGTCGCGCGATTTCCGTAGGATGATGGAACCGTTTACAGCTGCGCACCTTCGCGAGCGACGCATCAACAAGGTGAAAGATTTCGTCCATCTCTCCGGGTTCTTCCACGTATCGCACATGTGCGTTTTTTCGTTATCGACGCAAACGTTGTCACTGAAGGTGATTCGTATGCCGAAAGGTCCAACACTTTCATTTAAGGTGCATCAGTACACACTGGCGAAGGATGTGATCAGCAATGCCCGTCGACAGTTTGTCGACGATGAGTGCTTTAGATCGGCCCCGTTGGTCATACTGAACAACTTCAGTGGTGAGGGAAAACATTTAAAACTCATGGCCAGCACCTTCCAAAACATGTTCCCTTCGATCAATCTGTCGACGGTGAAACTTTCTTCACTGAAGCGGTGCGTTCTGCTCTCCTACAATCCAGTCAGCAAGCTGATCGATCTGCGTCACTATACGGTTACCGTAGTGCCAATAAATTTGAACCGCAGCGTTAGGAAGATTGTCACCCGAAACATACCGGATCTGGGACGCTTCGAGGATATTTCCGATTTCGTTGAAAAGTACGTAACTACCTATGGTTCTATCGAACAAGGAGAGCGCTTACTTACCGTCGTTTTCTGTTTCAGGGGTCACCTTCTTTCCGAATCCGAGCTAGATGATGAGGAATCGCACGTGGTCCTACCGCAAAACTTAAGCCGAGGCAATATGGAAGACAACAAATCTTCGTTGCGTCTGCACGAAATCGGCCCTCGCATAACGATGCGCCTGATGAAGATCGAGGATGATCTGATGACGGGCGAGGTGCTGTACCACGACTACATCGAGAAGAGTGCGATCGAAGTGGAAGCTGTTCGTAAGAAACGTGCCCAGCAACGTCGGCTGAAGGAACAGCGCAAACAGAAGCAGGCCGAAAATATCAAGAAGAAAGAACACGAAAAACAAGAGCATCGTGCCAAAACGTCAGCGCAGAGCAAGAGTAATCAAATCAACGAAACGGATAAACTACTCCTGAAGGACGCAGAGGAAGCGGTGGGTGAGGTGTCGGATGAGGATGATCGCGAGTACTACCGCGACGCGATCGGGGCCAACCCGGACGAAGAGTTGTTCGAATCTGCCCACAAAGGCAACCGGAAACGACCGTTCATACCGAAGGGATCGAACTATTCGCTGAAGCCGAAGAAGCCGCGCATGGACAAACGCCAACAGTACGACGAAGACGACCGAATGGGAAGGCGGGATAGCAAGAAGGGAAAGGGTGGAAAGGGGAAGTTTGGCAACAAAGGAATGAGGGACGACGTCAGGGGCAAGTCTAAGTACACGGGCGGGAAGATTGCGGGCAAGGGTCAAGGCGGTGGGAAAAAGAAGATGGGCGGTGGTAAAAAGTTTACTTCATCCAAGAGAAAGTGAAGACAAATAAATAAATTGCGGTGGTTCAAGTGTTTCGCTACTCTATCCCGAGTAGGTTTATTGATATCTAAGCACTATAGTTTCTTAAATTGCTCACAACACCCAATCCATAAAGCAGTTTGTCTTCCAGCGCGGACCAACCCGTCGCCTGCGCCTGCTCCAGCTCCGGTAGAAGCTTATTAAGCTGCTCGTTCTCAACGATTGCCCTGCCGTGTTGCTTCAGGAACACGCTCAAATAACTTTGCGCCAGCTCGAAACCCTTCCGCTCTTCAAACATACCAATGATCATACGCATGAAGGCCCCCATTACTGGCAGGCTCCCGCTGCCACTATCGAACGGTGTCAAGTTTCGTATCTCAAGGTCCACCATCGTCGGGCCAAGGTTCGTTAGATATTGGACCGCTTTGCTGTAGTCCTGCGTGGTGACGGCTGCATTCAGCAGCTTGCCGAATGGTGTCAAATGGTCCACTTGCTGCGTTTCGATGATACGCGACTCTCCGGTGGGAGGTACACCTCCGACCGCCGGTGCCTCACTGTTGGCAGTCAGATCAAACCCAAAATCAAGCCCAGCCACCGTCGGCAGGAAGAATGGGGCCGATTTGGGCTTTTGCGGTGGCTGCCGGGGTCGATTGCGCTGTTTGATGATATCCAGATTCAGTAGATTCTGCCAACGGGACGCGGCAATGTCGGACATCGTTATCAACTCGCACGACAGCTGCGGTGGAGAGTTATACTCGAGGTTGATCTCTTCAAAAGCATCTTCCAACTCGTCGACATCCATCTCCACCCTGGCCAGCGAACCCACGTCGTCCTGTTGCTCCTCGCAGATCGTCGTCGGTAGGTCGAGCAGTGGAGCCTCTGAATCTGGTTTCAACCCGCGCAGGGTTACGTGCTCAAACAGGCTCTTGTTGGCCCACAGGTTTATACCGCGGTAGTCCACGTGAGCCGTCGCGAGGAAATCCCCGGTGGGGGACAGTGTGAGCGACGTGCACATGTGCGTAACCCGGAAGTGATCGATAAGATAGGACGATGGAATGTCCCATATCTTCACGGTACAGTCTTGCGCGGTCGTTACCAGCCAGCGACTGTCGGGCGAAAAACAGGCGTCCGTGATCGTCCCACGGTGTCCCCGAAAGCGACGCACGATCGCACGCGTGTCTATGTCCGCGAGCACAACGGTGAAATCGTCCAGTGCAGCACATATCATGGCACTCTCCCGGTGCGAACGGATAAGCGTTATTGGTTCCTCTAAATCTACCGTGTCCACCGGAGTTTTGATGACCGTTACTTTGGGTTGTTTAAAATTCCAAAACTTCAACAGACCATCCGCTGCGCCGGAAATGATGAACTGATTCAAATTGTCGCTCGCCAATCCTCGTACATACTCCTTGTGTGCGGTTGGGGCTCCGTAGCTGGCGCGGTGAATCCCACTCTGGATGTTGAAACGTTCTACGTGCCCGGAGGAGTATCCGATGGTAACAAAATTTCCACAATGGCTCAGACTCAAGCAGGTGGCCGTGACACTGAAATCTTTGTTTTCAAATTTATTCTGAAAAGCGGCCGGCACAAGGTGCAGAGTGCCCATGCGGCGTTTGTCGAAGGACCACGTGGTCACCTGCACCAGTCCTTGGTGAAGGGCTGCAATGCTGTCCCACTCCTTGTCACGGGTGATTTCCGATGAAAAGTAATTGATGGCTGGCATACGGAACGGATCGTCGGTTTTTTCTGTCGCAAGAATAAAATAGTGTATAAGCAATAGAACGACGGCTTGGTGGGTAATATTCCTCATTTCGATTACTTACTTTTTTGCTTTTTGGATGCTTTCCGGTTATAGCTAGCCTTTCCCATGTTGACGTTTAGCGTTTCGGTTATGGTATTGAAAATTCGAAGTGACGAATCTTCACTAGCTGATAAAATATGTCTTCCACGCGATCCATGGTAGCGAATGCAGGTCGGAGGAGATGAGTGTCCCTCGCGGAAACGCAGCAAACGAGCTCCACCATCAGACATATCGAAAATCCACATTTTAAGTGAGTTATCTGGCGAGGTCGTGATCAGCAACGGTTCGTTAGGCAGAAAGTGCAGACCGGTTACCCGGTCATCGTGCGCCATGAGCGTGGAGACGATGGCCTTTTCGTCCAAATCCCAAAACACCACCTGCCCATTAGAGCTGGCGCTCGCCATGATGGAGTGTCCATCTGTGCGGAAGCTTATGCCTGTTACCGGTCCCCAGTCCTGATGTACCTCCATGACTACCTCCTCGTACTTCAGGTTGAGCAGGACAATTCGCCCGCTGTGCAGTCCCACGGCGATAACATCGATTGCAGGGGCCTGCTCGAGCTGCATTACTTTGCTGTCGAAGCTGCTGAATTTGTGTACCAACTTGCTCGACTTCAAATTCCACAACTGCAACCCGCCCTGAACACTTCCGAGCAGGATTTTGTTCTTATACGACGCCGGATGGACGATGGCAGAGATTTGAAACTCTTTGTTTGCGAACGGTATTTCCAGGTAAAGTGCTTGGGTCGACACTACCCATATCTTCATTAGACTGCTTTCATCTACTGATATAAGATGCTTCGCAAACGGCATAAGCAAATGGACGGGCTTGTCATGGCCACGATAAACCTTCCGCAAGTCTACACTGGATCGCCATCCGTAGATCTGATTGCCGACGGCAACGTAGGTAAGAAAACCATCAGCGGCTAACGCGGTGATATTTTCCGGATGGATACGGCCAGCGCGAATCAACCGAAAGCTATTACACCCGTAGACATGGAAAGATAGCCCGACGCTAGTGATGACAATGTTTTCTCGGCGTTGGTCAATGTAGCGCACAATCGGCGGAATATGGTTGCTGACGTACCCTAAGGCTCGATTCGGTTGAAATAGATGGCTTCCGCGCATTGTGCTGTTTTGAATTGTTCACATCAATTGTTTCTACGAAACTGTGTTTCCGAACAAAACGGGCGACCAAAGCACGTGTACGATACAAACACTGATCGGCACCGATTGTCATTGATTCAAGAAGTGCCTGGTGACGGTGATGTGCCTAGTGACTGCATACCGAGGAAAAAGAGCTTGTGCACGCCGAAGCTGTCAAATCAAATGGACTCGCGCGCTTCGGGTGTTGTTTACGCCGGTCTGCGACGACAAAGAGCGTGTGTAGTTAGTTTCTAACTAAGTTATCCATTTGCAAACTCAGGTAACGTAGTCATATTGTTTCGTTAATTATTTATTCTTACATAGTTCTATATTCGACCATCACTGTTTCAGTTTGCAATGGCAACTGCGATGGACCCAGCGGTCGAATCGAAGGACATTGTATTCCGCAGAATATGCACGGATCGTTTCATGTCGGCAATAGTGTACAGTGTGGCGTTGCAGTACTTCCTCATGACAATATTCCTGCTATTCGTCAACTTTAACATCTTGCATCCGATCATTTGGATCGGCAGCACGATACGCCTCCTGCTGTCCTTCTACACCTGGTTTGTTGCGATACCGTTGGTGGCTGCTGTTATCATTCATGGAATAGTGTTGACAAAACCTTGCCTTCTGGAAGAACGATATCATCCGACACACTTCAAGAGATGGTACAGGAACCTCTTGCCACGCACGATTTCACTGGCCTCAAATGGAACCGTCGGCTGCCTGACGGCTTGGCTGTACACGCGGTTTCTGCGGGACGACTATCGGCTACTGTACCTTCCTGGTGAAGATCAAACCATGGTTCTCAACGAACGGTTTCTGTACCTCTTTGTATGTGGACTTTTTACTGGGTGTTACTGTTTCACCAAGAGTCAAACGAACCCGATCGCTACCGAATTTCGGCTTGTTCTACTGCGCAAGATAGTCCAATTCAGGAACAGCTTCTACATAGTGCTTCCGGAGTCGATGAGGAAATCATTCGCAGTCTCATTAATGTACCTCAGTTTCTACTTTATGTTTTCACTGCTTTGTCGGTACAAAATCGCCTCGCTGCTGGGTGGTGTTCGTGTTCAGGAAGTGTCTTTCATATACAACTTCTATAACATTGCGACCGATCTTCGCCTTCTGCTATATAGCTGGCTGCAAATTTCGCTGATTCTCAGCAACATGAATTTGATGCATGTTTTATTTCGGATTTTCCTTATCGAGCCCAAGGAATTCAGCATAGAGGCAAGGGCGTTTCAGGGGCCGCCGGTGCACGAACCAATGTTAGCAGATGCGTTGGCGTATAAGAAAATTCCTCTCGTGCAGCAACTGGCAGCGGAAGATCTTTTTTTAATGGCGGATGCGGAAAAAGATCAAAAACTACGCCGGAATCAATTGTATCTATTGACCAATCCTGGAGGCCACCCGAAAAACTGGCGAAAACTGTACGAGGTGTGCATTAAACTTATTCGCGACTTTACCCAGGAGCTGGATGTGTCGATCGATGGCTTAGAGGTCAAGCCACCACCACCCATGGTAATGATGGGAGGAACGCTACGGCCAACGTCTTCGATGGATTACGATCGCTTTCTGCGCAGGCAGTACAACCAAAACTTTGGAGTTCGCAGTCTATCAACAACATCGTTTAACAAATCGGCGGAGAGTCTCATGACGCCTGAACCTATGTCAGAGAAAAAGGGTAAAGTTGGCATTCCAGCGGAATTCCTACACAGATTGCCGGGTTATGCTTACCTCTTCGAAGAAAGTAAAACTGCAAAAAGCTACTATCTGCTCTCCGTGCAGACCCACTTCATCGTGAAGCTCACCCAGAGCCTGGCGGCAATTGCGTGTCGCTCATTGCATGAGGACCAGTATGGTGTAGTGCAAAATGACCTTCCGTGTGTAATCCACTCGCTCCTCGAGTTAAAAAAGGTCGTCGATAAGATTGGTTCAAAAAACATCGATGTGAGGAAGATTGAGCGCAATTACAGTGCCTTGAAAGGAGCCGTTAAAAGAAGTCTCTATAGACTCTCGATCGCATTTGAGCCATACATTAATGATATTTTGCTTGATTCGAAGGATATGGAAGCATTGCGACCATTCCTAGCCCTCCGAGAAATTTAACGCGAAACTTGCAGAATTAACATCGCGGCATCAACGTATAATTTCTTCAACTAATATTATTTGCATGGTGTGAACTAAAGATACAATGAATAAATTTAAACAATTGTCAAATATTTAAAAATCACGTCTTTTGTTGACGTTATCTTGCGGATGCCTGGACGACATAAGTTTTAATATTGTGGGAGAGAAAACATTGCAGACGTACAATTTGATCGAACCATTTCAAAAACCAAACTAGTTGATTTTGAGTATTTCACTTATGTTACATATAATATAATTAATTAAAAATAAAAGTAGTAAAGCGTTTTTCGTCGTTGCGTTTAAAGTTGTTTTGAATTTTCGCCGCAGACTGCAGAGAACATTTCGCCTCTCATTTGCGATCCAAAGAGCAATTTGCACCAGCCGCGTCAAATAAATTATGAGAGATGAATCATCAAAACAGGCAAGAAGAAAATCAATCATAGTGGTGGGCATTTTTTTTTTTGTAGTGCTTCAGAACTATGTTATTTCGTAAAGAGAACGGCTCAAACGACGGAGGCTGAAATCACTGCTCCGATCGCAAGCGGCGTTTGTATGAAATTTGACACGCGGCGCGCGACGGAATAGTTTTTGTTGTTGATTTTATTAGATCGTCGCGAAGCGTGTTCTGTCAAATTCCATACATAATACAGCACGCGTGTCGAAATCACGAGCGACGGAGCAGAAAATACAGCCTGATTTGGTTTTGAGTCCAAGTGCATCTGTAATTTTTTAACCAAAACTGTTCATTTTGTTCTAGGTTCTAGGTGATACAACCCAATCCCCACAAAATCGGAAATACTATAAGAGTATCGATGAGCTGTCGAAGACTTTGCCGTCCTTGATTTGTGTCCGTTGGGTCAAAATTGTTTGATCCCATCTCGTGCCGCGTGACAAATTCCATACAAAATTTTGACAGCACGCGCGATGAAATCGCAAGCTACGGAGCAGGGACATCAGCCGAAGTGAAATGAAAAAAAAAAACTTGACCAATTTTCATTTTTCAGCACATTTTATTTGTTCAAACCATGGATATCGTTCATGGACAGTTCTTTGTTTAAAATGATTATGCATGGTTGAACCCATAGTGTAGATGAATTTAAATTCATCAATTGTCCAGCTGTGAACCCAGTTCCTACGACACGAATCGATTGGGTGCTTATCGCACCTCTCTACACAAGTCAGTTGACTTAGCCAGACCGAGGAAAGAGAGAGTGTGAGCAAGAGTGTTGCGGGAGAAACATCTAATTCCAGGTTTTTCCCAATACGTCGATCTCGAAAATCGGTAATATTCAGTGCGAATTTACGGTAAAACTGTATCCTTAGACCTTGTTCGCGTAAGTCCAGGATGTGCTTTTCCCGAGTTTGGTGTGAAAAAATTAAAGAGTGCCGTCGATTTCCCAGCTCATACTTTGTCGTTTTCTGTCTTTAGTCATTGCGGAAAGGGGCAGACATTTTGTTTTTTGATTACGGGTCCATCGTTTCATCGGAGCAGCGGATTGTGTTCCGAATGCTTCCGTGTACATTGGAAAAGAATGCTCGTGACGAATTCATTTTCCTGATAGTTGTACCTAAGCAAATCGTGGCAAAGTAATAATTCAAATCGATCTTCTTGTTCGTTTTCGTACGTGCTTTTTGTTCCAGCTACGAATATCTATGGCGTCAATTTGTACTTCTGCGTATTTATTGTGAATAATCGGAGCACTTGCTCGCGATGATTCGCCCGTCCTCATCCACATTTCGGAAAGTTGCGCACGGACGGATTTTCGTTTTACATCGTCTTTAATCAGTTGGGCGAAAGTAAGCCGCCACGGTGTAGGACAGACGAACACGTCCGCTGCCGCCAGTGCCACGGCAGTTTTTTTTTGCGTCACCGAAAAGAGAGGAGTACTTGTACCATTACCAATGAACGACACACGACCGCACGGGTAGTAGACCGCGAGAGAAAGAGGATTGCAAGATAAGATGACTGCGTGGAACGAGTGACAAAGCGCTGGAGCCATAGTGTGAAAAGATGAGAATAAATTGCACCGAACTGGATAATTGTTTGTGTTTTTGAAGTCATGAAAGGCTCGCTGGCGTTCTGCGATTTTTTTAAAGTTTTTGTATGAGGAGGTGTTCGAGTTGGATTGTCTGAGATCACGCTTTCCAATTTTCTAATTGATTGTGATGTTTTTTTTTCCATTTCCTACACTGGAAAGGCTGCTTAGTCAACTTTCGCTAAATTTGGAGAAATTTTTACAGTGTCGTTTAATTAACTTCTGTGTCCGTTTATTTTCAAACACTCTCATAAGTTCTAAACATATATGTATACTACGTGTGTGGTTGTGTGTGTGTGCGTGGGGCCCTTTTCCTGTGAGCAAAGAAAGGATAACGCTTTTAAATTGAACCTTTTAGGTCACTGGTGACAAAAACAAAGTGTGCTGTGTGTATGTAGGCGAAAATGCGGCTTGCTTGTGTTTCTACTGCGCTGGTATGCGTCTCGAAGGAAATGCAGCGCCTTGTCACTTTGTTTTCATTTTTTTTTTCGTATCGTTATGCTTTTCCGCCTGAGAGGGGAACAGAGAAACCTCATTTCCTTGAGGCTAACTGAAAAGAAAATCCAAATCCTTCTGAAGTTTATTTATTTGTTTGTTCCTTTTCGACCACCGTTCTGAATTTTAACAGGAGCAAGCAATTTAACAAAGCAATATTGCCAAACGGATCAGCAGTGAAGTCCGCCACAGGAGCTCTGTGAAAAAGGCAGTGCACTAGTTCAAGAATATTAACGCATCAAGGACAACTCGAGCCACTGCAGCAGGATGGGCAACCGTGATGATGAATATGATTATTTATTCAAAGGTAAGAATTGAATCATGCGAATTGTCCAATTTGAAATTTTATTCTACTCCAGGTTTGTAAATTTGATTCATGTTTAGTTCGCCTTTCCTGATCTTGGCCGATTGTGACGAAAAGGAGGAATTCGAGTTTCCATGATGCTTCTCCTTCACATCGCTTCACATTGAAAAATTGCTAATAATTCCAATTTATTGGTGAATCGCTCTGACATTCCTGGAGAGGAGTGGGAGGGTTCACATATCCACATTAATTGGCAAGCGCAGGGATTTTTTTGTCATTTTTTGACGATGGCATGGGATGTCTATTACATGCTGGCGCTGTGCCAAACGATAGAAATATTTACTGCAAACAAGTTTTCCATCATTCATTGAATTCAAAACAAATGGCCAAATGATCCTTGGACGCAGAACGCAGAATTTGTAGAATTGCTGGTTCATTTTTTCTTTAAAAAATACTTATTTGCTGTTCGTTTGTGAATAACTTGTTCCAGTGTCACCGAAAGAATACATCATCCCACTAACCAAGCCAGTGAACTCAATCAATCAAGGTTAATGCGATGCTTGGCAGCATTAATTTAATTAATTTTTCTAACTTCTCATGAGGGCTCATGCATGATGGCTACACAGTGCTATTTATTGTTCCTGTTAACCTATCTCTCGGTTTCACATGCTCGTTCCGTTGACGTGGATGAATCATGATGAATCATCTACGATAAGAGGCGCGATATTCCAAGCACCAGCGCAGAGACGGAGCTGTAAAGGGCGTCTGTGACGAAATGACGTAAAATGTAAAATAACGTAGATTCCGCGCCCCGAAATGGAATAGAGTGGTGTGGTGTGGAAGTATAATAGTCTTCACACATTGTTAAGGCATGTAAATTGTTGGGTGGTGTCTGTTCATCCCTAATCAACCGTTGGTTTTTCTGTCTAATGGTAAATGGTCTATCAGTTCTGTTTCCTTTCCAGAACGTCAGATGGGAGGAAACACATAAAAAACAATAACTCAGAGAATACAAGCCCCTTTAGACATTGCTAAGGCTATCTGGCGAATGTCAGGGACACATAAACGAAGCGACCACAGAACTTATTGCACGTCTTTAAACTCTCCAGCCAACCAACGCATTTCACCGGATTTCATTATATTTTCTTGGTTCTCTCACCCTGTTGTTGTTGTTGGTCAATTTCTTATGAATGTGATTCAGTTTGTCTGCGCTGGCATCTGTGTGATGTGCGCTCATTTGATTGCATTTCTATTTTACGATTTACAACAAGAGGCCGGCATTCCAATCGCACCGAACACACAGTGGATCAGACATTTGCTGGCAACGTACGAAACGAACGAAGAGTTCGTTGGAGCTGCAGCCGATGAGCCATGGTGTTCAACAGATGAAATTGTCCGATGACTTCATTCACTCTCGCCACTTACTTATCATCATCGGTTGACTCAAAAAAGGGGGCGGCCAAAAAGTTGATGGGTTGCCCATCGGCAGAAGCTGCGTGTACCGTCCCAGTCCGCTCGCACACAGCGGGACACAGCGACAATGCATAAACGTGCATTCCTTATGAAAACATGCGGAAAACGCTACGGGAGCACGTCCTTATGTTAAACCGTTGTGCGGATTGGATGGTGGCTTTTTTTCCTAAATATTTACTAGGACAACGTTTTTTCCCCATAATTTTTTATGTGAACGGTATACACATAACTCACGATTTTCTCAACGTTCAGTTGACTATTCAGTCACACACCAGATAAAAGTAAACGGATAAGTTTTGTTTGCTGCTACAATTTGGTGTTGGCCCATTAGCCCAAACTCAGGTTAAGTCAATACAGTCAATCACGTTGTGGGTAATTTGTTCGATCGATATTCGCGACATTATATTTAACCATACCCTAAAGGGTGGAGTAAAAACCGAAGTCTTAAAAATCGGACATCCATCGCATGTTATCGCGCTAGCTTGCAAAAATGTAATACATTTTTATTTTATCTTTGTGCTTTCTTTCAGTTGTGCTGATCGGAGACTCGGGTGTCGGAAAGAGTAACCTATTATCGCGATTCACTAGGAATGAGTTTAATCTGGAGTCAAAATCCACTATTGGGGTCGAGTTTGCCACTAGAAGTATAGAGGTAAAAGCCATCAACAACCAACAGATCAACTGTAATGTACTTATGCTAATAGTAATTCATGCTCTGCAGGTTGACGGAAAAACTATCAAAGCGCAAATTTGGGATACCGCCGGGCAGGAGCGTTACCGGGCGATCACGTCCGCGTATTACCGTGGTGCTGTGGGTGCTCTGCTGGTGTATGACATCGCGAAACACCTAACGTACGAGAACGTCGAACGGTGGCTGCGGGAGTTGCGTGATCATGCGGATCAGAACATTGTCATCATGCTCGTCGGCAACAAGAGCGACTTGCGGCATCTGCGCGCCGTACCCACGGACGAAGCGAAAGGCTTTGCCGAACGAAACGGGCTCAGCTTCATCGAAACGTCGGCCCTGGACTCGACCAACGTCGAAACTGCATTCCAAAACATACTCACAGGTAAAAATCCTATCCGCTGTGCGTAAAAGTGAATGAAACCGACCTTGCTCTTACCCGTATCTTCACCTCGTTTGTTCAACAGAGATCTATCGAATTGTGTCGCAAAAGCAGATCCGGGATCCACCGGAAGGCAGCGTCATTAGACCGAACTTGGAGAACATCGACGTGAAGCCGACCAATCCAACGACTGATTCCGTGCGAAAACAATGTTGCCAGTGACCGCCACAATCAGAGCAGAAGATCGTTCATAATGCTGCGTATTCAGTAATAACATCATCAAGCACTACTATTACTACAACTAGAGGTAGTACTGCAAGCACTACTACTCCTACAGCTGCTGCAAATACGGTTACTACATCTTATTCTACAGAACAAGCTAAAATTAATTACACTCTTGCTCCCAATGAACCTACTACTGCTTACACTACTACTGCTGTTACATTTACTGCGCCAACAAAAAACAACTTCATCCGCAGCCGCCCTGCTGCTGCTGCAATAGCAGGCGATCGAAGGATCAAGTCTACCAGCGACGGGAGCGGTCACCGCCGGATGCAGCAGATAAGTGTGTCGAGTGCTGCGCCAAGCGCACTTTCTATGCTATCCTCCCCTTTTCTTGATAGCAACAACAATAATGCTAGCTCGAGACAAATGTTACTGCTTTGAAGTGCTCCCGTATGGTGCATAATGGCATTTTTTCCTTATTTTGCTGTTTCAACAGTTGCGTTGTAATCGATGCTCTGCGATGCCACATTCGGCAGAGGCACAGTTTGTTAACTCATCAGCTCACAATTTGTTTTTTCCTTTGTTACATAAATTTATGGATTTTGAATAAAAGAGTGCTGCAGCAGAGAGGAGAATGTTGCTTGGGTTTGCCCATTGCTCCCTTTTACTAGTAATTTCAAAGCTACTTTACTACATAAACAACGGTCATACAAAACTAGAGTGCAAGAATATGTTCATGTCATAACGTCTTGCATGATGGATGCAATTGATTGACTACTTCTAATCGTTCATGGAATTGTGGGAAATGGATGGAAATAATTTGCAAATGAATGAAACTATCGTTCAGTGCTTTTACTTTCCGCATTGAGAATACAGTAGGGTTCGTGGAGCTGGTGCTGTTGCATACCAGAAATTAAACAACACGGTGCGAGTTGCAGAACTCGAGCAAATTTTACTACCGACGTGGTACAGACGACCTTTGGCCGCCACGACACATTGCGGTGTTATGGTGCAAATCACACACATTTTCAAAAATTTTACATTATGTGCTGGATATGTTCTTTTTTTTCATGCCAATCATGTTTGTCTCGCTCGCTGCATTTATCACCAAGACACGAGTGTCATTAGCCGACCATTGGTTGATTCTTTGATGAATAACATTATAATTTTGCGTTACTCGTATACACAACGTGTATCTGTGTGTGTTTATATGTTTTTGCCTATAGATAAATCGAAAATAACGCACCGCAGAAAAAGCAGCAGATTGGCTATGTGATGGCTTGAAGAAAATCAAAACAAGTGATGGAAGTGTTTTAATATTAGGGTAATATCTCTAGATAATTTTTGTTTCATTCAAAGGTTTAAAAAAATAAAATCGGAGAGAAAAATATTACGAATGAAACTGAACAATGGAGTGGATCATTTTCCGTGCTGAATGTGATGGCTATCTTGCGCGTTGGTAGGCTTAAACCAAAAACGGCGGATTCGAATGGTCGCGTAGTGGTGGTAAGTAGCACGTGATACTTTATATTGAAGGCTCGGTCAGACATCTCAATGGATAATATTGGCCGGTGTCGTTGGGTATCGCATAAAAGAGCATGATAGTAGGCAAGTTTATATGGTTCTATACTCAATGGTAGTAGGGCGAGCGTAATGGGAAACGTTCCGATCCTTTTACTGAAGACCGCTAGTTAGCAAGCAACAAACCAATGGTATATTTGAACAATGCAAACCCCGTGACCACGCAGAGTAGTTAACGATATTTTGAGCAATGTGAATGTGAATGCTAACTGGACAACGAAAAGGAGGGAATGCCTTTCAGTATATTTTCTCTGTTATTCATTCTTGTTTATCGTTCGGCCTTCTTCCTTTCAACATACATTCTCTGCTACGCCCTGTTATATTCGCATTTTTTTTCGATTTCCTCCAATTTTATAGAGCAATCGTTTACATTAAGCTGCAATCAATTGGTGTGATCATTGTTTATCGTTAGCGTTGGATTGGCTGTTTGTGGGATGCGAAGGGATGATACGTTGCTATTAGAAGATGATCCATGCAAGTGTAGTCAGCTTGAAGTAGTAGTAACATGGTGCAGCCATCGTCAAAAGATTTGTGTGAATAAATGGAAAAAAAAACAAAATCCTGTCCACGAGTACGGCGAGAGACCGGTAGAGCATGAGGCGAACAAGACCGAATCAGTAGTAATTATTTATATATATATAGAAAAAGCAAAAGTAAAAACATTCACTGAACAACCGACACAAAAACTTGTAACAAAACCTGGTCAAGTTACGGGCACGAAAGATTATATATTATATACACACTACGCGGTGTGGAATGAAATAAACCCGTGGTATATAAAACAATATATATATGAATGGATGATGTGAAATGATGTGAGGTTCAATTCAAACTTACGTAACTTGTAATCCAAAAAGGAAAGAAAGCAGAGCACAGAGCAGGACTTGGTCTTACGGTAGAACGATGTTTGAGAAAAGCGTAAAAATCAGCGAAGCAACGCTTGCAAAAGTTGATAAACATTGTGGTATCGTCAAGGAAAAGATGAATGGCAATTAAAAATTAAAGTAAAAGCAAAACAGATTAGACGAATAAACTCACAATAGAAGAAATAATAATACAGAAATCGAAAGAAAATTGCACCAACTTCTTATGTTAAATTACAATTGATTTTGAACAATTACTATTAAAGTAACTATTATACAAATAATTTGGGTTAAGGGTTTTCGGAGTTTTATTACGAATATATACGAAATGATGCATTGCAATAGAACAAATTGGATAGAAATGGTAGTCGATTTGTAAAATGAATTTTAATCGTATTACCGCTACAGGTTTCGCTTGACCAAAAAAGAAACTCACAAGGATGTATCCAATATAATCATTTTCTAGTGAACACCTTCGGGATTTTTGATGTGATAAAATTTCTAAATTGTTGTTTTTCCATATGCTTTGCAATATGTGTTTATTTACTATGTGGGATGTAGGGTGTGTATACAAATTATTTTTTCCATTCCATTGTTTTGGACACACATGTATTGAGAAGCACATGTGTAAAAAAAACTTACATTCTTTTGCATAAGGGCCTAATATTGTATTAATTTAACGCAAATTTTGAACCAGGTGTAACGGTAACCGTGTTGCCATCTTTTGAAGTGATCGGACCGATAATCTCTTTGTTTAATTTAGGAGCGTAAATTATTGGTGTGTTGGTGAGATTGTTGTATTCTCTCTTTAAAGGATTCGTGAGAAGGAGAGAGTATTTAAGATGTGAAGATGCAATGGGAGATAGTGTTGGAAATCTCGCAGTAGATCACGGATCAGAACGAAATGCGTTCCGAGGATCCACGATATTGTCCTACCTTATCATACACACAATTTTATTGTCACTCGATTTTGGAAAATAGCTATTTGACTAGTGTCAAATCGCGTTTGACAGAAATATTGAGGTCAGAAAATCGGAATCGAGAGAAATCGGGTTCGCGAACACGACTGGTTCCGATTTCTTCCAATTGGCATTTTTCTGTCGAAGTGACGGTTTTTCGAACTACGTACGGACAATTTGTTGTTTTCATCAGCGAGTGTTGTAAAATTGTTCGCAATATGTATTTTAACGATGATCTTCTAATGGCAGTGGCGGTTTTGTTTGCGACTAAGCCACTAAGAACCCATTTTTTTAATTACACGAGCCGATGGTAATTTCCTGTACAAAAAAAAACCTGTGTGTAATAAGAGTGTTATTTGCGATTATGTAACTATGACTGTGAACATCATAAACCTAGCACACCATTTTACATTGTGATTTTGTTACAGATCTTGGGCCTTATGGCCTCAATCACCGTCTGCTGTGCAAGCCAGAATGTACAAGGAAATACGCAGATAAATAGTATCCTAATAGGTGCAGCGGTTCACGATAAAGGACTCATGAATCGGAGTTGTGCGAGAAACTGGAGCGGGTTGATAGGTCCTACTCGAAATATGCCTCACTAAATCAGCCACAACTGCTGCTGACGAAAGGTTGTTTGCTGTGGGTGTTGTGCTTTCGCGAAAAAAGGGGAAAACACTGCTAGGAAGTGCGAAAATACGCGCGAAATAAGATTTAAACGGTCGTGGCAGTAGAAAAGTTCATGAATCAAGTGTTTCCCGCCGGGAAGTGCTGGTAGCTTGCCTACAGAAGTTCGTGTAAAGTACGATACGCTCCGACGAGGCGCCAATTGGCCTAATTAAGGTGGTTCGGATAAGATGGCGTGAATTACGTATCAAAATTGAATTGATCTTGTATGCGAACGGAAGATTGTGAAAAAAAAGAATCGGAGAATGAAAAATGCACGTTGAAAGTCCGCCTAAGTCAATAAAAGTTGGGAGGCGTCATTGCCGCTGAAGAAAGTTGCTGGATGCTTCCGTCGAAAACTGCGGTTTTTCATCGACGGCGAATGTGAAGTAGTGTGCGTGTACTGCCCGCGGTGTAACGGTCGGTTGGAGAGTGTGAAAAAAAGAACGGCGCGAGTAAACGGGTTGCCGCAGCGGAAGGGCAAGAGAGAAAGAGCTAGCAAGTTAAAGAGCATCGATCGTTCGAACCGCCTGTGTAAAAGTGTGCGTGCAATAGCGTCTCGACCTGCGTGTATCCTGTATTCAGTACGCGCTCGTAATCCCGCATATAGTGACATTGTTAAATGTCATTTTATCTCGAGTGACACGAAAACAACGGTAGCGAGTTAAAAAGGCGAGCCTGTTTTTAAACTGGTGTAATTATTTGTTTACTTGTCCTCGCGGTGGCGGTGGCTGCACTACGATTGGTGAACTGATGTGGTCGAGGAGAAAACAATCCAGCCCAATTCATCTTTATCGGTTGCTGGTGAGCGGTAGGGGATTACGAACGGTGCCCCTGTGAATCGGCGTGACATTTTGCGCGATAGCAGCAAAACACAGTTGAGGACAACATGTTTTACGCGCACATAGTGCTGGCCAAGAAGGGCCCCCTGGCCCGGATCTGGCTGGCGGCCCATTGGGACAAAAAGATCACAAAGGCGCACGTCTTTGAGACGAACATAGAGCAGAGCGTGGATGGCATCATGCAGCCGAAGGTGAAGCTGGCCCTGCGTACCTCCGGCCATTTACTGCTCGGAGTTGTGCGAATCTACGCTCGCAAGGCGAAATATCTGCTAGCGGATTGTAATGAAGCATTCGTCAAGATTAAGGTAGGTCGCGTATGTGCCCTCGCGCGCTAGAAGATGAAGGTGGTCACGTTTCGCTTGCTGTCTTTTTTTGGTTTTAGATGGCATTCCGGCCGGGCATGGTCGACCTGCCGGAAGAACACCGAGAGGCGGCTGTCAATGCGATCACGCTGCCGGAGGTGTTCCACGACTTCGACACACCGCTGCCGGAGCTGAACGATGTCGACATCGAGGCGCACTTTTCCATCAATCAGTCCCGGGCGGACGAAATCACGATGCGAGAGGACTATGGCACGCTGCCGCTGAATATACATGACGACGGTTTCGGGGACATGGGCTTTGACGACACGCCGGACATGGTTCGCGATCGTATGGATGACCAGATGGAGGTAAGCGGAAACACGTAGCGGATTCTTTTCTGTATTCACTTTCCGAAGACGGTACAAACGATGGCTTGGGGCCAACACACAGACACATTTGGTTCATTTTTACTGTTTGTCCATTGGTTTTGTTCCAAAATTTATCCCGATCTCTGCTCTGTGGTGCGCAGGAAAAATCGCACAAAGAAGGTGAAGGTTATCGTTGTTAAAGTTGTTCCGATTATATTTGCGGCACTTTTACAACTGATCGCACTCGATGGTTCAGCTGCACTAAGATTATAAATTATCAGGGCGATACATTGGAAAGATCATTGGAAATTAGACTGTGTGGCTCAAAAACAGTGGCGATCTAAGGCTAAGATACACTTCACCTTTTTCCTCTTTTATTTATTCGTGGTATGAAGTTTTTGCGTTAGCTGTGACTTGCGTGACGGTTTTGTTTTTCCTTAATTTCATTTGTTGCTTCCTTTCTCCGGTACTTTGGCCTGTTCGATCAGTTACTTTTCGTTGTTGTATTCCGTTGAGAGAGTTCGCCGGGACGGGACAAGCGCCACACAGACAATAAAACTGCTCCTATTCCCACGTTCTGTTAACGTTTTGTTGCGCTCTCAAAATGACGACCCCACGCAACGGCTTTTCCCGCGTGCGTTCCCTTCCGACGTCGCCTCGGCCCGCTGACTGCCATTACTGGTGGGCCCATGCATGCAGAGGCAAGAGCTGACTGATGCATACCAGGATGAGCGCCAGCACCGACGACGGCGCCGGCATTACGAGGGCACGGAACCGACCGAACCGGACGAGGCCGGGCAGCAGGAGGCGGCGGTCACTGGAAGTGAGCCATTGGCTAGCCTGCCCGGCTCTCCTACGCACGTGTCTCATCCAGATGGGGCTGGTGACGGTGGCGGTGGTGGTGGTGGTGGTGGAGGTGGTGGTTGTGGTGGTTCTACTACGGCCTCGCAAAACGGTACCGAAGGTCGCTGGAACGATTATCTAGTAAGTAAGGCAAGGCAATCGGAAGTCGTTGATGTTTTGGTTTGGTCGGGAATGAAAGTTACGGGCAGCTGGCTTAGAAAGGGCCAAAGGTAGACATGAGAAAGATAAAACGTTTGTGCCACATGTGTTTTTTGCCACTTTCATACCGACTTATCAGTATTCTTTCCTCCGTTAGGGTTATGCGCTTCACACATTGCTTACATTTGGTTCGATTTATGTGCTTTAAGGATTTTGGTTGCAACATTCTCTTCCCTTTAATACTTCTACCTTGTAATAGTGGTTCTCAACTAACATTTTGTTCGCTTAAATATTCCTTTTCTTATTCGTCTGGCAAGGATAAGGGGGTGTTTCCAGCTAGCTTCAATTAGTTTACGATTTTGTTTTAGTACCTTCTGTTTCGTCCAACCGAGAGCTTTGAAAACATTGTCCACGAAACATTCAAAAGAGTATGGGTTTTATTCAAAAAAATCGCAATGCTGAGCTTTTGCAGATGCAATGACGTTCTAATCGGTATAAATTAAAAACTCAATGTAGCTATGTGTGCTGGAATGAACATTTTATGTCTATTTGGTAACTGTTTGGAAACGGTTGAAATTTGTTGCTAAAAACAACGAATTAAAAAACCAACCAGGCCTCGTTTGTTCCTTTTGTTTAGTTGTCCATTTTTGTTTTACTGGCCAATCTTTTCGTTTCTTTCGTACTGAAAGTTACTCCCATTTGCTTAGCATTTTCATTATTATGTTATGGTTACAAATTGCGTTTCAATAGAGATGTATGTATGGTTGCAGTTTGTTTGATTGTTACTGATGAAAACATGGTTCAACTGTTTTCTTTGTCTCACGTTGCACAGGATGATTTGTTCACGGACACCGTGACTCGTCCACCAGATCTGGAACATGAGAAGGAGCCAATGCCGGGCACGTCACGTTCGCTGCTGGATTCTATAGATCCTCATCATCCCCACGAAGACGACGATAATTTTGGCGACGAGGACTTTGGTGGCCGTAAGTAGTTGAGCCGATCGGTGATCCTCCTCCCGGTGCTAACTTGGTTGCTGTTTGTAACTTTTTTTTTTGCAGAACCAGCCGCCGGTTTGTTCGAGGGTGACATTTTTGCTGACGCTCCGCTCGCTCCGGAACCGGAGCTTCCGTCAACCGTCACGCAGCGGCAAGCCGATGAGTCGGACGATGACGATGACGATCACTTCGACATGGGCGGTGCTCCGTCGCCCGCGCCCAGCACGGATAATTCGCGTCCACCATCGCCAATCATTAACAACGGTTTGTTGCTGGAGGGTGAGCCACAGCCGGGCACGAGTAAGGACACGGCCACCGGTATACAGCTTCCTGAATCCGGACGCCCGCTTCTCCACGAGGGAGAGGACGGCGTCGACGATGGTTTGCCGGACCAAACGACATTGCTGAACAACGAGGAGGAAAGCTTCGCGCTGGCTCCGGTGGACGCGACGGCACTGAAGGGAACGACGAAATCGAAACGAAAACGAAAACTGATCGTGGACGAGGTGAAGAATATTTCGGGCGAGGAGATGAAGAGTCAGCTGGCCAACACATCCGACATTGTAACGACGCTGGATTTGGCCCCGCCAACCAAGCGGCTCATGTACTGGAAGGAGACCGGAGGTGTGGAAAAACTGTTTGCGCTACCATCGCGGGACATTCCGGCACGGTGTCTGTTCAAGAACTACCAGCGTCACCTGACCTCTCGGTCGATCGGCATTGAGGACTTTTCCGTGCTGGCCCCGCTCGACGTGCTCGGCGTGGAGCTGCCGGTGGAACGACCGGAATCACCTCCACTCGCCGCCGCTAAGCGTGGCAGGAAGAGGAAACAACCGTTCGAACAGCCAGCGACACCGGCCACCCCCACCGGCTATCTGGAGCAATCGGCCTCGGATCAGATGCGAACCGTGGCCGGCGAAATGCCTCCTCCGACTCCGGTCTCCATCGAGATGCGTGACGATGGGCTGGCGGCGGATGCGACACAGTCCTCTACGTTCATGCCACCGCCTCCCACACCGGGCCTGAGCCATCTGACGAGCCCGAGCCACCAGAGCCAGCTGATGCCACCGACACCCGGTATGCCCAACATTCCGATTACACCGGGTCAGCTTGACCACGGAGGTCTGACGCCGGCGGGCCTGCCGCACGGTGGGTTGACCCCGGTCGGGCTCTCACACGGTGGACTGACGCCGAGCGACCTACACCACGGTGGGCTGACGCCGGCAGGCTTGCATCACGGTGATTTGGGCGGCGGAATGACGCCGCACGGGCTGGACCATGGCGGCATGACACCGCACCACGCGTCGCTGGAAAACATTGACCAGATTCCCAACCTCCCGGCGGATCAGGTTTCCTCCATCCTCAACGAGCCGGGCATGGAAGGGTTCTCGAACATGGGCTTCGATGGTAACACCTCCGAGGAGATCGCTAACGATTGGAACGGTGACTACGAGTTCCCGTCGTCGGTTGGAGCGGTAAGTATGGGGATGCCAGCTTATAGCGACGGGAAGAGAAGCATGGTGTAACGATTTTTTTATTTGCTTTGTCCATCCAAACCCCCGGCAGTCGCATCCAAACGAGGAGCAGCAGGTCGACGAAACGATTGAGCAGTTCGAGGAGCGAGTGTTGAACAAACGAGCGGCACAAATGTTCCTCTCGGTGAGGGCAAGGCTGCTCAAGGCGGACCAAATGATGCTGTCGGAGATGACGCATCGGAACAATAAGAAGCAGGTTAGTGATCGAAATTCAGACAGTGGATGGTACGGAACGATGCAATAACACTTTGTTTGGCTTTGCATATATTTCCACAGGCCGCACAAAAGTTCTACTCCCTGCTGGTGCTGAAGAAGTTCAAAGCGCTAGAAATCTACCAGAAGCAACCGTACGACGATATCACCGTTACGCGGGGTCCGATGTTCGAAAATCCAAAGCTATAAGCTCCGGGAAGCCGGGAGGAAACGTCGCGCATCGCATGTGACGACTAATTTATTGTACAGTTGTTAGAGATTAGGAACATAGCAGCTGGCGGCATGTTTGCCGTTTGGCCGGAAGTGTGTGGTGGACAGCATTTATAAACACATATACATTCAACATCACTGGAGCGTCGTGCAGCACCACCAGCCTTAAGCAGTGGAACGCGTACCGAAGATCCCGCGAACTGTGGTCGCTAGGCAATTGCACAGGTTTCGTTGCTTCCGTTGTAAAATCACTCGCTCTAGGATCGCCCAGTTTTAACCGATCGTCCGGCTGCTATGCACACTCACTTCACTCGTCGCTTAGGTTGTAGGTGACAATCGTGGGAAGTGTTTTAATTCGTCTCCGTTTTATGTGTATTTTAAGTCGAAAGTATAAGTTAATTTTTATTTTATTATTCGTATACGACCTGTAATCGAAAACCTTCATTGTTTCACCGAAGGACTTTTCCATTGTGATCGTGCCCTGTACTCAATATCAGTAATCAAGCAGTCTTAATGTATTTGTAGGTAACTCAAGCTCGTAGCAGCAAGTTTTTTTTTGTTTTTAGCAAGATTCCTTTACACCCAGCAAATGTGCGTTTTACTAATTATTAGTTTAATTTAAATTGTGTGTAGCTCAAGCCGAATTGTTTGTTTCATCATGTACACACTTTTCCATCCAGCAGCTCTTACCAGAGACCAAACAAAACAAAACAACATGCAAATAGCCCGCGCGCTTAACTAAAGTAATCGTTTCGTGGATTTTACGAACCACTTTTAGGTAAAAAAAAGTTGTTGGTGAAAGGACCATCATTCCCGGTAGTATAAAACATTATATCGAGAAAAGATTTTGCTATCACCTGGAGAATTGTATATATTGGCCCCTTCAAAGTATATTCTACAATTGTTTGGTCCGTGCCATTTCAACCGTTCGTTACAAAACGAGTCCATTGCAGCAGCAGACACTGTAGATAGAGCAGGCATGTCAAACTAATTTCAACGACGTGTCGCGTTTGCCCCTCCCAATGTTGTCCACGGGCAGTAAATTAAAAAAAAAAGTCCATCTGTCAGTCGAACAAATTAAAAATTCTTCATCAAACTCATCAAAAGGAAGTATTATAAATCATAAACTAATAATAAATTATAAACAAAATATATCTCGTAATGATATATTATCTATAATTTATTATCACTTTATATTTAATAATTAATACACAGTAGCTCGATTGATTTCCGCGGGTTTGAATATCAGTTTGACACACCTGCTGTAGAGAATACCATCGCTGATCGGTGCTAGCATAGCTAGGTAATAATTATGGTTCTATTTATGTGCATTAAACAGAATCATATTTATCATGTTCAAACTCGGTTCTCCATTGCAAGGTTTTATAGGGCAGCTTTGCATCGACAATTATCGTAGTTCATATGCGACGGATTGGTTCGTACATGAGGACACAACAAGCTCTGGTGTAAAGTTTAATCGTACGTCAATGTTTCGTGTGTTTAGCCAACTTGTACCGATAGTGTAGCCACGTAAATGTTTGTTGTTTATTTTGTGCTTAGTATTTGTTTTCAATTTTATCAAATCTCGTACTGCAGAAATATCCGGGTACGGTTTGGTTTGCTTGATGCAGCATCTGCATAGACACGGTTGGGAAAACGTTGGATCTGAGTTGGAAACGTTTCTTTCCGTGCTATGCAACGATCGAGAAGCTATCCTACCTTGAAATTGTATTATAACGCACCTATAGATCACACGTAGAATTAACACTTATACACCGATTTCGCACACGGTTGCATAGGTTGCTGCATGCAACCGGTGGAAGAATCGGAGCGCGCGAAGTACATCATGTAAACCATGCGAAGGTATAAGGTTGAGTACGAGGGAAAGAAGAGAAACTATTGCTTGAGTTAATGCGAGATAAACAGAAGCTAGCGTATCTATCACGAGGAGATTACACAATGAAGGAAAATAATGCAAAGCTGAAACAAATTTATAAAAAAAAGGAGACAAATAAAAACAAACATGGGAAAAATAAAATAGTGAGATACATGTGTTGTGTGTGTCAATGTTAATGTTGGAAAGAATTAGTCACTTCAGGCTTCCATTTGCAAATTCAAATAAAAAAGCTTTAAAAAGATCTGCGAACAGTGCTTTCAGAAATATATATTTATAAAATTTCAACATGGACCATGCGTTGTTAAATGTGTGGTGGAAAATATCAAACGAAAGGGAAACTGTATTAAATGGTGATTAACAACATGACGTGGGCAGAATGCAAAATGGAACAACAAAAATTGGGATGTCTTTCTGGCTTTTCACGTTCCTACGGGCTACTCGGACACGATTGTTGGAAACCAACGTAAACATCAATGGATCACCTAGCTGTGCTCCACCTTCCATGACTGTTCGGCAACATGTGGGTATACTGAAAACCGTTTTCAGGATCGATGCCTTGCAAATACTCCTTTTGTGCGCGATGCCTAAAAAAATACTCAAGTTTGCTAGTAAAATGGGACAAGCAGTTATTTTTTTATGTTCGATCTTCTCTCCGGGTGCGCGTACATTTGTTAAGACACGGTTGGCTTACATTACCGCGAATTCCCCCGGATCTCAATCCCACGTGTTGGATCGCCAATGGTAGTAGAGAATGTTGTGGGAACAATTTTCTCATTTTCTAGCAGTAACGAAAAAAAAAAAAAACAAAACATGACGCATGATGGCACGAGTCCATTTAAATGATGCTATTTGGCGTGTGTAGCCGTGAAACTTTTGGCGGAAAATGGAGCTTTTTGAGCAGTTGGAACGTGGTAAAGCCATGATTGCAATGCTATTGTCTATTGTCCGGTGGGTTGGACATCGTGTACGGGAGCACTGCGGACCGCGGTAGTGTGGGAGGAATACAGTTCCCTGGGAGCGGCTTGGAATAGAGTATGCATGGTATTCGTAGCCGGCAGGTGAGCTTAAAGCTTACAAACATGTGATAACGACGCCGGGCGCATGGTTCGAGGTGCGCAAGCTAAACAATCGGTTACGGTGCTGGCCCTCGCGCTTCCGCAAACTTACACCAGCGTGAGCACTCAACGCCTGCAGCAGCAGATGCGATGATCGTAGCATTAGTACAGCATGTTGTCAGCAAACAAATCGTTGGCAACGCGCGTTCTTGCTCCGGTCGAACGTGCACCGACGGCAGGCATAACTACTAACCGAGCCACACACTAGGCAGAAAACCCACCAGAGATTGGAACGTCGCGGGAGTCCGTGCGCGGCCGCCAGCTGGGACAGAGGGCGGGTTGTATTGTTCGTGCTCCAGCAGTCGGAGAACCGTGCCGGTGACGATCGCGATGACAACGATGGTGACAGTTATCCGTCCGCCACCCAACGACTCCCTGTCGTGAGTTCGTTGCTGAGTAGATCTGTGATGTGTTTTTTTTTTTCATCCTACACCGCTACTTGTCTGTTTTTGCAGCTGATAAAATCCCTTGCGGCGACAATCTGCCTACTGATGGAGGCGCATAGTCAGTTGAACTGCGACCGCGGCACCGTGCGGTATACAGTTATCGCTTGCACCTGTGTCAATTCAAACAGTTTGCTCTTATTTATTTCTCTGCATTCCATCCAGCCGTTGAATTGCTAGCAAAGTTTAAAGGTGATCTTAGTTTTGAAAGTGAGCTTAGTTTTCTTAGTGCCTACTTGTTACTCAATTTTCCGGAGTGTGAAGCTAGCTTTCTTTCTAACTCACCATACGCCACGAAAGTTTTTCAAATAGTATCCAGGGTCGTTAAGCGCTTCTGGGCTAGTGCTGAAGCTGCTGGGGGGCACGAGTAGACATCTTAGGTAAAGTGATCGTTGGGCGGCGTATATCTGTATCATCATCCAGCTCTACTCAATTACGCTAATTCAATTTTCTCAAAAAATTGACTTCATTTGTACTGGAAAGCATTGGCGACCCCAATGGCTGGAAAGTGGATTAATGCCAATAAGAGGACGGCGCGGTGGGCTGATGGACCTATAGTTAGGAAGCGCATAGAATCGGTTTCAGTGGTCGGTTGATGATCAGTTATTGACAGTTATAGTGGGCATTCAAATTGGCCAGAAAAAGCGACTGATGCTCGGCACATCCATGCTGCTCGTGGCCAGCCACCGGAAGTGATCATCCGTGTTTGAACGACACACGACTACCTTGGGAGGGGGGATGCACGGTGCGGTTAACTATCGGTGCACGTGATGTCATGATTGCCGTAATGGCTTCGGAACGAATACGAAAGAAGAATACTATTCCAAATTAGCTCTATTTGAATATTTTGACAATTGAGTGCAAAACGAAGAACCAAGCGTCCGTAAGCTATTTTTTGCTTCCGCTCCTTGTGAAGTAATAGCACTCTGACAAATTGAGACGGTCGCAAATTGTTTGTTTTGGTAATTGTACACAATTGAATTTAATGCTATGCAAAGACCGAACTCATTCGTCCATGCCGGTGCCGGTCCATGGTGGTGCTGTTTGGTGGAGCGATTGGCGTGGTCACCTCTAACGTTTTTTCAAGGATTTTAGTTATCAGAATGCGTTTTGTGTAATAATCCGATCGAGGGCGAGTTTTTGAAATAAAAAATCGCAACATCATTAGCTTTTGATCATTTAACTAACAGCTTTCGTTATTGTTATCCTTTGCTGGGGGTTTATGTAAAATCTGTACACGAACGGTAATCATAATTTTTTTATATTGCTGATTGTTTAATTTCACAAAGTAGAGGTGACCGAGGAGAAGTTTTTTTAAATAAAGTCGAGTATGTTTTTTGCTAGGTTTTGCAATGCTAGAGATTAGTTTAATCATTGGTTTACCTGAGGGCTGCATTGTAATGGCAACAATATTTGTCAATTGTTCTGTACATTTTCATCTGCTTCCCACACGCGATACTGTGCAAGTGTGGATTCAACCGTTAATTTGCTTCTGGTGCTTCGCATGAAAACCGTACCCCCATTATCCAGATCGTAATTTTTTCAGTGAATATAGTTTTTAAATGCCAGTTCTGAGCTTATAATGTGCTGTATGGCGCATTCGGTGATGGTAGAATTGAAACTCATTGTCAACACCCCACCTGCAGGGAGGGCAGATTAAACGGACCGGAAGGAAGAGAAGACGACGGACATGATGATGATGATCATTGTTTAACTGTTCGGGAAAAGTGATCGCGCTAAGTGTTGCGGTTCTAATTTTAGATGAGCGTTTCGAGACTGAACATGCGATCAAAGGGCGGCTTAATAGATTGAACACTATCACGGTGTAAATGCCAAAGCCCGATCCGGCTGGAAAGCTAATTAGAAGTTTTCAAGGAGCATCGGTGGTTCAGTGGTAGAATGCTCGCCTGCCACGCGGGCGGCCCGGGTTCGATTCCCGGCCGATGCAAGATGCTTTTTTTAATCCGTCTATTTGAATCAATTGGACAACCACACGTAAGATGTAAGATTAAGGTATCTTTAATCTTAATAAATTAAGACTTATTTACTAACGCAGGGACACGTTTTTCTATCCTAGGAAAATAATTCCTTCACCCTCGACCGTTACAGGGAAAAATTAACTTATACTATAAAATACTTTTTGGTTACTTATACTTATAAAATACTTTTTAGTTACTTCATTCATTCAGTCACGTGTAATTGTAATCAGGAAATGTGAAATGTTTCCTTCACGGTGCATGTTTGAATGAAATAAGCATTTCCCTCTCTTGATAATTTGCTACATTATCATTAATTAACGAGGAAAAGATGTCACCGTTCACCGACCATGATAGTAAAAAGTGTGTAAAATAAACAGGTATGGGAAATAAGTGTTTTGCCTCTTGGAACACGAGATTCGACGGTTCTGCATGCTGGCAGCTTTATGTCCCACGAGAACGTGACTGTAACAAATGCTTGCGTTTATGTTGATCCATATCTAATCCGTGTATGGCTTAACACCCAGGTGCAAAACTAATGATAGGATGACAAGACTGCTCGTCACCGAAAGTGATGTTTGCATTAGCAGCAGCGATAAAAAAAGCTGCATCGATGCGCAACGGATTTTCTATGTCAAGTATCGTTCCGCTGGTTGGCGCGTAGGAGCTGGGGGAAAATTATTTTTCCACGCTTGCTCAGGCGCGTTCGATCGTGAGTGGGACCTGCGGGCTCGGTCGGGTGGCTTTCAATCCCTTCTGTGTCAATGCTAAACGACGTTCTCGCAAGCCATGTATATCGTTGGTGGACTCCGCTTAAACGAGACGTCTACGTTGGCAATTCTCTTTTACAGTAAACAGCTGCATCAGCATGAGGGACCCAAGGTCACCCAATGGCCACGAGAAGGGTTCGATCGAGATGAAGGAAGATAAACAGAAACGTTCCACGCTACGCGAGCGGTACCTCTACTTCAAGCGCAACATAACCGTCGAGCCGATGCTGGCATGCTACATCATGCCGAGCGTGCTGGCCGGATTGGCCACGCAAAACTTGAACCTGGAGAAGGCGTGCCGGGTGAACCTGGCGTACGGGGACGAGATATGCGATGCACTAACGCGGCGTGACACTGCCAACTACACACAGTGAGCAAAGCGTCCCGTGATAGCTACGATCCGAGGGTCCATTAATCTTATCCTGCTATTCCTCGCAGCGAGGAGGAGATGGTACAGCATCTCGTGGCCCGAATGGCCGGATGGAAGACGGTTCTGCAGAGCGCCCTGCCCTGCATGCTCATACTGTTCTGGGGCTCGTGGAGCGACCGGCACGGTCGCCGGAAGCCGTGCATGCTGATACCGATCATCGGTGAGTTTATGACTGCGATCGGGTTGATTCTGTGCACGTACTTCGAGTCGGTGCCGATGGAGGTGGCCGGCATCACCGAGGCGCTGTTTCCCGCCCTGACCGGCGGCTGGTTCACGATGTTCATGGGCGTCTTCAGCTACATCGCCGACGTGACCACGACCGAGGAGCGCACACTGCGCATCGGCATCGTCAACCTTTGCTTCTCGCTGGGCGTCCCGATCGGGATGGCCTTCAGTGGCATCCTTTTAAAGTGAGTGTATCGGGGAAGTTTGGCCGGGAGCAAGTGGCCGTGACTGACGTAGCCCATTCCTGGTTCGTCCGCAGGCAAATCGGGTTCTACGGCGTGTTCTCCATCTCAGCCAGCCTCTACCTACTCGCCTTCTTCTACGGCGCGTTCGCGGTGCAGGAGGTGAACATCGTCAACGAGAAGCAGCGGCTGCGGGCGAAGGAAAAGGGTCTGCTGGCCGACTTCTTCGACCGCGAGCACGTGCTGGAGACGTTCCGGGTGGCGTTCAAGATCGGCGCACGGCAGCGCCGGTTGCGCGTGATCATGCTCATGATCGTGGTCATGGTCGTTATCGGTCCGTTACACGGTGAGTACAATATAACATGTGGCCTTGTCCATCGCACGGTGCGGTATACACCGATCAGTGGCCGCGGAAGCCAGGAATTAGCTTTGATTAGCCAACGCGTCACCGTCACCATGGCGAGAGAGGAGCGCGCCCGGAGTTCAAGGCCTGCGGCGCAGTGGACAATGTTTACCGCCAGCAAACGGGACATTTACATGCTAACACGGCGTCAACTGCACCGTTTGTCTCGCGTTATGCTTGCAGGAGAAATGGCGGTAATTTATCTCTTCACACGCTACCGCTTCAACTGGAGTGAGGTGGAATTTAGCTTCTTCTCCACGTACGGCATGCTGACGGGGCTGATTGGGACCGTGTTTTCCGTAGGCGTTTTTTCGCATCTGCTCAAAATAGACGACGCGCTGATTGGCGTTATGTCCTGCATGTCGAAGATACTGTCCAGCTTCGTGTATGCGTTCGCCGTCACTACCTGGCAGTTGTATCTGGGTAAGTCTTTGAAAAGCTATCCGATGCGAGATCATTGCTCGGATTCGTCCCGTGAATGATAACGGGGATTGTTCTCACGCCACCCTTACCGTTTTTCTTCTCCGCACTGATTTTCCCACGCGCAGGGCCGATTATCGAGATGCTGAACGGCACCTCGTTTATCTCGATGCGATCGATCGCCTCGAAGCTTGTCGCCAGCGACGAGCTGGGGAAGGTGAACTCGCTGTTCGGCGTCGCCGAAGCGCTGATGCCGCTCGTTTACGCCCCAATGTATACTACCGTGTACTCACTCACGATCAACGTGCTGCCCGGTGCATTTTTCCTGCTCGGTGGCGCCCTCACCTCGCCGGCGGTTGTAATTTTTCTGTAAGTGCCATGGGGCTGGAGCAGCCGACGCATGCATTGCAATCGCTCGTTTTTTATTTGTCCATTTCAATTTCAGTTGGATGTATCGCGTGCACAAGCGCGAGGCGCGCGAGCTTGCGGAAGAAAAGCGTGCCGAAGACAAGTATCACCAATTGGGCGAAAGTGGCAACGAGATCAACGGTGGCCGTACGATCGCGAAGGAGCAACCGGGCTTTGTGGTTGGCGTTGTGAATGCTGCCTTCGAGGACGAGAATATGACAATGCCGGCTGCTGTGGTCCACTGTAAACTGTGATATTCGCCTGGGAATTCGTAGATTAGACGAAGAAGAAGAAGAAAAACGTCGATGTAGATATAGTGCGTGTAAATACAGTCTCTTGTGAGTGTACCAGGTGTGTATGTTTGTTTGTGTCTGTGGGGGCTTTAATTTTCAACAGGGGTTTTGTGGATGCTGCCTGGGCTCTATAGCGACAGCGGCATCAGATTCCAACTACATCTGCCCTCTTGAGGGAGTACACTCGAGAAAATGATGAGTGCATCCGATTAACCGATGATTAGTAATCGCCGTTGTTGTAATCCATGCTGTGTGCGTTTGAAGAGTAGCACTCGGTGGTCCGGCTGAAGATAACATGTCCCGATAAGCTAAGTGTCTGGTAGTGTGCGGTCGGTGGCGGGAAAGAGTGCGGCGATGGGGCGATGCTTGTGCGCGGTGCATACAAATGGCGCAAAGGCGTGACAGGGCGCGAAAAGGCGCAATAGAGGGAGAGCTGAAACCGAACGAAATGGAGAGTGAGCAGGCGCGACAGCAGCAGGCAGTTTGGGTTCGGTCGTCAGGCAAATTGGCTGCGGTTGTAATCCACGCACCGATCGTTTCGAGTAGTGGTACCTTCAATCCAAAGCTATTGTCCGTCCGGTGCGGGTGCCAAGTGGCAGAAGTGATCGAGCACCGCATACTTCGAAAGGGTCGAGCATATTAGAGTGCGGCCGGCGGAAAGTTCTCCGACAGTCGATTGTGTGGCGTTGAATCGAGAAGAGCACGATTTCAACCTGTGTTGCCTCACCGTGGGGCCGAGGACGATCGGCTTGCAGTTAAACCTTTTGTTCTCCAACGTGGTGCTGGAACTGTTTGTTGCGAAATTGGAGAAATATTATGTGATTTTAATACCGAGTAGTGTTTGTTGCAAGTGCGAAGGCATCGCTGCTACCATTACTCAACAGGGTGAACATTGCGCATTGGCGATCGCAAAAGTGTTTCAGGGAACCACGTTAGGCCCGCGCTAGGCCTCCACGAAGAGCAAATAGAGGACGGCAACATGAAGGTAAGTGTGGGCACGCATTTGCTTGCTTTTTAGTTGATAGGACTAAGGGACATGCTTTTGGCAATGAACGGCGAGCGATCGATGATTCCTTCCGTGACTTGAATATTTGTGTCGATGCGTTCGCTGACCCGTCATTATGCCACCCGGCCGGAACACGTGCGGTTCGAGTGCGTCAAGCAAAATGGACGATTTTTGCAAATTCATTGCACTGGGTCTTATTTTTATAAATAGAATTTTGACCTTCGATCGCGAATGACTATGGAGTTGATGCGCTTCATATTAAATTATGAAACATTTGAAACTTGGAAAAAGTGCCATAACAATAACTTATGGCACATGTGGCACTGATAAAATATCCTTCAATCTACCTGTCCTGTTGTAAAAACCGTTATTATAGGTTGTAATAAATTCTACAATCGTTCACGTCATGTTAGAGCTATTGTTCATTATCTGCCTTATCGTTTCGCTTGTGATGTGAAATTTACTCGAGTGGTATCAGTTTCCTTCTATAATTCAGATAATTGCCAGGTAGCTGTAGTTTGGCTTGTTTTTTAAATTTATTCTAAAATGAAGCGAAAAGGGTTTTCTGCACGGTTCCTGAAATAACGTAGTCGTTTGAAATACTAAAATTAGAACTCCTCGTAATGTGAGAATAATATACAGCTTTCTTATGTAGAGCTGTAAAGTTCGTTATCTATAGTTGCGGCGAATAAATCGTAAACCTGTGTACGCTACGACTGATTTTATCTTTCTCTCCGGCGATTGACGCTGATTAGGCATTCGTTTACCTTCTCGTCGTGTGCGGCTGCTGCGTGAGGCTGTCCTGGTCTCTACCGCAGGTGGTGGTGCAGCGCAATGAGCTGACGGAAGAAGAGATGGTGGCCGCTCTGGAGCAGTACGATCTGGACGTTCGGGTCCATTGCAATCGCAATTCCATCGCCAACTGGAATGTGGCTACCGATACGGAAAACGTTGAGCTACAGGAAGTACAGGTAAGTGTACAAATAAATAAAAAAACATATATTATCCTTGAGTTTGCCCCAAAGGAACATCCGTTGATGAAGTATAGTACTAAGCGTATGCAATGTTGTTACGTTTCAGAATAATGTGTCACTGGAGTATGCAAAATTCCGTAACGACTACTACGAGCAGTACTTTAAAACTGCGAACGTGGACAGCTACCAGAGCGACAAGGTACGCAAACAGCTGCGTATGTTGAAAGATCTAGGAACGGCCGCATTGCCCGCGGAAAAGCTGGCCTCCTTGAATCGTGTGATGCGAAAGATGGACACGGCCTACCAGCTGGCGGAGGTTTGTCCCTACACGAATCAGCAGTGCGGCCCATCCGACCCAAAGTGGACGCTCGATCCCGAGATGGAGAAGGTGCTGGCGGAGTCGCACGATTACGACGAGCTGGTGTACGTATGGCGTCGCTGGCGCGAGGAGTCCGGTAAGAAGATGCGTTCCGACTACAAGGATTACGTGGAGCTGGTGAATGAGGCGGCCAGACTGAACGGATACGATGACTACGGTGATCTGTGGCGCTCAAAGTACGACGACCCGCAGCTGCGGCAAACGCTGGATCGTCTCTGGGGGGAGGTGGAGCCACTGTACGCGGAACTGCATACGTATGTGCGCTACCGACTGTTCGACCTGTACGGGGAAAAGATGGACGAGGACAATCCGATGATACCGGCCCATCTACTTGGCAACATGTGGGCTCAGTCCTGGGCGAATCTGTACGACCGGCTGAAGCCTTTCCCGGAGGCGAGTTTGGTGGACGTGACGGCGAAAATGAAGGAGTTGGGATACAATGCCACCAAGATGTTCCAGATGTCGGATGAGTTCTACCAGAGCCTTGGACTACCGAGCAGCGCGATGAGCTACGGACCGAAGGCGGTGATCGAGAAACCGCCGCAGAAGATTGTGTGCCATGCGTCGGCCTGGGACTTTTGCGATGGCGAGGACTTCCGCATTAAGATGTGCACGAACGTGAACATGGAAGACTTCATCACCGTCCACCACGAGATGGGCCACATTATGTACTTCATGTTGTACAAGGATCAGCCGAATCTGTTCCGTACGGGGGCGACGCCTGCCTTCCACGAGGCCATCGGTGACACGATCGCCTTGTCGGTGGCTACTCCGAACCACCTGCGTAAGGTGGGTCTGCTGGACGAGTACGCCGACAGCCAGGCGGATAACGTGAACGCTCTGTTCGAGATGGCGCTGGAACGGGTGGCCTTTCTGCCTTTCGGTTACCTGATCGACATGTGGCGTTGGGACGTGTTCAGCGGAGCGGTAAACGAGAGCCAGTGGAATGCACATTGGTGGAAGTTGCGCGAAAAGTACCAGAAGGTGTACGCACCGGTGGAGCGTACGGAAGATGATTTCGATCCTGGCGCAAAGTACCACATTCCGGCCAGTTCGCAATACATTGCGTACTTCCTGGCACACATCCTCGAGTTTCAGTTCTACCGCTCGCTTTGCATTGAAGCCGGACAGTACGATCCGGCGAGTGAGTCGAGCCAGCCGCTGCACAAGTGCGATTTTTTCAACAGCAAAGCCGCGGGCGACAAATTGCGCGAGGGTCTGTCGCTCGGCTACAGCGAGGATTGGCAGGTTGCGCTGGAAAAACTTACCGGTGAGCGGGAGATCAGCGGAAAGGCGCTGCTCGACTACTTCGAGCCGCTCTATCGGTTCCTGAAGGAGGAAAATCGTAAGTTTAAGGTGGCCGAAATGGGACATATTGTCGAGCGGTACAATGAGCAGTACTCGTTGGCCTGCAATGCACAGGTAAAGGCTCAGTACGCCACTCAGGTCGATGTTGGGAACCCGCAGCTTCAGCAGGAGATGACGGAAATAATGAACGCCAACACGCAGTTCGTGCTGGACAATTACAATCACTTTTTCGCCGACGTCGATCCGACGATGGTTTCTGATCCGCTGTTAAGTCGGCAGTTGCAGTTCCTGACGGAAATTTCCATCAACAAGTTGCCTCAGGATAGTCTAGCGAAGGTAGGTATTGGGCCAACTTCGGCGTTGAGTTAATGTTCTACGAGTCATAACGTGGGTGATGTGTCTATTACAATTGCAGCTTCAGTTCGCGCTGGGACGAATGCAGAACACCTACAGCAGTGCCAAAATATGTCCGTTCACGGATCAGTCGTGTAAGACCGGCGGGCTTTCGTTGGATCCGGAAATGTACGAAATAATGGCCAAATCAGAGAACTACGATGAGCTGCTGTACACGTGGAAGGAATGGCGGCGCAGTACCGGGCGGCTGATGAAGCGCGACTATGCTGATTACGTGGAAATCATGAACCGGGCGGCCACGCTGGGCGGTTACAATGACATGGGCGAGCTGTGGCGAGGAGCCTTCGAGCAGAAGGACTTCGTGGACGGAATGAAGCGCCTGTGGAGCGAGCTGCAGCCATTCTACAGCGAGCTGCACGCGTACGTTCGACGCAAGCTGAAGGCGATCTACGGCGAACGGATGGAGGATCACGCCGGAAAAGAGAACATTCCGGCCCATCTGTTGGGCAACATGTGGGCACAATCATGGGTGAATCTGTACGATCGCACGAAGCCGTTTGCCAACACGGTCGAGCTGGACATTACGGAATCGCTGAAGGCGAAGAACTTTACCGTGCGGCAGCTGTTCGAGATTGCGAACGAGTTCTACGTCGGACTCGGTCTGCCCGACAACAGCATGAGCTACGATGTGACACGTGGAGCAATGATCGAAAAGCCCACAGACGGCCGGGTGGTCACTTGCCATGCGTCGGCCTGGGACTTTTGCGATCGCGAGGACTTCCGCATCAAGATGTGCACGCGGATGAACATGGAGGACTTCGTGACGATTCACCACGAAATGGGCCACATCAACTACTACATCCTGTACAAGGATCAGCCGGTGACTCTGCGCAGCGGGGCTAACCCGGGTTTCCACGAGGCCGTTGGCGATACGATTTCGCTGTCGGTGGCCACCCCGAAGCACTTCGAGAAGATCGGGCTGCTGGAGGGCTACCGCGATTCGTACGAGGAGAACATTAATGCGCTCTACCAGAAGGCGCTCGATAGGGTCGCATTTCTGCCCTTCGGGCTGCTGATCGACATGTGGCGCTGGGAGATCTTCGCTGGCAAGGTAGAGTACTCGCAATGGAACGAACGGTGGTGGCAGCTGCGCGAGGAGTACCAGAAAGTGTCTGCGCCCGTTGAGCGTGACGGTGACGATTTCGATCCTGGCGCAAAGTACCATATCCCGTACGACAGCCAGTATGTGTCGTACTTTATCGCGCACATTCTCGATATGCAGCTGCACAAGGCTCTGTGCACGGCGGCCAACCAGTACGACCCGAACGATCCGACGAAGCCGCTGCACAAGTGCGACATTGATGGATCGCGAAGGGCCGGAGATTTGCTGCGGGCAGGACTGTCTCTCGGTCGGTCGGTACATTGGTCAGAAGCCCTGAAAGCGATGACCGGAGAAACAGAATTACGCACCGATGCGCTGCTGGAGTACTACAAACCATTGTACGAGTTTTTGAAACAGGAAAATGCCAATGCCGGAAGCTCTAGAGCGACCATAGGATCATTGATTGTTGTTTTGTTATCATTTTCGTTATACTTTTTCTAGGGCTTAGTCAGAAGAAAATGTATTGTTCGTTTTTTCTGTTTCAATTGTTTTGGTTTCAATTCAAAATGTATGTTGTTCTTGTTGAACATAGGTACTCGTATGTTCTACAGCATGTCTAGTCCGAGGCCGACAAATGATTTGTGTTCGGTGCAGTAAATAATTTCTTATCGTACCGAGAGTGACGCGGATGTGATAGGTACCGGGTGCCAATGCCCGCGGAAGACGTGAAGAAATGCAACGGCAAACGGCTCCGCGTGTATTGCGCTGGTCAGTGAACGCCAATTGATAGTTAACGATGTTAAATTTCTTCAATCGCACGGTCTGGTTCGGGGTGGTCTTGGTGTGTTCGAGCGGAACGAGACTGCTCGATTTTTAAATGAATATATGCTGGGCGGATTGTAAGTAGCAAAAGCTAAGTTTATTCATGAAGACGTGGTAAAACTTTTCGCAAAAGGAGGTCGAAAACATCGAATGCTTCGAACATGATTATAAATAAACACACACAATTCTATAACTTACCCTGTGCCAAATTCGTTTTGTTATGTTGGTTAAACTTTTTTGTAGAAGCAAAAAAAAAAATGTTGGGTTGAGCTAATAAACATGCTGAACGAAACATTCTTCCATTCCATTTGCAGGTACTTTGTTTTTTTAAATATCGCTAGAACTGAACGAATGTTATTATTTGCAGGGGACAGTGTGATACACTCTACATCCACTTTGGTTGAAAATCAATAAAATAAAATATATTTTTACGATTTTGAGGTGGAACTAATCATCATCATACAACACTTTTTATTGCGACCGTACGTGCAAAGACATATCACACTTTATAATTTCGGTAGGAAATAATTGACATTGTTAACCGTAACATACCGAATCGGAAAAGTATTCAAATACGCACAAATCAAGTCCACGTCGTGTGAACACAGTCACAAGCACGTGTTGCACGTCGAAGCAGCATGGGCCGTACGGCTTGCGAGTTTTCCGATGCCTTCAATATCCCGTTGTGAGTGGTGCCACTCACAAACTGCTGAGAAAATATCGTTACAAAGTCGGGGAAAATGTACTGAGAGCGTGCTCCATTCTGTGTTAGTAGAAGTGTCGAGCATTTTAAAACGTTTGCTCGGCCGAGTGGTGTACTATACCAACCTCGAACACGCTTTATTACCTCTGCAAGAACATTGCGATAGTGCCACAGTGCGTTGAGAACTGTAATCATCGTTATGATTGATGATTTCGGTTAGTTTGTCAAACGACTTTTGTTGCCAATCAAGTGGACAATTAATGTGGACATCTGCCTCTGTCCCGCACGGTTTCTGGATTGTTGAATGCGAAGCAATTTATTTCAACAACACCAGTGCTCCTGGGGATCCTTCTACCGATTGGAGCAAATGTGTGTCTAGTGCGTATATAAATTTAGATAAAATGTGACAAAAATGTAGCAAACTCAATGGTATTTATGTTATTTAAATGGTATCCACATTTCCACGTTCATCAAGTGATTAAAGGTGGCATTTAAAATATATAAATTACTAAACAATACATATGTATGTTAAATGTGTTTAGCATAAATTATAAAATGATCTCTTTGACAAACAAAAGTCACATATAGTTCACATATAAATTAAATTCATTCCACTCCTATAGTAAAACACCACCTTAATCAGTCTCGTGCCAACGTACTAATTGTAAAAATGCTTGCCCAATTAACGTATTTCTCCAAGGGGAAGTGCAGACGGACGGCGAAGGGCGGTGATAGAGCCGTGGACACGATATTATCTCTGCAGCGCTACTCGCGCTCCTGGGTAACACGAAGCGTCCCGGATGAGGTCGATATAAGAAAGCATCGGCCAGCGTTGCGACGGGCCAGTCGTGCTCGAACCGTGAACCAGCTCGTGTGTTTTCGTTGTGGCGATTCTCATGACAGTGAAGCATTTCACGTGCGTGTAAGTTGGCATCTTGACGCAGCTGAGCCGTCCGGGAGGTCGGCATGTTGGTCGTCATTCACAAGGGCGCCCCGTGAGTGATGGTGGGAGGGGGGTATGCTAATGCGGAGGGTGGTTAATCTGTGAAAAGGAAGTGAGTGTGACATTGAACGTCATCCACACGCTGGCGCCAAAGGAAGATACGCACGTTCATTTTGCTTCGCCGAAACTGTGGGGTGGTGATTTTCGGTGACTGATAATACGACTGCATCGCCAGCTGGCGGCGGCCCCGGAAACTCGGGAAAACTTATGAGTGGCAAATGATTGCTGCTCAGCTGGTGAAAAGGAATCGGCATGATTGATACGCTGATAGTGAAAAACATCTACCCTTAGTTGTTTGCTAAAGCAGCACGAGGTCAGTGAAGTTACCAGTTACCAGTACGCGGTCGTTGGGGAAGACTCGTAAAAATATGAATCGATTCGTTTTTACGGCTGGTGCAGAAAAATGTGTTTGGCATTTTATACGGTTGATTTGGCAGGATGAAAATGTGATGAGTGATCGATGTGTGGCCGTTCCATAGTGTTATAGATATTCATACCGTTGTATGTAACTATAAGATGATTTTTTTTCTTGTTTTGTGTGGATTATTCTAGTGAATATGTTTGCCATTCAATCGTGATTACATTGTGTTAAGAAGTTGGCAGTTGGCATACAACATGGCCCTTTTGTGGGACATTTCTTCATGTTCAGCGACAAAGATGGATTGAATAACCTTTTTTTATAAACTACTAAATAAACAGTCTTTTTCATTTAACTTGAGCGTTGCGATGGAGGCACGTGGTTATGCTTACAAAATTACAAACTTATGCAAACCAGCATCTATTCAGATAAACTCGCTTTTTTAATTTAATTCCAATGTTATCTGTATTTTAAACATTTCTTTTAAGATTTTCTATTTGTTATTAAAATTGCAAGAATAGTAAATATATGGTTTTCATAGCGTTGAAACCACTCAGAACATTTTACTCGCTATCTAGTTGGGTTTAAGTAGAAATCCTCGAAGAGAAGAAGGTTGCAATCCTCCGATTTTTTGCTTATTTTATTTACCTTTTCTTCCGGCGTTAGCTGAAGTCGACAATTTGCCGCAAGTCAAATATGCTGTTTACTTCATTCCACGTCCTTCGTTTCGTTGAAAGGTAGCACTACTTGTCCTTTTTCTTGTTCATGTACAACAAATTGAATCATTACCCGGAGTAGGTTTTCTCTGGCACAGGAATGAAGAGATGAAAGAATTTCTCGAATCACTACCATCCGATTGTTCGGATCGTTAATTAAATGCCACATACCCGAAAGATTCTTTAGTTATGTGTTTGGGTTTCCTTAACCGACGAGGAAGCTTTTGGAACGTGGTCTCAAACATTTGTTCACATACAATAAAACACAATACAATACAACTGTTTTATTATTTATGGGAAAATTGTGTGTGTGTCTTAATGTCACTTAATAATAAAGAAAACAGAAAATGTCAGGAGAAAATAAAAGGGAAATAAAATTGTATAAATGAATGATACAAAAGGAAAAACCGTTATGTTTACTTTCAAAACGTGTTCGAGATAATTGCAGGATTTGAGGTGTAGATAATAGGCTAACATTTCAGTCAGTCAAAGATTTTGTCTCTCATTTTTTGTGCCTTCGTGGCGCTTTTAGAAGCTTCTCATGTCAAACTTAGCGGAGTAAATTAAATCAGATGAAAAACTTTCTCTCAACTGGCATTTCCCTTACCTCCTAAAAATTTGATTTCTCTCATAAAGCATCGCTCTTACGTGAAGATGCTTAAACTTTGCTTAAGGAAAGTTGATCGGGGAATATTTTTATAAACATCCATCTCAGAGAAAAGAAGAGCAAAAAGTATCTTGTGATCGGGTGCGAAACTTATGAAACATTAACATACAATTCCCTGAGGGTGGTTTCAGAAAATGTTTGACGACAGATTGGGAATAAAAATTGTCAACTTTTAGGGCCCACGGGGTCACCTATGACGAGGAAGAAAAGGCATATAAGATAAACGTAAACCTGTGTTGCGACAAGTACTCTTTTTTGCAGGTAAGGTAGGGTTTGGCAAGGTTTCAGATCGACCCGTGCATAGGAAGTTTAAAAAGAAACGATCGAAGAGATACTCTGATCGGTACTGGCAGGGGAGTTTCATTTAATACCACAACACAAATATACTAACAAACCATAATTCGGATTAAAGTTTCCTTTAAGAAGAAAAAACTATTTCACTTAAGGGATTGGTTTGCCCTAAATACTCTACTTCAATTACATTACATGCGTCTTATCGTTTACAATCTCCCTTTCTTTTCCCTTTTCTTCTAATCTGAAGAAAATTTAAACATTTGTTTCCTTCTTTCACTGTCATCCATTCTATTACTTGGAAGATTGCGGTTTCTTCCTATGTGGAAGTTGTGTGCCACAGGTCGGAAGCGGGGGGGGGGGGGGGGGGGCGGTTATAAAATGAAGTCAAATCTCGTTAAACATAAATAGAGCAGGTTCCAGGGCGAACCAAGGAACCACGGATACCGTTCATGCGATCGAATCTGCGTCGAGTATGTGCGCGTTTTTTTTAGAATGAAAATTCTATTCGGTTAGGGAGCGACTTCCTACAGGTGTAGTCGTTTCTTCCATTGTTGGATTGTTGGGGAAGACTTTAGCTAGTTGGCGGATAGGGCTATCAAAATCAGGTCACGTGCGAACGATTTGTTTTATGTGACGTGCTCCGGTACCTGGGCTAATGTACCAGGGGATTATTCCTGCCCGTATTGAACATTGGTCGATTTGCATGCGACATTAGACCTCGCTGATGATTTTTCATTGGTGTAAGACCCACTGGAGCAGTTACACTAGGCACATACAGTCGGCCGTTACATCTCGCTGGTAAGCACTGATTTGTCCTTCGATTCCCGGTATGGAAGCAACTGGTTTCAGTGGTACTGCGAGAAGCAATTAGTTTTAATTCAGTCGGAGTTTGTTAGCTTTAAAATTCAGTTTCTTTTTTCCTTGCACCTCTTCTTGTTTACCACGAATGTTTCAGACACGTTGTATCCTTCCCTGAGGTTAAACAGCAAATATTGACCGGTAGCAAAAGGGATGAGAAAAACAAAATTGACTTTAACGAAAGGTACCTTATTTGCGAAGTAATTTCTCTTGGGGAAAACCGAGGAACGGATTGGGAATTTAGCAAGAGCAAATTTAGCTGGCTTTAAAGCAAACAAAGCTTGGTTTCTCAAAGGCATTTAATTGTTGAGCAACAGAACAGGAAGGGCAGGAGTGTAGATCAAAATTCAAAGCATCAAATTGCTTGTAACTTATAAAGGAACACCACTTTCCAGGAAACCTGCTCGGTACGTACTTCGATTTGGTAGCCTCAACATATTCTTGGTAGTTTAGCTCCATTTTGAAGGCATACTTTTCATCGACACAGAAAAAGGTCTTGTTTAATTAAAACTTTATGCCAAATGAAAATTTGCATCCATTGAGCCATTCTCGTATACGTTCATTGAAATGCCCGTGGTTTTTGTTCACTACGACCTTCGAGGGAATTTTAATTTCTCAACTTTTGCGAAAACCACTAGGCTTCTCCATGTGGTATCGTTGCCAGCTAGACGATAAAATGTCACAAATCGGGTCAGATCGTTCAACTGCGTAATGAAGTTAAGATCGACAGACCATTTATCATCTTTGACACCTTAACGCCGGCAGAGTCTGGATACTGACTCAAAATCAATTTGTTCGAAGCCCACATGTTCACTTCTACCGCCTTCTGGAGCATCCGTTCTCAGACTGGCATTCTTGCTTATGTTTTTGTTCGTCCAGTGAACCCTGTGGAGGTATCGTTTTAACTTGTGAGAATGATAAATCATCATTACTCAACGGGTTTTCATCACCTAGTTTGACCTTCGCCGAGATTAGATGGTAGTTAGCTAAACGTGACGGTTTGCGCGACAGTAGGTTACAACAAATTGGTGACAGATTTATCTCTTCCATGCCAGGATCGGCCTACGAAAAGCACGTACAGTCACAGTGCGGGAGGGCGCCGGACATTTTCGAAACCATAGGCACTCTCACGAACACGATACGTTTTTCTACATTGCGATTATTAACATTACAGCATTTCGCTTGTCACCATCGGCAAGATTTAAAAATTCCACCGATGATGAAACCAGATAAGAGAAACGATGGGAAACAGTAGAAAGCGAAAATGAACCGGATCTCTTAGGAGAAAAGATGTGTTGGAAAAACACACGGGCGAAGCGTTTCCATTATCAAAAATCATCTTTTTTTTTATTCCCTTCATTTTGGCAACGGCTGGTTCGTACCTGGCGTTGCGGGCAACCCAGGTTTGGCCCGAAGATGTTTTCCACTTGTGGATAAAATATATGCTTATTTAAGAGGAGCACAATGCACGAGGGCGCATTGGAAAAAATGGCATAACGGAAGCACTGTGAGATGGAATCGTTTGATAAAGGTAAAAGCAAACGAAAACACCACAACGGTGAAGCCGCCAGAGTGGCCATAAACACAAACATAAGTTTCCTAGGTCGGCAGACAGTTTGGCCGTTGTTGTGAGCGAAGACGGGCGAAAGAAAAGGTAAAAATAGACGTCCCAAGCGTGGTGATTCTGTTTCGACCGATCTGGCTAAGGGTGACATTGACCCAGAATAAACATGAAAAGGAAAGAATCACGCTATCATCTTCTTCAGAATATAGTATTGCTATCACGTTTTCTTTGCGTACTTGATTTTTTTTATCAGGCACCGATATAAGGGTACTTAAATTATTTTATTTGAAACTGTACCATCGAAAAAGATCGGTAGCTGATGTAATTTATTAATTTATACTTTTTACTTAATTTATTAATTTATTGATGAATCATTTACTCAGCTCTTTGAAAAAAATAATCCCATAACAACAAAAAACAAATGAAACAAAATTTTCAATTTATTTGAGATGCATTAGAAACATTTGGTGTAATGCGTGAATCATCGAGAACGGCTGTTGTGAAAAACAAATTACAATGATAATGAACAGTGTTTGAGTAATTTTAATTTATGTTATTATATTTTCGTTGATTTTACAGTGTAATAGTAATATTATTTGGTGGAAAGGTGTTTCAGATGCATTCGTATTTTTATGAGTACAAATAAGACTGAACGAAACAGTGATTTAAAATATTGTGCGAAAAGGTAAACATTGTGTCCTTACCACTAAAACACTAACCGAAAATATTCTGAGTACGGTGCGTGCCCCTGTTCAACAGCTAAATCATGTATGGCATGCTACTAGAGAGCGTACAACACTTTGTACAGGTATGTTATCTTGTGTTCATTCTCCATTCCTCTGATATAATTGTGATTTTGATGGAGTAAAACTTCAATTCTAAATGCAAAATATGTAATCGTATTCTGTTCGTGATAATTGTTGGGAAAATTGTTCTTTTATAGAAAATAACCTTCTAGCTCATTTTTATATTAACCATAGGTATTTAAATTTGGTTTATAACGTTTAGAAAAAGATATTGTGAAAGAATTCATTGCGACTTGAATGGTAACGACAGCCCGCTGTACCAGCTGTACGTTCAAAGACTCTCAACTGTTAATGTTGGTTACAAATGAGACTTGGTATTAAAGCCGCTGGAGTAGCTTAGGACCAAATCTGATAGGATTCCTCTTATTTGTGACGTACCTAAGCTTACCGTATCCTTTGTATCGGTCGTGGTGAGACACAGGTAAGGAATGGTATGAACGAGACTGCTGTTCTGAAGTATAGCTGTCTGGGATTTATAGTTGGAGTATCCTTTTTGCTTTCGGAAATAATGTGAAAAGTGGTAGGGAGATCGATTCTTAAATATCCTATCAGTTTCCATTCGGCTCCTGCCTTTACATTAGTAGGAGTAGGTGCTTTCTAGCATTCAATGAAGTTGGCAGTGAAAAAAATGTTATGAAAAGAAACGAACTCTCTCGGGGGGCTGGATTTCTGTAACAATGCAGGGTAATTTTTTTCTTGGGAAAGGTCGCGTTGGCAGGAGTATTGCAGTGAAGCAAAGGGAGCTTAAGTTTGCCGGTAAGAAAAGACAAAAGAGGCGCTAGGTTGATTAAATTGCTGAAAGCTCGGAAGAACATCTTCTCTGCTTATTTGCGAAGAACATACTTTTTTCAATGATTGCCTTGCAGCAGACTTTTACAAGTATTCGATTTTATATTAATTGAAACATATTTTCAAAAATTGTGCCGCAGCATACCTATAAAACCAAATAAATTGACCATTTGTAATCGGCAAGTCAGGACGGCTTTGTAGATCGTGAAATAAACGGGCCCTTGACGTCAGATGTTTCGTTTCTTTGTTCTTGGGAAACATATTTTTTCAAATAATGGATTAGCTTCCCTGCCGGATCTGGCTGATGATAACTGCTTGGTTACTCACTATATTTTAAGAGGACACCATCACGAAGGATCCAAAAGGGTGTCATTTGAGGTACCATTTGTTAGTAAAAAGGACCCTCCGACAGAAGTAAAAGAGGAAAAGAAAGGACTTGTAGCATAAATTCCTGTTGCTCTAGGACAAATAGTGTGACTTTATCTTGCCATTATCAAACCCGACACCAGCATGGCAGCCGGTCATTTAGAGGCAATTTGTCATCTTAGCACAGCCTTTCCCCAACAGCACTAGGGAAACCCCATTTCATTCCATACCAACTGTCCGTTGCACGTAATGGAGCCCTCCTTTCGAACAACCAGTGGCTAAAGTTCCGTGCAAAGATATTGGAAAGTTGTCGCAGCAGTAGTTGCTCATTGCTTATCGATATCTAATAAGTTAATTATTTTCCGGAAACCCTGCTGCGCTCGTCGACTTAGGGATCACTTCCGACGACTGACGTTTTGAGACACCATATTCTCCAGCCAGGGGGGGGGGGGGGGGGGGAGGGTGAGTTCGATCCATCTTTATTAACACGCGAAGTATTTCTCATCATTTCCGTCCCCTTTCTGTTCAATGGGTCGACTTGAGGGAATGGAATGGGTTGTGATGGTAAATAATCGGTGGGGCTTACTGCAACCTCATTCTCCTGGATGGTTGAAGCTGCTAAGGCGCATGATGATGTTTTGATATTTTGTATGCATTCTTTTTTACGATAAAATTTTATGGTTATTTGCGTAAACATTGGGGGCAAGCGTTGAATGCAAATCACGTTGTTTTCGTATATCTTGGGCTTTGTAAGTTTGACCGGTCAACGTTTGTCCTTGAAAGAAACGCCAAGGTAATAATTCTCGAGCGTGTAGATGGTTTATCATACAATGCTCCCCAACAACAAGGAGTGACAAAGAACAATGCACTTGCTAATCCGTCTTTATTGGATAAATGTGAAATTTGGAAATTTGAGAGCCATAAAAGTATTTTCATGAGAATATATTTGAATATTGATCGCCCATACAAATTGATTTATGACCTCTAAGTTGAATAAAAATGAGCTAGGATTGAAAATGGAGTTGCATCAATCTGTTTTTAAAGCGTTTAATGTAGGTTGAGTAAGAAACAGTACAATGTCTTATTGATGATCTTAATATTTACATGTTGACAAAACATTGTTACCTTGAACATTCTTACCAGGTATAAAAAATCCAATTTAGAACATGAATTCGCTATATTTTTTTTAAATTGAATCAAATAGTCTTACTCTTAAATATAGCATTTGGTACTTCATACTTCAATTTTAAAGAAATTATTTGTTTATCTTTCAAACATATTTGTTCACATACCTTTTTCAACCTTACTTTGTTGAATCTTCTAACGTAGCTCGAATATGGCGAATTTGTCTGGCGTCAAGCGTTACTTACCACTGGATGCAAAAATACTGTATTCAACACACATCAGGTAATGGTTTATTTTGTACTACTAGGAGACGGGATGTGTATACACAGTTATAATTAACCATTGGCGTATATTTCGTAGCTATATCCCGATAACTTGATACCGGATCTTGCGGCCGCTCTTTCCGCCATTACTGGGAAGCCAATCGATGAATTTATGATCTTCTTCGGCCGATGCTTTGTGCGGTTCTTCAGCAATTTTGGCTATGACGAGCTAATCAAGGCCACCGGACGGTATTTCTGCGACTTTCTACACTCGGTCGACAACATTCATCTGCAGATGCGCTTCACCTACCGGAAGATGAAAAGCCCTTCGATGCAGCTGACGGAAGTAGACGAACATGGAGCCGTGCTGGTCTACCGGAGCACGCGCGCCGGATTCTCCAAGTATTTGCGCGGCCAGTTGCTGGAAATAGCGAAGCAGTTATACGGAATGGACGTTAGCATTAAGGTGCTGGAGAGCCAGAACGACAACCCAGGCGGAACGTCCGGGCCGATCTCGATACAGGGGGGTCTCAAGACGGTCATTGTGAAGTATCGGTTGGACTTTGACAATCGAGAATATGTGGGTGCAACATGCTTTGTGGGATAACGGGATCGGATCTTGGGTTTGGAGTAACTTAGCTCCGTTTTTGTAGATGCAACGCCGCGTCCACATCAAGGCACACCCCTCGCAACTACAGCTGACGCCGGTGAACAGCATGTTGTTGCTGAACCTTTTCCCGTTCGCGCTCATACTGAACGAGGAGATGAAAATTACCGCCGTTGGCGAGAAGCTGATCGAGTCGTGGATGCTCAACAACTCCAACCGCACGCCGTCGGAGCTTATTGGGGCGAAAGTAACGGATCACTTCAAATTGCGCCGCCCAAGTGGCATCACATTCACGTGGGAGAATGTAGGTAGCCCACTACTACTTTCAACTAACTCACCAGTGTTTAATGACGAATGGGTTATTTTCTTCTGCAGATAAAACGGCTCCAGACGGTGCTGTTTGAGATACAGCTGCTGAAGGGATCCTCGGCCAAGGGCACAAAAGATCTGGCGAAGGCGATCGACTCCCAGCAGACATCGTCCCAGGCAGAACGGACTACCGCGCCCGAGGACGCATCCAAGCTGATGTCTTCAATTCCCCGCCGAGGATCGCAGGGTCTGCGGAGCATTTTGCTGAAGGGGGAAATGCGCTACATCAAAGACATAAACTCCCTCGTTTTTCTCTGCAGTCCACTGTAAGTCGCTTGTAGGGACATCAGCGGCAGCATGAGCGGAATTCAAGATAGATAATGGCCTACCAATTCTCTTTTCAGCATCAACAACTTGGAGGAGCTGCGCGAGATGGGGCTCTATCTGAACGACCTCAACCCCCACGGGTTGAGCCGGGAGATGGTATTTTCCGGCTTTTCGCATTACTCTCGTCTGGACCTGATGTGCGAACGGGAGGAGCAACGGGCGGAAGAGCTCGAGACATCGCTAGCGCTGGCGGACTCGTGGAAGCGTCAGGGTGACGAGCTGCTGTACTCCATGATCCCGCGCTCTATTGCGGAGCGGCTGCGCGAGGGCCAGAATCCACGCGAGACATGCCAGAGCTTCGAGGAGGTGACGGTGCTGTTTGCCGAGGTCCAGGAAACCATTACGGGAGACGACTCGATCAAGTACGCCATGACGACGGTCAATACCCTTAACGCCGCGTTCAGTGCATTCGACGAGTTGATCCACTCTCCCATGGCATACAAGGTGGAAACGGTCGGCAAGGTGTATATGGCGGTCAGCGGTGCGCCCGACGTCAACCCGTTCCACGCGCAACACATGGCGGACCTGGCGCTAGATATGCTGCACAGTATTCGGAAGCTCAATTTGCCGGGAGTTGGCGTGAAGATTGGCTTTCACTCCGGCCCGATAGTGGCGGGGATCGTGGGGCTGAAGGTGCCCCGGTACTGCCTGTTTGGGGACACGGTAAATACGGCGTCGCGGATGGAGAGCAGCGGGGAAACGGATCGCATCCAGGTGTCGGGTTATACGGCTCAAAAGCTGAAAAAGCTTGGTTATGCTCTGTCTTATCGCGGCAAGGTGGCTGTGAAGGTAAGGTAGTGCTTGGTGTTGGACATCATTTTCTTTTTTCTCTTTTTTAATCGTACTTTACAACACGTTTTCAGGGAAAGGGAGACATGGAGACGTTCTGGCTGGAAGGAGCACCAAGTACGAAATAGTAAAGCCTGGATGCATATTTGTTGGACCAAGATGTGCCTTCTGCAATGAGCGTTGGGAACAGTATTTCATGGAAAAATTGTATAAAATGACACTATAATTGCTTAAACCATATGAAACATTATACTTAATACACTTAAATACACAATAGTTTATCTGTAGCTATCCTACAACATTAAAAACATAGAAAATAAATTTGCACGGAACACATGGAAACACATGGAAAAAAATTAATATTCATACGTGTCTTGTAAGATAAACTGTATTAAGTGTAATAGTCGTTATAGTAAATAATAAAATAAGATAATCCTCCACTTATCCTCAGTCACAAATATGTATAGAACTGGCTGGCATCCATTAGGAGCAAAAACAAAAAATCTTGATTATCACACTCAAATCATGACTATTTTTTTCATCTAGCGCATTCATACCTTCGCTGGCATACGATAGATTGTTCTTGAGAGCTATAGTATCTGTCCATGACAATTAGTGCACTGCAGTGGCATGATATACCACACAAGTCTTTCTACGACTGCATGATGCAACACGTGCCAGGCAGTCAACAAGAGCGCTACCTCCACACGTTACGAGGTGGGAAACGTTATGCGTTAATTCAACAACACATGGCAACTCGTCGTCTATGATACTAGATACTCTGAAAAACAGAGGACAAAAAATATTTAGAAACTGCAAATTTTGCACAAGTTTAGTACATATTTTCATACCCCCTACAACTTCTGCGCAACTCAACATCCATGGCAAAGCACCATGAAGTAGATACTGCTGGGAGCGAAGGGGATGGTGACTGCACGGTTCTACGGGCAGCAGCCGGACTAGCGTTTGGAAAGAAAAGAAAAGGTGGTGCATCCACCCTGGGCCAGGTAAAATCCGTCTGCCGTCTTGTCGGATCTAATTTTTTTTCAGGCAAAGAATTTCGTACAACACGGGTGAAATGGTTTGAGAAAAACTGTTAGCCTCATGCTGTTCGCGATTGACATTGCTCCTCATCATACCCCTAGGTGTTCAAAGATATCGGTTTCGTCTACAAGTTGCATGAGAACACTGTATTCGGTGGTTTTTCCATTTTTATCAATTTGCAGTCCACAGAGGGAAGCGATTTACAATGTAAATAAAACACGTTATGCATGAACAGTCTGCCTTTATTTAAAAATGACACTTTAGTGAACGTACATTTCAATAAGATTTATTCGGAATAATGCGTATAGAGCCTAATCACGCGCAGCCTGAAATACGGTTAATATCCGGACTGCGGACAGTTACATCCAGGCCCATACGCGGCGATCCAGTTGGCGTACGATGCAACATTGGTGAACACTGACGGTTGGCGGTACTTGCCGCATCCATAGCCAGGGATATCCAGGGCTACTCCTATGAGTTGCCAAGTGGACGTCCCGGAAGGCTTCACCACCAAGGGGTCTCCTCCATCGCCCTAGAGAAAATGCGCGCGAGAAAAAACGTGAATAGTCACTTGATTATTTCCGTGGTTTTATGTGGTTCGTAGGTCGACTTACAGTGCATGTTGCTTGGATGATAGGCGAAGGTTGAATAAGTCCACCGCACAGATTATTATTGGTTATCTGAGGGTTGGAGTATTGGCAGGCGAGTGTTGCGTACATTTGAAGTTCAGCTTCTTGCAAATTGTCCGATAATGATCCGGTACTGGTTGTCGTGGAGCCCCATCCGATAACTGTTGCACGAGCAAGACCAAAAAACACTGCGGATGGCGTAGGCAAACAGACGGGCACGAACGAGGAAAGGGGAGTCTGCAGAATCAAGAGACCGATGTTGTTTGCAAACGGGTTGGTGGACACAAAGCTGGGATGTTTGTATGTGGAGCTGATCATCTGTTGAGTGGCGGACAACGCAGAGGAAAGCGTGTAGAGCCCCACAATTGCCCGGATCTCCGCGATGATTGGCATACTGCTGACTATCGTTGCAGTTGTTAGTACTGCACGATCGTTGATCAGTGATCCCTGGCCGTTGGGACTCTGCAGGTAGGTTATCAACGTGATCCATGGATACGTCATAGGGGAGGGCACGTTCGAACCGCCGATGATGCGAAGGTTCCGCCAGGGACTGTAAGAGCATTGCACTAAGCGGAAAAGCATTATGCAAATGAAGTTACATTACAATCGTGTCAAAAGAAGTGTCATTTTACAAGCATTATTGTTTTTATCATTAGTTACCGGATGCACATGCATTGCACGTTGGTGGTGTTGGTGGAGGAGGAGTATCCGCCAAGGGTGTGTCGGCTGGAGCATCTTGCGGCTTCTGGGCAGCATTTCCATTGGCCCCTGGAGTAGCAGCTCCAGGCCGGTTGAGATTGGCAAACAAGAAGCCGAGTGGGCCATTCTGCACGTTCGAGGTAAGCGTCTGCACCAAAGCAGATGTGTTTAACAGCGAGGTCTGTGAATTGTTACCAAGGATTCCCAGCACATTCGAAAATGCAGCACCGGTTGTCGACGCAGATGTCGTGGAGGTGGTAGCTTCGACGAGCGAAGCGGAAGTGGTGGAGCTCGCCGCTATCTCGGAAGCCGTGGACGACTGGGTTGCGGATGTTGCTGTCTGCTGTTCAGGCTCTGGGGTTGAGGAATCGGAGGAGCTAGTAGTTTCCGCAACTGGCTGAGCCGGTTCATCGTTGCTTGGTCGGTTGAGGTTAATGCCGAACACATTGGTAATGCCATTCTGGACATTCGATCCCAGCTGTCCGGCAATGACCTGCGCCGCCCCAGTGGCGTTGTTCCACGAAGCCTGAGAACTCTCGACAAGGCTCTGAATGGGGTTCAACGATGGATTCGTTGATCCAGAGGCGGCCTCATCGTTGCTTGGGCGGTTGCTCGATGCGCCGAGGAAGTTTCCGAAACCGTTTTGAACGTTCGTGCTCCACTGTCCGGCAACTCCCTGCACTGCGCTGCTGGCGTTTGTCACCGCGGACTGCGAGGAGTCGATTAATCCTTGCACAGGATTTGGCAGAGGGTCGTTCGCTGTCGTCGGAGGTTTTTCTTCGGGCTTGCCTTGGGCCAAATTTGCAATCATGGCAAAGCTGTTGTTCAACCCGGAAGTGTTGCTTAGTAATTGCTGAATCAGATTAGGTTTTTCCGGCTTATAGGCTGCGGGTACCTGAAATACTACCGGATCATTCGAAGCGATAGTTAGGCCGTTGTTATCGACACCAACTTGTACTCCATTAGAGGGTTTGAGAATGCTAGAACTTGTCTTGTTGATGAAGGAGCTGACGGCGTCCAAGCTTTGTGGTAGCGCCCAATTAGGACTTGGCGGAAAACTGCTCTCACCGTTTCCCTTCAATGAGTCACTGGTGAGACGTGGAACATTGTTCTGAGAATAAAAACATGAAAAAGATATTAAAATAAATAGTCTCATAAGTATTCATTGTATTCAACATTGCTTAAACTTTCTCAAAATAAAAAAAAAAATCAGAAATCACTATTACTTTAACAGCTGCTGCTTGCACCACACACAAAAATCCAGACACGAGTAACGTAACTGAAATCGGGGCCATTTTCACCGATCTCAAATTCACTTCCACTCCGATCGAAAGCTGCGGTTCGACTGACCTCCGTTCCGTTCGAATTCGAGAATTTTGTTCTTTAATGGAATGCCATTCGAAGGTAACTTCAGTTTTTTTTTCTCCGAATTCCATTAAAAAAACCTTATCGCTTGCAGAATATTGCAATGAATGCACAGATGCACGAATTTCTGGTGGAACAGGTTTTTATTTGGAGTTCATCTGGGGTCATTAACTCTGCTTTCTGCAGAAGGAAAATCATGCTTGTATTTTCGAGTCGAGTTACTGGTTCCTTTTTGAAGATATTGGTTGCGTGTATTGAACTAATTTGAAGAAATAATATGAAACCATAGAAGATTGTAGTCTATTTTACAAAATGAATACATGTACTTAGTTATGATGAGCACCATTAGATGTCCTTCACACTAATTTCATTATCTATTCAAAGTAATAGTTGATTCTAATTGAAATTTATAAATTGAAGTGTTTCACACTTGCTCTTACTCTTTTTTCTCTTCAATTCCCTCAACTCAGAGCAACTTTCGTCGACCGGTAATAAATTGAAAGGAGTGAAATGGTAGAATAAAAATCTGAAAGAATGGAAGAAGTTGGTTTCTGCTTGGAACCACCACTTCAACTTATAATATTGTTGCATCAAAATTGCGCTGCAACTCATAAAAAAGGAGGACAGGGCGTGTCGAATGATGATAAATTCAAAGATGCTAGCAAAAATCAGTTAAATATTTACACGTATTGAGTAAGGACATAATTTTCTCTGAATCTTTTCCACTTCTGTTGATTTCTTAGACATGTCTACATTTTAGAATGTTGATATTGCTACTGTATCTATAATTTTTATCGTTAAGCTCGGATGATTAGACACGAGTTCAAATATCTCTCACCGTCAATTATCTCCCATTGGCCGGAATCCAACATGAACAGTTTTTTTCTATCATTTTATCCCTTCCTAACTTTTTGAATCACGGATTTTTTAGGAAATCAGGTTAATAAATCGTAAATCTCGAATAATAAATAAATATTCTAATGAATTTTTAACAGAGGTCACGACAACAAACTCATTCAACGAACTAAGAGCTTGGATCACGGAAATAGGTTAACCTACAATTGTTTGTTTGCTCGTGGATTTTTTTTTAATAATTGGCATACGAATAAACATCATTCTATAGTTTCCATATTCTTGGCACAGTTACGTAAGTAAATAAGGGGTTTGCTGATTCCTCTAGCTGTTTAAGCATATGTATGTTTCGAATAATTTATCTTTTCCTAAAGATGAATCTAGCTGCTCCTTGGCAGATACTGCAGCTGATAAGTTGTTATTGACTGATTGGTGGCCTGCATATTTATATTTATCATTGTTTGTTTCGCTTCTCTTAGATTAAAATTGAAGCAATAAAGAAGGGTTCTAGAGTCTTATCGAGCCAATATTGAAGAAAAACTCAATGAATAAACATTAAAATAATAAACAATTCGAAATGATCACTCCTCCAGCACTATCATAAGTTCTTGATTGACTCTCTTCCGGGCTATGCAAAGTGTTGTGAGCCTTAGTGTCCAGAATCCTTAAGGCCACTCACAGGTGACAAGCAAATGTCACCTGGGTGATGTGTGCCGCGGTGAGCCGGTAGGCTCCCATGAAGACTGACCCCTCTTCTACCTCAACCGTTGGCCAGAAAGACGAATAAAGCAAATAACGAATAAAAAAAAAACAAAACAAGACAAAATCATTGTTACTAATTAAAAAAAAGACTGTAACAATCAATTCGGATGGATGTTTTTCTAATTGATATCATCCCCACTTGACGTTCATTTTTTTGTCATAAATCCCTTTTACTTTTATTCAAAATAGGTTAAGATATATAGCCAAAATGTTTCATTTCAATCTTACTTTTATCTATTGCAAGAGTTTTCAAATTATAATTGAACGTGTCGGAGAATTCTGGACGCCATTTCCATTGGCTAACTGCGCGCCGTTGCTCGCTCCAGGCCGGTTGAGGTTGGCAAGCAAGGACCCCACCAATTCGTTTTGCAGTGCGATCTGAGAGCTGTTGAAAAGAACCCCAAAGGGATTAGAAAAGCCAGAACCGGTTGGCGACGCAGATGTCGTAGAGGTAGTAGCTTCGATGAACGAAGCGGAAGTGGTGGAGCTCGCCGTTTGCGCAACTGGCTGAGCCGGTTCATCGTTGCTTGGTCGGTTGAGGTTAATGCCGAACAAGTTGGAAATGCCATTCTGGACATTCGATCCCAGCTGTCCGGCAATGACCTGCGCCGCCCCAGTGGCGTTGATCCACGAAGCCTGTGAACTCTCGATAAGGGTCTGAATGGGGTTCAACGTTGATCCGGAGACGGCCTCATCGTTGCTTGGGCGGTTGCTCGATGCGCCGAGGAAGTTTCCGAAACCGTTTTGAACGTTCGTGCTCCACTGTCCGGAAACTCCCTGCACTGCGCTGCTGGCGTTTGTCACCGTGGACTGCGAGGAGTCGATTAAACCTTGCACAGGATTTGGCAGAGGGTCGTTCGCTGTCGTAGGAGGTTTTTCTTCGGGCTTGCCTTGGGCCAAATTTGCAATCATGGCAAAGCTGTTGTTCAATCCGGGTGCGTTGACGAACAATTGCTGAATCAGATTAGGTTTATTCGGCTTGTTCAATAAGGGTGCAAATAGCAGCATCGGATCCTTGGGTTTAATACTTTCATCCTGGATTTCGACATCATTCTGTCCTACGCCAGAAGGTTTGAGAATGCTAGAACTTGTTTTGTTGATGAAGGAACTGATGACATTGAAGCTCTCTGGCAGAGTCCAGTTGGTGCTTGGCGGGAAACTACTCTCCCCGGTGTCGCTCTGCGCGAACGCAGCGAAGGGACTGCCGCCGGCCTGAATGGCTGCAATCAGGTTGGGATTCACATCTACTATCGATCCAGCAGCTGCCTGGGCAAACGGTACAATAAACAGACCAACTGGCGCCTGCGTTGTTGGCCCATGGTGCTTGGGAGGGGGTGGCGTGAACTCCGGCACTTGTCCCTTTATCAGTAGTAGTGAAAATATGTTACAGTTAAACAGTCATCCGGCTACAATCCATATTATCCATGACAGAATCTGTTTCTGTTGATCTTACTTGAGTTTTTTCCACGGCATGAAGCAACAGCATATAACCAAGGATAAACCATTTTGATCGCAAAACGAACATTTCTCCAACTCACATGCGATCTGTTCGAGTGATGCAATTAAACTGAGTAGTGGGCAGCCGAATTTCCGAGCGTTGCATCGTAACGGGTCTTTTTTCGAAAATCCAGTTATTTTCCCCAACAACCGTTAAGAATTGCCCTGTTGGGCTGTCGGCTTTCTGTGTTGTGAAATATCATTTATTACGAGAAACCGAAGAAAAAAAAAATATTAAAAAAAATGCATCATTGAATGCTGATCGCGAAATGTTGTCAGAACTGGTTTTTCGGTGCATCCGGGGTCGTTAGCTTCTTGGCGTCATCCGTGTTAGCTCCTTCATATGTGTTGGATGCAAAATACAATACAGGTATGCACTGAATTAAAAAAAAAACAGGTTGTTTTTATTAGGTAGTGGTTTATTTATCAAAAAAATAATAATATTGAAACCATTTAATTTGAGTGATCGTTGTGCTATCATTTTTTTTTTTCATTTACTTTGTGAATACTTAGATTATGAACCTTTGCTAAAATTTAGTTAATTTGCATACTTTTTTTTCAATCTTTTTCAAGACTTGCAGTAACAACCGGTTGCCTGACTTTTTAACCAAGGAATATATCGATAAAGTTTGGTGAATAATGCTGGTTCGTTAGTCCTACCGCAACCAACGTCCGGAAGGTGCAGGGTGATGCCGACCAGGGCCATCAGCGACGGATTGGGTTTCCATGGGTACATAAGACCGGCACCCCCATCACCCTGTGGGAAGACATTTTCGTAAACGATGAGAAATTCCCGAACCATCGAAGGTTTGCCCCCAAATTCGCTCTACATACTTCGCACGATGTTTTGTGCTGATCTTTCGGAGCCGGATCGAACACGCCTCCGCAAAGGTTGTCCTCCGTCGCGTTGGGGTAGGCGAGGCGACATTCGTCGTAGGAGTACAGAGGAATCTGCACCTCTTGGAGCGTTTTCCACGGCTCCCCGTCCAGTGAACGCGCACCCCACCCCGCCAATGTGCCGTTCGTGTCAGCAAACGTGTCCACGTTGTTGGGCATGCAGATAGGCATGATACTGTCGGTGATCATCACCGGAACCGCTAGCTGGAGAAAGGCTATGTTATAGTGGAGAGGACGGTCGGCACTGTACTGCGGGTGCACCCTGGCCTTCGTAACTGTGAATTCCTTTCGAGTTGTTTCCGTGGAGCTACTCGCATTAAACGCCCCTAGGATCACCTTGATTTGCTTAAAAACCACCATACGCGATACGATTGAGGCGGTTGTAAGCACAACGCGGTCGTTTACCAGCGTGCCTGTGCCGACATTGTGTCCGTAGTACTGCATCAAAGCAATCCAGGGATATCTGTTGACAGGAGTTACGTCTGTGCCTCCGACGATGCGCACATGTTGAGCCTGCTTTTGAGCCATTCCACAAACTATGTTAGAGTTATAGAGATTTAAGGGTATGGATCATATGTTCATATGACTCGGCACGAACAGCAGGCGCGAAACTTACCCATCGTACAGTTGGGCGGACAGAACGATGGCTTTGACGACGAGGATGCATTGCCAATTGGACGAACCGTGGCCCAGTTGCTCGGCGACGCTTCGTTGCCTTGGTTGGCACCGAAAACGGAACTGAATCCTTGCTGGATGTTACTGCCAACCTGATTGACCGTTTCCTGCACTACACCTATGCCCCCGCTGATGATGCTTCCCGTACCACTCGCAGCAGATTGATCACTTAAAGGGCGATTGGTGAGGTTGGCCAGGATAAATAGAACATTGCCAAGACCCACCGCGCCCGGCCCAAAACCCATCGATTGAGGCTCATCCTGAATTATCCCCGTGGATGGTTTCATAGAGAGGAATGGTGAGACTTCACTGAGAGAAAAGGTACTGTTGGATTGATGACTTGGCCTGTGCAGATGATGCACGAAGTCGTTCAGGGTGGAGCCACGCGTCGAGGGAAGTTCGATAGGATCATGGCGCGCAACGGTATGTTGTTGCCCTGTTGAACTTTGAACCACCGACTTACTGGGCGTTCGAATTTTGGCAGGCTGAAATGGCTAAATTTATGTGGAATAACAAATCCGTTCGTTTATTGGTATTTTCACTTGTTCCTCCAACAAACGCTGGAAAAGCAGATTATTTTTTTCTTTACCTCACTTTCGCTTAAAACGCCAACAAAAATGCAGAAAAAAATTATGGTTTTCGTAATAACGAACATGGCAGCTTGGAAGAAAATGAACAACTACATCACTCAAACAACGGTTCAAGAATGGTACCTTATTCGCCTTTACGAGCAGTTTTTGTATGCAACTTGGATGCCCGGAATTGAAAAAAAAACAGCCAGGAAGAAATTAATCCTTCACCGTCCCGTCAACGTATTCGGGATAAAAATAGGCTGTCAGTCAAGCAACGGGATTTCCTTGCTTCCAAAACTTCTCTACCTCGCCGCCCAACCGCCGTTCCCAAAGCATCCCGGCTTGCTGGAAATTTTGGAAAAGCAAGTCATCGACTCGAAACTGGTTTGTCCATCCTGCGCCGGTCCCTCTGAGGTCATCGACTGCGTGATCCGATCCGATTGCTAAAGTTTATTTCACATTTATTTGAAGATGAAAACTTGTCCGCATGCATCGCGGCCAAGATGGGTGATCGTTATTCCTCACTGCAGTAGCAACCGTCGACGGTGTTGGACCGGATCCACGTTCCGAACCGGTTGACCCTGGTGTAGACGCCGGGGTAGTTGGGTTTCGCGCAGCCCTCGCCCCACGACACGATGCCCGCGATCTGATGGATGTTGTCTGCGCTGTCTTCCTTCATCACGTGCAGCGGGCCGCCGGAGTCACCCTGGCACGAGTCCTTCTTGCCCTCCGCGTAGCCGGCGCACAACATATTGTCTGTGATGCGCGTCGGTCCGTAGCCCGTCTTCCGGCACTCGGCGTTCGACATGATGGGCACAGTGACTTCCTGCAGGTTTGTCGAGATGGCTCCGTTCTCCGAGGTGGCGCCCCAGCCTGTGACGATGCCCTACGGTGAACAGAGACGGAGGTGAGTATGAGTAGTCGACCACGAGTCCGATGACTCCGCCGCAGCCACTTACGTTACTGCCGGTAAAGGGCTTCTTGGGAGTTGGTAGGCACACCGGGCGCAGCTTGCCGACGATTGACATCGCGGTGGCTAGCCGTAAGATGGCGATATCGCTATTGTAGTTGTTCGAATTGTACCCTGCGTGTTCGATAACGCGCTGCACCTTCGAAACGACCGTCATCGATTCGCTCGTCGAGAGCCGATCATGCTCCATCAGCACGACGCTGATTTTGTTCGCGTTGAACCCATGCACGCAGTGTGCCGCTGTCAGGACGTGCCGGTCGCTGATCAGCGACCCTCCGCAGTAGAACGTGCCGGAGTACTGGAGCATCGCCATCCACGGGTACTGGTTGACCATCGTTTCCTGGCCGCCGACGATGCGCATCAGGCTGTTCGTCCGGCCGCATTCTGTGAATTGGGAGGCGGTTAGGTCGAATTGGGAATCTTGGATCGGAAGTGGAGCTATCTCTGTTCGAAGCACTCACTGCACATGGGACAGGATTCGGGAGCGGTAAGATTGGCCGGAGCTGGTGTCGTCGTGCTGCCTATTAGTGCAGCTAGCCACTCGATGAATGGGTTATTCTTCTCTGCTTGCACTAGTGGCGTGACGTCTTCTGCTTGCTTGTCGGCGCCAATCTACGGAGAGGAAAGAAACGGGCAACATACATTAACGAAAAAAAATGGTTTTTCTCTACGAAACAATTTTTAGATCTTGTGTGTCGGTAAGATGCATTTATAAGTATCATTAACCATCTAGCAGTCCCGGGATGAGGGCGATAAAACCCCACAAATTAAAACTAAATACCCTCCCGTCACAAAAGAAAAACAAACAAACATGTTTGCGAATCGTCACTTACAGCCGAAATTTGGTAGAGTAACCCTGAAAATGTTACTGAAAGTGAACTATTGTTTATAAAATCGAATCCCGGACTTTTCCCATGAACGATGGATTGATTCTCCACGTTAAAAGGGGAAAAAGTTTCGTTAGCCCTGAAAGACCGAATCGGTCGTTCGGCCAGAAAGAAAAGGAACATTTATTCGACACCACGTGGTCCAGATTCGAATAAATGAAAAGGTAAAAAAATATGTCTCTGTGTGGGATTTCTTTGTTCCGATTCTCCGATGTATTTTTAGATTCGATTATGCATCGCTATTGTGCCTTAGAAATTATACTTTTGTTTAAGTCAACCTAAATATACACAATTTCCTTTTTTAATATATTGATTTGCGTTTTCATGGCTATAATGTATGAATATACGGGAAATTTTTTGATTTTCATTGCTCTTATGCTCTCTGTGTTTTGCTCTTATCTTATCTCAATTGTTTTTTTTAAGTTAATGAATAATGCTATCATACTTTAAAATATGTAGCAAATAAAAATGCAAATATTTATGATGTATATATGTATGTATGTATGTTTGTGCCCGCATCTCGCGAAATCTAACGAATCGATTTGAACCAAACTTAGCACGAAGGTGGATTATATTACCGGATAAACCCTTTTTTTATATTTTGACATAAAAAATAGGTATAATAAAGTTTCAAAATATCCTTGTATATTGCAAATGTTAACGAGGAATCTAGTGATCCTTCAAAAACCTTTACTCTACAAAGAAATGACCAGATTTTTGCCGCAACAAAAATCGAGGCACCATTAAAGATGCGTTTTTTCACGTTTTAAATGTTGTTTGAAAAACGTAACACGAACAAGCATGTTAATTCATCAACAATTGTTTTTTGTATTTCTGAGCTTATAATATCAAAAAAAAATTAACTTTTTTGAGAAGCCTCTTTCTTAACTTCTACAATTGTATTCTTGAAATGCAACTATTTGTTTTACTTTCACAATGTTTGGGTTCGATTGGTGAACCTGTGGAGGTGTTCAGAGCTTTTTTTTAAGTTTTAAAATAATAATGGAAATATATCTCCCAACCGGAAGCTGTGGTAAACTTTGCCTTCATTTTTAAACCGTTTTACAATGCATAGTCAGCTTAGAACGTTATTCGCATCTACCGATCAGTGACAAAAATGTGTACGTCGTTTGAACAGCATTCGAGTCTCGCGATCAACAGTATACTTTCTTTAGTCTTGGAGCACGCTACACGCCGCCTCCGAAAACCTGTTAGTTGTTATTTCGGCCACATTGACAGCCGCAGCAAGGGATCCTTCCACTGCGCCCTGGTTGGACTCTTTGGAGTTTGTTGAACCCTCGATTCATTCTTTCGTTTTAGCACTCCTTCTCATCTTCTCACACATCGACACACGCACACACGGGCGAAAGATCACCGTGAAAACAAGTTGTCCGGGGAGTGTCGCGGGTGGACCCTTGAACCTGCGGAAACTTACTCGGCCAGTCGCGGCGGTGTCAGTGAGCAAGCACACGATCCCCAGCAGGAACGCCAGCCGTGTGCCGCTGCACTGCGCTGCATCGGAACGTGTCATTTGTGCCCTGGAGTCACTGGATTCGTGCTAACCTACGGTGCCACGACTTTCTTTTTACGTCCACTCCACGTCCGACTGCAGATTCTGGTCGTTCGCACTTCAGGTTTCAGGCCGCACCGCACGTCTTTTTTTAAACTTCGTATACCCAATTGAGCGCCACCGAATTGCCGAAAACCGGCCAAACTGTCGCCTGAGCTCGCCACTAACCCGTACAGCGCCCGGAGAGTAGTGCCCTGCTGTCAACCGCTACCGTATGCCGTGAGGTTCGCTCTAGTCGCGGCGCAAGATCGTGCACAACTAAACGCTACCGATCGGTTCTCGTCGCACGCGACCTGCGCACATATACTCAGAAGCGCGCGAGCCCTCCAAAGTAGCGGCAACAGCAGCAGATGGCCGGGCAAGGGGCAATCGACGCTAGATCGACGGGGAGCAGTCGCTACCTGCTGTGGTGCGACTTGGCCCAGAAAGATGCAGCTACCGTGGTCTTGAACTTGTCACATCCACCGTGGCGGTTAGCGGCTCGCCGTTTCCCGTTCCTAGATGATTGTTTGTTTGTTTGCCATTCTCATTCCATTCGCCATTCATTCGGGCTGCTCTTGGGCTTTCCTTTAGGAATCGATCGATAGCCTGCTATGCCTCTAGGGGATCGCGTTTCGAGTTGCGATCGGGATGCGTGAACTCACGCCGGCGACCGGTTCCATGGGGTGGGGAAAATTGTACCGCTAGCCGGTGCATAAATTATCGGCTTCCGTCTATCGCTTTTCGCGGATTAGGCTTAAACTTGTTCGGTTTCGCAATCACCGTGCGTCGGAATTGGCGCTCGGAAGAAAAATGAAGAGCAAACAATAAGTAGCCACAGCAGCACGGTGCAAATGTCGTGCAGTGCACAATTATTGTCTTTATCGTGTACCGTCCTCATTAGCGAACAAACATGATGCTGGCGTTTGTTTGGACATCCAGGAATGAGGCTGTTTGCAGTTTGGCTGTATGGTGAGTTCTTAACAATTTTTTTTTTACATCGCTTCATTCGATTCCACTCTTAGTTTTAAGATGTTTTTTTTTTTTGTGTAGAACATGGTTTTTTTCTGGAATGCCTTTTTCCAATTTTTTTGGCTTGTTCAATGGGTATACGTGTAACAGTGTAGACGAGTAATCATTCTAAAATCTACCAAAAGGAAAGACCAAGTAAGGCAAACTAACTAAACTAATCGTTCTAACATTCTCGAACAGTTGCTTTACATCCATGCTAGACAAATCAGTCAACAATGACTGATATCGTATTAAAAATGCAATATTCTTAGCGTGTACAAAATTTGGAAGGAGCGATTTATTTTTTTTTTTGAGCAGTTAATTATTTCCCAAAATGGAATTTCTTCACATCGGTATATCGGGCGGGTAAGGGTGTTTTGATGCATTCAGAGAAAGCGCAAGTGTCACCCTGTGAACGACGGTGTTAAAATTGAAAGTATATCCCAACGGGCGACATGGAATTGGCTTTCGGGACGGTGAAAAATAACAAAATTGTTTATTTAACCCGACATGATATGTGACTGCGTTGAAAACCGACACACACGCACACGAGGATACTTTCATCCTGTGCTCCACACACGCTTGCGCAGCCACTCGTTCATTCTGATACGCTTTCACCAGATTCAGCGAGCACGCGCTATTGTTCGCTCTTTTGTGCGAAGGTGCGACGCCGTCGGCTTAACGGTACGTGAACTGTCACCTGAAGGACGTGAGTGTGATCGCCACCAATAATGGAGGACGGCCTGATTGAGGTGCGGTGTGTGCGAGAACGAGAAAGACGCCACGCGGAGGAGGGTGTGGGGTGCTTTCTTTAATTATTTTTGTCAGCGCTTGCTCCATCGTCATCGTGCCCCGTTTATTTATTATCGGTCATTTTTAAGGCCCCACAAAGGTACCTCGTAAGTGCCCGCGAACACCTCTGCCCGGGGGAGGACTTTGGGGCTTTTCGGTGCTTTTTTTTTCTTATTTCCCCGCACTCGACCCGCTCAGGCCGCCCCCGCGAACGCACCGGTGTTGCTGTGTGTGCGATACGAGGCGGCTCGACGTTCGTATGCGCTCGCGCAGTCAAAACCATCGCCAGTGAGCGCCAGTGTCGCGTCGTGCGAGGATGCGGAAGTAGTGAGCGTCGCTGGATAACCTGCCTGTCCAATTTCGGACCTGATCGCCTGGTTCCTTCCTCTTTGCACACATCCAGACATAGAGGAACCAACAGCGGCAGCATGAAGCTGTTCCCGGTGGTGCTGTGTACTGTGGTGTTAGCGTACTGTCGACTGGTGATCACCGTGAGTATAGCTTCCACCGCCCAGGGTACAGATGGCCGGCATCGAGCACTCGGTAGTGAAACCGAATTTGTGTTTCTTTTTCCCGCTGTTCCCCTGGCAAGCACGAGGAGGAAGAGGAGCACAACCGCATCAATTATGACATCTACGTAACGCCGGTGATGTTGAGCCCGCTCAGTGACCACCGGCTGCGCGTCAAGAATCCCCTGCTCGCCTGGCTGTCCACGGTGCTGAACTACCGGCCTTCGACCCAGCCAGCCGATACACCGGTCAGCACGACGACGAAACCTGTGCCCCGCGAATGCACACAATGCTGTAAGTTTCTCTACAGTTCTTGGCGTGGCTCATACATGTACCGCCCTTGCTTTGCAGCTTGCGGTAGAGGAAAGACCAGCTCGCGGATTGTGGGCGGGGACGCGGCGGACGTGAAGGAGCATCCCTGGGCGGCGATGCTGCTCTACCGGGGCACGTTCTATTGCGGCGGTACGCTGATTAACGACCGCTACATCCTGACGGCGGCGCACTGCTTGCTCAGTGTCACGCCGTACCAGCTGCTGGCGAAGCTGTATGACGTCGATCGCACCGAGATGGTTACCCGGTCGATCGCGAAGCTGTACGGCCACGAGCGGTTCAGCCTGGACACGTTCAACAACGACATCGCGCTGGCGAAACTGCAGCAACCCGTCGAGGTCGGGGTCAGCTTCATCCCGGTGTGCCTGCCGGTACTGGGGCGTCTCTTCGCCGGTCACAACGGCACCGTGATCGGTTGGGGCAAGCTGGCCAACGGCAGTCTAGCCCAAGGGCTTCAGAAGGCTGTGGTGCCGATCATGACGAACGCCCAGTGCCGCAAGACCAACTACCGGGCGTCGCGCATCACGGACAACATGCTGTGTGCGGGCTATAGCGGGGGAGGAAAAGACGCGTGCCAGGTAGGACCGATAGGGAATCGACCAAACGCCACCTGATGGGCCGACTTCCCACACTTCCATTTTTTTTCTTCATTTCAGGGCGACAGTGGAGGTCCGTTGAGTGTGGGGGATAGCAATTTTCGCGAGATCGTCGGTATCGTGTCGTGGGGTGAGGGCTGCGCACGCCCCAACTTTCCCGGCGTCTACACTCGCATCACGCGCTATCTGGGCTGGATCAAGGCGAACACGAGAGACGCGTGCACCTGTGAACGAGCCATTGCGTAGGGTCGCGCTGGCGCCATCTAGCGGTGGCTAGCAACACAATTCACAATTAAAATAGAGAAGGAAGAGGAGCTAAGAGAGGGAGGGGGAGGGATGGGGGGTCTTTTTATGACTAGAATGGACAATAAATCACAACTGGTGCAAGTTGGAAAATGAAAATCCGAGTTACTATGCACACTGGAGCACTAAGCGGGATGGAAAACGGGCAACGGTTTGTAATTTACTGACCTTCGGGAAGGGCAACTCGTTACATTCAATTATCATAAACGAAGCAGAGTGAAAGAAAGAATGAGAGATGTACTGGGGTTCGCTTTGTTCGGGAAGTAGTGACTCGTTTAGAAAATTGGTCGTAAAGGGTTAATATCCGTAGCAACTTCCAGTAGAGTGGATTTGCAGTGCATGACATGGTTAGTAGTTTTGTCATGGTAGTAGTAGTTTTGTCATCTTTCATGTTTTAAAGTAAAACATGTACACTATTGATTTAAAAATTTAATTTCATTATCTTTTATTACTAAATTGTTTTATGATTTGATATCAATAACAATATTCCGCCCTGCTTCTAACGTCGGAATCAAATAGAAAAATATTTAATTTTCTAGTAACTAATAATAAAGTTATTTTTCTAATAATTTTTAACGCTCCATGAGTTGTACCTTTTGTTAAGTGATTTAATTTTCTTGTGGAAAAGAATTTTTTATGAAATAATTTTGTTTCGATCAAAATGGTAAGCAAGCCATCATGGCGAATTATCAGTGCGACACAAAAGCTCTGACATAAACATTCATCAATGGGAGATCGATCATATGAGCATGATTGGAAATGAATTAAACGTTCACTTTCAATTTATGGTCGTTTAGTTTTTAAAGTGAAATAATGCACGTAAACCATTGAAGTGATCATCTCACCTCATTGCGACGCATGTAAAGACGTGATGTAAAGTTCGGGCTTCGTGTGAAACACTTTTGGCTCGGTGTAGTGAGGCAGGACGGTGTTGACGATCGTGTGACTGATTACCATAACCTGATTAAACTGCCACCGTTCCATTCCGAAGTGTGCCACCGAGCCCCGAGCCGATGCTAATGACATTGATCAACGGCATTTGGCGGGTAGCCCGTGGTACGCTTGCGTCCAAGAAGAACCGTCCTCCCCAATTGCACTAGAAAGTACGGGAAGTCCGTTCAGAGAAAACATTAAACTGTGCACGGGGGTGGAGACGTTTCAAGTGTTCAAGTTCAAGCAACGGGATAATTCAGCGGGAAGAAATGCACCTTCCGCTTAGGCAAGCGAGCCTGGCGCCGGGCAGCAGTGAGAGGGAAATACCGTGGAGGGGCACGCACGACAAGGACGGGTGCACGTTCGCCACGGACTCGGAGAAATGGGAGAGAAAGTATTGAAAACGATGAACTGAAGACGATCCGTCGGCACCGTTGCGGCCAGAGCCGATGCGCGAGGACTTTTAGTTCAAGTTCAAATTCGTCCCGCAAATGGTGTCCGCTGCGTTGCTCCGTGTCTCGACCGTGTTGGTGGTGTTGATGGGCTGGCGTGCCTCCATGGCGCGGGGAGCGGCTGAGAATCTGACCGTGCCGGGTCGGGTCGCGTGGAACGATAGCCTTCTGATCGATCCGGATGGGTTCGTCGGGAAAGCGCCGCTGCTGAATGGTGGCGCGTGGACGTGGATAACCACCATCTTCGGCATGCCGATATTCAGCGTGTTTGCGTACCGGGCGGCTCCGCGCAACTGTCCACAATGCTGTGAGTGTGTAGCGTGCAAAGGTGTGCAGGGTGGGAGGAGTCAGAAGTGCTAATGGCGATCCCGTTGCCGATCCACAGCGTGCGGCGTGCAGAGCAACAACTCGAAGATCGTCGGCGGGCATGAGGCGGAGACGGGCGGCTACCCGTGGATGGCGGCGCTTTACTACAATAACCGCTTCATCTGCGGAGGCTCGCTGATCAACGACCGCTACGTCCTGACGGCGGCGCACTGCGTGTTCGGCAGCGATCGGTCGCGCTTCCGGGTGAAGTTCCTGCTGCACGATCGCACCGTGGCCAAGGAGGACTCCTTCGAGCGGAAGGTGTCCTACATCATGACCAACTGGTTCCTCAATGTGCTGCTCTTCATCACGAACGACGTCGCACTGCTGAAGCTGAGCGAACCGGTTCCGCTGGGAGAAACCATCGTACCGGTGTGTCTGCCACCAGAAGGCAACGCCTACGCCGGTTATGAGGTCAGGCCGGATTGGCAGGCAGCATTTCACAACAGTGTAAGGCACTGATCTTCCGGCATCTTCCGTTCGTTGCAGGGTATTGTGACGGGCTGGGGCAAGACGGGTGATGGTACGTTTCCGGTGCGGCTGCAGGAAGTGCACGTGCCGATCCTTGGCAACGCCGAGTGCCACAACCAAACGCAGTACTTCCGGTTCCAGATCAATGAGCGCATGATGTGCGCCGGCATTCCCGAGGGTGGTAAGGACTCCTGCCAGGGCGACAGTGGGGGACCGCTGCATGTGTTCGACCAGGATGCGAACCGCTTCGTGATCGCGGGCGTCGTCTCGTGGGGCTTCGGCTGTGCGCAACCCAAGTTTCCCGGCATTTACGCCCGGGTCAACCGGTTTATCTCGTGGATTAACTTCAACACCAGGGATGCGTGCACGTGCAATTAACGCTTAAGATCACTGCCATCACTTTACACAAGCAAATAAATTTCAACAAAAATAATGTACCTGAAACCACAGGTTGGCGAAGAACTACCTATCCAATTGTGTTCTAAAGGGACAAACCAGCAATCTTGCGCGTTCCTCGGCAGTTCGTTGACTGACGCCATCCACCCGGGAAGTTATTCAAATGACGAGGCAGCCCCACTTGGTCACACTTTGCTCGCGTCCATCTTGCGTGTCCATCGTTTGGGAAAGGTGAAAGCTCTCGCCGGAGGACTTCCGACGACGACATCTCTCATCCTCTCACCTTCACCCTTGCTCATCGATCCGATCCGCAGCGATCGTTCTGTCAACGAACGTACAATGTACATCCCACGGAGTTTGTCTTCTTACGAAGACGGAAGCAAGGTGGAAACCGGGTTTAACGAGGTGTTAAAAAATGACAAACTCACCCAGTTCGGCGCACCCGCATTCTGCCGACAGTTCCATTATCTTGAGTGCATATGTGTATGCGTGTGTGTTCTGCAAACAAATGCTGATGATTTATTTGCCCATCGATTGCTGTTTGGTTTTTACCTTCGTTTTTCAATTTTGTTGCTGTTGTAGATGGAGCATGGTAAAAACACGGAACATTTACATTACTCACCTCAGTGCTCGATAAGGTCGTGTTGTAAGGCCTAAGTGCAGAATTGGAGTTGACTGATCGGCTGAACTTGAACCCAGTTTGGTCTATGAGTTTGTCCGACAACCCGAATCTGGTTCAGTCCCCCTAAGTTCAGCAACCTTTTTTTTTATTTTCTGCGCCCTGAAACGAAGGAGGAGACGCAGAGATTAAATTCTTTAGAATGTAGTTGTATTACATCATATAAAGCATTGATTTATGCCTATTTTTCATGGAACAATAGAATATTATTATTATAAGAAAATACGAAAATTCTTTGAACTAATTTTAGTATTTCCTTTGATTGATAATACGCTGATACTGACATGTAAGATTCTTATGGTGCAGATTTGGTAACGGCGAATTTCAAAACTAACTTTCATTGGCAATGTTCTTCTCACCAGGAATTTTGAAGCCGATGTTAGAAGCTCAAAGCTTATTTTTTGTGCATGAATAATTATCACGAAAAAAAGGTCGAATAAACTAATGTATCATGCGTACAAAATTCTTTATCAATTATTTAGAAGGCTACCATAAACTGTAACTTTGGATGTTGAAAAAATGTTGATACGATGCTTCTAACGGATCGGCGCCATTTCATGCCTGTAATGATTATATTCCCATAATGGCGAAAGGTTAATGTTCAGATCGCGTGTTAGAAGCATTTTTGTTACATGTCATACACGATCCATCTCGGCATCTTTCTTGAGACCAAAACCGAGCTGATAAGTAATTACTCGTCAGGTTGGTCATGATCTACTGAACCAGTTCCAACGGCCCAGTTGCCGGCCGCTAAAGAAGCCCGGGCCAGGAATCTGTGGGTTGCCTCGTTAGCGTCCACTGTTCCAACACTATCCCCCGCAAGGATCGGCCGTCCTCGGTGTGGTGTTGCTTGAGGGGCTAGCTGACTCACCATCGGCTTGCTTGCAACACTCAGGCTCGTAAAAAACCTCCGGCATCCTTGAACTTCGCGTTCGAGCGCGCCTACGATCGCGATTCTACCAATGCGAGGCTTCGTTCGGTGGGAAGGCCGCGATATGGATGCGGTCTCAAGGTCCGCCCTGCTCTAAGCCGGGTTGAATGCCGCCACCATCTGCATTTCCTAATGTGAGAAATGCGCGTGAGCGACGTCGAAAGGGGCATCGCTACTGTTCAAGTTCAACGCGAGATCCAACCACCACAGAGATCGCTGCGACATGGGGGTTGACGCGGTTTCTGCTGCGCTGCCTGATTGTTTGCGTTGGTTTGGGCTGCACTTCCAAGGGCATGCGGCGTATTTGCGGCATGATCTTCACCCAGCGATGATCTCTTTGATTTAAATTTCAATAAAATGTTTTGTTACTGTAAGATGGAAAATGTATCATATGGAGACTTGAAGAAAAAATAACTGATTTATTGATGCAGTGAAATTATGTTTATGTATGTATTATTGTTTGAACTTTGTTTTAATTTCAAAAACTGAAAAATTGTCAATACATGCATACAGAGCCCTTAATCGTTTCGTGATAAGACAAGGCACCAGTTAAAGACAACAGGTGATAGACAAAACCGTGGCCGATCTAACCTTGCGCGTGAATGCCAGATGAAACGAATTGAATAACATTGTGCTGTTCACAAGTTCACTTCCACGGTTTCCACCGAGAAGCGATTGTGACATAAGCGAATGGAACTGATCAACGTTACATAGCGATGCGTTATGCTGCATTGCGGCTGATATACATCGTGCGATGTGTAGCAAGGGCAAACGAGACCTTGCCCAACGCTTGTGTAATCGAGCCCGACCCGTGGGCGATCGATTCGTTGTTTTAAGAGAGTGATCGAGCCCCGAGTCCCGAGGCTGCTGGTAAAAGATAGGTCAGGGTCACGGCTAGGCAAGGTTTTGAATTGCTTGGCTAGCGGGATTGTGCAACCGGCTCGAGCGGAGAACTCATCGTTACGAAACTCGCAGCCACGATACGATGGTTCGTACGGACGACATTGAACCAACGATTGTGACTGCAGTAGAAGATTACCGATCAGTAGGGGAAATTCCCGGCGCTCCGAGCAGAACAGAAGAAAACTTGTCTGCCAGGAAGTATCCAATAACAAACTTCCTAGTGAATCACGATCACTGGTCGCATGTATCAGAATTTGGCAAGGGTAAACGGTTGAGGAAGTATATGTTGTTCCAGTTGATTATGAGTCAGCTCAAACCGATCTCAAGAAGCAAAATGTCAACAGACAAAATATGTAGTAGAGATCATGACGAAGGTCAGCCAGCGGTATCTCTGCGCCGTGCCATTTACTATTAGGAGGCGTTTAAAACGCAAAACAGCAATTAAAAATCTTCTCCATGAACCGTGGCCTTCGAGGTCTGAATCCTTCGTGGAAAGCGATCACCGGTTCGATATGATAAGCGCGTGCCCTTTGATGATCATGGCGGCGCGGGCCAAAGGAAAAAGCATCCGAGGTCCCCCGGGTGCACCGATGCACATTCGTAGCATTCGTGATTTGCATGCCAAAAGGGCTTTCCTGGCCTCTAGCTGGCATCCTACCGCCCTGCCATATGCTTTCCTCACGGTCGCGCGAGCGAGCGAACTCGATTCCGGAGACGGAAAATAAACAAACAAACGAATCGGCGAACGCATGCGTCTGCCGCGCTGCTGATGGCGATGACGATCATGAATGACGGTTAGTGCAGCCAAATTTACTCTCCATTGTCACCAGCACGCACCAATACTGCAATGCCACCGCGCGGAGGTTGCCCAGGGGAGATTGCTCTCTGTGTTCCATTCCTCTTATCCGCCTCCCCCCCCCCCCCCTCATTCCTTCTCCCCCTTCAGCCGTCTCTTTCACACTGTCGCCCTTGTACCATCGATCGACGGTGTTATCGGGGCGCGCGCGCTCGATGCAAGCGCAAACACCAACACCAAGGCACGGGCAAGGAAGCGGCGGACTGGGCGCGATGTGTGTTAGTAGAACCAAGGGCAACCGCTGCCGGGGAGATGCCGTCCCAGGTACTCTCACTTTCCGCCTGGCACTATGAGGTAATTGTCCACCGTAATCATCACTAGCGCCGCGGTTATGTGTCGTGCCGCGTAGAAGCGCGTAGATCACTGACACTGGCGCAGGTGAAAATGGCTTCAATGTGACCATTGTGCTGCCAGTGTGTTGGTACAGCCACAAGCCCCAAGCACGGTACACGTGCGGGGGGGAACCCGCAGCGGGCCCGCAAAAGACGCATCCGTGTGCCCGTATGTCGCTTTTTGGCACGAAGACGCCGCGAGATCGGGTCGCGCGAGACCAAACGGCAGCTGCCGAGTAGCAGGGATACGGAAGGGAACCTGACGGCAATCCGCCGCCGTTGTGCCAGACAAAGGGGGAACTGTCGCACACCACGGCGCGTTGACACGGTGAGTTCGATCACTCGCGTCGGAGCGCGCTGACGTACCGTCCAAGGTAGTCCCGCGTCATCATTGTCACGGCACGACAGCTGAACCGCGTGAACCTTCTGGGACGTGCATCGGAAGCGGGTCGAGTGCGTATAAAAGCTACACCGATAGCCACCGTCAGCCACAGAACAGCGCCACCAGCGTTCCAGCGAGATTCGGCTCGTGTTTTCAGCGTTCTCGGCGCATCTCGGGTTTCGTCACCTATCCGGCCGTGCAAGTCTCCTCACATTTAGTTTCGCCCCAGTTTACCCCATCAGCATGATCATGAATCGATCCTCGTCCGTGCACCTGATGGCGCTATGGCTGCTGATGCTTGCGGTCCTGGCCGGCCAGCTGCTGGCCGCTCCTGCCAACAACTCCAGTGGATCCTGTGACTGTGGTGAGTTCGAAGGGGCCTACGAGGCCTGGTCCTTAAAAGTGCGTAACAGAGTCGCATCTTCACCTGGTGCGCAGTGGATATTATCGTCGACGAAAGTGAAAGGTTAAGTTTAACAATGTAAACAACAGCCAACGGTGCAAACATACACACACGCAAAGTGCACACGGGTGGTTGGTCCCTCCCAACAGCGACGGGGCAAAGAAAAGTGCAACGATGCATTATGCAGGACATCACGCAGGAGTGCACCGTGATGGGCGCAGCCAAACCTCAGCACAACCAACGGATTGCATAAGAAAACTCTGCAATCATGCGGTCGGGGGGGAAAGTGCATCGTAAGCGGAAAGTAGCGAAACATCAACAGCATAAGCGAAAATTAACGACCGTCAAGTTTCACTTTCGTTCACCAAAACAAATCGCGGCGTGCTGCGCGGAAACCACCGGGCGGAAAGATCTCCCTCAAATCCCGCTTCGATCCCCGGTGGCGGGGAGTTGAGGCAACAAACATTCTGGCCGTTCCTCCACCGATCGGCTCCACTCGCCTGTGCGACCGTGCGATTTGACGTTTTGGTTGGTCTGTATTTTGCATTTGTGAAAATCTAAATCCAGGTGAGGGAGCCCTGGTGGAATGAAGAGGTGTTTGTGTGTGTGTGTGTGCTTTGGCCATCAAATGAGGCCAGCGGCAAAAATTGGGTTAAACGTACGCGTACGCGGAACATCGGCCGAGCCTATCCGATCGTGCATTAATGCTTGCAGTGTGTACCGATGGCTGCAGCTGTGTGTATAGGGCTCTGCGGTGCCGTACCGCGCCGTACGGACATCTTGGTTGCATTTTTTGTTTTCGCAACATGTGCGAATGCTGGAGCCCCACCAGCATGGGCGCGCACGCCAATGTCATCCGTGCGAAAAGAGGACGACACCTGTCACGCCATGCTGCACGAACTGTGTCGGTGTATCGGTGATCGCGTCGACGCGATCGGTTGGTCTTGCGATGCGATGTTGCCAGTAGTGATCGGTTACACCGTCTTCCAGGAGAGATGGTCCTCGACGGGATTCGTATAGCTCCGATGGTACAGTGTTTCACTCTCACCGGGTGCGTCGTAGGATCGAACCCTGCTGAATAGATCCTGACCCAATGGTTCTTCCTTTAGGCTTTAGTCGGAAGGCGTCTGCCTAGATGCGCTTCTTGGAGGCTTTTTCATCGAGATGACTGAAATTTAAACGCCTAATCTATCCACAATTTCGTCAAAAACTTTCAATTCAATGAGCCTTCTCCGATCTTTCTCTTCCGATTGTGTAGTTTGCGGAGTTGGCGGACGCACGAACCGGATCGTCGGCGGCAGTGAAACGAACGCGCACCAGTTCCCGTGGCTCGTCGGACTCTTCCGGCAGGGCAAGCTGTACTGTGGGGCTTCCGTCGTTTCGCGCAACTATCTGATCACGGCTGCCCACTGCGTGAACTCATTCGAACCGAGCGAGATCAGGGTGCGTATAGGCAGCGCGCCACAGCGGTCGTGGCGAAGATTCTGCAGGAATTACTGAATTGACCCGTTCCCTTTTTATACCCGCAGGTTTACCTGGGCGGTCATAACATTGCGAAGGACTATACCGAGCTGCGCCGCGTGAAAACCATCATCGACCATGAGGACTTTGACATCTTCACCTTTAACAATGACATCGCCTTGCTAGAGCTGGACAAACCGCTGCGCTATGGTCCGACGATCCAGCCCGCGTGTCTACCGGACGGAAGTAAATGGAAGCCCTGGGACACCCGCCGATCTCGTCTCACGTACTAATGGTTTTCGTGTCTCCCCGTTTGATTTCTTCGCGCAGATGTGATGGACTTCACCGGTACGATGGGAGTGGTGGCGGGATGGGGCCGGATCGAGGAGAAGCGCGCCCCGTCCAAGACGTTGCGCTCGGTCGAGGTGCCCATCTGGTCGCAGCAGCAGTGCCTGGAAGCTGGCTACGGCAGCAAGAAGATCTCGGCTAACATGATGTGCGCCGGGTACCACGACGGCCAGAAGGACGCCTGCCAGGGCGACAGCGGCGGTCCGATGCACAAGATGGGCCAATTCGGCAGCATGGAGGTGATCGGGGTCGTCTCGTGGGGCCGCGGGTGCGCCCGCCCCAACCTGCCCGGCATCTATACGCGCATCGTCAACTATCTGCCGTGGATTCACGCTAAGCTTGCCAGCGAGTGTCTGTGCCCGCCGAAGAACGCCGCGCGAAGGATCTAGAAGGGTGCCAGGCACTTTCGTGTGAACCCGTTCCGCACAAGGGCGGTTTTCGCTGTTGATAATTTATTCGTTTTCTAGTCACAAGAAACCATAGCACGTAGGAGCTATACAGCCAACAACGAGAAGAGAGAAGAAAAAAATCTACCATTACTATTAGCGTGTAAGTTTTGGGTGCATTTGTTAGAGTTTAAAAAATAAATCTGCTGCTCCACTGGCTTTGTTGAATTTAAAGTAAGAGCTAGTTCGTTGATTGTCTTCACTTGGCACCACGTCCAGAGTCCAGGGCGTGAACAATTGCCATCTTTGCTCACCGCACACCGGTTCCGCAAGCTGGCTTGCGAAATTGACAGCTTCCTGACAGTTCGCCTTTGCATACTCATCCACTCGCCTTCGAACACACACTGGCGGCAGATCGATCGCGTGAGTCGCCGAAACTGACGGGTGTCGGTAGGGTTTGCCAATTCCGATCAATACCTGACCGTCGTGGTCGTCGTCGTCGTCGGGAGCCGTACGATCGTGCGGGCTGCAGTAGAAAGTGGCATCTCCCAACAAGCAGCAGCAGCAGGAGGTGCTGACCGGCTCAGATGGTGGTGGGTGACGAACGGGTATGGTCGGTGAACCACCACCACCACCGGCCGAGGGAAAACCAAAAGAGGTGAGTCTGCCAGTATAGCAGCTGCGAGAGGAAATGAAAGTGAATCTCCAGCAGACGCGACCGCGCGCGGTTTGACTCTCGCCGCTCGGACTCCTATTCAAGCAATCTATTTTAACACCCTCTCTCTCTCTCTCTGTCTCTTTCCTACCCCTTCCTTTGACCGTATATATATCCCTTTCACTTGTCTCTCCGGTTTCGATCGCTGTGATAAGATTCTCTTTCACTTAGAGGCACGTTGGGGCTCTTACGCTCGCGATCGACGATCGTCCTCTGGCGGGTGGAAAATGAAAGTGATCACTTTCGGTGGCCACATCTTCCGCCAGTGCAGCGTAAGAAGCCACACTGTCAAGGCCACCCGAGCAGGAGTCTGGACGGAACTGGACACGGGACTGCGGGACTCTTCGTGGTGCTCAGTGATGCGAGCGGACCTCATTGTGCACTTAAAAGATCGTGCTTCAGAACGGCTTGTTTCGTGTGGCTTATCCAGCCTGCGGTCCATATATTGTGAGTGTTCGGAGACGATGGCAATATGCGCGACGGAGTTGATTTGCAACGGTGATTGGATAACTCGGCGAACGATTGATCAACTGCGGAGGTGGGCAGCAATCTTACGTACCTTTGCTGCAGTGCATAACATAATCGCAGAGGTTTTGCAGACTCAAACCAGTGGGACCATGTAATTAAGTTCGATCCGTCGTTCGATTCGATTCACTAGCACTGCTTGTGGTTGGTTACCACCCCCTTATGCGTTCGTGTGGTGGATGTGGTGCATTCCGCGCAATATCAATGCGCCACGATTGTCGCGTAGCCAATTAGCTTGGGGGGCATAAACACATTTACATAACCTTTTCAGGGGTGGTCGCGGCTTCCGCGACGGTGACGAATCGCGTCCCAGTGTAGTCGGCGCGCGTTTTCCACGTACCAAAATGCGCCGTTTGTGAAATCGCGAAATTTCACCAAGCCCGCTCCCAGCACCACCGCGGACCGTTCCCCGGGAGCTAACTGTCCATGCATTGGGGGGAGGAAGAGGAGGGCTAGGGTTACGCGGTTCTGGGAGTGCAGCAATCTCAAGTGCTCAATTCTGTGCCACCGGGAGGCCCTGGATCCCGACACCACAGTTGGCTGCGTGTTGGCAACACACCACAAGTTTCGGTCCGACTGTTACCTGTACTCCCAGCGTGGCGCGTGTCCGGGTTTGAATCATTTCACTTTCATCCGTCGTCGTGATAGTGCGCTGCTGCTGTTTTGCGGGAAGGTTGGTCCAGAAGATTGGTGTGTTCGAGGTCGGGCTCGGTGGTCCAGAAGCAGTGTCCGTTCGGCAGTTCGGTGAATGGTGTGCGATTGGCCTCGATCTTTCGCTGGCGCTACTGGCAACGAATGATCCGTTAAATGGATTTCCACACGGAGGGTGATAAACTTTCTTTATAATTTTAATAAACACCATCTGGCACCGAAGCACTGCGGATGCGCAGGAGACGGGGAGTTCGCGATGGTGAAGTGTTTTTTTTTCTCCCCCCATCTTCGTTTGTTTCGCTCGGGCGAGAAACATGTGTGAGGCCAAAGTGTGTCAAAACCCAAAATTATCTAAATTTGCAAATGAAGTGGACTGTGATACTGTGGGCAGAAAGCCGTTGGCTTATATGTGGTTAATGTTCCTAGTGAGCGGCGAAGGGTTCCAGTTTTCGGGAATCAAGACGACTGTAGGCAGGAGAAGCCAAAACTTTGGTCACAACAAAACAGAGTAAAATGGAATACAAATACGCCAACGAGTGCTCGGAATCCTTGATTGCGGGGGAGTGGAGAAGCGGATGGGTTATCGGTTACGTGAGGGGAGGCCTTTCACCACCGATGATTCATTCGGGGAGCTTACACCGACTCCTACGAACTGAACTGCATCGCGGCCCTGAGAACAGGAAAGTGTTAAACGATTTATGACACCCAATGCGATTGATATTTTCCCTGGCTTCAGGGAGACCTGAATCTTTAGTCTGGACGCCTAGGATATTTCACAACATCGCTGCCTCAGTTTTATCGTTTTATGGGACGAAACACACAGTATTTCCAAAAAGTGAGAAATTTTTTCCCGACCTTTCCGTGACGGTGCAACATCTTCCGAAGACCCCCTTAAACCTGTTACAGTGCGAATGCATTGCATCCGAGAGCGATGAACTTTTCTTAAACCAACACACAAACATACCTCATACCTCACACTTGCACACTGCCACACATGCCCGCTTTCCCGCAGCAGTGGGTTTAAAAGTCAGATCATTTGTTCGCGGTGGATAAGCGGAAAAGCCTTTCACTGTGGTGCACTTTGCTAGCGGATGTGGCCATTTAAAGGCGAACGGCAAACGCGCGTCTACATAGACCAATTTTCTCCGCGGAACGCTGATGTCGCCGGCTGCCATACTGATACCGACGAGTGTTGCTAACGGTTACCCCTCCATTACGACTGTTCACCACTCCTGCCGTTGCAGTCTCGTCCGGGTCCAGGGGCAATCAGGGTTTAGGACGCCCTGCGCAGTCACGTCAGCGCCATTTATCCCGCGATGTTTATCCGAAAACGAGTCACGAAGCTTGGGGCGATGATAAAAACAAATGGAAAAGCTTGCTGGACCTCAGGTTCGCGGGTCCGGCAGATAAGACAGGCCAATGGATGCATGCGTCGAGCGCATTAACTCCTATTGCTTGTACAGGCCAGCCTTGAATGGGCCGGGCGTTCGGGTTGTAAAGGGATTCCTTTCGTTATATCATAGTTTGAGGTTAACGGGGAGCAGTATGAAGCTTGCTTCATCGCCCTTTCCTTCTCCACCAACGCAAGTGTATCTTTATTCCTCACCAGCTCGGCGAAAGATAGTAACTCCTGTGGACCGTCCGGTGCGCGGCAAACACTAGGGGTGAAAACATTCCAGCTAGCGATCCGTGCGTGCGCCACAGCAGCGAAGACGGCCGAAGACGGACACCTAAAACGCGGTGAACGGGTGGATGAAAGTGGAAAAGAAGAAAACAGCCCCGTCCGACGGACATCCACGGTAGATTCGGCCGCCTGGTGGGCTGGCTCGCGGCTGTGACGTCCCTCCGAACGCGCGAAACACGCCCGGGGAAGGCGGACACGGACACGGCCGACACGGACCGAGCTGATGTTAAATAATGTTGTCCGAGCCGCCGTGCTTTGCCCGAGAGCAGAAAGAAAGTGAAATGAGATTATGAGTCGTGTAAACATCGGTCCAGCGTGCGAGTGAAACCTGGAGGAGTGAGAGAAAAAAAAACGGTTAAAATAAAAGCATACGCGTACATTTCAAAGTCGCAAATCAAACGATCTGCCTGGGTGTGTTGTTTAAGAGCAGAAGAAACGAACAAACAAAAACAAGGCAAAGAAACTAAGTAACAAACATTGCAAAGGGATACAAATTGCCTCTAGAAACAAAACAACAGGCTACGAAAAGCCATACGTTGGTTGCGTGAAGTGGTGAAAACTTTGGCAGAACATTTCCACGGCGCTTGTCGATCAATGAATCCTGGACAAATGACGACGGTCAAAATGATCATATCCTCTGCGCTCTTGGTGACCCTCGCGGGAACTATCGGCGCCGCGGTGGAAGGCCGCGCTGGACGAAACTGGAACGACACGGAGCTCATCACCCGGAATGGACGGTTCCTGTTCGACACACTGTTCGGCTTAAATTCGGCGGCCTTCTCGCTGGACGATGACGACGACTTGACCAACAACCAGGTGAAAAGTTGTGACTGTGGTAAGTGTGTGCTGCTGATCAGCTGATCGTTTCTTCGCGTTTCGTTGGTGGTGCGAGGCTTGTTGCATACCTGTCGGGCGCAAGGCGACGCGCGAGGGCGATGTGAAGCTAAGTCCGAAATCGCTCGTCGTTTCAGAATGTGGCGCTGCGAACCAGGAAATACGGATTGTCGGAGGTCGACCCACCGGCGTTAACCAGTACCCATGGCTGGCGCGGTTGGTGTACGATGGGCAGTTCCACTGCGGAGCGTCCCTTCTGACGCGGGACTACGTGTTGACGGCGGCACATTGCGTGCGAAGGTAAGCTTCGGATGGCACAGGCACGGGAATGGTTTGTGTTGCGAAACAAAGTTTGATCCTTCCCTTCACTTTGCAGGCTGAAGCGCAACAAGATCCGAGTGATCCTGGGCGACTACGATCAATTTGTGGCTAGCGAAACGCCCGCCATCATGCGCGCGGTCACGGCCATCATCCGGCATCGGAACTTCGACCAGAACTCGTACAACCACGACATTGCGCTGTTGAAGCTCCGCAAACCGGTGGAATTCACCAAAACCATCCGGCCCGTCTGTCTGCCCAAGGAACGAAGCGAACCGGCCGGCCAGCTAGGAACGGTTGTGGGCTGGGGCCGAACATCGGAGGGTGGCACACTGCCGGCACTGGTGCAACACGTGGACGTTCCGATCCTGACGCTCGACCAGTGCCGCAGCATGAAGTACCGTGCGTCCCGCATCACCTCGAACATGGTAAGTATCGCAAGAGCATAAGGGAGATTCCGGTACGGACTACAATCCCGTGTTCTTTGATTTCAGCTGTGCGCAGGCAAGGGCAAACAGGACTCCTGTCAAGGTGATTCCGGCGGGCCACTGCTGGTGCGGAACGGTGACAAGCACGAAATTGTTGGAATTGTCTCATGGGGCGTGGGCTGCGGACGGGCGGGCTATCCCGGCGTGTACACGCGCGTTGTCCGCTACCTTCCCTGGCTGCGGGCGAACCTGGACGACACCTGCCTCTGCTCGAAGTGATATTAGAAACGGCGACATAGTTGAAGTTGTAAATAAAACCCGAATACAACCACCACTGCGATACGATCGGGTCGAGAGTTTTCCTTGAGGGCCAGGTTGGAATGAGGGCAACAGTTGCATTGCGAGTAGGAGGAATGCAACACTGAGGTATATTGTTATATTTCGGGCAACGCATCTACATCGTGGAGGTTAAAGTCCCCCGTCCGACAGAGAATCATTGTAACAACCTAAACAAACGGAAGACGTTCCGCATCGCATGCCGCTCTGGAATGTGTTTTGTTAAAAGTGGGACAAAGATTCAATGCGCGGCACGGCTGTAAAACAAAGCAACGATCAGCAGAAATGGGAGCAGAAATGGTGTGAAACTGCGTAATCGAATCGCGACTAGTAGAGCTGGAAAGAAATTTTTCTCACGTATGGCACGTCAGCACGACGCAGGGAACGTACATCGTAGCACCGAACGATCGCTAAAAGCACATTATCGCACATAAAACACCATAATTGAAACATTGTCCCGCCGCGTTCGAGACACGATGCGAGTGAATGGCGGCGAACAGCTTCCGCCTGAGAGGAGGGAGGTGATGTATGTTTTGTACGATCGTTGGTTTGTGCTTTCGCCAATCCGCTCTGGGAACATTACCCACCTTTCTTCCCGCTTTTCCTCAACTCAGAAACGAACTGCAACTGGGAACGTGGGCTTTTTGTGGGTCTGATTTACTCGTTCTTTTGGTGCCCCATTTCGGAAATGGTTCCAACACGTTTGGCTTTGCGAGTGTTTATTAATAGACATTTATCACCGAAATTATCTGGTAAGTTCTCATCCCGCATGGTTATCATGCTCTTCCATCTTTTCACTGATGAACGTGGCTAATGTGAACGATGCTTAGATTGAGCTTTTTATCGACTATTGTGCAATAATTGTGTATCATTAGGAACTATAAATTAAAAAATGTTTCTGACCTCTGGCGAGTGAAATTTTGAAGAAACGAGCTAGAGGGATGAGAAACGGCTAACTTTGTGTACGTGATTTAATTTTAACACCATGAAGTAGTTGTGTTTGTATCACATTGTTGTCACATGTTTAATGTTGCATGTCTATTTCATGTTTACAGTAACTTTGTAATAGTAACTTTGTTACAGTAATTAAACAATTTGAGTTTTTTTTCTTTATTGTACTGGGTATTATTTCAATTGAACCGTAAACCAACTTTACCAATCAATCAATTAATTTAATATGCAATTAATTATGATCACCATAGTAAGGTATCATCAATGATCAGTGAATGAATAAAATGACAATTTTGATCATAAGAATTATTATAGCTGTGCCTTTAATTCATTTAAACCCATTGAAACCTCAGTTCTTTTGGGAGTGGAGAACATCGCTTGCCGTGCGGAGACACATGGCTTCAAAAGCTTTCTCTAGAATTCGTTCCCTCTGTGTGCAGGTTGTCACCGAAATGGATACCAACAGAACAGAACGACGAACGCCTCTCCTTTATGCTCGTGGAAAGTGTTGCGCATTTGTTTATCTTTTCTTTCTCATCCAGTGTAATCCTCTTGTTGATTGCTTGCCAGCGCCTTTTGTATGCCTTCCACCATGTTCGTTTGACCGCGCAGGGCACGGCTTAGAGCGCCGGAAGAGTGGTAATGGGCGTCCGCAGCTACATATATGTGTTTGCGCCGCAGCGATCTTCCCGAAGGTGGGTTGAACGCTTCGCCGTTCTCCGAAGACGAACCTGTCGAATGGTTGCCGCGACGATCGAGAAGATCAGGTGTGTCCAACCCAACGGTCACCACGGAGGTCCATTCACACACTCGGGCCGCGTAACACTAATCGAGTTTTCCTTCGCGGGATTTCCTTCTCCCTCCGTTGAGAACGGCCCATCGATGTAGTTTTCTGTCGCCCCAGTTCGCCGTCGCAGCCGCCGGTTGGCCACATCTGGCGTGGAAGGCTGGATGGGAAGGATGAAGATGATGGTAAATACAAAAAAAAGAAGCGAGCAAGCAAGCAAGTGCCGGAGAAAGCCAACTCGCGATGCGTGCGAAGCTCACCCAAAAAGCACAGCCCGAAGACGAAAGCACACTCAGTTCAGTCACTGACCGCCAGCGAAGCGGACGTCTCCGAGGGAAGCGCACCATCAGCGACGATCTTGCCAGCAGCCAGAGCCATCGGTGCTGCCAGCGCACTGGAGTGTAAAGGTTGAGGTGAAGTTCAAGGCACCGTAAGGGGCTCGAGTCGAGCCAGTCGCATCCGTGACCGTCACGGGCAACCAAGTGCGTCTTGTGCTGTGCTGTGAATCTCCTACGTGAAGTCGCGTATCCATCAGTATACCACCAGCTCCGGCTGATGAACTGATGCCTCCTGCCAGAAGCCAGCCGGGCGATTCGCGATACACTTATTAACCGGAGCAGTTGGAACATAATTCGACGAATGCACGTAATTTTCTCCGGGAGTGGAATGCGTGAGTGTGAATAAAAATGTGCAACTTTAACGTGTCGGTGGTAAATTCGGTACGTGTGCAGCTCTGAAGTGCGCACAAGTGGGGAGCTGACGCGAACCAGCAGATCAAAAAGGGGGAAAGAATTAAGTGATTTTCGGCAGCGAGTGGAGAAAATTGACGTGAGAAACAACGCGGAAAACAGAACAGCTCCGCAGAAAAAGATAGTGATTCGCCCGAGCCAGCGAGAACTAGACAAATTGCCGCTGAAACCAAATGCAGATCAGCTTGAAAGCGGGCAATTTCGCGCGGAACGCAATGAATTCACACAGCAGGGTGTTGGTCGGCATGCTGTTGTCTGCCGTGGTGCTGCTAGGGTTACTGCCCGGCGAGGTCGCTGGGAAACTGCAGGCCACCGGGAAGTACGACGTGCTGGCGACACCCAACAAGAACACGGACGAACGGAGCATCGTCGACAATATGAAGATGCTGTTCGGAGCAGGAAATAATCGAGCGCCCGCGCACGACACTCCCGCCAGCGCCTGCAGTTGTAGTAAGTATCGGCATTCCAATAAGCGGATTTGTAAAAGTATTCGCATCGCATTTAGTTAAGGAAAATCGTCTATCTGTTAATGACAATTGAATGAAGATGAAGTTGTGCATTACATAAGCTGTTGAAATTTTGACCTTATCATAGACTGTCCGAATGGAGTACTGACAATTCGCATTTTGTAATTGTGTGCAAATCTTTTTTTACTGTATTTTCCATCCTAGATCCTCGCTTATTTTTAGAACTCACGATCTTACAGGAGTTCTCAACCTAGTTTTCTCCAGATTTCTTAGTTTCTCTCATGACTTAGAGAATCAATATAAATCTATTTCAATTGAACTATGTGGTTGAAAGATAAGGTTTAATATCATAGTTTTGAGCCTTCAAGTTAAAAGATAGTAAATAATTTTGAATAAAAAAATATGTGCACAATAATGAGACGGTCACCTACAATAACTTGCGAAACAATGTAACCATTTAAAGTTGAAAGTAAATCATAATTTTAAATTCATCCGGTACAAGGGTGATAAGGATAAATCAAGTAGGAAACAACTTTGTCGTAAATCGTATTGAATTAAAACCTCGTTTAAAGCCGACATTTATTCCGATCGGTTGGACGGAGTAAAACAAACAAGTCCAACGATTAATGATATCAAATAGACGCACACTTAATATGCCTCACACCTATAACCGATTGGCTCTTTGACATTCTCCCAATGGCTTTGCATTTCGGATTTGCTAATGAAATGTGCATACAATGTCTGGACCTTTTGGGTTGAAGAAATTTATTCGCCGTCAGTTCGGCCCCCTCGAAGTGATCTCAATATTTTGATTTCTCCCCGCGCAACGCAGAAAAAAGAAACAATACGAAGCACCAAATGTGGTCGTTGATATTTACACCTCGGCCGGGGGTGCAAAGCCGTCCGATGAGAGGCAAACAAAAGTCGATAAACGAAAAGGAACATGTGGAAAAAAGACTCGACATCCTACACGGATGCAAATTTCCGGTTCCTGCTGGAGGTACAGGAACACGCGGGAAGCGAAAGTCAGGTGACGGGAGGGACGGAAGGATTTCCAAGATACGCGCAGATCCTGAAGCTGCAAGGCGCAAACGTATATGCTGATGAGCGCGGAGGGGATTATCTTTACTGGTCGACAATTCCGGGTGGTTTGCCGCTCGAGGTCGACGAACGTGGGGAATTTTAACGACTCAGAGCCGCCCCCAAACTTGACCCAATCGAGAGCACCGAGACGAGGCGGCTACGTGGCTTCGCTGTTCGTATTAAATGTGTATCCTGGAGATGGTAAGAGCAAAAACTGAGACGGATTGGTTGTTTATGTCAATGTCAAACGAAACGTGTTGAAACTGTTTAAAATAAAAACTCGATAAATACGATGAACTCGAAGAAATATTTAGATTAATAGAAAGATATATTCAAGAAAAACATCTACTACATTGTAGTCACAAAAGAATGTGAGATTCTTGAGCCTCCTGAACCAAAGGGTGCAGCCCTCCTTCTCGACGCATTTTTCAATTTAAATTGTTTGCAACATTTTGTCAAAACAGAATGGGAGATGGTATTGGGTCTTCATTTCTACAATTTTACCATCCACGCACAGATTGTCATTGCTTTACGCATTTCTCGAAACAGTATTGGGGACGAACTTACTTGAAAATACTTTTTAGACAATGAAGAAACCAACAATGATATTGTTTCATTATTTTAATTTCTTCGCTACAAAAACGCTACTTTTACACGAAAATCTGTCCCTTAGTTAGATGATTAGGGAAAGACAAACTCTCGTCTTAAAAAAGGATCATGCACGCAGATAACCTATTTTTTTTTTTTTAAAGTTGTATACATAGCATTCGAACGTTAGTGAAATTCCTCACATTAACCGCAGCGTAGTTTCTTTTCAAAATTCGGTGGCCGAGCAAAAATCGAACAAGCGGAAAACCCCAATCCAAACGACGAGGCCAAAGTGAAACCTATTGATCTCCTTCGATGCCCTTGCCATGTGTGATGGTAATTATAAGTTGCTCAAATGTAGGCACATTCGGGCCCTGTGTTTTCGTATGCTCCTCGATTGATTGAGGCTTGGATTTTTTTGTACCTCCCACACACCTCCACAACATCACCCAATTCCTCACTCGTGCCTTTGCGCCGGGCTGGAAGTTTCGGTTGCAGCCCGGAAAGGTTAATTCACGGCCGCCGAACTTGATAATCGACAAACAGCTGTTGTGATCGTTCCCATTTACCCATGTTCCGTTCCCGATCACCACCCCTTGCCATACCCACCTCGCTTTTGGGGGTTCGCGACAGCAATGGTTTGCTATAACCTCTCCGAAAAAGTCTCGGTAGAAAGCTCTTTGATGATGCTCGCTGTTGATTGCATCGCATCGGGAGCATCGCGTCGGTGGAACAGAGCAACATACGCATCTATGAACAAAAAAAAAAAAAAACCAAACAAAAACGATTTCGGAAATCCTATCAACCTCCCAGGGGAGGGTCGAGCTGAAAAAAATGCCCGCCAAGGGGGTTTGCAGATGAGCGAAGGTAGTTTTTGATCCGATCTTCAAGAAGGGTCGCCGCCCGGACGCTCCAGCGTACGTTTAAATCTACTTTCTTACCGATCGACAAATGTGTTATGCTATTAGTCGATTGAGGCAGTGTTTTTTTTTTCGCGCTCTGCAGTTACAGTAACGGTTACGGTAATTTCCCACCACATGGAAGACACCTCGGAAGATCGTGATGGCTGGCTGATGGGGATTTGTTTTATTTCTTGCTGCCTTCGAATGATGCCATCCTCGGGAAGACCATCCTACTCCTCCTGCTTCCTCCTCTGGTGTCGTGCTAATAATTAACGATCGGGTGACACGCACGCTCGCCAGTGAAAGCAATTAGAGGGAACCATCAACGCTTGTACACGCTTACGGTACATGGATGTGTGACGATCTGTGTCTTCCGTCTCCAACAGGATGCGGCGAGCGGAACGATGCGTCGCGAATCGTCGGCGGGCAGACGACGGGCGTGAACGAGTTTCCCTGGATGGCGCGGTTGAGCTACTTCAATCGGTTCTACTGCGGCGGCATGCTGATCAACGACCGATACGTCCTGACGGCGGCACACTGCGTCAAGGGGTAAGGGAGGCGCGCACACCTCACCCCGTCCTGTCTATCACGCTCTGGACTCTTTGCAGCTTCATGTGGTTCATGATCAAGGTGACGTTCGGCGAGCACAACCGGTGCGACGAGTCCATGCGGCCGGAAACACGCTTCGTGCTGCGGGCCATCGCACAGAAGTTCAGCTTCCTCAACTTCGACAACGACATCGCGTTGCTACGCCTGAACCAGCGCGTGCCCATCACGGACTTCATTCGGCCGATCTGTCTTCCGGAAGATCCCAGTAAGTCCTCCAACCGAGCGCAATTTGCGTAGAACTGCCCCGGCAACAAACCACTGTATATGACGTACAGTTTCTACAAACTCAGTTATTGTGTTTTTATTTTGTGCAGTACGTTGCATTCGCTTAGACGCTTCCTTTTGTATCCAAGCTCATCCAATTAATTTGACACGGGCTACTCCCATTTGAAAGGTTATCGTGCATTAAATATACATTAATTTACTTTTGTCGTATACTACAGATACATTTGAAGGATGCTAAGGAGCCTTTGAATATAATAGTAGTTATTTTGTTATTGTTTATTACATAATCCATAATCAGAGACATTTGAAGTCAAGTTACAACTAGAACAAAGTTTTGAATTCAAAGTTACAACAACTTGTTTTGGTGGCAAATAATGACTTCGATTTCGGATCTCACAAGCGCGGAATCAAAGCGTCTTCTACGCACATTTACATAGAAATCCCTCTGTGCTAGATCAGGTACACGATTGGAAGCCACTGAGCGGTTAGAGATACGTTTGCTTGGCTCGAGAGATTCAGTCTTATCGATAAAATCATACTCATTTTATTAACTCTTCATAATGGTTGTGTATGGTCTAACCTTTGTTTTATGTTTAAAAAATTCTATATAATGCAACATGCTGGCTGTAATTTAGATAGTTAGTCATCTACACCAAGTCACTAGGTTTGCATTATTTTTCATTCCAACTTTAAAACCATACTCTGTAGAATTTGTCATATTATCTTCTTCGTTAACCAAAATTCATACATACAAGAGAAGGCTTAGTTTTTCGAACATCTACATATAGTACTGTACGATTTTTTTAGGTGGAGCTAAGTGTTTGCAACCGTACTGTAAACCGTTGTCCACCTCATGCATGTTCTTCCGCTAGTTGCAAAAACCAGAAACGACGAACCACTGCCACTGTTTGATCTTGAAACACTGGCAAAGCTGATCACGTCGGGCTAATGGGAAGCGCAAACATGCTGCCCCGAATGTGACCTCCTTTTTGTGAGGCGTGCTCCCCGCGGGGCCAGCTATGTACTGATATGCGTTTGTTTTCTTGTGTGCCGTTTACTTCTTCCCTTTGTACACCCCCTCTCCCCCCTAAACCACCCACTCCCTTTTTTCGGCCAGGTAACGCGTATGTCGGTACCAACGGCACGGCGACCGGCTGGGGCACGCTGAAGGAGGACGGCAAGCCATCCTGCGTCCTACAGGAGGTCGAGGTACCGGTCCTGTCCAATGAGGTGTGCAGCACACAGACCAACTACACGGCGGCCATGATCACGGACAACATGATGTGCGCCGGCTACCTCGGCGTCGGCGAGAAGGACTCCTGCCAGGGCGACTCCGGCGGCCCGCTGATCGCCGAGCGCGAGGACAAGCGCTACGAACTGATCGGCGTCGTCTCGTGGGGCAACGGCTGCGCCCGGCCGTACTATCCCGGCGTGTACACACGCGTGACGCGCTACCTCGACTGGATCCGGGAGAACTCCAAAGACGGCTGCTTCTGCAACGAGTGAGCGACCCTGGCTAGCCCGCCCGAGGAAGTATTACACGATAATCGATCGAACCTAGCATGTAGAACGCCGCGAACTGATCGCACCACGACCACCGGCCCGCGGCGTTTTTCTACACCATTCGTCCCCAGGAATGTGGGGGGAGTGGGATGGAATTTACAGAAACCGTAACACAAGCCGTGCGCAGCAGAAACTCCAGTGGCCGTTTTAATCTCTCCACTTCCACGACGTCACCGTGGGTACCGTTAAATTGATCGTGGTCGGAATTTTAAAACGGTAGACATTTATACACAACGTGAAGATAAGCGGTACGAATGCGAACTCACAAAAAAGTGGTCACTCCAAAACGAAGAGGAAAAAAAATCCAATCCCAACCCAACGTTCACCTTTCATCGCCGTTGCGCTCGTGAAAGGGAGCTTGCACTGCGTCGTACTCATCGGTTGGACCTTTTTTCCCACCCCCTCGGGAAAGAAGAACAACACAAGCGGATCTTCTTTGTGAATGGGAAAAAAATAATTCTGCCCTACTACCACGCTTCTCGTGCGTCGCAGCATCGGAACAATAATGTGGTGACATTTTTTAAACGGTTACGAACTTGTGTAGACCAATGCATAACAAGCATACTAAGGTGGGAAAATAGGACCATTTAAGACCGGCAGTGCGATAATCCACTTTTCTTTTACCGGTGGAAAAAGTCCGCACTCGTACAGAACGCTGTACCCTCGGCACGTAGCATCTGCAGGTCGATGGATATTCACGTTTTTTTCTTATGTGGACGACGGCGTCTTACGACTAAATGCGGAATGATATCCGCATGGCGTATCAATCTGATGGGTGAATGGATAGGCGTCGCGGTCTCATAAGGATACTGCTAATATAATTAGAATACATTTTAATTAATTACTTAATTTATGGCACCATTATGTAACATAACGATCCGATCGTTTGCGAGAAAGCAGTCGAAGGATATTTTACCTGGATAAGATACGATTATAGAATAAAATGGAATAAAAAATATATATTGCCTCATTTTTTCCTCGCATGAAAGAACTGAAGAATTTTGTGGTAGGTTCAATAAAGGGAGCAATATTTTTTTAAATGAAACGGTGAATGCCGTCCTAATAAATTTAAATTTAAAAATATATACTATTATATTTTTCACACTACCTGGGAAAGGAGGACCTGGTAGTATTTCTCCTAGCACCATACTATCAGAATTTGTCATCTGGTTGAGCTGACTGTACCAAAAGAACACAAAATAATCGCCTTGATCATGCAAGACTTAGTATCCAGTACGGCAGTGCATTATTAAAGATGGACACTGCTGAACACTGATTGATATGTGGAAGTGCCGGCTGTACGACAGGAGCTTCGGCTGTCAGCTGAGAAGTGGTGTTGTCGCTTTTTGGTTTTTGTTTATCCAATTCAATAATATACTATCCTAATGAAAAATACCGACTTTCGAAAACCCATGCAGGCATACGAGGTGGGTTTCATCATCATCGTCATCGTCAATACATCACTTATGATGATTCACTCAAGGCATGTTAATTCAAGTTCTGATAGCAGTCAAATCAAACATAATATATTTCGGCTTTATCTCACGAGTTTCTATTCCACCTCTAGATAACCACGTGCATCCGCTTGGTGACGCTTGTAGAGGGAAGTTTTATATAACCTGAATCAGACGCTGCCGTTGCACAATTCTCACCGTCAACAAAACTTTCGCAATCAACACATTGCACTGCATCTTACAGATCGACCCAAAGATCGACGGGAACGACTGCTTCCCGTGTTGGTTTTATAGGACGAGCATCGTAAAATAGATCACCATAAATCGGCACGAAGGCAAACGCTTCCGTCGCGGACGGGCCGTACGTCGGTGCCGTGAGTTAGACGTTGTTTCCCATCCCAATAAACCGGCGCGGCTTGTGGCTGTAAAATCATTACCATAAGACAAATTCAAGCCATCCCGGAGCGCGCCACATTCTGGGCCAGCAGAGTATCAGTGCATCCTAAGTGACGCCTGCCAACGCCGGCGGGCGGTTTGTTGCGTGATGGAATCACACGGTAGGTTCTTTCAGCGAGCAGCAAAAGGTTTCCCAGAGCTGGGAATTGGCAAAATGCGCTTTCCACGCACCGCTTGTGTTCGGGTTCAGCCTCGCCGGTCCGGTTCACTCGTTCCAGTTTTTCACCGTTCGTTCTGTTCGGGCGACCCGCGCCTTCGAAGAGGCGTGCGCGAAGAAGAACGATCCGGTTGCCGGAACGAGCCAACCCGGCAGAAGAGGCCCAAGGCGGTCTCTTGTGGCCCAGTGAATGGAACATTACAAGCCTTCGTCTTTTTTTCTTCTGGGGGGCTTGGAGGCGTTGGAGGATCGTTGGAGGTGCGATGCCGGGAATCTAATCCCCCAATTCACGGGGCCCATGCCATGATGACAAACGGCAACTGGGTCAACGCCATCGACACACTTCAGTGGAGCCAGCGTTCAACGCGTTTTGCGCGTGAGATTCCCTCGTTTTGCTCCGTTCTACATTCTCCGCCGCCTTCCTCCGGTCTTCGGTGCAATGGCTCTCTGCTGGTGCAGGGCTCTCGTGGTCACCGTACTCCTTATCAAGGTGTAGGTAGCCGAGAATCAACACAAAACCGGGCCGTATGTGAGTGTTGTTAGCCTAACCCGTCCGGTGGTGAACGGTTCTTTGGCTGTCTCCTGCAATGCTGCATGGACATACTGGGGGTTTTTCGTGTGTGGGTTTTTCTCAACCTCACGATGTGCTTATTTACTAACGTACCACTTCCGGGAATGTTGTTATTTTCTTTCCGTTGAGGGTCCATGAGAAGTTTCTGTTACGTAACAACAGTAATAATGTTGAAGTGTGATCCTCCACCTGTGTCCTATCCACCAAAGGCGCAAGGTGGTAGGAAAAACACTTTAAGAATCGAAAATGAAACAAACATTTTTTAAATCATACTTGATCAACTCTCGGAGGAGACAGATGAAAAATTACTTTTTATTGACTTAATTTAAGGCCCCACTATAAACATAAGTGTTAGATTATTTAATCCCTTGTACAATGTTTATCTTAAGACAATTGCTGGTAAAAATTCATCTTAGCTTAAAAATACATACGATAAGCATTTTTCAGCAATGGCCTTCCTTGAATCTGAGGAACTGCTGCGTTAAGAATCACACTGAAAGTTTTCTCTCGAATCTGTGGAGTTTGCGAGCTAATCTTTGACAATGAATTTAAGGATGGAAAATTATTCGGATGGAAAAATTGGAAGCCCGTCGGAGAAAACGGTAAAATACCAGTAATTATTCATTCGTGTTACTCTGAATAAATTTACTACGATTCATACCGAACCATGACTCTTAAATGTTAACTGCAGAAGCTCGGGGTCGTAAAACTTTGACGGTTTTCATTGATAAAAAAGCAAGCACAGCATAGAATGGCGATTGCCTTCAACCACCTTTTCTTTCACCGAAGCTGAAAGGTGGAAATAAAGTTATCAAGAATGCCCTTAAATGGAGAGGAATCCGTTAGCTATAAACACACACACACCGAAACAAGCATAAGCATAGAATCTTGCATTGCTTACTACAAATGAAATCGACAGCCAAAGATTGGCGTAAGCGTGCGGTAATTGCATTTCTGCGCGAGTAATCACACGCCGGTCGGCGACGGACCGCTAAGCTTTTGCGGTATAAAAGGCCGTCGTAAAACTCGCCGGTTATTAGATGAAAAACATGTCCATCAGCACCCGGATGGTCCGTGGCAATGACTGTTCTCGCTTCTTTCCGATCGAAGAAGCGTTGCGTCCCCTGTGCGACTTCCCATCACGGAGTCACGGGTTTAAGGTTTTTATTTTATTTTGTTCTCTCCACGCCGGGAATCAGTCAGTACCGGTGAGTGTGCATCATTAAACGCACAATCGCCGTTTCCACAATTGCCGTTGTTGCATCAGCGGCCGTAGGCCAGAAGACCCAAGAAGCCCTAAACCGGTATGACTAGAACTGCACCGCCATCGCACCCCCGTTCGAACCGGCGTGGACCGCGCGGTAATGAACTTGAAGAAATGGTTACAACTGGCACACCCATTTACATAAAGACTGATTTATATCTCCGTGTGTCTCGAGGCGTTTGGCTCCGCTCCCTGCCGCATCCCGGGCCGTGCCGCGGCTATTCTTCGGGAACGACCAGCCAGCAAACTATAGCATCCTTTCGGAATTGCTGCTTTTAAAAGCTCCTTCAGCTCATCATGGCTTGCGGCAGCGCATCTCCGGACGCTTGGTAAAGAGATCAACAACTTTGCTTATGTCACTGGAATGTAGTGTAGCGACTTTTCTCCGCTTTGACGCAATGATGAAGCGGTACCATCGGACACCATCGCCTCGCGGACAAAGGTGCCCGTCCACGGCCAGCGCCATACATGGGCGAGCGACCTCAACCGGCCACGATGAGCCTTGGTGAAGCATGTGCGGACTTTTGCATCGCTAGCCTCACCACAACGAGGGCGGCTGTTCAGGGAAAAAAGGCGCTAATTATTATACAAACTTAGACGAACCCAATTAGTCACTTTCCAAACGGTAATCAACGGTTTGGTCTCTTGGCGCAAACACTGACTCCGGCGCAGTTCCCTCTCTGCTGACCCCTATATCGGCTAAAACATCGTGCTTTGCCAGGACGGGGGCGATAGCAGCACCATCAGCTGAATAATTTTTCATCCTCTGCTTCCCGAGAGCACCTAAGGGATTCCGTTTACAAAGTTGTACTTTATTACAATAGTCCGATTTGCCCATGGCCGTGAGCTCACTCATCCCTAGATAGCTGTTATTTTCTGTAATAACCTTTAGTTTGAAGAATCGTATTGACTCGAAATTCTTAGAATGCCCCAAGTTTTAAGGGAGTTTGCGTTTCTCTGTACTTTGAACAGTGTATCTTTTACTGTAAAAGTCGTATCAAGTTGAAATTTGCAGTGAAGCTGCTCAACAATGTTTACTAACATTTTGTGGAGAAACTAGAATAAAACATAACATATACATTACGGTATAAGTGAGAAAAACTTACCGCAGGAAGAAGATTCAGGGAAAAAAAATTTTCACTATTTTTATGGACACAAACATGGAGTGTTAAAATTAAGGATTGTACTACCAAAAAGGGAATCGTGTTGTATATTCAAAAATATTGTTTAATAGAACACTTCACAACTCTGTTCGCAAAAGTAACATTAGAAAGCCTGGAGAGCTTCAGTATTTTTTCAATAGAGCGCGCTGTTTTGTTTTCTATCGAAAGCTGCATCTATGCTAGCGCTCCGGGCGGAATAATTTTAGACTGGTTGGTTTTTGTATCGGATGAAACAACGCGAACGTACGCGAATCGGTTATCGATCAAAACGATAAGTGACACCATTTTTTGTTGATTTTTTTTATCACGTGTGGATTTTGTGTATTTTATAATATTTTATGTAATATATAAACTAGAAATTGTAAATCCAGGCATGCGGAGGGCAAGCTCACTGAAAGCCTTCCACCTCGCCAGGCTATGGATCAGTTGCTCCCCCAAGTATTATTACTGATTATTTTAAATTAAAGTGGTTAATTTTTGCTTCTGATTAAGTATTTTGTTTGGTTGGTACGACCCCATGTTGGGAAATAATGAAAACACGGTGAGGTGCTACTGCAAGGAGGGTGAGAGTTTGCGTTTTCCTGCCATTCAAAGCTTATACATTTTGTTCTAGACTTTATATCAGTTTTTAATGTTTGGGTGAAGTTGCGCAACAAAGTTTGCATTCATATTTTGGATAAACTAGAATTATAAAAATCCATAAGTTCCAATACTTGGGGGAGCAACTGATCCATAGCCTGGCGAGGTGGAAGGCTTTCAGTGAGCTTGCCCTCCGCATAATGTCGGTTAGGCAACGGCACTAGCAAAGGACCTTAAGTAAACGAGGGTCTCAAACCCGGGGGCACCACGGCACCGGCAATCTGCAACGCCATGCTCTAACTAATCTCTCGTTTGTGCCGAAGTGTGCCCGACGGCACGGGCCAGGAGATGACGCTGGTAAGTCACTAAGAAGAAGGGCCGTCTCTTTTCGAGTATGGACGACAAAACCGCCCCCCTGTGTTTAACCTTAAGAAACCTTAAGGGACAGTTGCACAGGAGGGAATACAGGAGGACAAGATGCAGTAGGCCATGTTATCTTTGTTATTAGCTATTTAAGTATTTTGGCTGCAACCTCTTTTTAATATAAAAATGTAATAATAACTTCAATTACTTTATTACTAAGTTATTGTGCAAATTTGGAATTCAAAAAGGGGAACATGCCAAAACCCTGTTTGCGGGGTTTACTTTTAGCTACCAATGCATTTATACTCTTTTCGAATTGAACGGCAACCTTTTTCGATTATATTGCAAAAAAAAAAATCCTCACTTTCCCCGAGCAAGAGCTAGTAACACAAAAACAATCTAGTTGATAAGTTCGTGCTGCAACGTTCAGCAAAGCAATTGACGATAAGTCCTTCATTAATCTTTAATGGTCCGTTTAGATTTTGATTCCAAAAGATTAATTTGAAATATTTTGCTTTGTACAAGAGGCTTTTCCGAATAAATTACAGTTTGTATCATTAGAAATACAGATTTTGATTTTTTTAAACTTTCCGTCCGTAAATTACTAGACACAAGTTGAGAAGACACAAGATAAAATGGAATATACAACAAGGTATACAATTTAACAAGATCTATTCCTCATCGCTTCCGCACCCTTCTGTTCTGAGTCCTGCTTACCATTAATGCACCTTCTTCTATTTTTCTGATATCCTTCTAGATTAGATGTTTAGTCGAAAGAACGCATAATAGTTCTTACAAACGAAAAGAATGATGTTCTACGGATTGTTTAGCTGTTTTCAAACATAACAACGAACAACATTTACTTAGAAGTGTGTACTAGCAGTTTCATTTAAAGCAAGGATACATCCCCGGGGTTACAAAAATATCGTTCTAAACACAAGCATCTGAATTTAAGGGAACTTCCTGGAAGGGAGAGTTGTGTAACATTTTGTCATTATTTCCGTTATTACTCATCTTTTAATTTTTCTTCAACGTGGATATACCTCGGTACGGCTATTCAATCCAGTTTCCCGGGCCTTCGCAAGCCACCTTGGGGATATACATCTCTATTTGCTCTATTTGACCCGATTTTCTGTGTATATTTATTTATGAACTTATTTATCTCATTTTCACAAGCATAAGCCTAAAAAACGTTGTATAACCAGCCAAGGTATAAAATGACTCTATACCAAAAATTTCATATTTAAAACAAAATTAATGGTATGTTAATCCCACCGCACGACTCTGTTTCATCTCAACACGAAATACAGTGATGATGACCCTTTATTGGGCATGTCTCGCAGTTTTAATGGTTTCCAAAAATTTAGATTTTAACAATTAGTCCTTACGACTTAAAAATACCCTTTTACTATCCTGTGACAGGATGGACTGTGCCAACTTTCGAGCCATCACAGTCCTCAATGCTGCCTACAAAATCCTTTCCCAAATTCTCTTCTGCAGACTCGCGCCCCTTGCTACAGATTTCGTCGGAAGCTACCAAGCTGGATTTGTTGGAGGCAAATCCACCACCGACCAGATCTTCACTCTACGGCAGATCCTCCAGAAGTGCCGAGAGCACCAGATCCCGACGCACCACCTCTTCATCGACTTCAAGGCAGCCTACGACACCATAGACAGGAAGGAGCTATGGAGGACCATGCGGCAGTACAGCTTTCCTGAGAAGCTGGTACGGCTGTTAGAGGCTACAATGGAGGGGGTGCTGTGTAAGGTGAGGATTTCGAACTTGCTGTCGGATCCGTTCGAATCTCACCGGGGTCTGAGGCAAGGTGATGGACTTTCCTGCCTTCTATTCAACATCGCTCTGGAAGGTGTCATGAGAAGCGCGGGGTTCGACATCCGTGGCACGATTTTCACCCGTTCACTCCAATTCCTCGGCTTTGCGGACGACATCGACATCATCGGGCGGAACACCAGGACGGTGTGCGAGGCGTACACCCGACTGAAACGCGAGGCCGCAAGGATTGGACTAATGATCAATGCGACGAAAACGAAGTACCTGCTCATCGGTGGCTCTGACAGTGACAGAGTCAGGTTGGGGTGCAGTGTATCAGTGGACGGCGACGAACTCGAGGTTGTGGAGGAGTTTTGCTACCTCGGAACTGTCGTAACTTCGGACAACAACGTGAGCTGCGAAATCCGGAGGCGCATTGTTCAGGGGAATCGTGCCTACTATGGGCTTCACAAACTCCTTAGGTCCAGAAGGCTGCTCCCCCACACGAAGTGTGCAATATACCGCTCGCTGATAAGACCGGTCGTTCTCTATGGGCATGAATCTTGGACTCTGCTCACGGAGGACGCCAACGCGCTCGCAGTCTTCGAGCGGCGCGTATTCCGGTCTATTTTTGGCGGCGTGTGCGAGCAAGGCGTGTGGCGGAGAAGGATGAACAACGAGCTGGCTGAGCTATACGGTGAGCCGGACATCCTGACGGTGGCGAAGGCCGGCAGGATTCGTTGGTTGGGGCATGTCATGAGGATGCCGGACTCATGCCCCACCAAGAAGGTGCTCACCAGCGACCCGCCCGGCACGAGACGACGAGGAGCTCAGCGAGTTCGGTGGATGGACCAAGTGGAGCAGAACCTGCGAGATATCGGATGCGACCGGGGATGGAGAGTTGCAGCCATGGACCGAGTATCCTGGAAAGCGATTGGTGACCAGGCCATGTCAGCAAGACGTGCTCAACCGTGAGCGGGCCAGTTAAGAAGAAGAAGACTATCCTGTCATTACCAAATAAGAATATTTGGTGTCAGCAGTATAGAACTTTTATAAAAAACAAACTTCTTAGACAGTTTAAGCACATGATGCAATTGGACACACACATAATTTAAAAATAAAATAAAATAAAACGCCATATTTTGCAGGTTTTCCGCGTAATCGTAAATGCAACCAATTGAAAATGAAAATAATTGTTATCAACAAGGATTTGATAAATTGCAAAAGTCAGAAGAGCTTTGATGTGTGTTTGAAGGAACTGGCAGGGAATCATCGTAGACAAATTCCTAATTCGGACCTGTTCAAACGGCCCAACTGAAGGAATCAATCGCCCATAATTGTGTGCTATGAACTGTTCATGTCACAAACTACTCTGGATATGGTGGAAAACAACAAAGCCAAAGCAACAAAGGCAAAGCCGCGAGCGCTAAATTTTCTATGGAGGTTCTCTTATGCAATTTTGCTTAATAAATAAACTCCTTCATATTTTTTTTTTCAAAACTACCTCATCGATATTATGTCTCTTCCTTACCCTTTGCATATGTTTGGTCTATTGTTCAGATTCTGGCCCGGGAGTTTGTTCAAGAAAAGGTATGAGGCTTACCTAGGCTCTGTGTGCAAGAAAATTAAAAAAGCTGTGCGTTCTTATTCAGGCTTAGGTACGCAACTGCCAGCATAGGTAGTTATGTTATAGCTTTCATTCATTAGTTCATGATGTTAAACCACCAACATTAATCCCAAACTCATAAGGATCCTTTAACAAACGTTCCATGAGAAACAAGATCTGCAAAACGAAAATATCTTCATTGACCGAATGAAGCGCAAAGATGAAGATATAATGATGCTAGGTGAGTGCGTGTGTGCAACATGTAATGTAATAATTGATCAAGACCATCAGATGACCTCCATCGCGGTAAAAACTACCAATTTTCCATCTGCGTGCCATGGGGTCCGTTTTTCGACTGGGCCTCGTGTGGTAAGAGCTCTTTTAACAATTGCACCAAAATTGCGCTGCAGCTTGCCGTATGCTGAAGTTCATGATCACAAACTACTTCAACGACCATTGAAGCTAGAAAAGTGTTTCTGTTTTCGGCAACGGTTTGTTCATGTAGCCATATTGGAGAGCATACTTTGTGCATGCTTCGCGTTGTTGGAAAAAAGACTGTACGCGATGCCATCTCGAACGTGTTGTTGAGCATGTGGTTGGATAGCAAAAGCGCCTTGATGCGATCGGTAAGCCTTGCTGAAAATAATTCAAACCAGTACCTAAAGTTGTCGTTGAACGTTGCATTGCAGGTGAAACAATAATACTTTAAAGCTCTGTTGGATAATCGGTCAAATTATAACGGAAATTATGTAACTCTGCTACGTATATTTTTTCTAAATTAAGAATATTTAACTTATTTGTTTTGCAGGCCGTTTTTGTTTCTATAACCATTATAGAAAATTTACCTACATCATCGAAATACAGACAACTGCTGTTGTTGACTTTTTTGAAACGCGGATGGACCTATTCGGTCCTTGTATAAGAAGCTGCTTGCATCGTCGGTTGGTTTGAACACTGTTGTTTCGTCTGTTTTCTGCTCCATACAAACGGATTCATTCAACACTGCAAACTCCGGCCAACCTCAACAAGGCAGTTCATTTTACATTTCGTTACCAAATTGTTCCTCGAAATCGGCCAACCATAGGCGCAAGGTCAGCGTTAGACCTGAATGCCGACGCCGACGTGTGGCAACGATGTTAGTCGTATGCGATAGGATAAATATATTCATATATATTTCTGACTCATACGAATGCATAACACGACTAAAGGAGACCGGCGGAGAAGAGATAGCGAATGGTGAGATAAGAGATGGAAACATAATGAGAAGGATAAGTAGCGAGATGGGGGCCAGGGAGCCTGGTGTGGTGTTTTGCATGATATAAACGCATGGCGCAACGTCTGCGCGACGCTAATCAGAGCCTCGCAACGCATTGGCGATCATTTCGCTTTCGTTTGCTATTAAAATCCGATCCTACGGTTTGCCATGTGGACAGCTGATGTGGCGTGGGACGCCGAGGTGAAGGTGACGGCAGAGATTCCTCCGACAGCCTTCTTGGCCCGGAGAATATGGCGTACGGAGTGCCGTTCCCCGATGCCAGAACTACCTCAATGATTGCGCCCTCGACTCGATACAGCTCACCCTTCTACCCATTCACGACCTGTTCGGGTGCTCCACTCGAAGACGCATTGTTGACTCCTCATCGACGGCACCTGCATAGGTTGTGTCGTGCGGTGAACCGTTCTATTGGTAAAAGTACTTCAGACCACCAAACAACAACAACGGCACAGAGCAAGATAGACAAAGCCGGGGCTCAGTCGATTGCAGCAATCGTTCGCGTCTTGAGCGCGGATCCGAAGGTTAGCTCCTCCGAGAGGCCGCCTCGAATGGCTTTGGTGCCGTTTCGAGTGCGTCATTCGAGCCGGATGGACGCAGAGAGAAGACGTAACCGCGCCGCCATTTGCGAGAGGCTGCTACTGCTGACTGCGTCTAACCTCACCAGCTGCCAGCCGCACGGGTGTAAATCTGCCTCGTAAAATCGACGAATGGCTGCCTGGCACACCACCGCAGACGGGTCTGATAAGACGGGATCGGGATCTCGGGCACCCCAGAGCTGCCAGGTGACCAGATGGATGGTGGCGACATCACCCGCAGGCATTCGCTCATCGGGCGCGATACTTTCGACTTTTGCGGTGTGCGACCCATCGCATCCCGGGACTCGGCAGTCTCTCTCAAGGCACATATACTAGCGCCGGCGTTCGATAACCGGGATTTGCGTTAACTAACTTTGCGGTTGGTCACTTTCTTTCTTTCGGCTGACGAAACCAGCAGATCGCGGGGAATCGATAGAGAAACCCGAGCCAAACAATCAAACCAAACAGCTACAACTCTCGGACGACGAAGCAGAAGAC